>OY804580.1:102604701-104077739 GCA_963680875.1 Bathymodiolus brooksi
ATTAATGAGTGATAAGAACTTCCTCCATCTGGTATTAATGATTGATAAGAACTTCCTCCATCTGGTATTAATGAGTGATAAGAACTTCCTCCATCTGGTATTAATGAGTGATAAGAACTTCCTCCATCTGGTATTAATGAGTGATAAGAACTTCCTCCATCTGGTATTAATGAGTGATAAGAACTTCCTCCATCTGGTATTAATGAGTGATAAGAACTTCCTCCATCTGGTATTAATGAGTGATAAGAACTTCCTCCATCTGGTATTAATGAGTGATAAGAACTTCCTCCATCTGGTATTAATGAGTGATAAGAACTTCCTCCATCTGGTATTAATGAGTGATAAGAACTTCCTCCATCTGGTATTAATGAGTGATAAGAACTTCCTCCATCTGGTATTAATGAGTGATAAGAACTTCCTCCATCTGGTATTAATGAGTGATAAGAACTTCCTCCATCTGGTATTAATGAGTGATAAGAACTTCCTCCATCTGGTATTAATGAGTGATAAGAACTTCCTCCATCTGGTATTAATGAGTGATAAGAACTTCCTCCATCTGGTATTAATGAGTGATAAGAACTTCCTCCATCTGGTATTAATGAGTGATAAGAACTTCCTCCATCTGGTATTAATGAGTGATAAGAACTTCCTCCATCTGGTATTAATGAGTGATAAGAACTTCCTCCATCTGGTATTAATGAGTGATAAGAACTTCCTCCATCTGGTATTAATGAGTGATAAGAACTTCCTCCATCTGGTATTAATGAGTGATAAGAACTTCCTCCATCTGGTATTAATGAGTGATAAGAACTTCCTCCATCTGGTATTAATGAGTGATAAGAACTTCCTCCATCTGGTATTAATGAGTGATAAGAACTTCCTCCATCTGGTATTAATGAGTGATAAGAACTTCCTCCATCTGGTATTAATGAGTGATAAGAACTTCCTCCATCTGGTATTAATGAGTGATAAGAACTTCCTCCATCTGGTATTAATGAGTGATAAGAACTTCCTCCATCTGGTATTAATGAGTGATAAGAACTTCCTCCATCTGGTATTAATGAGTGATAAGAACTTCCTCCATCTGGTATTAATGAGTGATAAGAACTTCCTCCATCTGGTATTAATGAGTGATAAGAACTTCCTCCATCTGGTATTAATGAGTGATAAGAACTTCCTCCATCTGGTATTAATGAGTGATAAGAACTTCCTCCATCTGGTATTAATGAGTGATAAGAACTTCCTCCATCTGGTATTAATCGAGTGATAAGAACTTCCTCCATCTGGTATTAAACGAGTGATAAGAACTTCCTCCATCTGGTATTAACGAGTGATAAGAACTTCCTCCATCTGGTATTAATGAGTGATAAGAACTTCCTCCATCTGGTATTAATGAGTGATAAGAACTTCCTCCATCTGGTATTAATGAGTGATAAGAACTTCCTCCATCTGGTATTAATGAGTGATAAGAACTTCCTCCATCTGGTATTAATGAGTGATAAGAACTTCCTCCATCTGGTATTAATGAGTGATAAGAACTTCCTCCATCTGGTATTAATGAGTGATAAGAACTTCCTCCATCTGGTATTAATGAGTGATAAGAACTTCCTCCATCTGGTATTAACGAGTGATAAGAACTTCCTCCATCTGGTATTAACGAGTGATAAGAACTTCCTCCATCTGGTATTAACGAGTGATAAGAACTTCCTCCATCTGGTATTAATGAGTGATAAGAACTTCCTCCATCTGGTATTAATGAGTGATAAGAACTTCCTCCATCTGGTATTAATGAGTGATAAGAACTTCCTCCATCTGGTATTACTGAGTGATAAGAACTTCCTCCATCTGGTATTACTGAGTGATAAGAACTTCCTCCATCTGGTATTAATGAGTGATAAGAACTTCCTCCATCTGGTATTAATGAGTGATAAGAACTTCCTCCTTCTGGTATTAATGAGTGATAAGAACTTCCTCCATCTGGTATTAATGAGTGATAAGAACTTCCTCCATCTGGTATTAATGAGTGATAAGAACTTCCTCCATCTGGTATTAATGAGTGATAAGAACTTCCTCCATCTGGTATTAATGAGTGATAAGAACTTCCTCCATCTGGTATTAATGAGTGATAAGAACTTCCTCCATCTGGTATTAATGAGTGATAAGAACTTCCTCCATCTGGTATTAATGAGTGATAAGAACTTCCTCCATCTGGTATTAACGAGTGATAAGAACTTCCTCCATCTGGTATTAACGAGTGATAAGAACTTCCTCCATCTGGTATTAATGAGTGATAAGAACTTCCTCCATCTGGTATTAATGAGTGATAAGAACTTCCTCCATCTGGTATTAATGAGTGATAAGAACTTCCTCCATCTGGTATTAATGAGTGATAAGAACTTCCTCCATCTGGTATTAATGAGTGATAAGAACTTCCTCCATCTGGTATTAATGAGTGATGAGAACTTCCTCCATCTGGTATTAATGAGTGATAAGAACTTCCTCCATCTGGTATTAATGAGTGATGAGAACTTCCTCCATCTGGTATTAATGAGTGATAAGAAGTTCCTCCATCTGGTATTAATGAGTGATAAGAACTTCCTCCATCTGGTATTAATGAGTGATAAGAACTTCCTCCATCTGGTATTAATGAGTGATAAGAACTTCCTCCATCTGGTATTAATGAGTGATAAGAACTTCCTCCATCTGGTATTAATGAGTGATAAGAACTTCCTCCATCTGGTATTAATGAGTGATAAGAACTTCCTCCATCTGGTATTAATGAGTGATAAGAACTTCCTCCATCTGGTATCAATGAGTGATAAGAACTTCCTCCATCTGGTATTAATGAGTGATAAGAACTTCCTCCATCTGGTATCAATGAGTGATAAGAACTTCCTCCATCTGGTATTAATGAGTGATAAGAACTTCCTCCATCTGGTATTAATGAGTGATAAGAACTTCCTCCATCTGGTATTAATGAGTGATAAGAACTTCCTCCATCTGGTATTAATGAGTGATAAGAACTTCCTCCATCTGGTATTAATGAGTGATAAGAACTTCCTCCATCTGGTATTAATGAGTGATAAGAACTTCCTCCATCTGGTATTAATGAGTGATAAGAACTTCCTCCATCTGGTATTAATGAGTGATAAGAACTTCCTCCATCTGGTATTAATGAGTGATAAGAACTTCCTCCATCTGGTATTAATGAGTGATAAGAACTTCCTCCATCTGGTATTAATGAGTGATAAGAACTTCCTCCATCTGGTATTAATGAGTGATAAGAACTTCCTCCATCTGGTATTAATGAGTGATAAGAACTTCCTCCATCTGGTATTAATGAGTGATAAGAACTTCCTCCATCTGGTATTAATGAGTGATAAGAACTTCCTCCATCTGGTATTAATGAGTGATAAGAACTTCCTCCATCTGGTATTAATGAGTGATAAGAACTTCCTCCATCTGGTATTAATGAGTGATAAGAACTTCCTCCATCTGGTATTAATGAGTGATAAGAACTTCCTCCATCTGGTATTAATGAGTGATAAGAACTTCCTCCATCTGGTATTAATGAGTGATAAGAACTTCCTCCATCTGGTATTAATGAGTGATAAGAACTTCCTCCATCTGGTATTAATGAGTGATAAGAACTTCCTCCATCTGGTATTAATGAGTGATAAGAACTTCCTCCATCTGGTATTAATGAGTGATAAGAACTTCCTCCATCTGGTATTAATGAGTGATAAGAACTTCCTCCATCTGGTATTAATGAGTGATAAGAACTTCCTCCATCTGGTATTAATGAGTGATAAGAACTTCCTCCATCTGGTATTAATGAGTGATAAGAACTTCCTCCATCTGGTATTAATGAGTGATAAGAACTTCCTCCATCTGGTATTAATGAGTGATAAGAACTTCCTCCATCTGGTATTAATGAGTGATAAGAACTTCCTCCATCTGGTATTAATGAGTGATAAGAACTTCCTCCATCTGGTATTAATGAGTGATAAGAACTTCCTCCATCTGGTATTAATGAGTGATAAGAACTTCCTCCATCTGGTATTAATGAGTGATAAGAACTTCCTCCATCTGGTATTAATGAGTGATAAGAACTTCCTCCATCTGGTATTAATGAGTGATAAGAACTTCCTCCATCTGGTATTAATGAGTGATAAGAACTTCCTCCATCTGGTATTAATGAGTGATAAGAATCCCCAGTAGTCGTTACGTTTTATCTTATTTGATATTAATAATTTGTTGATAAAAAATTGACACTGTTTAGTGAAAAAACCCCATAAAATACCATTTATTTTGTTATAGTTCACCAAAGGCCAACATGTCTGGATTCGAACTGGAACTCTTGGAAGCGGCACACTGGATGGAAATCACTATGATACATTTTCAGGATGGCTGCTGTACCCTTTAGAATAGATATATGAAAACAATCTGATTTATGTCCTAATGTCTGCGTTCAAATAATACCATACTAAGAATACACTTTAAGATATATATATATCTTCGACTATTGAAGCTATTTTTTTATAGCGGATGTGGCCGAGTGATATAGGACGTTGGACATAAGGCTAAATGATTGGTGCTGCAGTGTATCAATGGTGTGAGTTCAAATCCCGTTGAGGGGAGAAAAAAAATTTGTCAGCTCAAAGATCTAATTCTAACACTGTTGGTTTAATGTTCAGACGTATATACATATTTAGTAGTATTAACCTAGTATTTCAAATAACTTTGAAATCTAGTGGGAGAGATATATTGTATGGTTGTCACTTGCTTAGATGTTTGTATAATATACTTGATTTCCTGTGACTGTATGATGAATTCTTCGTCATCCTATGCAATATCGGTATATTAAAAATTGCTGAGATAGATTGCTGTTAAATTAAAATATTTAGTATATATGTACCATCTACACACGCTTAGACACATGTCTTATTTATATCTCTAGATTTG
Source organism: Bathymodiolus brooksi (assembly GCA_963680875.1). NCBI lineage: Eukaryota > Metazoa > Mollusca > Bivalvia > Mytilida > Modiolidae > Bathymodiolus > Bathymodiolus brooksi. The sequence goes on from OY804580.1 coordinate 102,609,667, forward strand.
CCTTAAGAGACAAGACAACACTTCGGGAATAAGTGCCGATGAAACCAAAACTTTATGACAAAATGTTATTTCAATGTCTTAGTTGTGAATGTTCCATATTTTTATATGTAGCGATATTCCTTTAGCGCTAGTCCGAGATTCCTCTGCCGTGGGACGTCAGAGCGCTATACATACGGAAAACAGCTGATTTGCCTCTCCAGCTCTTGGTCGGTACATTTCCACGTTTCGTGGCTATCGGAGTGTAACACCACTTTCTGAGGGTAAGATGGTTATGAATGAATAGAAAAATGATTGGTGAAGCGATTTATATAAGGGTTTCTGATAGAAAATAAAATCCGATAGCCACGAAACGTGGAAATATGCAGACCCAGAGTTGGTGAGGCAAATCCGCTGTTTTCCGTATGTATAACTCTCTGACGTCACACGGCTACAGCAAATCCATAAAAGCCGTCAGACGGCAGAGGAATCTAGGACTACTTTAGCGCCTGCATATGACGTAATAATCTTGTAGTTACATTATTTAGCAGGTTGTGTTTTTCTTATTATAGCGATTGCTGGTAACTGGGAAACATCTGAACCAAGGTTGTTTGTGTTAAAGTATTTCAAAAGTCTTAGCTTTAATCGTAAAACTACAATTTTTGAAATGATTGCTTGAAAAGGTACAAAAGGACAAAAGGACTAACAACGATCTACAAAAAAATATACATATAAATCTTAAGATCGAGTAAGTGAGTTAAACTGATGTTTGTAATTTGTCGTATATACATTTGTATATGACAGCCTAAAAAACGTAGATATCAAATTTAGTGCGAACGACGCGTTTCTGGAATAACCTTCATCAGGTACGTTCAGAATCGAAAGATTGGAAAGCCAAATAGTTTAAAGTTTTGGGAGCAATAAAACCAAATGGCGTAAAGGGGATAGCCAAAATCGGCTATGGTTACCTATGTCTGAGGGAAGAAAACCTTAGTTTTATTAATAAATACATTATTTAGGAACTGTAAATATCAGGAATAAATATATCTACAATCAATCTTATCAAAGTAACCAAGTCACATGTATTCGTCAAGACAACACTGAGATAAGATATTTATTGTGATTATGATCTAATATACACCTTAGTTTACATATGATAAAATAAGTATGAACGGTTCTATGCTAGTTCTCTTTGCTATAGTAGCTACAAACGTTATTGCTGAAAGCGAAAATATAGAACAAATTATTACAAGGTTGCAGAACCTGGAACAAATCGTACAAGAGGACCGCGTGATTATTAACCAACAACAACTTACAATACAGAATCTAGAATCTGAAATAGACAGATTAAACGGGAAAGTAAAGGAAAATTCTTCAGGTATGATATCTTAAATTCATTGATTCATTCTTTGTTTTCTCCCTACAAGAAAAAAATCTCGATTTGACGTCACAGGTTGTAGGAAAGGCAATGGAGTATCATGTGAAAATGATTTTACCAAATGCTATACAGAGTTCAGGTCCAGATGACGCCAATTAATGGCAGTCAGTGAAATATATTCTTGTCCATAAAGGCAATTCCCATTCTTTTGTAACTTTAACAAAGAAACAAAATATTTAAAAAAAAAACATACGCTGACGTCCACTTTAGAAATCGTATGCATTGTCATGTAAACACATTGTATGATTAGCAATACATGATTTTGGTTTACTAATATATTATATCAAACACGGATTTGTGTCGAATAATTGTTGACCATCCATTACAGCACAAAAGAGACAGACTGTGGCAACGACATAGGTTGCATTTTCAGCGAGACTTACCAAACATTTACATGGATTAGGTCATCATGCTGCAGTTATTTTCGACAAGGTACATTATACACGACATTAACCTTTTTTAAGGCATACGAAATAAAATCAAAAGTGGAAGAGCGTATTAATGAATAGAAAGTTTAAATATTGATGGTCAACAATTCAACCAATATCCACTAATGAACAATAATCTCTCACCTAAATTCATTGAACATAAAAATAATCTACGACATTGGAAATTCCTGTCCTGACTTTCAAAGAGACAGCACCCTAGACCATTAGACAACATCCGATATATAAAAATACAGCTTCAACAGTCGAATTGTTAAGTACATTGTCTCGTAAGGCGAATCTAAGGAATAGAAATAAGACATGTCGAGGGGTTAGTGCCATACTGTCGTATCTTAATATTTCATCTTTTTGAGGAATTACAAAAAATAATCTTATGACTACGCCTGATAATGTAGTGTTACCAAAATGATTTTATAAGTAAATAACACAATAAATGTTATGATTATATATGCAATTTACTTCTAATAATCAGCATATTGATTTAATAACACTTTTTATCTATACACTAAGTAGACATGCACTATTTACATTGATAATTTCCAGATGTTAATACCATACTACAGTAACCGCTGATAAGACTGTCTGCTGATTTGTTTATCTAAAAGATTAAACAGGTGTGTGCAAGGCATTTTGATAACATCTTAGGATACACTTTTCTGGCTCCCTAACATTAATATGAATAATGTTTCTTTCATCAACCAAATAAAAGTAAGCAAAAATACGTTATGGCAGCAAATGAAAAATTAATTTGAAATATCTTTTTATAATGACCGAATTGTAGTATTCATCAGTTAAAACATTCTATTAAAGTAAACATTGATTTTTTGAAAACCAACATATTTCAGGATAATTTCCAATGAATCTAAAAGCAATTAAAATCAATTATTTAAGCTAAAACATCAATACTGTAATCATATATCACAGTAAAATTATATTTCAACCACAATAACTATTAGATGTCTGTCTGTATGAATGATATCATAAAATAGTTTAAAAAAAAATTTCAACAGCTCTTTTGAAAATTGAATTAGACAGTAGTAACATGATTTTGAACACTGAAATCTGAGGAATACCTTAATGGTTTCAAAATATCATTATGATAGAATTATGCTAAATCCTATTGAAATAATTCAATACTGTCTGTAAATCTCAAAAGAAAATTAGTATACAATCAAAGTACAAAATATATATCATATAACAGTCAAATTTGTATGAAAAATTAATTTGAAATATCTTTTTATAATGACCGAATTGTAGTATTCATCAGTTAAAACATTCTATTAAAGTAAACATTGATTTTTTGAAAACCAACATATTTCAGGATAATTTCCAATGAATCTAAAAGCAATTAAAATCAATTATTTAAGCTAAAACATCAATACTGTAATCATATATCACAGTAAAATTATATTTCAACCACAATAACTATTAGATGTCTGTCTGTATGAATGATATCATAAAATAGTTTAAAAAAAATTTCAACAGCTCTTTTGAAAATTGAATTAGACAGTAGTAACATGATTTTGAACACTGAAATCTGAGGAATACCTTAATGGTTTCAAAATATCATTATGATAAAATTATGCTAAATCCTATTGAAATAATTCAATACTGTCTGTAAATCTCAAAAGAAAATTAGTATAAAATCAAAGTACAAAATATATATCATATAACAGTCAAATTTGTATGCACTATATCTAATGCAGGAATATAATGTCTACAGTTCTAATACAATATATAGAAGAACCCCTAAACTAATCATGCAATCTAATTAAACCAGTCATTTATGTCACCACTGTTATTTTCTTAGTCTCATTCTTGATCAGAATCCTCTTCAGCATCGGTGTCAGCTAGTTTGTCATCTACTTTACTGCTTGAGGGCAATGATTTGTAATAATCGTGGTATTCAGATGGGATGATACCACTTCTGCATAAGCTGACAAGGTCTTTCGTTTTGGCTGCTGATATCTTCTGTCTCGATGTATATTTCCTTGTCAGTTCTTGTGGTTTGGCAGTGCGTCCTCGTTTGGCTGTACCACCTACTTTGAGAACTCTGAATTCATCTTCGAAATTGTACTTAAACATGATGCAGTCCAGGTTTTCTTGGGTATACCAACATAATTTTCTGCTTTTTAAACTATGTGACCACATAATGATCTTCATAATTCTTGAACCGTGAGCAGGGAATTAATGTGTGGTAATGCTGACTGGAAGAAACAGTTCTCATCTGCAGGAACACGTTTTCTAACTAATCCATTCATGAAGAGAAGATCATCAAGTCTCTGTTCATTGTGTGTGGTGAAATAATTGTTGAAAGTGTCCTCCTGAACACTGATTTATTTTGCCTTTTCCATGTGCATGTCCTCAGTCTGGTCAATCGTTGGCCCTAAATTGTCATTTTGGATCTCTACTTGGTTCATCCTTGAGTTATCATTTTTAGGTAGTGAATTATCACTATTAAGCTTCTGATTTTTACTATCACTTTTCCTCTTTCTTTTTTTCGACTTTGATGTGGCTGCAGGTTTCTTATAAAATTCGGTTTTAATTGAATTGTCATTGCAATGGCAGGTTCGAGTCACTAGAATGATAATCATCTCTGCAAGGTTTGTACGAGTCCCTGCTGTCATAAACAGACTCTATTTCGCTATAACTCTCATCTTTTTGTCGTTTTATATCATTTTTTAACTCTTTTAATGTTATATTATCATCACTACCACTAAAGTCAGACTCAATAGCAGAGTGGCGTTTGAGCTGTTTTGTTGTGTCAGGTGTTGTTTTATTCTGTTTCTTTCTGTATTTTTTCTTCTTTTTCTGTCTTGCAGTAACCTTTAAGGCATTTGGCGACCCATTGGAATCAGTTGATGAAGTATCTTCTTTATAGGTACGAACAGCTGAATTGTCCTGAATTAATATTTGGTCTTGTGAATTTTTATTACCCGGGGTTTCATTCATATCAGCCATAGGTGTGTCATTGGTAATCGGTTTATCAGCCATAGGTGTGTCATTGGCAACTGGTTTATCAGCCGTAGATGCGTCATTGGTACCTGGTTCATCAGTGGTAGGTGTGTTATTGGTACCTGGTTCATCAACCGTAGGTGTGTCATTGTGACCTGGTTGATCAGTGGTAGGTGTGTCATTCGTACCTGGCTCATCAGTGGTAGGTGTGTCATTGATACCTGGTTCATCAGTGGTAGGTGTGTCATTGATACCTGGTTCATCAACCATAGGTGTGTCAATGGTACCTGGTTCATCAGCCATAGGTGTGTCATTGGTACCTTGTTCATCAGTTATAGGTGTGTCATTGCTACCTGGTTCATCAACCGTAGGTGTGGCATTGGTACCTTGTGTATCATTACTACCTACTTGTTGCCTGTTTGTAACTGAGGAACCATCTTCTGTATCTCCTTCGACTGCATTAGAACCATTCTCTTGGGTATCACGTACCATAGATGCAATTGTCGTCCATTCCTCGTCTGAAGACCAACTAGATTCCGACATTTTATTACCTGAAACAAATGAATATGAAGCTTATTATTTTGATTAGCTAAAAGAATTGGCCAAATATAGGATTACCTCTCATATCCTATTGCCAAACAAGTAAACTCACTACAAATTATACCTCCGACAACAAACTTTGACACCTAAGTTGCATAGCCTTCCCTTTCAGATATTGGACAGCAGCCATAGTCCGTCATACATATTTTCAAGTTGTAAACCACATTTTTTTACATCTAATTCCATTGAGGGGTTTAGGAGGAAATCTTCTTATCAAATAATTTGATCATTAAAAAGTGATAATCTTTTCAATCTGGTTAAATAGAGTTCTTGTGAACAAATAAAAACTGTAATTAATTAGTACTGTAGATGTTTCCATCACATTCACCATAACCAGCCTCTACTGAAAATATGGAAATAAATAACAATTAAAAGGCCATGCATTCTAAACAAAATGTCAATAATTTTAGCGAAGGGTATGTACAAACGTCATACTTGAGATAATAATAATTCAAGATTTTTAGCACAAACATGTACAATCCGTCTAAGAAAAGTTATGAAGACTTAATACATATATTAAATTAAGTGAATACATAGTAAATTGATTAATATATCAAAGTATAGCAAGTGAATATCTAATTCTTACCTTTTAATCCATGGTTGTCCCAACTTTTCATTGCAGATACTATATTTCTTCCTGTTAATTCACTTTTTGTAAATGTAACACCAGCTCTAGAATGCATCAACTTTATTTACTCTCTCCTGCCTCTACAGAATACTGTTTATAAATAACATATGCAACGCGTTATCTGATATTGAGATAAGATGGCTAAACTTACTGGATTATTAGATTACTTTTCTGCAGTGCCAAAATGACTTATCTTTAAATAAGCTGTTTTGGCACTATTTTCTAAATAAAAAAATATGATATCATAAATGCAAAGTATATTATCTTCACATAAAATTTTACAGCAATGTATCTTTTAATTAAAAAAATATACCTGGCATGCAATTATAGATTATCCAATATTACTGTTGTTTGGCGTTTCAAGAAGACGTATATAATATGATAATACTTTTGGGTTCTGGTCAATTTAAAATTAATGCATTATCCTTTTGCCCTGAAATTTACAGACACAACTAGATGCTAATTTATCAACATTTTAGTGCAAAAAAATGAAATTAGCAAAATTTTCAGATACGACTTTTTGGCTCTAACCCCTCGATGTGTTCAAGTGTGTGATGGTACATATATATACACATATGTGAGTGTATTTATTTTTTTTAATTAGAAAGCAATCTAACTCAGTAATTGTAATATATTGTATAGGATGACGAAGAATTCATCTTACAGTCACATGGAATAAGATATATTATACAAACGTAAAACACATCGGCAGTGTAATGGTTAGCGTGGTAGCATAGAGTACATTATATCGTGGGTTCGAGCCACGGTCGGGTCAAGCCAAAGAATTTAAAATTGTTTTTTGCGGCTTATCCGCTAAGCACGTGGAAATAGGGAGTAAGAGTAAGACTGGTCGGCTCAGAATAATGATAATGTGTCCGAGTGGAGCGATATGTCTATCCGCAGATTGTTGTTTCAGTGAGATATAATAACGTAATATATATTCTAAAGAAAAACAAATTGAAAAGGTGTTTTTCCTTGTAAATTGAAAGTTTTCTTTGATTCTAATGCTAGATTATTGTAAATGTTGTTTGCTTTTCCATGTTAAAGGTTGTTTTAGATACGACAACATCATACAATCATGGCGATGGAGTATTTACCCCGCCAATGACTGGTATTTATGTCTTTATCTGGACAGCATCAGTTAATGGTGGAAACTGGGAAACTACAGAGCTTGTCGTTGATGGAACACCTTATGCATATTCATTCATAGATAGCGATAGTTATTCTGACTACGGAAGTGGAACACAAACAGTTATTTTAAAGGTTATAATGTATTGCACTATCTTTACATATCTCAAGTTCTGATAGAAAAATACAAAGAAAAACAATACAAACATTCAATAACATGATAACAAAGTATTTTAATTTAATATGTAAATATAACGTGTATAAAACACAAGAATGCTCAACAAAATAAGTCAAATAAATATTTCCCATAACAATACGCTTTTTCAAGAATTCTTTTTGAAGATGCTATTAAATAACGCACAGACATATAATTGTGTAACACGAGGTAAATAATCATCGGTAACCAATAGCTGATCACTGTTGATTGCAAAGTGCATACATTAATTTTGTTTTAGGTTACCAAAGGTCAGCACGTCTGGATTCGAACTGGAACTAAAGGTGACGGCAATGTGGATGGAAATAATTATGACACATTTTCAGGATGGTTGCTGTACCCTTTAGAATAAATATATAAAAACTCTCTGAATTTTATCCTAATGCCTGAGTTCAAATAATAAACATAATAGGATACACAATAAGATATATAAATGTATATACATCTATTTTTATTGGGATACACAAGATTATATTTGCTGTTTTAATAAAGTAGTAGTATGATAATCTACAAATTTGTAACATTATTATGGTTCATTTGACGACTTTTTCAATCATATTTTGGGTTAGAGTTATGGTATTTAACGCCACTTTCAACAATATTTCAGCAATATCATGGCGGACAGTATTATTGGGAGAGGAAACCGGAGTACACGGAGAAATTGTAACATTGCAACAACAAGCGAATTAAGATCGACACGTTACTTAAAAATCTGTTAATGTACAAAGGGAAATAACTCTAGTTGTGATTGTCGTTGAAGATGTCTACTGGTTGTGAAATTCTAAAAGGCAAATTTCATAATAGAACGAAATATTGTTCCGCGACGTAAGCAATATATAACATCATACAATATACACTTTGAACATCATTTAAACAGGATATGTAGAGAAAGATAGTTTAGTGATTAACTGATAAACAATAATTTACATGTAAGTATAATATGCTGAGAGAAAAACACGATATGTGATATGATTAATACATATATATATCTTTATTCTCGTAAACTACTGTAATAAAGATCAAACTTCTTGAATTGTCTGTTCCAAGCCTCTATCTACAATTTTTCGACAAGTCTTTGGAACTGATTTGACGGTATCTTGTTGTTCCATTCTATTAGCAAAGCTATTATTAATCGATGGAGTGAGTAATTGTTGCTTAACGTCAACTCAGAAATTTTGCAGCTATGTCGTGGCGAGAACAAGCTAATTTTCAATGAAATGATGATGAGGTCCGCTTTGCACTAGACCAACACGCTTAGTTGGATTTTTATAGTGCTAGATCACTGAAACAACAGTCCGCGGGTAGACATGTCGCTCCACTCGGACACATTATCCCGATTCTGAGCCAACCAGTCTTTGCTCTTTCTCCTTGATGCTGCGTGTTTAGCGGTACACCACCCTGGTGAAGCAACACATACCAATTTTATAGTCTTTGGGTTGACCCGATCTTTCGCACTCGAGACGTGCACGTTAACCATTACACTAACGGTGCGGTTCCTAATTACTATTCGATGGAGTATGACGTCATGGATGATTAATATACAATAGTTTTTAAATTATTATCGAATACATGATTAGAGATAGCGAAAAAATATATTGATAGCAAAAATCAATTTATCAATGTACGTTGTAGCTGTTTATATCTTTGAAATCTATGTCAACTTTACAACAACAAAAAAAGAACAAAGAAATGCTGATGATAGATGTCATTTTAGCGAATTAAATTTATTAATTAAAAGTGTAGAAAACGGACAACACATCTTCATATTAAGTAACATATATTTTATCTGTTTCAACTGTTTATTTCAAATACACACTCAGCCGCAGCAAACTGTGTTTGTTTGTTTGATGGAATTTAACGCCACTTTCAACAATATTTCAGTGGATCCGGAGAAAACCACCGGTGATAGGCACTAATTGCAGCTAACTGTGTAACAGAAGCGAAATTACATCCATTTTATAAAGCAACGAATCAAGTAGAACACAATATACAGGGGCGGATTAAGGGGGAAAATATGATTTTTCACACGAAATACCCCAAAAATGTTCACGCCTCCCTCCGCTCGGAGCAATTTGTTTAAGTGAGCCCTACCTAACTTGAAATCCTGGATCCGCCCCTGATATACACTACATCAAACGCCACGATATAGCTGAAATACTGCTAAAGTTGGCGTTAAACACCAATCAATCAATTATACTACATTAATTTATCATAGCAATATGTGATGCATCATATTACGTGTACATTGGGGTTTAATTGGATTATTACAATTTAAGGAATTACAAAGAAAAAATAAAATGTAGAGTTTGGTTAAGGGAATCTGCGATCATATCCGAGGTTATAAGGGGTACTAGTGGACCTTTTGTTTTGTACTAGACCAACACGAATTGGATTTTTATAGTGCCAGATCACAGAAACAACATCCCACAGGTAGACATGTTTCTCCACTCGGACACATTATTTTGACTTGAGTAAGATTGTATATGTTCTGTTTCCTTAATGCTGAGCATAGCAACAGCAAATACCAGTTTAATAGTGTTAGATTTGACTCTACCACGAGAGAGCACGATAACCATGACAACACCGATGCGTCCCTAATATTTGAAAGAGTTCATTGTACATAGCTATGATATATTTCGGAAGGAACCACTATGTCAAAATGTAATACTATGAAAGCTGGAATATATCATGGTACTCATACTAGACTGTTGATAATATTATAACATGATAAAGATTAAGAATCAGAAAGGGCATTGTGAGTTCGAATCCTGCTCAGGCGAGGTGTACTCGATACAACATTATGTGATAAAGTTCGTCAGTGATTTGCGACAGGTCGGTTGTTTTCTCCGGGTACATTTGGCCATTGTCTTGTCTGCTCTTCTTCGATTTACGGATTCTGATTACCCCTTTGGTATCTTCAAACTCTTCTTATAGAATGTGCATGGTACCACCTAGTCAATGCCGATATTTGTCATGGTGTTCTGTCTGTATTATCGGTATCGGTTCGGTTTGATACATCTTAGCTCTTACCTACCGTTCTGGTATTGTATTACAATCGTGGCTTTCATATTATAATGTAATTGACTGTTTCGTGAAACCACACCAATGTGGGCCATTTAATTTGTTTCGTATAATTTTTCAGAATGAGGTACGTGGCAGCCTACATGTTGGCTGTGATGGGCGGCAATGAAAACCCCACAGCAGACGACATCAAAATGATAATTGGAAGTGTCGGCATTGAATCTGAGGATGTAAAATTAAATCTCGATATCAAGAAACTTCATGGCAAAAATATTGAAGAATTAGTTGCGGAGAGTATGTATAATCTGAATAGTTTGGGGTTTTTTTGTTTTGTTTTTGCTTTTGTTTTCGTTTTTTTTTTTTTTATTAATGTGCAACTTTTGGCTTGCAACTTTAAATCAAGCTTTGTCTAAAATATATATATGTTTTTATATAATATGTACCTTGACATTCCTATTCGTAGAATATGGATCGTAAATGAAGATGGGATACTATCCAACTTTATATTTAGATACAAATTTTAGTAAAGGAATATTGCTGCTCTACATTTCTTTGTTGGACTTTTATAGTGCTAGCTGACTAAAACAACAGTCCACGGTTACAGATGTCGATCTACATTTATCCTGATTGCGAGTCAACAAGTCTTTACTCTTGTTCCTTCATGCTTGATGCTTAGTGGAGAAGCTGCATTTCTCAATTTTACAGTCTTTGATTTGACCCGACAGGGGCTCGAACCCACACTGGAGGCGAGCACGCTAATCAGTATTTCACGATAGGAAAGATTGATAACTGCAGCTTTGAAAGTGATGGAAATTAACACTAAACGGTGACAGCTCGTTCGAAGCATGCTAAAAGGGTTACTTCATCAATGTTGAACACTCGTCATTCGTGGTATTTCACATTGAACTCACAACTGGGTGCATTATATGCTATACTGAGCGAGACAATACTCCATAAGCGTTTTTAAAATGCAATATATTGACGGTTATATTACACACTAACACAACTAATAACTGAAGGTGAACTCAGGTGCTCCGGTAGGGTAAGCAGTCCCTGCTCATATTAAGGTTGCCTTGAGATATCAAATTCAATTGAAAACAATATTGCTTTATTTTCAGTAAAAAAAATGTCTCATATTATATTTGTGACAACTTCTATGTCACGAACACGTATAAATGTATAATGCTCAAGATTATAGCGTTGTGTATAATAACACCGTTAGCCTCGTTATATCCGAGGGTTGATATTTTACTCACATGTGAATAACACTTGCATGACCGCACCGATTGATTACGAGAAGCTTGGGCCCACACAACTAGTTTCAGCCCGCGACTTTATATTAAAATGACTACAGATACCAAGCTATGAAAGTGAACGATCATGTATCTGTGTGCTATGAGTGTCGATTTTGTCTCTGTCTACGACTGTTCCGATCGTGTAGTATGTTTTGTTTTTAATTTGATCAGCTCATTATTATTCTATATACAGGTCAAAGCCTTCTTGCCTCCACTGTTTGTAATTCAAAAAATGTGCCGAATGAGCCTGTTCCAGTTGAAGGTAACATGATTATTTTCTTTAATGCATGCGCTAAATAGTCTCGCAAAAAATGTAGAAAAAATAATTAAAATGAATATCAGCAATATTTCCAATTAATTGTTCTTTGCAGGATTCAATGTGCTGTATACAATGATCCCTTAACATCAGATTGGTAACATTCACATTATTTTATAATTCACGAAAGTTAGGTGAGTGAAGCCTCACATACATAAATTACATAATTTTGTTGCACAAATCATACATATTGTTGGAAGAATGCAGAGTAGAACGATGGGATGTAATGAGACTTAGCACTCGGCACAACTCGGCCGATTCTGTTCCTCCATCTCGCTATATTTTCCTTTGATTGTTTAATATGTACTGCCGGTATTGCAAGTATGACATGATTTGGGACTTATTTACATTGTGTAATATTTCTTTGAGTAAGTTGGCATTTCCGGCGACGAAATGTTAGGTGTAGACACATACCAAACATTGTATTGCATCCAAGGGATGAGAGAACATCGGATTCACCCGAGGTGTGCCAATAAGTATGATACTTGGAAGACAAACCTCCTGTGAATTCCAGTACAGATGGTGAATACCGGTTATTTTACATCGTATTTAGGAAGAGTTACTATGGAAACGTGTCGTGTGCACCACATTAGATATATATGATTGTATTACTGAATTTACTATGTATCACGATATGCTATTCTTTTCTATGTATCATTTTGTCATAGTATATTACCATAATTTGGCCTCTTTATTTGTGCTACTAAATCTTAATAAGGTTGCCGTGGTCTTGTCGTATGGTAGTTTAATTTACAAGTACCTATGCCATCAGTGCATATCATCACTTAAGTTGTAAGTTCGAATCCCGTTCATCGCCAGATGTACTCGATGCAGCATTATATGATAAAGTGTGTCAGTGATTTGCGGCAGGTCGATGGTTTTCTCCAGAAACTCCGGTTTTCTCCACCACGAAATAACTGAAATATTGTTAAAAGTGGCGTGTAGCACAATACCCTAACCCTAAATCATAATTACAAGCATATTCCAAATTCTCACAATTAATTATCAATAATTTGTAATTCAGAAAAGTCAAAAGAAACAGAAGAAAAGAAGGAAGACAACTCTGATAGTGACAACGACAGCGAAGGGGGATTACTCAATCTGTTCGATTGATCATACATGACGGAATTACCATTCGCGATATCATCAGAATTTGTGATGTTTGCCCATCATCATAAACAAACTGGTGGACGGAAACTGGTGTATACATTATATATAGTGGGAATATGGCTGAATTTTTAATTTATCAGACAAGATGTGTCTTACAGACCATTGTATTATATCAGTGAAGCGATTAATGGTGAATTAAAAAGCATCAGACTTTATAGAGTTATTATCAATTTTCTTCAAATGGATATATTTTTTTATTAACTAATTGTAAATTTGTTCTTGTTTATTAAGTAACTACATATTTTAAAGGGGCATTATCTGCCAAAATCGTAAATTTTTGTTACCCATAAAAACTATCAGATATGATTGATGCCTTAATAAAACGTGTTTCTGTAACTTATAAATGTTATGAAATGTACGCGCATCGGGGAAAAAAGGTGCAACTGCTCGTGTTTTGAGACCGATCAAGAAATGGACGCCATCTTATTAATTATTGGCATTGTTTACGGAGTTTGCCGAATCGTCATTAAATCAGTACAACAATGCACTTATTTCTTATTTTCTGTGAATCTGCTTTTAGTCGACGTTAATTACGGACAAAGAACCATGCACGTTTGCATTTAATAAGCGACAAAATACAAATTATTCGTTTTTACCTGTCGCTAGTAAGGTCATTTGCATACGGAGAAAGCGAGGTCAAATTATTTGCTTGCAAGGAAAAAATAAATCGATGGTAATTTTCGTTCTCAAAAGGCGAAAAGTGGTACGATAAGCTGTTTAATGTGAAATATTTACCTTTATTTCATCATTTTAAAGCTATTTACCAATTTCCTAAACATATAATTATTTTGGTCAAAATCGTAGCTAATGCCTCTTTAAGATATTTTTGCGTTTTTTGCTTCCCTGTGATCTATTGACGCGTCAATAGTCTTCAAGAGACTATTGCACGACAGACTATTGAACTGACCTTTGAACCGTTTTTTCATTGGATAAGAGTATAATTAGATGCATGGTTTGTCAAATCAATTTATGTCACATCGATGAATTGACATTAAGTAAAACGCAAAAGTGATTCAGACGCTTTATTTACAGACGACAACAAAAATGGCCAAACGATTTGCGTCCGTGGAGGACGAAGAGCTGGATAATATCCTAAATAACAGGGATTCCTCTAACACAAAGAACGTAATTCGCATGGCAGGAATATATTTAAGTCATTTCCGCTACCTTGCTTCTGTTTAATTAGGAAATGTGGATGCAATAGACCAAACTATTTGTCGTTCGGTGCTGGGAATGACCAAGTGTTCTGAACACTATCGTCGCAAATGTCCGTCCGTCTATATATTTCTCTCATAAAATTACTTAGTTAAATGGAATAAGAAAAGATTTACTATACCAAAGGGGAAATCATAAGCCGTAAATCGAAGAAGGATAGACAATACAACTGCCAAAAGAAAAAAGACAAAAGGTCAAACAAAACACTACATAGAAAACTAAAGATCAAGCAACACGAACCCCACTACACACACGGAGTGAACTCGAGCGTTCCTGTTCCACCAATGTTACAAAGCCGGTGATAAATCATGAATGTTGTGATGACGAATAAACGGAATATATTCATAGTTGTTGCTCCATGCGAAGCTAATTTTGTTTTTATGTTCCGATCGGGTATTCACATCATGGATACCGGGAGATTTTGTTTAATTGAATTTTCAATATCGTCTTCTGGAACCTAGATAGGTAATTTAATTGTTACTTTGTACCCATTATAGTGAAGCTTGTACTTCTGGGTGTTTGCTAGGATTCCTTAGATTTATGTGTAGTGATTTGTTGGCCATTGTTTCTCATTGTGTCCTTTTCCTATTGGTTATTGCATTGATATGCAATTGATGGCTTCTTAAGTGTACATTAATGATAAAGTTGGGGTTCTTTACAAACTTGATCTTTACGTGTGTATCGATAAATATAGGATGGTCGCCACATCAGAATATTTATACAGTTTGATATTTTTAAAACTACATGTACATTTATCTTAGCAATCAAATGGTGTAGAGATGTACTGGATACGACATTTTAGAGCTATGTTTAGGTCTATGGTGTTTATCGACACTTTCAACAATATTTCAGTTATATCGTGGCGCGGTCAGTTTTATTGGTGGAGGAAACGGTAGTACCCAGAGAAAACCACCGACCTCTCGCAAGTCACTGACAAACTTTTTCACATAATGTTGTATTGAGTACACCTCGCCACGACATTTAAAGATTTAATCTACCAAGTATATATTTGTACTTAATGGTAATTTGAAATAGTTTAACAGAAAGATATAAAGGAAATCTCATGAATTACAAATCTGAATAAACACAAATTGTATATTCATGAATGATCACTGAATGGTCTGTATAATGTATTATAATTTTTCTGTGCCTGGGGTCAAACGGTTATTCTTTACAAATTGCATGATTTTGTTAATGAACCAGTTGAAGGACATGACCTCTACAAAGTATCCTTTTGTGTGAATGACCATTACAAATTGTAAGACTCGTTTTGTAAATAGTATTTATGTACAGGTTGACCTTTACAAATTGTGTGATTTGTTTGTTTCAACGATTAAGTAAGGGTAATAACAAAATTACTCCGAACAATCTTCCAAAGGGAAAGTCAAAACTCGTAAGTATATAAACAGACAAAATCAGTCAACAATCGGAAAACTGTGAAAACCGTAATGACCCTGACTTGGTACAGGCATTTCTAAATAAATGGTGGGTTGAATCAGATTTTAACGCGCCAAACCTCCCGCTTTCATTACGGCTCAAAGGTTCCGGCTGTCACTATAACAGTATTTATAACAATACTGGAACAAAATAGGTAAAACAGTTGTCAAAGCAGTACCAAATTCAATGAGGAGGGTGGAACATCTATCGTGAACCATCTCCATCAACAACTCCGAGTCACCTGAAATATTTTAACTACGAAAATAAATGTCAAAAACACTTTTACGTCACACATTGATAAAAAATATGTTTGACATTTTTGTGGACTTTCTTATCTTTATACATTTTCACTATATGAAAATCCATCGTTTATTATCGTCTCTGCAGAAACGGAATAAATTTCGACAAAATCTTGGTATCGGAATATAAACTTTTTAAGAGATCGCATAGCAGAATAGTTATGTTCATTTCATATATGTAAATTTATATTTTACACATTAACATCGCTTCGTTCTGTAATAAATATTTTTCGGGTGTCGGTCTTGGTTTATCAAAGTGTGGAAAATCAGGAAAAATTATGAACTGGTAATAACGGTAAAAACATTAAATTATTATTTTTCTTTCTACAAAACCACCAAAAAATATCCCCCAATAAATGGGATTTACAAAACCCGCCAATGTTTTACTCCGCAGATATAAAGCGCTATGTATTATTTAGAGTAATCCCGCCTACTTAGCAAAAAGATTAATGCATAGAATCAAAACAAAGCAAAAAAAAAATAAGAACAAACGAGAACAGAAAACGTCCTAGTTCGAAAAAAAAATTCAAATAAAAGAAACCGCATCGGTGGCGTAATGGTTAGCGTGCTTGGCTCTAGTGCGGTAGATCGTGGGTTCGAACCACGATCGGGTCAAACCAAAGACTATAAAATTGGTATTTGTTGCTTCTCCGCTAAGCACGCAGCATCAAGGAGAAAAAGCAAAGACTGATTGGTTTGGAATCAGGATAATGTGTCCGAGTGGGGCGATATGTCTATCGACGGACTGTTGTTTCAGTGAGCTAACACTATACAAATCCAATTAAGCGTGTTGGTCTAGTACAAAGCAGAATTTATCATCATCATCATCTCATTGAAAATTAGCTTGTTCTCGCCATGATATAGCTGAAAAATTGCTGAGTTGGTGCTAAACAACAATCACTCACTCAAATAAAGAAGCTGTCTGAATACCAATCAGCAGTACTAAGACAACGATGAACAAAACAGAAGAAAACACAAGCAAAATCCCATGGAAATAGAGAAAGAGAACAGGCATGCCAGAATTAGAGAAAGAGAACAGGCGTGCCAGAAATAGGGAAAGAGAACAGGCGTGCCAGAAATAGAGAAAGAGAACAGGCGTGCCAGAAATAGGGAAAGAGAACAGGCGTACCAGAAATAGGGAAAGAGAACAGGCGTGCCAGAAATAGAGAAAGAGAACAGGCGTGCCAGAAATAGGGAAAGAGAACAGGCGTGCCAGAAATAGGGAAAGAGAACAGGCGTGCCAGAAATAGAGAAAGAGAACAGGCATGCCAGAAATAGAGAAAGAGAACAGGCGTGCCAGAAATAGAGAAAGAGAACAGGCGTGCCAGAAATAGGGAAAGAGAACAGGCGTGCCAGAAATAGGGAAAGAGAACAGGCGTGCCAGAAATAGGGAAAGAGAACAGGCGTGCCAGAAATAGAGAAAGAGAACAGGCGTGCCAGAAATAGAGAAAGAGAACAGGCGTGCCAGAAATAGAGAAAGAGAACAGGCGTGCCAGTAATAAGGAAAGAGAACAGGCGTGCCAGAAATAGAGAAAGAGAACAGGCATGCCAGAAATAGGGAAAGAGAACAGGCGTGCTAGAAATAGGGAAAGAGAACAGGCGTGCCAGAAATAGGGAAAGAGAACAGGCGTGCCAGAAATAGAGAAAGAGAACAGGCGTGCCAGAAATAGAGAAAGAGAAGAGGCGTGCCAGAAATAGAGAAAGAGAACAGGCATGCCAGAAATAGAGAAAGAGAACAGGCGTGCCAGAAATAGGGAAATAGAACAGGCGTGCCAGAAATAGAGAAAGAGAACAGGCGTGCCAGAAATAGGGAAAGAGAACAGGCATGCCAGAAATAGAGAAAGAGAACAGGCGTGCCAGAAATAGAGAAAGAGAACAGGCGTGCCAGAAATAGGGAAAGAGAACAGGCGTGCCAGAAATAGGGAAAGAGAACAGGCGTGCCAGAAATAGGGAAAGAGAACAGGCATGCCAGAAATAGAGAAAGAGAACATGCGTGCCAGAAATAGAGAAAGAGAACAGGCGTGCCAGAAATAGAGAAAGAGAACAGGCGTGCCAGAAATAGGGAAAGAGAACAGGCATGCCAGAAATAGAGAAAGAGAACAGGCTTGCCAGAAATAGAGAAAGAGAACAGGCGTGCCAGAAATAGGGAAAGAGAACAGGCGTGCCAGAAATAGAGAAAGAGAACAGGCGTGCCAAAAATAGAGAAAGAGAACAGGCGTGCCAGAAATAGAGAAAAGAACAGGCGTGCCAGAAATAGAGAAAGAGAACAGGCGTGCCAGAAATAGGGAAAGAGAACAGGCGTGCCAGAAATAGAGAAAGAGAACAGGCGTGCCAGATATAGGGAAAGAGAACAGGCATGCCAGAAATAGAGAAAGAGAACAGGCATGCCAGAAATAGAGAAAGAGAACAGGCGTGCCAGAAATAGGGAAACAGAACAGGCATGCCAGAAATAGAGAAAGAGAACAGGCATGCCAGAAATAGAGAAAGAGAACAGGCATGCCAGAAATAGAGAAAGAGAACAGGCGTGCCAGAAATAGAGAAAGAGAACAGGCATGCCAGAAATAGAGAAAGAGAACAGGCGTGCCAGAAATAGAGAAAGAGAACAGGCGTGCCAGAAATAGGGAAAGAGAACAGGCGTGCCAGAAATAGGGAAAGAGAACAGGCGTGCCAGAAATAGAGAAAGAGAACAGGCGTGCCAGAAATAGAGAAAGAGAACAGGCGTGCCAGAAATAGAGAAAGAGAACAGGCGTGCCAGAAATAGGGAAAGAGAACAGGCGTGCCAGAAATAGAGAAAGAGAACAGGCGTGCCAGAAATAGAGAAAGAGAACAGGCGTGCCAGAAATAGGGAAAGAGAACAGGCATGCCAGAAATAGAGAAAGAGAACAGGCGTGCCAGAAATAGAGAAAGAGAACAGACGTGCCAGAAATAGGGAAAGAGAACCGGCGTGCCAGAAATAGAGAAAGAGAACAGGCGTGCCAGAAATAGAGAAAGAGAACAGGCGTGCCAGAAATAAAGAAAGAGAACAGGCGTGCCAGAAATAGAGAAAGAGAACAGGCGTGCCAGAAATAGGGAAAGAGAACAGGCGTGCCAGAAATAGAGAAAGAGAACAGGCGTGCCAGAAATAGGGAAAGAGAACAGGCATGCCAGAAATAGAGAAAGAGAACAGGCATGCTAGAAATAGGGAAACAGAACAAGCGTGCCAGAAATAGGGAAACAGAACAGGCATGCCAGAAATAGGGAAAGAGAACAGGCATGCCAGAAATAGAGAAAGAGAACAGGCATGCCAGAAATAGGGAAAGAGAACAGGCGTGCCAGAAATAGAGAAAGAGAACAGGCATGCCAGAAATAGGGAAAGAGAACAGGCGTGCCAGAAATAGGGAAACAGAACAGGCATGCCAGAAATAGAGAAAGAGAACAGGCATGCCAGAAATAGAGAAAGAGAACAGGCGTGCCAGAAATAGAGAGAGAGAACAGGCGTGCCAGAAATAGGGAAAGAGAACAGGCGTGCCAGAAATAGGGAAAGAGAACAGGCGTGCCAGAAATAGAGAAAGAGAACAGGGGTGCCAGAAATAGAGAAAGAGAACAGGCGTGCCAGAAATAGGGAAAGAGAACAGGCATGCCAGAAATAGAGAAAGAGAACAGGCATGCCAGAAATAGGGAAAGAGAACAGGCGTGCCAGAAATAGAGAAACAGAACAGGCATGCCAGAAATAGAGAAAGAGAACAGGCGTGCCAGAAATAGGGAAAAAGAACAGGCGTGCCAGAAATAGGGAAAGAGAACAGGCGTGCCAGAAATAGAGAAAGAGAACAGGCGTGCCAGAAATAGATAAAGAGAACAGGCATGCCAGAAATAGAGAAAGAGAACAGGCGTGCCAGAAATAGGGAAAGAGAACAGGCGTGCCAGAAATAGGGAAAGAGAACAGGCGTGCCAGAAATAGAGAAAGAGAACAGGCGTGCCAGAAATAGAGAAAGAGAACAGGCGTGCCAGAAATAGGGAAAGAGAACAGGCATGCCAGAAATAGAGAAAGAGAACAGGCATGCCAGAAATAGGGAAAGAGAACAGGCGTGCCAGAAATAGGGAAAGAGAACAGGCATGCCAGGAATAGGGAAAGAGAACAGGCGTGCCAGAAATACGGAAAGAGAACAGGCGTGCCAGAAATAGGGAAACAGAACAGGCATGCCAGAAATAGAGAAAGAGAACAGGCGTGCCAGAAATAGGGAAAGAGAACAGGCGTGCCAGAAATAGAGAAAGAGAACAGGCATGCCAGAAATAGAGAAAAAGAACAGGCGTGCCAGAAATAGGGAAAGAGAACAGGCATGCCAGAAATAGAGAAAGAGAACAGGCATGCCAGGAATAGAGAAAGAGAACAGGCGTGCCAGAAATAGAGAAAGAGAACAGGCATGCCAGAAATAGAGAAAGAGAACAGGCGTGCCAGAAATAGAGAAAGAGAACAGGCGTGCCAGAAATAGGGAAAGAGAACAGGCGTGCCAGAAATAGGGAAAGAGAACAGGCGTGCCAGAAATAGAGAAAGAGAACAGGCGTGCCAGAAATAGAGAAAGAGAACAGGCGTGCCAGAAATAGAGAAAGAGAACAGGCGTGCCAGAAATAGGGAAAGAGAACAGGCGTGCCAGAAATAGAGAAAGAGAACAGGCGTGCCAGAAATAGAGAAAGAGAACAGGCATGCCAGAAATAGGGAAAGAGAACAGGCGTGCCAGAAATAGGGAAAGAGAACAGGCATGCCAGGAATAGGGAAAGAGAACAGGCGTGCCAGAAATACGGAAAGAGAACAGGCGTGCCAGAAATAGGGAAACAGAACAGGCATGCCAGAAATAGAGAAAGAGAACAGGCGTGCCAGAAATAGGGAAAGAGAACAGGCGTGCCAGAAATAGAGAAAGAGAACAGGCATGCCAGAAATAGAGAAAAAGAACAGGCGTGCCAGAAATAGGGAAAGAGAACAGGCATGCCAGAAATAGAGAAAGAGAACAGGCATGCCAGGAATAGAGAAAGAGAACAGGCGTGCCAGAAATAGAGAAAGAGAACAGGCATGCCAGAAATAGAGAAAGAGAACAGGCGTGCCAGAAATAGAGAAAGAGAACAGGCGTGCCAGAAATAGGGAAAGAGAACAGGCGTGCCAGAAATAGGGAAAGAGAACAGGCGTGCCAGAAATAGAGAAAGAGAACAGGCGTGCCAGAAATAGAGAAAGAGAACAGGCGTGCCAGAAATAGAGAAAGAGAACAGGCGTGCCAGAAATAGGGAAAGAGAACAGGCGTGCCAGAAATAGAGAAAGAGAACAGGCGTGCCAGAAATAGAGAAAGAGAACAGGCGTGCCAGAAATAGGGAAAGAGAACAGGCATGCCAGAAATAGAGAAAGAGAACAGGCGTGCCAGAAATAGAGAAAGAGAACAGACGTGCCAGAAATAGGGAAAGAGAACCGGCGTGCCAGAAATAGAGAAAGAGAACAGGCGTGCCAGAAATAGAGAAAGAGAACAGGCGTGCCAGAAATAGAGAAAGAGAACAGGCGTGCCAGAAATAGAGAAAGAGAACAGGCGTGCCAGAAATAGGGAAAGAGAACAGGCGTGCCAGAAATAGAGAAAGAGAACAGGCGTGCCAGAAATAGGGAAAGAGAACAGGCATGCCAGAAATAGAGAAAGAGAACAGGCATGCTAGAAATAGGGAAACAGAACAAGCGTGCCAGAAATAGGGAAACAGAACAGGCATGCCAGAAATAGGGAAAGAGAACAGGCATGCCAGAAATAGAGAAAGAGAACAGGCATGCCAGAAATAGAGAAAGAGAACAGCGTGCCAGAAATAGAGAAAGAGAACAGGCATGCCAGAAATAGAGAAAGAGAACAGGCGTGCCAGAAATAGAGAAAGAGAACAGGCGTGCCAGAAATAGGGAAAGAGAACAGGCGTGCCAGAAATAGAGAAAGAGAACAGGCGTGCCAGAAATAGAGAAAGAGAACAGGCGTGCCAGAAATAGAGAAAGAGAACAGGCGTGCCAGAAATAGGGAAAGAGAACAGGCGTGCCAGAAATAGAGAAAGAGAACAGGCGTGCCAGAAATAGGGAAAGAGAACAGGCGTGCCAGAAATAGAGAAAGAGAACAGGCATGCCAGAAATAGGGAAAGAGAACAGGCGTGCCAGAAATAGGGAAACAGAACAGGCATGCCAGAAATAGAGAAAGAGAACAGGCATGCCAGAAATAGAGAAAGAGAACAGGCGTGCCAGAAATAGAGAGAGAGAACAGGCGTGCCAGAAATAGGGAAAGAGAACAGGCGTGCCAGAAATAGGGAAAGAGAACAGGCGTGCCAGAAATAGAGAAAGAGAACAGGGGTGCCAGAAATAGAGAAAGAGAACAGGCGTGCCAGAAATAGGGAAAGAGAACAGGCATGCCAGAAATAGAGAAAGAGAACAGGCATGCCAGAAATAGGGAAAGAGAACAGGCGTGCCAGAAATAGAGAAACAGAACAGGCATGCCAGAAATAGAGAAAGAGAACAGGCGTGCCAGAAATAGGGAAAAAGAACAGGCGTGCCAGAAATAGGGAAAGAGAACAGGCGTGCCAGAAATAGAGAAAGAGAACAGGCGTGCCAGAAATAGATAAAGAGAACAGGCATGCCAGAAATAGAGAAAGAGAACAGGCGTGCCAGAAATAGGGAAAGAGAACAGGCGTGCCAGAAATAGGGAAAGAGAACAGGCGTGCCAGAAATAGAGAAAGAGAACAGGCGTGCCAGAAATAGAGAAAGAGAACAGGCGTGCCAGAAATAGGGAAAGAGAACAGGCATGCCAGAAATAGAGAAAGAGAACAGGCATGCCAGAAATAGAGAAAGAGAACAGGCGTGCCAGAAATAGGGAAAGAGAACAGGCATGCCAGGAATAGGGAAAGAGAACAGGCGTGCCAGAAATACGGAAAGAGAACAGGCGTGCCAGAAATAGGGAAACAGAACAGGCATGCCAGAAATAGGGAAAGAGAACAGGCATGCCAGAAATAGAGAAAGAGAACAGGCATGCTAGAAATAGGGAAACAGAACAAGCGTGCCAGAAATAGGGAAACAGAACAGGCATGCCAGAAATAGGGAAAGAGAACAGGCATGCCAGAAATAGAGAAAGAGAACAGGCATGCCAGAAATAGGGAAAGAGAACAGGCGTGCCAGAAATAGAGAAAGAGAACAGGCATGCCAGAAATAGGGAAAGAGAACAGGCGTGCCAGAAATAGGGAAACAGAACAGGCATGCCAGAAATAGAGAAAGAGAACAGGCATGCCAGAAATAGAGAAAGAGAACAGGCGTGCCAGAAATAGAGAGAGAGAACAGGCGTGCCAGAAATAGGGAAAGAGAACAGGCGTGCCAGAAATAGGGAAAGAGAACAGGCGTGCCAGAAATAGAGAAAGAGAACAGGGGTGCCAGAAATAGAGAAAGAGAACAGGCGTGCCAGAAATAGGGAAAGAGAACAGGCATGCCAGAAATAGAGAAAGAGAACAGGCATGCCAGAAATAGGGAAAGAGAACAGGCGTGCCAGAAATAGAGAAACAGAACAGGCATGCCAGAAATAGAGAAAGAGAACAGGCGTGCCAGAAATAGGGAAAAAGAACAGGCGTGCCAGAAATAGGGAAAGAGAACAGGCGTGCCAGAAATAGAGAAAGAGAACAGGCGTGCCAGAAATAGATAAAGAGAACAGGCATGCCAGAAATAGAGAAAGAGAACAGGCGTGCCAGAAATAGGGAAAGAGAACAGGCGTGCCAGAAATAGGGAAAGAGAACAGGCGTGCCAGAAATAGAGAAAGAGAACAGGCGTGCCAGAAATAGAGAAAGAGAACAGGCGTGCCAGAAATAGGGAAAGAGAACAGGCATGCCAGAAATAGAGAAAGAGAACAGGCATGCCAGAAATAGGGAAAGAGAACAGGCGTGCCAGAAATAGGGAAAGAGAACAGGCATGCCAGGAATAGGGAAAGAGAACAGGCGTGCCAGAAATACGGAAAGAGAACAGGCGTGCCAGAAATAGGGAAACAGAACAGGCATGCCAGAAATAGAGAAAGAGAACAGGCGTGCCAGAAATAGGGAAAGAGAACAGGCGTGCCAGAAATAGAGAAAGAGAACAGGCATGCCAGAAATAGAGAAAAAGAACAGGCGTGCCAGAAATAGGGAAAGAGAACAGGCATGCCAGAAATAGAGAAAGAGAACAGGCATGCCAGGAATAGAGAAAGAGAACAGGCGTGCCAGAAATAGAGAAAGAGAACAGGCATGCCAGAAATAGAGAAAGAGAACAGGCGTGCCAGAAATAGAGAAAGAGAACAGGCGTGCCAGAAATAGGGAAAGAGAACAGGCGTGCCAGAAATAGGGAAAGAGAACAGGCGTGCCAGAAATAGAGAAAGAGAACAGGCGTGCCAGAAATAGAGAAAGAGAACAGGCGTGCCAGAAATAGAGAAAGAGAACAGGCGTGCCAGAAATAGGGAAAGAGAACAGGCGTGCCAGAAATAGAGAAAGAGAACAGGCGTGCCAGAAATAGAGAAAGAGAACAGGCGTGCCAGAAATAGGGAAAGAGAACAGGCATGCCAGAAATAGAGAAAGAGAACAGGCATGCCAGAAATAGGGAAAGAGAACAGGCGTGCCAGAAATAGGGAAAGAGAACAGGCATGCCAGGAATAGGGAAAGAGAACAGGCGTGCCAGAAATACGGAAAGAGAACAGGCGTGCCAGAAATAGGGAAACAGAACAGGCATGCCAGAAATAGAGAAAGAGAACAGGCGTGCCAGAAATAGGGAAAGAGAACAGGCGTGCCAGAAATAGAGAAAGAGAACAGGCATGCCAGAAATAGAGAAAAAGAACAGGCGTGCCAGAAATAGGGAAAGAGAACAGGCATGCCAGAAATAGAGAAAGAGAACAGGCATGCCAGGAATAGAGAAAGAGAACAGGCGTGCCAGAAATAGAGAAAGAGAACAGGCATGCCAGAAATAGAGAAAGAGAACAGGCGTGCCAGAAATAGAGAAAGAGAACAGGCGTGCCAGAAATAGGGAAAGAGAACAGGCGTGCCAGAAATAGGGAAAGAGAACAGGCGTGCCAGAAATAGAGAAAGAGAACAGGCGTGCCAGAAATAGAGAAAGAGAACAGGCGTGCCAGAAATAGAGAAAGAGAACAGGCGTGCCAGAAATAGGGAAAGAGAACAGGCGTGCCAGAAATAGAGAAAGAGAACAGGCGTGCCAGAAATAGAGAAAGAGAACAGGCGTGCCAGAAATAGGGAAAGAGAACAGGCATGCCAGAAATAGAGAAAGAGAACAGGCGTGCCAGAAATAGAGAAAGAGAACAGACGTGCCAGAAATAGGGAAAGAGAACCGGCGTGCCAGAAATAGAGAAAGAGAACAGGCGTGCCAGAAATAGAGAAAGAGAACAGGCGTGCCAGAAATAGAGAAAGAGAACAGGCGTGCCAGAAATAGAGAAAGAGAACAGGCGTGCCAGAAATAGGGAAAGAGAACAGGCGTGCCAGAAATAGAGAAAGAGAACAGGCGTGCCAGAAATAGGGAAAGAGAACAGGCATGCCAGAAATAGAGAAAGAGAACAGGCATGCTAGAAATAGGGAAACAGAACAAGCGTGCCAGAAATAGGGAAACAGAACAGGCATGCCAGAAATAGGGAAAGAGAACAGGCATGCCAGAAATAGAGAAAGAGAACAGGCATGCCAGAAATAGAGAAAGAGAACAGCGTGCCAGAAATAGAGAAAGAGAACAGGCATGCCAGAAATAGAGAAAGAGAACAGGCGTGCCAGAAATAGAGAAAGAGAACAGGCGTGCCAGAAATAGGGAAAGAGAACAGGCGTGCCAGAAATAGAGAAAGAGAACAGGCGTGCCAGAAATAGAGAAAGAGAACAGGCGTGCCAGAAATAGAGAAAGAGAACAGGCGTGCCAGAAATAGGGAAAGAGAACAGGCGTGCCAGAAATAGAGAAAGAGAACAGGCGTGCCAGAAATAGGGAAAGAGAACAGGCGTGCCAGAAATAGAGAAAGAGAACAGGCATGCCAGAAATAGGGAAAGAGAACAGGCGTGCCAGAAATAGGGAAACAGAACAGGCATGCCAGAAATAGAGAAAGAGAACAGGCATGCCAGAAATAGAGAAAGAGAACAGGCGTGCCAGAAATAGAGAGAGAGAACAGGCGTGCCAGAAATAGGGAAAGAGAACAGGCGTGCCAGAAATAGGGAAAGAGAACAGGCGTGCCAGAAATAGAGAAAGAGAACAGGGGTGCCAGAAATAGAGAAAGAGAACAGGCGTGCCAGAAATAGGGAAAGAGAACAGGCATGCCAGAAATAGAGAAAGAGAACAGGCATGCCAGAAATAGGGAAAGAGAACAGGCGTGCCAGAAATAGAGAAACAGAACAGGCATGCCAGAAATAGAGAAAGAGAACAGGCGTGCCAGAAATAGGGAAAAAGAACAGGCGTGCCAGAAATAGGGAAAGAGAACAGGCGTGCCAGAAATAGAGAAAGAGAACAGGCGTGCCAGAAATAGATAAAGAGAACAGGCATGCCAGAAATAGAGAAAGAGAACAGGCGTGCCAGAAATAGGGAAAGAGAACAGGCGTGCCAGAAATAGGGAAAGAGAACAGGCGTGCCAGAAATAGAGAAAGAGAACAGGCGTGCCAGAAATAGAGAAAGAGAACAGGCGTGCCAGAAATAGGGAAAGAGAACAGGCATGCCAGAAATAGAGAAAGAGAACAGGCATGCCAGAAATAGAGAAAGAGAACAGGCGTGCCAGAAATAGGGAAAGAGAACAGGCATGCCAGGAATAGGGAAAGAGAACAGGCGTGCCAGAAATACGGAAAGAGAACAGGCGTGCCAGAAATAGGGAAACAGAACAGGCATGCCAGAAATAGAGAAAGAGAACAGGCGTGCCAGAAATAGGGAAAGAGAACAGGCGTGCCAGAAATAGAGAAAGAGAACAGGCATGCCAGAAATAGAGAAAAAGAACAGGCGTGCCAGAAATAGGGAAAGAGAACAGGCATGCCAGAAATAGAGAAAGAGAACAGGCGTGCAAGAAATAGGGAAAGAGAACAGGCATGCCAGAAATAGGGAAAGAGAACAGGCGTGCCAGAAATAGGGAAAGAGAACAGGCATGCCAGGAATAGAGAAAGAGAACAGGCGTGCCAGAAATACGGAAAGAGAACAGGCGTGCTCAG
Source organism: Bathymodiolus brooksi (assembly GCA_963680875.1). Classification (NCBI taxonomy): domain Eukaryota; kingdom Metazoa; phylum Mollusca; class Bivalvia; order Mytilida; family Modiolidae; genus Bathymodiolus; species Bathymodiolus brooksi. Next base: position 102,636,959 of record OY804580.1, read on the forward strand.
AAATAGAGAAAGAGAACAGGCGTGCCAGAAATTAGGGAAAGAGAACAGGCGTGCCAGAAATAGGGAAAGAGAACAGGCGTGCCAGAAATAGAGAAAGAGAACAGGCGTGCCAGAAATAGAGAAAGAGAACAGGCCAGAAAAGTGGACTTCCTTTACTCTTCTTATTGCATTACACCAGTAAACACTATGACTATAACTTAATTGAAACATAAAACTACTTGAAGTGTACATGATATTAATTTACACTTAAGGTTTTATTGAGACTTGAACTTAAATCAGATTTGTGCAATCCATTCCATATCGTAATTTGAGGGAACTGTTTTATGCTAGACGAAACATTGACACATATTAACTATTTAAGGGGCCTTCGTGGTCGTGATGTTATGGTAGTTGGATTCACAACTACCTATGCAATCAGTGCCTATCACCACTGATGTTGTGAGTTGGAATCTCGATTAGGGCGAGGTGTACAACAAGATGTGATAAAGTTTGTCAGTGACTTGCGACAGGTCGGTGGTTTTCTCCGGGTACTACGGTTTCCATAACCAATAAAACTGACCGCCACAATATAACTGAAATATTGTTGAAAGTGGCCTTAAACACCATCAAACAAACAAACTATTTACAATGTTGAGAAGTACTATTAGCTATCGTGTACAAACATTGCTTTACAATTATCTGTTTCATCTAATGTTTCAGCTTCCATAACTTTTGTTCCATTTCTGACTTCGATCACAAAATCTCCCGTGGCTGGTTTATAGTAATGTTCTTTTATAAATAAAATATTACATAGTTCTAAAAGTCCGCCAATAATTAATGAGATACCTGTAAAAAAAATAAAATACAGTAAATTATATATTGGCATCATATATGCTCCATAGCATAACACTAATCTAACCCCGCCACTTTTATTGAAGTGTATGTACCAAGCAAGAACAGTGTGTCATGCATATGTGTGTTAGTGGTATCCATATTTCCTTCGATTAGATTTCGGAACTGTTCGGATGATGTGTAGTATTTTGTGTTTTTCATTGTATTATGGAACAGCTTGCGATATTTTCCAATTTATTTTTTGCATTTAAACAAGTAGTAGTGTAAATTGTATTTTTACACAACTAGTGAAATTCCAAGGACACATCATTAATATAGTGTCAAAGTTGACTAAATTATTAACAGTTTATCACTATTACACTTTTAGCCATTTTTGCCTATGTTTCGAGACAAATGAAGGAGGGTCTCTTTGTAACTGCTCAAGTCACATTTAATTAGAACGTCTGGCACAGTGAGATGAATGGGTACCTAAGCTTGTGATGGGTGAATATCTAAGCTTGTGATGGGTGGGTACCTAAGCTTGTCATAGGTGGTACCTAAATTTGTGATGGGTGGGTACCTAAGCTTGAGATGGGTGTGTACCAAAACTTGTGATGGGTGGGTACATAAGCGTATGATGGGTGGGTACCATAACCTGTGATGGATCGGTACCTAAACTAGTGATGGGTGGGTGCATAGACTTGTGTTGGATCGGCACCTAAACTGGTGATGGATCGGTACCTAAACTTGTGATGGGTGGGTGCATAGACTTGTGATGGGTGGGTACCTAAACTTGTGATGGGTGGGTACCTAAACTGATGATGGGAGGGTACCTAAGCTTGTGATGGATAGGTACATAGGCTTGTGATGGGTGTGTACCTAAACTGGTGATGGGTGGGTACCTAAGCTTGTGATGGGTGGGTACCTAAGCTTGTGATGGGTGGGTACCTCAGCTTGTGATGGGTGTGTACCTAAGCTGGTGATGGGTGGGTACCTAAACTGGTGATGGGTGGGTACCTCAGCTTGTGATGGGTGGGTACCGAAACTGGTGATGGGTGAGTACCTAAGCTTGTGATTGGTGGGTACCTAAACTGGTGATGGGTGGGTACCTAAGCTTGTGATTGATGGATACCTAAACTTGTGATGGGTGGGTACATAGACTTGTGATTGGTGGGTACCTAAGCTTGTGATGGGTGGGTACCTAAACTTGTGATGGGTGGGTACCTAAGCTTATGATGGGTGGGTACCAAACCTTGTGATGGGTGGGTACATAAGCTTGTGATGGGTGGGTACCTAAACTGGTGATGGGTGGGTACCTAAGCGTATGATGGGTGGGTACCATAACCTGTGATGGATCGGTACCTAAACTAGAGATGGGTGGGTGCATAGACTTGTGATGGATCGATACCTAAACTGGTGATGGATCGGTACCTAAACTTGTGATGGGTGGGTGCATAGACTTGTGATGGGTGGGTACCTAAACTTGTGATGGGTGGGTACCTAAACTGGTGATGGGAGGGTACCTAAGCTTGTGATGGGTGGGTACATAGGCTTGTGATGGGTGTGTACCTAAACTGGTGATGGGTGGGTACATAAGCTTGTGATGGGTGGGTACCTAAGCTTGTGATGGGTGGGTACCTAAGCTTGTGATGGGTGTGTACCTAAGCTGGTGATGGGTAGGTACCTAAGCCTGTGATTGGTGGGTACCTAAACTGGTGATGGGTGGGTACCTCAGCTTGTGATGGGTGGGTACCTAAACTTGTGATGGGTGGGTACCGAAACTGGTGATGGGTGGGTACCTAAGCTTGTGATTGGTGGGTACCTAAACTGGTAATGGGTGGGTACCTAAGCTTGTGATTGATGGATACCTAAACTTGTGATGGGTGGGTACATAGACTTGTGATTGGTGGGTACTTAAACTTGTGATGGGTGGGTACCTAAGCTGATGATGGGTGGGTACAAAATCTTGTGATGGGTGGGTACATAAGCTTGTGATGGGTGGGTACCTAAACTGGTGATGGGTGGGTACCTAAGCTTGTGATGAGTGGGTACCTAAACTGGTGATGGGTGGATACCTAAGATTGTGATGGGTGGGTACCTAAACTGGTGGTGGGTGGGTACCTAAGCCTGTGATGGGTGGGTACCTAAGCTTGTGGTGGGTGGGTACCGAAACTGGTGATGGGTGGGTACCTAAACTGGTGATGGGTGGTACCTCAGCTTGTGATTGATGGGTACCTAAACTGGTGATGGGTGGGTACATAGACTTGTGATGGGTGGGTACCTAAGCCTGTGATGGGTGGGTACCTAAACTTGTGATGGGTGGGTACCTAAGCTTATGATGGGTTGATACCAAAGCTTGTGATGGGTGGGTACCTAAACTTGTGATGGATGGGTACCTAAGCTGATGATGGGTGGGTACCAAACCTTGTGATGGGTGGGTACATAAGCTTGTGATGGGTGGGTACCTAAACTGGTGATGGGTGGGTACCTAAGCTTGTGATGAGTGGGTACCTAAACTGGTGATGGGTGGGTACCTAAGCTTGTGATGGGCGGGTACCTAAACTGGTGATGGGTGGGTACCTAAGCCTGTGATGGGTGGGTACCTAAGCTTGTGATGGGTGGGTACCTCAGCTTGTGATTGATGGGTACCTAAACTTGTGATGGGTGGGTACATAGACTTGTGATGGGTGGGTACCTAAGCCTGTGATGGGTGGGTACCTAAACTTGTGATGGGTGGGTACCTAAGCTTGTGATTGATGGGTACCTAAACTTGTGATGGGTGGGTACCTCAGCTTGTGATGGGTGGGTACCTAAGCTTGTGATGGGTTGATACCAAAGCTTGTGATGGGTGGGTACCTAAGCTTGTGATGGGTGGGTACCTAAGCTTGTGATGGGAGCGTACCTAAGCTTGTGATGGGTGGGTACCTAAACTGGTGATGGGTGGGTACCTAAGCTTGTGATTGGTGGGTACCTAAAGTGGTGATGGGTGGGTACCTAAGCTTGTGATTGATGGGTACCTAAACTTGTGATGGGTGGGTACCTAAGCTTGTGATGGGTGGGTACCGAAACTGGTGATGGGTGGGTACCTAAGCTTGTGATTGATGGATACCTAAACTTGTGATGGGTGGGTACATAGACTTGTGATTGATGGGTACCTAAACTTGTAATGGGTGGGTACCTAAGCTGATGATGGGTGGGTACCAAACCTTGTGATGGGTGGGTACATAAGCCTGTGATGGGTGGGTACCTAAACTGGTGATGGGTGGGTACCTAAGCTTGTGATGAGTGGGTACCTAAACTGGTGATGGGTGGGTACCTAAGCTTGTGATGGGTGGGTACATAAACTGGTGGTGGGTGGGTACCTAAGCCTGTGATGGGTGGGTACCTAAGCTTGTGATGGGTGGGTACTGAAACTGGTGATGGGTGGGTACCTAAGCCTGTGATTAGTGGGTACCTAAACTGGTGATGGGTGGGTACCTAAGCTTGTGATTGATGGGTACATAAACTTGTGATGGGTGGGTACATATACTTGTGATGGGTGGGTACCTAAGCTTGTGATGTGTGGGTATCTAAACTTGTGATGGGTGGGTACCTAAGCTTATGATGGGTGGGTACCAAATCTTGTGATGGGTGGGTACCTAAGCCTGTGATGGGTGGGTACCTAAACTTGTGATGGGTAGATACCTAAACCACATTGATGTCATTATAAAGCTGCCTAACACGATCGACCAACTTTATTCCCCAGCAATAGTCATCTTATTAAGACTTTGAGCCTATAAAACTAGTTAAATCCCACCAGTTTTATTTTTATTGAAGTGCCTACACCAAGTTTGGACAGTGAGCAGTCATGTATATGTGTGTTAGACGTATCGATTATGCCTCTTTTATGCATCTCCTATTGGATTTTGAAACTGTTCCGACAGCATTGTATTTTTATTTTTCATTTTATTAGGGACATTTTCCTTCTGTTATAAAAATGCTGCACGACTTTAAGCAATCTACAACCAACAACACAAATGATGTTTGGATACATTGGAAACAGTCATTGTTGTACTATGTTTCACATGGTTAAATCAAATTTGTAATTATTATCAGGGATTGTGGGGCCAAGTTGTAAAAATCTTTGAATTCTGATCACAGGTCTAATTAAAACGTAAATATCAAATGTAGTACGCACGACGCGTTTCTGGAATAACCTTCATCAAGGACGCACAAAGTCGAAAGGTTGGAAAACCATAGCTGGACCGGGTTCGGGTCTTGATAACCACCTGGAGTTTTACGGTTCCCAGACAGCAACCAAAATCCGGGGACTTCAATAGTCAGTTTAATTAATATCTGTCCCGGCTTTCTTTCCACATGATTCTTGTAGTCGTGATATATCTTTATAATGCTGAAAGTGACGATACACAACCCTAATTATTACGAACCATGATAATATTCTTATAAAGTGTTTGTGTAAAACAATCCACAGTCTTGTTTTTATCAATTAGATAGAAAACATACCCATTTCTTTGAAATAAATATTAAACATGAAAAAAATTGGATATTTATTGCGCAATTTCATACAGAACATTAACGTTACCATCATTGAACTGCAAACGCAAATGTCATGGCATTTACCAATTTTATTTGGATTTAGTCATTAGAGAAAAAAAATCGTAAATAGTTAACAGTTTAGCCTTAAAATTATAAAACAAAATAACACTTTAACGTCGATGATTGTATAAAGCGGTAATTATAAGCTTAATTTAGTAATCTTACCAGCTACCATAAACGACATTGCATACGTTCCACCATTGTCAACAATAACACCTACAACATATCTTATAATTTATTGTAAAATTGTTAAATTAGTAAGACAGTTACATATCTTGACAGTAATATACTAACCTCTATAACGTATGGTTAAATTAGTAAGACAGTTACATATCTTGACAGTAATATACTAACCTCTATAACGTATGGTTAAATTAGTAAGACAGTTACATATCTTGACAGTAATATACTAACCTCTATAACGTATGGTTAAATTAGTAAGACAGTTACATATCTTGACAGTAATATACTAACCTCTATAACGTATGGTTAAATTAGTAAGACAGTTACATATCTTGACAGTAATATACTAACCTCTACAACGTATGGTTAAATTAGTAAGACAGTTACATATCTTGACAGTAATATACTAACCTCTACAACGTATGGTTAAATTAGTAAGACAGTTACATATCTTGACAGTAATATACTAACCTCTACAACGTATGGTTAAATTAGTAAGACAGTTACATATCTTGACAGTAATATACTAACCTCTATAACGTATGGTTAAATTAGTAAGACAGTTACATATCTTGACAGTAATATACTAACCTCTATAACGTATGGTTAAATTAGTAAGACAGTTACATATCTTGACAGTAATATACTAACCTCTACAACGTATGGTTAAATTAGTAAGACAGTTACATATCTTGACAGTAATATACTAACCTCTACAACGTATGGTTAAATTAGTAAGACAGTTACATATCTTGACAGTAATATACTAACCTCTACAACGTATGGTTAAATTAGTAAGACAGTTACATATCTTGACAGTAATATACTAACCTCTATAACGTATGGTTAAATTAGTAAGACAGTTACATATCTTGACAGTAATATACTAACCTCTATAACGTATGGCTAAATTAGTAAGACAGTTACATATCTTGACAGTAATATACTAACCTCTATAACGTATGGTTAAATTAGTAAGACAGTTACATATCTTGACAGTAATATACTAACCTCTATAACGTATGGTTAAATTAGTAAGACAGTTACATATCTTGACAGTAATATACTAACCTCTATAACGTATGGTTAAATTAGTAAGACAGTTACATATCTTGACAGTAATATACTAACCTCTATAACGTATGGTTAAATTAGTAAGACAGTTACATATCTTGACAGTAATATACTAACCTCTATAACGTATGGTTAAATTAGTAAGACAGTTACATATCTTGACAGTAATATACTAACCTCTACAACGTATGGTGTTTATATCTAGGTTTATATTATATGTCACAACCCATACAATTTAAAACTACCTGTGCAATCCGTGCCTATAACTACTAAAGCTGTGAGTTCGAATCCCGCTCATGGCGAGGTGTAATCGATACAACATTATGTAATCGGGTTTCCTCCACCAATAAAACTGACAGCAACGATATAAATGAAATATTGTTGAAAGTGGCGGTAAACATCATAATACTCTCCCACAACTCGTACGCTACGCTACACTCGAACTTGTAGTATGTATTCAGTCTTTTAACAACGTCACTGTATTCTGAGTACTAAGACAAGACAAGACAAGGATTTGTATACAAATACAAATCTTTTATTGTCAATCATAACGCCCAATATATTGAGCAGAATAATTAAGTGAATTAAATACATTTTGATTTCATATTGATTGGTTTGATTGGTTTTACAACAAAGAAAGAAAGAAGGGCAATATAACAAATGAATAAATCCAATGATAAACTCTGACCCTGCATGGTGATCTTATATAATTTCCAGATATTTACTTGCACTGCCACACCATGTATAAGTGTAATATTTTATTAGTATTAGTATGGGAGAACCACCAGTGACTCATATTCAGTATAATTATAGTATACATATAGTATATTTATAAACAGTATTTCATTAATATTATTAATATTTTATTTAAGAAGAGTTTGAAGATACCAAAGGTGTAATCAGAATCCGTATATCGAAGAGGAACAGACAACACAATCGCCGAAAGAAAAAGTACAAAAGGACAAACAAAATCTACAAAACATACACATAAAACTAAAGATCGAGTAACACGAACCGCACTAAAAACCGGAGGTGAACTCAGGTTCTATTAAGTCTAGGATTTTTAAATAATCGTCTCATCTTATCTTTCCTTATGACAAACGACGGTCATGTATACTATCTAATACTAAGTAAATGATCGAGGCCATCTGCTCTCTTTAATAGAATTAATAGGCATATGGCAACTTCTCTGTCACGTATACATAATGTTCACGATCATAGCGTTCTGTATAACAACATTGTTCGCCCTGTTATATTTATGAGAGAGTTGGTATATCATAGCGTTCTGTATAACAACATTGTTCGCCCTGTTATATTTATGTGAGAGTTGGTATTTAATAGCGTTCTGTATAACAACATTGTTCGCCCTGTTATATTTATGAGAGAGTTGGTATATCATAGCGTTCTGTATAACAACATTGTTCTCCCTGTTATACTTATGTAAGAGTGTTCACGATCATATCGTACTGTATAACGACATTGTTCTCCCTATTATATTTATGTGAGAGTTGGTATTTCATAGCGTTCTGTATAACGACATTGTTCTCCCTGCTATATTTATGTGAGAGTTGGTATTTAATAGCGTTCTGTATAACAACATTGTTCTCCCTGTTATATCTATGTGAGAGTTGGTATTTCATAGCGTTCTGTATATCAACATTGTTCGCCCTGTTATATTTATGAGAGAGTTGGTATATCATAGCGTTCTGTATAACAACATTGTTCGCCCTGTTATATTTATGTGAGAGTTGGTATTTAATAGCGTTCTGTATAACAACATTGTTCTCCCTGTTATATTTATGTAAGAGTGTTCACGATCATATCGTTCTGTATAACGACATTGTTCTCCCTGTTATATTTATGTGAGAGTTGGTATTTCATAGCGTTCTGTACAACAATATTATTCTCCCTGTTATATGTATGTAAGAGTGTTCACGATCATATCGTTCTGTATAACGACATTGTTCTCCCTGTTATATTTATGTGAGAGTTGGTATTTCATAGCGTTCTGTATAACGACATTGTTCTCCCTGCTATATTTATGTGAGAGTTGGTATTTAATAGCGTTCTGTATAACAACATTGTTCTCCCTGTTATATCTATGTGAGAGTTGGTATTTCATAGCGTTCTGTATATCAACATTGTTCTCCCTGTTATATTTATGTGAGAGTTGGTATTTCATAGCGTTCTGTATAACGACATTGTTCTCCCTGTTATATTTATGTGAGAGTTGGTATTTCATAGCGCTCTGTATAACAACATTGTTCTCCCTGTTATATTTATGTAAGAGTGTTCACGATCATATCGTTCTGTATAACGACATTGTTCTCCCTGTTATATTTATGTGAGAGTTGGTATTTCATAGCGTTCTGTATAACGACATTGTTCTCCCTGCTATATTTATGTGAGAGTTGGTATTTAATAGCGTTCTGTATAACAACATTGTTCTCCCTGTTATATCTATGTGAGAGTTGGTATTTCATAGCGTTCTGTATAACGACATTGTTCTCCCTGCTATATTTATGTGAGAGTTGGTATTTAATAGCGTTCTGTATAACAACATTGTTCTCCCTGTTATATCTATGTGAGAGTTGGTATTTCATAGCGTTCTGTATAACAACATTGTTCTCCCTGTTATATTTATGTGAGAGTTGGTATTTCATAGCGTTCTGTATAACAACATTGTTATCCCTGTTATATTTATGTGAGAGTTGGCATTTCATAGTGTTCTGTATAACGACATTGTTCTCCCTGTTATATTTATGTGAGAGTTGGTATTTCATAGCGTTCTGTATAACGACATTGTTCTCCCTGTTATATCTATGTGAGAGTTGGTATTTCATAGCGTTCTGTATAACAACATTGTTCTCCCTGTTATATGTATGTGAGAGTTGGTATTTAATTGCGTTCTGTATAACGACATTGTTCTCCCTGTTATATTTATGTGAGAGTTGGTATTTCATAGCGTTCTGTATAACGACATTGTTCTCCCTGTTATATTTATGTGAGAGTTGGTATTTCATAGCGTTCTGTATAACAACATTGTTCTCCCTGTTATATCTATGTGAGAGTTGGTATTTCATAATGTTCTGTATAACAACATTGTTCTCCCTGTTATATTTATGTGAGAGTTGGTATTTAATAGCGTTCTGTATAACAACATTGCTCTCCCTGTTATATTTATGCGAGAGTTGGTATTTTTTAGCGTTCTGTATAACAACATTGTTCTCCCTATTATATTTATGTGAGAGTTGGTATTTCATAGCGTTCTGTATAACAACATTTTTCGCCCTGTTATATTTATGTGAGAGTTGATATTTTATAGCGTTCTGTATAACAACATTGTTCTCCCTGTTATATTTATGTGAGAGTGTTCACGATCATAGCGTTCTGTATAACAACATTGATTCCCCTGGTTTGAGTGAACTGCTATGACAGTGTGGTATATTTGGATTTTATTTAGTTTTTTAGAATTCACACATATGCTGATATGTATTGCTCACTTGATTATATGATGTCTGGTTTCCTTGGCTACTGGGACGAAAACATCACAACATGCAATGATTGCCATTCTCAATTTCATCAAAACACATGTGTGGAAACGGATAATTCAAAATCAATGATCAGATGAAGAATGTAAAGTTTGGGTTGGCTTAAATCAGTACAGTAGATGCTGCGCTATATTTTCTTGTGTTGACTTAAATCAGTACAGTAGATGCTGAGCTATATTTTCTTGGGTTGTCTTAAATCAGTGCAGTAGATGCTGAGCTATATTTTCTTGGGTTGGCTTAAATCAGTACAGTAGATGCTGCGCTATATTTTCTTGGGTTGACTTAAATCAGTACAGTAGATGCTGAGCTATATTTTCCTGGGTTGACTTAAATCAGTACAGTAGATGCTGAGCTATATTTTATTGGGTTGACTTAGATCAGTACAGTAGATGCTGAGCTATATTTTCTTGGGTTGACTTAAATCAGTACAGTAGTAGATGCTGAGCTATATTTTCTTGGGTTGTCTTAAATCAGTACAGTAGATGCTGAGCTATATTTTCTTGGGTTGACTTAAATCAGTACAGTAGATGCTGAGCTATATTTTCTTGGGTTGACTTAAATCAGTACAGTAGATGCTGAGCTATATTGTCTTGGGTTGACTTAAATCAGTACAGTAGATGCTGAGCTATATTTTCTTGGGTTGACTTAAATCAGTACAGTAGTAGTGCTGAGCTATATTTTCTTGGGTTGACTTAAATCAGTACAGTAGATGCTGAGCTATATTTTCTTGGGTTGATGTAAATCAGTACAGTAGATGCTGAGCTATATTTTCTTGGGTTGACTTAAATCAGTACAGTAGATGCTGAGCTATATTTTCTTGGGTTGACTTAAATCAGTACAGTAGATGCTGAGCTATATTTTCTTGGGTTGACTTAAATCAGTACAGTAGATGCTGAGCTATATTTTCTTGGGTTGACTTAAATCAGTACAGTAGATGCTGAGGTTTATTTTCTTGGGTTGACTTAAATCAGTACAGTAGATGCTGAGCTATATTTTCTTGGGTTGACTTAAATCAGTATAGTAGATGCTGAGCTATAATTTCCCACATAATCCTATATTATAATATGTCCCTTTGATGGTCCATAGTATGAATTGGCAAGCTATAAAAATAATAATTTTAGAATGGAAATCCGACAGACATTTTAACAGTGTTAATAAAACAATTCTCACACTAACCGCGTAGACCGTCATGGTAGTGATCATATGGTATTTGGATTTTCAACTACCTTTGAAATCAATGACTATCACCACTAAAGTTGGGAGTTCATGGTAAGGTGTACTCGATACAACATAATGTGATAAAGTTTGTCGGAAACATCCGACAGGTCGGTGAGTACTCCGGTTTCCTCCACCAATAAAACTAAACGCCACGATATAACTGAACTTTTGTTGAAAGTGGTGTTAAGCATCCTATCCATACCCTAATACTCGAAGCTATATCTGAAGAAATCAATTTTTGTTTAGAACAGGGATCTCAAAACCTTTGACTTTTCATAACAGGACTAATATCTTAGCATTACGGAAAAAAAAAGATAAATAAATGCTGAAATTTCTTAGTCCCTAGAAGCACAATTACTTCAAAAAATAATAAGCTATAATTGAATAAATACTAAACAAATCATGCCAATATCTCTACTCGTTACAAAAAGAAGACCTACAAACTAATTAAGTTCTTGACATTCACCGAGTCCAAGCTGAATTGTGCAATCCTTTTTAATAATAACACAACTGGAACGACTTCAAACTTACTCTCTAAGAAGAGTTTGAAGATACCAAAGGGGTAATCATAATCCGTATATCGAAGAAGAACAGAAAACACAATCGGCGAAAGAAAAAATACAAAAGGACAAACAACGATCTACAAAACATACACATAAAACTAAAGATCGAATAACACGAACCCCACTAACAATCGGGGGTGAACTCAGGTGCTCCGGAAGGGTAAGCAGTTCTTGCTACACTAGTGACACCTGTCGTGTTAATTCAGTTACACACCTGGTGATACATCATCAATGAGGAAAGGACCGGGAAGTGTTTACGACAAGTGGAAAATATCCGTGGTCATTTGTAGCACAGATATTCTATAGCGGTCAACCATGTCATGGTGGCGACCATAAAACTGTCGAAGTGATGACTTCAACTTAGTTAAAAAATTAATCAATTATAGTTGAATCAATACTAAAAACAATCAGGAAAATATCTCTACTCGTTGCAAAAACAAGTCCTGCAAACTTAAGTTCTTGAAATTCACCATGTACAAGCTTAAGACTACAATCCTTTTTAATAATTAAACAACTGGAACGATTTCTAACTTAATTTCTAACTTCTCCAATATTGACTTAATGCACACACATCAGATCAGTATAATACATATTACCCTATGGTCATCAAACTCACCAAACTACACAGGGGCCGTCATGAATGTGATCGTATGATGGTTGCATTTACAACTACCTATGCAATCAGTGCCTATCACTATTGATGTTGTGAGTTCAAATATCGATCAGGGCGAGGTTTACAACATTATGTGATAAAGTTTGTCAGTGACTTGCGAAAGCTCAGTGGTTTTCTCCGGATCCTTCGGTTTCCTCCAGCAATTAAACTAACCGCCACAATATAAGAAATACACAACATCAACAATCTACTTATCAAACTATTTTTCCATATATGCAGTGTTCTGATTAGAATTAGGCCCCTTGGTTTTATTGCTCCCCAAAACTTTAAATTATTTGGCTTTCCCATCTTTCGATTTTGAGCGTATTTCAGAAGCGTTTTTTTTTTATCATGAAGCCAGGCCATCCGGTCATGAAACGTTCGACAACAATTCCTGTACTCACTCTGCAAAAATTGACCAATCAGAACAAACTTTGTTTTGCAGTGTTATGATTGGCTATTTTTTGTTTTCCGAATACGAGTATAAACTCGTGCTCGAAATTCTATGACCGTAAAGCTGAATATACTATGAGTATTTTCAGGAATTTGTTTAGTCAGATATTCTGTTGCTATGTTTAGATACTACTTTATACTTAGATCATAATAAAAAACGTAGATATCAAATTTAGTGCGCACGACGTGTTTCTGGAATACCCTTCATCAGGTACGCTCGAAGTCAAAAGGTTGGAAACCCAATTAATTTAATTTCATTATTGCTTTTCTGTTGATGGATCGTCTCTCAAATCTGTTCCGACTTGATTAATCTGCGTTCTTCGTATCACATTTATATAATAAAAAAACAATTTGTGAAAGATTATTACCTGCAATAGGTGGTCCAATTAAAGTACCAATTCCACAATATGTCATGACTAAGCCCGTCCCCTGTGCCACGTGGTTGGGTCCTGTCAGTTTCAGAATAATGGTATTTATGACTACGTAACAAGCACCGCTGTATGATCCTAGAACTATTACGTAAAGAATTTTGGCAGAATGGAAAGAAATGAATAAAGGAATTATAATAGTACATACACCAAGCACTACATAGGAACCAAAGTACACAATATCTTCAGTAACGTTGTCACTATTAGAGGCCATGCCTAATAAGACCCTTCCTATACAGCTGCATATACCAGCAATAGATAAATACAAAGACACTTCACTTTCACTTGAACCATTGTCCATTGCATACTTTGGAAAATGCAAATAAATAAGAAAAATACCTATATTAAGAAAAATCCCGGACATCCCAACACAAAAAAGAGATGTATTCTTGACAACCGTTAAATCACAAGAAAAACAATTTTCTGTTTTGCGATTTCTTCTTGCTAATTTTGAAGTTGTTTCCAAATGTGAAGGTCTCAATAGTGCACCGCACACGCAGGATTGAAGTCCCAAACCAGCAACCATTAGGAAGAATCCATTATATCCATAATTTTGATGAATTAAATGGAATAAAGGTGATAAAATAAATGGACCGATCCCACAACCAGAAACGGCTATACCAGTCGCCATATTTCTTTTCTTCTCAAAGTTGAATGCAAGAACTATATATCCAGTGTTATAGATAAGACCTACCCCAACACCTGTAAAGGAAAATAATAAATTCGTGAATTGCTACTAAAAGACATCCATGTGTTCTTATGACAATGGATACCATATCTTTCGGATCACCTGAGTTCACCCTCGGTTTTTAGTGGGATTCTTGTTACTCGATCTTTTGTTTTATGTGTATACTTTGTGCAATGTAGATCGTTGTTTTTCCTTTGTACTTTTTCTTTTGGCCATTGTGTTGTCTGTTTTTCTTCGATTTACGGATGCTGATTACCCCTTTGGTATCTTCAAACACTTTTTCATGAAAACCTCTATACACGTTGTGCCAAAATAAAGTACATATGACAGATGAAATATTTGCGACGTAGATTCCACAATGACATATCCTTCATTTGAATCGTTCTGAATATAAGTATTTATCCGCGTGTCATAGATGATTCAACACTTTTCGACCCTTGCTTACAACCGGAAGTTTAACCTGTGTGTATTTGGTGGGATGTGCTCGTAATTTCTTTTTTAATAATCAAGATGACGTCGTGGCCGTGATTATATGGTAGTTGGATTTACAACTACATATGAAATCAGTGCCTATCACTACTAACTTTGTGATTTCGAATCCCGCTCAGGCGCGGTGTACTTGATACAGCACTATGACACAAAAATTGTCAGTTACTTCCGACAGGTCGATGGTTTTCTCCGTTTTCCTCCACAAATAAAACTAACCACCATGATATAACTGAAATATTGTTGAAAGTGGCGTTAAACACCATACACGAAAACCATAAAACAAACGTCATAATAATCAACCGATAGGTAAAAGGAGGACGACACATTGGCAGACAATTAACGTACACAAAACAAAACCTCAGATATAGCTAAATATTAACAGAAAGTTTATATTGAACATGTCGTTTAGATAAATATGAAAGAACCATGCTTAGCACTAAAATTAAACTTACAAAATATCAGAGTAAACATTAATTGGATTCTTGTTCGTTCGGTTATATGTGATGAAGACATTTTCCACACATGTAGAAAACACTTGGATGACCGCATCATTTCACTAACAGGAGCTGTCTGTGCCCTATTAATCAGTATAACCCTTCACGCTTTATTGAAGTGCTCATACCAAGCCATGAAGGTGTGAGGTCATCTATTTGTGTGTAAGGGGTACATATTTTGTCTCTTTCTACGATTGTATCAATAATAAATATACAATTGCATTTCCATTTCAAAACAAGCAAAATATAACATGAAATAATCCATGTAAGTGGTGTCAAAATATCATGTTAAGGCAATTAAGAGAGTGTAATATGTCTAAACCGAATCAGGGGTCGCCGTGGTTGTGGTCGTATGGTAGTTGGATTTATAGCTACCTGTTCAATCAGTGCCTATTTATCACCACTGAAGTTTTGAGTTCGAATTCCGCTCATGGCGAAGTATATTCGATACAACATTATGAGATAAAATTTGTCAGTGACTTGCGACAGGTTGGTGGTTTTCTCCGAGTACTCCGGTTTCCTCCACAAATGAAATTAACTGCCACGATATAGCTGAAATATTGTTGAAAGTGGCGTTAAATACCATAACCTAAACCGAAACTTGAAAGAACCAGAATCACATATAAAGTGAACTAAAAAGAAAATCCCAATGTAGGAAATCTTTCTTAATGTAACCTGTATAAACCGTACTCCTATCTATTCCGAACGCAAAAATTGGTCCCTCCCAATGAGGTACAATTTGAGTTATGGCCATAATGACAACCAATTTGGAAAAAAATTACAAGATTTGCTTAGTATCTTCCACGACATCCAGTATTTGAAGTTTTTGTTTGAAACACCAGATATTTTCAACAAGGAAACATGGAACATTTTCACTATCGGATAGGCATCAGAATGAAAAGACTTCATCGGCATTCATCCATTGTTTCGTCATGTACAGCATCGTGTTAGTGCATTCTCATACTATTAGGTGTTTTGAGAAATATAATTTTTTGTGATAGATTGGCTTGCAAGAAATTGTCAAGACAAGATGTCTGAAGACCTGTGGTATGTGCTACAAAATGTAATATTATTACTATAGAAGAGAATGGGTAAGTGTTACATGAGATTTCATAATTATGTAAAATAGTATTAAGAAGAGTTTGAAGATACCAAGTCTAGAGTGTTTTTGACCTTCACTAATCAAGTACTCTAATAGTGAAAAGATAAAAAGCCTTTCCGGTAATACAAATACATGATCTTAACAACACCACAAATCTGCCCCTGCATCATTTCCTTGTGCTATCAGACATACCCCTCTCCAGATTAAAATGAAGGAATTTTATAACATCAAGCTGGTAGCACTACTAGACTAACATGTTATTATTATTATGCAATTATTAATACAGTTATTATTCAATATATAAATCCATACCTGCTATTACACTATAAAAAATAAGAACCATAATGATATTTCTGGAGAACGCTGTTCCAATGAGACCAATGGTTACCAATAAAGAACCAGTTATCATCGTTGTACGACAGTTCCATCTGCCAATCATCACACTGGCCAACAACCCTGTAAGCATAATGTAAAATGGTCAGTGGTCAATACAGAAAGTTAACGTTTACATGTGTAGCGTTTAAACGTTCAAACTCGTGCATTTTGTCAACCGTAACTTAGCCTCATACAAATATGTGACACATAGGGTGGGTAGGTGGGTAATGGTGCTGAACGCCACTTTCAACAATATTTTAGTTATATCGTGGCGATCAGTTTTATTGGTGGAGGAAACCGGAGTACCCAGAGAAACCCACAGACCTGTCGTAAGTCACTGACAAACTTTATAACATAATTTGCATCGAGTACAGCTTGCAATGAGTGAGATTCGAACTCACAATGCTAGTGACGATATATACTGATTGCACAGGTACTTGTAAATCTAGCTACCATACGACCACGACGACCCTTTGTTTGTTTATATAATAGTTTGTAAGATCTGATTAAATATATAATTATTGTTTATTCCATATGCAAATACAGTTTACAGAATTTTAAGACGATATACATATATATGATACAGCATAACACATATATACAATGCTAAGGTTTACAGTGTCCGGTATTGATTTTTCTTTCATGTAAAATATAGGTTCTTTAAGGACATTAAAGAGCTTAGAATACACAACAGCCAAATATCGATTAGCAACAACGTATGGACATGAGTTCGGCTAATCGTGAAATATAGCTTCGGCCCATTGAATCTGAATATAAAGGCATTTCAAAATAATTCGGAAAAAAGAAATATTTTTTTTAAATGTCAGCTTAATTTAGTATGCGAAATATCAACCTTCCCACATATTGAAATATCGATGTCCAAGATCTGTCACAAAAATCATAATCATATTATATACATCAATATGCAATTTTACACAATTAAGAATCCCGAAAAATGTCACATTCCGCTTATACACATCGGTTTAGTACATTTATTATATATGGATTATGTCACACATCATGTGTGACAATTTAATAATAACCCTGTTCAAGGCCGGATCACACGGTAAGATTAATAGTATACGACACGTCATATCGTGTGAACCGTTTATTTTTGTAGTATACTACAGATAAAAAACATATACAATTGTTTTAGATGAGAGCATTCCTCCATTTCAAAATGTGACGTATCATGCGTTTTTCATTCATATATCAAGTCACATCAAAGGTAAAAGTGTATTTCTGTAAACACAAGTCTGATATAAACAAAGGAAATAGTCCTAATATGTCCTCAAATGTTCCCTTGTCCCTTCCTTGAAATATCCTATAGCTTCGGTGATCTTATATTATTAAAAGTGCACGGCATGCCCCAAACCTTGGGAAACTTCTTGTCCAAAAACGGACCGTACACGATCTGTTTGCAGGATTCCTATTGATCCGTCTCCTTCTTATAGCACCAATAATACCTATAATGTATTATGCTACAATCATGCCATTTTAATCAGTGATAATAATTATTATATAAAAAATAGTAT
This sequence comes from Bathymodiolus brooksi, assembly GCA_963680875.1. Taxonomy (NCBI): domain Eukaryota; kingdom Metazoa; phylum Mollusca; class Bivalvia; order Mytilida; family Modiolidae; genus Bathymodiolus; species Bathymodiolus brooksi. The sequence goes on from OY804580.1 coordinate 102,655,170, forward strand.
AAGATGAATTGCTAGGTGTGAACGATGGTGTCGTATAATTCAAATAACCGTTAGAGAATACCGAAGAGTAATCAGAAATGGAAAATCCAGAGAAACTTGCAACATACGGTACACAAGACGAAGACAAGCAAAACAAAAACACAACACAATATGTGACGGACATCACTATGCGTAAACAAACACAAATAACGTAAATAAACGTTAGAGAAAACCGAAGGGGCAACTAATTATGGAATATCCAAAGTAACTGGCAACATCAAGTACACAAGACACAGGACGAATATAAACGTTAGAGAAAACCGAAGGGGCAATTAAAAATGGAAAATCCAGAGTAACTGGCAACAACAGGTACACAAGACACAGGGCGAATATATATGTTAGAGAAACCCGAAGGGGCAAATCAAAAATGGAAAACCCAGAGTAACTGGCAACATCAAGTACACAAGACACAGGACGAATATAAACGTTAGAGAAACCCGAAGGGGCAACAAAAAATGGAAAATCCAGAATAACATGGCAACATACGGTACACAAGACGAAGACAAGCAAAACAAAAACACAACACAATATATGTTGGACACCACTATGCGTAAACAAACACAAATAACGTAAATAAAGGCTAGAGAAAACGGAAGCGGCAACTAAATATGGAATATCCAAAGTAACTGGCAACATCAAGTACACAAGACACATGACGAATATAAACGTTAGAGAAAACCGAAGGGGCAATTAAAAATGGAAAATCCAGAGTAACTGGCAACAACAGGTACACAAGACACAGGGCGAATATATATGTTAGAGAAACCCGAAGGGGCAAATCAAAAATGGAAAACCCAGAGTAACTGGCAACATCAAGTACACAAGACAAAAGACGAAAATAAACGTTAGAGAAAACAGAAGGGCAATTAAAAATGGAAAACCCAGAATGACTGGCAACAACAAGTACACAAGACGAAATTAAACGTTAGAGAAAACCGAAGGGGCAACCAAAAATAGAAAATCCAGAGTAACTGGCAACATCAAGTACACAAGACACAGGGCGAATATAAACGTTAGAGAAAACCGAAGGGGCAATTAAAAAATGGAAAATCCAGAATAACTGGCAACAACAAGTGCACAAAACGAAAATAAACGTTAGAGAAAACCGAAGTGACAATCAAAAATGGAAAATCCAGAGTAACTGGCAAGATCAGGTACACAAGACACAGGACGAATATAAACGTTAGAGAAAACCGAAGGGGCAATCAAAAATGGAAAATCCAGAGTAACATGGCAACATAGGGTACACAAGATGGAGAAAAACAAAACAACAACACAGCACGTTATGTGTTGGACACCACGCAAATAAACACAGATAATATACACTGTAGTAATATATAATTTGTAGTACATAATTAATCTTGACGTGTGAACGGCCATTATTAAATATACAAGGCATGACGTGGGGGAAAACATCAATGCAAATGAAAAGATGAAATGTGTAAAAAAACGAAGACGACGGCAGACTCATACTATAATACAAGACACTACTTTGTTATATTATTTAGGTTTCAAATATTTTGGCTTTGAGCGTCCATGAAAACACTAAATTAGATATCTACTGTTGTATTACTGTCAGTAGGTCGATACCTCTATTGGTGGAATATTAGTCCCCGAGGGTATCATCCGCTCAGCAGTCAATGCTTCCGAACAGATATGGTTTATTAGATATATCTTTTATCGAAATGCACAGTTCTTAACCCATGAAATAATTAATTAAAAATAATAGGTGATCGTAACCGATTTTGACTACTTTGTTCAAGCCCATTAATTTTTCCTGCTCCCGAAGATGTTTTTAAAATTATTTTAATTTAAAGTTTTGGGAACAATGTTTTTTTTTTCATTCCAAAGAATAAATGAAAGACTTACCTGCAGAAGACAACAAACATAAGAATATAGAACTAAGCCATGATGTAAGAGTCACACTCGCATGGAACTGTTCTAAGATAGATATGTGGAAAAGTCCTATGGCGTACATACAGAATCCTGTTATACAATGTTCTGAAAACGATGCTACAAGAATCATCCATGACCATCCGCTATCTGGTTGTGTGAGCATCGCTTAATGTGTGAAACCGATTATTTTTACGCTTTCCAATGGGTAATTGTATATCGTGGTAAGAACTAAAAATATATATTTCCACATATAAAGACAGATTTCCAGGTAATCATGTCAAAGTTTCCTTCGTCCTCGTGTTTCAAAAAATTACATAGATACACGATTCACATCTTAGCTGTTATAACAATTTATCAACAGTAAAAATATGTTCATCATTGTATAGGTGGTGTCACTTCAGGTAGAAATGTTGTTAAATAGGTTGAAAATCATTTATCGTAAACGGTCAGCATGTTTTAAACCTGTGTGTCCGGTATTGATTTTTCTTTCATGTACAATATAGGTTCTTTAATGACATTAAAGAGCTAAGAATACACAACAGCTACATATCGATTAGCAACAACGTATGGATATGAGTTCTCCTAATCGTGAAATATAGCTTCCGCCCATTGAATCTGAATATAAAGGCATTTCAAAATAATTCGGAAAAAAGAAAATATTATTTTTAAATGTAAGCTTAATTTAGTATGCAAAATAGCAAACTTCCCACATATTGAAATATCGATGTCCAATATCTGTCACAAAAATCATAATTATATTATATACATCTATATGCAATTTTACACAATTAAGGATCCCGAAAAATGTCACATTCAGCTTATGCACATCGGTTTAGTGAATTTATTATATATGGATTATGTCACACATCATGTGTGACAATTTAATAATAACCCTGTTCAAGGACGGGTCACACGGTCATAGTAACAGTATACGACACATCATATCGTGTGAACTGTTTATTTTTGAGCATACTACAGATGAAAAACCTATACATTTGTTTTAGATGAGAGCATTCCTCTATTTCAAAATGTGTCGTATCATGCGTTTTTCATTCATATATCAGGTCACAAAGGAAATAATCCTAATATGTCCTCAAATGTTCCCTTGTCCCTTCCTAGAAAAATCCTATAGCTTCGGTGATCTTCTGTTATTAATTGTGTCAAAAGTGCATAGAATGCCCCAAACCTTGGGAAACTTCTTGTCCAAAAACGGACTGTACACGATCTGTTTGCAGGATTCCTATTGATCCGTCTCCTTCTGATAGCACCAGCAATAATTATAATGTATTATGCTACAATCATGCCATCTTCATCAGTGATAATAATTATTATATAAAGAATAGTATAAGATGAATTGCTAGGTGTGAACGATGGTGTCGTATAATTCAAATAACCGTTAGAGAATACCGAAGAGTAATCAGAAATGGAAAATCCAGAGAAACTGGTAACATACGGTACACAAGACGAAGACAAGCAAAACAAAAACACAACACAATATATGTTGGACACCACTATACGTAAACAAACACAAATAACGTAAATAAAGGCTAGAGAAAACCGAAGGGGCAACTAAATATGGAATATCCAAAGTAACTGGCAACATCAAGTACACAAGACACATGACGAATATAAACGTTAGAGAAAACCGAAGGGGCAATTACAAATGGAAAATGCAGAGTAACCGGCAACAACAGGTAAACAAAACACAGGACGAAAATAAACGTTAGAGAAAACCGAAGGGGCAATTAAAAATAGAAAATCCAGAATAACTGGCAACAACAAGTACACAAGACGAAAATAAACGTTAGAGAAAACCGAAGGGGCAATAAAAAATGGAAAATCCAGAGTAACTGGCAAGATCAGGTACACAAGACATTGGACGAATATAAACGTTAGAGAAAACCAAAGGGGTTATCAAAAATGGAAAATTTAGAGTAACTATCAATAACAGGTACACAAGACACAGGACGAATATAAACGTTAGAGAAAACCGAAGGGGCAATCAAAAATGGAAAATCCTGAGTAATTGGGAAGATCAGGCACACAAGACGCAGGACGAATATAAACGTTAGAGAAAACCGAATGGGGCAATCAAAAATGGAAAATCCAGAGTAACATGGCAACATAGGGTACACAAGATGGAGAAAAACAAAACAAAAACACAGCTCACTATGTGTTGGACACCACGCAAATAAGCACAGATAATATACACTGTAGTAATATATAATTTGTAGTACATAATTAATCTTGACGTGTGAACGGCCATTATTAAATATACAAGGCATAACGTGGGGGAAAACATCAATGCAAATGAAAAGATGAAATGCATAAAAGACGAAGACGACGGCAGACTCATACTATAATACAACACACTACTTTGTTATATTATTTAGGTTTCAAATATTTTGGCTTTGAGCGTCCATGGAAACACGTCATGCTCACTAAGTTACATATTCACTGTTGTATTACTAACAGTGGTTCGATACCTCTATTGGTGGAATATTAGTCCCCGAGGGTATCATCCGCTCAGTAGTCAGTGCTTCCGAACAGATATGGTTTATTAGATCTTTTATCGAAATGTAGTCTTTAACCATGAAATAATTATTAAAAAAAATAGGTGATCGTAACCGATTTTGACTACTTTGTGCAGATAGTAGTAGGGAAGGGGACATTTTAGTCAACCCCAAAAAAAACCCGCGGTGCTGCGGCGTCTCCATATAAGGCCATAGACACACCCATTTCCCATATATGGGCATAGCCCCACTCCTTTCGTCTGACGTCACAAAAATTTTTAGATGCAAAAAATTGAAAGAAAATTGAAAAAAATTAAAGATTAATTTTTTTTTTAATTGTATTTATTTTTAAATAAACCCCCCACCCCCCAAACCCCCCCCCCCCATAATTTCGGCTCGATGACTCACCCGTACCTTCAGTGATATGATCTATGACTCAATCCGGACGTGATCTGATCATACTTGGTCATGCAACTAGAATCATGCCGGAACATAAGGTATCCTCCACGAGATAGTATGGCTACATACAAGTACAAGAAGTCAAGCTGATTTCACCTTTCTGTACATTTAGTATGACCACACCTGTATTTCAATCTCGGATGACGTACAGTCTTGTCTCCTATTTAGTATAGCAGGTGTACTCCCTTACGTATGATGACTCATGTACGTGTCTTTAGTTTTTATCATGTATGAGTTAATTTGCAATCCCCGTGTCAAAAGTATTAAAATGCTGATATTTGTCGAGAATCCATTGATACCATCATCAACTCACATATACCCTCCCCCCCTTTTTTTTCACTATTACAGATTCAATGAAAACCAAGACCTGTGTTAACCCGGGCACAATCAAAAAGCATTAACATACTGATTTGTTATTCACACCCGTTTTTTTATGTCCTTGTTTTTTAACCCTTAAAATTCTCAATGTTTGATTTAAAAAAGAGACTAAGATCCATGTCGTTCAAATAGGAAAAGTCAATTACGATTTTGACCTTGATATCACCCGCGCTATGGTCATATGTTTTGAATTCATCAGATGATAACAAGTATATCGGTTCTTTTTAATCTACACACGGAAAACAAATATATCAAATATCCATAGGACGCACTGACCATTTATCTTGACCTGAAATGCTAAATACGCATATAATATAAACACATGTCAGTGTAAACCTCAACAGATAAAATAATTGAAGAGCGTGGCTACGTAGATGTTTTTATTGATAAATGTCTTTAATTGTGTGTTAATTAATGATTATATACTATAAGTAATAATTACATTTTAGAATAATAACTCGTAAAAACAGCTTGACCTTAGATAACCTCTGACTTCTGATAAGGCTATACGTTTCAGCGTCGTCTGCATTGAGGATTACATTTCAATTGATCTGACCTCGAGGAACCCCTTGATCGCTATGTGTTACTGATAAACCACTCGAGTTAATTGATTCAATGAATGTGTCTGTAGCAAAACAAAAAATGTTAAACACAACCTTTCTTTAGTCATGCTTAGACATTTTCGAAACAAACACGGAAACCAATCAACGGTTGATTGTTTCCGTATTTGTTTCGAAAATGTCTAAGCATGACTAAAGAAAGGTTGTGTTTAACATTTTTTGTTTTGCTACAGACACATTCATGGAATAAATTAACTCGAGTGGTTTATCAGTAACACATAGCGTTCAAGGGGTTCCTCGAGGTCAGATCAATTGAAATTTAAACCTCAATGCAGACGATGCTGAAACGTATAGCCTTATAAGAAGTCAGAGGGTTTGCTAAGGTCAAGCTCTGTTTTTACAAGTTATTATTCTAAAAGGTAATTATTACTTATAGTATATAATCATTAATTAACACATAATTAAAGACATTTATCAATAAAAACATCTACGAATTTACGCTCTTCAATTATTATATCTGTTGAGGTTTGCACTGACATGTATTTATAGTATATGCGTATTTATCATTTCAGGTCAAGATAAATGGTCAGTGCGTGCGATGGATATTTGATATGTTTGTTGTCCGTGTGTAGATTAAAAAGAACCGACATACATGATAAAAACTAAAGACACGTACGTGAGTCATCATACGCAAGGGAGTACACCTGCTATACTAAATAGGAGACAAGACTGTACGTCATCCGAGATTGAAATGCAGGTGTGATCATACTAAATGTACAGAACGGTGAAATCAGCTTGACATTTTTACTTATATGTAACCATAATGTCTCGTGGATGATACCTTATGTTCCGGCATGATTCATGTTGCATGACTAAATATGATCAGATGACGTCCGGGGTGAGTCATAGACATATCACTGGAGGTACGGGTGAGTCATCGAGTCGAAAATGTGTATTTTGTTATTTTTCATTTTTTGAATTTTTTTATAATTTGAAAAAAAAAATTATGTTTGTTTTTTGAATTTTTTGAATTTTTAAATTTTTGTGACGTCAAACGAAAGGGATGGGGCTATGCCCATATACGGGAAATGGGTGTGTCTATGGTCGTATGTGGGGACGCCGCAGCGCCCGGGGTTTTCGTGTTGAATAAATTGTCCCATTAATTTTTCTTGCTCCCGGAGACATTTTTTTAAAATTATTTTAATTTAAAGTTTTGGGAGCAATTTTTTCTTCATTCCAAAGAATAAATGAAAGACTTACCTGCAGAAGACAACAAACATAAGAATATAGAACTAAGCCATGATGTAAGAGTCACACTCTCATGAAACTGGTCTAAGATAGATATGTGGAAAAGTCCTATGGCGTACATACAGAATCCTACTATACAATGTTCTGAAAATGAGGCTACAAGAATCATCCATGACCATCCGCTATCTGGCTGTGTGAGCATCGCTTAATGTGCGAAACCGATTATTGTTACGCTTTCCAATGGTTAATTGTATATCGTGGTAAGAATTAAAAATATATATTTCCGCATATAAAAACAGTTTTCCAGGTAATCAAGTTTTCTTCGTCCTCGCGTTTCTAAAAATTACATAGATACACGATTCACATCTTAGCTGTTATAGCAATTGATCAACTGTAAATATATGTTCATCACTGAATAGGTGGTGTCACTGCAGGTAGAAATGCTGTTATATAGCTTCAAAGTCATTTATCGTAAACGGTCAGTATGTTTTAAACCTGCGTGTCCGGTATTGATTTTTCTTTCATGTAAAATATAGGTTCTTTAAGAACATTAAAGAGCTAAGAATACACAACAGCCAAATATCGATTAGCAACAACGTATGGATATGAGTTCTCCTAATCGTGAAATATAGCTTCGGGTCATTGAATCTGAATATAAAGGCATTTCAAAATAATTCGGAAAAAAGAAAAGTAGGTTATTCCAGAAACGCAATCGTGCGTAATATCTACGTTTATTATTTTAAAATGGCAACGCTCGTATTGAGAGAAAGACGGAGTTGTGTCCAGGACGAATGAAACAGATATTTCGTAACGGTTTATCAAGTCATGATGGCGACAGCAAAACGGCCGAAGTCATGACTTCAATTTTACAATTTGGAACCCTTAGTTTGTCTTTATTATGAACAGTAACCCTCCAGGAAGGAAATTCGGATAGCAAATACAAACTCTGAAATGTCATATCAACTGAGAGATGTTATGTATTTATCTGTCTTTTATGTCCAGTGAACTTACAGTGAACTTTGAGACTGAGAAACTCCAGCATCTGTGTCATAAATCTGTCTACATCTTTTAATTAATATTAACTCTGTCAATGTGTATGGTTTGTTTGTAATAGTTGATGCTTAGTCAGTATTAAATGCGTATTTGAAGTGAATGGTTGTTTCTATGCTAATTAAGCTCCAAACATAAAACTGGCGACGAGGATAATTCTAAGAGGACTCCGATTAATTCATCTGTGAGATCATCTTGGTTAGCTATCGTAATGCCTGGAGACGAAGCACAGCCACGAAATGCTGTTGGAATTATTGGGCGGATAGAACCGTTTGAGGACACTGTTGAAACTTGGACGAGTTACACAGAACGGTTAGAGCAATACTTCGAAGTGAATGATATTGCTGAGGATAAGAAAGTTCCGGCTTTACTGACACTTCTGGGTGGCAAAACTTATACCTTGCTGAGAAATTTGACAGCTCCAAATAAGCCTAAAGAAAAGGATTACACAACTCTAGTGAACTTACTTAGAGACCATTTGACGCCAAAGCCAATTGTAATTGCGGAACGTTTTCGATTTCACAAACGGAACCAGCTCCAGTGTGAAAGTGTTAATGCGTACATTGCAGAGCTCAGGAAATTAACAGAATTCTGTGAATTTGGATTAAATTTAAATGACACTCTACGTGATAGATTTGTTTGTGGATTACGTAATGACCAGATTCAGAAGAAACTGTTGACAATCAGAGAACTTTCGCTAGATAAAGCATTAGAAATTGCAGTTGCAATGGAGACCGCGACGAAAGATGCCATAGAATTGCGGAATGTTCAAGGTGACACTCCCGTTCATAAAGTGTGGGGTGACCGCAGAAGAAGAAATCAGGGACGATCACAGCCCAAATTGGTTTGTTATCGTTGTAATGGAACTGACCATTTAGCAGATAAGTGCAGATTTAAGGAGAGTACATGTAACCAGTGCCACCGTAAAGGACATATCCGTGCAGCGTGTCGTTCTGGAGGACAAAAGAAGAAACCTCAACATAGATATCAGAGAGTACATGCACTCAACCATGAAGAAAATGATGATCTTGAGATTTACAGTGTTTATTCGCATGGAAATGATTCTATTTGGATTAAACCGTGTGTCAATGGGAATGTTATTCCTATGGAATTAGATACCGGTAGTAGTGTTTCCGTAATTTCAGAGGCGGATTATGTGAAATATTTTAAAGGAGAAAAGCTCGAGAAATCGTTGTTAGTGCTTAAAACGTATTCTGGTGAGAAGTTGCATTCTTTGGGAGTTTTACGAGTTCAGGTGCAGTACAATGATCAGTGTTCGTATCTTAATTTATACGTGGTTAAGCGTGGTGGTCCAGCTTTGTTCGGTAGAGAATGGTTGAAAAGTATCCAACTCGATTGGAAAATGATAAAATCATTGACCATCGCGAGCGACGAATCCAAGTGCGATATGACTCTGAAGGACATATTAGCAAGGCGTGATGAAGTTTTCAAAGACGAAATCGGTTGCGTTAAGGGAATTAAGGCAAAGTTACACCTTAAACAAGACGCGGTACCGAAATTCGTGAAAGCGAGACCGGTAGCATTTGCATTGAGACCAAAAGTCGAGCAAGAGTTAGACAAGCTTGAAAAGCAAAACATACTCACCCCAGTTCAAGTAAGCGATTGGGCGAGTCCGGTCGTTCCGGTTTTAAAGAAGGACGGAAGGGTCCGAATTTGTGGCGATTTTAAAGTGACATTGAACTCATGCTTACAAGTAGATCAATATCCGATGCCGAAAATCGACGATATCTTTGCAAATTTAGCCGGCGGTCAGAAATTCAGTAAGATAGACTTGCGCCAAGCCTACTTACAGTTGCCGATGGACGAAGAGTCCATGAAATTGCTTACGATTAACACCCACAAGGGTTTGTATCAGTTTACGCGCCTTCCTTTTGGAGTCGCTAGTTCACCCGCGATATGGCAGCGTACCATAGATCAGATTCTGCAAGGACTAGAAGGTGTCCAATCTATACTCGATGATATGATCGTGACCGGTAAGACGGAACAAGAACACTTGAAAAATCTTGACAATGTACTTAGCAGAATGCAGCGATTTGGACTTCGCGCAAATCTTAACAAGTGCTATTTCTTTAAGAAAAATGTTACTTATTGCGGTCACGAAATCGGTTCAGACGGATTGAAAAAATCGCAAGACAAAATTGACGCAATTTTGAAGGTAAAAAAGCCAGAAAATGTTACCCAACTTCGGTCATTTTTAGGTCTAGTGCAGTATTATGGTAAATTTTTACAAAATTTGGCGACAGAAGCGCGTCCGTTAAATGAGCTCCTAGAAAAAACGCGAAAATGGAAATGGACAGACCAATGCGACGCAGCATTTGAAAACATTAAGAAACTTGTGACGTCCGATCAGGTTTTAACACATTACGATCCGGCGCTTTCGATAAGATTTGCGTGCGACGCATCCCCCTTCGGACTTGGAGCAGTCTTATCCCACGTGATGCCTGATGGTTCGGAGCGACCAGTTATGTTTGCTTCTCGTTCGTTAAGCAAATCCGAGCGAAATTATGCACAAATAGACAAAGAGGCCCTCGGTATTGTCTGGAGCGTGCGCAAATTCTATAATTACTTGTTTACACGTATATTTACGCTGGTAACCGATCATCAACCGCTTACCTCGATTTTCAGTCCAAGCCGAGCAATTCCAGCCACAACCGCTGCAATATTGCAGAGATATGCATTATTTTTATCCGGTTTTAACTATGACATAGAATATAAAAGTACAAATCGTCACACAAACGCGGACGGACTGTCTAGAATGCCTGTTCAGAGTTGTAATGATTCGGACAATTTAGATGCCGAAGAAATTTTCCATATATCACATTTTGAAACTTTGCCCGTTACGAGTGATGCTATTGCGCGCGAAACCCGCCGTGACCGAGTCCTGTCACGTGTTTATGAGCAAGTTAAGAACGGTTGGAAAGAAGGGAACCATGATGAACTGCTTAAGCCATTTTATAATCACAAAAGTGAAATCACACTTCATCAAGGTTGTTTACTTTGGGGAATTCGTGTAATCGTGCCCGCAAAGTTGCGTTCCCGTATTCAAGACTTGCTTCATGAAGGACATCCGGGAGTAGTCCGTATGAAGGCCGTAGCTCGTAGTTACGTGTGGTGGCCCGGAATCGATAGTCAAATCGAGCAGACTGTTAAGTGTTGTGATGGGTGTCAGCTAACACAGAAAATGCCGCAGGTAGCACCACTGCATCCATGGGAGTGGCCATCTGCTCCCTGGGAGAGAGTCCATGTGGATTTCGCTGGTCCATTCATGGATAGTATGTTTTTAGTTCTCGTATGTGCCCATTCGAAGTGGCCAGAAGTCGTCCAGATGAAAACAACTACATCTACAAAGACTATTGAAGCATTACGTATGATATTTTGTAGAACTGGTATTCCTAAGCAAATTGTCTCTGACAATGGTCCACAATTTACGTCAGGGGAATTTGAGAACTTTACAAAGCAAAATGGAATTAAACACTACAAGTCAGCACCTTTTCATCCTGCTACTAATGGATTAGTCGAACGCTTCGTTCAAACTTTTAAGAATAGTATGCGGGCGATGAAACAGGACAATAAGATTTTGAGCCACAAAATTGCAAACTTCTTGTTGAACTACAGGAACACACCGCATTCAGTGACAAAAGAGACTCCTGCGAGGTTATTTATGGGAAGAGACTTACGTTCATGCTTGAGTCTAGTACGCCCGTCTGTAAAAGACACTGTGATGAACTCTCAGATGGATACTGTATTTCAAAAGTCTAGACCAGAGAGATCACGTTACTTTAAGGTTGGCAACCGTGTTATTGCTCGTGACTACAAGGGAAAAGACCACAAATGGATTGGAGGACAAATTGAAAGTTCTGATGGACCTTTAATGTATAAAATGAAAACTGACTTAGGTTCTACCTGGAGAAGACATGTTGATCAGATTAAACCGAGTAAAATTGCAGAGGACATTGCGCAAAACACACCTCTAATTGAAGAACCAAGTGTTAAAACAACTGAAAACACAAAGACTGATGTTCAAACAGACAATATTAATGATAAACCGATTGACGGACCGAGTACAATCACAGCTGTTCAAGAGAGACGATATCCCGAGAGGATCCGTAAACAGACGAAAAGACTCATTACCGAAATATAGACAATGTTAGGAAGTGATTATACAGTGTTAAGGCATAATAATCCTCGTATAATCACATTCTGGGGGCAAACCTCAGAAGCATTTATTTTTGTGTAGTGTAGTTTATCATAATCTTGCATGTTTGTGTAATCAAAACAAAATATCACTTCATTCATACATTTTACTATTTCATTCATTCAGTTCTAATGATTTATTGGTTTTTTTTGTGTACCGATACAAACATTTAGCAGGGAGGAATTGTTATGTATTTATCTGTCTTTTATGTCCAGTGAACTTACAGTGAACTTTGAGACTGAGAAACTCCAGCATCTGTGTCATAAATCTGTCTACATCTTTTAATTAATATTAACTCTGTCAATGTGTATGGTTTGTTTGTAATAGTTGATGCTTAGTCAGTATTAAATGCGTATTTGAAGTGAATGGTTGTTTCTATGCTAATTAAGCTCCAAACATAAAAGAGATATCTGGGATTATGGTTTGTCATGTTTCAAAACAGGACGTTATCATTGTTATGTTTTGGAGGGTTTATTCTTTATTTGTTTCTGATGATGTTATTCAATGAACTCCTTTCAGCAAAATATGTCTTCCTTCTTAGAGGTTTGCTTAAAATAACAAAGCCACTGAACCACGGGCTCCTTATGGAAGAGTTGAAGTGAGTATCTCGATAAGTTTACGTCCGCCGTCATTATTTGGTTAACAGTTACATGTTTGTTTGACAGATGACCAGGAGTCTGTTCCGTTCGAAGTAATCACAATATCGTCCATCCCTCCTGCTGCATGACGACTTATAACCCAATATTCACTGGATTTGCAACATGTGTTGATGGGTGATACTAGTGAAGCAATAACTGTTTACCATTCCGGAGTACCGGATTTTCCACCCAGGTTTCAGTGGGTGCTCCTTTGATATATTGAAATTATTCTTGCTCAATCATTTCGGTTTTGTTCTTTGCTACGAAAAGTTTGAAGATACCAAATGGGTAATCAGAAGCCATAAATCGAAGAAGGTCAAACGATACAATGGTCAAAGAAAAAGAACAAAAGCCAAGCAATGATAAACAAAACATTACATAGAAAACTAAAGATCGAGGAACACGAACCTCACTAAAACCGGGGGTGAACTCAGGTGCCCCGGAGGATAAACAATTGCTGCTCCACATGCGGCACCCGTCGTATTACTCTTGAAGGCTACATAATACTTTGATAATTGTATTATTGAATAATGATAAAAAGTTGATAGATACTTAACTTCGTATAAGAGGAGGGTATGAAATGAAACTATAAACACAATGAGGATCAACAATTCCACCAATGTTAACAAAACCAACAACAACTTGTCGCCTCAAATAACAGAACACAAAAAAGAACATAACATATGGCGTTGGATATCCTGGTCCTGGCTTTGAACAGACATAAAAATGTGGTGGTGTTAAACCGGTTACTGAATGGGTTTCTAACCCTCTAACTCTTGATAATTTGATTTCTTGAGGCAATTCAGATATAAACAAGCCATTAAAAAAATAATGACAGCAATCGGCAGATATAACTCCAGAGGAGGAACAAAACTAATTCTGGTCTAACTCCGTAATATGCTTGAATATAAATATGTTTTGAAGAAAGATGACAGAAATGTTGATGGAGTTATGTCCCTCTGACTAAGATTAAGAAACAGTGAACACATATATATCGAGATCTTTAAGCTATTTTTTGAGGGGTGGGATACTGTAATATTTTAATGTTTTGTAAATATTTGATCTTTTCTTTGTTTACAAATTATGTGCATTCCAAAAGTTAACGACGCAAGACTAGTCTGGGAATAATTGTTATTATTTTCTAAAGTTAAGTGCAGCTGACAGATGTAATTAAGATAAGGTTATATCTTGGTCATTGGGGTAATTTTGTTACGCCTGTTTTTATTTTGTCTGCTGTAGCAGTGAGATAGATTGTTATATATGATAAGGTCAGATGAACTTGTTAATTAGTTTGAGAGTCTTTTATCAGCTTTGATACTGTAAGGACGTTTTTCTTTAATTAAGTCCTAAATCCGTAAATAGATTTTGGAGGACTTATGTTGTTTAAAATTTATAAAGTAAACTTGCATATTGTTTGATTATTGCTCAGACAGTCTGAAGTATTGTACATTTGAGAATAAACATGTAAATTTTCAACTATGATTTGATTATTGATTCTAATCAATGGATTTAATACCTAATGTTATGGACATGTCTGTCTGTCATTGTCGCCCACCCCCGATCACGTTACAATGCTAAGCGTGTGTGTTGGTCAGGCACAAAGCGAACTTCACCTTCATCCCATTGAAATGTAACTTGCTCTCGCTATGATATAGCCAGCTCTCTTGTTAAGCAGCTCTCTCTTTCTCTCTCTCCATATACATTTACTGTATTTTTATCGTGCTATTGAACAAACATAGTTTTTCGCGAATTAAAAACGGCTTGTCAAATTCTGTAACATAGAGATTTAGTATATTGAAAATATATAGTACGGTACATACCACAGTCAGTTCTATAATCTAATAGACAAAACGTAGAAACAGAGGCAAAATGGGCACTCATAGTACACATAAATTACTGCTCCCTTCCTGTCTGAGTACAGACAATGCAAAGGGTGGCAGGGTTCAGCTTGCATTTTGACCCCAACCGTAATATATCTTCAAAAGAAAAACAATTTGAAAAGGTGTTTTTCCTTGTAAATAGAAAATTTTCGTTGATTCTAACAATAGATTATTGTAAATTGTGTTCGCATTTCCATTTTAAAGGTTGTTTTAGATACGACACCATCTTACAATCAGGGCGATGGAATATTCATTCCGCCAATGACTGGTATTTATGTGTTTACCTGGACTGCATCAGTTAGTGGTGGAAACTGGGAAACTAAGGAGCTTG
Source organism: Bathymodiolus brooksi (assembly GCA_963680875.1). Lineage (NCBI taxonomy): Eukaryota > Metazoa > Mollusca > Bivalvia > Mytilida > Modiolidae > Bathymodiolus > Bathymodiolus brooksi. The sequence goes on from OY804580.1 coordinate 102,670,378, forward strand.
TCGTTGATGGGACGCCTTATGGATATTCAATGGTAGACAGCGATAGTAATTCAGACTACGCAAACGTAATTATAACTTACCGTCTTCCAATCAAAGCATACTACCGTATTTGTACTCTTAGACATATCAGAACGAAATAAATCATGGAAGCCAGAATTCGTTTTGAGTTTTAACATGGGTTGGTGGATATCAGTTAAGAAATAATTACCTGTAGCCATATATTTATATTGTTTTTACCACGGGTTGGCACTTTATGCTGAATATTTTACCACAAGAGGTAGCGAGGGATAAAATGAAGACATAAAGTGACAACCCGTGGTAAAAACAATATAAATATATGGCTACCGGTAATTATTTCGATTCTAATAGGACAATTACGGAGCATTGTCAAATCGAAACGGCCTAGATCATCCAGTGTTTTTGGTTGTTCCATTAATTGACCCGACTGAAATGTTACAATAATATTCGGTTTTTTTCAAAGATATTTGAAATGACAACCGAAAAGGTGTTTCAATGGTAAATATGTTTTGCGATTACTAAATGTTGTCATTCATGAACATCAATTCAAAAGAAAGGGAATATACTGCAAATTCCACTTTGACAAGGAGGCGTACACGAAGCCAAAAAACGTCAGGATCTTTACGCTCTAAACTGGAAGTCTTCATATGACGTTGTCGCGCCGCCCGGTTGTGGCTTAGCTCCCAACATTCAGCGCATGTGACCACAGCTAGGTGACGGCATAAACAAGTTTTGTGGGTTCGGGACTTGTATAGGTGTCCAGCCTTTGGAACTATAATTAAGGCCTTAAGTAAGACGAACTATAGTGTTGACATTCAATTATATATTTATTTTAAAACATATCATTTATCAGCATTGAGAACAATACAAATTGAGCCATGTCTGAATTCATGACAATATCTTGTGATAAAGAGAAATGGTACACAGCTTAATGGAACCAACAAAATACTCTGAAAATCTCAAAGCTTACAAAAATAAAAGCCCTCCATGCTATAATAGCCTATATATTAAAATCAATAAAATAGAGAAATTTAACCAGCACCAGATTTGGTGCAACTTAACCAAATTTATGGTGTCAACTCAAATCTTGGTTAAAGGGTTTGAGGTGCAGCAAACCAGATCTGGTGTTCTTGCCAATCTTGGTGCAACATAGCTCAAAATTCTGGTGCAAACACCAAGTTCATTAAAAATGGAAGTTCTGAGAATTTATGAAAACTCATAACTTTAGCAGACGAATTATGTCTCATAAACAATGAAATAGAAGTTATCCGACTAAGGGGAACTGCCACTATAACTGAATCATTAGAAAATCAAGATTTGGCAGGGCACCAGCAGTGGTGTCACAGAAACATTCATTTGTTTGATTAAACACTCAATCAGTGCTTAGATCCAAAGAAATGATTAAAATTAACAAAGAAATTTATAAATCGCGTAAATAATCAATATTAATTACCATCGAAATAGCGGAATTTAGTTGAGCTTGAGACATTTTGAAACTAGTCGAAGAGTATAGAAAATAACGTCTGTACTATTCAGCGTCAAACTAACAAGTGGCCCAGAGTGACGTAATTCACGCTCTGACGTCATAATATTTTTAACCAATCAAATAATTCTAACGTCGACCTTCGGGTAAAAACATGGAAAGAATGCATGGAGGGTCGACTGCTGTGTACCGTGATGGAATTACACTAAATACAAAGTTAAAACATATTAACATGAAGGACCCAGGATATACAACTGGTCCTTGATATCATAGGTAATTATACATTCTATAAATAAAAATGTGTAAACACTGAAAGTGAGAGAGTAGGTCATACTATTTTCGTTGTTTACAAAATGTGTTGTTGAACTTAAAATTAGTTATTATTGACGATTTCAACTACACTTATCACCAAAGACTCCCATTTAACACTGAAAGGATATAAATCAGCTTACTCGTGAAATTTCCATGAAGGTTGGCGACAGTGAAGAAAAGGGGTGGCATTGCATTGCCCCCACCTTACTAAAAGGATTGGTCTCCAATCTTAGCGTTCAGTAAGTATAATTAACAGTTATAATAAATAAATTGAATAATTTAAATAACAAGCAGGAGCAACCATGAGTAAAACCTAAAACATACTTTTTGCACATGGATACATTTATGACCGCTTACACACAACATACTTACTAATTCAATCACACATTGGCAGAAAAGATAAAAGTGCAACAATGATTAAATTATCATTGTTCAATAAATAAACATGTTACCATGAAATATTCTCAATATTGTCATAGAAAAAATATATATATGCTTAATTAAGATATCAATATCTTATGAAAACATTACAATGCGATGAATGAACAAATGCAAAATTTTACAATTTGCAAAAATTAGCCATCCTAACCTTACTTTTTGATTATTCAAAAATTGATTGATTGATTTAATAAAAAAAATGATTGAATTCAAGGAAAAATTATTTTTCAATTAGAATTTCTCTTATGACACACACAATTTATTAGTTACACCTAAATACATTTGTAAAAAAAATAATTATATTCATATAAGACACATGGATAATATAATAATAAATTAGTATTATGTACAATGCATATTTTCTTGGAAAGTTCATAATGTCTCTGTTATCTGTGTCTTTACAGGACTAGGATTCACTGGCCAACATCTGGTAGAAATCTTCTTAGCGGTCGACATCTACCACAAACAGGTATACTAAAATTATATCTCAAACAGATATATATTTTAATTATGTGTCACAAGCTGACATACTATTTTGAACTGCACAATGAATAATGCCATTTATATTGCCACATCAAAACGGGCCTCTGACAGGATGGCAATTCTACGGTCTAGGTTCTCAACCAGCCCCTTCAACTGGTAGAATTCTGACTCGGCCCTGATCTCGTGTAAATATCTGAGTTCCCTGGGTAAGGACTGAGACATCCAACTACTACCAAGACGTAGATAGTTCAGGATGTGGCGGAAGTGAGCTGGATCCCGGTCTATAAAGTAGATGGGCGAATTGTACTCATCAATTCTCATGTAGTGCATGGGGGAACCAGGCTGTGTCATGGCACACAAAAGTGAGCCGGGGTCACCTCTCAACGTAGCCTTAGAGGTGACAAACCTGGTGCCCCTTATGTCAAGTACAACTCGGCCCTGCTGGTGCTCATACCAGGATGCCATCTTCACCTCCGTCACACTAGCCGTGATGGATATCTGCACACTCTCCCGTCTGATGTTATTGACAAGGAGAGTGGGGGTAGACACAACCTGTCTACTACTAACCAGACATGTGGTTCTGGGAGGAGGTGACATCATCATACTGGAGGCTTCCAGTGTCTCAGTCGGGCCAACTAACAGGCTTACGAGGTCTACCGTGTCAGTAACCTCTCCCTCCTCAGCCTCACTATGGTGAGAGGACAGAGCGACCGAGACATTGTCTGCTGTCTGACTCTTCAACTCCCCCTTAGAACCACATTCTGTACGTTGCCTCTGGCAGACAACTTATCTGAAGTGGTGACTCTGGCAGTCACACTCCCTGGAGTTGAATCTCTGACGGCTCTAGCAACCACTAGATCATCTTTAAAAGACCTTACCGGAGCCTGGCTGAATCTGGGTGGTGGTGGTGGTTGGACCCTGGCCACTGGGGAGGTAACTGGCAAGGACGATACAGACATCGTCCTAGCCTTCTTGGGTGGACGGTTACTCCTTGGCTCACTGGTACTTCTCTTCTGCATACCGGTCTTTTCTGGCCTAGGTTGGTTGGAGACCAGCAGGGTTGAAATTTTATCATCGACCGAAGACTTAAATTCCTGGTACACCAGCTCTGCTACCTCTCCTATGCCTCCTGTCAATCTATTAACTAGTATGACATTCTGCCCATCAGGGTATTGACATCCCTGATGCCTCAGTCTCTCCCGGCTAAATATCTTTTTACATCCCTGGCACTTATAGCCATACCCGCTGTGTTGCTCCAGGATGTGTCTGTAAATCACCCCTTTTCTGGTGTTCATAATTTCCTCTTCTCCACAGAGGTTACAGTAATACTGCGTCATCTGAAATGACAATACTATTTCTTAAACTAAATTCTTTTTATTACAGAATCAACTATTATAAAGCAGCTTCGCCAAACTGACAGTATAAAAAGACAACAGGTAAGTATAATATGACAGTTAAGTTTGTATTTAACTGTCAGACTGTAACACTTCAACTTGGTTATTTTACCAGAACACTTTACATAAACAAAACAAAGATTAAACAACGTAGGGGAACAATTTCAACAATAGGAGCGTAGTTTAATCTAATGAATTGGATGCGGTATGTGCATCGTTCACGTTATATTTATGTACTTGTAAAGTCTCCTTTTCAGTAGCAAACCAACTGAAATGATCATTAATATAATACATTCATAGCCAAACATTTCATTAAAGTTTATACAGATCGGGCACCTGTGTATGACCAAAACTTAGTTTAAAACAAGCTGAAGAAAACAGCAGCTAATTACGCAGCCTACGAGAGCATTCTCTACAAAAGGTGCTTCTGTAATCATATAGCGACATTCCTTAATGTACACTATCTGTAATGCGTTACTTTTAATAGCTTATTGGTTAAACCAAGTAGGAGGATTGTCTCCTGTGTACAACTTCAATTTGTCATGATGGACAACTTTCGGTTTTGAATTGGGTTTTTCTTGAATTCTGTAAAGAATGTCATTTAGTCTATGGGTTATAACATATGGACCATGCCATGATTTCTCTAGTTTTCGAGCAATGCCTTGCCTCTCTAGGTACTGCCATACAGGAGTACCAACATCATAAACTTTGTGATAGCTTTTGTGGTCATAATATTTCTTCATTGTTTGACCACTAAGTTTTGATTTCTCACGGGCAAAATTGTGAATAAAAGCTAAACATTCTTGTAAATCATGTACATATTGTGAGTTGGGGATTTCTTTATCACTTTCAGGGTTTCCATACATGATGTCAACTGGAAGAGTAATTTCTCGTCCAAGCATCATGGCACAAGGACTCATTCCAGTCGACTCATGGACAGATGATCTGTAGGCCATCATCAACAGGGGCAGGTATCTATCCCAATTTCTCTGGGATTTATTTACAAAAGCAATCAACATTGCCTTAATAGTCTTTATATTTCTTTCTACCATACCGTCTGACTGAGGACGTCTGGTGGTAGTGCGTGTTTTATCAATTTGTAATATCTTGCACATTTCCCTGAATACTTTCGATTCAAAGTTTGAACCTTTATCACTGTGTAACATTTTTGGAACACCAAATAATGATACAATCTCATTCACTAAAATACTAGCAATTGTAGTGGCCTCTTGATCTTTAATAGCGAAAGCTTGAGTCCACTTTGTAAAATAGTCAGAAATGACTAAAATATACTTATGCCCTTTATTAGTTTTGGGGAGGGGGCCAGCAATATCAATTGCTAATCGTTCCATTGGAACACCAACATAATAAACGTTCATAGGGGCTTTCGGCTTTCTATGAGGGGGCTTTCTTGATGCACAGACATCACATTTAGAAATCCAATTTTCTACATCTCTACGTAGACCAAACCAAAAATATCTAGACCTGACTTTCATCAGATTCTTTTTGACACCTAGATGTCCAGCAGTAGGAACATCATGTAGTTGTTTCAAAACAGTTTTACGTAACTTGGTTGGCATTACAATTTGCCAGGTTATTTTATCTCCAACATCATTCTCAAATTTGTGATATAAAATATCGTTCTTAATTTCAAGGGGATCAAACCTGGACCAATAATATTTAAGTTCAGTACTTTCAGCAGATATGTTCTGCCAGTCTGGGCGATCATTGTCTAATTTCCAAGTTATCAATCTACCAATAACTGGATCCCGTCTTTGTTCATTGAACAAAGATTTGTCATCCTCAAAATGTTCATCATCATTCGACTCGGTCGAACTTCCAGATTTGGCCTGGGACCTAGTCACAACACAGACACTTTGATTGCCTCTATTATTGGTATCAATTTGACATGAATTATCAAATCTACTTTCAGCTCGAAGACAATATTGACAACCAGATTCACATCAAGGGCGACGACTTAATGCGTCAGCATTTGAGTGAATTCTTCCCGCTCTATGTTCAATATTAAAATCGTAAGTAGCTAGTGTCTCTAGCCACCTTGCTATCTGACCTTCAGGGTTTTTGAACATAAATAACCATCTCAAAGCTACATGATCACTTCGCACTAAAAAATGCCTACCATAAAGGTAGTGGTGGAAGTGCCTGATGGAAGCTACTACAGCTAACAATTCTCTACGTGTCACACAATAGCGATGTTCAGGTTTTGTAAATGCCTTACTAAAATAACATATAACTTTCTCAGTACCAATTTGTACTTGGGATAAAACTCCCCCCATACCATCATTACTGGCATCACAATCTATTATAAACTTGTCTTCACAAGTGAGGTATCCTAAAATAGGGGCTGTTGTCAACGCTCTTTTTAATGTATCAAAAGGCTCTTGGCAAGATTTCTTCAGTCCATTCAAACTTTACATTCTTTTCTGTAAGTTTATGAAGGGGTCGGGCAATATCAGCAAAATATCGTCTATAATATGAACACAAGCCGATAAAACTTCGTACTTGCTTCACATTTTTGGGGATCGGCCAGTTAGTAACTGACTCTATCTTTGCAGGGTCTGTGGTGGTGCCATCTGCACTAACCACATGACCGAGGAAAACAGCACGGTCTTTAAATAGGTCACATTTTTGAGGACTTAATTTCAAATTAGTCCTTTTCAAACAATCCAACACTTGATTTAAATTTTCAAGATGTTCCTTAAAAGTTTTAGAAAAGACAATGATATCGTCTAGATAAACTAGGCATATCTTCCAATTTAAACCATGTAAAACTTGTTCAATTAAACGAACAAAGGTGGCAGGTGCATTGCACAAGCCAAAGCTCATCTTATTAAATTGCCATAACCCACTACCAGGTATAGAGAAGGCGGTTTTTGCTTTATCTTTTTTTTGCAATGTTCACGTTCCAATACGCACTCTTTAAATCTAAGACAGAAAATAATTTAGCACCTGACAATGCGTCAAGGGTGTCGTCAATTCTGGGAAGAGGGTGTGAATCTTTAATAGTGACATCATTCAATCTGCGATAATCAATACAAAATCTTATTGAATTATCTTTGGGCTTGTGTATTAAAACCACAGGAAATGACCAGGGTCCATGACATGGTTCAATGATACCTCCGTCAGCCATTTCCTTGATCTCATCCTCTGCTTGCTTAATCGTAGCAAGTGGGATACGCCTAGGTGGCATACGAATTGGCCTGGCGTCTCCAGTATCAATCGTATGTTCCACTAAATTAATAGTTCCTATGTCTTTAGAATCCTTTGAAAAGGCATCTTGGTATTTCAAGAGGAGAGATTTGAATAAACGTCTCTCTTCGGGGAATACATTTTCAATATTTTTGTCATATAATTCAGTAAGGTGAGCCGGTAACTCATCTGAAGCTGTAATTTCATTGACAGCCATTTTTTCCGTCTCAATATTTATTTGTGTTTCCACAGTATCAACATTTTCCATCTTTGCTATTATGGTATTTTACTTTACCTTACAAGGTCGGTCAGTCGTATTCATTAATCTAAGAGGAATACATTCATTTTCAGGTTTTACTAAACCATAGGCCATTAACAGACCTGTTTTCTTGGCAAAGGTAGATATAGCACTGACCATGGCAGTTTCTGTATTTACAACTGAATCAACTAATTCTCCAAGAATAATAACCTCAGCTTCAGGAGGAACCACAATACCCTGAGCTACAGAAATTCTACATACAGTAGGCTTCATATTTTTATTAAAATGAAACAAGGTATCTTTTTACCTTCAAAAGACAAACAATTTTTGCTTAATAAAACATCACACCTATTTGGTGTAAGGAAATCAACCCCCAGAATTCCATCATTCTGAATATCTCCAATTAAAACTTCATGGTTAAACTCATTATTTCCTAAGTTCATATCAATATTAAATTTTCCAAGAAACGCTGACGTTTCTCCTGTAGCAGTAACCAAATTCAAATTAACAGGTTTTAGCATATCCTGAGATGAGGGTGGTAGTTTATGGAAAATATCCCTTTTCAAAACAGTAACACAGGCTCCTGTGTCAACAAGCATATTTACAGAAATGCCCATAATCTTAGTACGGACGAATAAACCCTCATCTCCAAATTTAGAGACATTTATTGTAACCGTGAGGTCGGGCCCGATCCATTCTGTTGGACACCGACCCCTGTGTTCGACAACACCCGGTTTCCCGGCTCAACATTGGTCTGACTTTGACCTTGAAAACCAGTATTTAGGCGGTTATTCTGATATCTATCATTATTGTTATTGTTTGGTTTATCTTGATTTGGATTTCTCCAGTTTTGGTTATGACCATTATGTGGCCTTATGTAACCATTGTTTTTGTCTTTTTCAGATGGTTTGTCCTGGGATGCTTTCACAACCTGTTTTATGTCATTAGACAGTGACTTAAATTCATGGCGAAACCCATCCATAATGGTTTTGACCATGGTGCTAGAATTGTTTTCTGTGTTTACACACTCATTTGAACCAATTTGGTTCACTTGAGAACCACGATATCTATTAGTCTTTTGGCGGTCTGCAACCCTATAGGCTTCAAGACGTAAAGCTAAAATCTCAGCCTCAGCAATATCTTTTGCTTGAGTCTCACGGATGCGAAGTCTCACATCTGAATCAGGCAGGGCATCAATGAAGTGATCCCTAGCTAGAGTGGATGTAACACTAGCAGGTGCATTTGGATAAGCCTGACGTGTCAAATTTTTAATAGATTGAGCAAGCTCAGAGATTGACTCGTCTCTTCGCTTGACCCTAGTTTGTAAATTGGCTTTATAAATTTCAGCTCGGTTTAAAGAACCAAATCGCAGAGTTAGAATGTGTACCAATCTATCATAATCACGTCTCTGTAAGGAAGAGAGCTCTGTTAATAAAGTTCGAGCGTCACCCTTCAGACTTCCTGCTAAGTATAATGATTTGGTTTCATAATTCCAGCAGTTTAAATCTGCCAATATCTCAAATTGTGAAAGATAGTCATCTAAATCTTCCGTTCCATCATAATTTTGTGGTTTCAACTTGACTGAATTGCCATATTGATTTGGAAATTTGGAACTAGATAATTGAGTAGGAGCAGCATCTACATTAGTCATCATAGATGGACCAGCTGACCTTAGAGATGACAGATAATTTAATCAAGCATTGCAATTTGTTTTCAATAAATTTGTATTACTAGAAATAGTATTATCAATATTGTGTTGTTCATTTGTAACCAAGTTTGCATTGCTTTGAGGTGTAGCCACTGTCTGACTATTGTGATTGTTTGTACTAACATTTTTGTCCACTATTGGTGAAAGGTGATCTACAGAATTGAGGTTTTGAGGTTTAATACCTAGAGCGGCATATCTTTGATCTAACCTATCTAGAGCTTGCTTTGTCATAGCACTGATCTGCATTTGAAAAGTATTGAACATGTCGTCAAGTTGACGAGATACTGCATCAAATTTATTTTGCGTTCTTTGTTCTGCACTAAAGGAAGGGGTAGAAACATTTGAGGGATGGAAGGATGGAGTACATGTTACTTCATCTACCACATCCATATCCAGTAAATTAATGGGGGTTCCAGAACGTTGTTGCTGTTCGGAGTCATGATGATTCCTGTCGGGTTTGAATGTCACTTCAGGATTATCCATATTGAAAGGAGTTTACATCAGTCTATAACTTATTAAAGGTAAAAAAAAAGAAAACAAAAAGGAGCTAACTCAATCAGTTAGAATCCCGCCGAGGATGCCAATTATGTCGCGCCGCCCGGTTGTGGCTTAGCTCCCAACATTCAGCGCATGTGACCACAGCTAGGTGACGGCATGCACAAGTTTTGTGGGTTCGGGACTTGTATAGGTGTCCAGCCTTTGGAACTATAATTAAGGCCTTAAGTAAGACGAACTATAGTGTTGACATTCAATTATATATTTATTTTAAAACATATCATTTATCAGCATTGAGAACAATACAAAATTGAACCATGTCTGAATTCATGACAATATCTTGTGATAAAGAGAGATGGTACACAGCTTAATGGAACCAACAAAATACTCTGAAAATCTCAAAGCTTACAAAAATAAAAGCCCTCCATGCTATAATAGCCTATATATTAAAATCAATAAAATAGAGAAATTTAACCAGCACCAGATTTGGTGCAACTTAACCAAATTTATGGTGTCAACTCAAATCTTGGTTAAAGGGTTTGAGGTGCAGCAAACCAGATCTGGTGTTCTTGCCAATCTTGGTGCAACATAGCTCAAAATTCTGGTGCAAACACCAAGTTCATTAAAAATGGAAGTTCTGAGAATTTATGAAAACTCATAACTTTAGCAGACGAATTATGTCTCATAAACAATGAAATAGAAGTTATCCGACTAAGGGGAACTGCCACTATAACTGAATCATTAGAAAATCAAGATTTGGCAGGGCACCAGCAGTGGTGTCACAGAAACATTCATTTGTTTGATTAAACACTCAATCAGTGTTTAGATCCAAAGAAATGATTAAAATTAACAAAGAAATTTATAAATCGCGTAAATAATCAATATTAATTACCATCGAAATAGCGGAATTTAGTTGAGCTTGAGACATTTTGAAACTAGTCGAAGAGTATAGAAAATAACGTCTGTACTATTCAGCGTCAAACTAACAAGTGGCCCAGAGTGACGTAATTCACGCTCTGACGTCATAATATTTTTAACCAATCAAATAATTCTAACGTCGACCTTCGGGTAAAAACATGGAAAGAATGCATGGAGGGTCGACTGCTGTGTACCGTGATGGAATTACACTAAATACAAAGTTAAAACATATTAACATGAAGGACCCAGGATATACAACTGGTCCTTGATATCATAGGTAATTATACATTCTATAAATAAAAATGTGTAAACACTGAAAGTGAGAGAGTAGGTCATACTATTTTCGTTGTTTACAAAATGTGTTGTTGAACTTAAAATTAGTTATTATTGACGATTTCAACTACACTTATCACCAAAGACTCCCATTTAACACTGAAAGGATATAAATCAGCTTACTCGTGAAATTTCCATGAAGGTTGGCGACAGTGAAGAAAAGGGGTGGCATTGCATTGCCCCCACCTTACTAAAAGGATTGGTCTCCAATCTTAGCGTTCAGTAAGTATAATTAACAGTTATAATAAATAAATTGAATAATTTAAATAACAAGCAGGAGCAACCATGAGTAAAACCTAAAACATGCTTTCTGCACATGGATACATTTATGACCTCTTACACACAACAAACTTACTAATTCAATCACACATTGGCAGAAAAGATAAAAGTGCAACAATGATTAAATTATCATTGTTCAATAAATAAACATGTTACCATGAAATATTCTCAATATTGTCATAGAAAAAATATATATATGCTTAATTAAGATATCAATATCTTATGAAAACATTACAATGCGATGAATGAACAAATGCAAAATTTTACAATTTGCAAAAATTAGCCATCCTAACCTTACTTTTTGATTATTCAAAAATTGATTGATTGATTTAATAAAAAAAATGATTGAATTCAAGGAAAAATTATTTTTCAATTAGAATTTCTCTTATGACACACACAATTTATTAGTTACACCTAAATACATTTGTAAAAAAAATAATTATATTCATATAAGACACATGGATAATATAATAATAAATTAGTATTATGTACAATACATATTTTCTTGGAAAGTTCATAATGTCTCCGTTATCTGTGTCTTTACAGGACTAGGATTCACTGGCCAACATCTGGTAGAAATCTTCTTAGCGGTCGACTTCTACTATACCACAAACAGGTATACTAAAATTATATCTCAAACAGATATATTTTTTAATTATGTGTCACAAGCTGACATAATATTTTGAACTGCACAATGAATAATGCCATTTATATTGCCACATCAAAACGGGCCTCTGACAGGATGGCAATTCTACGGTCTAGGTTCTCAACCAGCCCCTTCAACTGGTAGAATTCTGCCTCGGCCCTGATCTCGTGTAGATATCTGAGTTCCTTGGGAAAGGACTGAGGCATCCAACTACTACCAAGACGTAGATAGTTCAGGATGTGGCGGAAGTGAGCTGGATCCCGGTCTATAAAGTAGATGGGCGAGTTGTACTCATCAATTCTGATGTAGTGCATGGGGGAACCAGGCTGTGTCATGGCACACAAAAGTGAGCCGGGGTCACCTCTCAACGTAGCCTTAGAGGTGACAAACCTGGTGCCCCCTATGTCAAGTACAACTCGGCCCTGCTGGTGCTCATACCAGGATGCCAACTTCACCTCCGTCACACTAGCCGTGATGGATCTCTGCATACTCTCCCGTCTGATGTTATTGACAAGGAGAGTGGGGGTCGACACAACCTGTCTACTACTAACCAGACATGTGGTTCTGGGAGGAGGTGACATCATCATACTGGAGGCTTCCAGTGTCTCAGTCGGGCCAACTAACAGGCTTACGAGGTCTACCGTGTCAGTAACCTCTCCCTCCTCAGCCTCACTATGGTGAGAGGACAGAGCGACCGAGACATTGTCTGCTGTCTGACTCTTCAACTCCCCCTTAGAACCACATTCTGTACGTTGCCTCTGGCAGACAACTTATCTGAAGTGGTGACTCTGGCAGTCACACTCCCTGGAGTTGAATCTCTGACGGCTCTAGCAGCCACTAGATCATCCTTAAAAGACCTTACCGGAGCCTGGCTGAATCTGGGTGGTGGTGGTGGTTGGACCCTGGCCACTGGGGAGGTAACTGGCAAGGACGATACAGACATCGTCCTAGCCTTCTTGGGTGGACGGTTACTCCTTGGCTCACTGGTACTTCTCTTCTGCATACCGGTCTTTTCTGGCCTAGGTTGGTTGGAGACCAGCAGGGTTGAAATTTTATCATCGACCGAAGACTTAAATTCCTGGTACGCCAGCTCTGCTACCTCTCCTGTGTCTCCTGTCAATCTATTAACTAGTAGGACATTCTTCCCATCAGGGTATTGACATCCTTGATGCCTCGGTCTCTCCCGGCTAAATATCTTTTTACATCCCTGGCACTTATAGCCATACCCGCTGTGTTGCTCCAGGATGTGTCTGTAAATCACCCCTTTTCTGGTGTTCATAACTTCCTCTTCTCCACAGAGGTTACAGTAATACTGCGTCATCTGAAATGACAATACTATTTCTTAAGCTAAATTCTTTTTATCACAGAATCAACAATTATAAAGCAGCTTCGCCAAACTGACAGTATAAAAAGACAACAGGTAAGTATAATATGACAGTTAAGTTTGTATTTAACTGTCAGACTGTAACACTTCAACTTGGTTATTTTACCAGAACACTTTACATAAACAAAACAAAGATTAAGCAACCTAGGGGAACAATTTCAACAATAGGAGCGTAGTTTAATCTAATGAATTGGATGCGGTATGTGCATCGTTCACGTTATATTTATGTACTTGTAAAGTCTCCTTTTCAGTAGCAAACCAACTGAAATGATCATTAATATAATACATTCATAGCCAAACATTTCATTAAAGTTTATACTGATCGGGCACCTGTGTATGACCAAAACTTAGTTTAAAACAAGCTGAAGAAAACAGCAGCTAATTACGCAGCCTACGAGAGCATTCTCTACAAAAGGTGCTTCTGTAATCATATAGCGACATTCCTTAATGTACACTATCTGTAATGCGTTACTTTTAATAGCTTATTGGTTAAACCAAGTAGGAGGATTGTCTCCTGTGTACAACTTCAATTTGTCATGATGGACAACTTTCGGTTTTGAAAATTGGGTTTTTCTTGAATTCTGTAAAGAATGTCATTTAGTCTATGGGTTATAACATATGGACCATGCCATGATTTCCCTAGTTTTCGAGCAATGCCTTGCCTCTCTAGGTACTGCCATACAGGAGTACCAACATCATAAACTTTGTGATAGCTTTTGTGGTCATAATATTTCTTCATTGTTTGACCTCTAAGTTTTAATTTCTCACGGGCAAAATTGTGAATAAAAGCTAAACATTCTTGTAAATCATGTACATATTGTGAGTTGGGGATTTCTTTATCACTTTCAGGGTTTCCATACATGATGTCAACTGGAAGAGTAATTTCTCGTCCAAGCATCATGGCACAAGGACTCATTCCAGTCGACTCATGGACAGATGATCTGTAGGCCATCATCAACAGGGGCAGGTATCTATCCCAATTTCTCTGGGATTTATTTACAAAAGCAATCAACATTGCCTTAATAGTCTTTATATTTCTTTCTACCATACCGTCTGACTGAGGACGTCTGGTGGTAGTGCGTGTTTTATCAATTTGTAATATCTTGCACATTTCCCTGAATACTTTCGATTCAAAGTTTGAACCTTTATCACTGTGTAACATTTTTGGAACACCAAATAATGATACAATCTCATTCACTAAAATACTAGCAATTGTAGTGGCCTCTTGATCTTTAATAGCGAAAGCTTGAGTCCACTTTGTAAAATAGTCAGAAATGACTAAAATATACTTATGCCCTTTATTAGTTTTGGGGAGGGGGCCAGCAATATCAATTGCTAATCGTTCCATTGGAACACCAACATAATACACTTTCATAGGGGCTTTCGGCTTTCTATGAGGGGGCTTTCTTGATGCACAGACATCACATTTAGAAATCCAATTTTCTACATCTCTACGTAGACCAAACCAAAAATATCTAGACCTGACTTTCATCAGAGTTTTTTTGACACCTAGATGTCCAGCAATAGGAACATCATGTAGTTGTTTCAAAACAGTTTTACGTAACTTGGTTGGCATTACAATTTGCCAGGTTATTTTATCTCCAACATCATTCTCAAATTTGTGATATAAAATATCGTTCTTAATTTCAAGGGGACCAAACCTGGACCAATAATATTTAAGTTCAGTACTTTCAGCAGATATGTTCTGCCAGTCTGGGCGATCATTGTCTAATTTCCAAGTTATCAATCTACCAATAACTGGATCCCGTCTTTGTTCATTGAACAAAGATTTGTCATCCTCAAAATGTTCATCATCATTCGACTCGGTCGAACTTCCAGATTTGGCCTGGGACCTAGTCACAACACAGACACTTTGATTGCCTCTATTATTGGTATCAATTTGACATGAATTATCAAATCTACTTTCAGCTCGAAGACAATATTGACAACCAGATTCACATCAAGGGCGACGACTTAATGCGTCAGCATTTGAGTGAATTCTTCCCGCTCTATGTTCAATATTAAAATCGTAAGTAGCTAGTGTCTCTAGCCACCTTGCTATCTGACCTTCAGGGTTTTTGAACATAAATAACCATCTCAAAGCTACATGATCACTTCGCACTAAAAAATGCCTACCATAAAGGTAGTGATGGAAGTGCCTGATGGAAGCTACTACAGCTAACAATTCTCTACGTGTCACACAATAGCGACGTTCAGGTTTTGTAAATGCCTTACTAAAATAACATATAACTTTCTCAGTACCAATTTGTACTTGGGATAAAACTCCCCCCATACCATCATTACTGGCATCACAATCTATTATAAACTTGTCTTCACAAATGGGGTATCCTAAAATAGGGGCTGTTGTCAACGCTCTTTTTAATGTATCAAAAGGCTCTTGGCAAGATTTCTTCAGTCCATTCAAACTTTACATTCTTTTCTGTAAGTTTATGAAGGGGTCGGGCAATATCAGCAAAATATCGTCTATAATATGAACACAAGCCGATAAAACTTCGTACTTGCTTCACATTTTTGGGGATCGGCCAGTTAGTAACTGACTCTATCTTTGCAGGGTCTGTGGTGGTGCCATCTGCACTAACCACATGACCGAGGAAAACAACACGGTCTTTAAATAGGTCACATGTTTGAGGACTTAATTTCAAATTAGCCCTTTTCAAACAATCCAACACTTGACTTAAATTTTCAAGATGTTCCTTAAAAGTTTTAGAAAAGACAATGATATCGTCTAGATAAACTAGGCATATCTACCAATTTAAACCATGTAAAACTTGTTCAATTAAACGAACAAAGGTGGCAGGTGCATTGCACAAGCCAAAGCTCATCTTATTAAATTGCCATAACCCACTACCAGGTATAGAGAAGGCGGTTTTTGCTTTATTTTTTTTTGCAATTTTCACGTTCCAATACGCACTCTTTAAATCTAAGACAGAAAATAATTTAGCACCTGACAATGCGTCAAGGGTGTCGTCAATTCTGGGAAGAGGGTGTGAATCTTTAATAGTCACATCATTCAATCTGCGATAATCAATACAAAATCTTATTGAATTATCTTTGGGCTTGTGTATTAAAACCACAGGAAATGACCAGGGTCCATGACATGGTTCAATGATACCTCCGTCAGCCATTTCCTTGATCTCATCCTCTGCTTGCTTAATCGTAGCAAGTGGGATACGTCTAGGTGGTATACGAATTGGTCTGGCGTCTCCAGTATCAATCGTATGTTCCACTAAATTAGTAGTTCCTATGTCTTTAGAATCCTTTGAAAAGGCATCTTGGTATTTCAAGAGGAGAGATTTGAATAAACGTCTCTCTTCGGGGAATACATTTTTGTCATATAATTCAGTAAGGTGAGCCGGTAACTCATCTGAAGCTGTAATTTCATTGACAGCCATTTTTTCCGTCTCAATATTTATTTGTGTTTCCACAGTATCAACATTTTCCATCTTTGCTATTATGGTATTTTACTTTACCTTACAAGGTCGGTCAGTCGTATTCATTAATCTAAGAGGAATACATTCATTTTCAGGTTTTACTAAACCATAGGCCATTAACAGACCTGTTTTCTTGGCAAAGGTAGATATAGCACTGACCATGGCAGTTTCTGTATTTACAACTGAATCAACTAATTCTCCAAGAATAATAACCTCAGCTTCAGGAGGAACCACAATATCCTGAGCTACAGAAATTCTACATACAGTAGGTTTCATATTTTTATTAAAATGAAACAAGGTATCTTTTTACCTTCAAAAGACAAACAATTTTTGCTTAATAAAACATCACACCTATTTGGTGTAAGAAAATCAACCCCCAGAATTCCATCATTCTGAATATCTCCAATTAAAACTTCATGGTTAAGCTCATTATTTCCTAAGTTCATATCAATATTTAATTTTCCAAGAAACGCTGACGTTTCTCCTGTAGCAGTAACCAAATTCAAATTAACAGGTTTTAGCATATCCTGAGATGAGGGTGGTAGTTTATGGAAAATATCCCTTTTCAAAACAGTAACACAGGCTCCTGTGTCCACAAGCATATTTACAGAAATGCCCATAATCTTAGTACGGACGAATAAACCCTCATCTCCAAATTTAGAGACATTTATTGTAACCGTGGGGTCGGGCCCGATCCATTCTGTTGGACACCGACCCCTGTGTTCGACAACACCCGGTTTCCCGGCTCAACATTGGTCTGACTTCGACCTTGAAAACCAGTATTTAGGCGGTTATTCTGATATCTATTATTATTGTTATAATTTGGTTTATCTTGATTTGGATTTCTCCAGTTTTGGTTATGACCATTATGTGGCCTTATGTAACCATTGTTTTTGTCTTTTTCAGATGGTTTGTCCTGGGATGCTTTCACAACCTGTTTTATGTCATTAGACAGTGACTTAAATTCATGGCGAAACCCATCCATAATGGTTTTGACCATGGTGCTAGAATTGTTTTCTGTGTCTACACACTCATTTGAACCAATTTGGTTCACTTGAGAACCACGATATCTATTAGTCTTTTGGCGGTCTGCAACCCTATAGGCTTCAAGACGTAAAGCTAAAATCTCAGCCTCAGCAATAGCTTTTGCTTGAGTCTCACGGATGCGAAGTCTCACATCTGAATTAGGCAGGGCATCAATGAAGTGATCCCTAGCTAGAGTGTATGTAACACTAGCAGGTGCATTTGGATAAGCCTGACGTGTCAACTTTTTAATAGATTGAGCAAGCTCAGAGATTGACTCGTCTCTTCGCTTGACCCGAGTTTGTAAATTGGCTTTATAAATTTCAGCTCGGTTTAAAGAACCAAATCGCAGAGTTAGAATTTGTACCAAACTATCATAATCACGTCTCTGTAAGGAAGAGAGCTCTGTTAATAAAGTTCGAGCGTCACCCTTCAGACTTCCTGCTAAGTATAATGATTTGGTTTCATAATTCCAGCAGTTTAAATCTGCCAATATCTCAAATTGTGAAAGATAGTCATCTAAATCTTCCGTTCCATCATAATTTTGTGGTTTCAACTTGACTGAATTGCCATATTGATTTGGAAATTTGGAACTAGATAATTGAGTAGGAGCAGCATCTACATTAGTCATCATAGATGGACCAGCTGACCTTAGAGATGACAGATAATTTAATCAAGCATTGCAATTTGTTTTCAATAAATTTGTATTACTAGAAATAGTATTATCAATATTGTGTTGTTCATTTGTAACCAAGTTTGCATTGCTTTGAGGTGTAGCCACTGTCTGACTATTGTGATTGTTTGTACTAACATTTTTGTCCACTATTGGTGAAAGGTGATCTACAGAATTGAGGTTTTGAGGTTTAATACCTAGAGCGGCATATCTTTGATCTAGAGCTTGCTTTGTCATAGCACTAATCTGCATTTGAAAAGTATTGAACATGTCGTCAAGTTGACGAGATACTGCATCAAATTTATTTTGCGTTCTTTGTTCTGCACTAAAGGAAGGGGTAGAAACATTTGAGGGATGGAAGGATGGAGTACATGTTACTTCATCTACCACATCCATGTCCAGTAAATTAATGGGGGTTCCAGAACGTTGTTGCTGTTCGAAGTCATGATGATTCCTGTCGGTTTGAATGTCACTTCAGGATTATCCATATTGAAAGGAGTTTACATCAGTCTATAACTTATTAAAGGTAAAAAAAAAGAAAACAAAAAGGAGCTAACTCAATCAGTTAGAATCCCGCCGAGGATGCCAATTATGTCGCGCCGCCCGGTTGTGGCTTAGCTCCCAACATTCAGCGCATGTGACCACAGCTAGGTGACGGCATGCACAAGTTTTGTGGGTTCGGGACTTGTATAGGTGTCCAGCCTTTGGAACTATAATTAAGGCCTTAAGTAAGACGAACTATAGTGTTGACATTCAATTATATATTTATTTTAAAACATATCATTTATCAGCATTGAGAACAATACAAAATTGAGCCATGTCTGAATTCATGAGAATATCTTGTGATAAAGAGAGATGGTACACAGCTTAATGGAACCAACAAAATACTCTGAACATCTCAAAGCTTACAAAAATAAAAGCCCTCCGTGCTATAATAGCCTATATATTAAAATCAATAAAATAGAGAAATTTAACCAGCACCAGATTTGGTGCAACTTAACCAAAGTTATGGTGTCAACTCAAATCTTGGTTAAAGGGTTTGAGGTGCAGCAAACCAGATCTGGTGTTCTTGCCAATCTTGGTGCAACATAGCTAAAAATTCTGGTGCAAACACCAAGTTCATTAAAAATGGAAGTTCTGAGAATATATGAAAACTCATAACTTTAGCAGACGAATTATGTCTCATAAACAATGAAATAGAAGTTATCCGACTAAGGGGAACTGCCACTATAACTGAATCATTAGAAAATCAAGATTTGGTAGGGCACCAGCAGTGGTGTCACAGAAACATTCATTTGTTTGATTAAACACTCAATCAGTGCTTAGATCCAAAGAAATGATTAAAATTAACAAAGAAATTTATAAATCGCGTAAATAATCAATATTAATTACCATCGAAATAGCGGAATTTAGTTGAGCTTGAGACATTTTGAAACTAGTCGAAGAGTATTGAAAATAACGTCTGTACTATTCAGCGTCAAACTAACAAGTGGCCCAGAGTGACGTAATTCACGCTCTGACGTCATAATATTTTTAACCAATCAAATAATTCTAACGTCGACCTTCGGGTAAAAACATGGAAAGAATGCATGGAGGGTCGACTGCTGTGTACCGTGATGGAATTACACTAAATACAAAGTTAAAACATATTAACATGAAGGACCCAGGATATACAACTGGTCCTTGATATCATAGGTAATTATACATTCTATAAATAAAAATGTGTAAACACTGAAAGTGAGAGAGTAGGTCATACTATTTTCGTTGTATACAAAATGTGTTGTTGAACTTAAAATTAGTTATTATTGACGATTTCAACTACACTTATCACCAACGACTCCCATTTAACACTGAAAGGATATAAATCAGCTTACTCGTGAAATTTCCATGAAGGTTGGCGACAGTGAAGAAAAGGGGTGGCATTACAACGTCATGTTGTGTATATACCAAAGTCATGAACAACATTTCGGGGAATTTTAATTTGTGCGATTTTTAGACCCAGGGATATGCAAGAATACTATATGTTATTCTGGATCTTTTGCAAGGGATAAGGATTTATAATACCTGTCTGTTTTCTATATCGCCTGAGCCGATTTCCAATACATGAATGTTTATTTATTTTGTGTATTGTATACTTATCATTATGCATCGTTTACAATGGAGTGTCATGGAGCAGCCGCTTTACAAGCACAGACCACGTATCTATGACGTAATCGGTCATAGATAAATATTAATTTTACCACGGGTTTGGACTCAAAGCGGTTGAAGGACGTTACATTAGAATTAAGAAATAATTACCGGTAGCCATATATTTATATTGTTTTTTATCACGGGTTGGCACTTATGCCGAATATTTTACCACGAGCGGTAGCGAGGGGTAAAATGAAGACATAAAGTGACAACCCGTGGAAGAAAACAATATAAATATATGGCTACCGGTAATTATTTCGATTCTAATAGGACAATTAGGAACATTTTCAAATCGAAGCAGCCTAGGTCATCCAGTGTTTTTGGCTGTTCTGTTAATTGTCCCGACTGAAATGTTACAATAATATTCCGTTTTTTTCCAAAGATGTTTGAAATGACAACCGAAAAGGTATTTCATGCCGATGACAAATATGTTTTGAGATTATTAAATGTTGTCATTCATGTACATGAATTCAAAAGAAAAGGAAAATACTACAAAATCCACTTCGACAAGGAGGCGTACACGAAGCCAAAACACTTTATGTTCTAAGCTGGAAGACTTCATATGACGTCATGTTGTTTACGTGCCAAAATCGTCAACAACATTTCGCGGAATTTTAATTTGTGTGATTTTTAGGTCCAGGGATATGCAAGAATTAAGAAATAATTCATGGCAGCCGTATATTTGTGCTCATTTAACTATGGGTTGGGCATTTATATTCGATTATTTTTTCTCGAGCGCTAGCGAGGGATAAAATACGAATATAAATGCGCAACCCATGGTTATATGTACACAAATCTACGGCTGCCATGAACTATTTCTTTTCTAATATGACAAATACGGTAATGTTTATGACCCTAGCCGACCTTAGAATCCGCCACACAACGGCTGTTCCGTTTAGCCCCCTTCACATATGCTGACGGAATCAGCGCAATTTGAGCACATATATTGAATCAAACTCCTATCGTGTAATAATATATTCAAATATTTATTGCAATTACTTTAATGACACAAAACAGATTTTTTTTTTTTTTTTTTACTTTTTTTTTTTTTTTTTTTTTTTTTTTCATAATACTTTATTGTTTGACTCGCCTGTTAACAAATCACCTTAGATGCCCAGGTAAGCAAAAATAATCTAAGGTTCCCTGTTTTACAATAGATCTCTTATCCAGGGTTAATAAGAGATTTATTAGAGTCCACATGATCCCCTTTCAAAAATACAACTAAATTTATCAATAATAATCAATAATAAAATCAACATGTAAGTCAATCTATATCGGCATTTTATGATAGCTTCAACATAATTTATTATAACATTTACATACATGCATTGTACTCATATATTATAACTACTTACTAATCACTGATAGAATTGTCAAGATTTTGGCTTTATCTATTGTATCATTACAATTGGCCGTTAGCAAAATGTTTAGTTCAAATTTTAAAGTCTGTTTCTATATATTACAAAGTACATTCTGATTGATATGAATTTTGTCATATTTAACTTTGTTTCTTGCCTTCCAAATAGACCACTTAGATATAAAAATTAATGTATTTAATAGATGTTCATGTTTACCCCCCATATTGAACCCAAACATCATATTTTTCTCATTTAAATTAACAGTTCCCACATTTAAAGTGTTTATTAAAATTGTGATGTTTGATATGAATCGGTTAGATATAATGCATTTAAAAAACAAATGTTGGAGATCTTCTTGAATGTTCGATTCTTTACAAAGGTGACATCTTCCATTGGATAGGTTCATTTTTCTAAGTCTACTTTCGGTGTAAATAATGTTATGGTTGCATTTCCATTGGAATTCTTTAATTTTATTACTGATGTCCAGTCTTTTAAGATTATTCCAAATTTTTGGCCAGTGAAATTCTTCATTATAAACATTATTCCATTTATCTTGACATTTTGGTATTGATTTATTATTCAATATTTTTTGCATAATTTTTTTTTTTTTTTTTTTTTTTTTTTTTTCTAAAAAAAAAAAAAAAAAAAAAAAAAAAATTGCACAAAACAGATTTAATAAGTTATTAATATATGTTTTGGGGTTTCCAATCGATAATTTGAGTGCGCAGGTGCTAAAGGTAGATATATACCGACACATACTGGTTGACGATATATAGGCCGTCATATTAGAATACTATATGTTATTCGGGATCTTCCCAAGGGCTGTGGCATGGGTTTATATTCCCTGTCTGTTTCATGAAAGCAACCACAACCACATCCAATGAAAAGGATACCCTTAAGTCTCTTTGTTGTAATTTTTTGTCTTCAGTCTTCAACAAGCCAGGAGCCCACTATTAAAAGAAGCTGCATCAAGAATTGTTGCCATCAATACAATGTACAATAACAATAGTTTTTTTTAATATATTGAAATATTATTTTAATCATCAGTTTCACAATTAATCTCAAATCAACAGTATTATGATAACAGCAATTTGCAAATTAAAAAATACTTTATAATACAACAAAACAATTGCGAAATCATTCATAGTGCACAAATTATCAAAAGATAATGTATTTTAAAGCCAAATTTCCCTTTATTTCAGAGGTGATTCCAACACCAAAGATTTTTCCAAAGAATGCTTGAGATGTTGAAAGGAAGCCTATCTTGGTGTTTCCTTTGAAAAGAACATACTATCAAAAACATTTTTTTTCAAGAATATCTAAAGCATATCAGAGTTCTCCCAAGGATTTTCAAACAGTATCATGGTAATTAAGGTAGCACTGGTTTTCTGAAAATTAAAGCATCAGGCCCTAATACATTCTATTATAAAATTTCACAAAATAGCACCATGGTAGAACAAATAGCACCATGATACAATGGTGATATATGGGCCTTGAGAGAACGCTTCATATCCTATGTTCATGCATTGATCTGTCTCTCTGGGTCGACTCTGGAACTGTAATGTAGTGAATCAGAAAGCCTCAATCCTATGTACTCTATGCATATATATTTATTTATATATAGTGGCAGTTTGATATTTGGCAAAATGTATGACAAGGAGACATTTTTTTCCGCTGAATATATTTATTTACATTTTACATGCAAATAGATTTTATCTATAGTGTATGCTTAAAAAAATCATGACCCCCCTGCTTGATCAACCAGAAAAGCAGTGACCCCCTCTATCAATTTCCAATTTTTCCATGACCACCTGCCCTACTTTTTTGCCCCCCCCCCCTGGAGATAAATAATGACTGGTCACTTAGGGTTGCCTTGAGATATCAAATTCAATTGAAAACAATATTGATTTATTTTCATTAAAGAAATGGTCTAATATTATATATACGACAACCTCTGTGTAACGAAGATTAAATGTAGAACACGTATAAATGTATAATGCTCAAGATTATAAAGGGCGAAGCCCTTTTAACTATAGGCTATGCGAATTTTAGTCACGTGACTATTGCATTCATAGCCAAATATCTTTTCACCGGAACTGTAAAAATATTGGACAAAATAGTATTTAAAATCAATAAAATTTATTTCAATGAGAAATCCTGAAATCTCTTATTGTTTATATTCTGAAAAATTCAAATAAACTCAAATGAAAATTCTAAAAGAAAACTTATAATATCCACACAAAGCGCTATGTGTAGTACGTCATTTGTTAGTGTGTACTGATCATGAAATACACACATGTGCCAGATCGTATGCAACCCTGCGATGAATCTGTTACATTTACATGCTATCCGCGATTCAAAAACATGAAATGGTTCTGACAAGACAAGCATGACAACAGGAAATTATAAAACATTCCCTGATGAAAGGTTAGTTTTTTCTTTTTATGGCAAGCAGCTTTGCTTGAAAAACCTTGATTGCATTTAAAATGATTGCATTTTCGCTTGACCCTCATTCCCCTTTTGATAAGCCCAAAACCCTTAACTATATAGAATAACAATTTTGTTGACATTAGGTCGATTCTAGGTCCTGCAAGAATACATTCAATGGACCCACTTGATACCAGCTGGACCTGTTCTTACCCTTTATCTTGCACACTCACATTATTTTCGACAAAAGAGTCAACTAATTCTGGGTCAAAATATTTCAAGCCCTCCTCTCAAAAACAAATGGTCGCCCCATCATGTTTTGACACTTCATTGCTATGAGAAACTCGAAAAAGTCTAAATGGTAAAAACCTCAGAAAACGATTTTCAGACATTGCAACATACATGCATAGGCACATTCAATAACCTTTCCTCAGAAACCTTTCCTCCCACATCGTTTTTAATCCACCCCCCTTTAGGCATCAACTTCCTGTTAGGCGGGGGCATACGTGTACTATGGAAACATTTCTTCTAGTTATTCAATTTTAGGAGGCATGCCATTCGCCTCTCATGCCTCTCTTTTAAGACAGACAAATGTTGGATCTAGACTTCGCCCTTCAACAGGTTGTGCCTGTCTCATATTAGCGTTCTGTATAATAACACCGTTAGCCTCGCTATATCCGAGGGTTGATATTTTATTCACATGCACGTCGCATCTAGTTCTAATAATAAAACCCTAAATGCTCGCTTACTCGCAAGGGTTATAACGGGATGCCATTACACGTAATGGAGCAGCCGCCGAGATTTTTTGCGCTCGCTTACAGAGTTGCTGACGCCTGCATTTATCAATAATAAGACATAACCTTTCCTTTTGTCCATTATTATAACAAGTTTTTATCACCTACCAGTATTTTAGAATGTAATTCCCACAAAATAAAAATCCATATCTAAACATTTTTAATTTCGTCATTTCCGGCCTCACTCTTTGGATGTCGATACCATAGTTGGCGATTAAAGCGTGAATGTTTACATCAGCCGTCGTAAGCATCGTATTAAGAAATACCATATTTAGAAAAGCTCCGCCTTCCGTAGTTTCCGGTTATGACAAACGATCGATAAATTTGAACAAGGTTGTTGCTACCTTTGAAAAGCATATATTTCTCAGCCAAACCGATTTAACAAGGACTGGGATCATCAGTAATAGTTATAATGAAATGTTTGAAGCGTAAATAGTGAGTTTTTATGTTTCAACTGCAACTTTTTTTTTGCTCCATTGTGACGAATGGGACCGCGTTGTAGCTCTGCCGAGACACAAGTTTGTCACAGGAGCTACATTATTGCAGCTAGGTCGCATCGCATCACTACGAGGGGAAGCTTGGGGTCCATAAAACTAGTTTCATCCTGCGACTTTATATTAAAATGACTATAGATACCAAGCTATGAAAGTGAGCGGTCATGTATCTGTGTGCTATTGGTGCCGATTTTGCTTCTGTCTACGACTGTTACTACTGTGTAGTATGTTTTGTTTTTAATTTGATCAGCTCATTATTATTCTATATACAGGTCAAAATAGTCTCGCAAAAAATGTAGAAAAAATAATTAAAATGAATTTCAGCAATATTTCCAATTAATTGTTCTTTGCAGGATTCAATGTGCTGTATACAATGATCCTTTAACAGCAGATTGGTAGCATTCACATTATTTTATAATTCACGAAAGTTAGGTGAGTGAAGCCTCATATACATGGGCACAACATTTAATTACATATTTTTTTTGCACAAATCATACATATTGTTGGAAGAATGCAGAGTAGAACGAAGAGATGTAATGAGACTTAGCACTCGGCACAACTCGACCGATTCTATTTCTCCATATCGCTATATTTTCCTTTGATTGCCTTGCCCAATCTTATCTTATGCTATATCGTGTTTAATATGTACTATTGCAAGTAGGACCTGATTTGGGACTTAAATACATTGTGTAATATTTTTTTGAGTAAGTTAGCATTTCCGGGGACGAAATGTTAGGTGTAGACACATACCAAACATTGTATTGCATCCAAGGGATGATAGAACAACGGATTCACCCGAGGTGTGCCGATAAGTATGATACTCGGAAGACAAACCTCCTGTGAATTCCAGTACAGATGGTGAATACCGTTTATTTTACATCGTATTTAGGAAGAGTTACTAGAGAAACGTGTTGTGTACACCAAATTAGATATATATGATTGTATTGCTGAATTTACTATGTATCACGATATGCCATTCTTTTCTATGTATCATTTTGTTATAGTATATTACCATAAATTGGCCTTTTTATTTGTGCTACTAAATCTTATTAAGGTCGCCATGGTCTTGTCGTATGGTAGTTGAATTTACAAGTACATATGCCATCAGTGCATATCATCACTTAAGTTGTAAGTTCGAATCCCGTTCATCGCTAGATGTACTCGATTCAGCATTATAGGATAACGTTTGTCAGTGATTTGCGGCAGGTCGTGGTTTTCTCCAGATTCTCCGGTTTATCCCACCACGAAATGACCGAAATATTGTTAAAAGTGGCGTTATGCGCCATACCATAACCCTAAATCATAATTGCAAGCATATTCCAAATTCTCACAATTAATTATAAATAATTTGTCATTCAGAAAAGCCAAAAGAAACAGAAGAAAAGAAGGAAGACAACTCTGATAGTGACGACGACAGCGAAGGGGGATTACTGAGTCTGTTCGATTGATCATACATGACGGACTTATCAATTTTCATCGCCATTCGCGATATCATCAGAATTTGTGATTTTTGCCCATCATCATAAACAAACTGGTGGACGGAAACTGATGTATACATTGTATATGGTGGGAATACTACAGAATTTTTAATTTATCAGACAAGATGTGTCTTACAGACCATTGTATTATATCAGTGAAGCGATTAATGGTGAATTAAAAAGCACCAGACTTCATAGAGTTATTATCAGTTTTCTTCAAATGAATATATTTTGTATTACCTAATTGTAATTTTTTTCTTGTTTATTAAGTAACTACATATTTTAAGATATTTTTGCGTTTTTTGCTTCCCTGTGATATATTGACGCGTCAATAGTCTTCAAGAGACTATTGCACGACAGACTATTGAACTGACCTTTGAACCGCTTTTTCATTGGATAAGAGTATAATTAGATGCATGGTTTGTCAATTCAATTTATGTCACACAACGATGAATTGACAATAAGTGAAACGCAAAAGTGAATCAGACGCTTTATTTACAGACGACACCAAAAATGGCCAAACGATGTGCGTCCATTGAAGACGAAGAGCTAGATAATATCCTAAATAACAGGGATTCCTCCAACAGAAAGAACGTAATTCGCATGGCATGAATATATTTAAGTCATTTCCGATACCTTGCTTCTGTTTAATTAGGAAATAAAACAGTTATTTAATGGGTGTGGATGCAATAGACCAAACTATTTGTCCTTCGGTGCTGGGAATTACCAAGTGTTCTATTGCATTCGGCCATTGCATCCACACCCATTAAATAACTGTATCATATCGACTACTGTTTTCTAATCTTTCATAGGTTTTCTTCGTTTTCAACGTCGGCGCAGAAAATACACATTTTAATTCTTTTTTAAAAATTAAAATGTTTTAATTTATCAAAAGAATGGAACGGCTTAGACAATGCTCACGAACACTTAGGTTCACCCCGCTTTTTGGTGGGGTCCGTGTTGCTCATCATTTTAGGTTTCGGGTTTGTGTTTGTTAGTCTTCGTCCTGTGTCTTTTGTTCCCAATGTTGCCAGTGTCTCTGGATTGTCAATTCTTGATTGTCAATTCGGTTTTCTCTAACGTCTATATGGAAGCCCAGACAATAATTGTACCACTCTGCGGCTAAAAGAAGTGTGTTATTCTAATCACTGTGATTATCATCGCAAATGTCCGTCCGTCTATATACTTCTCTCATAAATTTACTTAGTTAAATGGAATAAGAAAAGTTTGACTACCAAATGGGAAATCATAGGCCGTAAATCGAAGAAGGGTAGACAATACAACTGCCAAAAGAAAAAAGACAAAAGGTCAAACAAAACACTACCTAGAAAACTAAAGATCAAGCAACACGAACCCCACTACACACACGGAGTGAACTCGAGCGTTCCTGTTCCACCAGTTTACAAACCCGGTGATAAATCATGAATGTTGTGATGACGAATAAACGGAATATATCCATAGTTCTTGCTCCATGCGAAGCTACTTTTGTTTTTATGTTCCGATCGGGTATTCACATCATGGATACCGGGTGATTTTGTTTAATTGAATTTTCAATATCGTCTTCTGGAACCTAGATAGGTAATTTAATTGTTACTTTGTACCCATTATAGTGAAGCTTGTACTTCTGGGTGTTTGTTAGGATTCCTTAGATTGATGTGTAGTGTTTTGTAGGCCATTGTTTCTCATTTTGTCCATTTCCTATTGGTTATTGTATTGTTATGCAATTTATGGCTTCTTAAGTGTACATTGGTGATACAGTTGGGGTCCTTTACACACTTTATCTTTACGTGTGTATCGATACATATAGGATGGTCGCCACATCAGAATATTTATACAGTTTGATATTTTTAAAACTACATGTACATTTATCTTAGCAATCAAATGGTGTAGAGATGTACTGGATACGACATTTTAGAGCTATGTTTAGGTCTATGGTGTTTATTGCCACTTTCAACAATATTTCAGTTATATCGTGGCGCGGTCAGTTTTATTGGTGGAGGAAACGGAGTACCCAGAGAAAACCACCGACCTCTCGCAAGTCACTGACAAACTTTTCACATACTGTTGTATTGAGTACACCTCGCCATGACATTTGAAGATTTAATCTACCAAGTATATATTTGTACTCAATGGTAATTTGAAATAGTTTAACAGAAAGATATAAAGAAAATCTCATAAATTACAAATCTGAATAAACACAAAATTTATATTGATGAATGATCACTGAATGGTGTGTATAATGCATTATAATTTGTATGTGCCTGGAGTCAACCGGTTATTCTTTACAAATTGCATGATTTTGTTGATGAACCAGTTGAAGTACATGACCTTTGCAAAGTATCCTTTTGTGTGAATGACCATTACAAATTGTAAGACTCGTTTTGTAAATCGGTTTTGCAGGTTGACCTTAACAAATCGTGTGATTTGTTTGTATCAACGATTGGGTAAGCATAGCAGAATAGTTATGTTCATTTCACATATGTAAATTTATATTTTACACATTAACATCGCTTCGTTGTGTAATAAATATAAATTTATATTTTACGTAATAAATAGTTTCCGAGTGTCGGTCTTGGTTTATCAAAGTATGAAAACAGAAAAAATGATGAACTAGTAATAACGGTGAAAACATTAAATTATTATTTTTCATTCTATAAAACTACCAAAAAATATCCCCCAATAAATGGGATTTACAAAACCGCCAATATGTTACTCCGCAGATATAAAACGCTATCAGAGTAATCCCGCAAAAAGACTAATGCATAGAATCAAAACAAACCAAAAGACAAAACAAACAAAAAAGAACAAACGAGAACAGAAAGCGCACTAGTTTGAAGCGATTTTCAAATAAAAGAAACCGCATCGGTGTCGTAATGGTTAGCGTGCTCGCCTCTAGTGCAGTAGATCGTGGGTTCGAGTCACGATCGGGTCAAATCAATCAAAGATTATAAAATTGGTATGTGATGCTTCTCCGCTAAGCACGCAGCATTAAGGAGAGAGAGCAAAGACTGGTTGGCTCGGAATCAGGATTGTTTCAGTCAGCTAGCACTGAAAAAATCAAATTAAGCGTGTTGGTCTAGTACAAAGCGGAATTTATCATCATCATCATCTCATTGAAAATTAACTTGTTCTCGCCATGATATAGCTGAAAA
This sequence comes from Bathymodiolus brooksi, assembly GCA_963680875.1. NCBI lineage: Eukaryota > Metazoa > Mollusca > Bivalvia > Mytilida > Modiolidae > Bathymodiolus > Bathymodiolus brooksi. The sequence goes on from OY804580.1 coordinate 102,700,779, forward strand.
ATTGCTGAGTTGGCATTAAACAACAATCAATCACTCAGATAAAGAATCTGCCTGAATACCAATCAGCAGTACTAAGACAACGATGAACAAACCCGAAGAAAACACAAACAAATTCCCATGGAAATAGGGAAAGAGAACAGGCATGCCAGAAAAGTCGACTTTGTTTGGACGACTTCAATTTTAAAATCATAAATTTTCCAAATATGTGCAGCAATATAACAGCTTTTCCTGCATATGGTGTCTATATCTCGCAATTGATTCGCTATGCAAGGGCCAGTAGCAATTATTCTGATTTCCTGAAACGTCATCTTTATCTGAGAAACAGGCTACTGGACCAGGGCTATACAAAGATTCGCATTATTCGATCTCTTAGAAAGTTTATATTCCGATACCAAGATCTTGTCGAAATATATTCCGTCTCTGCAGAGACGATAATAAATGATTGATTTTCATATAATGAAAATGTATAAAGATAAGGAAGTCAACAAAAATGTCAAAAATATGTTTTATCAATGTGTGACGTAAAAATGTTTTTGACATTTACTTTCGTAGTTAAAATACTTCCGGTGACTCGGAGATGGAGATGTGTCACGATAGATGTTCCACCCTCCTCACTGAATTTGGTACTGTTTTTACAACTATTTTACCTATTTTGTTCCAGTATTGTTATAAAACTGATATAGTGACAGCCGGAACCTTTGAGCAGTAATGAAAGCGGGAGGTTTGGCGCTTTAAAATCTGATTCAACCCACCATTTCTTTAGAAATGCCTGTACCAAGTCAGGGTCATTACGGTTTTCACAGTTTTCCGGTTGTTGACTGATTTTGTCTGTTTATATACTTATGAGTTTTGACTTTCCCTTTGGAAGATTGTTCGGAGTTCGGTAATTTTGTTATTACCCTTATTTACTCTTCTTATTGCATTGCTCCAGTAAACACTATGACTGGGTTGCACAGACCTTAATTAGATTTAAGTGTCGGTTATAGCTTAATTGAAGCTTAAAACTACTTGAAGTGTACATGATATTAATTTATACTTGTGGTTTCATTGAGACTTGAGTTTGTGCATCCCATTCCATATCGTCATTTGAGGGAACTGTTTTATAATAGACGAAACATTAACACATTTTTACTATTAAAGGAGCCTTGGTGGTCGTGTTCGTATGGTAGTTGGATTCACAACTACCTATGCGATCAGTGCCTATGACCACTGATGTTGTGAGTTGGAATCTCGATCAGGGCGAGGTGTACAACAGGATGTGATAAAGTTTGTCAGTAACTTGCGACAGGTCGGTGGTTTTCTCTATTTACAATGTTGAGAAGTACTATTAGCTATCGAGTACAAATATTGCTTTACAATTATCTGTTTCATCTAATGTTTCAGCTTCCATAACTTTTGTTCCATTTGTGACTTCGATCACAAAATCTCCCGTGGCTGGTTTATAGTACTGTTCTTTTATAAATAAAATATTGCATAGTTCTAAAAGTCCGCCAATAATTAATGAGATACCTGTGAAATAAAATATACAGTAAATTATATATTGGCATCATATATGCTCCATTACATAAAACTAATCTAACCCCGCCACTTTTATTGAAGTGTATGAACCAAGCAAGAAAAGTGTGCCATGTATAAGTGTGTTAGTGGTATCCATATTTCCTTCGATTGCATTTCGAACTGTTCGGATGATGTGTATTATTTTGTGTTTTGCATTTAATTATGTGACAGCTTGCGATATTTTCAAATTGATTTTTACATTTAAACAAGTAGTAGTATAAATTGTATTTGTACACAACTAGTGAGATTCCAAGGGCACATCATTTATATAGTGTCAAAGTTGACTAAATTGTTAACAGTTTATTCCACGTTCAGCCATTTTCGCCTATGTTTCAAGATCTGCTGGTACTTGCTAACGTCACATTTAAATAAGAACGTCTACCACAGTGAGATGGGTTGGCACCTAAACTTGTGGTGGGTGTGTACCAAAACTTGTGATGGGTGGGTACCTACGTTTCTGATGGGTGAGTATCGAAACTTGTGATGAGTGGATACCTAAACTTGTAATGGGTGGGTACATTGTACCTAGCACACGTTTATTACATTATGAAGGTAACAAAGCCAATGGATTAAATCTTTGGGCCTATAAAACTAGTTTTATCCCGACGCTTTTATGGAAGTGCCTATATCAAGCCAGGAAAGTGAGCTGTCATGCATTTGTGTGTTGGAATTATCGATGTTGCTTCTTTTAATACATCTCTGATTGGATTTTGGAACTGTTCCGACAGTGTGGTATTTTTTGTTTTTCTGTTAGATTTTGGAACTGTTCCGACAGTGTGGTATTTTTTGTTTTTCTGTTAGATTTTAGAACTGTTCTGACAGTGTGGTATTTTTTTGTTTTTCTGTTAGATTTTGGAATTGTTCTGACAGTGTGGTATTTTTTGTTTTTTATTTTCTGGGAGACACTTTCCTTCTGTTATAAAAATGCCGCAATGCTTTAAGCAGCCCAAAACCAACAGCAAAAAATATGCTTGGATACATTAGCAACAGTCATTGTTGTTTTATATTTCACATGGTTAAATCATATTTGTAATTTTTATCAGGGGCTTCGTGACCAAATGGTTAAAATCTTTGAATTCTGATCACAGGTCTAATGAAAACGTAGATATCAAATATAGTGCGCAAGATGGGTCTCTGGAATAACCTTCATCAGGTATGCTCAAAGTCGAAAGGTTGGAAAGCCAAAGCTGACCTGAGTTCGGGTCTTGATAACCAACTTAATGGTTACGATTCCCAGACACCAACCAAAGACCGGGTGCTTCAATGGTGGGTTTAATATCTGTCCATGCTTTCTCTAACATTAGTCTTGTAGTAGTCATATATCTTTATAATGCTGAAAGGGACGATACACAACCCTAATTATTATGAACCATGATAATATTCTTATAAAGTGTTTGTGTAAAACAATCCACAGTCTTGTTTTTATTAATTAGATAGAAAACATACCCATTTCTTTGTATTAAATATTAAGCTTGAACAAATTCGATATTTATGGCGCAGTTTGATACATAACATTTACGTTACCATCATTGAACTGCAAACACAAATGTCATGGCATTTACCTATTGTATTTGGGTTTAGTCATTAGAGAAAAAAAATCGTAAATTGTTAACAGTTTAGCCTTAAAATTAAACAAACAAAACAACACTTTAACGTCGATGATTGTATAAAACTGTAATTATAAGCTTAATTTAGTAATCTTACCAGCTACCATAAACGACATTGCATACGTTCCACCATTGTCAACAATAACACCTACAACACATCTTATAATTTATTGTAAAACTGTTAAATTAGTAAGACAGTTACATATCTTGACAGTAATATACTAACCTCTACAACGTATGGTGTTTATATCTAGGTTTATATTATATTTCACAACCCATACAATTTAAAACTACCTGTGCAATCCGTGCCTATAACTACTAAAGCTGTGAGTTCGAATCCCGCTCATGACGAGGTGTAATCGATACAACATTATGTGATAAAGATTGTCAGTGACTTGCGACAGGTCGGTGGTTCTCGCCGGGTAATCGGGTTTCCTCCACCAATCAAACTGACAGCAACGATATAAATGAAATATTGTTGAAAGTGGTGGTAAAGATCATGATACTCTCCCACAACTCGTACGGTACGCTGCGCTCGAACTTGTAATATGTATTCAGTCTTTTAACAACGTCTTTGTATTCTGAGTACTAAGAAGAGTTTGAAGATACCAAAGGAGTAATCAGAATCCGTATATCAAAGAGGAACAGACAACACAATCGCCGAAAGAAAAAGTACAAAAGGACAAACAAAATCTACAAAACATACACATAAAACTAAAGATCGAGTAACACGAACCGCACTAAAAACCGGAGGTGAACTCAGGTTCTATTAAGTCAAGGATTTTTAAATAATCGTCTCATCTTATCTTTCCTTATGACAAACGACGGTCATGTATACTATCTAATACTAAGTAAATGATCGAGGCCATCTGCTCTCTTTAATAGAATTAATAGGCATATGGCAACTTCTCTGTCACGTATACATAATGTTCACGATCATAGCGTTCTGTATAACAACATTGTTCGCCCTGCTATATTTATGTAAGAGTGTTCACGATCATATCGTTCTGTATAACAACATTGTTCGCCCTGGTATATGTGAGAGTGTTCACGATCATAGCGTTCTGTATAACAACATTGTTCGCCCTGTTATATTTATGTGAGAGTTGGTATTTAATAGCTTTCTGTATAACAACATTGTTCGCCCTGTTATATTTATGAGAGAGTTGGTATTTTTTAGCGTTCTGTATAACAACATTGTTCGCCCTGTTATATTTATGAGAGAGTTGGTATTTTTTAGCGTTCTGTATAACAACATTGTTCTCCCTGTTATATCTATGTGAGAGTTGGTATTTCATAGCGTTCTGTATAACAACATTGTTCGCCCTGTTATATTTATGTGAGAGTTGGTATTTCATAGCGTTCTGTATAACAACATTGTTCGCCCTGTTATATTTATGTGAAAGTTGGTCAGATGGTTTGGTTTATGGTGTTTAACGCCACTTTCAACAATATTTCAGTTATATCATGGCGAGTTTAGTCAGATATTCTGTTGTTATGTTGAGATGTTACGCTATGCTTCTCGGCCATAATTTTTCTGTCTATGGATCGTCTATCAAATCTGTTCCTACTTGGGTAATATGCGTTCTTCATATCACATCTATATCAAAACAATTTGTAAAAGATTATTACCTGCAATAGGTGGTCCAATCAAAGTACCAATTCCTATATATCCCATGACTAATCCCGTCCCCTGTGCCACATGGTTGGGTCCGGTCAGTTTCAGAACAATGGTATTTATCACTACGTAACAAGCACCGCTGTACGATCCTAGTACTATCACGTAAAGAATTTTGGCGGAATGGAAAGAAATGAATAAAGGAATTATAATAGTACATACACCAATCATTACATATGAACCAAAGTACACAATATCTTCATTAACGTTGTCACTATTAGAGGCCATGCCTAATAAGATCCTTCCTATACAGCTGCACATACCAGCAATAGATAAATACAAAGACACTTCACTTTCACTTGAACCGTTGTCCATTGCATACTTTGGAAAATGTAAATAAATAATAAAAATACCTAGATTAAGAAAAAATCCTGACATCCCGACACAAAAAAGAGATGTATTCTTGACAACCGTTAAATCACAAGAAAAACAATTTTCTGTTTTGCGATTTCTTCTCGCTAATTTTGAAGTTGTTTCCAAATGTGATGGTCTCAATAGTGCACCACACACGCAGGCTTGAAGTCCCAAGCCAGCAATCATTAGGAAGAATCCATTATATCCATAATGTTGATGAATTAACTGGAATAAAGGTGATAAAATAAATGGACCGATCCCACAACCAGAAACGGCTATGCCAGTCGCCATATTTCTTTTCTTCTCAAAGTTGAATGCAAGCACTATATATCCAGAGTTGTAGATAAGACCTACCCCTACACCTGTAAAGGAAAATAATTAATTCGTGAATTGCTCCTAAAATACATCCATGTGTTTTTTGACAATGGATACCATATCTTCCGGAGAACCTGAGTTCACCCCGGGTCAATGGTTTTCTCCGTTTTCCTCCACAAATAAAACTAACCACCATGATATAACTGAAATATTGTTGAAAGTGGCGTAAAACACCATACACGAAAACCATAAAACAAACCTCATAATAATCAACCGATAGGTAAAAGGAGGACGACACATTGGCAGACGATTAACGTACACAAAACAAAACCTCAGATATAGCTAAATATTAACAGAAAGTTTATATTGAACATGTGGCGGGAAAATTAACAAAGCGAAGTGAACAACTCAGCGTCCCTCTAGAAACAAAAATGGCGACCGCTTAATATTAAATATTCGTAGAGAACGTCAATAACGTGTTAATTCATTCAAATTCAGATAGAATGCAAAACATGGACCAATTATAGTGTGATGGGGTATATATTATTTGATTTTCAAATGAAAATGAGTATCATATTTTGACAAATTAAATGGTTCATGCGACACAGAGTATAGCTTAAAAATGTTGTATTGGAACTGCTTGACGTGGATAGGCAAATAATCAATTTTATCGTTTAGATAAATATGAAAGAACCATGTTTAGCACAAAAATTAAACTTACAAAATATCAGAGTAAAAATTAATTGGATTCTTGTTCGTTCGGTTATATGTGATGAAGGTATTTTCCACACACGTAGAAAACATTTGGATGACCGCATCATTTCACTAACAGGAGCTGTCTGTGCCCTATTAATCAGTGTAACCCTTCACGCTTTATTGAAGTGCTCATTCCAAGCCATGAAGGTGTGAGGTCATGTATTTGTGTGTAAGAGGAATATATTTCGTCTCTTTCTACGATTGTATCAATAATAAATATACAATTGCATTTCCATTTCAAAACAAGCACATTATAACATGAAATAATCCATGTAAGTGGTGTAAAATATCATGCTAAGGCAATTAAAACAGTGAAATATGTCTAAATTGAATCAGGGGTCATAGTGGTTGTGGTCGTATGGTAGTTGGATTTATAACTACATGTGCCATCAGTGCATATCACCACTGAAGATTTGAGTTCGAATTCCACTCATGGCGAGGTATATTCGATACAACATTATGAGATAAAATTTGTCAGCGACAGGTTGGTGGTTTTCTCCACGATATAACTGAAATATTGTTGGAAGTGGCGTTAAATACCATGACCTAAACCGAACCTTGAATGAACGAGAATCACATATAAAGTGAACTTAAAAGAAAGTCCCAATGTAGGAAATCTTTCTTAGTGTAACCTGTATAATCCGTACTCCTGTCTATTCCGAAGGCAAAAACTGGCCCCTCCAAATGAGGTACGGTTTAGACAGGTTCCACTGTAGTTTTTAACTTATATTAAGCCTATTATGAACCAATATATATTTTGTATATATACAAGTATTATAACTTACTTATGTTGGTACTTAACTTTAGATAACCCCTTAATCAGTTTATTTCTAATTTAAGTTCTATTCAAAGGTAATTGGTAGATAATACTATAGCTTAAAAAAAAATTTCAGACACTAATAACTTTATTATGTTATGGCCATAATGACAACCGATTTGGAAAAAAATGACAAGATTTGTTTAGTATCTTCCACGACATCCATTATTTGAAGTTTTTGTTTGAAACACCATATATTTTCAACAAGGAAATATGAAACATTTTCACTATCAGATAGAAACAGAATGAAAAGAATTGATCGGCATTCATCCATTGTTTCGCTTTGTACAGCATCGTGTTAATGCATTCTCATACTATTATGTGTTTTGAGAAATATACTTTATTGTGATAGATTGGTTTGCAAGAAATGGTCAATACAAGATGTCTGAAGACCTGTGGTATGTGCTACAAAATGTAATATTATTACCATAGAAGAGAATGGGTAAGTGTTACATGAGAATTCATAATTATGTAAAATAGTATTAAGAAGAGTTTGAAGATACCAAGTCTAGAGTGTACGACGTGTGGTTGACCTTCACTAATCACGTACTCTAATGGTGAAAAGATATAAAGCCTTTCTGCTAATACAAGTACATAATCTTAACAACACCACAGATCTGTCCCTGCATCATTTCCCTGTGCTATCAGACACAGTCCTCTCCAGATAAAAATGAAGGAATTTTATGACATCAAGCCAGTAACACTACTAGACTAACATGTTATTATTATTATACAATTATTAATGCAATTATTATTCAATATATAAATCCATACCTGCTATTACACTATAAAAAATAAGAACCACAATGATAGTTCTGGAGAACGCTGTAACAATGAGACCAATGGTTACCAGTAAAGAACCAGTTATCATCGTTATACGACAGTTCCATCTGTCAATCATCACACTAGCCAACAACCCTGTAAATGATAATGCAAAATGGTCAGTGGTCATTACAGAAGGCTAACGCTTACATGTGTAGCCTTTAAACGTTCAAACTCTTGCATTTTGTCAACCGTACCTTAGCCTCATACAAATATGTGACATATAGGGTGGGTAGGTGGGTAATGGTGTTGAACGCCACTTTCAACAATATTTTAGATATATCGTGGCGATCAGTTTTATTGGTGGAGGAAACTGGAATACCCCGAGAAAACCACCGACCTGTCGTAAGTCACTGACAAACTTTATAACATAATTTGTATCGAGTACAGCTTGCAATGAGTGAGATTCGAACTCACAACACTAGTGATGATATATACTGATTGCACAGGTACTTGTAAATCTAGCTACCATACGACCACGACGATCCCTTATTTGTTTATATAATAGTTTGTAAGATCTGATTAAATATATAATTATTGTTTATTCCGTATGCAAATACAGCTTATAGGATTTTAAGACGATTTATATACGATACAGTATAACACATATATACAAATGCTAAGGTTTACAAAGATTTAGGGCCCGGGTGGCTCAATGAGTTAGGTAGTTGAAATACCTAACAACTCATACAAGCCTATCACCAATACGGCGTGGGTTCGCACCTGGCTTTGTAAATTACAAGAAAGGGTGGACTCGACTCGCAGCCGCAAGTGATAAAGTTTATCAGTCGCTTGCCCATGGTCAGTGGTTCTCTCCGGGTACTCCGGCTTCCTCCATCACTAAAACTGGTCACCAAGATATCGCTGAAATATTGCTGAAATAAAGTGGCGTTAAACACCAAAAATCAAACCAAATCATTACAATTATGATTAAAAGCATAAGTTTAATACTTTCTTTAAAGGAATTATATAGACCGGAACATATTTATTTAATATTACGATTTATGAAACGACTTACATTTTACAAATAAATGTTGGAACGCAGAGTAATTTACCACATGTTTTTAAATCCCATCTTATAAGGCCAGATTTCAAATGCACTGAGATAGTAAAATACTAAAAAATTACCCTCCCCCCTCAAGAATGGCCACCCATCTTATGGGGCCAGATTTCGAATGCACTCAGATAGTAAAATACTCCTTAATTATCCCCCTCAAGAGAGGCCATCCATCCTATGATGCCAGATTTCAAATGCACTGAGATGAATGGCCTCTTTTGAGGGGGATAATTAAGTAGTATTTTGTTAAGTCTGCACCCTTTTGTGACTGTAAATGCTATATAAACGTAGATATCAAATTTAGTGGACACATCGCGTTTCTGGAATAACCTTCATCAGGTGCATTTATAATGAAAAAAAAATGAACAGCCATTTAATTTAAAGTTTTAGGAGCGATGTTTTTCTTCATTCCAAAGTATAAACTAAAAGATTTACCTGCAGAAGACAACAAACATAAGAAAATAGAACTAAGCCATGATGTAAGAGTCACACTCGCATGGAACTGTTCTAAGATAGATATGTGGAAAAGTCCTATGGCGTACATACAGAATCCTGGTATACAATGTTCTGAAAATGAGGCTATAAGAATCATCCATGACCATCCGCTATCTGGCTGTGTGAGCATCGCTTAATGTGTGAAACCGATTATTTTTACACTTTCCAATGGTTAATTGTATATCGTGGTAAGAACTAAAAATATATATTTCCACATATAAAGATATGTTTCCAGATAATCATGTCAAACCTGTGTCCGTTATTTATTTTTCTTTCATGTAATATATAGGTTCTTTAATGACATTGAAAAGCTACGAATACACAACAGCTAAATATCGATTAACAACAACGTATGCATACGAGTTCACCTAACCGTGAAATATAGCTTCGGGCCATTGAATCTGAATATAAAGGCATTTCAATACAATTCGGAAAAACGAAAATATGTTTTTTAAATGTCAGCTTAATTTGATGTATGCAATTATCAAACTTCCCACATATTGCTATATCGATGTCCATTATCTGTCACAAAAACCGTAATCATATTATATACATCAATATGTGTCGTATCATGTGTTTTTCATTCATATATTAAGTCACATCAAAGGTAAAAGTGAATTTCTGCAAACACAAGCCTGATATAAACAAAGGAAATAGTCTTAATATGTCCTCAAATGCTTCCTTGTCCCTTACTAGAAACATCCTATAGTTTCCGTGATCTGCTGTTATTATATGCGTCAAAACTGCATGGAATGCCCCAAATTATGGGCAACCTCTTGTCCAAAGACGGACCGAACACGATCTGCGTGCAGGATTCCTATTGGTCCGTCTCCTTCTTATAGCACTAACAATAATTACAATGTATTATGTTACATTCATGCCATCTTCATCAGTGATAATAATGTTCATATAAAAAATAGTATAAGATTAATTGCTAGGTGTGAACGATGGTGTCGTATACTACAAATAACCGTTAGAGAATACCGAAGGGTAATCAGAAATGGGCAATCCAGAGACACTTGCAACATAACGTACACAAGACGAAGACTACCAAAGCAAAAACACAACACAATATGTGTTGGACACCACTATACGTAAGCAAACACAAATAACGTATAAAACCGCTAGAGAAAACCAAAGGGGCAACTAAATATGGAAAACCCAGAGTAACTGGAAACAACAGTCAAACAAGACACAGGACGAAAATAAACGTTAGAGCAAACCAAACGGGCAATCAACAATGGAAAATCCAGAGTAACATGGCAACATAGAGTACACAAGACTGAAAAAACAACACAAAAACACAGCACAATATGCGCTGGATACCATTATACGCAAATAAACACAGATAATATAAACTGTAGTAATATATCATTTGTAGTACATAATTAATCTTGACGTGTGAACGGCCATTATTAAATATACAAGGGATGACGGGGGGAAACATCAATGCAATGCATAAAAGACGAAGACGACTGCAGACTCATACTATAATACAACACACTACTTTGTAATATTATTTAGGTTTCAAATATTTTGGCTTTGAGCGTCCATGAAAACACGTCATGTTCACTAAATTAGATATCTACTGTTGTATTACTATCAGTGGGTCGATACCTCTATTGGTGGAATATTAGTCCCCGAGGGTATCATCCGCTCAGTAGTCAATGCTTCCGAACAGATATGGTTTATTAGATATATCTTTTATCGAAATGTACAGTTCTTAACCCATGAAATAATTATTAAAAATAATAGGTGATCGTAACCGATTTTGACTACTTTGTTCAGGCCCATTAATTTTTCCTGCTCCTGAAGACTTTTAAATTACTTTAATTTAAAGCTTTAGGAGCAATGTTTTTCTTCATCCCAAAGAATAAACTAAAAGACTTACCTGCAGAAGACAACAAACATAAGAATATAGAACTAAGCCACGATGTAAGAGTCACACTCTCATGGAACTGTTCTAAAATAGATATGTGGAAAAGTCCTATGGCGTACATACAGAATCCTGCTATGCAATGTTCTGAAAATGAGGCTACAAGAATTATCCATGACCATCCGCTATCTGGCTGTGTGAGCATCGTTTAATGTGTGAAATTGATTACCTTTAAGGATTCCAATAGTTAATTGAATATCGTGGTAAGAACTAAAATATATATTTCCACATATAAAGACAGTTTTCCAGGTAATCATGTCAAAGTTTCCGTCGTCCTCGGGTTTCTAAAAATTACATAGATACACGATTCACATCTTAGCTGTTATAACAATTTATCAACTGTAAAAATATGTTGATCATTGTATAGGTGGTGTCACTTCAGGTACAAATACTTTTATATAGGTTGAAAGTCTATTGTAAACGGTCAGTATGTTTTAAACCTGTGTGTCCGATATTGATTTTTCTTTCATGTAAAATATAGGTTCTTTAAAGATTTACGAATACACAACAGCTAAATATCGATTAGCAACAACGTATGGATATGTGTTAGCCTAATATTGAAATATAGCTTCGGGCCATTGAATCTGAATATAAAGACATTTCTAAATAATTCGGAAAAAAAGAAAAGAAGGTTAATCCAGAAACGCAATCGTGCGCACTGAATTTGCTATCTACGTTTATTATTTTAAAATGGCAAATATCGTATGGAGAGAAAGACGGAGTTGTGTCCACGACGAATGAAACGGATATTTCGTAACGGTTTATCAAGTCATGATGGCAACAGCAAAACGGCCGAAGTCATGACTTCAGTTTTACAATTTGGAACCCTTGTTTTGTCTTTATTGTGAATATTACCACCCCCCCTCCACGAACGAAATTCTGATAGAAAATATACAAGTTCTGAAATGTCATATCAACTGAGAGATATCTGGGATTAGGGCTTGTCATGTTTCAAAACAGGAAGATTTTCATTGTTATGTTTTGGAGAGTTTATTCTTTATTTGTTTCTGATGATGTGATTCAATGAACTCCTTTCAGAAAAATATATTTTCCTTCTTAGAGGTTTGCTAAAAAGAAAAAAGCCACTGAACCACGGGCTCCTTATGGAAGAGCTGAAGTGATCACCTCGATAAGTTTACGTTCGCCATCATTATTTGGTTGACAGTTACATGTCTGTTTGACATGACCAGGAGTCTATAATATTTTAATGCTTTTTGATTGTGTCCGGGTTAACACAGGTCTTGGTTTTCATTGAATCTGTAATAGTGAAAAAAGGGGGGTATATGTGAATTGATGATGGTATGAATGGATTCTCGAAAAATATCAGCATTTTAATACTTTTGACACGGGGATTGTAAATTAACTCATACATGATAAAAACTAAAGACACGTACGTGAGTCATCATACGCAAGGGAGTACACCTGCTATACTAAATAGGAGACAAGACTGTACGTCATCGCAGATTGAAATACAGGTGTGGTCATACTAAATGTACAGAAAGGTGAAATTAGCTTGACTTCTTGTACTTATATGTAACCATAATGTCTCGTGGAGGATACCCTATGTTCCGGTATGGTTCATGTTGCATGACTAAATATGATCAGATCACGTCCGGGGTGAGTCATAGACCTATCACTGAAGGTACGGGTGAGTCATCGAGTCGAAAATATGTATTTTGTTACTTTTAATTTTTTTAATTTTTTTAATTTAAAAAACAAATTGTTTTTAATTTTTTTTAATTTGAAAAAAAAATTTTTGCTTTGTTTTTTGAATTTTTTTGATTATTAGAATTTTTGGAATTTTTGAATTTGTGTGACGTCAGACGAAAGGGGTTGGGCTATGCCCATATATGAGAAATGGGTGTGTCTATGGTCTTATGTGGGGACGCCGCAACGCTGGGGGGTTTTGTGTTGAATAAAATGTCCCATTAATTTTTCCTGCTCCTAGAGACATTTTTTTTAATTATTTTAATTTAAAGTTTTGGGAGCAATGTTTTTCTTCATTCCAAAGAATAAATTAAAGACTTACCTGCAGAAGACAACAAACATAAGAATATAGAACTAAGCCATGATGTAAGAGTCACACTCTCATGAAACTGGTCTAAGATAGATATGTGGAAAAGTCCTATGGCGTACATACAGAATCCTGCTATACAATGTTCTGAAAATGAGGCTACCAGAATCATCCATGACAATTCGCTCTCTGGCTGTGTGAGCATCGCTTAATGTGCGAAACCGATTATTTTCACGTTTTCCAATGGTATCGTGGTAAACGTGGTAAGAACTAAAAATATATAATTCTTATATGATTTACATAATTAGAAATCCTATACTCTGATTGGGTATAAGTGCTTATGGAGGCGGGGTTTTGTCAGTTTATTTTTCGATAGACGATGTTCACCGGACTACTTTTTTTGTAATGTAAACAAAAAGAAGATAAAAGAAACAATGTTTAGTGTTAATAATCGACAATTATTGTTAGATATGAAATAAAAAATTAAATGCCAATGAAAACAAAAGCTTGTATTGTTGACATAAAAAAGAAATTCAGGAAAACATACTTAAGACAACCATCTATCGACTTTGACTTTGTAATATATCGTCATCCTGTGACGTTGTTTACAAGGGACGCTGATTGACACAAGCTGGTTACTGATTTATATTACGATTTTGTGGGCATTTTACTTGTTTGAGTAATTAAATGCAAAATGCCATCAAATTGGAATATATCAGTAGCTTAATTACATCACTGTCTAGTTTAAAGTAGGAAAACAAGGTTAGTTCATGTTGTTATGCATGGCCGGCCAACACACATCAATGGAATATATGCGTGCGTACTAGGGATCATCGAAGGTAAATTTTCAAAACAAATGAAAAATAAAACTTAGTTACAGAATTATAAGGATTAAACGCATTTTTTCCGGAGTTTATTGATGTATAACCTGGACCAAGTCACTCACAAACTTACGTCCAGGTTATACATAAATAAACTCCGGAAAAAATGCGTTTAATCCTATAATATTTCCGTATATAAAGACAGTTTTCCAGGTAATCATGTCAAATTCGTCCTCGTGTTTCAAAAAATTACATAGATACACGATTCACATCTTAGCTGTTATAACAATTTATCAACTGTAAATATATGTTCATCATTGAATAGGTGGTGTCACTGCAGGTAGAAATGCTATTATATAGCTTGAAAGTCATTTATCGTAAACGGTCAGTATGGTTTACACCTGTGTGTCCGGTATTGCTTTTTCTTGCATGTTAATTATAGGTTATTTAAGGACATTAAAGAGCTAAGAATACACAACAGCTAAATATCGATTAACAACAACGTATGGATATGAGTTCTCCTAATCGTGAAATATAGCTTCGGGTCATTGAATCTGAATATAAACTAAAGGCATTTCAAAATAATTCGGAAAAAAGAAAAGAAGGTCATTCCAGAAACGCAATCGTGCGCAATATCTACTTTTATTATTTTAAAATGGCAACTATCGTATTGAGAGAAAGACGGAGTTGTGTCCACGACGAATGAAACAGATATTTCGTAACGGTTTATCAAGTCATGATGGCGAGAGCAAAAACGTCCGAAGTCATGATTTCAATTTTACAATTTGGAACCCTTGGTTTGTCTTTATTGTGAACAGTAACCCTCCACGAAGGAAATTCTGATAGAAAATACAAACTCTGAAATGTCATATCAACTGAGAGATATCTGGGATTATGGTTTGTCATGTTTCAAAACAGGACGGTTATCATTGTTATGCTTTGGAGGGTTTATTATAGGATTAAACGCATTTTTTCCGGAGTTTATTTATGTATAACCTGGACCAATTCACTCACAAACAAATAAAAGTCCGAAGAACTTTTATGAAAGTTTGTGAGTGACTTGGTCCAGGATATACATCAATAAATTCCGGAATAAATGCGTGTAAAAAAAAAAATTACCTTTGGGAATCCCCAGTACTGGCAATACGCACACATACATTCCATTGATGTGTGTCGGCCATGAATAACAAAATGAACTAACCTTGGTTAAGTTGTTTTCCTACATTGATAACTAGACGGTGATGTAATTAAGTTACTGATATTTTCCAATTTTATGGCATTTTGCATTTAGCTACTCAAACAAGTAAAATGATCAGAAAATCGTAAAATAAATCAGTAACCAGCTTGTGTCGATCAGCGTCCCTTGTAAACAACGTCACAGGATGACGATATATTACAAAAGTCAAAGTCGATAGATGGTTGTCTTAAGTATTTTTTCCGGAATTTTTTTGTACAAGCTTTTTTTTTCATTGGCATTTATTTTTTGATTTCATATCTAACAATAATTGTTGATTATTAACAATAAACATTGTTTCTTTTATCTTTTTTTATTATCGGGAATCCAAGCCGCCATTTTGTTTACATTACGAAAAAAGTAGTCCGGTGAACATCGTCTATCGAAAAATAAACTGACAAAAACCCCGCCTCCATAAGCGCTTATACCCAATCAGATTATAGGATTTCTAATTATGTAAATCATATAAGAATTATTCTTTATTTGTTTCTGATGATGCTATTCAATGAACTCCTTTCAGCAAAATATGTCTTCCTTCTTAGAGGTTTGCTTAAAATAACAAAGCCACTGAACCACGGGCTCCTTATGATAGAGTTGAAGTGATTACCTCGATAAGTTTACGTTCGCCATCATTATTTGGTTAACAGTTACATGTCTGCTTGACAGATGACCAGGAGTCTGTTCCGTTCGAAGTAATCACACTACCGTCCATCTCTCCTGCTGCATGACGACTTATAACCCAATATCCACTGGATTTGCAACAAGTGTTGATGGGTGATACTAGTGAAGCAATAACTGTTTACCATTCCGGAGAAACGGATTTTCCACCCAGATTTCAGTGGGTGCTCCTTTGGTATATTCGGTAACAGAATGGGTTTCTAACCCTCTCCCTGTTGATAATTAGATTTTTTGAGGCAATACAGATATACAAAAGCCATTAAAAAACCCTGCACATATTCGCTTCAACTGAAAAGATGAAAGTGATGACAGTAATCGGCAGATATAACCCCAGAGGAGGAACACAACTAATTATGGTCTAACTCCGTAATATACTTGAATATAAATATTTTTTCAAAGAAAGATGACAGAAATGTTAATGGGATATGTCCCTCTGACAAAGACTAAGAAACAGTGGACAAATTAACACTTTATTTACAATGATACGTTATGCTGGTTTATAATTCCGTGTAAATATATATCGAGATCTTTAAGCTATTTTTGGAGGGGTGGGGTATTCTTCTGATGAATGTAGAATATGTTGATTGATTATTGGTCTCTTTGATGATGTTCCTCATGACGACTGTCGTCATCTCTCCAAACTTGAGTGCTTCTACATCTGATACTTCAGCCTCCTCGACCTCATACCTGTCAATAAAACAACATATTTATCGTTGCTTTCTATTAATTAACAATATAGTATTTTAGCGTAATATACATTAAGATCAAGCTCGACAATGCGTTTTTTTTATGTTCTTCCCTCCCCCACACAACCATATAACACGTACAGCTGCGCAATGTGGTTTAGGCTTAGGGCTATGGTGCTTAGCGCCATTTACACTATTTCAGTTATATCGTGACGGTCAGTTTTATTGGTTGAGGAAACCGGAGTACCCAGAGAAAACCAATGTTCTGTGGTAAGTCACTGACAAATTTTATCAAATAAAGTTGTAACTAGTACATCTCGCCATGAGCGGGATTCGAACTCAAAACATTAGTGATGATAGGCACTAATTTCCCGCGTAGTTGTTAAACCAACTACCAAACGATCACAATCATGACGTCTCCTATTGCAATGTGAATAAAAAGAAATCCTCATATTAATGAAATTCTACATATTCATTTTTGCTAAACAATTTTTGTGTACTGATGAAAACGTAGATATCAAATTTAGTGCGCACGGCGCGTTTCTGGAATAACCTTCATCAGGTATACTCAAAATCAAAAGATTGGAAAGCCCATTTGTGTTGAATAATGTTATTTCCCACAACCGGTTTAAGGAACTACATTTTGCATTTTCCTACTACGCTACGACAAAGTGCGCACGAATAAAGAAGCACACTAGAAGAGCTGAATATAATAAAACAATACACATGTTAATTGATTGATTACTGCTTAACATCCAATGAGTAGTATTTGAGCTATATTCAGGACAAGAACCGCATAATATATAAAACCTTAAATAGAAATGATGGAGGAGTGAACCAACCAGGGAAATGAGTTTTGGTTGCCACTGAAAAAAACTATGAAAATTAGGGTAGGGACAAGTAATGTAGTATTTTGTAGTATCTACAATGCGTGTGCTCTTTTTCGAAATCTACAAAATAATTTGTTAACGTGCATTGAGCATGGCGCTCTCCAAACACATTCCCCACTATGGTCTGTGGTCAGGTGTTGCGTATTATAACCCGATAACACCACACCCCAAATCAAGAGGACTTCCTCTATCTGTCACGTGATGAGCAGCTTTGTTAGCTCTGGGGACCTTCATCAGTCCAGTACCCAGCAAAATCAATGTATGTAATGAACATTAGACATGTGACGAGTATTAATAACATATTGTCCTGTAACTACGATGTTTGAACTATGTGATTTCCGTGTATGGATTTCTTTTATTAGTTTCTGCTTGTCTGTTATGTCAGTTTGAAAAGTTCAAACATTAAGCTAATTTATCCTATTGTATTGTGACCTGACATGTATTCTGTACATGATTTTTGTACTTCCGTTTTCCGGTTTTTCCCGTCATTTCCGGTTTACGTATGAAAAATTAAACACCAGTGTCATTTGAATGGAATTAATTATACGAAATTAATGGTATTAATGCAAAAATGTAATTATAAAAATGTTGTTATTCTCTAAATAATTTAGCACGGCAATAAAATTACACAAATGTGCATTCAATATACTATGACTCTCTAGCGGATGTCAATCATAAAGAGGATATATAGTTAGCTGCCAGATTGTTCATACATTATTTCTTCACTTTTGTGTTCCAAAAGGAGCGTATCAAAAATGAAACAAACGTATATATCAAGTTTAGTGCGGACGACGCGTTTCTGGAATAACCTTCATCAGGTACGTTTCTGGAATAACCTTCATCAGGTACGCTCAAAGTGGAAAGGTTGGAAACCCAGATAATTTTTGTGCTGTTAAAAAACCAAAGGGCCTAAACAGGATCCCCAAAATTAACTACGCTCGCCTATGATCCTAGACTTCTGTGTAGTTGTTGATTGTTTTAAACATATTTCATTCACAACTGTATATGACTGGGATTGTAATTGTTCAGTATCTTTTAAACATATAAACTGTGTTATATGGACACACTTAATTAAATTTAGGACTCAATTAAAATCAAATTGATGGCTGACTGGTTAGTATTATTTCAATATTTCAGTTATATCGTACCGATCAGTTTTATTGGTGGAGGAAACCGGAGGACCCGGAGAAAACCACCGACCTGTCGCAAGTCACTGACAAACTTTATCACATAATATTTTACCGAGTACACCTCGCCATGAACGGGATTCGAACTCACAACTTTATTGATTATAGGCATTGATTTCACAGGTACAGTGGAACCTGTGAGATACGACACCTGAGTTTTCCGACATCCTGTGACTTCAGACAAGAATTCCAGGTCCCACAAGATTTCGTTACCATTCTTTGTTATAAAAACCTTGAATATTCCGACACCTGTCACTTCCAACATCCGACATTGTTTTACAGTCCCAGTGTTATTAATTACACTTAATTAATCCTGTCTTATCCGACCTTTTGATCTTCTCATTACTAAATTACCACACTTCCATGTGTATCATAAAATATAAACCATTAACAAATTGACAGACTTAGCTCACAAATAAATTGTGATTTTAACTAATTGATTAGCAGGTAATTAGAGGCTCGTTAGTAAAGGTTAAAAGTAAGTTTACTAATAATATGTATGCAATAATTAAAATTTTACAATTAACTGTTTTCACTTTCTTTGTAAAGGATATGGTTACAACCATTTTCTGATATAATTATGAAATTGTTTTAGGCTTATGTACACCAATGAATTATGATTTGAATTTATGGATTAGCAGGTGATTAGAAACTCATTAATAAGGGTTAAAGTAAGTTTACCAAAAATATAATAATTAACATTTTACAGATAACTGTTTTCACTTTCTTTGTAAATGGCATGGCTACAACCAACAATTATCTTATCAGATTATGAAATTATTCTAAATATATTAATTGTGTATCAATTAAATATTAAATGTATTTTCATCTACATTGATAAAATCCATTTACATTGTAGTTCCAATTATTTAAGCCATCCTACATAATCAAACATTTTCAAAAATGTCTTTTTATTAAATATGTGCAAATTTCGGTTAACTAAAAAGAAAACCTGAGTTTTCCGACATCCTGTACAATCCGCCACATTTCCTTGTTCCCTTGGTGTGTCGGATTAGACAGGTTCCACTGTATTTCTAATTCCGACTAACATACGATCACGACCATGACGACCCCTTTTAAACATATAGGCATGGACAAACTTAATTGAATTTAGGACTCAATTAAAACCAACTTGACACTTAAACTTACTTTAGATATACTAGACATTATTTACACAAAAGCTGTCACTCAGACCCAAATTGAATATTTGATATATACACAAAAGCTGTCACTCAGACCCAAATTTAATATTTGATATAAAATACTGTTTGATTATTTATATATATATTTGTTTGACCAATACGAATGTATCATTGAAAAAAGTTTTAATCTGAAAACAACTTTCAACACAATACTACATTTTAAGCTGAATGTTTAAAATTAATCCCCCGTGGTATTTAATTTATAAAGTGGTGTGTGCACTAATAGGTTCGATATGCTTAAATGAAGGTCATGAAATGCTATGATTGTATAGAATAACATTATACTTTATGTAAATTTCTGAAGTGATATTTATACTGATGACATTGGACTTCTATACAGAACAATAGTCAAAATGGCATATTACCCGGGTTGCTTCGTAATATTACTAGTATCTACCTTTAATATTAAACAAGAAAACTGACACCAACGAATGTCGTTCAAACAAGACGAAAAACAAATCACCGACCCCGTCCTAAAAGCAATGAATTCTAGTCAGTTTTTTTCAAGCAGAGAAAATTATTAATCAGATGAGTTTGATAAAATGTAAATGTGTAGCAAGACTACTATTAAATTTAAACCATCCGAAAGCAGAGGGGCCCCATTTACTGAAACCTAGATCACTCAAATAGTTTACCAATGAAATTGTCCTTATTTTAACTATAATGATTTTCAAAAATCCCTGATTACTGGAGCTATACCTAGCGATTGGTATGCATGTATATAAAGGCACTACATATTGCAGACCGATTTCTCTGACCTGTATTTGGTGTAAGCTACTTGAGCACATTGTTATCAGCAGAATTATGATACATGTGGATATATATAAAATCTTTTACTCTCTTCAGCATGGGTTTAGTATATTAAGATCATGCGAAACCAAATTGATGGTATTTATCGATGATGTCTGTTAAAACCTAGAAGACGGTACACATACTTTATTTAAATTTAATGTCATGTATGTCACACAATCAGACAAGATTTAAAATGGACAAGTCATGTAAATAGCATCTGCACTAAGGCCTATAAAACGCTTGGCTTTCCAAGTCGAAACCATAACATCAGTTCGAACTTAGTAAAGGAACAAGCCTATCAATCGCACGTTAAGACATCGCTTGAGTATACTTCAGTATGTTTGCTCTGCCTGGGAGCCTTACAATAAAGGGAACTAGATCAACTCGAAATAGTACAACGCAGGTCTGTACGATTCGTCACCAACAGACAGAGAAACACATCTAGTGTTGGTGTATGTTACAGCAATGGAACTAGTGCAGTCTTGAAGACAAGTGTAAAGATGCTCGATTTGTCATGATGTATGAAATAGCAACGAAAATGTAGTCATTACTAAGCAAGGCAGACATAAGATACCACTACCACTGACACAATCACAGAACATGCACTCCTCATCTTTTATTATAATAATAATAATATTGACGAAGTATCTTGTCAATATATTGATCAACATTTAACTAATATGAGGCAGGTGCAACCTGAAACGTTCCCGAAAAACAGTAATCTTCCTGTTTACAATTTATCAAGCTTAAAAATAACACCACCTAAAACTCCAAACTCCGGACAGTTTTCGCATCCGCTACCGAACATTGTTTCATTTTTATTTGAAAAAAAATCGACTAGAGTTCCGGTTTAGGTCACGTGATATTTCTTTTAATTTATTTTCGGTTTGGCAGCCATATTATTGATTATTTTGAAGTGCCATAGTACCTATGCATACTTCTACCATTAACGCTACCTTGGGGAGCGTATTAAAGATATGCCACTCAGGTCCGAATTACTCTCTTAGCTCACTCATGAGCTACGCACATTCTTGGGTTAATGCGTTACGTGGTTCTGTCAGTCGTTGCATATGTCTATCATCTAAAACAATCGTATTAATTACTTATCCTATAAGTAGGCCTTACACAAAGGAGAGGAGAAATCAAATGAAAAATAAGAATTATCACACTGTCAGAACATTTTCAAATCCAGTAGCAAAATCGATACCCTCAACTCCCATATACATGACCCCTCACTTTCCTGGCTTGGTACAGCCACTTAAATAAAAACTAGCGGGGCTAAGCTAGCTTATATTGGCTCAAAGAACAATTAATATAGCACTGAATACAAAATATAAATATGGGAGACTGTGCAATGGATCTTACATTTTCGGAAATCTTTTCTACATTAACAAAGACCTGCCCGGTTGAAAGTGGATTGATAACAATTGAATTAACACGAATAATCCAGTCGTTATATTACGTTTTTTTTTCAAAGAGAGCAGCTGACGCGTTTTTATCACAAGGAGAGTTCAAGTCCTCGAGCAGCGATAGAGGATAGATGGCGCTGAATTATTCGAGTTACAATTGAATGTGATATATAAATCACACGTGACATCTGTCTAACTGGGGAAGCTGGTTACCCATTTTTCGCCTTATTTTCCGGAGATGTCCGAAGAATTTACTAAAAATTAACATCATCAATTAAAATACATACGAAATCATATGTACGAAATACCATCTGAAGATGTTTTATTTCATCATTTTATTCCCTAACGTAGTTGTAAAGCCAACACTTCTGGCATGCAAAATAGTTAATGGTAAAAAGCACAACATATTCTTGTTTAAAGACTAACTGAAAAAACTAGATGCAACTAGATTTTACTTAGAACTACTCAAAACCTCTAGGCATAAAAATAACCTAGACTGACCAATTGTGTAACCTTATATATGGCTACAAAAATGTACTTCAACACATATTTTTAAGATGATCCCTACATATATCCCACAAAAGGTAATAAAGGGACAGAGCGACCTATGGCTAATTAACATTACTATGCCTGCTGCTAAGTGTAAAATAGAATGAAATGTCTTGGAAGATGAATTTCATTTGTTCTTTGAATGCAAGAGAAATACCAAAGTAGTATATCATGTTGAATCGGACTAGTATTTGAGGGGGAGCAGTGACGTCACCGTAAATGAGGTCTCACCGGAAGTCATCGGAAATGACGTCACCGGAAATGACTTTATAGGAAGAGCCGTAAGTGTAAGGGAGATAATGTTCGCGCCTTTTTACTCACCGGGTTTTTTCTTCGGAAACACCTTGGGGTCTACTCAGAAACTTTTAGGAGTTTCCCATAGGACATTCCATTTTGCCCGCGGAAATATCGACCAATGAAAACCTTGAGAATTCGACCAATGAAATGCCACAATCCCTCTTTCACCTTATAGGTCCAATGAGAGCGTTCGTTCCATTTATTTTTGACCATTCGTTGAAACCCTTTCTTTCGTCCAATCAAATTCAAACGTTAACCTTTGTTTTTTCCAATTTGAAAATCGGCATTTTCGCTCCAGCTTTAATAGTGATAGGACGTGTTTATCTGGTGGAATAGAGAATTTATATTCGAACAAAGGTAAGCATCTCAATCATACTATAATATTTTAATCAATATCATCTTCTTGAAATTAAGTCATGTAATCTTTTCACCAGTTGATTTTAATTCAGAAAACATTTTATAAAAATCAATAGTCTTGTATGATGATCGTGTTGTGACAGGTTGTTTTCTATGGAGTACATCTGTTTCCCATTTACACGTTTTAATCAATATTCTCATAAGTCAAACCCGTTCCTTTTCAGAAAAAACAATTAGGTACCATTTCGTTGGTATTATTTAGGTTTTCTACAAATGCTTTTTTACTATTATTATTTCCCAAATTCTGATGATTGTGTAACGTAACTTCTTTTTTTCAGAATTCAAAGAAATGATACCAATAAAAGAAGAAACGAGGAAAGTTTACATATTGCTAAGAGTAAAATTATTTTCGTTTTGTACAATAGATTGCTACAGTTTTTACTTTTTGTATGAATCTTTCAGAAAAATGAAATACGATACGAGTTATTTGAACAAATTTACTACATATTGTTATAATTTAAAAAGAATTCAAGTGTATAAGCCCGAACGAGTGTAGTTGTATTAATGTCATTTAGTTCTTAATCGATTTCCGGTGAAGTAGGGCAGGTGGTATGTAGTTAAAGAGCATGAAGATGGATAATAATAACGTAAGTGTTTTTTTATTATGTGACATTTGAATCAAAGCTCCATTGCATTTTATAAATGAAACATAACTATTAATGATTAATGAAAAAAAGGAAAGAAAAATAACGAGGTTCCGTAGGGAATCAATACTACGTATTTAGATACATGAGTAGATAACGAGA
This sequence comes from Bathymodiolus brooksi, assembly GCA_963680875.1. Taxonomy (NCBI): domain Eukaryota; kingdom Metazoa; phylum Mollusca; class Bivalvia; order Mytilida; family Modiolidae; genus Bathymodiolus; species Bathymodiolus brooksi. Next base: position 102,725,095 of record OY804580.1, read on the forward strand.
CAAAAAAAAAGAAACTAACAGACTAAAGATGGGTCATTCCACTAAATATATGCATCACACAAACAAAAAGACGATCAAATCTCAAAAGAGGAAAACAAATACGATCGAACTTTTTACCAAAGCATAGCGTGGGTTTCTATTTTATCGTTTCAGAAGTACGTGTGTGACAAATGTGGAAAACAGTTTACGGAGAACAGCCATCTCACTAGACACAAGAAAACCCACGTCCAATCTTCTCAAACCTATTCCTGCAACATCTGCGGAAAAGAATTCAGCCGTCCCGATCATTAGAAACGCCACGAGGAATCCCACAACTACACGATTACCTGTCCCGTTTGTGGTCAATTTTTTAATAGAAGGAAAAACATGCTCCGTCACAGGGCTCTCCACGAAAGACATGTAGTGAGCCCCTGGATTTAATTACGCTCAATGTTTAAAAGCTTACGGCTGTTCCTAGGAAAAGGGCCATCTAAAGTCCAAATTTTCCGAAATGACACCTATATTTAAAAACATTGAAGTCTCCAGGGACGATATCGGAGATCACGTGAAAACCTATGCCGAAGAAAGAAACGTAATGAATCAACCCCGAAAATGTCTGGTCGGAAGTATGTTTGGAGAAAAAAATTATGATCATTTCACCTTTGCTGAAATGGTATATAAAACACGGAATACGAGTGACCAAGATTTACCAAGTTGTCGAATATACTCTAGTCCAATGTTTCCGAAAACTAGGAGAACAGATAAGCGATGCCCACCGTGCAGGAGACGCCGATCCAAAACTATTCTGGCGGAGACCAACAAATTAACGGGAAATTCCATGTATGGAACTACAGCAACGAATAAGGAAAAACACAGGAAAGTTGCCTTCTGTAACGAAAATAATGTTTCTCGATGCATCAATGACCCATTTTGTCGTCAATGTAATCCACTAAATAAGTAAGAAGACAATCACTTTAGATTTGCCACTACACATAGCCTGCTTCGTGTATCAATACGCCAAACTACGCATGCTGGAATTTTATTACGATTTTATGGACACTTTCGTCGATCGTCGAGATTTCCAGTATTGCTGTATGGACACAAACTCTGCATATATGGGTCTTTCTGCCGATAGTTTAGAAGAGGTCATCAAACCCAAACTCAGACAACGGTATCAAAGTGAAAAGCACAACTGGTTTCCAAGTTCTGATACCCCCGAACATGCCTCATATGATAAGAGGACACCGGGGCTCTTCAAAAAAGAATACAGAGGAGATGCCCTATGTAGTAAAACATATTATTGTTTTGGGGTCAAGGACAAAATTAACTGCAAAGGAATCAATAAACGACTAAACGATATCAATAAAAGTACGTATATGGATGTGCTTCTGACAAAGAGGTCCCGAAATGGTACTAATAGGGAAGTTCGTTCTGTTGACAATACCGTATGTACATACCTACAACAAAGGGCTTGATTTTCATATTTTTACCCCACACGAAAAGTGCTGGCAGATGGAGTGTCTACAGCTCCGTTAGATATTTAAATCTGTGGTGTGGACTGTTATATAAACTCTAAATATGGATTGTGTAAATAGTTTTAATTTGTCATGAAATTTTTAAATGTATTCTAATGTGAAGTGTAAAAGTTTTTCGTTAAATATTTCATTTTTTTTACCTGTAAAGTTCTAGTCGATTTTTCAATATAAAGGCAATCTTTAAATAGTTAAATAGAATGGGTTATACTTCATCGATTTTCTTTTAAATAGTTAAATTGATGTCAATATAATATACCTCACTGACTGTAGTAAAATGTACATTGTTGTATATGAAATTTTTTTGTATTTATAAAATAATTGAAACTGTATAACTGTGTTGGGTCTTTCATATTGTGACAATGGATGTTAGGTGATTCCGTGATATAAACTGATCGGTCAAACAAAGATTATGTACGATTTAAAAAAGAATTGGTGCTTAACGCCACTTTCAGCAACATTTCAGTTATATCGTGGTGGAGTACCCAGAGAAAACCACCGACCTAACGCAAGTCACTGACAAACATGCGTATGTGGTCCGTCATATTATCTCTAATTCAAAGTTTAGGTGTCCCAGCATTATATTGGTAAATTATAAGTAGGTGCTTCGCTATGCAAAGGTCTTGACGGACTAGAGGACATAGTCCGGGATTTTGTTTATCTTTTACACATAATAGTTGATGGTATATGTTTTATAAGGAGTTGAAAACTGATTACATCTATTATACAAAGAAGAGTTTGAAGATACAAAGGGGGCAATCAGAAACCGTATATCGAAGAACAGACAACACAATGGTACCTCAATGTGTTTGTTAACGGATCCTTTGTTGGCATAGTAAATACAAGACAATAAGATTACACTACAATCGGACGTCATCGACGATTTGCTTACCAGAGTCAGAGAAAAAGAACCAGTAGATTGGCGATACCATATCGGAGACGAAACCTACGTTACCATCAAGTCACCTTACGTCTGTGTTCATATCAGAAAGCACTTTATTCCAGCCTATGAATGGACCTACCGTCCCACCAAGAGAGGTATAACTTTACGCTTTGGAGAAAAAAACAATCCCATTGTTGGAAGAAAAAGAGTCAGAACTGACACAGTTAGTTCCCTTGTATAGAACACCCTTGTATAGAACAGACTGGTAAAATAAAACATCGAAATGAATACTAGTTTGTTTGTTATAAATATGCCCTATCTACCCTAATTCCGTCAGTCGTATCCCGACATCCGAAACAACAACATGAGTAATACTTGTAGTTTATGCAATAGGACCTATGTGTGACCTGCAGAATTAAAACGCCACTTAAAAAGCAAACACGGTCAACAAATGTCTACACTTAAACAGCAGCAGTTATACACGCTTACCACAGAGCAGCAGCAACCATCCACGTTTACCCCAGAGCAGCAGCAGCAACATCAGCCATGCACATTTACCCCAGAGAAGCAGCAGTCATACACGCTTACCCCAGAGCAGCAGCAGCGATACACGTTTACCCCAGAGCAGCAGCAGCGATACACGCTTACCCCAGAGCAGCAGCAGCGATACACGTTTACCACAGAGCAGCAGCAGCAGCCATACACGTTTACCCCAGAGTAGCAGCCATACACGTTTACCCCAGAGCAGCACGAAATACAGTCGAAGACAGAAGAACCTTATTACACGATACAAACCAACAATCCTTACATTTTACGTTTCCGATAAATACGATTCAAACCATTTCATGCCGTGGGTCCATCCATTTACCAGTGTGATCTCGTGATCAACCGGAAGTGGAAAATCCGTCTTTGTCAGGAGATTCGTACACACTATCCAACATATGATGACCCCAATACCGGATCGCATCTTGTGGTTTTATGGAGAATACCAGACTTTATACGGAACCGTAGATGGGATGGACTTTCAACAAGGATTGCCGGACTTGGACACCCTCGACCCCAGAGATAAACACTTGATCATTTTGGACGATCTCATGGACGAAACGGACCAATGGGTGGCTTCACTGTTTACGAAAAAGAGTCACCACAGAAACATCAGCGTCATGTACATCGTTCAGAATCTGTTTCATCGAGGAAAACACCATAGAACCATAAGTCTCAATGCCCATTACATTGTTCTATTCAAAACCCCGAGAGACGTATCGCAGATCATGGCGCTAGCACACCAAATGTATCCCAGGAGAACGCAATTTTTCCTGGAAGCCTTTGCCCGAGCTACGGCCAGACCTCACGGCTACATGGTGGTCGATATGGAACAAAACACGCCGGATATCCTGAGATTGAGAACCTTCATCTTTCCCGGTGAAAAACAGAAAGAATATGTCGAGTCATAGAAAGGATGTTACATCCCGTTTCTTGTCACTCTTGCATCAGATGCGGAGGGAGTAACATGGTCTCTCAGCGCTTGCAAAAGCACGGCAGTGATATAGTATACTTAAAAAAGACGACAGCGTGTATTCGTAAACACCTCATAACCAAAGCCGATCGCAGTCTCGTCGACTGTCTGTGTGAGTGTGCCGATAACATTTTAAGAGGCAAAGTCCCGTTAACTAAACTGCAGAAAGAAAACCTCAAAAGTAATAAGGCCGGATTGAGAGCACTGACGAAAAAATCGGTCTCGCTCAAGAGAGCCCAAATCCTCCAGTGGAACAACGCATGAAAGTCATTGACACCTTGGATAAGAAGATGCAAACCATACTAGAAAGAGAAGACATGTCGGCAGACGAACGTCTCAAGCTATACGACCAATCGTTCACTCGATATTTGAACGTCCACGACGATTATAGACCCAGACCCGTGGCAGTCGCACTTGAACCCGTGAAACAGGACCTGATCGACAACGAAATTTTGGAAAGCGTACAAAATAAATGAAGGCCAAGGCACAACTCTTGTTGAAAAAAATGAAGAGCAGTCCCGACATTAGCTTGAACGAGAAAGGGGAACTGAAATACAAGGGAGAAACCGTTCAAGGAAGCAACGTGGTGGATTTAGTCAACGACGTGCTGCGCAAAGGGAAATATTTCAACCCACAAGGATGGGAAATATTCGGAGAAGCCTTACGAGAAGCAAATGTTCCACAAGATTTGATTGGTCACGAGGACCGCTGGAGATACATCAGTCAGACGTAAAGAACATCGAGATCTCGCAAACGATAACAGAGTCCCTGCCCTTTTAGACCGTACTCCCCAAAAACACCAAGAGGTAGAAGGAAAGAAGTTCAGAACTGGGTCGACTTTAAAAACGGTGGTTGAGCCCACAAAGAGGTAGTTGTAAACATGGAGTCGACATATTACAACCTATTAGCTCCCGCCAGTTATGGATGATTGAGTAAATTTAAGCCGAAAGGTTATACGAAGAAAGAAGTCAGAGAATGGTTACAGTCTCAGGACACGTACACTTTGCATAAACCAACTAGACGAAGATTTCACAGGAGACGCGTTGTAGTCTATGGAATTGACCATCAGTGGCAGGCGGATTTAGTGGATCTGGCAAAATTGTCTTCTTACAACAAAGGATTCAAGTACTTGTTGATATGTATAAACGTGTTATCCCGATATGCATGGGTCGTTCCATTGAGAGACAAGACAGGGAAGATATTAAAAGATGCGTTTCATGTCATTTTCAAATTGCGGCGGCGTCCGATACGCTTACAAACAGACAAAGGAACGGAATTTACCAACTGAGTATTTCAAAAGTTTCTCAAGGAACACAACGTGCACTTCTTTACCACTTACAACGAGGAGACCAAAGCCAGTATCGTTGAACGCTTTAACAGAACATTGAAAACCCAAGTGGAAGTATTTCACGCACAGAGAAACCCTAACCTACGTAGACGTACTATCCGAGATGGTCGCATCTTATAACAACACCGTTCACAGAACCATAGGCATACCACCTGTAGAAGTCACGTGGGCTAACCAAACAACGGTATCCAAGAGGCTATATGGAAGAAAGGGACCACAAAAATCGTGCAAAATTTCTCCCGGAGATAGAGTGCGACTCACAAAAGCCAAGCGTACGTTCAAGAAAGGATATTTACCCAACTGGACTGAAGAATTGCTTACGGTAGTGAAATGTATCGAAACCAGACCCCCGGTATATTTAGTCAAAGACGACCACGGTGAAATTCTGGAAAGAACATTTTATGCCGAAGAAATACAGAAAGTCATTAAACAGGACGACGTATATAAGATCCAGAGCGTTCTGAAAAAAACGACAGAAAGGACGAAGAGTACAGTATTTAGTAAAGTGGCTCGGATATCCAGAGTCCTTCAACAGCTGGATCTTTAAACAGGACCTACAAAAGCGAGGCGTCGCGGTTTGAAGTGTCAGTCTTGCGAATGGTACCGAGTGACACGGACAGTGTATCGTCTTGGGCGACTTGTGGAAAGAAGACTCCACGTTCGGAGGTCGTATTTTTGTGTCAGGTACTCATCCTGTACACGGTTATCGTAGTCAGTATTTACAACTTGACGGTCGAATCGGAGAACAGTACTTTGTGGAAGGCACTGTTGAGCAGTTGTTTGGGATACTTGATACCTAATCCCACCATAAAGTCCAAGCATGTTTTATCTGACATTACACAGTAACAATTGATACAGTACCCACACAGTTGGTATAACATCAAAAAAGGAGAGGCCTGGGTGCATGTGGACGTATACTTAGAAGTAAACCAACTGCAGAGACACACATTTCAACTACCAGCAGGTTACTATCCTTCCCCGAAAAGAATATTCAAAGCCATTGAAGGGAAAAAGCATAGGACGCCACTGAAAAAGAAATTCGACATCGGAATGAACGAAATGGACCACAAAATAGGAATTGTAGTGAAAAACGACTGTCAGGTGACCATCAGTCCCTTCTTACAACACATGTTGGGATTTAAACGAGCAATATTCCCGCAAGGAGATCACGTAGCAGATTGGATGGCAGACGTAACCAGGGGACTAAATTATCTGTACGTGTATTGCCCACTGGTCGAACTGAGAATGGTAGAAGACGCTCAAGTACCACTGTTGAGAATCGCACCGGTAGAAGGAAGAGACGCAGAGATGGTGACCAGAGTTTTTCATGCCGTGCAGTACTGTCCTCTGGTACAAAGACGTCTTCAGACCGTTGAAATAAATATAAGGGATGACATCAGAGTCAAAATACCATTCGAGCGAGGACGCGTGGTGGTGACACTTCACTGCAGAAAGAGAAAGGAGTCGTATCTAGAATGAAGCAACCCCTTCATTGCCAGGCGAAAGCATATCACGATTATTACCTATACCAAGCTAGAAGAGGATATCCCGTGTACGTTGGAACATGCTATCAGAGAGGACATGGACTAGGAAGTATTTTCGGAGGACTCTTCAAAGCAGCCGTACCTTTATTGAAAAAAGGCGCCAAAACTTTGGGTCGCGAAGCTTTGAAAACAGGTCTGAACATCGCCGAAGACGTGTTAGCAGGCAAGAACTTGAAGCAAGCGGCCAAATCCAGATTGAAATCAACGGGACAAAACTTACTCCAGAAAGCCATTATCGGAGTGGAACCTCCCGGTGAACGATCTATAAAACGATCTGCAAAGCAGAAAAAGCCCAGACGTCGTCAGACGAAGCTACGAAACACATCGAAAGACAAATTCGGTTAAAATTGGCTCTAGTACACCCAAACTCTTGTGAATGGACGAAATCGGAATTGGATTTGTTTGGAGTACCACCGACTCAGACCAGTGTGGAACATGGCTATTGGGAGCAAAAAGGACTGACATCAGCCCTGACAGATCAAGGTCCTGATGAATTTGCAGTCAGTGGAGCTGGAGAGGATTACATCGACCTGTTCAAAACTTACTTGTTTGTGGAAGCAAAGATCGTGAATACCGATGGTTCTGACATAGACGCCGATACGGACGTTGGACCCGTCAATTTGTAGATGCATTCACTGTTCAGTGACGTCAGCGTTAGCCTAAACAAAAAACTAGTTCCGCCACCGACCGGCATGTATCCCTACAGGGCTTACATAGAAACTATTCTCAGTTACGGACCAGCAGCTAAAGAATCTCAGTTGAGGGGCGTGATGTGGTAGAGGGACACTCCGGGACTGCAGGAGAAGAGAACGACGGATAACAAGGGATTCACGTCCAGGAAAGAATTGACGACCCTAAGCAAGTCGGTACAAATGATTGGAAAACTACATTTGGATTTATTTTGTCAAGACAAATACTTACTCAACCACATGGATCTGAAAATTAAAATGAGAAGAAGTCGGGACGCTTTTGCTCTCGAGGCAGACGTGGCCAATTATAAAATCCAGATTAAGGAAATGGCTCTGTATCTGTATGTGAGAAAGGTACAAGAGTCCCGCCGTTAGAATGGGTCACGTGAAAGCATTGGAAAAGACCAGCTGTAAATACCCCGTCAGACGGGTAGAAGTGAAAGTGGACCCGGTACCCACCGGCAGACAACGTGATCATGTATGCAGAATTTGACAACGTCATTGAAATTGATAGAAACAGACAAGTCTTGTTTGACTATAGATGAATACCTTAGAGATCGACCACGTACTGAAAACACACCCGAGCACCAGAAACGTTTTCAAAGGAGTGTATGCCAGAAACAAGACTTGTGTGCATCGTCTTATCAATAAAGCTTAGAAAATGTACTTGGTGTTTGTTATCATGTAAAGCCTGTATGATGAATAACATTTTATTTACGAAACAATGTTTTTGGGACGGCTGCCAAAGAGACAGCGATGTTCTGAACGGCACTATTGGGAAAAATCCGTTCGATTTCAAACACTACAAGATCAATTTTGTGTCACTCAACGTTGACGGACGATAGATTCCAGCCAAACCGTTACAACCCGACTTCGAAAACAATGGCTACACCCGAAGTTATATGGGACTCTACACCAGTACCGGAAAAATGTATCAAGACGAAGGAAAAACCATTTCGAGAGAAGATTATGGCAAAGGAAACACCTTGTTTGGATTTGATCTCACACCTTTCAGCGTATAAAATAGGGCAACTTGAGGCTGGAAATTCACTTCGCCGATGCCCTTACAGCTACCATCAACGTGATCATGTATGCAGAATTTGACAACGTCATTGAAATTGATAGAAACAGACAAGTCTTGTTTGACTATAGATGAACACCTTAGAGATCGACCACGTACTGAAAACACACCCGAGCACCAGAAACGTTTTCAAAGGAGTGTATGCCAGAAACAGACTACCCAGAAGATTAAACGTACCTTCGAAATTGATAGGGAATACGGACCCGGACGATCGACCGGGAACACACTGGGTAGCCCTATGCATCGATGCCAATTTTAGAGGAGAGTATTACGATCCCACAGGAAGACCACCCTTTTAAGGGCTTACGTGAACTTTATGAACAAACATTGTACGAGTTGGACTTACAACACCATCAGAGTTCAAGAAGAAGGCTCCACCGTATGCGGACATCACTGTATATTTTATCTGATACACAGATGTGCCGGAAAATCCATGGGCGATGTTACGAGAACATTGAGACACCCGAGAGAAGCCACAGACATAGTCAAGACTTGTGTGCATCGTCTTATCAATAAAGCTTAGAAAATGTACTTGGTGTTTGTTATCATGTAAAGCCTGTATGATGAATAACATTTTATTTACGAAACAAACAAACAAAAAGAACATGTATAGAAAATGCAGTCATATATTAACATTAAAAGCATACACTTAACACTGAGTCAATTAGTCAACAAAACGTCACCATGGTTCTGGATGACACTAATAGGCTAAGACCTTACCACGTAATTCATGGATGGTTTCTAGTAATGCCTTTCCATTATATTACGCTTAGTCGAAATCGGGTCCATTGGGATGACATTCACTACAATATATAGCTTCCTCTACGTTTTGATGTGTAAATTGACAGGGTAAAATGTTTTTTTTAATTCCGGCAACACTTTATCCACATCCTTTAATCTATCGTATTGTTCAAAGTCCAGGGTCACTCCTTGAGGTGTGGGATGCATAGATAGATCTACGGGGGATAGCCAGTGGTGACGTATGCCCATGGTTGATGCTGTACTCTAGGCACTAACGTAAACATTTCCGCCTATGTGTCTCTTTAATGAGGCATACCTGTTGTGTGACAGGTAATGCACTGCCTCGTCAATATCTTCCAATACGTATTCCAATTGCTTCCAACGAATCAAGGGGAAACACATCTCTATTGCTCCTTGTTTAAGAGTGATTTCTTCTCTTTCTGCCATCAAATACACTTCTCCACCCATATAAACACTGGAATAATCCGGGAAGCACACTTCCATGTCTTCTTTTTCTGGGTCGATTAGCACCGATAGCAACTCGCTCTTATTACGGGCCAACAGCGCATAACAGAAAGCGTGAAACGCCTTAGGTCCCCTTCTGGGTAAAAGTTCTAAGAGAGTCCTAGTCCTTCCTTTTTTCGAGTAGACCCCGCGGTGCTTCCGAAGAAAAAACGCGGCAAAATCCCGGTGAGAAAAAAGGCGCGGAAAATTATCTCCCTAACACTTACGGCACTTCCTATAAAGTCATTACCGGTTACATCCGGTTACATCATTTCCGGTGACGTCGCTGCTCCCCCTCAAATACTAGTCCGATTCAACATGACATACTACTTACCAATAACATTTTATACCAATACTTTCAAAATATATATTCAAATTTTCTTGAATTAAACCATGAAGAGAAATTAACAAACAATACTTAACCCGTCAACACTCGAACAAATTAGGACTGTTACGTCTTTCATAAGACAGTCATTAGAACTGAGAGAGGGAGATGCATCACAGTCATAATTGCAGTTCATGTTATTGTCTTTTTTTTCTTTTTTTTTGTAGTCATGTATGCTTTATTTGTCTTGTCTGTGCATGTATATTATGTAAATTGTAATGTTAAAACCCAAATGAGTTACTTGTGTGCATTAATAAAATAAAAAGTGAAAAGTGTTCACTAACTCAATGAAGTGAGACTAATGTTTTACTGTAAATAAAATACACGGTTAACTTCTAATAAAGAAAAGTAGTGAATTAATACATTGCTGAAATAGAAAGAAATTTAGAATTAAACAACGAAGAAAATAATATGAGACAGGCAACCTGTTTGAAGGACGAAGTCCTAAAATTTCAATAATACGATGATCCGTACACGCTAGCCTCATCGCCACCGGACGCAATTACGAACAATTTCGATGATATTGACCGTGGCATTTGATAAATAAATTTGATCAAATTGATGAAGCTGATTGCATGTTCATATTTCAGATTAAACACCAATATTCCTTTTGAATCATAGCCCATATATTATTCAATGCATTGTTACGGATTTTAACTTGGAACAGATTTTCATGACCCCGTTCTAGTCACTCTGTGACCTAGATCCGGACACAATTTCGAACGACATCATACTAACCTTTCTAGTGTAAATTATTTAATGACAACTGTTAAAATTGAAAAAGCATTCATTCATTTACGTTCACATATCTATTTGTATATAATACACATGACATTAAAACCTTTCCTTTATTCATACCATAAATGTGTGCCAGTTTGCATTCGGAATTCCTTGGACTCTTCAATGAATAAGGTACATCACGGATTTTGACATTTTGGGATAGATCAACCCCATTCAAGGTAAGGAAAATGTATTATATTGACTGTTTTTGTTTTAATTTCAATGTGTTCTACATATGCATAGAACCAGGAGATCATATTCTTTCCAATTACAGGCATAAGATACCAAAATATGCGAACCTCAATGAATTTTAGCGATAGATTCCAAGTCAATTGTCGATCGTTTTCTGTTTACAAATATGAAAACCCGTCGTCTGCAACATTCAACAACTGCGCATGAATAATTTTCTCCCATAACACGAGTAATTTAGCGGGGTATCTATTTATAAAAGCATTTTTTTAATTCATGTTTTGAAGGAACAATTAGGGGACATACTTTTTATTTCGTTCGTAATTGCGTCCGGTGAGGCTATTATCTTTTATTTTGAATGAATTGTGTAGCCGATTTGCTATGGCGTTCATTTTACCTACGCCGCTCTTCCATCGGTAAACTGACGAATTCTGGCTCGTACCTCGGCTAGATTCAATCGTAACTACTCGGCCATTCTCGCTACCCTGCAAATAACCTCGTACGTACATAGTAGAAATTCTTCTTAAATTGTTTGCCGGAATTTAAGTTAAGCCGCACAAAAATATAGTCCACCAAAATCCAATATGGAAGACATACTAAGTAAAATCTAATCATGCAAAACTAATTAAAACTTTAATTGAAATATAGAAAATTGTTTAACATATAACTTTATCAAACTTTCATGTAACTGACATGTGAAAAGTAGTGCAATTTATACGCCTAATGCATACGAGGTTATTTGCAGGGTAGCGAGAATGGCCGAGTAGTTACGATTGGGCTAGATTGAGACAGATTGAGTCAGTCTATTCCATCGGGAGTTTCGTAGAAAGAGATTTTTTTATTAGAATTTTATTAAAAGTTTATTTCGATTTTGCATAGAGTAAATAAATAATCAAAGAATAGGGAATTTTTCATTGAAATAGATTTCTTTTGCGTTTCTAAATTATCAATTGATCTATTTTTTAAACTTCCGGTGAGCAGATTTTTGGCTATCAATATAGAAGGAAAAATCGGACAGCTTACCGTTAGAAGGACTTCGTCCTTTATAAATCATTCTGAAATACAGACATATTAATACTAAATATGGTGAAAGGGAAATAACTCTAATTTATATACATGTTTGTGGAATATACTCTGTAATAAAGAATAAACCCATCAGTTAAAGACGTAACATTTTAAGTATGAAAATTTAGAAATCTAATTTTATGTTTGATGTTGTGCTTATATATTCACGTATGAGTCCTCATCCATGTCATTGTGCTTATGTTTACCATTATCAGCTGTTGTTTATCAGTAAGTCTCGGCCCACTTTACTATAAAATATGACATCTTAATGCGGATGTCTCCCGATCAGGCTGATCGGATGTTTCTGGTTTATTAATCTGAAAATGATAATACAATATCAGATGATTTCTATAAAAACAAGGGCCGTCGTGTCGTGATCGTACGGTAATTGGATTTACAACTATATATGCAATCAGTGCCTATCACCACTAACGTTGTGAGTTCGAATCCCTATCAGGCGATGTGCACTCGATAAAACATTATGTGAAAAAGTTTGTCATTGACTTCCGGCAGTTCGTTGGTTTTATCCGGGTACTCCGGTTTCCTCCACCAACAAAACTGACCTTCACGATATAGCTGAAATATTGTTGAAAGTGGCGTTAAACACCATAACCCCAACCCTTATCAAAACAAAGCATACAATCTGATACGGGCATACTTCTTTTTCTCTTGGCCATTGTATTTTCTGTCCTCTTCCATTTATGACTTCTGATTATCCCTTTGGTATCTTCAATATTTTCTTCATATCTATATTTCTGATGAGATAGATAATTATGTTATAAGATGGTTTTATCATGGACCTAGGGACGTATGATGTGATGGACGCAAGTACAGTGGGAGTTGATGGGTAGCCTCGTATATATATATGCACCAGCATACGAATTTCATTTGACTTTTTAATATATATATAGGGAGTGGGTGTAGTCGAGTGGTCTAGGGCGCTGGACGTAAGGCTAAGCGAATGGTGCTGCAGTGTAACAATGGTGTGGGTTGAAATCCCGTCGAGGGAAGAACAAAATTTGACAGCTCTAAAATCTAATTCTAACACTGTTTGGTTTAATTTTCAGACGTATATCTAAAATCTAATTCTAACACTGTTTGGTTTAATTTTCAGACGTATATATATATACGTCTGAAAATTAAACCAAACAGTGTTAGAATTAGATTTTAGAGCTGTCAAATTTTTGTTCTTCCCTCGACGGGATTTGAACCCACACCATTGTTACACTGCAGCACCATTCGCTTAGCCTTACGTCCAGCGCCCTAGACCACTCGACTACATCCACTCCCTAAAAAAGGAGCTTCAATAGTCGTAGTGTTACCTTGTCTCGTAAGGCAAATCTAGGGATAGGCGTAAGACATGTGTATAAGCGTGTGTAGATGGTACATATATACTTAATATTATAATTTGACACCAATCTAACTCAGCAATTTTTAATATATTGGATAGGATAATGAAGAATTATTCATTATACAGTCACAGGAAATAAAGTATATTATACAAACGTCTTTTATATATATATAAATAAACGTCTGAAAAAGTTGCCAACGTATTAACCTACGGGATGTCGGATCGGAAGCAAGAGTTAACGATACTGTGCAAACAAACAAAATTGATAAATAAACGTCTAAAATGTTAGCACAACGATATCAAAAAAAGATGTTAAAATGTAACAAAAATAACTATAAGTCTATAAAAAGACTATAATTATAAATAAATCGACGGATATTTCGCTTGACCGAAAAGCTTCATCAGCGTCTGTAATCTGATTTGAAAAATTGTCACGTGACCATCAGTTATCGTGACGTAAATTACTTAAAGTCATAATCTTGAACTTTATATTATTCAAGTTTATATGTACACTAATTTATAAACAATATGAAAGCAATGAGAAAATGTAATGATGAAATTTACCAACTAGCTAAGGACCAGGCACTGGTTAAAAAATAAAAAAAAACAAAAGATTTAGGCCTTTTTGTTTAGGTCTTCCGGATGTAATGTTTGTAACTCGCGGATCCAAAAAATCTCTCTTTTTTGTCTTTGATTTTCTTTCCAACTTAGATTGTGGTCAATTGAAAAAAGTGAAACGCTGGCCAAGTTGTTCCCTGAACCCACCGTTGTAGCGTTCCGGCGACCTAAAAGCATTAAGGATACACTGATCAGAGCTGCGGTATCTAGACCTTCATCGACGGTCGGCCAGTGTAAACCATGTGGTGACAAGCGTTGCAAGTGCTGTCTCCAACTGCAACACGCACAAGTGTTCCATAGCAAGACGACAGGAAAGGAGTATAAGATCTTTTGCAATGTCAATTGCAAAACACCTAATGTGGTTAACCTCCTTGACTGTCACGTCTGCGGATCGCAATACGTAGGAGAAAGTGTCCAACCATTCAACAAAAGAATGAATGGACACAGAAGTGACCTTACGTGAGTCAACACTTTGTGTCGCCGGGGCACTCGTTGGATGACTTTGGCAGATCAATTTTATTTATCATTGACCACAATCTAAGTTGGAAAGAAAATCAAAGACAAAAAAGAGAGAGTTTTTGGATCCGCGAGTTACAAACATTACATCCGGAAGACCTAAACAAAAAGGCCTAAATCTTTTGGTTTTTTTTACTTTTTAACCAGTGCCTGGTCCTTAGCTAGTTGGTAAATTTCATCATTACATTTTCTCATTGCTTTCATAATGTTTATAAATTAGTGTACATATTTACTTGAATAATATAAAGCATAAAGTTCAAGATTATGATTTTTAGTAATTTACGTCACGATAACTGATGGTCACGTGACCATTTTTCAAATCAGATTACAGACGCTGATGGAGCTTGTCGATCAAGCGAAATATCCGTCGATTTATTTATAATTATAGTCTTTTTGTAGACTTATAGTTATTTTTGTTACATTTTAACATCTTTTTTGATATCGTTGTGCTCACATTTTAGACGTTTATATATTATTCAGAAACCACCCCTTTACAACGGGGGCAAACATATGCGGGGTATATATATATACATATATATATATTATTCAGAAACCACCCCTTTACAACGGGGGCAAACATCAGCGGGGTACTAGTGTTTGCGTCTAGTAAACATAAATATTAAAATGAGCATAAATTATACACGAACATTAAATATAAGACATTTTCACCAAAGAACAAAAAAAAACCATATAAAAGTCATGTGATAAAAGTCATAACATATTATCACAGCAACAATTGTGTCATTCTTCATTAAAACAAAATTATATACAATGTATCACATCATTTTTATTGCACTTAATTATAAGTAAAATATAATAATGACATATAAAATAAAAGAAACACAATATTAAGCGAGTTCCTGATCATCGACATATGACTCAATTAATATAGCTCGCTCTTTCATCATTTTACATAATAGTTTTTTTACTGAACTGGTCAAGCAAGAAACCAAGCTCACTGTTAAAACTAAGACAAAAGTCTCCGATCAAGAACTGAAAAATTAAAACTTTCCTTATCAATGTGTTGAAGGGAAAAAAGTACCAATTTTTCAATCCCGAAAAATATATGTTTCATGAACAGAATATATTCGGTTTCATGCGAAATCGTTTTTCTGTTTCCAGAGAATAAAGCAAGCTGAAATGTTATGCTAATCCGTCTACAACAGTATATGTATTTACCTGAAAACAATCCTTTTGAAAGAATTTTGAGAATTATTTTTGTGATTATTTGTTCCATTGTCTACAGATTTGCTATAGTAGGATACATATATCCGTCATGTTGTTACATACTATTTTAACCAGTATAAAGTATATTTCTTTACATACTATTTTAACTAGTATAAAGTATATTTCTTTACATACTATTTTAACCAGTATAAAGTATATTTCTTTACATACTATTTTAACTAGTATAAAGTATATTTCTTTACATACTATTTTAACCAGTATAAAGTATATTTCTTTACATACTATTTTAACCAGTATAAAGTATATTTCTTTACATACTATTTTAACCAGTATAAAGTATATTTCTTTACATACTATTTTAACCAGTATAAAGTATATTTCTTTACATACTATTTTAACTAGTATAAAGTATATTTCTTTACATACTATTTTAACCAGTATAAAGTATATTTCTTTACATACTATTTTAACCAGTATAAAGTATATTTCTTTACATACTATTTTAACCAGTATAAAGTATATTTCTTTACATACTATTTTAACCAGTATAAAGTATATTTCTTTACATACTATTTTAACTAGTATAAAGTATATTTCTTTACATACTATTTTAACCAGTATAAAGTATATTTCTTTACATACTATTTTAACTAGTATAAAGTATATTTCTTTACATACTATTTTAACCAGTATAAAGTATATTTCTTTACATACTATTTTAACCAGTATAAAGTATATTTCTTTACATACTATTTTAACCAGTATAAAGTATATTTCTTTACATACTATTTTAACCGGTATAAAGTATATTTCTTTACATACTATTTTAACCAGTATAAAGTATATTTCTTTACATACTATTTTAACCAGTATAAAGTATATTTCTTTACATACTATTTTAACCGGTATAAAGTATATTTCTTTACATACTATTTTAACCAGTATAAAGTATATTTCTTTACATACTATTTTAACCAGTATAAAGTATATTTCTTTACATACTATTTTAACCGGTATAAAGTATATTTCTTCACAACCAACAATAATTAAATGTTGAATGCAGTGCATAATGTTCATAGCCTAATAAATCATCAACATTTACCTTTCTTTGTAGGCCAATGACGCTTCAGATACCAAATCCTTCATATTTTTGGCAGTTCTAATGATATCTATACTAATCTTTTCATACAGATTAAACCTACTTTTCTCATGTCTAAGATGGTATATATGTACAGTTTGGTAGCATTTGGGTTCAGTTAACTGTGAGGGCACACACCTTTATTTTATGATTACAACAAATCTATATAATTTTTTGAGGATTGCATTTATGTTTAGATATAATAATTTTTTTTAATTTCAGAGTATTAGGTTTGTTTCTAAACTTTTCTTTAATCTAAGTTGGTCAATGTCTTGACGCCAACGACCGTTAACTGCTACGGTAAGGTTGTTGACTTTAATCGTTGCCTTGAGGTAATGAAATTGCATAAATCTGATTAAAATAATATGTAAAAAATATCCTTAAATATGGAACGCACGATTAATATATCACTTGACACAGCTCAACTTAATCTTACATTACTTGACCTTAGGATTATGTCTCAACGTTTTACCTTTACGGACTAACCGTATCAGTGTTATAGAGTCATTGTCCCAGCATAGCTATCTCTCACCCAGAACACCATCGGAAATAAATGGCTATATAGTCATATTTCTTCACCGCAAAAAAAAATATATATAGTCACCCTTCACCAATAATCATAACCTGTCCTCCCCCTCCTTCTGAGTATAATTATTATTTTTATATAAAAAAGCATATAATAAACCGTACTTGTTTACTGTGGAATATATATATATATAAATCAATTTTTGCATGTACTTGGAATATATGATTATGTAATCAGTTTATGTGGGTTATCTACTCTTTGGTGCTAATAGTATGTACATGTCGTCCAAATTTCTGAAAGGGACTAGAGTTCTCCCTTTTGTGAAAAGTGTATTACTACGGTCCGTGTATGATGTGATAATTGATTGTTATCGTCACGTACAGCAATTTGTGAGTTATATCATGAATACCAGAAATGTCTGGAAAGTCCTAGAGGTATAACGAACTGACGAACTGACTGGTGAATCCTCTGCATTGTGTAGGTGTCGGAAACCTTGACATTTGATGTGGGTATATGGGTGTGAACTCGTGCCAGTGTTGTAAGTCTTGTCATCAGTGGTCGACGACCGTACCAATTGTGCCATATACGAATGCCAGCAATCAGACAGTGTGCAATGAAAAATTGGAAAATATATATAGGACATATTCCAAATGAAATCGTATCGGATTACAATATATATTATCTTACGGGATATGCAATCGGCAGACCTCGTGAGGAATGCAATCGACAAACCGCGGGATTAACGCAATCGGTAAACCTCGTGAACAACGGAATATACCGAGTTGTGAAGTGATATATTGAGATAGGCGTTGATTGCATTACTACCATATATGAGAGAGTAGACTTCTCTCCTCCTCCAGAAAATCTTCTTTCGTCTGTCTTCTCCTTTTTCTTACCTCCATTCTCCCCACATCCCGTTACTCTGTCTACATATTATTATATGTACAATCAATCCGGCACGGCTTCAGAGGTCTTCTACATTTAAACTATTATCATTTCTGGACAACATCGTGTAGCTAAACGAACAGAAATGCAGATGTAGAAAACCAAAACTGTCATGCAACATAGGCATGTGATCGTGATCTCGAATGTCCTAAAACTAGCACGATTCATTTGATTTTAAAGATTAAAATATGTTAGTTTGACACTTATTTTAATATATTATAATATGTTTACCGTGATACGTTTTGCTTATGTTTCATTAAAATTTTCCTGTTTTTATTGTATAGAAATTTATAGATTGTTAACTTATATAAAAATAACAAACACAGTTAACGTACAATGTAGAATGAATGGTACACTTCACTATTTATTTATGTTCGATTAAATTTGTGATTATATAAAATAACATGACGTTTATTTTCAAAATATTCTAATAACAGATATATATCGTGCATATTCCATTCTATGTCCTTTCTGACGTCAAATTAAGTAATTTCGAAAATTTTCAAGTTCCTACATATTTTTTGTTATTTCACTAAAGCATTTTCAGTTGTTTGTTTGTTTTCTTTAAATATGAGATTTTCAATCGAATACAAACTGCATCGGTGGTGTTATGGTGAGCGTGGGTTGGAGCCCCGGTCTGGTCAAGGCAAAGAATATTATATGTTGCTTCTCCGCTAAGCACACAGTATTAAGAAGTACGAGCAAGGACTGGTTGTCTCGGGATCAGAATAATGTGTTCGAGTAGAGCTAGCACTATCGAATCCAAACAAGGCGTGAGGAAATAGATGAAATATCGCTCATATGGCGTTAAGCAACAGTCAATCAATCGATTACAAGTGAAATAGTTTATATAAAGTTAAACAGTAATTCATTAATATTCAGATATAAATCTTTCAATGACATGAGTAAGAAAGGATATAGACGTACATGAACATGAGAGAATATCCAATTTTACGAGACGAAAGTATTAAACTGAAGAAAGAACGCTTTACTGAGGTATTATCATGACAGTAATTCTATCATTTTAAATTATTTGGCTTTCCAATCTTTTGACTTTGAGCGTACCTGATGACGATTATTCCAGACACGTGCCATGCGCACTAAATTTGATATCAACGTTTTTATCCTTTCTATAATATTATGAAAAGAAATTTAAATAGTGATGGTCAACAATTCCATCAATATCAACAACACGAACAGCCACATCTTACCTCAAGCCATTGAACACAAACAAGACCACGAATTCCAGGTTCTGACATGGGACAGGCACAACAAAGTGGCGGCGTTAAACTGGTTAATTGGACCCCAACCCTTCTCCTCTTTATAATTGGACAATTCAGATATATACAATCAAATAAATTCATTATCTCGTATGGATATGCATAATGATTGATTTTAGATTTTTGGTGTTTAACGCCACTTTCAGCAATATTTCAGCTACACCATGGCGAGCAGTTTTAGTGTGGAAGAAGCCGGAGTACCCGGCGAGAACCACCGACCATGGGCAAGCAACTGGTAAATGTTTTCACTTGCGGCTGCGAGTCTAGTGCACCCTTTTTGTAATTTACAAAGCCGGGCGCGAACCCACGCCGTATTGGTGATAGGTTTGTATGAGTTGGATATGTATATTTATTAAAACACTTCACTTATATTTGAAGACGTATTGGTTTTTTCCACAATAACGCAACCCTATCTCCCTTTTATATGTTATATTTTATCTTTATGATATCATAATCATACATGATTATTTTATTACTATATATACCGTTCCCTAGGTTATTAATCAAAAGATGAGATGCGATTCCTAAGATTTCTCGAAAGGAGCGATTACAATAAGGAACGTACTGTGAGGTTTGATTCTGATGTAAACGTCATAGGTTAAATGTTGAATAATCTAGGAGTATTTGTGGCGATTGCCCTTGCAGAAAATACACCCTATTTACGACAGGCAATTGCCTAAGAAACTATCCTGCGCTGAACTATTTACAGGAAAATAATATCCTGTTTTATCCCATGAGTCTGATTTTTTATCAATAAAACGGCTCGCTCGCTGTTATTTCAATGTCCACATATCTCCACTGTGTATATCTAAACGTCTTATATCCTGGTCTTTTTGTGTTCAATGTTTTAAGATGTGTATGTGATAGTTCGCTTCGTTGATATTGTTAACTTGACCATCACAGTTTATACTTTCTTTTCATAAAAAAGGGATATTGGGTAAAAGCTAACAAAAATTATCGAATATACGCGTATAGTATTAATATGTACGCGTGTATTGTCGCTATATAAATAATACGTATATTGTTGAGATATACGCATACACGTTTTATAATATACATTCGTATATTAGTTCGACAGTAACACGAATGATCACTCATGCATGTGTCCCTCACCCGACAGGTTACTTGCATATGGGTAATTCTAACGAATCATCAATTTTACATAACTAAATTTGTTTACCGTGTGAACGAGCTTTTAAATATTCAACATATCATAGCCAAGATAAAGACCCTTAGGAATTACATACCTTTATTACCTTGCTACCTGACAGGTAAGGTGACAATGTAAGTATAAATTTCATACATTTATTAATTATTAAAATTAATAGAAAGTGTAAATCTACAAAACTTCTAATACCTATGCATATATTGTAATGGCTTGTATGTAGGTTACAAATCTCAGAGACCTTGACCTGTAGACGTGCTTTGTAGACGGTTTTTAACAAGAATTTAAAATATACCAATCTTTTGTGAAGGCGATCATTAACTTTAGATACTAATCTTATGATTTATCAAAATAATTACATTTTTGCGAATAAATTTTCATTTTAACACGTTCGTATAGCCCACAAATTGTTGACTTTGTGATAAAATTACACAGAATTTAAGGATTTCAAATATTTTGTTGACCCGATATGACCCTTTCCTGATAACTTTAAGCCACAATCACAATTTAAGATGTAACAGTCTATATATCAGAATCAGCAGATAAAAAGGTTAGTATATTTAACTGATATATCTAGAACTGATATATTTTAAAGATATTTGCATAAACTAGATAATTAAGCCAGCATAGTAACCTAACCCACAATGTGTTTTTTTAAATTGAAATTGTCGATGTACTTGGCTTTAGAGAATCGATTGCAATATGTCACAATTTTCGTTCAAGTAATATATCATGTTCAAGGTTGCCTTTCTTATTAAACTACAATATCCGGTTTTATCTTTCTAAATACGCCCAAAAGAAAATAGTTTTAAAAAAACGTTGCTACAGTCATCATGATAGATAATGACCGCCATTGCTATGCAAAACGCTATATTGCTACATTTACAATAATGGTCGTAGATGGCCCGTTTCGAGGCGAAATTCCCACACCATATCCATTAGCCTCCCCCCCCCCCTTTTTTTTTGTCATGTGGCAATTAAGCTAAATGTCCACATTATTTATTGTTGTAAATGTGTTTTCATCGTCATGCATTTTAAGTGACAATCTGCTTATCAGGTGTGGCCAACAATCGCTATAATATTTAAAGCTACATGCAAAAATATGTTGTTTTTCTACTAAACTCCGTTGTCGGAGAACTTCTAATTGTACAAGGTGTCGTGTGAATCTGATTCTCGATAGAGACGAAGACACTATTCTAAGCATATATATATTGTTGTTTACACATTGTCTGATACTTTATTTACATTGTGTGTATACCATCTCAGTAACTGTTTGCTATAAGTGTATGAAAATTCATTCATTCGTGCATCCTTCTCACATAATGGTTGTATTGGACTGCTGTCAAATAAATTAAAACAAATATGTGTGTTCAATCTTCAACACACGTGAGTTATGTTTATACCTATATGCACCTTACGAGACAGGGTAACAGTTCGACTATTGCATTTCATTGGAAAGTAACTTGTTCTCGCCTTGATGTAGCTGAAAAATTGCCGAGACGTACACCATATATAGAGACTCTAATGAATGGAATAAATTCGTGCATGGCGACTGTGATATGCCACTGCCATTTTTTTTTATCTAGTAAAGTTTTCATTATAGGAGTTTACGATATAACTTTCTCAGATTGACAACAAGAGGCTCACCTGAGGTTGTATCACGCTCTTATTCATGCAGTTTCTTTTCAATCAAAGAGGCTCCTATTTTAAATTGAAACCCATTAATATTTAATTAGAAATAGAAATTAAAAGATTTAGATGTTACTGTAGATCAGTGCACGTATATTAGAGCTGAAATTACTAAAACGATTATGACAGTCCCACTCCTAATCTATAATATGGTTATATTGCTTTACCAAGAAAAAAATTGCACTAATATTCTATTATTTTCTTCTCTCGAGGGAATGAACTATGTATTAAGCATAATATTGTGTTCTCCCTCTGGAACAGATTTCGCATAGTGTTGTCTGATGAGGTATAGTACCATAGACGTTGGCTCGGGCACTATACCTCACAAGACAACACTGTAGGAAAACAGTTCCCTCAGGAGAAGACAATACCAGAATAATGTTGCATATTTTTTTCTTATTAACCATATAGCCATATTAGCTTGTGTACCAGCATACTGTTGTTAGATCAACGATTTTGTTTTATTATTTCGAGTGCATTTTACGTAAGCGAGTAATTTTTACACCACACCCCATATTCCTCAATTTCCGTCCTTGCTTCTACGTTCCGTCTTCCTATCATTTCAACACAAAATTACTTTTCACAGTATATTCTTATACCATGTTAATTATTTTCTTCAATATTCGAGTTTTCTCCCATTGCACTAACGTTTAATCCTAAGGCAAGACATAAGATGATATAAAATAGCATGTATCTTTAATTACCAAACATGATTAATTTATACATTAACATATCCGCCAATGACCGAACAATTAAACTAACATTCCAATTAAAAATACTAAGATTCTTTTGTTAAAATAAGCACACGAATGAAACTATAAAACGGTTCTATTGGGACATATTAAACCTTGTACGTAGTTTTTCATTGAAATCACGACTTTTTAGTATTGCGAAACACCTGATCTGTGTTGGTCAGTGTTTCGTTTTCTGTGCAGTGCAGTGTTGACCATTGGTTGTCATATTTTTTTTACCATAGTATAGTCAACCCTGTATATAAAGGCCACTCAAGGGGTCCTAGAAATGTGGCCTTTATGAGTAGTTCTCCTTTATATACAGGTTATAAGTATATGCACTATTCATCAAGGGGGAAATGAGACGGCCTTTATAGACAGTGATTTGTTATATAGAGGTGCCCTTTAAGGCAGACTTGGCTGTATTTTCTGTTTTCTTAGATTTACAGCTTTCTCATTTGGTATTTTCATGTACACTTTAAAATGCCAAAATTCTCCAGAATATTTCTGACTAAAAAGTACATTAGTTTGTTAGAAGTACTTATTACTATTGTACAGTACATTTCGTCGATAAAATATCACTGATAATTAAGTTTATCATTAAGCATAAACTTATTTAATACCAGTGAATTTATTAACATTTTACCGAAAAATGGAGGTTGGGGAATTTCACATACAATGCCATTAAGACAACACGCGCCAAGAACGATACAACTGAGCAATTGATGATAGTTTTGAAAGGATACATCTTGTGTATCGGTGGTTATTATCGTACACCAAAACAACGCATCTTGTTATCTCGATAAAGAATACAGTATATTTTAACGCACGGGTGAATATCCTCGTCCTCGCTTCGCATTATCGGTCCTTGTCTCGAATACTACAAATTTTCGCGCAATAATATCGTGATATAAAAACGGTGTTAATCGGAATTGATATGAATTCAACATTATCCGCATGCTACTCCGTTCCGACTATAGATTGGTTTAGAATACCACAAACGTTATTTGTGCAATGTAAATTATATGGAGTGCATACCTCTCAGCTAATACAATATTCCAGAGCTTGTGGTTCCTGTCAGAATTTCCTTGATTGACGGCAGTTGCTTACAAGGAAGCTACTGAACCAGCTGTTACTGGTGATTTAGTTGAAATCGTCACGGCCTCGAAAGTTTTACGGTCGTCACAATAACTTGATTAACCGTTATAGAATATCATGTCACAAATGACCACGGATATGTTCTGTTTGTCATAATCTCCTTCTTTCCTCATTCATGACTAATCACCGGACATTTATCAAGAGTAAATCGACGAATGCCACTAGTGGAGCAGGAGGTGCTTATAATTCCGGAGCACCCGAGTTCACCTCGTCTTTAGTGGGGCTCGTGTTGCTCAATCTTTAGTTTTCTATGTTGTATTTGTCGGCCATTGTTTGTCCTTTTTCTTTTGGCCTTGGAGTTGTCTATTTTTCGGATTATTACCTCTTTGGTATTTTCACAGTTGTCTTCTGATTATAATTATTCTGTCCTCATTTCTTTCTTAAAGTACGCATAGTGCTTATCATATTTTCCACGACTTAATCTACAGTCAGCGTGTCCTGGGTAACTATTCTTTTATGAAATTAATTAATAGGAGTATTCAATACATCTATCACTAATGGCCGTGACTGGCATGACTGGTGTAATTCAGTACCTTAAGAATAGTGTGCTATATTGATTAATCTACATTATGATGCGCTATTTTGTCGAATACAGTCAAACCTTTGTGGGAAAAAAAGGAGGCCTTATAAGATAGTTGACCTCTTAAAAGAGGTTCCATTCATATGAACTTTTCCATGACAGGACAAGAAAAATGTGACCTTTTAATACAGGTGACCGCCTGGGAAGGTTTGACTGTACTTGAAAAAGAATAATTCGTCAAGTGTTAAAGCTGTGAAATTGTTACTATTTTTAATCTTCATCTCAGTGATTTGTAAATTTCTGAACATACTACAGTTAAACCTGCTTTAATGACCACATATGTTAAGTTACAATCAAACCTGCTTTAGTGACCATATATGTTAAGCTACAGTCAAACCTGTTTAGTGACCACATATATTAAGTTACAGTCAAACCTGCTCTAGTGACCACATATATTAAGCTACAGTCAAGCCTGCTTTAGTGACCATCTATATTAAGTTACAGTCAAACCTGCTTTAGTGACCACATATATTAAGCTACAGTCAAACCTGCTTTAGTGACCACATATGTTAAGCTACAGTCAAACCTGCTTTAGTGACCACATATATTAAGCTACAGTCAAACCTGCTTTAGTGACCACATATGTTAAGTTACAATCAAACCTGCTTTAGTGACCATATATGTTAAGTTACAGTCAAACCTGTTTAGTGACCACATATATTAAGTTACAGTCAAACCTGCTCTAGTGACCACATATATTAAGCTACAATCAAACCTGCTTTAGTGACCACATATATTAAGCTACAGTCAAACCTGCTTTAGTGACCACATATATTAAGCTACAGTCAAACCTGCTTTAGTGACCACATATGTTAAGCTACAGTCAAACCTGCTTTAGTGACCACATATATTAAGCTACAGTCAAAACTGCTTTAGTGACCACATATGTTAAGCTACAGTCAAACCTGCTTTAGTGACCACATATATTAAGCTACAGTCAAACCTGCTTTAGTGACCACATATGTTAAGTTACAATCAAACCTGCTTTAGTGACCATATATGTTAAGTTACAGTCAAACCTGTTTAGTGACCACATATATTAAGTTACAGTCAAACCTGCTCTAGTGACCACATATATTAAGCTACAATCAAACCTGCTTTAGTGACCACATATATTAAGTTACATTCAAACCTGCTTTAGTGACCACCTCTATTAAGTTACAGTCAAACCTGCTTTAGTGACCACATATAATAAGCTACAGTCAAACCTGCTTTAGTGACTACATATATTAAGCTACAGTCAAACCTGCTTTAGTGACCACATATATTAAGCTACAGTCAAACCTGCTTTAGTGACCACATATATTAAGTTATACAGTCAAACCTGCTTTAGTGACCACATATATTAAGTTATACAGTCAAACCTGCTTTAGTGACCACATATATTAAGTTACAGTCAAACCTGCTTTAGTGACCACATATATTAAGCTACAGTCAAACCTGCATTAGTGACCACCTCTATTAAGTTACAGTCAAACCTGCTTTAGTGACCACATATATTAAGCTACAGGCAAATCTGCTCTAGTGACCACATATATTAAACTACAGCCAAACCTGCTCTAGTGACCACATATATTAAGCTACAGTCAAACCTGCTCTAGTGACCACATATATTAAGTTACAGTCAAACCTGTTTTAGTGATCACATATATTAAGCTACAGGCAAATCTGCTCTAGTGACCACATATATTAAACTACAGCCAAACCTGCTCTAGTGACCACATATATTAAGCTACAGTCAAACCTGCTCTAGTGACCACATATATTAAGTTACAGTCAAACCTGTTTTAGTGACCACCTCTATTAAATTACAGTAAAACCTGCTCTAGTGACCACATATATTAAGCTATAGTCAAACCTGCTTTAGTGACCACATATATTAAGCTACAGTCAAACCTGCTCTATTGACCACATATGTTAAGTTACAGTCAAACCCGCTCTAGTGACCACATATATTAAGCTACAGTCAAACCTGCTTTAGTGACCACCTCTATTAAGCTACAGTCAAGCCTGCTTTAGTGACCACCTCTATTAAGCTACAGTCAAACCTGCATTAGTGACCACATATATTAAGTTATAGTGAAACCTGCTTTAGTGACCACATATGTCAAGCTACAGTCAAACCTGCTTTAGTGACCACATATATTAAGTTACAGTCAAACCTGCTTTAGTGACCACATATATTAAGCTATGGTCAAACCTGCTTTAGTGACCACATATATTAAGCTATGGTCAAACCTGCTTTAGTGACCACATATATTAAGTTATAGTCAAACCTGCTTTAGCGACCACATATATTAAGCAATAACTTGCATTGTGTGACTTTTATTTTAGTTTCCTTTCACAGTGCATCTCATATTAAATAAACCTGTGTTTAGCAACCACCTGTATTGTGTTACCATATTTCAATATTCCCTTGGAAGGACACATAAGACAGGGTTGACTGTAATACCATTCATTCTTCTTGATATTAATCTAGATCAACCTTTTATTCCGTCAAATTAAACAGA
Organism: Bathymodiolus brooksi; assembly: GCA_963680875.1. Taxonomy (NCBI): domain Eukaryota; kingdom Metazoa; phylum Mollusca; class Bivalvia; order Mytilida; family Modiolidae; genus Bathymodiolus; species Bathymodiolus brooksi. Next base: position 102,752,726 of record OY804580.1, read on the forward strand.
CGAAATTTACGGATTTCTCTTTAAGCAAGTTTTATGATGTTTCTATGAACTGTTGGTGATCTTTAATTGATTTTCCGTTCTTTCGAATCTGTTGTGATTGATGGCATTCGTCAGCGTTAGCTTTGTTAAAACTTTTCTTTCATTTTCTTTGTTACTATTTTGGTACAAGTTGCCGTATTTTAAGCACTTGTAATATTGTTAAAATAGGATAAGCTGTGAGAAAAGTAACTAAGTCTCGTTTTTCAAGCTTAAGTAATTTTGTTAAAATGGGATAAACTGTGAGAAAAGTAACCAGCAAGTCATTAGCCACGAAAATACGGAAAAAGAGACGATAGAATGCTACCTAAATTACTTAACTTTATATACGGCTGATTTAATAGCGATTTGTTAACACTAACTGGATTGCGTCTTTAAGCAGATTATTATATAAAATTTGCATCTCTGGAATATATATACGGACAATGATCGATAGTTCAGTATCAATATGTACATTACAAATCTATTTCCGTAGGCGGTGTATAATTCTGGTGTGAAAAAACAGTAATTACATAATTATTTGTGATGTATTGCACATTACAATAGAAGGAAATGTCACTGTATTCTTCATAATTACATTGATTTTATTCAATTTAATAAAAAATGATACAAAATCTAGAACTGTAAGTAACATTATAATATTTCTTTTTACAGATAGATAGATTGCCGTGGAGTGCGTTAATTAGGACAGAGCTTGATATACATAAAAGAATTTCACACATCTTCATGATATAGAAAATAATATATTACAGGAATCTTATTTGCACAAAAGAAATGTCTTTTGACAAGTGATTTACGCGCTATTTTATTAACCAATCAAATTACTAGATATTACCTTCATTCAGTTAAATGATGAACGTAAAACCATTTACGATTAGCTACTCGAGGTCACCTGTAGATGTTCAGTTTGTCAACCAATTTGATGTACTGGAAGATGAAAACTTAACGGACGATCATAAAATAAATGAAAATGGTAAAACGAGAGAAAATCTTGATGAAAGAAAGAAGAAAAAAGAAGAAAATTATTATGTGACTTATGAAAAAGAACCAAAGTGTAGAAATAGTAAAGTACTTATGTCTCATCCTAATGAATTATTGTTAAAAAATGGAGAAATTAAAAATGGAAATGAGAAAAATGGAATAATATCAAAAGATGCCGAGTGCATAAAGGGCGAGACGAACACGGACGAAAGAGAAACATGGGGTAAAAAGACAGAATTTCTTCTTTCTGTGATTGGGTTTGCAGTCGATTTAGGGAACGTATGGCGCTTTCCTTACATCTGCTATCGGAACGGAGGAGGTAAGCCTTTACAAATTTTAATAACTCTAACTTGTTTATGGTACTTCAATTCTTCTATATATAAACCTGTATTTACTATGGCACAATCAAAAACGTATCTTATCTCTCAATATAAAACGAATATAACTCGTATGTTACTCTCTTAATAATGTATTGTATTTTTATCTTAGCTTCCTCCCCCTTTCGAAAAAAAACCTTACACCAAATTAATATGCAATGTAGAAGTTTAAATAAAAACAGACAAAGAATATATGAATACTTAATGTAAAAATGATCAAAGCTCAAACGAAGTTGAAGTGTCACTTACAAGAGCCTTTTAATATCTTATATAATGTTATATATATCTTGCATGCAGGAAACTATGTTAGCTGACATATATATGTATGTTTACTTGTCCTAAAAATAAAATAGATACGATAAAGAAAATTGTAAACACAAACTATATTTCTTGTAACATGTGTGTGCTGGTTGAATTATAAATCACAATGATTTTTGTCAGGAAATATAGACTATGCTCGTTCAAAGAAACTTTTATCGAATATTCTTTCTTTTTATTAATTCTCGCCATGCTAGTAAGAAAATCACTAACTGTAGGCTTTAATACATGGAGAATCACGTTCTTTTAAGAAAAACGTGTTTCAATTGAAAAATGCCTTATTCGCGTTGTTTTAGTCTGAAACTTTTATATTTAATTTGAAAACCGGTGCTATCCTATATAATTGGATTTACATTACCTAGCCAATCAGTGTCTATCACCACTGATATTGTGAGTTCGAATCCAGATCAGGGTGAGGTGTACAACATTATGTGATAAAGTTTGTCAGTGACTTGCGACAAGTCGGTGGTTTTCTCCGGGTCCTCTGGTTTCCTTCACCAATAAAACTGACCACCACGATATAACTGGAATATTGTTGAAAGTGACGTTAAACACCATAAAGCCAAAACCTAACCAATCAATCCTATCTTGTTAATAGCAATTATAATTGTTTCTTAATAGAAGGATACACAATTGATACATACGGAATTGCTAGCTGTTAAAAACAAGGCTAATTAACACACGTCGCTTCATCAAAATGTTATGAACTTTTACGTGTAATTTTTGTACAAATGCAGATTTGTTAAGAAAATGAAGCCTGTATATTTAGTTTATTTCAAAGAATTATAAAAAAGGTTTTGAAGAAAAAATATGTATATATTGTTTCAATTACTGACTTATACAACTTACGGAACATTTTTTTTTAAATATTGAATGTGTCTCTCATTTTCAATAATGTATACCGTTACGATATAACTGAAATATTGTTGAAAGTTGCGTTAAAACACCACAATCCTCCTATTCCTCAATGATGTCTTTTTTTTAAATTCGACATCAGAGTGATTTTCTCCGGACGGAATTATAATAATAAAAAGTATGTAGGTCACTGTGTATCTATATTATACGGAAGAATTTGGCATCCGTTGTTATCAGGGTTTTGCGGAAGTGTATAAAGAGCGCACTACTAAATTGTGGCATCCGACCACTAAATGCTTTAGTTATGAATCTTATTTGTGTCTGCATGCATATGACTGATCCTTGAATAATAAAATGTTAATGGCCATGTACTATAACATTGGGCACCTTATGAAGTGTCTTGGTGTTAAAAATACTTACATATAAGAGATGAACAGATTTTTTAAAATTTTTATTTTTAAATACTAAATCACAAAATAATGTGAATGAAATATTATTTCCCGTGCAAATTAAAAGATTTCAATACATTTTTTGTACGTCATTCTTATACGTTCAGTATATGTGTACGTAATTCATTACGTATATCCCCTAGGGGTGATAGTTTGTGTGTCGAGTGATAATTTGTGGTATCTTAATGGACATTAGCACTAGACAGCTTACAATGTATCTATTGATTTACCCTCTTTTTTCATTAATAGTTTACAAAATATGTATCACTTACTACATGTATCATATCAATTAGATGTTCCGGTATTCATGTACTTGTACAATAATACCCCCAGCAACGCTATTGTAAATGCGGCCTCTGATATCACATACAGGCCGATGATACAGACCGCTAATACAGGCCGATGGTTTTGCATGAATGAGCTTAATGATTTGAGCACTGTTGTAATAGGAAAATTAAGTAAACTCGTTAACAAAGAAATCTGTTCTCACGACTTGGATCGCAAGCAAAAAAAAAAAAAAAATTACACAAAATTTGTAATGACATTTTCTTACATCGTGCGAAGAAAGGAATATCATATCATCTGTTTTGTAGCATCATTATTGTACAAGTTAGATACAGTACTATTGAAACAAAAGAAGTTGCCCGTATTGGATATAACGGGTTTCTGGCCTTCACCTGAGTACTCATGCGGAAAAAGAAACCCGTTATATCCAATACCGGCAACTTCTTTTGTTTCAATAGTACTGTATCCTATACTTATATATCTACGTAATTTAGTATGAGAATTGTTAGGCGAAATAACCATTCTGATTTAAATGTAAAAAAAATCGATATTCAGACGTCACATTTTTGGATATTGTAATATACATGTAGTAATGTGTTTTTCAGATTTATACCCACGTGCGGCTTGGCGACAAAAATCGCTATGAACAAGTAAAAAATAACTTAATTTTCCTAATCAATTAAAAGGAAATACGATACTAATTTAACATTTCTGTATAAAGTGTTGTTGCCAACTGAACAAAAATAATGAATACAATTAATAAACAAGCAAATTGTTTCCCGAACGAAAATGTTTTTTGTCTGTTCTTCGATTTACGGATTCTGATGACCTCTTTGATATCTTCAAACTCTATTTGAGTAAAGTAATCTTATTGGTAAAAACTGATAACCTCAATATAATGGTACATGTACCTGATTTACTTAAACGATTGTAAATTTGTAAAACATTATTAATCAGATCTATATTTAGTCTGATCAGCTGCTTGTTTGTATCAGAAGACAAAGGATGTGATAATATGACAGTAATATGATTAACACTAAAGACACATTCTGATCGTCATAGATCTGTCTGTGTCACGATTTTGTATGAAACAAAAACCGATTTTTAATTATTACGTTTCAGTAACAGTCTGTTGTATATATGTATACATGTATTTATATTTCTTACATGTACCTTAATAGGCGTTATGCACCATTATGTGCGTGTTGTTAAACGTCCTCTAATATTATTTTTTACCGCCACGATATAACTGAAATATTGTAATATTGTTGGAAATGGCGATAAACACCATAAACCTATATAAATAATATTGCACTCTCCAACAAACATGGAAGATGTAAAGCCTGCATCTCAGAATTAAAATTTTATATACCAAATAACATCTTAACGATAAAGACGCCCAAATGTAGTGTTTATCAGTAGAAGTAAAGAGTATACTGCTCAGCTACAAGCTAATGGCTGTTTTACACTCTTATTGTTGAAAACCCACTGTGGCTGTGAATTGTAGAACAGCAATCAAAGCTCGGCTTCTTTACTTTAATTGATGTCTAGGTGAAATGTTCGATAGTCTCTAATGTTCATTTCTTACTAAAAACATTAAACCATATTCTGAACATTCACTTTTCCTTAAAAGTCATCATGATTGAGATTATTTGTTGAAACTGTACTCTTTAAAATTTGAAAGTGAACCGGATAGAACTTTTTGTTTGCACATCCCATGGACCAACCCTCTCAATTACAATATGTTGACGCTTTAACGATAAAAACCCTATGTTATTAGCCATAACCCCCTCACCTCCTTCAACAACAAAAAATGTGTTTTCTCCCCCCAACAGTAGTTGAGGTGTTATCCCCATAATAATGTCGTATAGTGAAAACAAGTTAGAGCATGCCCTCTGCATGCATGCGTATTCGTTAACAATGTATATGTTACAGTAAATGTGTGTAATTAGGAATTTCGTGAAATTACTGATTTTTTTAGGATTTCATGTAATTACTAAGCCATTTAGTAATTTAATGAAATTCCTAAAAATTCTAGTGTTTTCACGTAATTACTGAAAAAAATCATGAATTTTACATACATTTACTAATTTCTTATAAATTTGAACACAAGTAAAGAAAATAAATGTGTAATTTCAGCAAACAAAACATATTTACAGATACTTTGCGGTTTAAATGAAACATTTAGAGATCTCTGTTAATGTCTTATTTATTTTTACACATGTTACTGTTGTGTGACACCTAGAGTTACATAACATCCAAGCTTTTAAGCATTTGCATGTCCCACCAATTCTTCCTCTTTTTCAATAACATTTAAAATTTCATTCGGTAACTTACTGGTTGCTAGTCCAACTTTTGTTGGAGAGCCAAACATCGCTTCATACGGTGATCTTTTGATGCACTCATGAAAACGGCGGTTCTTTTGAAATTGAAATGACTTTTAATCCTACTGCCCATTTGGTTGTGTCATTGTCACGCATCCAGCTTACAATCATGCCATGAATGTCAGCATTTGACTGCTCTACGCTGCCCTGCGACTGTGGATGCCGAGGCTTACCATGAACAATTGCCAAGTCAGGCCACAACACTTTAAGTTATTTGATGATTTCTGCTGTGAATTCTCGACCATGGTCAGATTGCAAAATATGGGGAGGGGGTGTGGGGTGCACCAAATACCAAAACTATATTCAGTAAAATTGTATAAGCTACTTCAGCAGCTCGTTTTGAAGACAGGGCCTCAATTATACAAAATTTGGTCAGATGGTCCTGGTAATTCATAATAAATCTATAATTGCCATCTGGCATACTTTGCATATCAACTAAATCCACTTGGCCCCTTGAATTGAAATCTTTTGACACAATAGATTTGACAACAACTCCTTTACTTGGATTTTTCCTTTTCAGTTGACATTCTTCGCACACAGACTTGTAAAAGTTAATGCAATTGAGAGTAATGTTAGCATATTTCCTATTAATTTCTTTTTGCATCTTATCTCTACCAGCATGATTCAAAGCCATATGAGCTTTCTTGATTATATCATAAGTTTCTTCTATTGAAGCAAAGTATTTAATGTCGTCGTTGTCTGTTTTCCTTTTCCTGATAAGTTTGCTCAAGTCTCCCAATTTCAAGGTGTCGTACCTGAAAATATGTTAACACAATAAGTGTCTTGTCATACTTATTTTGATGTAACCTAAAGGCTAGTGTACAACAATGTTACCAATTATCATCAAGGAATGCAAAAGTTATGAACCGGAAACGAATTGCACGGACAGACAGACGAAGTGATTCCTATATACCCGCCCTGAACTTTGTTCGTGGAGGTATAATAGCTCCAACAAAAGGGTATTATAATAACTCCTAGACCTTTCAAATGTAGATTTTGTCATGTTGATCATTTTTGGAATTAATACCAATCAGCTATCTCTTTGATCAAGAAAAAAATAAAAGACATAGGAACTGCCTCCTGTTAATCAAAAGACAGAAGGCCAAAGCTGTTGGTTGTGAATCTACATGGATGCATATTTTGACTTTTTTATTTGCATTTGTTTTTCGTGCCGTATCCATACATGGCATTCCCCATATCAAACTAGAAATACTGTGAGCAAAGCTCACTAACTGATACCCCCACTCCCCCTATGGGATTCAATGGCAAAGTCCATGTTTTGGTATGTGAAACCCCAAAAGTCGTCCAGATCAAAATCTAAAATAGGAGGTGCACAATGGCATCATATAATAAAGATTCTGTGAAAGTTTCATTCAATTTAATTCAACGATTGGGACGGACAGACGGACACCACGATCACTATACAACCCCCACTTTTCAAAGCAGGGGTATAATAAGTAAGAGCAATGGATGGAAGTAAAGATGTTTACCTTCCGATATAGTAATAGTCATCTCTTGACTTCTTGTAGTTTTCGTCAGTTTCTATGCACTGTAGACATTCAATGATTTCTAGTATTTTCTCTTTTGGCAGCAAAACTTGTTCTTTCTTTTCATTGTAATATTTATACATTTCATCAATAAATTCCCTTTCTCTTTTATCTTGTGTCATTTTAACAACTTGATGTTCAATGACTTAAATCAAACAGTGAGACGTTCACTCAGTATAGTGGGATGAGTAGCAACTCACTTCCATATACTACATGTAAAATGCCTTTAAGGAGATTTGTTTAAGTAATTAAAGCATTTAATTACATGTAACAGTACAATTGTTGAAAACATGCAGATTTATTGTACATTTTATCAATAAAAGGAAATCAGTAAATGTGTGTAAAATTCTCCAAAAGTTGTAATTACTGTTAAAAATGAGTAATTTCACGTAATTACTAAGCCCTTTAGAAATCATTACATGAATTTTCAGTAATTTCATGAAATTCCTGATTACACACACTTACTGTAACATATATACATGTACATGCATTTATGTTTGATTTGATAATTAACATGATAGCAAAAAATCAGGAAAAAAAACTTGGACGGTTTAAAGTGAACAAAAGTACAAAGCTAGGGCCATCGGATGTATCGCTTAGTTTTTCTCATGGACTACATTACAATTCAGTTTATACGAAAAATTATTTGCAATGTCACGTGCGTGATACACATATTCGTCTTTGTCATCAATGGATCAATTTTTGCACAGGTGTGATATATTCTAGATGTAACCCAAAAATTAAAGAATTTAATACATATAATTTACTTCCTCGTTTAATCACGTACTGAATATTTGTGGTTGACCTCACTGCTAATGTATATATTAACATGGGTCGTCGTGGTCGTGATCGTATTGTAGTTGGATTTACAACTACCTATGCAATCAGTGTCTATCGCCACTGAAGGTGTGAGTTCGATCCCGATCCATGGCGAGGTGTACTCCATACAGCATTATGTCATAAAGTTTGTCAGTGACTTTAGATAGGTCGGTGGTTTTCTCCAAGCACTCCGGTTTCCTCCACCAATAAAACGGATCGCCATGATATAACTGAAATATTGTTGAAAATGGCGTTAAACACCATAAATAAAACCTATATATTAAAATCCATTAAAACGTGTAAATTAAAAATACAATATTTCAGAAAGACCATGTACAATGTAATTGTATATTTAAATTTTTCTTTCGTCAATCGATGATTTTCAGTCGCAAATTTAGCTTGACGTAAGTAAAACGTAAAATCTTTGGTTTACGTAGTGGCTATTTAATGATTAAATAATGCATTCCAGTACGATAAAAAGATGGCTAGAAACACAAATTCAGATTCAATATTTTATTAAAGTCTCACCACATGTAATACATATAATACACAATCATCACAATATATACATTGTATAAAACAGAAGTTTTATAGATAAACTACAAGTGTCATTCTATAAAGAATTATGAGAGACTATATACATTTCAATAAATTAAAATTTAAATCATGTCTAAAACATTTCAGTTCAGTAAAAAGTTAACTATCCATCAATAATATAAAAAACTATTTCTTCTACTTAAAATATTAAAGTAGATCATAACACTCCGTACTTTTAAATAGATATATAAACTTATCATCATCAGATCAAATAATAACACACGAAATATTCCGGCAGACAAACTGCGTTTGTTAGTCCCTCTTTGCAAATGTCGGTTATATGAACAGTAATTTCGACCAGTTTCGTATATCCACGAATAGGTATGCGTTCTGATAACCATTCGGGAATTTTCTGCATTGTTTCAGCTATACGTTATACGTATATTCACAAAAAGTATGCGTTCTGATAACCGTTCGGGCAGTTATTGTATTGTTTTATCTACTAGTTATACGTATATCCACAAAAAGTATGCGTTCTGATAACCGTTCGGGCAGTTATTGTATTGTTTTATCTACCAGTTATACGTATATCCACGAACATATATGCTGATAACTTTAACTAGCAGAATATTAATTGCACTCGATCGTAAAATTGCGTGTGGTATATATATTTATAGTATTCTGCATGCGTCAGTATTTTTGTGATAACCAGGCGTGGATTTAGAGAGAGCGTGCAGGTCGTGCACCCACTTAAATGGACATATCATAGCATATGCTATAAAAAAAAACAGTATTGAATTTGTCATAATACTAGTAATGGCATTATTTCTTCAAACTCTCGGAGCTGTCCTCCACCTCCTGGTTCCAATACGAGTACTCTACCTTGTATCCGCTGTTGCCAAAGACCCATTTGACCAGATTTAAGATAGTAACGCCTATTTAACCCATATACTATTTTTTATTTAAAAATAATAGGTACTGCACCTGTACTTGCATCACGGTTTGACAGGTAACATTTGATAGCCATTTTTGACAGAATAGAAAGTATTGTCACAATATAGCATCATATATGAATGAAGTAAAAAGAGAAGGCAATTAGGTCTCCGTCAAGGTACCATATCAAATAACAAGAAAATACCGAGATAAGATCTTCGTTAGATTATTTAATTTCACAAAGTGTTAAATTTCTAACCTTTAAGGTGGTCGCTTGTCACTCCAGTCGTTATAAGTCAATAGAAAGATAATTTTGTAATTTATGATTTTGTTGCATCATAAAAAATCTTATTTAAAATGTACGATTTAATTTAAGTTTTCTGAAACATAATCATTTACAAATTTAAGCAAGCTGTAAATGGATACACGAATATAAGTTGAAAATACAACGTAATAAAACCTGTTCGAATTCCGACAATGAAATCGTTTGAAATATTTGAAAAATACAAAAAATGTGTCAATAATAAGAAGTGTATTAGCTTTTGACTTAGAAATGAAACCATAAATTCAAATAAAATCACCATTTTGCATGGATAAAAAAATACAAGTTGCACCAAACGGATAAGATTAGGATAGACCTATGATAGGAGTAATTAGTGTAATTAGTTATACAGCGCGGGCCATTTATCATATTTATTGTTTGGAGAAAAACAGAGTACCCCGGTTTTATAGAAAACCTCTTGCCTCCCTTGACTTTATAAAAAAAGAAAAGAAATAGGCGATAATAGTGTACATCAGATCATTTGCCTTCAAGCAAGCGAATAGAGGCTTAGGGTTATTGGTACTTAACAACACTTTCAACACTATTTCAGCTATATCGTGGCGGTTACTTTGACTTATGGAGGGAAACATGAGTACAGGAAGAAAACCACGAACGTGACACTGACAAACTTTATCACAAAGTTGTATCGAGTGCACCTCTTCATATGCGAAAATAAAACTCACAACTGTATTGAAATACGACTCTGGTTGCATTGCAACTACTACATATATACACTATCACGACATGGACATCCGCTGTCCCCAGCCATATTAATTCCCTGTTGTTAATATTGTTTGAGCTGGGAACCTTCTGCATTGAATGTTTAAATGCTGTACAGGAACGCGGACGTGATCTTCATTGTTGCCCCGTTTAATATAACATAACAAGATATTTAGTGTTATGCTAAACGTTTATTATAACATAACAAGATATTTAGTGTTATACTAAACGTTTATTATAACATAACAAGATATTTAGTGTTATACTAAACGTTTTATATAACATAATTATATTTGCATGTACCTTGTTTGTTACATAGCAAACATCTGTCAAGTTTATTATAGAAACATAGCTTGAGTATTTTCTATGCAAAAACCCAGCGTGAAATACTTAATTTTACAGAAACGTAACATTAACAACTTGACATAGTCTATAAATTTACTAAATTTGATATCTACGTTTTATTATTATTAAAACCTTTTCACATTAGAACTTTTTTTTTTTTTTTTTTTTTTTTTTCATATCAAAACCTGTATTGGAGTCTTTCATGTAAACTTCATACTACCTTTTTATTTAATTATGTCTGAGGTACTCTGTCAAATGACGATTATCTTGATAATTATGAAAATATAGTTTAAACAGTGATGGTCAACAATTTCAAGTAGACGAACAATTATATATTAGCTTAAATCATTGGATATAAAGAGGATTACGATATTTTGCGTTGGAAATCCAGGTTCTTGCTTGAAACTGGCACACTGGCGGTGTTAAACCGATAAATGAGATTCTAACCTTCCTCTCTTGATTATTATATCTCTAACGGCAATACAGATATAAACAAACGATAGAAGAAACATGCACATAATCGCTTCCTCTCAAAAAGAACACAAAATATTACAAAAATAAAGAGCACCATCAACCTAGACAATACGATAGAACGCCTCTACTATCAATGGTAATTAAAAGCCCCTAATTGATTAACTATAAGCTAGGAAACTGTTGATTAGATACCATTACTGTTACTAGAACAGGGATATCATAACTGATACTTCTAAAGATTTAATATCATTAAATCATTAACATCAAAATAAATTAAAGGTCTTCGTGGGAGACTAGAATAAATAGGTCAACGATTTTTGTAATCATATATTGAATATAAAATGTCTTGATTTTTTAACAAAAGAAAACCTGCCTCAAATAGTCAATATGTAGGTGCTAAATCATGACCCTTTTACGGGTAATATTTTTCATTAATTTTACAAGTTTTGATGCGTTAGATTTGAACAGTTTTGCTTTGATAATTACGTCGCCATAGAAACATGAAATGGAAATACCCTTTTTGAACTACATCTGGAATTGTATTTATATTAAAGATCTTTATAGCGATAATGAAATTTAATGAAAGCTTGCAATAATTTACGAAAGTGGTTTCCTAGGTGTGAAAATTTTTCCGTGATCACGAGATTACGGCCATTATAATACAAAAACGTGCAAAACGAAGTAACTGAGAAATGTAAACGTCATATGATGGGGTCAAAGAAACCTCACCATCTAGAAAAGGAAAATTGACGATAGGAAAAGAAAAATCATCTCCTTTGTCATAAACGCGTGTGTTTAATTTTCGCTAAGAAAATTACATTGCGTATTGTATGTTCAATCAAATACAATTATAATATAAAACAGTATATCTTATTATATGTAAATATGAATTAAACACCCGGCAACGGCTTGACTGAAATAAATACTCCGTTACGTTTTTCTCTCGTTTAACTATTTCCTTCTATAATCGTTACATGGCTTACTACAGAAATGTCAGCATTTATGAAGAAATTTGTTTCAGAATTGATTTCAGAACCACATTATGTATTTGATTTTTGATGGCGATGTGTTTGAAAGTTACACGTTCATGGTGATGAACTTATTTACAGTTTTATAGAGTGTTACGTAAAACTAGGAATCAATTTATTCAATCTGATATCGCTCTACTAACAAATTGTTTCCTAAGCTTGTAAAGAAATGTCAAAAATAATTCCATTTATTGATATTTCGTGGCGTAAGACGGAGTGATTATCACTTTTTTTCAATTTGAAAGAAAGCGAAGTGATTCAGCTCTCTTGTTTAATAAGTATTAGAATCTATCGATAAATTTACCACTCAATTATTTATGTATTATAATCTAGTTATTGTGGATATCGAGACAAGATGAAAAATAAGAGAAATCAACGAAATCATTTAGATGACGAAAACAGCCAAATAAACGAAATCTTTGTAACTAATGAAATTAAACAAACAATGCAGGAAATATTTGAAACACACATATTAATAGCTTCATATTATATACAACGAAACTTTTAACCGTTTTTGCAGATGAATATGTTGATTTCTCTAGTTTCATTTCGTATTATTATAATTGTCTTCCGTTTCTTTCTTGAAGTCGCTCAAGTTGATTTCCGGAGCACCTGACTTCACCCCTAGTTTTTAGTTTGGTTCTTGTTGCTCAATCTTTAACGTAATAATGTAATAATATTTTATTGCGATAAATTAAGCAATATGATCGGACACAAGTTATTGCAACTTATATTAAGTCCTTTCCTTACATAAATAATAGATATAATATATAATGACAGCAAAACATATACAACATAGTATTAACAATAAGAGGTAAGCGAAAGTCATGAATTAATACAAACAGGGGAAACAAGGAGAAAAATCAGAGAGAAAAAAATATAACAAACTTCTAAAGCTGCTGACTTGATGTATAAAATCTTTTTGTCTGTTTATTAAAAAAACGAACTTTCTCAAAAATTTTCGAATTAGTATGATCAGTATATATATATAATTTCCAATCAATAATGTTTCAATATTAATCTCAATATTCATATTCATAATCAATCGTTAGTATTCTGTCTTGTTTTCACGACCATTATTTGTCATCTTGTAGTTTTTCTTTTGACGACTGCATTATGTGTCTTGGTTTACAGCTTCTGATTACCCATTTGGTCTCTTCAATCTATACGTAGTTTTTCTTTTGACGACTGCATAATGTGTCTTGGTTTACAGCTTCTGATTACCCATTTGGTCTCTTCAATCTATACGTAGTTTTTGTTTGTATTCATCCACCAGATACCTCCGTTATCCAGAAACGTGTAGAAGTTGGCGTGACATGACATTATGTATCATATCACTGCACATGATAGTGTCTTATTAGCTGTGATATGAAGATTAAATGTGAAAAACTACTAGGACATTTGAACCAGAATTTGAAGGAAAAATCAATGATGGTCTTCGTAAGAAGAGTTTGAAGATATATAATCCGTAAATCTAAGGACAGACAACACAATGGCAAAAGAATAAGGACAAAGTGACAAACAATGATCTACAGAACACTACACACACAAAGAAAACCCAACAACTACAGATTGAGCAACACGAACCTCACTAAAAACCTGGGGTGATCTTGATTGCTTCGGAAGGCATTTTTTTTTTTTTTTTCCCTTTATAATACACAACAGTATCGCCAAACAAAATTAAAATCCAACGAAAATGTTGGAGGGATGAATTTCATGTCTCATATCTCTATTGTTATCTTAAGTATAGAAGAATAACTATTAACGGGTACAGAAAGGAGTGACACCATTGAATGAATGACCGATAAATGTAGTGCTTGACCAACTTTATTGTTTACGCCTGCGTAATAATTGATTTCTTTATATTTCCGTTGTTTACAAGTTCACAATCAAAATGATACAGCCAAATACAAGAACCTCGATTTGGTTTAGCTGATCCCCAAAAATCGTCCGAATAAGACATAAGATCGTAGATGAGTATACGTTCATATCCGTAAATGTGGAAAATTTAACACTATTGCCTCTTTCTAAGATTCTTCGATGAGATTTTGGAATCTTTCAGACAGTGTGGTATTTTTTTCAGATACATTTTTCGGCTTCGCCTCGTGGTTGAACTGTGATGGGTGGTTACACTTCAGTATGTTAAAATCTTCATATCTACGGATGTATGAGAACGTAGATAATGCGTCTTATAATAATCACCAAACCCTGATAAGTCTTTAAATTTAGAATTATTCTTTAATTCTATTTTCCTGTTTTTGGTGTAAATTCACACAATTTGTGCTTTGAAAACAGTTGGTCATTAACCCCTAAGATATTATTTGTGTTCCAAGTATCAGTTTTTAATGCATAATATACAACTTGTAACTGTAAGTGTTTCACAACTTAATATTGATAAAATTAGCTAATTTGAGTAACACAAGAACAGTACAATTAGGTTATTGGCCCGACTATCGGCTGCTGAGAGATTTGATAGACAACTAATTTAAGCCTCTCATTCAATAAGATTGTACGATATTGTCTCCAATTTAAGATCTTGTATGTTCTTTCCCACGAATTCAATGTTTATTGTTGTTTTCTGTAGAAATGGTTTAATGCTGGTAGTAGTTAACATGACTTTATAAGAACTTTATATTGCACTTTTAGAAGAAGAAGAAGATGACATGATTGATTGTTGTTTCTCGTCCATTTTATTTGAGAAACGTTAATTTAAAGATATTCTGAATCAACGCTATCGAATAAAATATATGCCATGGTCTAGAATAATATTTTGTTGCTAAACATTCGATTTAGTGTAGCTATAATTTGTGACAGGATGTCTTTGGGTAGTTTAAGACCCAAGTAGAGCATGGTACTATGGTTATCATGAGGAGCGTTGAGGGGTGGGGGCAGGGCCGGAATATGATTTTTGGGGGCCATATGCTAATAAAAGTATTAACCCCTAAGACGGAGCTACACTCACCTGCACATGTCTTGAATATTGTTTTACTCGTGATATATTTTAGCGACATTTACATAGCTTGAAGTTAGCGTATTGCAAAGAAAACATATATTTGAATTTTTTTTTAGCTTTGGGGTCCCAAGATTGAGGGGTCTTAGGCTGTAGCCTATAGGATAATCCAGCCCTAGGTGGGGGAGTGGTGTCGAGGCCACACTCCCGAAAAATAATATCAGAATTTACAGATAAGAAAATAGCGATTTATACCAGGACAAAGTAGTTCAGTTAAGACCATTGTATATCAGTATTGTCATGGCATATAAAAAACGCATACCAGTCTTTATATATATTGTGTAGACTTTATTTATCTCTGAAATTATTATTCACAAGAGAACCACCCTTAACTTTAGCCCTACCACGTGATTTACGACACTGACGGGCACAATTATAATTTAACACTGATGGACTGATTGATTGATTGCAGTGTAATATCCCTTATCGATTGCTGGAAAACATTATTTTAACGATTAAAATATGTTTGAGAGACAGTCGGATTATAAGAAAATGTTGGATGAGATAAATATTATGAATTATAAGCTATTTACGTCACTTTCAACATTAAATCAGCTAGTATATCGTGGCTGTCAGTTATTGCAGTAAATACCGATCTGTTACACCTTATCAAATTTACATCGAGTTCGTGTGTACCTATTATAGATACAGACAGAAATCTGACTCGCAAGATCACGACGACCTCAATTGAATAAGAATCAATAATAGATGAAGGTTAGCAACATCAGAAACAAAACGTTATGTTTTGGCCACATCCGTGTTGTTACTCCTTTTTAGTTTTCTGTGTTGTTGTTTTGGCCACATCCGTGTTGTTACTCCTTTTTAGTTTTCTGTGTTGTTGTTTTGGCCACATCCGTGATGTTACTCCTTTTTAGTTTTCTGTGTTGTTGTTTTGGCCACATCCGTGTTGCTACTCCTTTTTAGTTTTCTGTGTTGTTGTTTTGGCCACATCCGTGTTGTTACTCCTTTTTAGTTTTCTGTGTTGTTGTTTTGGCCACATCCGTGTTGTTACTCCTTTTTAGTTTTCTGTGTTGTTGTTTTGGCCACTTCCGTGTTGTTACTCCTTTTTAGTTTTATGTGTTGTTGTTTTGGCCACATCCGTGTTGTTACTCCTTTTTAGTTTTCTGTGCTGTTGTTTTGGCCACATCCGTGTTGCTACTCCTTTTTAGTTTTATGTGTTGTTGTTTTGGCCACATCCGTGTTGTTACTCCTTTTTAGTTTTCTGTGTTGTTGTTTTGGCCACATCCGTGTTGTTACTCCTTTTTAGTTTTCTGTGCTGTTGTTTTGGCCACATCCGTGATGTTACTCCTTTTTTGTTTTCTGTGTTGTTGTTTTGACCACATCCGTGTTGTTACTCCTATTTAGTTTTCTGTGTTGTTGTTTTGGCCACATCCGTGTTGTTACTCCTTTTTAGTTTTCTGTGTTGTTGTTTTGGCCACTTCCGTGTTGTTACTCCTTTTTAGTTTTATGTGTTGTTGTTTTGGCCACATCCGTGTTGTTACTCCTTTTTAGTTTTCTGTGTTGTTGTTTTGGCCACATCCGTGTTGTTACTCCTTTTTAGTTTTCTGTGCTGTTGTTTTGGCCACATCCGTGATGTTACTCCTTTTTTGTTTTCTGTGTTGTTGTTTTGACCACATCCGTGTTGTTACTCCTTCTTAGTTTTCTGTGTTGTTTTGGCCACATTCGTGTTGCTACTCCTTTTTAGTTTTCTGTGTTGTTGTTTTGGCCACATCCGTGTTGTTACTCCTTTTTAGTTTTCTGTGTTGTTGTTTTGGCCACTTCCGCGTTGTTACTCCTTTTTAGTTTTATGTGTTGTTGTTTTGGCCACATCCGTGTTGTTACTCCTTTTTAGTTTTCTGTGTTGTTGTTTTGGCCACATCCGTGTTGTTACTCCTTTTTAGTTTTCTGTGCTGTTGTTTTGGCCACATCCGTGATGTTACTCCTTTTTTGTTTTCTGTGTTGTTTTTTTGACCACATCCGTATTGTTACTCCTATTTAGTTTTCTGTGTTGTTGTTTTGGCCACATCCGTGTTGCTACTCCTTCTTAGTTTTCTGTGTTGTTTTGGCCACATTCGTGTTGCTACTCCTTTTTAGTTTTCTGTGTTGTTGTTTTGGCCACATCCGTGATGTTACTCCTTTTTAGTTTTATGTGTTGTTGTTTTGGCCACTTCCGTGATGTTACTCCTTTTTAGTTTTATGTGTTGTTGTTTTGGCCACATCCGGGATGTTACTCCTTTTTAGTTTTATGTGTTGTTGTTTTGGCCACATTCGTGATGTTACTCCTTTTTAGTTTTCTGTGTTGTTGTTTTGGCCACATTCGTGATGTTACTCCTTTTTAGTTTTATGTGTTGTTGTTTTGGCCACATTCGTGTTGTTACTCCTTTTTAGTTTTCTGTGTTGTTGTTTTGGCCACATCCGTGTTGTTACTCCTTTTTAGTTTTCTGTGCTGTTGTTGTGGCCACATCCGTGATGTTACTCCTTTTTTGTTTTCTGTGTTGTTGTTTTGACCACATCCGTGTTGTTACTCCTTTTTATTTTTATGTGTTGTTGATTTGGCCACTTCCGTGATGTTACTCCTTTCTAGTTTTCTGTGTTGTTGTTTTGGCCACATCCGTGTTGTTACTCCTTTTTAGTTTTCTGTGCTGTTGTTTTGACCACTTCCGTGTTGTTACTCCTTTTTAGTTTTCTGTGTTGTTGTTTTGGCCACATTCGTGTTGTTACTCCTTTTTAGTTTTCTGTGTTGTTGTTTTGGCAATATCCGTGTTGCTACTCCTTTTTAGTTTTCTGTATTGTTGTTTTGGCCACATCCGTGTTGCTACCCCTTTTTAGTTTTCTGTGTTGTTGTTTTGGCCACATCCGTGTTGTTACTCCTTTTTAGTTTTCTGTGTTGTTGTTTTGGCAATATCCGTGTTGTTACTCCTTTTTAGTTTTCTGTGTTGTTGTTTTGGCCACTTCCGTGATGTTACTCCTTTTTAGTTTTATGTGTTGTTGTTTTGGCCACATCCGTGTTGTTACTCCTTTTTAGTTTTCTGTGTTGTTGTTTTGGCCACTTCCGTATTGCTACTCCTTTTTAGTTTTATGTGTTGTTGTTTTGGCCACATCCGTGATGTTACTCCTTTTTAGTTTTCTGTGTTGTTGTTTTGGCAATATCCCTGTTGCTACTCCTTTTTAGTTTTCTGTGTTGTTGTTTTGGCCACATCCGTGTTGCTACCCCTTTTTAGTTTTCTGTGTTGTTGTTTTGGCCACATCCGTGTTGTTACTCCTTTTTAGTTTTATGTGTTGTTGTTTTGGCAATATCCGTGTTGCTACTCCTTTTTAGTTTTCTGTGTTGTTGTTTTGGCCACATCCGTATTGTTACTCCTTTTTAATTTTATGTGTTGTTGTTTTGGCAATATCCGTGTTGCTACTCCTTTTTAGTTTTCTGTGTTGTTGTTTTGGCCACATCCGTGTTGTTACTCCTTTTTAGTTTTCTGTGTTGTTGTTTTGGCCACATCCGTGATGTTACTCCTTTTTAGTTTTCTGTGTTGTTTTGGCCACATCCGTGATGTTACTCCTTTTTAGTTTTCTGTGTTGTTGTTTTGGCCACATCCGTGTTGTTACTCCTTTTTAGTTTTCTATGTTGTTGTTTTGGCCACATCCGTGTTGCTACTCCTTTTTAGTTTTCTGTGTTGTTTTGGCCACTTCCGTGTTGTTACTCCTTCTTAGTTTTCTGTGTTGTTGTTTTGGCCACATCTGTGTTGTTACTCCTTTTTAGTTTTCTGTGTTGTTGTTTTGGCCACTTCCGTGTTGTTACTCCTTTTTAGTTTTCTGTGTTGTTGTTTTGGCCACATCCGTGTTGTTACTCCTTTTTAGTTTTCTGTGTTGTTGTTTTGGCCACATCCGTGTTGTTACTCCTTTTTAGTTTTCTGTGTTGTTGTTTTGGCTACTTCCGTGATGTTACTCCTTTTTAGTTTTATGTGTTGTTGTTTTGGCCACATTCGTGTTGTTACTCCTTTTTAGTTTTCTGTGTTGTTGTTTTGGCCACTTCCGTGTTGTTACTCCTTTTTAGTTTTCTGTGTTGTTGTTTTGGCCACATCCGTGTTGTTACTCCTTTTTAGTTTTCTGTGTTGTTGTTTTGGCCACATCCGTGTTGTTACTCCTTTTTAGTTTTCTGTGTTGTTGTTTTGGCCACTTCCATGATGTTACTCCTTTTTAGTTTTCTGTGTTGTTGTTTTGGCCACATCCGTGTTGTTACTCCTTTTTAGTTTTCTGTGTTGTTGTTTTGGCCACTTCCGTGTTGCTACTCCTTTTTAGTTTTCTGTGTTGTTGTTTTGACCACATCCGTGTTGTTACTCCTTTTTAGTTTTCTGTGTTGTTGTTTTGGCCACATCCGAGTTGTTACTCCTTCTTTGTTTTCTGTGTTGTGTGTTATTTGTTTTTGTTTTGTCTTTGAACACGAGGAGAGTACTCTAACCATTACACCACCGATGAGAATAGTTAGTACGAGAACAGGTTCAACAATACCATTAAGAAATGAGGGTGAAATAGGACAACTGGTCCAACGACATTTGGCTGTTGATGCATACGTATGGAGAATTGGATAGGTTCGAACACATTCAGCCTCTTGTAGAGGATGTACAATGAGCTAACTCTTTCTCGTAATCTATAAAATGGGTCTGGAACGAGCAAGTAGTGTGACACTCTCCAAACATGGCACCCACTATGAACATCGGCCATACTTTCTCTATTAAACTGGGAGCAAATATTCAGATTGTTGATTATTTTGACCACGGTTATCTCGAGGAGAAAAAAATCAATGATACATAGTTTCACAGTTACTTTTGGAACAAAATATTTGACAGGCATGGCCACTAGTGTTCCTCCCTACGAAACTTTCAGTCTTATTAAAAATAATATTCTTCATCAGTCTAAAAACTACAAAAATCACTTCGAAAATTCAAATTTCTGAGGTATGTGACCTTTAGGTCACGTTGGCCATGTGACATACAGTTTCATAAATATGCTGTTCATATCAATGGGGATTTTTGATGATAAGCTCCGCCCACAAATTTTGTCGGTAGGCACTACCGCAAATTCCCCTTTAAGCTGAAAACCCCACCCCAAATTGAGAAGACATCATACCGTATATCCGCCATCCGGGGACGTGCTGGACAGCTCTGTGGGTTGGTCAAGGAAGCCACAGTGTGTGTACAAAAAGGAAATAATTTTTTTTTAGTGGGGTTCGTGTTACTCGATCTTTAGTTTTATGTTTATGTTTTGTAGATAGTTGTTTGTCTTTTTGTACTTGTTCTTTTGGCCATTGTGTTGCCTGTTCTTCTTCGATATACGGATTCTGATTACCTCCCTTTGGTATCTTCAAACTCTTCTTAATGGACTATTTATATTGAGAAACGGAATCGTGTCCTTCCTTGATTTACTACATAATTAGATAATTATAGATTTGGGAAACAAATATATTATATTTCTGTCATTGTATTCTATTTAAAGAAGGTTATCTACCATTTTGAAATATTTTTCAATTTTAAACAGAATCAGATAATCGGAGAAAGTGACACTTTATATACAGTGTATCTATATATTTTTTTTTATTGTTTAATAATTCTAAATATAACTGACAATTTGGGATGAGACAATTAGACGTTTATGTCGCTGATAATATCAGTTTAATAGTAGAAAATTACTATGATGGATTTATACTTTAAATCTTTTTGTACATTAAACTGTCAAAAGTGAAACATTGGTCGTTGATTTTAAAATGTAGGACGCCCACCCAATGGAAAAAACCTGTTCAAATGGTTTTCGAGGTATGACAATTGCTTGACATTTTTTGCCCTTCTGTTCGTGTGGGAGCATTCGTGGTCGTGATCGTATGGTAATCGGATTTACAACTACCTGTGCAATCAGTGCCCATTACCATTAAAGTTGTGAGTTCGAATCCCGTTCATGGCGAAGTGTACTCGAAACAACATTATATGATAAAGTTTGTCAGTGACTTGCGACAGGTCGGTGGTTTTTCTCCGGTTTCCTCCACCAATAACACCGACCGCCACGATATAACTGAACTATTGTTGAAAGTGGTGTTAAGCAACATAAACCATAAACCATTTTGTCCGCGCGCCATTCAATCATTTATTAATCCATTTTTTTTTTAATCCGGATATACCATTGGGTAAATAAAACACATAACTGTCAACTTTTACTCCAGGAAGAATACATATATATGTATAAAGTTCAAGATTAGGATTCGGTGTTCTTTACAACAACTTTACTCTGCTCATCCAGTTATATGTGAGAGTCGGCATTTTACGACCGTATCATTTCACGATGGGGTGGGGTCTAGGCCAATAAAACTAGCTTAACCCCCGCCTTCATTTTTGAAAATTATATCATTTTGAAATTTTCTTTAAATTTTGAAATCTTATGAAAATTTTGAATTTTTTAAAAAAAATTGAAATTTTGAATTTTTTTTTTAATTTTTGAAAATATAAAAAATATTGAAATTTTATGAAAATTTTGAACAATTAAAAAAAAAAAATTTTTTTAATTGATTTTAGAATTTTGAAATTATATGAAAATTTTGAAATTCTATGAAATTTTTGAAATTTTTAGGTAATCTTCATTCTTTTTGGAGAAGGCCATAATTACCGGTCCATTATGGCCTTAAAAGCCATAATAGACCGGCAAAGCATTTTGGAGCAAAATAATGTTTTTGCTGTATAAATACAAACCAGTCTGTAGTATTCATAATATAACCTACTGGTTAATAATTATCAAATAGTTCATGGCACTAAGGGCCATATGGCAGTTTATGGACTGGGATGTTACCCACAAAATATTATATGGACCGAAGCGAAGCTGAGGTCCATATACTATTTTGTGGGTGACAGACCGGTCCATAAACTGCCATTTGGCCGGAAGTGCCATGAACTATTTGTTTTATTACATAATGATTTTATTTAAACAATTGTATTGGTTATCATGCTGTCACCTGACATTCCGTGAAAATTGATATTGTTTGATTAAAACTCGTATTGACTTGGTTTCACTTTCGTTTTCGTTTAATGTAATAAAACAATTACATTCTTTTGTGTCGGTCAATACGAGTTTTTATGGACCTTAGAAATCAATATTCACCTCAGCCTAAAGGCTTCGGTGAATATCGTTTTTAATGTCCATAAAAACTCGTATTGACCTCAACAAAAGACTATAATTGTATAATATTATACTCAATACATGCAAATCTGTCAGACGACATGTTTTTGTTATTATATATCTAAGACAAAAAAAAAGAGTTCGGACAAGATCCGGAAGAAAACATAATCGGGCCCGGTCCATATACTAAAATATTGGCCGGTCAATATATAGAGAATATTATATGGATCTTTCCGTATCACATCCCGTATCAACCGGGGACACCAATATATTGGTCGAGGGTTGATACGGGATGTTATACGGAAAGAGCCATATCATATTATGTTTATCATATACTTAAACGTGAGAAATTCTTGTTCTGTATTATGAATTGTGACGTCGATGTAGTCACTTGATCAATATTATTTTAAGGGGTATGATAAAGGGGTGATGATTTCGATATCAGTCACGGCAGACAAAGACAGTCGTAATGTTCTTTCAGTATTATATATGCACATTTCCTTTATTTAGTACTAAGTATATGATGAACGAAAATATTGACCGGCTGCGCTAACTAAGACAAATAGGGAAAATAAAAACGTAAGGCATAATATTACAGGAATAATCTATGATATAAGGATAGATATTATAAATAAAATAAATCGTCTTTCACTGCAATGATATGCAATGGGTAGTTCAATTATGGACTATTGTAAAATTTGGAATTGAGATTAGATGACGTTTTGGAATTGAAAATGATATGGAGATTGCAATTAAATTTGGGTGTTTGGGAATGCATACTGAAATATAATATGCCTATAATCGTCATTGTTATTGTTTAATTTTTAGAAATATATTTTTTTTCAAATTCATTAAATTTCGTTATTGTTAATTGTTATTGTTTAATTTTTAGAAATATATTTTTTTCAAATTCATTAAATTTCGTTATTACATGTAATGAAGTTCCTGTTGCTTATACAGTTTTAACCAATGGTGAAGATTTTTTTTTATTGTACAGCAATCTTAGAATGTATTAGTTTTTAAAATGTACTAAATTCTAAAATTTACAAGTAAATAAAAAAAATGTGATATCATTTTGTATGGACATTACTGTTGATTGATGTCACTTCAGACTATATACCGTAGTGTGATGATCGAGGAGATTCCCACCTGTCTAATGCATTAAATTTTAATTTTCTAGATCGTTAGACACATGGTTCTCATGTGTCAAAATAGTGAATTTAGCAAAATACAAACAACTTAGTAAGCTTGTATTAAATAAGTCAAACTGGTGTCGGAATTTTGTCATTTTTTATTCGATTTTTGTCAATCGCAGTAATGCCCCACGATGAAGTATGTCTTAACACATGGAAGCATTTTTTTTTATAAATTTCTTTCATACAATAATTGAGGTCTCGACCCACAGACCTGTCAAACACGTTCCCATGCATAACGGCTAAACGATTTCCTCTCGCTGTCAGGTTGTCAGGTCATCATACAGAAAACATGACCGTAACTATTGTAGATTTCGTAAAAGAGTATGTGCATTGTAACCGATTTAAATGTTAAATATTACCTCCCTACGCAACTCGCCATATACGTTTCCAGTGGAAGTCAAAAGTCATTGCACCAGTTGTCCAATTCCTCCCTCATGTCTGTTCAATGTTTATATAGTGTTGAACTTGTCTGTCGTCCTCCTAAATATGCATGAAATACATGTATGTGCCACTGGGGGTTAAGCAATAATCAACCAATCAATCAATCAATTGAATTATGGAAATCTTCATATGGTGTTAAATTCTTTTTTTGAATCCATGGGTGTGTGATATAATTTTTGTAAGCAATATTTTATAACTTTCAGTTGTGACACATAACAGAGCATGGTCCTGTTTCAACACAGCGAGTCATATTTCAAACTTCCCATCACCAGGAACGCGTACAATGTTAAACTTTGATATTTCACCAATTTAATCCATCACTTCCCTTATGGTTCAGTACAAATTCCAAAAACATAAAACAGGTAATGTTAACGCCACGTGGAGCAGGAACTGCCTTCCCTTCTGGAGCACATCATGTTTTAGTAGGATTCGTGTTGCTCAATCTTTTATTTTCTGTGTAGTGTTTTGTAGTTCATTGTTTGTCCTTTTATTTTGTTCATAGTGTTGTCTGTCATTCTTCCGATTATGCTTTTTGATTACCTCCATGGAGTCTTCAATCTTTTCTTTAAGGATTCTCACTACTATCCCAGGGACAGCGATTGTGCGTAGGTAGCTCATGTCTAACTACTAAGGACATTCAACTTGTTATATTACATTGATTGTCTATTCTTGATTACCCCTTCGGTATTCTCTAACGTTTATTCAAGTATGGCTTTCGTTCTCCAAAATCATTAAATCAGAACTCTGCATTTAATAGCATGAGATACACTTAATACTCGTTGTCGTTTACATGACTAAATCAAAGCATATAGCCATGGAATTGTATTATATCGTTTGATTGTAAGGAAAACGTAGCATCATTTTCCATCAAGTGTTAATTTGCTATAACTCAGGCGAGGTGTACTCGATACACGATAATCGAACAGAAAGTAATGTTCATATTTCATTATTATTTCATGTTGTTGTATATACATATATATCATAATATGCGATAGCAAAGATCTGTTATAGGGAATTAATTATATGCACACTTATATTGTATTTCACCCGCAAATAACTCAAATGATAGATTTCTTGTGATATTCATCAGCACACTTGCATAAAAATGTAGATCTGAAAAATGTTTAAATATTAGTAATAAAGTATCATATTTGAAGATATATGTGGACGTTCCATCGTATTTGTAAACGACGAAGACCGTTACATATAGAAACAAGTTTTAACTTTTGCAAAACACGAGTTTCCTTCGGATGTGCGTGAGTTTGCCACTGCTGGGCGCAATTATCTTCACATCTTAGTTATTTTCTTTATTTGTCAATTTATTCTCAGTTCCAGAATGTCCATAGCAACGCCCTTGCCTTAGACAGCACACACCGTGCTTAAGTGGCGTTAAATACCATAAACGAACCAAGTTAAAGCAAAATCGCGCTTTTGTGTCTTGAACATAGATAATTCGACTTATGTTTTTGAAACTCGGGACGACGCCCATATTAATTTCCACCTCCTTACATACAAATTATTCAAGATCATGACAAGAAGAGTTTGTTACAAAAGTATAACAGCGTATTCAACTAATATAAAAATTTAACATTAAGAAAACAGTAAATTGTTCCCACGTACAGACCCAGTTATCATAAATAACATACAAATTGCTATAATACCTCATACTATGAATGAATGTTCTCACACCCAGGTGAACAGTTGTAAATTTTCCTTTTTATTCATAATAATGTTAAATTAATATAAGTGTTTTATATTTAATTTTCTCTTTACCCAGCAGGATGATCACGATTACAAATTACTTATCATCAAATCTAAAATGATTTAAAATTCCTCCGTCTTTTGAAGTTTTATTTTCAAATTGCATAAAATTGTTGATACAAAATGTATGTATGTCACAACAATATTCGGTTATTGGTTACTGTGTTAAAACACAAGACGAAATATTAGGTATCAACCATTTTCTGATCTGGAAGGAGGGGGCTGGGATATTCTTGACGAAAAACAAAATTGTATCCTGTGTCGTCAATCTGATACTTAAAGATCCCCCTTCTTCTATATATGCACTAATGACGTCGATTCAGAGACGGTAAAATAGTTTGAACAAGAATTCCCAGACCCCTCTCCAATTCCAGATATTGGTCCCTTATAATCCAGAAAATGGTAGAAAAGTTTCACTCCACGGTGAGGAATTGGTTATTGGTCATTCCAGCATTTATTTATCACATGCCTACCATACTGTTTGAGGGGAGGGGGTAAGCTTGTAGATATATAAGGTTGAAATTGAATAGTGCAATCCTCGACCCTAGGAAAGTGTCGTGAAACACTAACTTTTTAAGTGGTTTCAAGGCTTGATCCCCGGCCCCCATCCCACGTCAGTGTTCTTTAGTATGTGGTCTGGTGTAGATATCAATGACATTTATGTACTGGATGACGGAGGTCCATTTTGATGTTGCCGATCATTTTGTCGTTATTTGTGATGTAAAATGTATATGTATTAGTGTACTAGGCCATCCAACTGTAGGATTATTTATAAGATATGCATAATGTGTTCGTTTTTTTTTAATAGCACAATTAGTCATAGTGTGGCGTTTTCGACAAATAACATTATGATATTAAACGCAATGTACTATTAGAATGACATTCACCCAGTTTAACAGTTTATATGTTTTTGAATATTTGTACCGATATATAATGTTTTTGGAGTTTTTCTCGTAAAAAGATTGAAGTCAAGACATGTAGCCTCTTAAATCAAACCACATTCGTCAAATGTCAGTCGATCACCCAAATATTTTTCTCTTATAAATGTTTTTATCTTAATGGATTCTTCATATTGAAATGCTATTCTGATAATATCTTGACAGCTACACATATAACGTTATAATTTCTTACAGAAATCTTAGACATTTCATTGATACGACTGTACCGTAATCCAATAACTGTATCTAGAGAAAAGTTTAATATCCGTAGCGTAAATAATTCTATTCTGTATCTAGAGAAAGTATAATCTTCGTAGCGTATAGAATTTATACTCCCTCAAAAAAAATATAAACCAATTATTTTTGTTTTATTTTAGAGAAGTTTTATGAGATTGTTAAACTTTTAAGATATAAATTTTATTTAATGGGGCAATATGAGTATCTATTTATAAACTACTTGGCAAAATATACTCCCACTGATATTGCACCCAGTTCCACCAATAAATGTTCTACATTTGACGAATGTTATGTAAGAACATGCATTTTGATTGTTTGTTTTAAATAATATCTAAAAAATCTAAAAAATGCATTGAAGTAAGGATTAAAAACATGATATCATATCAGGCACGACATGCATGACAGGCATTGGGAAATTTCCATAATTTGATTACGCGTATTTCAAAGTCACAACACCAGTAAGTGAAATTAACACCAAGTGTGCAATTAATTATTGTACGAGTTGCACATAGTGCACATCATGTTGCACTAGTATGTCGAAAAAATGACATGGTGGGCTGCTGGGGTTAAAAGGGTAGCTAAGTTGTGTAATCAACTCCACTAAACCACATGATTTAATACATCTGTTAAGGACACCTTGAAAATGTGCATGTGACTTTTTAATGACAAGTCAAATGTTTACAGAAATATTTGTCAATGAAATATTCAATACTCATTTATGAGAAGAACGTTAAGATATTTTATGTATTCGAATCCTCCTACAGTTTGTAACTTATACATAGTTTTAGTGACACAGCGAAGTCAACAGTCGTCATACATAGACAATATAAAAACATTGTCGGAAAATAATTTATTTGTACGAGATGTATATAAAGGTAGAAAAACGAGCCCTTTTATGTGCTATTTCGCGGCTAGTGCAATTGAATGTTACATTTTCCATTAATGTACGTATAATGCGTATATCTTGCAATATCAAAAATCTCAAGACAATTGCCAGTTTGTCTAAATCCTGTCATGTTAAAACAAAATTTGTGTGTATTGTAACATTATACCAGTTTATCATGAATAAATATGTTTATACCAAAAAGACGAGAAACAAGCGTCGTTCTAATCGTTGTTGTGGAGTTCTCTAGGACGTCCACGCTTATACCGTTACTGTTCGCTCAACATGAACAAGGTACCAGACTAATTATATCTTGGTCAATGACAGTATATAACAAACAAAATAGCCAATCAATGCAATTTGACTCCTCAAATAGAACCAGTGCAGGACAACACTTATTCCTTGCAGATTACAAATATCAATTTTTACGGAAATAAACTAGATTGCTCTTATTCCTAACCGCTGTATTGTTTACGGAAAAGCAACCAGTACCAATTGTATAGCCCTGGGTTTGACCTTACCGGTGCTCGAACCTAAGATCTACGGCACTTGAGGCGAGCACGGTAACCAGTGCGATGTGGATGCTGTCATTGACACTAATGAGATTGGCTTTATCTGACATACAATGTAACTATAACTGTTATGTAGGAGATTAATGTTATACGGAATACTGATATACCAGTATGTTCTAAATAAAGGAAAATAAATTAACCAGCCTTAGTATATCTACATATTAGTTAAAGTGTTAGGGGTTATATTTCTGGTGTTTAACGCCACTTTCTACAATATTTCAGCTATATCATGGTGGTCAGTTGTATCGGTGGAGAAAACCGGAGTACCAAGAGAAAACCACCGACACGCCACAAGTCACTGACCAACTTTATTAATAATATTGTATCAAGTACACTTGGCCAGGGCTGGTTTACGGAGTATGGGTCCCACTGTTCTCTGTAAAACCTGCAGTGTGTTGCGTGTACTTGAACAGCCGAGTGTAGATAACTTCAGCACGGCGCCCAGTTGGGAGCAATTGGCTTAAGGCTAGCGCTGCACCTCGCCATGAGCGGGATTCGAACTCACAATTTTAGAGGTGATAGGCACTGATTGCACAACTACCATAAAATCACGACCACTATGGCCCCTACCAGCCTTAGTATATCTGCATATTAGATAAAGGACCAACACAACAATAAATTTAACTAACAGTTTGTCCTTCTCTATTGCAGGTGCCTTTTTAATTCCTTATTTTGTTATGTTAATTTTCCTGGGATTACCATTATTTTATATGGAACTGGCACTAGGACAATTCCAAAGATGTGGGGCAATCTCAATATGGAGCAGGATATGTCCGATGTTTACAGGTAAGAAGTAACAATCACGTGCACCATTTTTGAAAAGCAAATGAACTTCAAAATAGAATATTCTAAATATCGGGGTACTTCATGATTCTACTCCTTATTCCATGATTTTGCAACAAATACAGGTCAAAGTTAAGGGTTGATACTTAACTGCTTCAAACCTTTTAATTTTCTTAGATATTAGCTGTTTTCTATACTTGTGGCTACTCACCTGTTTAATGGGACCGCCTGTATATGATCTTGAGGATTGGTGCAATGTCAAATGACATTTATTTTAGTACTATTGAGGCTATGTTATCTGGACCAACACCCTTGTGTGGATTTAAGTTTAACAACAATTTGGCTATTCCAGGCTCGGTGATGTTTAATTGCTTTAAGATTGGATGAATTATACTGGTCACATTGTCACGTTCTTTAAATTCAATTTGTGTAAGTTCAGTTTTAACTGCGGTGGTATTTCTTTTCTTTTTTTTAATTAATATTTAAATTAAATTTAGTTGCTTTTCACTATTAGTGTCTGGTATTATGATATACTCTATATATTTGCAGTATGCTCTCCTAATTGACTTCTGTATTAATCTTTTCACTTCTTTTTATTTCTGAGTGATCAACCGATTTACCGCTTGATGTCCTCTGTAATCCACGGGTTTCCATCTTTTGTTTTTGTATTTTTCTGTGATATATTTTTACTTCCATCTTTTGTTTTTGTATTTTTCTATGATATATTTTTACTTCCATCTTTTTTTTGTGGTTTTTCTGTGATATATTTTTAGCAATGCTGGTTTCTAACCTTTTTGTATGAAGTAGTATCATATTTCTTGCCTATTACTACCTTGTTTTGTGTGTGTGTATTTTTTTTGGTCATGTTGTTGAATTCGTTTTGATGATTGCTACACTTTCTTTGATGTCATCTCATTTTGTTCAATAAGTTTACACCATACAGTTTCTCAATTTGTTTGTAGCTATGGGACAGTAATAAGGACTCTAACGCCTCACAATTTGTTATCCTTTCTACAGATATTATAACCTGGTGGGAAAAATAGTAATCTATGTCTATGTTTTCTGTACCGGAGATAATGTCTGGATTTGTTTGGTTAATTAGTTTATTACATTTCCTTATTTTTCTTGCTCGATTAGAAACATTTAATATTCTAGGTGGTGGTTGTTTTGTGAGATTTTCTTGTTATAGTCTAGTCTGGAGTTGACATGTTTATATGTCTGACAACATGTAATCATGTTAGACTAACTTACAAGTGTCGTGTCACACAGTACAATAACATAATTTGTGCAAAATATATATAGTCTACTGATTAACAACGCGTCGAATAATCCACTGCAATTTCCGCGTAAAAATGATTTTCGGTTCGTCTTTACATTTATGTGTTTTATAAGCTGTTTGATTTATATTATTTGTATTAATTTACGTATAATTGTGTTCAATACTATTTCCATATCAGATGATGTTCGTATCGCTTGACATTCACACGACGGATGTCACTAGTAGAACAAGAACTGCTAACCCTTCCGGAGCACCCGAGATTACCCCCGTATTTAGTGGGTCTCGTGTTGTTCAATCGTATGTTTTATATGTAGTGGTTCGTGGATCTTTTCTTAGCCTTTTTCATTTGGCCTTTGTATATCTGTCCTTCTTCGATTTACGGCTTCTGATTACCCCTTTCGTATCCTTAAACTGTCTTGGTTAACTACACATAATATACTTCCATGCTATAGTGCTGCCATTTGCATATTCTTCGTATGATGCAGTATTGATAGACTGACAATGGACATATAATTAAAACATATAAATCCTCTATCATCCCGTATGACAGCTGATCTTAATTAGTTTGTCGAAACCCAAACTATTAGATAATAAAATGTAAACAAATTTATATGAATATTTTGAATATTTGTTTGTAATTAAAACTGGTCAAATAAATAAAAAAATGACAAAAATGTAACCTACACGCAATCTATATATTAGTTTTAAATTAATATACTAATATTAGGTTTTGTATTAAAAGAAAAGCTTCATTAAACACGAAAGTATACATATACATGCTACTATCAGCCTTGAGGAATCAGAATACACCTATGGTGTTGTTGTCACAGTGGCGGAATTTAAGAAATGCATATGTTGAACAAGAAACCCTCACATGTACTGCTTAATGCCACAACTATTACACAATATATAATCGCTCATATTTACCATTAATACTGTTTTTCTCAACTCGCCTTACAATATTTCAAGTGGGTAATTCCATGGGCAATGATTGTTTTCTTTCCATCACTGAACAAAAACTTAATTTGATCTATAAAAAAATTGCTAAAATAATAAGAGCATATCTTGATAGAATATTTGGGATACGGTAGTATTTGTGGGTGGGTCGGTTAAAGCATATATTGCTGGAAAATAGTTAAAACTAAGAAACTGTGAAAGACAACTCTAGCTTTCTTGTAGTATATATATATACAAAATAGATAAGTACAATTAAATAGACAGGTTCCTATTAAGTATGATAAAGGTGCATTTTATACATTATATAACTGTAACCTCATCGGTGGTGTAATAGTTAGCATGTTCACCTAGAGTAGAACATGGTCAAACCAAAGACTATGCAATTGGTATTTGGCGCTTGTCTAAGTAAGCACGCAGTATTAAAGAGTAAAAGCAATGACTGGTTGACCTGGACGTCATGTTAATGTTTCCGAGTGGAATGCTGTTATATCAGTGAGCTAGCACTATAAAGATCAAACTGGACGTGTTGTATTGTGCAAAGCGACTATCACCTCGTTGAATGTTCTCTCCATGAAATAGCTGAAAATTGATCGTTTGGCGTTAAACAACATTCACTAACTCACTCACTCTATAACTGTATTTTTTTTAATTGTATCCAATGTACATGTGCATGAAGTATTCTAACTGAATGCCAATACAGTTTTTGGTCATTGCATGATGTCAGTAAAAATTTAAAATTATTGTTCTCTGAATCTATATAGCAATTGCACCGTAACCGTACAGTCTTTTAATGATGGCATCGACAACATCATCATTTCCTAGATGAAATATCGTATTTTGATTACGTCGAACTTGTCGTGCCTATTTTACTGGAATTACTTAGAATTGACCTTGTCGTATTTAAATTACTTCAAATTGACACTACCGAATTAATTTTAATGAATCTACTGTTTGTTAGTTACTTTAAATGGAACCTACCACATTGGCATTACTTTAAATTGAACCTCCCACATTTGCATGACTTTAAATTGAACCTACCTCATTTGCATTATTTTAAGTTGAACCTACCGTATTTGAATAAAAACAAAAAATGAAAAACAAAAAACTAGCACACTATCGGAGCACTTCCGCTTACTCTATGTATTGAACATATTTGGATTTCAATTGAACCTGTCATATTCGAAGTACATTGAATTGAAACATACAACATTTGAATTACTTTAAAGTGAACCGACCATAAGGGTAATAACAAAATTACCGAACTCCGAACAATCTTACAAAGGGAAAATCAAAACTCATAATTATATAAACAGACAAAATCAGTCAACAACCGGAAAACTGTGATACCCGTAATGACCCTGACTTGGTACAGGCATTTCTAAAGAAATGGTGGGTTGAATCAGATTTTAAAGCGCCAAACCTCCCGCTTTCATTACGACTCAAATAGTAGTATTCAGCTATATCAAGACGAGAACAGTTTATATTTTGATGAGACGATGGTGATGTCCACTTTACACCAGACCAACACACTTAGTTGGGTTTTTGTGATGTTAGTTCACTGAAACAGCAGTCCGTGGATGTTGCTCAACTCGGACACATTATCCTGAATCCGAGCCAACCAGTTTTTGCTCTTTCTCCTTAATGCTGCGTGCTTACCGGAGAAGCAGCAAATACAAATTTAAAAGTTTTGGTTTGACCCGACCGGGGCGCGAACCCACGACCTACCTACCTCACTCGAAGCGAAAACGCTAACCATTACACCGATGCGGTTAGAAACGTATAAATCATTGGTAATACGGTCGTGATTAATGCCTAGATAAATGACCACCTTGACATATTTGACAGAAGGAATATGTTTGAGATGAAAAGCCAGTGTAGGACATTGTTATTTTGAAATCAAATAAATTTAATACCAGACGATGATATGGCTTATATGCCATATCCAGCTATTCGGCTAAATACCATGGATGTTTATATTTTGTTAATATTGAATGTATCACTATGATTTTAAGATGGAGAATAGATATCATATTTCCTTTAAACGAAGGTCACTATATTGGATATATTTTCTTTTAACGAATCAATTAATCAGCTGTCAATGGCAATAGTACATCACCGCATGGTGGATAAGCTGCGTATTAATATCCTCGTTCCAAAAAAAAATTAATCATTCCATCAAATATAAATCATTGAAACTTTAAACATGTGAATATTAGGCCCCGCTTAACACACATCATAGGGTATGAGTCTTGTTCATTGTTGAAGACCCTACTATGACTAAAATGCAGAATATCAATAAAAGCGCTGTTCCGTTACTTGAATTTGTGTCTTCGTATGATATTAGACTCTCTGTCATGTTCATTTACAGCCATATCCTTTCTTACTTACTTGAATATCATCGCCTTATAATGAAATATGCATACAATAACTATATTTAATCGCGCAAGGAAGCAGAAATAATTAACAGAACTAAAGGGTTATTATTCACCGTCTGAATAGAAATTTTCAGAATCGGGGATAGATGATTGTCATTGTGTATAAGTAGTAATAGAAAGATGAATCAGATAGGTAGTTTTCAATCCGAGAATGCAACATCTGTTTCAAGGTTAAACAATTGAACTGTGAAAATGAACCGAGCACGTGGATCATCTAAAGGAATAAAATAAACCACTTTCATTGTAATTACTGGCTTTATATAATTTTATTTTTTTGTAGGACTTGGTTATGGAATATGCTTCGTGGCGACTTTTGTAGGGATGTATTATAACACAGTGATAGCATGGGCAGTGTACTATTTATTTGCTTCCTTCCGTTCGGAAGTCCCATGGACACATTGTAACAACACATGGAATACTATGCATTGTTTGTCTGTTGTTGATGGGTATAACCAGAGCTCAATCACAAATAATTCCATGCTAGCAGCAACTGAATATTATTTGTAAGTGTCAGTTACAATCATACAATCTAATAATAGATTTCTTAATATAAAACGTCGAGTCCCTGATAACGTATAACAAGACATTAACGATACAAAAGTCGAGTCCATGATTACGTGGTACAAGACATTAACGATACAAAAGTCGAGTCCATGATTACTTGGTACAAGACATTAACGATACAAAAGTCGAGTCCATGATTACTTGGTACAAGACATTAACGATGCAAAAGTCGAGTCCATGATTACGTAGTACAAGACATTAACGATACAAAAGTCGAGTCCATGATTACGTGGTACAAGACATTAACGATACAAAAGTCGAGTCCATGATTACGTAGTACAAGACATTAACGATACAAAAGTCGAGTCCATGATTACTTGGTACAAGACATTAACGATACAAAAGTCGAGTCCATGATTACTTGGTACAAGACATTAACCATACAAATGTCGAGTCCATGATTACTTGGTACAAGACATTAACAATGCAAAAGTCGAGTCCATGATTACGTGTACAAGACATTAACGATACAAAAGTCGAGTCCATGATTACTTGGTACAAGACATTAACGATACAAAAGTCGAGTCCATGATTACTTGGTACAAGACATTAACGATACAAAAGTCGAGTCCATGATTACTTGGTACAAGACATTAACGATACAAAAGTCGAGTCCATGATTACTTGGTACAAGACATTAACCATACAAATGTCGAGTCCATGATTACTTGGTACAAGACATTAACGATGCAAAAGTCGAGTCCATGATTACGTAGTACAAGACATTAACGATACAAAAGTCGAGTCCATGATTACGTGGTACAAGACATTAACGATACAAAAGTCGAGTCCATGATTACTTGGTACAAGACATTAACCATACAAAAGTCGAGTCCATGATTACGTGGTACAAGACATTAACAATGCAAAAGTCGAGTCCATGATTACTTGGTACAATAAATTAACGATGCAAAAGTCGAGTCCATGATTACGTAGTACAAGACATTAACGATACAAAAGTCGAGTCCATGATTACTTGGTACAAGACATTAACGATACAAAAGTCGAGTCCATGATTACTTGGTACAAGACATTAACGATACAAAAGTCGATTCCGTGATTACGTAGTACAAGACATTCACCATACAAAAGTCGAGTCCATGATTACGTGGTACAAGACATTAACGATACAAAGTCGAGTCCATGATTACTTGGTACAAGACATTAACGATACAAAAGTCGATCCATGATTACGTGGTACAAGACATTAACGATACAAAAGTCGAGTCCATGATGACTTGGTACAAAACATTAACAATGCAAAAGTCGAGTCCATGATTACTTGGTACAAGACATTAACAATACAAAAGTCGAGTCCATGATTACTTGGTACAAGACATTCACCATACAAAAGTCGAATCCATGATAACGTAGTACAAGACATTAACGATACAAAGTCGAGTCCATGAATACTTGGTACAAGACATTCACCATACAAAAGTCGAGTCCATGATAACGTAGTACAAGACATTATCCATACAAAAGTAGAGTCCATGATTACGTGGTACAAGACATTAACGATACAAAAGTCGAGTCCATGATTACTTGGTACAAGACATTAACGATACAAAAGTCGAGTCCATGATTACTTGGTACAAGACATTAATGATACAAAAGTCGAGTCCATGATTACTTGGTACAAGACATTAACCATAAAAAAATCGAGTCCATGAATACTTGGTACAAGACATTAACCATACAAATGTCGAGTCCATGATTACTTGGTACAAGACATTAACGATGCAAAAGTCGAGTCCATGATTACGTAGTACAAGACATTAACGATACAAAAGTCGAGTCCATGATTACGTAGTACAAAACATTAACGATACAAAAGTCGAGTCCATGATTACGTAGTACAAGACATTAACGATACAAAAGTCGAGGCCATGATTACGTGGTACAAGACATTAACGATACACAAGTCGAGTCCATGATTACTTGGTACAAGACATTAACAATGCAAAAGTCGAGTCCATGATTACGTGGTACAAGACATTAACGATACAAAAGTCGAGTCCATGATTACGTGGTACAAGACATTAACGATACAAAAGTCGAGTCCATGATTACGTAGTACGAGACATTAACGATACAAAAGTCGATTCCATGATTACTTGGTACAAGACATTAACGATACAAAAGTCGAGTCCATGATTACCTGGTACAAGACATTAACGATACAAAAGTCGAGTCCATGATTACGTAGTACAAGACATTAACGATACAAAAGTCGAGTCCATGATTACTTGGTACAAGACATTAACGATACACAAGTCGAGTCCATGATTACGTGGTACAAGACATTAACGATACAAATGTCGAGTCCATGATTACTTGGTACAAGACATTAACAATGCAAAAGTCGAGTTCATGATTACCTGGTATAAGAAATTAACGATACAAAAGTCGAGCCCATGATTACTTGGTACAAAAAATGAACAATACAAAAGTCGATTCCATGATTACTTGGTACAAGACATTAACCATACAAAAGTCGAGTCCATAATTACTTGGTACAAGACATTAACAATACAAAAGTCGAGTCCATGATTACTTGATACAAAACATTAACGATACAAATGTCGAGTCCATGATTACTTGGTACAAGACATTAACCATAAAAAAGTCGAGTCCATGATTACTTGATACAAAACATTAACGATACAAATGTCGAGTCCATGATTACTTGGTACAAGACATTAACGATACAAAAGTCGAGTCCATGATTACTTGGTACAAGATATGAACAATACAAAAGTGGAGTCCATGATTACTTGGTACAAGACATTAACCATACAAAAGTCGAGTCCACGATTACTTGGTACAAGACATTAACGATACAAAAGTCGAGTCCATGATTACTTGGTACATGACATTAACGATACAAAAGGCGAGTCCATGATTACGTAGTACAAGACATTCACCATACAAAAGTTGAGTCCATGATGACGTGGTACAAGACATTAACGATACAAAAGTCGAGTCCATGATTACTTGGTACAAGACATTAACGGTACAAAAGTCGATCCATGATTACGTGGTACAAGACATTAACGATACAAAAGTCGAGTCCATGATGACTTGGTACAAAACATTAACAATGCAAAGGTCGAGTCCATGATTACGTAGTACAAGACATTAACAATACAAAAGTCGAGTCCATGATTACTTGGTACAAGACATTCACCATACAAAGGTCGAGTCCATGATTACGTGGTACAAGACATTAACGATACAAAAGTCGAGTCCATGAATACTTGGTACAAGACATTCACCATACAAAAGTCGAGTCCATGATAAAGTAGTACAAGACATTATCCATACAAAAGTAGAGTCCATGATTACGTGGTACAAGACATTAACGATACAAAAGTCGAGTCCATGATTACTGGTACAAGACATTAACGATACAAAAGTCGAGTCCATGATTACTTGGTACAAGACATTAACGATACAAAAGTCGAGTCCATGATTACTTGGTACAAGACATTAACCATAAAAAAGTCGAGTCCATGATTACTTGGTACAAGACATTAACGATACAAATGTCGAGTCCATGATTACTTGGTACAAGACATTAACGATGCAAAAGTCGAGTCCATGATTACGTAGTACAAGACATTATCGATACAAAAGTCGAGTCCATGATTACGTGGTACAAAACATTAACGATACAAAAGTCGAGTCCATGATTACTTGGTACAAGACATTAACGATACAAAAGTCGAGTCCATGATTACGTGGTACAAGACATTAACGATACACAAGTCGAGTCCATGATTACTTGGTACAAGACATTAACAATGCAAAAGTCGAGTCCATGATTACGTGGTACAAGACATTAACGATACAAAAGTCGAGTCCATGATTACGTGGTACAAGACATTAACGATACAAATGTCGAGTCCAAGATTACGTAGTATGAGACATTAACGATACAAAAGCCGATTCCATGATTACGTGGTACAAGACATTAACAATACAAAAGTCGAGTCCATGATTACGTGGTACAAGACATTAACGATACAAAAGTCGAGTCCATGATTACTTGGTACAAGACATTAACGATACAAAAGTCGAGTCCATGATTACTTGGTACAAGACATTAACGATACAAATGTCGAGTCCACGATTACTTGATACAAGACATTAACAATGCAAAAGTCGAGTTCATGATTACTTGGTATAAGAAATTAACGATACAAAAGTCGAGCCCATGATTACTTGGTACAAAAAATGAACAATACAAAAGTCGAGTCCATGATTACTTGGTACAAGACATTAACCATACAAAAGTCGAGTCCATAATTACTTGATACAAGACATTAACAATACAAAAGTCGAGTCCATGATTACTTGATGCAAAGCATTAACGATACAAATGTCGAGTCCATGATTACTTGGTACAAGACATTAACCATAAAAAAGTCGAGTCCATGATTACTTGGTACAAGACATTAACCATGCAAAAGTCGAGTCCATGATTACTTGATACAAAACATTAACGATACAAATGTCGAGTTCATGATTACTTGGTACAAGACATTAACGATACAAAAGTCGAGTCCATGATTACTTGGTGCAAGATATGAACAATACAAAAGTGGAGTCCATGATTACTTGGTACAAGACATTAACCATACAAAAGTCGAGTCCACGATTACTTGGTACAAGACATTAACGATACAAAAGTCGAGTCCATGATTACCTGGTACAAGACATTAACGATACAAAAGTCGAGTCCATGATTACTTGGTACAAGACATTAACCATACCAATGTCGAGTCCATGAATACGTGGTACAAGACATTAACGATACAAAAGTCGAGTCCATGATTACTTGGTACAAGACATTAACCATACCAATGTCGAGTCCATGATGACGTGGTACAAGACATTAACGATACAAAAGTCGAGTCCATGATTACGTAGTACGAGACATTAACGATACAAAAGTCGATTCCATGATTACATGGTACAAGACATTAACGATACAAAAGTCGAGTCCATGATTATGTAGTACAAGACATTAACGATACAAAAGTCGAGTCCATGATTACTTGGTACAAGACATTAACGATACACAAGTCGAGTCCATGATTACGAGGTACAAGACATTAACAATGCAAAAGTCGAGTCCATGATTACGTGGTACAAGACATTAACGATACAAAAGTCGAGTCCATGAATACCTGGTACATGACATTAACGATACAAAAGTCGAGTCCATGATTACGTAGTACAAGACATTCACCATACAAAAGTCGAGTCCATGATTACGTGGTACAAGACATTAACGATACAAAGTCGAGTCCATGATTACTTGGTACAAGACATTAACGATACAAAAGTCGATTCATGATTACGTGGTACAAGACATTAACGATACAAAAGTCGAGTCCATGATGACTTGGTACAAGACATTAACCATAAAAAAGTCGAGTCCATGATTACTTGGTACAAGATATTCACCATACAAAAGTCGAGTCCATGATAACGTAGTACAAGACATTAACGATACAAAAGTCGAGTCCATGAATACTTGGTACAAGACATTCACCATACAAAAGTCGAGTCCATGATAACGTAGTACAAGACATTATCCATACAAAAGTAGAGTCCATGATTACGTGGTACAAGACATTAACGATACAAAAGTCGAGTCCATGATTACTTGGTACAAGACATTAACCATACAAATGTCGAGTCCATGATTACTTGGTACAAGACATTAACGATACAAAAGTCGAGTCCATGATTACTTGGTACAAGACATTAACCATAAAAAAGTCGAGTCCATGATTACTTGGTACAAGATATTAACCATACAAAAGTCGAGTCCATCATTACTTGGTACAAGACATTAACCATACAAAAGTCGAGTCCACGATTACTTGGTACAAAACATTAACGATACAAAAGTCGAGTCCATGATTACCTGGTACAAGACATTAACGATACAAAAGTCGAGTCCATGATTACTTGGTACAAGACATTAACGATACAAAGGTCGAGTCCATGATTACGTGGTACAAGACATTAACGATACAAAGGTCGAGTCCATGATTACGTGGTACAAGACATTAACGATACAAAAGTCGAGTCCATGAATACTTGGTACAAGACATTAACAATGCAAAAGTCGAGTCCATGATGACGTAGTACAAGACATTAACAATACAAAAGTCGAGTCCATGATTACTTGGTACAAGACAATCACCATACAAAAGTCGAGTCCATGATAACGTAGTACAAGACATTATCCATACAAAAGTAGAGTCCATGATTACGTGGTACTAGACATTAACGATACAAAAGTCGAGTCCATGATTACGTGGTACAAGACATTAACGATACAAAAGTCGAGTCCATGATTACTTGGTACAAGACATTAACGATACAAAAGTCGAGTCCATGATTACTTGGTACAAGACATTAACGATACAAAAGTCGAGTCCATGATTACTTGGTACAAGACATTAACGATACAAAAGTCGAGTCCATGATTACTTGGTACAAGACATTAACCATACAAATGTCGAGTCCATGATTACTTGGTACAAGACATTAACAATGCAAAAGTCGAGTCCATGATTGCTTGGTACAAGACATTAACGATACAAAAGTCGAGTCCATGATTACGTGGTACAAGACATTAACGATACAAAAGTCGAGTCCATGATTACTTGGTACAAGACATTAACGATACAAATGTCGAGTCCATGATTACTTGGTACAAGACATTAACGATACAAAAGTCGAGTCCATGATTACTTGGTACAAGACATTAACCATAAAAAAGTCGAGTCCATGATTACTTGGTACAAGATATTAACCATACAAAAGTCGAGTCCATCATTACTTGGTACAAGACATTAACCATACAAAAGTCGAGTCCACGATTACTTGGTACAAAACATTAACGATACAAAAGTCGAGTCCATGATTACCTGGTACAAGACATTAACGATACAAAAGTCGAGTCCATGATTACTTGGTACAAGACATTAACGATACAAAGGTCGAGTCCATGATTACGTGGTACAAGACATTAACGATACAAAGGTCGAGTCCATGATTACGTGGTACAAGACAATAACGATACAAAAGTCGAGTCCATGAATACTTGGTACAAGACATTAACAATGCAAAAGTCGAGTCCATGATGACGTAGTACAAGACATTAACAATACAAAAGTCGAGTCCATGATTACTTGGTACAAGACAATCACCATACAAAAGTCGAGTCCATGATAACGTAGTACAAGACATTATCCATACAAAAGTAGAGTCCATGATTACGTGGTACTAGACATTAACGATACAAAAGTCGAGTCCATGATTACGTGGTACAAGACATTAACGATACAAAAGTCGAGTCCATGATTACTTGGTACAAGACATTAACGATACAAAAGTCGAGTCCATGATTACTTGGTACAAGACATTAACGATACAAAAGTCGAGTCCATGATTACTTGGTACAAGACATTAACGATACAAAAGTCGAGTCCATGATTACTTGGTACAAGACATTAACCATACAAATGTCGAGTCCATGATTACTTGGTACAAGACATTAACAATGCAAAAGTCGAGTCCATGATTGCTTGGTACAAGACATTAACGATACAAAAGTCGAGTCCATGATTACTTGGTACAAGACATTAACGATACAAAAGTCGAGTCCATGATTACTTGGTACAAGACATTAACGATACAAAAGTCGAGTCCATGATTACTTGGTACAAGACATTAACGATACAAAAGTCGAGTCCATGATTACTTGGTACAAGACATTAACCATACAAATGTCGAGTCCATGATTACTTGGTTCAAGACATTAACGATGCAAAAGTCGAGTCCATGATTACGTAGTACAAGACATTAACGATACAAAAG
This sequence comes from Bathymodiolus brooksi, assembly GCA_963680875.1. NCBI lineage: Eukaryota > Metazoa > Mollusca > Bivalvia > Mytilida > Modiolidae > Bathymodiolus > Bathymodiolus brooksi. The sequence continues at coordinate 102,795,249 of OY804580.1, forward strand.
TCGAGTCCATGATTACGTGGTACAAGACATTAACGATACAAAAGTCGAGTCCATGATTACTTGGTACAAGACATTAACCATACAAATGTCGAGTCCATGATTACCTGGTACAAGACATTAACAATGCAAAAGTCGAGTCCATGATTACTTGGTACAATAAATTAACGATGCAAAAGTCGAGTCCATGATCACGTAGTACAAGACATTAACGATGCAAAAGTCGAGTCCATGATTACGTATAACAAGACATTAACGATACAAAAGTCGAGTCCATGATTACGTAGTACAAAACATTAACGATACAAAAGTCGAGTCCATGATTACGTAGTACAAGACATTAACGATACAAAAGTCGAGTCCATGATTACGTGGTACAAGACATTAACGATACACAAGTCGAGTCCATGATTACTTGGTACAAGACATTAACAATGCAAAAGTCGAGGCCATGATTACGTGGTACAAGACATTAACGATACAAAAGTCGAGTCCATGATTACGTGGTACAAGACATTAACGATACAAAAGTCGAGTCCATGATTACGTAGTACGAGACATTAACGATACAAAAGTCGATTCCATGATTACGTGGTACAAGACATTAACGATACAAAAGTCGAGTCCATGATTACGTGGTACAAGACATTAACGATACAAAAGTCGAGTCCATGATTACGTAGTACAAGACATTAACGATACAAAAGTCGAGTCCATGATTACGTGGTACAAGACATTAACAATGCAAAAGTAGAGTTCATGATTACCTGGTATAAGAAATTAACGATACAAAAGTCGAGCCCATGATTACTTGGTACAAAAAATGAACAATACAAAAGTCGAGTCCATGATTACTTGGTACAAGACATTAACCATACAAAAGTCGAGTCCATAATTACTTGGTACAAGACATTAACAATACAAAAGTCGAGTCCATGATTACTTGATACAAAACATTAACGATACAAATGTCGAGTCCATGATTATTTGGTACAAGACATTAACCATAAAAAAGTCGAGTCCATGATTACTTGGTACAAGATATGAACAATACAAAAGTGGAGTCCATGATTACTTGGTACAAGACATTAACCATACAAAAGTCGAGTCCACGATTACTTGGTACAAGACATTAACGATACAAAAGTCGAGTCCATGATTACTTGGTACATGACATTAACGATACAAAAGTCGATTTCATGATTACGTAGTACAAGACATTCACCATGCAAAAGTCGAGTCCATGATTACGTGGTACAAGACATTAACGATACAAAAGTCGAGTCCATGATTACTTGGTACAAGACATTAACGGTACAAAAGTCGATCCATGATTACGTGGTACAAGACATTAACGATACAAAAGTCGAGTCCATGATTACGTGGTACAAGACATTAACGATGCAAAAGTCGAGTCCATGATTACGTAGTACAAGACATTAACGATACAAAAGTCGAGTCCATGATTACGTGGTACAAGACATTAACGATACAAAAGTCGAGTCCATGATTACTTGGTACAAGACATTAACCATACAAATGTCGAGTCCATGATTACGTGGTACAAGACATTAACAATGCAAAAGTCGAGTCCATGATTACTTGGTACAATAAATTAACGATGCAAAAGTCGAGTCCATGATTACGTAGTACAAGACATTAACGATGCAAAAGTCGAGTCCATGATTACGTATAACAAGACATTAACGATACAAAAGTCGAGTCCATGATTACGTAGTACAAAACATTAACGATACAAAAGTCGAGTCCATGATTACGTAGTACAAGACATTAACGATACAAAAGTCGAGTCCATGATTACGTGGTACAAGACATTAACGATACACAAGTCGAGTCCATGATTACTTGGTACAAGACACTAACAATGCAAAAGTCGAGTCCATGATTACGTGGTACAAGACATTAACGATACAAAAGTCGAGTCCATGATTACGTGGTACAAGACATTAACGATAAAAAAGTCGAGTCCATGATTACGTAGTACGAGACATTAACGATACAAAAGTCGATTCCATGATTACGTGGTACAAGACATTAACGATACAAAAGTCGAGTCCATGATTACGTGGTACAAGACATTAACGATACAAAAGTCGAGTCCATGATTATGTAGTACAAGACATTAACGTTACAAAAGTCGAGTCCATGATTACTTGGTACAAGACATTAACAATGCAAAAGTCGAGTTCATGATTACCTGGTATAAGAAATTAACGATACAAAAGTCGAGCCCATGATTACTTGGTACAAAAAATAAACAATACAAAAGTCGAGTCCATGATTACTTGGTACAAGACATTAACCATACAAAAGTCGAGTCCATAATTACTTGGTACAAGACATTAACAATACAAAAGTCGAGTCCATGATTACTTGATACAAAACATTAACGATACAAATGTCGAGTCCATGATTACTTGATACAAGACATTAACCATAACAAAGGCGAGTCCATGATTACTTGGTACAAGACATTAACCATGCAAAAGTCGAGTCCATGATTACTTGATACAAGACATTAACGATACAAAAGTCGAGTCCATGATTACTTGGTACAAGATATGAACAATACAAAAGTGGAGTCCATGATTACTTGGTACAAGACATTAACCATACAAAAGTCGAGTCCACGATTACTTGGTACAAGACATTAACGATACAAAAGTCGAGTCCATGATTACTTGGTACATGACATTAACGATACAAAAGTCGATTTCATGATTACGTAGTACAAGACATTCACCATACAAAAGTCGAGTCCATGATTACGTGGTACAAGACATTAACGATACAAAAGTCGAGTCCATGATTACTTGGTACAAGACATTAACGGTACAAAAGTCGATCCATGATTACGTGGTACAAGACATTAACGATACAAAAGTCGAGTCCATGATGACTTGGTACAAAACATTAACAATGCAAAGGTCGAGTCCATGATTACGTAGTACAAGACATTAACAATACAAAAGTCGAGTCCATGATTACTTGGTACAAGACATTCATCATACAAAAGTCGAGTCCATGATTACGTAGTACAAGACATTAACGATACAAAAGTCGAGTCCATGAATACTTGGTACAAAACATTCACCATACAAAGGTCGAGTCCATGATAAAGTAGTACAAGACATTATCCATACAAAAGTAGAGTCCATGATTACGTGGTACAAGACATTAACGATACAAAAGTCGAGTCCATGATTACTGGTACAAGACATTAACGATACAAAAGTTGAGTCCATGATTACTTGGTACAAGACATTAACGATACAAAAGTCGAGTCCATGATTACTTGGTACAAGACATTAACCATAAAAAAGTCGAGTCCATGATTACTTGGTACAAGAAATTAACCATACAAATGTCGAGTCCATGATTACTTGGTACAAGACATTAACGATGCAAAAGTCGAGTCCATGATTACGTAGTACAAGACATTATCGATACAAAAGTCGAGTCCATGATTACTTGGTACAAAACATTAACGATACAAAAGTCGAGTCCATGATTACGTAGTACAAGACATTAACGATACAAAAGTCGAGTCCATGATTACGTGGTACAAGACATTAACGATACACAAGTCGAGTCCATGAATACTTGGTACAAGACATTAACAATGCAAAAGTCGAGTCTATGAATACGTGGTACAAGACATTAACGATACAAAAGTCGAGTCCATGATTACGTAGTACAAGACATTAACGATACAAAAGTCGAGTCCATGATTACGTGGTACAAGACATTAACAATGCAAAAGTAGAGTTCATGATTACCTGGTATAAGAAATTAACGATACAAAAGTCGAGCCCATGATTACTTGGTACAAAAAATGAACAATACAAAAGTCGAGTCCATGATTACTTGGTACAAGACATTAACCATACAAAAGTCGAGTCCATAATTACTTGGTACAAGACATTAACAATACAAAAGTCGAGTCCATGATTACTTGATACAAAACATTAACGATACAAATGTCGAGTCCATGATTATTTGGTACAAGACATTAACCATAAAAAAGTCGAGTCCATGATTACTTGGTACAAGACATTAACCATGCAAAAGTCGAGTCCATGATTACTTGATACAAGACATCAACGATACAAAAGTCGAGTCCATGATTACTTGGTACAAGATATGAACAATACAAAAGTGGAGTCCATGATTACTTGGTACAAGACATTAACCATACAAAAGTCGAGTCCACGATTACTTGGTACAAGACATTAACGATACAAAAGTCGAGTCCATGATTACTTGGTACATGACATTAACGATACAAAAGTCGATTTCATGATTACGTAGTACAAGACATTCACCATACAAAAGTCGAGTCCATGATTACGTGGTACAAGACATTAACGATACAAAAGTCGAGTCCATGATTACTTGGTACAAGACATTAACGGTACAAAAGTCGATCCATGATTACGTGGTACAAGACATTAACGATACAAAAGTCGAGTCCATGATTACGTGGTACAAGACATTAACGATGCAAAAGTCGAGTCCATGATTACGTAGTACAAGACATTAACGATACAAAAGTCGAGTCCATGATTACGTGGTACAAGACATTAACGATACAAAAGTCGAGTCCATGATTACTTGGTACAAGACATTAACCATACAAATGTCGAGTCCATGATTACGTGGTACAAGACATTAACAATGCAAAAGTCGAGTCCATGATTACTTGGTACAATAAATTAACGATGCAAAAGTCGAGTCCATGATTACGTAGTACAAGACATTAACGATGCAAAAGTCGAGTCCATGATTACGTATAACAAGACATTAACGATACAAAAGTCGAGTCCATGATTACGTAGTACAAAACATTAACGATACAAAAGTCGAGTCCATGATTACGTAGTACAAGACATTAACGATACAAAAGTCGAGTCCATGATTACGTGGTACAAGACATTAACGATACACAAGTCGAGTCCATGATTACTTGGTACAAGACATTAACAATGCAAAAGTCGAGTCCATGATTACGTGGTACAAGACATTAACGATACAAAAGTCGAGTCCATGATTACGTAGTACGAGACATTAACGATACAAAAGTCGATTCCATGATTACGTGGTACAAGACATTAACGATACAAAAGTCGAGTCCATGATTACGTGGTACAAGACATTAACGATACAAAAGTCGAGTCCATGATTATGTAGTACAAGACATTAACGTTACAAAAGTCGAGTCCATGATTACTTGGTACAAGACATTAACAATGCAAAAGTCGAGTTCATGATTACCTGGTATAAGAAATTAACGATACAAAAGTCGAGCCCATGATTACTTGGTACAAAAAATAAACAATACAAAAGTCGAGTCCATGATTACTTGGTACAAGACATTAACCATACAAAAGTCGAGTCCATAATTACTTGGTACAAGACATTAACAATACAAAAGTCGAGTCCATGATTACTTGATACAAAACATTAACGATACAAATGTCGAGTCCATGATTACTTGATACAAGACATTAACCATAACAAAGGCGAGTCCATGATTACTTGGTACAAGACATTAACCATGCAAAAGTCGAGTCCATGATTACTTGATACAAGACATTAACGATACAAAAGTCGAGTCCATGATTACTTGGTACAAGATATGAACAATACAAAAGTGGAGTCCATGATTACTTGGTACAAGACATTAACCATACAAAAGTCGAGTCCACGATTACTTGGTACAAGACATTAACGATACAAAAGTCGAGTCCATGATTACTTGGTACATGACATTAACGATACAAAAGTCGATTTCATGATTACGTAGTACAAGACATTCACCATACAAAAGTCGAGTCCATGATTACGTGGTACAAGACATTAACGATACAAAAGTCGAGTCCATGATTACTTGGTACAAGACATTAACGGTACAAAAGTCGATCCATGATTACGTGGTACAAGACATTAACGATACAAAAGTCGAGTCCATGATGACTTGGTACAAAACATTAACAATGCAAAGGTCGAGTCCATGATTACGTAGTACAAGACATTAACAATACAAAAGTCGAGTCCATGATTACTTGGTACAAGACATTCATCATACAAAAGTCGAGTCCATGATTACGTAGTACAAGACATTAACGATACAAAAGTCGAGTCCATGAATACTTGGTACAAAACATTCACCATACAAAGGTCGAGTCCATGATAAAGTAGTACAAGACATTATCCATACAAAAGTAGAGTCCATGATTACGTGGTACAAGACATTAACGATACAAAAGTCGAGTCCATGATTACTGGTACAAGACATTAACGATACAAAAGTTGAGTCCATGATTACTTGATGCAAAACATTAACGATACAAATGTCGAGTCCATGATTACTTGGTACAAGACATTAACCATAAAAAAGTCGAGTCCATGATTACTTGGTACAAGACATTAACCATGCAAAAGTCGAGTCCATGATTACTTGATACAAAACATTAACGATACAAATGTCGAGTTCATGATTACTTGGTACAAGACATTAACGATACAAAAGTCGAGTCCATGATTACTTGGTACAAGATATGAACAATACAAAAGTGGAGTCCATGATTACTTGGTACAAGACATTAACCATACAAAAGTCGAGTCCACGATTACTAGGTACAAGACATTAACGATACAAAAGTCGAGTCCATGATTACCTGGTACAAGACATTAACGATACAAAAGTCGAGTCCATGATTACGTAGTACAAGACATTAACGATACAAAAGTCGAGTCCATGATTACGTGGTACAAGACATTAACGATACAAAAGTCGAGTCCATGATTACTTGGTACAAGACATTAACGATACAAAAGTCGAGTCCATGATTACTTGGTACAAGACATTAACCATAAAAAAGTCGAGTCCATGATTACTTGGTACAAGAAATTAACCATACAAATGTCGAGTCCATGATTACTTGGTACAAGACATTAACGATGCAAAAGTCGAGTCCATGATTACGTAGTACAAGACATTATCGATACAAAAGTCGAGTCCATGATTACTTGGTACAAAACATTAACGATACAAAAGTCGATTCCATGATTACGTAGTACAAGACATTAACGATACAAAAGTCGAGTCCATGATTACGTGGTACAAGACATTAACGATACACAAGTCGAGTCCATGAATACTTGGTACAAGACATTAACAATGCAAAAGTCGAGTCTATGAATACGTGGTACAAGACATTAACGATACAAAAGTCGAGTCCATGATTACGTGGTACAAGACATTAACGATACAAAAGTCGAGTCCATGATTACGTAGTACGAGACATTAACGATACAAAAGTCGAGTCCATGATTACGTGGTACAAGACATTAACGATACAAAAGTCGAGTCCATGATTACGTGGTACAAGACATTAACGATACAAAAGTCGAGTCCATGATTACTTGGTACAAGACATTAACGATACACAAGTCGAGTGCATGATTACGTGGTACAAGACATTAACGATACAAATGTCGAGTCCACGATTACTTGATACAAGACATTAACAATGCAAAAGTCGAGTTCATGATTACTTGGTATAAGAAATTAACGATACAAAAGTCGAGCCCATGATGACTTGGTACAAAAAATGAACAATACAAAAGTCGAGTCCATGATTACTTGGTACAAGACATTAACCATACAAAAGTCGAGTCCATAATTACTTGGTACAAGACATCAACAATACAAAAGTCGAGTCCATGATTACTTGATGCAAAACATTAACGATACAAATGTCGAGTCCATGATTACTTGGTACAAGACATTAACCATAAAAAAGTCGAGTCCATGATTACTTGGTACAAGACATTAACCATGCAAAAGTCGAGTCCATGATTACTTGATACAAAACATTAACGATACAAATGTCGAGTTCATGATTACTTGGTACAAGACATTAACGATACAAAAGTCGAGTCCATGATTACTTGGTACAAGATATGAACAATACAAAAGTGGAGTCCATGATTACTTGGTACAAGACATTAACCATACAAAAGTCGAGTCCACGATTACTAGGTACAAGACATTAACGATACAAAAGTCGAGTCCATGATTACCTGGTACAAGACATTAACGATACAAAAGTCGAGTCCATGATTACGTAGTACAAGACATTAACGATACAAAAGTCGAGTCCATGATTACGTGGTACAAGACATTAACGATACAAAAGTCGAGTCCATGATTACGTGGTACAAGACATTAACGATACAAAAGTCGAGTCCATGATTACTTGGTACAAGACATTAACCATACAAATGTCGAGTCCATGATGACGTGGTACAAGACATTAACGATACAAATGTCGAGTCCATGATTACTTGGTACAAGACATTAACAATGCAAAAGTCGAGTCCATGATTACGTGGTACAAGACATTAACGATACAAAAGTCGAGTCCATGATTACGTGGTACAAGACATTAACGATACAAAAGTCGAGTCCATGATTACGTAGTACGAGACATTAACGATACAAAAGTCGATTCCATGATTACATGGTACAAGACATTAACGATACAAAAATCGAGTCCATGATTATGTAGTACAAGACATTAACGATACAAAAGTCGAGTCCATGATTACTTGGTACAAGACATTAACGATACACAAGTCGAGTCCATGATTACGAGGTACAACACATTAACGATACAAAAGTCGAGTCCATGATTACTTGGTACAAGACATTCACCATACAAAAGTCGAGTCCATGATTACGTGGTACAAGACATTAACGATACAAAGTCGAGTCCATGATTACTTGGTACAAGACATTAACGATACAAAAGTCGATCCATGATTACGTGGTACAAGACATTAACGATACAAAAGTCGAGTCCATGATGACTTGGTACAAAACATTAACAATGCAAAAGTCGAGTCCATGATTACGTAGTACAAGACATTAGCAATACAAAAGTCGAGTCCATGATTACTTGGTACAAGACATTAACCATACAAAAGTCGAGTCCACGATTACTTGGTACAAGACATTAACGATACAAAAGTCGAGTCCATGATTACCTGGTACAAGACATTAACGATACAAAAGTCGAGTCCATGATGACGTAGTACAAGACATTAACGATACAAAAGTCGAGTCCATGATTACGTGGTACAAGACATTAACGATACAAAAGTCGAGTCCATGATTACTTGGTACAAGACATTAACCATACAAATGTCGAGTCCATGATGACGTGGTACAAGACATTAACGATACAAAAGTCGAGTCCATGATTACTTGGTACAAGACATTAACAATGCAAAAGTCGAGTCCATGATTACGTGGTACAAGACATTAACGATACAAAAGTCGAGTCCATGATTACGTGGTACAAGACATTAACGATACAAAAGTCGAGTCCATGATTACGTAGTACGAGACATTAACGATACAAAAGTCGATTCCATGATTACATGGTACAAGACATTAACGATACAAAAGTCGAGTCCATGATTATGTAGTACGAGACATTAACGATACAAAAGTCGAGTCCATGATTATGTAGTACAAGACATTAACGATACAAAAGTCGAGTCCATGATTACTTGGTACAAGACATTAACGATACACAAGTCGAGTCCATGATTACGAGGTACAAGACATTAACGATACAAAAGTCGAGTCCATGATTACGTGGTACAAGACATTAACGATACAAAAGTCGAGTCCATGATTACGTGGTACAAGAAATTAACGATACAAAAGTCGAGTCCATGATTACCTGGTACATGACATTAACCATACAAAAGTCGAGTCCATGATTACGTAGTACAAGACATTCACCATACAAAAGTCGAGTCCATGATTACGTGGTACAAGACATTAACGATACAAAGTCGAGTCCATGATTACTTGGTACAAGACATTAACGATACAAAAGTCGATCCATGATTACGTGGTACAAGACATTAACGATACAAAAGTCGAGTCCATGATGACTTGGTACAAAACATTAACAATGCAAAAGTCGAGTCCATGATTACGTAGTACAAGACATTAACAATACAAAAGTCGAGTCCATGATTACTTGGTACAAAACATTCATCATACAAAAGTCGAGTCCATGATAACGTAGTACAAGACATTAACGATACAAAAGTCGAGTCCATGAATACTTGGTACAAGACATTCACCATACAAAAGTCGAGTCCATGATAACGTAGTACAAGACATTATCCATACAAAAGTAGAGTCCATGATTACGTGGTACTAGACATTAACGATACAAAAGTCGAGTCCATGATTACTTGGTACAAGACATTAACGATACAAATGTCGAGTCCATGATTACTTGGTACAAGACATTAACCATACAAAAGTCGAGTCCATGATTACTTGGTACAAGACATTAACCATAAAAAAGTCGAGTCCATGATTACTTGGTACAAGATATTAACCATACAAAAGTCGAGTCCATGATTACTTGGTACAAGATATGAACAATACAAAAGTGGAGTCCATGATTACTTGGTACAAGACATTAACCATACAAAAGTCGAGTCCACGATTACTTGGTACAAAACATTAACGATACAAAAGTCGAGTCCATGATTACCTGGTACAAGACATTAACGATACAAAAGTCGAGTCCATGATTACGTAGTACAAGACATTAACGATACAAAAGACGAGTCCATGATTACGTGGTACAAGACATTAACGATACAAAGGTCGAGTCCATGATGACGTAGTACAAGACATTAACGATACAAAAGTCGAGTCCATGATTACGTGGTACAAGACATTAACGATACAAAGTCGAGTCCATGATTACGTGGTACAAGAAATTAACGAAACAAAAGTCGAGACCATGATTACGTAGTACAAGACATTAACGATACAAAAGTCGAGTCCATGATTACGTGGTACAAGACATTAACGATACACAAGTCGAGTCCATGATTACGTGGTACAAGACATTAACGATACAAATGTCGAGTCCATGATTACTTGGTACAAGACATTAACAATGCAAAAGTCGAGTCCATGATTACTTGGTATAAGAAATTAACGATACAAAAGTCGAGTCCATGATTACTTGGTACAAGACATTAACCATACAAAAGTCGAGTCCATAATTACTTGGTACAAGACATCAACAATACAAAAGTCGAGTCCATGATTACTTGATGCAAAACATTAACGATACAAATGTCGAGTCCATGATTACTTGGTACAAGACATTAACCATAAAAAAGTCGAGTCCATGATTACTTGGTACAAGACATTAACCATGCAAAAGTCGAGTCCATGATTACTTGATACAAAACATTAACGATACAAATGTCGAGTTCATGATTACTTGGTACAAGACATTAACGATACAAAAGTCGAGTCCATGATTACTTGGTACAAGATATGAACAATACAAAAGTGGAGTCCATGATTACTTGGTACAAGACATTAACCATACAAAAGTCGAGTCCACGATTACTAGGTACAAGACATTAACGATACAAAAGTCTAGTCCATAATTACCTGGTACAAGACATTAACGATACAAAAGTCGAGTCCATGATTACGTAGTACAAGACATTAACGATACAAAAGTCGAGTCCATGATTACGTGGTACAAGACATTAACGATACAAAAGTCGAGTCCATGATTACGTGGTACAAGACATTAACGATACAAAAGTCGAGTCCATGATTACTTGGTACAAGACATTAACCATACAAATGTCGAGTCCATGATGACGTGGTACAAGACATTAACGATACAAATGTCGAGTCCATGATTACTTGGTACAAGACATTAACAATGCAAAAGTCGAGTCCATGATTACGTGGTACAAGACATTAACGATACAAAAGTCGAGTCCATGATTACGTGGTACAAGACATTAACGATACAAAAGTCGAGTCCATGATTACGTAGTACGAGACATTAACGATACAAAAGTCGATTCCATGATTACATGGTACAAGACATTAACGATACAAAAGTCGATCCATGATTACGTGGTACAAGACATTAACGATACAAAAGTCGAGTCCATGATGACTTGGTACAAAACATTAACAATGCAAAAGTCGAGTCCATGATTACGTAGTACAAGACATTAGCAATACAAAAGTCGAGTCCATGATTACTTGGTACAAGACATTAACCATACAAAAGTCGAGTCCACGATTACTTGGTACAAGACATTAACGATACAAAAGTCGAGTCCATGATTACCTGGTACAAGACATTAACGATACAAAAGTCGAGTCCATGATGACGTAGTACAAGACATTAACGATACAAAAGTCGAGTCCATGATTACGTGGTACAAGACATTAACGATACAAAAGTCGAGTCCATGATTACTTGGTACAAGACATTAACCATACAAATGTCGAGTCCATGATGACGTGGTACAAGACATTAACGATACAAAAGTCGAGTCCATGATTACTTGGTACAAGACATTAACAATGCAAAAGTCGAGTCCATGATTACGTGGTACAAGACATTAACGATACAAAAGTCGAGTCCATGATTACGTGGTACAAGACATTAACGATACAAAAGTCGAGTCCATGATTACGTAGTACGAGACATTAACGATACAAAAGTCGATTCCATGATTACATGGTACAAGACATTAACGATACAAAAGTCGAGTCCATGATTATGTAGTACAAGACATTAACGATACAAAAGTCGAGTCCATGATTACTTGGTACAAGACATTAACGATACACAAGTCGAGTCCATGATTACGAGGTACAAGACATTAACGATACAAAAGTCGAGTCCATGATTACGTGGTACAAGACATTAACGATACAAAAGTCGAGTCCATGATTACGTGGTACAAGAAATTAACGATACAAAAGTCGAGTCCATGATTACCTGGTACATGACATTAACCATACAAAAGTCGAGTCCATGATTACGTAGTACAAGACATTCACCATACAAAAGTCGAGTCCATGATTACGTGGTACAAGACATTAACGATACAAAGTCGAGTCCATGATTACTTGGTACAAGACATTAACGATACAAAAGTCGATCCATGATTACGTGGTACAAGACATTAACGATACAAAAGTCGAGTCCATGATGACTTGGTACAAAACATTAACAATGCAAAAGTCGAGTCCATGATTACGTAGTACAAGACATTAACAATACAAAAGTCGAGTCCATGATTACTTGGTACAAAACATTCATCATACAAAAGTCGAGTCCATGATAACGTAGTACAAGACATTAACGATACAAAAGTCGAGTCCATGAATACTTGGTACAAGACATTCACCATACAAAAGTCGAGTCCATGATAACGTAGTACAAGACATTATCCATACAAAAGTAGAGTCCATGATTACGTGGTACTAGACATTAACGATACAAAAGTCGAGTCCATGATTACTTGGTACAAGACATTAACGATACAAATGTCGAGTCCATGATTACTTGGTACAAGACATTAACCATACAAAAGTCGAGTCCATGATTACTTGGTACAAGACATTAACCATAAAAAAGTCGAGTCCATGATTACTTGGTACAAGATATTAACCATACAAAAGTCGAGTCCATGATTACTTGGTACAAGATATGAACAATACAAAAGTGGAGTCCATGATTACTTGGTACAAGACATTAACCATACAAAAGTCGAGTCCACGATTACTTGGTACAAAACATTAACGATACAAAAGTCGAGTCCATGATTACCTGGTACAAGACATTAACGATACAAAAGTCGAGTCCATGATTACGTAGTACAAGACATTAACGATACAAAAGACGAGTCCATGATTACGTGGTACAAGACATTAACGATACAAAGGTCGAGTCCATGATGACGTAGTACAAGACATTAACGATACAAAAGTCGAGTCCATGATTACGTGGTACAAGACATTAACGATACAAAGTCGAGTCCATGATTACGTGGTACAAGAAATTAACGAAACAAAAGTCGAGACCATGATTACGTAGTACAAGACATTAACGATACAAAAGTCGAGTCCATGATTACGTGGTACAAGACATTAACGATACACAAGTCGAGTCCATGATTACGTGGTACAAGACATTAACGATACAAATGTCGAGTCCATGATTACTTGGTACAAGACATTAACAATGCAAAAGTCGAGTCCATGATTACTTGGTATAAGAAATTAACGATACAAAAGTCGAGTCCATGATTACTTGGTACAAGACATTAACCATACAAAAGTCGAGTCCATAATTACTTGGTACAAGACATCAACAATACAAAAGTCGAGTCCATGATTACTTGATGCAAAACATTAACGATACAAATGTCGAGTCCATGATTACTTGGTACAAGACATTAACCATAAAAAAGTCGAGTCCATGATTACTTGGTACAAGACATTAACCATGCAAAAGTCGAGTCCATGATTACTTGATACAAAACATTAACGATACAAATGTCGAGTTCATGATTACTTGGTACAAGACATTAACGATACAAAAGTCGAGTCCATGATTACTTGGTACAAGATATGAACAATACAAAAGTGGAGTCCATGATTACTTGGTACAAGACATTAACCATACAAAAGTCGAGTCCACGATTACTAGGTACAAGACATTAACGATACAAAAGTCGAGTCCATAATTACCTGGTACAAGACATTAACGATACAAAAGTCGAGTCCATGATTACGTAGTACAAGACATTAACGATACAAAAGTCGAGTCCATGATTACGTGGTACAAGACATTAACGATACAAAAGTCGAGTCCATGATTACGTGGTACAAGACATTAACGATACAAAAGTCGAGTCCATGATTACTTGGTACAAGACATTAACCATACAAATGTCGAGTCCATGATGACGTGGTACAAGACATTAACGATACAAATGTCGAGTCCATGATTACTTGGTACAAGACATTAACAATGCAAAAGTCGAGTCCATGATTACGTGGTACAAGACATTAACGATACAAAAGTCGAGTCCATGATTACGTGGTACAAGACATTAACGATACAAAAGTCGAGTCCATGATTACGTAGTACGAGACATTAACGATACAAAAGTCGATTCCATGATTACATGGTACAAGACATTAACGATACAAAAGTCGAGTCCATGATTATGTAGTACAAGACATTAACGATACAAAAGTCGAGTCCATGATTACTTGGTACAAGACATTAACGATACACAAGTCGAGTCCATGATTACGAGGTACAACACATTAACGATACAAAAGTCGAGTCCATGATTACTTGGTACAAGACATTCACCATACAAAAGTCGAGTCCATGATTACGTGGTACAAGACATTAACGATACAAAGTCGAGTCCATGATTACTTGGTACAAGACATTAACGATACAAAAGTCGATCCATGATTACGTGGTACAAGACATTAACGATACAAAAGTCGAGTCCATGATGACTTGGTACAAAACATTAACAATGCAAAAGTCGAGTCCATGATTACGTAGTACAAGACATTAGCAATACAAAAGTCGAGTCCATGATTACTTGGTACAAGACATTAACCATACAAAAGTCGAGTCCACGATTACTTGGTACAAGACATTAACGATACAAAAGTCGAGTCCATGATTACCTGGTACAAGACATTAACGATACAAAAGTCGAGTCCATGATGACGTAGTACAAGACATTAACGATACAAAAGTCGAGTCCATGATTACGTGGTACAAGACATTAACGATACAAAAGTCGAGTCCATGATTACTTGGTACAAGACATTAACCATACAAATGTCGAGTCCATGATGACGTGGTACAAGACATTAACGATACAAAAGTCGAGTCCATGATTACTTGGTACAAGACATTAACAATGCAAAAGTCGAGTCCATGATTACGTGGTACAAGACATTAACGATACAAAAGTCGAGTCCATGATTACGTGGTACAAGACATTAACGATACAAAAGTCGAGTCCATGATTACGTAGTACGAGACATTAACGATACAAAAGTCGATTCCATGATTACATGGTACAAGACATTAACGATACAAAAGTCGAGTCCATGATTATGTAGTACAAGACATTAACGATACAAAAGTCGAGTCCATGATTACTTGGTACAAGACATTAACGATACACAAGTCGAGTCCATGATTACGAGGTACAAGACATTAACGATGCAAAAGTCGAGTCCATGATTACGTGGTACAAGACATTAACGATACAAAAGTCGAGTCCATGATTACGTGGTACAAGAAATTAACGATACAAAAGTCGAGTCCATGATTACCTGGTACATGACATTAACCATACAAAAGTCGAGTCCATGATTACGTAGTACAAGACATTCACCATACAAAAGTCGAGTCCATGATTACGTGGTACAAGACATTAACGATACAAAGTCGAGTCCATGATTACTTGGTACAAGACATTAACGATACAAAAGTCGATCCATGATTACGTGGTACAAGACATTAACGATACAAAAGTCGAGTCCATGATGACTTGGTACAAAACATTAACAATGCAAAAGTCGAGTCCATGATTACGTAGTACAAGACATTAACAATACAAAAGTCGAGTCCATGATTACTTGGTACAAAACATTCATCATACAAAAGTCGAGTCCATGATAACGTAGTACAAGACATTAACGATACAAAAGTCGAGTCCATGAATACTTGGTACAAGACATTCACCATACAAAAGTCGAGTCCATGATAACGTAGTACAAGACATTATCCATACAAAAGTAGAGTCCATGATTACGTGGTACTAGACATTAACGATACAAAAGTCGAGTCCATGATTACTTGGTACAAGACATTAACGATACAAATGTCGAGTCCATGATTACTTGGTACAAGACATTAACCATACAAAAGTCGAGTCCATGATTACTTGGTACAAGACATTAACCATAAAAAATTCGAGTCCATGATTACTTGGTACAAGATATTAACCATACAAAAGTCGAGTCCATGATTACTTGGTACAAGATATGAACAATACAAAAGTGGAGTCCATGATTACTTGGTACAAGACATTAACCATACAAAAGTCGAGTCCACGATTACTTGGTACAAAACATTAACGATACAAAAGTCGAGTCCATGATTACCTGGTACAAGACATTAACGATACAAAAGTCGAGTCCATGATTACGTAGTACAAGACATTAACGATACAAAAGACGAGTCCATGATTACGTGGTACAAGACATTAACGATACAAAGGTCGAGTCCATGATGACGTAGTACAAGACATTAACGATACAAAAGTCGAGTCCATGATTACGTGGTACAAGACATTAACGATACAAAGTCGAGTCCATGATTACGTGGTACAAGAAATTAACGAAACAAAAGTCGAGACCATGATTACGTAGTACAAGACATTAACGATACAAAAGTCGAGTCCATGATTACGTGGTACAAGACATTAACGATACACAAGTCGAGTCCATGATTACGTGGTACAAGACATTAACGATACAAATGTCGAGTCCATGATTACTTGGTACAAGACATTAACAATGCAAAAGTCGAGTCCATGATTACTTGGTATAAGAAATTAACGATACAAAAGTCGAGTCCATGATTACTTGGTACAAGACATTAACCATACAAAAGTCGAGTCCATAATTACTTGGTACAAGACATTAACAATGCAAAAGTCGAGTCCATGATTACTTGATACAAAACATTAACGATACAAATGTCGAGTCCATGATGACTTGGTACAAGACATTAACCATAAAAAAGTCGAGTCCATGATTACTTGGTACAAGACATTAACCATGCAAAAGTCGAGTCCATGATTACTTGATACAAAACATTAACGATACAAATGTCGAGTCCATGATTACTTGGTACAAGACATTAACGATACAAAAGTCGAGTCCATGATTACTTGGTACAAGATATGAACAATACAAAAGTGGAGTCCATGATTACTTGGTACAAGAAATGAACAATACAAAAGTGGAGTCCATGTTTACTTGGTACAAGACATTAACCATACAAAAGTCGAGTCCATGATTACTTGGTACAAGACATTAACCATACGAAAGTCGTGTCCATGATTACTTGGTACAAGACATTAACCATACAAATGTCGAGTCCATGATTACCTGGTACAAGACATTAACGATACAAAAGTCGAGTCCATGATTACGTAGTACAAGACATTAACGATACAAAAGACGAGTCCATGATTACGTGGTACAAGACATTAACGATACAAAGGTCGAGTCCATGATGACGTAGTACAAGACATTAACGATACAAAAGTCGAGTCCATGATTACGTGGTACAAGACATTAACGATATAAAGTCGAGTCCATGATTACGTGGTACAAGAAATTAACGAAACAAAAGTGGAGACCATGATTACGTAGTACAAGACATTAACGATACAAAAGTCGAGTCCATGATTACGTGGTACAAGACATTAACGATACACAAGTCGAGTCCATGATTACGTGGTACAAGACATTAACGATACAAATGTCGAGTCCATGATTACTTGGTACAAGACATTAACAATGCAAAAGTCGAGTCCATGATTACTTGGTATAAGAAATTAACGATACAAAAGTCGAGTCCATGATTACTTGGTACAAGACATTAACCATACAAAAGTCGAGTCCATAATTACTTGGTACAAGACATCAACAATACAAAAGTCGAGTCCATGATTACTTGATGCAAAACATTAACGATACAAATGTCGAGTCCATGATTACTTGGTACAAGACATTAACCATAAAAAAGTCGAGTCCATGATTACTTGGTACAAGACATTAACCATGCAAAAGTCGAGTCCATGATTACTTGATACAAAACATTAACGATACAAATGTCGAGTTCATGATTACTTGGTACAAGACATTAACGATACAAAAGTCGAGTCCATGATTACTTGGTACAAGATATGAACAATACAAAAGTGGAGTCCATGATTACTTGGTACAAGACATTAACCATACAAAAGTCGAGTCCACGATTACTAGGTACAAGACATTAACGATACAAAAGTCGAGTCCATAATTACCTGGTACAAGACATTAACGATACAAAAGTCGAGTCCATGATTACGTAGTACAAGACATTAACGATACAAAAGTCGAGTCCATGATTACGTGGTACAAGACATTAACGATACAAAAGTCGAGTCCATGATTACGTGGTACAAGACATTAACGATACAAAAGTCGAGTCCATGATTACTTGGTACAAGACATTAACCATACAAATGTCGAGTCCATGATGACGTGGTACAAGACATTAACGATACAAATGTCGAGTCCATGATTACTTGGTACAAGACATTAACAATGCAAAAGTCGAGTCCATGATTACGTGGTACAAGACATTAACGATACAAAAGTCGAGTCCATGATTACGTGGTACAAGACATTAACGATACAAAAGTCGAGTCCATGATTACGTAGTACGAGACATTAACGATACAAAAGTCGATTCCATGATTACATGGTACAAGACATTAACGATACAAAAGTCGAGTCCATGATTATGTAGTACAAGACATTAACGATACAAAAGTCGAGTCCATGATTACTTGGTACAAGACATTAACGATACACAAGTCGAGTCCATGATTACGAGGTACAACACATTAACGATACAAAAGTCGAGTCCATGATTACTTGGTACAAGACATTCACCATACAAAAGTCGAGTCCATGATTACGTGGTACAAGACATTAACGATACAAAGTCGAGTCCATGATTACTTGGTACAAGACATTAACGATACAAAAGTCGATCCATGATTACGTGGTACAAGACATTAACGATACAAAAGTCGAGTCCATGATGACTTGGTACAAAACATTAACAATGCAAAAGTCGAGTCCATGATTACGTAGTACAAGACATTAGCAATACAAAAGTCGAGTCCATGATTACTTGGTACAAGACATTAACCATACAAAAGTCGAGTCCACGATTACTTGGTACAAGACATTAACGATACAAAAGTCGAGTCCATGATTACCTGGTACAAGACATTAACGATACAAAAGTCGAGTCCATGATGACGTAGTACAAGACATTAACGATACAAAAGTCGAGTCCATGATTACGTGGTACAAGACATTAACGATACAAAAGTCGAGTCCATGATTACTTGGTACAAGACATTAACCATACAAATGTCGAGTCCATGATGACGTGGTACAAGACATTAACGATACAAAAGTCGAGTCCATGATTACTTGGTACAAGACATTAACAATGCAAAAGTCGAGTCCATGATTACGTGGTACAAGACATTAACGATACAAAAGTCGAGTCCATGATTACGTGGTACAAGACATTAACGATACAAAAGTCGAGTCCATGATTACGTAGTACGAGACATTAACGATACAAAAGTCGATTCCATGATTACATGGTACAAGACATTAACGATACAAAAGTCGAGTCCATGATTATGTAGTACAAGACATTAACGATACAAAAGTCGAGTCCATGATTACTTGGTACAAGACATTAACGATACACAAGTCGAGTCCATGATTACGAGGTACAAGACATTAACGATGCAAAAGTCGAGTCCATGATTACGTGGTACAAGACATTAACGATACAAAAGTCGAGTCCATGATTACGTGGTACAAGAAATTAACGATACAAAAGTCGAGTCCATGATTACCTGGTACATGACATTAACCATACAAAAGTCGAGTCCATGATTACGTAGTACAAGACATTCACCATACAAAAGTCGAGTCCATGATTACGTGGTACAAGACATTAACGATACAAAGTCGAGTCCATGATTACTTGGTACAAGACATTAACGATACAAAAGTCGATCCATGATTACGTGGTACAAGACATTAACGATACAAAAGTCGAGTCCATGATGACTTGGTACAAAACATTAACAATGCAAAAGTCGAGTCCATGATTACGTAGTACAAGACATTAACAATACAAAAGTCGAGTCCATGATTACTTGGTACAAAACATTCATCATACAAAAGTCGAGTCCATGATAACGTAGTACAAGACATTAACGATACAAAAGTCGAGTCCATGAATACTTGGTACAAGACATTCACCATACAAAAGTCGAGTCCATGATAACGTAGTACAAGACATTATCCATACAAAAGTAGAGTCCATGATTACGTGGTACTAGACATTAACGATACAAAAGTCGAGTCCATGATTACTTGGTACAAGACATTAACGATACAAATGTCGAGTCCATGATTACTTGGTACAAGACATTAACCATACAAAAGTCGAGTCCATGATTACTTGGTACAAGACATTAACCATAAAAAATTCGAGTCCATGATTACTTGGTACAAGATATTAACCATACAAAAGTCGAGTCCATGATTACTTGGTACAAGATATGAACAGTACAAAAGTGGAGTCCATGATTACTTGGTACAAGACATTAACCATACAAAAGTCGAGTCCACGATTACTTGGTACAAAACATTAACGATACAAAAGTCGAGTCCATGATTACCTGGTACAAGACATTAACGATACAAAAGTCGAGTCCATGATTACGTAGTACAAGACATTAACGATACAAAAGACGAGTCCATGATTACGTGGTACAAGACATTAACGATACAAAGGTCGAGTCCATGATGACGTAGTACAAGACATTAACGATACAAAAGTCGAGTCCATGATTACGTGGTACAAGACATTAACGATACAAAGTCGAGTCCATGATTACGTGGTACAAGAAATTAACGAAACAAAAGTCGAGACCATGATTACGTAGTACAAGACATTAACGATACAAAAGTCGAGTCCATGATTACGTGGTACAAGACATTAACGATACACAAGTCGAGTCCATGATTACGTGGTACAAGACATTAACGATACAAATGTCGAGTCCATGATTACTTGGTACAAGACATTAACAATGCAAAAGTCGAGTCCATGATTACTTGGTATAAGAAATTAACGATACAAAAGTCGAGTCCATGATTACTTGGTACAAGACATTAACCATACAAAAGTCGAGTCCATAATTACTTGGTACAAGACATTAACAATGCAAAAGTCGAGTCCATGATTACTTGATACAAAACATTAACGATACAAATGTCGAGTCCATGATGACTTGGTACAAGACATTAACCATAAAAAAGTCGAGTCCATGATTACTTGGTACAAGACATTAACCATGCAAAAGTCGAGTCCATGATTACTTGATACAAAACATTAACGATACAAATGTCGAGTCCATGATTACTTGGTACAAGACATTAACGATACAAAAGTCGAGTCCATGATTACTTGGTACAAGATATGAACAATACAAAAGTGGAGTCCATGATTACTTGGTACAAGAAATGAACAATACAAAAGTGGAGTCCATGTTTACTTGGTACAAGACATTAACCATACAAAAGTCGAGTCCATGATTACTTGGTACAAGACATTAACCATACGAAAGTCGTGTCCATGATTACTTGGTACAAGACATTAACCATACAAAAGTCGAGTCCATGATTACTTGGTACAAGACATTAACCATACAAAAGTCGAGTCCATGATTACTTGATACAAAACATTAACGATACAAAGGTCGAGTCCATGATTACTTGGTACAAGACATTAACGATACAAAAGTCGAGTACATGATTACTTGGTACAAGACATTAACAATGCAAAAGTCGAGTCCATGATTATTTGGTACAAGACATTAACCATACAAATGTCAAGTCCATGATTACTTGGTACAAGAAATTAACAATACAAAAGTCGAGTCCATGATTACTTGATGCAAAACATTAACGATGCAAAAGTCGAGTCCATGATTACGTAGTACGAGACATTAACGATACAAAAGTCGATTCCATGATTACTTGGTACAAGACATTAACGATACAAAAGTCGAGTCCATGATTACGTTGTACAAGACATTAACGATACAAAAGTCGAGTCCATGATTACATAGTACAAGACATTAACGATACAAAAAGTCGAGTCCATGATTGCTTGGTACAAGAAATTAACGATACAAAAGTCGAGTCCATGATTACTTGATACAAGAAATTAACAATTCAAAAGTCGAGTCCATGATTACTTGGTACAAGAAACTAACGATACAAAAGTCGAGTCCATGATTGCTTGGTACAAGACATTAACAATACAAAAGTCGAGTCCATGATTACGTGGTACAAGATATTAACGATACAAAAGTCGAGTCCTTGCTTCTGTAGTACAAGATAGTAACGATACAAAGTCGAGCTCTTAATAACGTGGTACAAGACAATACAAGACCAATCCAAAAAGGGGTCGTCCTGGTCCTGATCGCAATAGAGATACAGGTAGAAATACGATACAACACAGCAACGACACATACGTTGAGTTCTGATACAGTAGATGGGCAATACATCGTATCTTTATTGCTGCACATTTTTACTCCCGAAGGTGTTGAGTGCATACAACACAACATTATGGCGTACAGGCCAGCAAATCGAAAGACGTAGTCCCTAATTAATCCAATTGAGATAATGGGACTATCACTAAGCCATACACATATCACAGCCCCTGATCTAAAATAGAGAGAAAAGACATAGTATATTACAAAACAGCGATATAAGAAAAGTATGAAGATACATCTCACAATCAGTCGGAGGTCCATCATTTACAGGACGAAGTCCTTATAACTGTAGGCTGTCCGATTTTTCCTCCTTTCTATATTGATAGCCAAATATCTCTTCACCGGAAGTTTAAAAAATAGATCAATTGATATTTAGAAACGCAAAAGAAATATATTTCAATAAAAAACTTGAAATAAAATTATAATAAAAAAATATCTTTCTACGAAGCTCTCGACGGAAGAGCGGCGTAGGTAAAATGAACGGAACAGCCATAAGTCACAGAGAGATAACTCCAGCCAAATAATTAAAAAAAAACTTTAAAAAGGACTTGAAAAAGAAAATACATTCCCTTCTCATGCCTCCCTCTTAAAATTATAGGACTTCGTCCTTCAAACAGGTTGTGCCTGTCTCATATTAATAAACCTTACTCATAGTTCAAGGTGAGAGTGACATAATATGTATAGTAAAGATATATATTAGTAATACTCTGAATATAACATATCAAATGGTATGCATTCCCCTATGCTTTCGCAGATGTGGAAGTATCAAAAAGATGACGTTATACGAGTGAATTGCTCTGATAAACGCTGTAAACATTGCACACGAATCAACAATAACCGGAAACAGAAATGTCTTTTCATATTAACTAAGCCTTCTCATTAGAACTATTGTGTATATGCAGTTTTGTGTATGTTTGATGGAATGTCAAACAATTGCAGTGATAAAATTTGTGACACTACCCTTAAACAGGAAAAATATGCCAAAGATGAAAACAAGAAATTAATGATAGTCAGTGCTAGACAATTAGACAAATAGCACAAAAAGACGTGACTTTATTATCATATATATTTCTTTTCCATGTAAATTTTACTTTTGTGACCATTTACAAATGTTAATAAAGACACATTTAACATACATGTATCTGGACTGCTTACTGGATAATATACACGTGTAAGTAGATAGGTCTACAATATTAAATATGTGATTAGTCTGCAACATTTGTAAAGACAATGCAGCCAACATGACCTTCTAATGGATAGTAGTGGAAGAGGTAAGGATTATTTTTTTATCTGAATCCTCCTTATGAAATAGCAAAACAATACTTGTACTAGTGTTGTGGTAGTATGAATGTTAACACAAGAAGACCGCAGTACCCAGAGAAAACCACCGACGTGCCGCAAGTCACTGACAAGCTTTATCACATAATATTGTATCCAGTACTCATCACCTTGAGTGGGATTCGAACTCACAACGTTAGTAGTGATAGGCACTATTTGCATAGGTAGCTATATATATATATACGTCTGAAAATTAAAGCAAACAGTGTTATAATTAGATCTTTGAGATGACAAATGTTTGTTCTTCCCTCGACGGAATTTGAACTCACACCATTGATACACTGCAGCACCAATCGCTTAGCCTTATGATCACTCTGCCACATCCGCTATATTAAAACATAGCTTCAGTAGTCGAAGTGTTACCTTGTCTCCTAAAGACAATCTAGAGATAGACATAAGACATGTGTCTAAGCGTGTATAGATGGTACATATATACTTAATATTATAATTTGACAGCAATCTAACTCAGCAATTTTTAATATATTGTATAGGGTGATGACGAATTCGTCATACAGTCACAGGAAATAAAGTATATTATACAAACATCTAAGCAGGTGACATATATATATATATATATACGTCTGAAAATTAAACCAAACAGTGTTAGAATTAGATTTTAGAGCTGTCAAATTTTTGTTCTTCCCTCGACGGGATTTGAACCCACACCATTGTTACACTGCAGCACCATTCGCTTAGCCTTACGTCCAGCGCCCTAGACCACTCGACTACATCCACTCCCTAAATATATATATGATCACGACCATAGCGGCCCCCTAATACCTTCTGCCATCATTGTATATGTCTATTCTACATTACAGATTTAAGGTATTAGAGGATCAAAAGGCATTCGGAATTGAAAGAATCGGATCGCCAAAATGGCAATTGGTGCTTTGTTTGATAGCGGTGCTCGTTGTTGTATATTTTTCTTTGTGGAAGGGGATCAAATCCTCAGGAAAGGTATGTACAATAGAAAAGAAAGAAAAACAGAAGCAAAAATATAATAGTTTGTTCTCCATTATGTTAGATATGTATGTTAAGCTAGTAGAAAGTAATTGATCTCATTGTTTGTTACTTATCGTCCGGTGGTAGATATTTCATGCATATTCAGGACTAACCCACGTTATTTGATATATAAAGAAAATTGTACAGAAATGAGAGATGGATTGCAAATTTGGGGCAACGTTTGATTGCCACTGGAAATATTTAGAGAGTTCGGGAGGGAGAAAAAAAAATAAACCTTTTGTATCGGCTACAATGCATTACTCTTTTTCTAAATCTACCAAATATGTCTTTTATGTTCAGTTAGCGTTACAAACTCCAAAGAGGCTTACCACTATATTCCACGGTCCGTATAATAACCTCTCAAACCACATCGAGAGGATGCTCTCTATCTGCCACATGGGCAGCTATGTGCGTTGCATCATGAGTGTCGTAACCAGCTTCATATACGACAAGACGAAATAATGGTACAGAAGTAGGACATTATTGTCGTACATAGGAAATCAAGATACAAAACAGATAATTAAAATTGTTTTTAAAGTATATAACAGTTACACACAAGAGGACATAGAAAGTTATTGCGCATACATCCCACTGAAAAAATACGAAGCAATCAAAATAAATGTTGGCTATTCTTTTCAGACAGCGTGACTACTATGATATCATTAATATACATTTATTGGAAAGCGAGGGAGTTTAGCTTCAAAATAAGAAATGATTCGGGAAATAAGACTTGTTTTCTAATTCCCACTAAACAGTGTGATATGAATAAATTTTAGAATGATTTTGTTAATTTAGACATTTATAATAGTATACAACACAGAGATGCGTCATTATTTATGACGTCAAAACAATGTACAGGACTGTAGGGATACATGTAGTGCAAATGTACTTTTGTTTCAACAACAAAGATTTCTTAAGGCAACATGTATGAGATGAATAATATTGCTTGTAAGGAAATGTTAAGGACATGCATTTTTTGATTGACGTGTTAGTCTGTCTTAATACATGCATATGTCTGAAATGTTGTAGTTTACTATTAATTTAATATAGATATTATTTATTACTTTGTAAAGGTTTTCTGAGATAGACATATAGCATAAACGAATTAACTTAATAGCAAATTCATCTTAAAATTGAAATCTTTGAAAAATATGTATTTCACCATTAACGCCAACATCACCTAACATGACTCCACTCCCTGATTGTTAGGGGGGGGTGGGGGGGTGGCGTTGCTCAATCTTTAGCTTTCTGTGTAGTGTCCTTCTTCGATTTACCGAATGTGATTACCCATTTATTATCCTCAAATTCTTCTTGTAGTGTACTTTTCCTTTTGTTCATTGTACTGTCTATCCTTCGATAAACAGCTTATATTTGTTTTATTTTGTAGGGAAGTAGTTTCGTCATTTTAGCATAGTAAAGCAGAATTCGTAGAGTTACATTTAAAATTTCAATGATTTCTATGATGATTTTTGTCTACAATTTTAAATTCACCAAGCAGACATCTAATGTGTAATGTTTTGTCATAGGCAATACTGTATTTAAAAAAGTTTCTGTGTATATACTTTTAGCGATATTAAACAAATCAAACATTATAGTACGCCGATACACTACAAGTTTATTTTCAACATATATCATTTCAAGCAATTGAGTATAGGCGGGGGTATCCTCCTTGGGCACATTTAACTTCTTTTAGTTGAGACTATGAATATGTAAACCATTATTTTCAGTTCATCATATAATCACTACAAACCCATGTGGAGTGAGGTATCGGCATACTATAGATTTTTCAAAACAAATTTACTCTTAAATATTATTTATTTACAAATTATTATCTTATACATTGTAATATAATGTTTATCTATTTCAGGCAGTGTGGGTTACTGCAACGGTCCCTTATATTGTGTTACTTATCTTGTTGGTAAGGGGATGTACCCTACCAGGAGCCAAAGATGGCATTATATACTACCTCAGACCGGTGTGGCACAGACTACTAGAAGTAGAAGTAGGTCAATATTTAAACGACAAGAAATAAAATATAACCCTACACAAGTAAAGAATAATGTTCAATTTAAAAATAGCAAATATTTATGAAAAAAAAATAGATAAACAAATAAATAGATAAACCAATAAAAAGAACACACTGTTAGTCGAAACTGTTTTCAACTTTGTGGTAGTGGTCTGACACCAGTGATTATTCTCATTTCTTACGAGTCATTTTTGTAATGTCATTTTGTTGTTTGTAAAAATGTGGTTTCTGTGCATTTGAGTTATTTATTTTCATTCCTTTCAATATTCACATAACTTTAAATTCGTACTTTCATTATTTAACTCATTTCTGTCGAATATTTGTATCCTATGAATGCTAATTAATTTACAAATTACAACAAGACAAAGATGTCCTATTTGTCATAACACATATATGTAATTATAAACAGTTGTTTATGCTATAATGACTACATTGACCTGCCAGCATGGCAATACTATTGTCGTATTGCAAAACGTGTGACAGACATATATATTTCAGGTGTATTTATTTATTCATTTTGTTTACATTTGTATTTATATGTAAAGTTGTTATCATACCCTGGCCTTATGTTAATACGACTATTTAATGTAATTTCGTTTATTAATTTTTTGTATCATTCATTATAGATGGCATAATGCTCCTTTTGTGTGTCGCATTACACATTTATAATCATAATGGTAAATTTTATTGACACTTTTAGGTTATTTTCGAAGAGTTCTAAAATCACTTTGTGAATGAATCCAGTTAATACCTTGATGTTCAATAGTCTCACGTTTTAGGTCCCAAAAACTTTTAAGTTATCCGGCTATCAATCTGTTGACTTTGAACGTATCTGATGAAGATTATTTCAGAAATGCATCCCATCGTGCGCACTAAATTAGACATCTAAGTTTGTATAACTATCACTGGGTAGACTATTAGTCCCTGATGGTACCATCCGCACAGTAGGCAGTCTTTCTGGCATGGTGTATTATGTATATTTACTATTGAAATAAAATTTACAGTACCTAATTAATGTATTTATTATTAAAACTAATCTTCTCCTACCTAAGGCGCAGGTGAACTTGGTTAATTTTTGCTATCCTTATTAGACCCTTGGTTTTCTTGTTTGGTTAATTTTTGGTATCCTTATTAGACCCTTTGGTTTTCGTGTTTGGTTAATTTTTCCTATCCTCATTAGACCCTTTGGTTTTATTGTTTGGTTAATTTTTGCTATCTTCATTAGACCCATTGGTTTTCTTGTTTGGTTAATGTTTCCTATCCTTATTAGACCCTTTGGTTTTCTTGTTTGGTTAATTTTTGGTATCCTTATTAGACCCTTTGGTTTTCGTGTTTGGTTAATTTTTGCTCTCCTTATTAAACCCTTTGGTTTTCTTGTTTGATTAATTTTTGCTATCCTCATTAGACCCTTTGGTTTTCTTGTTTGGCAAATTTTTCCTATCCTTATTAGACCCTTTGGTTTTCTTGTTTGAATAATTTTTGCTATCCTCATTAGATCCTTTGGTTTTCTTGTTTGGTTAATGTTTCCTATCCTTATTAGGCCCTTTGGTTTTCTTGTTTGGTTAATTTTTGCTATCCTTATCAGATCCTTTGGTTTTCTTGTTTGGTTAATTTTTGCTATCCTTATTAGATCCTTTGGTTTTCTTGTTTGGTTAATTTTTGCTATCCTAATTAGACCCTTTGGTTTTCTTGTTTGATTAATTTTTGTTATCCTTATTAGACCTTTGGTTTTCTTGTTTGGTTAATTTTTGCTATCCTTATTTTACCCTTTGGTTTTCTTGTTTGGTTAATTTTTGCTATCCTAATTAGACCCTTTGGTTTTCTTATGTGGTAAATATTTGCTATCCTTATTAGACCCTTTGGTTTTCTTGTTTGGTTAATTTTTGCTATCCTTATTAGACCCTTTGGTTTCCTTGTTTGGTTAATTTTTGCTATCCTTATTAAACCCTTTGGTTTTCTTGTTTGATTATTTTTTGCTATCGTCATTAGACCCTTTGGTTTTTTTGTTTGGTTAATGTTTCCTATCCTTATTAGACCCTTTGGTTTTCTTGTTTGATCAATTTTGCTATCCTTATTAGACCCTTTGGTTTTCTTGTTTGGTTAATTTTTGCTATCCTTATTAGACCCTTTGGTTTTCTTATTTGGTTAATGTTTGCTATCCTTATTAGACCCTTTGGTTTTCCTCTTTGGTTAATTTTTGCTATCCTTATTAGACCCTTTGGTTTTCTTGTTTGGTTAATGTTTCCTATCCTTATTAGGCCCTTTGGTTTTCTTGTTTGGTTAATTTTTGCTATCCTTATTAGACCCTTTGGTTTCCTTGTTTGGTTAATTTTTGATATCCTTATTAAACCCTTTGGTTTTCTTGTTTGATTATTTTTTGCTATCCTCATTAGACCCTTTGGTTTTCTTGTTTGGTTAATGTTTCCTATCCTTATTAGACCCTTTGGTTTTCTTGTTTGATCAATTTTGCTATCCTTATTAGACCCTTTGGTTTTCTTGTTTGGTTAATTTTTGCTATCCTTATTAGACCTTTGGGTTTCTTATTTTTTTAATGTTTGCTATCCTTATTAGACCCTTTGGTTTTCCTCTTTGGTTAAATTTTGCTATCCTTATTAGACCCTTTGGTTTTCTTGTTTGGTTAATTTTTGCTATCCTTATTAGACCCTTTGGTTTTCTTGTTTGATCAATTTTTGCTATCCTTATTAGACCCTTTGGTTTTCTTGTTTGGTTAATTTTTGGTATCCTAATTAGACCCTTTGGTTTTCTTGTTTGGTTAATTTTTGCTATCCTTATTAGACCCTTTGGTTTTCTTGTTTGGTTAATTTTTGGTATCCTTATTAGACCCTTTGGTTTTCTTGTTTGATCAATTTTTGCTATCCTTATTAGACCCTTTGGTTTTCTTGTTTGGTTAATTTTTGCTATCCTTATTAGACCCTTTGGTTTTCTTGTTTGATCAATTTTTGCTATCCTTATTAGACCCTTTGGTTTTCTTGTTTTGTTAATTTTTGCTATCCTCATTAGACCCTTTGATTTTCTTGTTTGGTTATTTTTGGCTATCCTTATTAGACCCTTTGGTTTTCTTGTTTGGTTAATTTTTGGTATCCTAATTAGACCCTTTGGTTTTCTTATTTGATCAATTTTTGCTATCCTTATTAGACCCTTTGGTTTTCTTGTTTTGTTAATTTTTGCTATCCTTATTAGACCCTTTGGTTTTCTTGTTTGGTTATTTTTTGCTATCCTTATTAGACCCTTTGGTTTTCTTGTTTTGTTAATTTTTGGTATCCTTATTAGACCCTTTGGTTTTCTTGTTTGGTTATTGTTTCCTATCCTTATTAGGCCCTTTGGTTTTCTTGTTTGGTTAATTTTTGCTATCCTTATTAGACCCTTTGGTTTCCTTGTTTGGTTAATTTTTGCTATCCTTATTAAACCCTTTGGTTTTTTTGTTTGATTATTTTTTGCTATCCTCATTAGACCCTTTGGTTTTCTTGTTTGGTTAATGTTTCCTATCCTTATTAGACCCTTTGGTTTTCTTGTTTGATCAATTTTGCTATCCTTATTAGACCCTTTGGTTTTCTTGTTTGGTTAATTTTTGCTATCCTTATTAGACCTTTGGTTTTCTTATTTGGTTAATGTTTGCTATCCTTATTAGACCCTTTGGTTTTCCTCTTTGGTTAATTTTTGCTATCCTTATTAGACCCTTTGGTTTTCTTGTTTGGTTAATTTTTGCTATCCTTATTAGACCCTTTGGTTTTCTTGTTTGATCAATTTTTGCTATCCTTATTAGACCCTTTGGTTTTCTTGTTTGGTTAATTTTTGGTATCCTTATTAGACCCTTTGGTTTTCTTGTTTGGTTAATTTTTGCTATCCTTATTAGACCCTTTGGTTTTCTTGTTTGGTTAATTTTTGCTATCCTTATTAGACCCTTTGGTTTTCTTGTTTGATCAATTTTTGCTATCCTTATTAGACCCTTTGGTTTTCTTGTTTGGTTAATTTTTGCTATCCTTATTAGACCCTTTGGTTTTCTTGTTTGATCAATTTTTGCTATCCTTATTAGACCCTTTGGTTTTCTTGTTTTGTTAATTTTTGCTATCCTCATTAGACCCTTTGGTTTTCTTGTTTGGTTATTTTTGGCTATCCTTATTAGACCCTTTGGTTTTCTTGTTTGGTTAATTTTTGCTATCCTTATTAGACCCTTTGGTTTTCTTGTGTGGTTAATTTTTGGTATCCATATTAGACCCTTTGGTTTTCTTGTTTGATCAATTTTTGCTATCCTTATTAGACCCTTTGGTTTTCTTGTTTGGTTAATTTTTGCTATCCTTATTAGACCCTTTGGTTTTCTTGTTTGATCAAAGTTGCTATCCTTATTAGACCCTTTGGTTTTCTTGTTCTGTTAATTTTTGCTATCCTCATTAGACCCTTTGGTTTTCTTGTTTGGTTATTTTTTGCTATCCTTATTAGACCCTTTGGTTTTCTTGTTTGGTTAATTTTTGCTATCCTTATTAGACCCTTTGGTTTTCTTGTTTGGTTAATTTTTGCTATCCCTATTAGACCCTTTGGTTTTCTTGATTGATTACTTTTTGCTATCCTTATTAGACCCTTTGATTTTCTTGTTTGATTAATCTTTGCTATCCTCATTAGACCCTTTGGTTTTCTTGTTTGGTTAATGTTTCCTATCCTTATTAGAACCTTTGGTTTTCTTGTTTGGTTAATTTTTGCTCTCCTTATTAGACCCTTTGGTTTTCTTGTTTGGTTAATTTTTCCTATCCTTATTAGACCCTTTGGTTTTCTTGTTTGGTTAATTTTTGCTAACCTTATTAGACCCTTTGGTTTTCTTGTTTGGTTAATGTTTGCTATCCTTATTAGACCCTTTGGTTTTCTTGTTTGGTTAATGTTTCATATCCTTATTAGAACCTTTGGTTTTCTTGTTTGGTTAATTTTTGCTCTCCTCATTAGACCCTTTGGTTTTCTTGTTTGATTAATTTTTGCTATCCTCATTAGACCCTTTGGTTTTCTTGTTTGGCAAATTTTTGCTATCCTTATTAGACCCTTTGGTTTTCTTGTTTGAATAATTTTTGCTATCCTCATTAGATCCTTTGGTTTTCTTGTTTGGTTAATGTTTCCTATCCTTATTAGGCCCTTTGGCTTTCTTGTTTGGTTAATTTTTGCTATCCTTATCAGATCCTTTGGTTTTCTTGTTTGGTTAATTTTTGCTATCCTTATTAGATCCTTTGGTTTTCTTGTTTGGTTAATTTTTGCTATCCTAATTAGACCCTTTGGTTTTCTTGTTTGATTAATTTTTGTTATCCTTATTAGACCCTTTGGTTTTCTTGTTTGGTTAATTTTTGCTATCCTTATTTTACCCTTTGGTTTTCTTGTTTGGTTAATTTTTGCTATCCTAATTAGACCCTTTGGTTTTCTTGTGTGGTAAATTTTTGCTATCCTTATTAGACCCTTTGGTTTTCTTGTTTGGTTAATTTTTGCTATCCTTATTAGACCCTTTGGTTTCCTTGTTTGGTTAATTTTTGCTATCCTTATTAGGCCCTTTGGTTTTCTTGTTTGGTTAATTTTTGCTATCCTTATCAGATCCTTTGGTTTTCTTGTTTGGTTAATTTTTGCTATCCTAATTAGACCCTTTGGTTTTCTTGTTTGATTAATTTTTGTTATCCTTATTAGACCTTTGGTTTTCTTGTTTGGTTAATTTTTGCTATCCTTATTTTACCCTTTGGTTTTCTTGTTTGGTTAATTTTTGCTATCCTAATTAGACCCTTTGGTTTTCTTGTGTGGTAAATTTTTGCTATCCTTATTAGACACTTTGGTTTTCTTGTTTGGTTAATTTTTGCTATCCTTATTAGAACCTTTGGTTTCCTTGTTTGGTTAATTTTTGCTATCCTTATTAGGCCCTTTGGTTTTCTTGTTTGGTTAATTTTTGCTATCCTTATCAGATCCTTTGGTTTTCTTGTTTGGTAAATTTTTGCTATCCTAATTAGACCCTTTGGTTTTCTTGTTTGATTAATTTTTGTTATCCTTATTAGACCTTTGGTTTTCTTGTTTGGTTGATTTTTGCTATCCTTATTTTACCCTTTGGTTTTCTTGTTTGGTTAATTTTTGCTATCCTAATTAGACCCTTTGGTTTTCTTGTGTGGTAAATTTTTGCTATCCTTATTAGACCCTTTGGTTTTCTTGTTTGGTTAATTTTTGCTATCCTTATTAGACCCTTTGGTTTTCTTGTTTGGTTAATTTTTGCTATCCTTATTAGACCCTTTGGTTTCCTTGTTTGGTTAATTTTTGCTATCCTTATTAGGCCCTTTGGTTTTCTTGTTTGGTTAATTTTTGCTATCCTTATCAGATCCTTTGGTTTTCTTGTTTGGTTAATTTTTGCTATCCTAATTAGACCCTTTGGTTTTCTTGTTTGATTAATTTTTGTTATCCTTATTAGACCTTTGGTTTTCTTGTTTGGTTAATTTTTGCTATCCTTATTTTACCCTTTGGTTTTCTTGTTTGGTTAATTTTTGCTATCCTAATTAGACCCTTTGGTTTTCTTGTGTGGTAAATTTTTGCTATCCTTATTAGACACTTTGGTTTTCTTGTTTGGTTAATTTTTGCTATCCTTATTAGAACCTTTGGTTTCCTTGTTTGGTTAATTTTTGCTATCCTTATTAGGCCCTTTGGTTTTCTTGTTTGGTTAATTTTTGCTATCCTTATCAGATCCTTTGGTTTTCTTGTTTGGTTAATTTTTGCTATCCTAATTAGACCCTTTGGTTTTCTTGTTTGATTAATTTTTGTTATCCTTATTAGACCTTTGGTTTTCTTGTTTGGTTGATTTTTGCTATCCTTATTTTACCCTTTGGTTTTCTTGTTTGGTTAATTTTTGCTATCCTAATTAGACCCTTTGGTTTTCTTGTGTGGTAAATTTTTGCTATCCTTATTAGACCCTTTGGTTTTCTTGTTTGGTTAATTTTTGCTATCCTTATTAGACCCTTTGGTTTCCTTGTTTGGTTAATTTTTGATATCCTTATTAAACCCTTTGGTTTTCTTGTTTGATTAATTTTTGCTATCCTCATTAGACCCTTTGGTTTTCTTGTTTGGTTAATGTTTCCTATCCTTATTAGACCCTTTGGTTTTCTTGTTTGATCAATTTTTGCTATCCTTATTAGACCCTTTGGTTTTCTTGTTTGGTTAATTTTTGCTATCCTTATTAGACCCTTTGGTTTTCTTATTTGGTTAATGTTTGCTATCCTTATTAGACCCTTTGGTTTTCCTCTTTGGTTAATTTTTGCTATCCTTATTAGACCCTTTGGTTTTCTTGTTTGGTTAATTTTTGCTATCCTCATTAGACCCCTTTGTTTTCTCGTTTGGTTAATTTTTGCTCTCCTTATTAGACCCTTTGGTTTTTTTGCTCCCAAAGACTATTAAATTATTTGTCTTTGTATTTTTTTATTACTTTGACCTGATGAAGATCATAACAGAAACACGTAGTGCGCACTAAATTAGATATCTATCATTTTATCAGAACGATCGATGTGCAAGGTCAAATAAAACCCATCTTGATCTGCAGTACAGTCCATGGATATAAGTATTCGCCACCTTCAATTTTTTACAAAATATTTCATATAAAACCACATGTTTTTCAAAAAAATATTTTAAATATTTATGGGCAGATCTTTATGAAATTTATTTCAACACACGCAAAATCTTTGAATTTCATTTGTATGTTATTATTTTTTTGGAATGAATAGTTTGATTGACGAACATACAACATAATTCATTATGTCTGTCCCATCAGGTTATTAACCTACACGAGCTAATACAGGTCACGAGACATGTTGTATCGACAACGTAAATCAAATTTTTCTATTACTGTTTTCTTTTTGTGACAAGGTATTTGTTGTTTTGTTTGTGAGCAAGATCTGCATAGATGTGACTAGAATACATTACATCAATATGTAAATGACTGGCTCTAAAAATCCATTCGTATGATAAAGCACATAGTTGTACAAAGAAAGAAACTACATATATTTGCATCATTTAAATTAAAAAAAAAAAACACGCATTGAATTTTAAAGCAGTGTCTAAATTAATATTTCACACGATTAATAGTTGTTATAAATAAAGTATTTATTATTTTAGGTCTGGTTGGATGCAGCTTCACAAATCTTCTTCTCCTTAGGGCCAGGATTTGGGACGTTGTTAGCGTTATCTAGTTATAATAAATTTAACAATAATTGCTACGTGTAAGTCATTTAAATTACTGTGAAATCATTATTAATCGTTGGGTTCTAATTTTCGTGGATTCGTGGTTCACTTAAACTACGAAAATTAAAATCAAGCAAAGACAAATTTTCCATTGATTGTTTCCTGTAGTGTTTGAAATCACGAATTCAAGAACACAGGGATCAATGTATATTTCAGAAACCACAACAATTGGTGTGAACGAATAAAAGTACTTTCACAGTATAAAATTTTTGTTCTAAAGTCATCACACTCAACATGAGGCGCCACTGGGTGTGTAATTTGAATTCCCTGTGTATGGAAAATGGCCCACGATTTGCATTACCGTATAACATGCAAATGTTCATAAAGAGCAACATTTCGCCTAGAGTGACCGTTGGTACCATTATAGAAATATAATTTCTCGACCATATCCGATATCCCTTTTACTTGTAACAGTAATATAGCACATCTGTCTTTAAGATGAGCGCCAGTCTGACTAAACCAACATATATAGAATCTGGTATTTGCTACTTTTCCGCTATAACGTAGCATTAAGAGTAAGATGAATTACCGGTTATCTCAGAATCATTATAGTGTGTCCTAGTGGGGCAAAATGGTTACTCGTTTTATTGATTGTTGTTTCAATGAGATAGCACTATAAGACTCCAACCAAGTGTGTTGGTGTAGTACAAAACGAACGTTATCATCTCACTGTTTAATTGATTGTTGTTTCAATGAGATAACACTATACAACTCCAACTAAGTGTGTTGGTCTAGTACAAAACATCTCATCGATATGTTTTTTTTTTCTCTCGCCATAATATGATTGAAAACTTACTGGTTTAGTGTTAAACAGCAATCACTCATTCACAAATGGGATTGTATTATATGTTATTAAAATACATTTTGTGATAAAAAGGTACTATTTTATCCATATATTTTTTAATATATAACTATAGGTTATTAAACAACACCTGGTTTGTACAAAGACATAAGACGCCCAGGGAAGCCGACTTATCCATATTTCATAAAATTTGTATTATTCAGAACCATTACAATGGATTTGACATATATCTAATGTTGCTTCGTCTGTTTCAGAGATGCCCTTGCCACGGCTATTATCTCTCTAATGTTGTTTTGTCTGTTTCAGAGATGCCCTTGCCACGGCTACTATCAACTGTTTGACTAGTGTTTTAGCAGGCTTTGTTGTATTCTCAGTGTTAGGATACATGTCACATATCTCTAAGCAGGACATAGATAAAGTGGCTATTGATGGTCAGTTTAGTTGTCATTCTGTATTGATAAATAGTAAACTATAGCAATACACAGAGCACATGTCAATGTCTTCCCTAATACAAAACAAGCGCTAGAGTCAAGAGGTGGTGATCAAATACAGACCTTAATTATATCACGTCCATCAATTTGAGTGACAAGTCGTAATATTGAAAATGACATATTTAACTATGCACAATAACAGGTAAATGAGTTTCATTTTAAAAAGGGGATTTCAAATCATCTTGTGATTTATTGACGTTTAACATAATGAAGACATTATAGTTATTTTTATTAATTGTTTATTTAAAACACTACACAGAAACAACAGACTCAGCACCATGTACCCCATTAATACCCGATAAACATGATAACAAACAAAAACAATAATAGTTGAAAAATATGGCAGTATGGTTAGGTATCAATAAAGTAAAATAGACATGAAATTTTGAAATGAACATCGAGTAGAAATATTGTTTAAAAAAAATGTCGGAGACACAATAACAAGAACGTATTTCATTTTATCGAACTATGCTTTAAATAGACACAACTAAGTTGTTCTCGCCATGATATAGCTGAAACAAATTGGTGATATATCAATATATTTGTATTGTGTTTCTCAATTTAAGGTCCTGGGCTTGTATTTATGGTATACCCCGAGGCTTTATCAACGTTAGATGGATCAGTGTTTTGGTCCATTTTATTCTTCGTAATGCTTATCACGTTAGGAATGGATAGTACGGTAAGTATTGATTTTGTTCTATATAATTTATAGATTAGAAAATACTAGTAATATTTATACAACGGTTTTCTGCGTTAAACGGTTAAACAATCGAACGCGAATTTTTTTCCCATACCAAATATAGTCAAGAATGATTTCAATTCCAAAGACGTACCTTAAAGTTATCATAGATACGATATTTGCATCTTTTGTTATCTATTTTTAGTTTGGAGGTCTTGAAGCTGTAATAACTGCCGTTATGGATACATTTTCTATTGTGAAAGGGCGTAGGGAACTACTTGTTCTCGTAGTAATTGTATATTGTTTTTTTGGTGCTTTGCCGTCGACCACATATGTAAGTATTTCTTCCTTCAATATTCTAAATGTGAATAACAAAGAAATGTTCGTCTTTTAATGAAAATAGTTCTTGACTTATGCTTAGCAAATTCTGGTGTTGTATAAATATCAAGAAGTATTAGACACGTATCTAAATAAAAGTGTGAAGATGCCAAAATCAGAATCCGTAAAACAAAGAAGGACAGACAATACAATGGCCAAAAGAAAAAAAGAAGGACAGACAATATAATGGCCAAAAGAAAAAAAGAAGGACAGACAATACAATGGCCAAAAGAAAAAAAGAAGGGCAGACAATACAATGACCAAAAGAATCAAAGAAGGACAGACAATACAATGGCCAAAAGGAAAAAGGACATAAAGAACATCAATAATCTACCAAACACTACACAGAAAACTTAAGGCTAAACAACACGAAGCTCACTAAGCACATCTCTGAATGTTAATTGATGACGTAAATCACAGCTCGAAATTTGCAAAGATTTTTATATTATGTATATTCAATCATAGTGCATGTCGCTTGCATCAGTGACTATCCTTGAAATCTAGGAACGTCACTTGCATTCCTATTCAAATATAGTCAAGTCATTTAGTGGATGTTGTAATACAAAGCAATTTAGAATTTAATTATGCAAATTTGAAGCACTCTTTCGTTTAAATATTCATCAATTTGTCTGTTAGTATAATGTTATTTAGATTGATTAAAGTTGACAATCAATGGTAAAAGTACAGATATTAATGTCTAATTCTGACAGGTTATTGTACACTGTAATCGTAATGTAATCAATATGATAACAATACTGTTAGCATTGATACTAAACACTCCATTAATCTTGAACATAATTTATGTTCAATGTACGGATTCTGATTACCGCTTTTGATATTTTCTTAAGATTAAAAGATTAATTATTTGTCTATTGATTTTGTAAAGATTACGCTTTTATAATATGAGCAGTAGTTGTGGTTGTAATCGTATGGTAGTTGGATTTACAGCTACATATGCAATCAGTGCCTATCACCACTATAGATGTCAGTTAATATCCCGCTCATGGCGAGCAGCAGTGGTGGTCCTAATCGTATGGTAGTTGGATTTACAACTACATATGCTATCAGTGCCTATCACCACTAAAGTTGTCAGTTCGAATCCCGCTCATGGCGAAGTTAATTCAATACAACTTTATGTGATAAAGTTTGTCAGTGACTTGCAGCAGGTCAGTGGTTTTCCCCCGTACTCCGGTTTCCTCCACCAATAAAGTTGACCGCCATGATATAACTGAAATACTATTGAATGTGGCGTTAAACACCGTAGCTGAAATCCTAATCTTTTCTGCAATGGCAAATATGTATAGATATTAATGTAATATTTTCATTTTGAAAGCATAGTCGAATTGTCTACGTTTTCAATGTTGCATATATTGTGCAAGTGTTCGACGCGATTCGGCGGTAAGGGTTAGGGTTTAGGTGTTTAGCGCCACTTTCAACAATAATCTCGTATCCAGCTAATTCGTGGCGGTCAGTTTTATTGATGGAGGAAACCGGAGAAAACCACCGACCTGTCGCATGTCACTGACAAACTTTATCACATAATGTTGTATCGTGTACACATCGCCTGAACCGTATTCAAACTCACACCGTTAATTGTGATAGGAACTGATTGCATAGGTAGTTG
Source organism: Bathymodiolus brooksi (assembly GCA_963680875.1). NCBI lineage: Eukaryota > Metazoa > Mollusca > Bivalvia > Mytilida > Modiolidae > Bathymodiolus > Bathymodiolus brooksi. Next base: position 102,835,233 of record OY804580.1, read on the forward strand.
TAAATCCAACTACGATATTGTTACGACCACGACGACCTCTCGGCACCATTCACATATATAAAATATCCAGTATATTGCGTTTGCATGCCACTCAAGAAAGTTATATTATCCATCGGATCGCGTTCCCACGTAATCCAACACGTTACTTACTGAAATACGTACTTGGTCTACTCAATAGCTATTAATAAAGTCCATATTTACTTTAAGCGAAATAACATGCGATTATTTTTTTTCCATATTACCTGTCCTGTCGGAGAGAGCATATGGTTGAAATAACAGGAATACTTGCATACTTTTGGAATTTACAGTTTCTAAGTAATATCATTATTATTACAAATAGGCATAGGTAACTCAAAAAGTCGATTTCGGAAAATCCTGGTTTGGAACTTTGGATTTCCTGCCTCCCTAAAGCTTTTTAATTATTTTACTTTCCAATCTTTCAATTTTGAATGCACCGAAGAAGTTTATTTAAGAAACACGTCGTGTGTACTAAATTAGATATCTACGTTTTTATAATTTGTAATCAGCTTTATGATACCATATAAAATATGGTTTTGTACAATCGGTAAATACCATTTATATTCCCGTTTTTCTGGTAGCACATTATTGACTCTGTTTGTTTGTCTCAGACTTGCATGAATAATTGGAACATTCCATTTTAAATATCCTTTCTTTCTGGTAACACATTATGACTCTAATTGTCTGCATTGTTCTATTTTGATTGTAGGGTGGTCAATACGTGGTTACTTTATTAGACAGACATGCTGCTCCCATATCGCTCATATTCATATGTTTCTGTGAAGCAATAGCTGTCAGTTGGTTTTATGGTGAGTATAACAAGAAGGTAGCTGGAATCACTGGGTCCATTGTAACATGCTTATAAGTGTATTTTGTTTTACATATGGACGTACATTAAGGTATTCCAGTTTCCTCCACTAATAAAACTGACCGCCACGATATAGCTGAAATGTGGTTGAAAATGACATTACACACCATAACCCTAAACCCTATTACACAGAATGAGTCTTGAAACAGTGGAACAATTAGTAAGCTACAGTATATCCTCGTTGTGTCGATGTTGAAGTGACCACTGATTTTACTTTGAAATATCAGAATACTCGAGTTAACAGGGAAGAATTAACTTTAGAGTTACTAAGAACACACCAAAGATTTATATCGATTTATACAACGAAACAACTTTTCAGAGAACGAGATAAAGAGATTTGTCTGTCTATTAATATTTTGCATAAATCAAATCAATGACCTTATGACCTCGCTAATATCTTATAATATGTCATGCATTGAGTGGGAGGTGCGTTGTTTTTTATATCCATACTGTGACATTTTTGTACTTGTTTTTGTCTCTCCGTACTGTGACATTATTGTACTATTCACTGAAGCGATATTTTACCTCCATTTCTCAAAGCACATGTAAATTATATTTTTTATAATCATAATGAAAAATATACCAATTTGAATACCAAATGAACTGACTCATTTTGATGTAGACTTATGTGATGGAATGTTCATTTCGTTTATGATGATAAATGACGTCTTTTTGATATATAGTATTTTATCACTTTCGTATAAATACTTTTCAAGTTTACCGTGCGAAAGTAAACAATATATTTGTTACCTTTGACCTCTGCATACACTACAGACGAATATGAATATATTAACTGTCGGTCTTGTATCTCTTTGCCTCTATCATATACCTATATTGGGGTCGTCATGGTCGTTATCATATGGTAGTTGGATTTATAGCTACCTATGCAATCAGTGCCTATCACCACGAACGTCGTGAGTTCAAACCCCGCTCCGGCAACATGTACTCATAACAACATTATGTGATAAAGTATGTCTGTGGCTTGCCGTATGTCTGTTGTTTTATACGGGTACTCCGGTATCCTCCACCAATAAAACTGACGGCCACAAAATAACTGATATGTTGTTGAAAGTGGCGTTAAACAAAAAAACAAAACAAAACAAAACAAAAACAGACGAATATTAATAGTTTAACTTTCGGTCTTGGACGTCGATGCTTCTATTTCGTGCTGATACAACAAGCAACGATGTATCGCCTGATCGTTAGGCTTGTATAATCTAAACATATTGTATTGTCTAATAAAAGGACTAAATGATAGGATACCAGTGATGCAACTTTTTTCTGCATACGTCTTTGTCTCTATAGCGTACCTATGCTGCAGATGAGTGTGTATCACCTAATAGTTGGTCTTGTATTTCATTGTATCTATCGCCTGCCTACAATGTGGATCTACATTTTTCGTAATGCCCACACCACAGACTGATGAGGGTCACTTCTTTGATGTTATTTCTATATATCTTTGTCGTAAGGCATACACCATAGATGAATTTTAATCACTTCTTTAATGTTATTTCTATGTAAATTTGTCTTACTGTATACACTAGACTAATGAGTGTCTTAATTATATATGTTGTTGTCTTATTATATGCAATACGGACTAATGTGGATCACTTTTTTCTCTCAGATTAAATTACCTTTGTGGTAATGCACACACCACAAACTAATGTAGATCTAATGCCAATCACTTAATTATGTCAGAGTGATACTCTGTCTTTGTTCTGTGACATGCGTAGTGTTAATATATTTGTGAGTGTAGAAAACAGGAGTAGACGGGAAAACAAGCAACTCTTCACTGACAAATGTGATCTCTTAATGTTGTATCGAATCGATTACACCTCACCATTTGCGGGAATCGAAGTTATGCAAAGAATGGTGACAGACACTGATTTCGTATGTAGATGTAAATCCAACATCTACAACTGATCGCTGCTGCAATGACCACGCACGAATAACATTGATGATACTTTTCTGACTTGGTAATAATCCCTCATCAGTTCTGTCATTTCTCAATCTGTATATGGTAATCGTGACATTAATAAAAACTTTGTTTGTTGTCCCTTTTGTGTAATTTCCTTAACAATCATGTGGGGAGTCATATTTTAGATTGTTAATGTAGACTGAAATTAAAGATAAATTAAGATTATTGTAATTTTGTCAAAAATATAACATTTGTCGGAAGTATGTCTGAGTGTATTAAGTAGAACCTGCTAAAGTCAAGCTTAAACTAAACTGTAATCACATTATTTCATCTTAAAGTTTTATGACGCGTGTATGAATTACAATACCTTATTGCTGGACAGTTTCTTCCTCACACTTTTTATCAATTTATGCACAAAACTTTAAAATAATTCCATCGAGTAAATAAGATGTAAATTGATTATATCAGTGCATTTCAGTGCAAGACAAATCCTGTCTACCCATTATCTTCCCCCTTTTTCCCTATGGTAATCAAACAATCTGTTGATGCGGCTGCGGAACGTTTTATTACTTACATGTTGAAGTAGTTGTGAGTTTGTTCTCCTTCTGTGTATGCATGAAATACTTACCACTGGACGTTAAAAACAAACAATCAGTCAACGTAAAGAATACAGCTAAAATACTGCTCCCTTGACTTAGCCAACAATCAATCAATCAATTACTATTTTCATGGAAAAAAATGCATAGTGATAGAAGGTGCTAAGCAAAGCAGCACTAAAGCATTGATCTATAATTGTTCCAATCTACAATATATTTTTCTATATTAGGTGTACAACGTTTTTCTAATGACATCCAAAGTATGCTGGGATTTCAACCTGGGATATTCTGGAAGATATGCTGGGTGTTTATTTGTCCAATATGCCTCATAGTAAGTCAATTGAAATTGTTCGAAAATTGCATTTATGTTAACATAATGTGAATTTCATAAAAATAATCAAACATTTTTTCACTGCTAACACCTGGAACTAACCAGTAGGGGGGTTTAGGGTTATGGTGTTTAACGCCACTTTCAACAATATTTCAGTTTTATCGTGGCGGTCAGTTTTATTGGTGGAGGAAACCGGAGTACCCGGAGAAAACCCCCGACCTGGCGCTAACAAACTTTATCACATAATGTTGTATCGAGTAAGATTCGCCTGGGCGGGATTTGAACTCGTAACATTATTGGTGATCGGCACTGATTGTATAGGTAGTCATACATTCAACTATCATACGATTACGACTACGACACCCCCTTGCTAAGACAGTATATCTAAATGAAATACGTGAAGGTTACGCCTTTCGTGTCACTGATTTAATACATTGTCAGACAAGTTAGGGCACTTGCTGCAGTCTCTAGAAAAACGTATCAGTTGCAATAAAACATTCCTTGAGGGAACAGTTACTATTGTGAAATCGAAAACATCCTTTTATCATAATTATTTGAATACAACAACCCCTCATTGTCAGTATCTAGATAATAATTGTAAATATCGTCAATTTTTTTTTATGCAACCATCATAATTAATATCGTTCATTTATTCTTTCATGACAGACAAAGTTTATTTGCTGACTTCTTATTTGCCACTGCTTACCTATCGCGAGCACTTGTGTTCACCCCAGGTTGTTAGTGGGTCCGTGTCTCTCATCTTTCCAGTATTCTGTGTTGTGTTTGCTGTTGTTTTTGTTTTGTTTTGCTTTGGTTTTTTTTTTTTTGCTTTGTTTTATGCTTTATGCTTTTTGTTTGTCTTCATCCTGTGACTTGTGTGACCAATGTTGCCAGTTTTTCTGTATTGTCCAGTCTTGATTGTACCTTCGGTTTTACCTAACGATTTCTTTTAGTATCATCAATTTTTGTTGTTCATTCAGACATTATTCAAATGCTAATGTCGTTCATTTTATCCAGACGATATAGCTGAAATATTACTAAAGTTGGCGTTAAGTATCAATCAATCACTCAATCAATCAATCCAGAGAATTAATAATTGGTATTGTCCACCTATGCTTCCTATGGATAGCAATTTATATATATAATATCGTCCATTTTGTTTCTTCTGGATAGCAGGTTAAATATCTAATATCGTCCATTTTGTTTCTTCTGGATAGCAGGTTAAATATCTAATATCGTCCATTTTGTTTCTTCTAGATAGCAGGTTAAATATCTAATTTCGTCCATTTTGTTTCTTCTGGATAGCAGGTTAAATATCTAATATGGTCCATTTTGTTTCTTCTGGATAGCAGGTTAAATATCTAATATCGTCCATTTTGTTTCTTCTTGATAACAGGTTAAATATCTAATATCGTCCATTTTGTTTCTTCTGGATAGCAGGTTAAATATCTAATATCGTCCATTTTGTTTCTTCTGGATAGCAGATTAAATATCTAATATCGTCCATTTTGTTTCTTCTGGATAGCAGGTTAAATATCTAATATCGTCCATTTTGTTTCTTCTGGATAGCAGGTTAAATATCTAATATCGTCCATTTTGTTTCTTCTGGATAGCAGGTTAAATATCTAATATCGTCCATTTTGTTTCTTCTGGATAGCAGGTTAAATATCTAATATCGTCCATTTTGTTTCTTTCTTACAGACATTGTTTATCTTATCAATATATTACTACAATGGTATTGTATTAGATGGCTACGTTTATCCGGAATGGTCGCTTGCCGTTGGCTGGTGTGTTACCGGAGTTTCATTGATATGCATCCCTATCTACATAGTATATTTGCTAATCATTACACCTGGTACCTTTAAACAGGTAAGTGATGTACCTATGAACTGGGGGTTAGGTCTATGGCCGCTTAGCGTCACGTTTAACAATATGTCAATTGTATCATGGAGGTCAGTTTTATTGTTGCAAAAAAAAACCACTAAAAAGTCTTAGGAGAAAGTTATTGGCAGGTCATACGTCATAAAGTTGTATCAAGTACACCCCGCCACGGATGGGATATAATGCAAACAGCTGTTTCTAAACTGGAACATCTTGTTATATTTAAAATGGATTTCGATGAGACTCTGGTGATTCTATGTATAGTATTCATAGTTGTTGAAATATTATAATTATATATGTTTCGGTTGCTTGATTAAATTATTGTGAAGAATTTGTCAGTTATATTCATGAAGAGAGCAAGCTTACAAGAGTAATACGACAGGTGCCACACGTGGAGCAGGAACTACTTTCCCCTCCGGAGCACCCTAGTTCACTCCCTGTTTTAGTTGCTTGATCTTTATTTTTCTGTGTTTTGTTTTGTAGATAATTGTTCGCCCTTTTTTCTAACCATTGTACTGTCTGTCCTTCGATTTGCAGTGTCTGATAACCCCTTTGTTATGTTCAAACTTTTCCTACACTCAATAAATAATGTATAAATGTAGAAAACAAGTGACACAATAGTATGTTTATCGCGCATTTGTCTTAGTGACGTCAACATAGCATCCGATTTGAAATCAACGATAATTAGTTTGTATCACATTGTCACTTGATAATAGATATCATCGCGTGTAAAGATCAAATGGACACTTATTTACAAGTCATTTATAGAACCAGACAGTGCTAATTGGTAGCAGCTGCAAAGTTGTAGTTTATATTCAAAGTGCTCGACACATATTTTGACCCCGTTTTAAGTGAGAGGTCTGCATTTTACTCGTATCGCACACTCAGTAAATGAACGCTCATTAGAAGATTTTCAGGCTCCATTGTATAGAATAGGTTCTATTTCTGCAACCCGTGATTTAGTCGTCGGTGGGAGTAACATGATTTACGAATTCGTATGATTTTCACCCATTATTGGATAAACTAGGTCATATTTTCTAAATATAGGAATTTTGTTGATAGGGATCTTTATGATTGGTTAATTTATTACTCCTCCATTACGATATGCATCACCCCATGACATTTTCTAGCTTTCATTCTAAGGGTGTTTGAAGAGTTAACACCACCTAATTATTTGCTTTATTTTACTAAATACATTTACTAGATACATTCTGTCTAGAAATTATCTCTTATACCCCACAAATTATGAAAATAAAGGTTAAACAATGATGGTCAACAATTCCACCTATAACAACAAAACGACCAATGACATCTCGCCTTAACTAACTAGATACAGAAAAAGACTACAACATATCACCAGGTCCTTGTAACAGGCACTAAAATGTATACATTCAACATGAACATATCTCTTGGCTTCTTTTTTACAGAAAGTGTTACGGATGGTGCGTCCTTCAACATTTCCAAGTCACGTTGTTGGCCAAAATTCGCGATGTGTGTATGACGAATACGAGGTTTCGTCATCACCTCAAGATACAACCAATGTGACAACACCTGTGTCGTACAACATTGAGGCATTGTCTGTATATTCCACTGTTCAACATGACGAGTTTGCAGAAAAAACTGATGTTGTGTAATTCATCACAACAACCCTGCCAAACATCACTGATGCATTCTCTATTTAGTTCTATTGTTCAGCTTGACGATTTTGCAGAAAACAACCAATGCTCCATAATTCGTCACAATGCATATGTCAAACAATGCAGATGCATGGTCTATGTATTCTACTGTCCAGCATTACGATTTCGCAGAAAAAAACCTGATGTTGTGTAATTCGTCACAACAACTCTGAGGCATCGGCTATGTATTCTACTTTTCAACATGACGAATTCGCCAAAACCAATGTGTTGTGTAGTTCGTCACAACACATGTGTTAAACAAAACCGAGACAATGTCAGTGTATTTTAATGTATGGCATGACGAATTGGCAGAAACAATCTGGTGTTCAATGTTGAAATGCCCAATGCACTGCCAAAGAAATTAGTTTGATAGGTTTTTTTTATATAATAAACATATAATTCATTGATTTGCTGTTGAAGAATACACGTGAAAGACATTATGGAAGTCTCTAAAACGATATTGCGAAAAATAAACAGTATTTTTGTATTTCTACAATGTACAAAAAAGTAAAGTGTTTCTTTGTGGCAAATAAATTGTGAAACCTCAAATATTTGCCGTAGGAAATATTGTATGTGTCATGTTTAAACAGCTTGTTTCATATGTGTACATGTAAAGGGGATAGAATCACAACAGTATATTTAAGGGTCAGGAAAAACCTGTTAATATAACACATCATATGTATATACTTGCTATAAATAACTGATGTGTTTTCTGTATGTAAATATACATTGCATTTGACTGACGTAAGTCTATGCTGTATAGAAAGAATATAGTCAAACCTGCAATGATGTCACCTCTATAAACGGTATTGAGTGGTCACCTCTTTCTTGTCTTGTCAAAGAAAATTTCATCTCAACTGAACTTCTTATAAGAGATCACCTGTCTTAAAAGACCATTTTTTTCTATGTCCAATGGTGACTTCTTAATAGAGGTATGACTGTACATTTCAAAAAAGCAGATGTATGATTGCGCATTTTAGCTGAAGTTATCAAAAGGAAACAGAGACTTATCCAAATTACACTGTGTGCGTCATTTGTCGCATGGCATGGCGTTTTCAAAACATCTTTCTAAAATTAAAAAGTAACACCTTTTTTCATGACATATGGTATAACTTTAATATTTTATATTCAAATACGATATACACATAATGCACAATGCACTCTCAAAATTGATTGGACTATGTAAACCAAGCCAGAAATTACGTTCCATCAAATGTATGACTGAAATTAATTTGCACACTTTTTCTTATTCTCCTATTCATTTGCTATAGTCGTTTTTCTTGAATATTTTTTCCCCATTTTTGATACTGCTTAAAATAGTTTATTTACATAATTATACATTTTCAAAATTATTTTTAAAGCAAATATCATTTTGAAATATTTTAAACAAATGTGTTATTTTTAGAAGACCTTAAATGAATGCATGTTGCAGAGTTCATATTTGTCTTACAATTTTATGGATGGTAACATGGTACAATAAATGTTATCCTTGATTCAGAAACATGCAAAAGGATCTTGTTAGAACTGACATATCGGGTGGTGCGTTACTTCAATGACCGTATATGCGTGCTTGGTTACTTCAAAACAACGGAAGGTCAATTTAAGTGTTGAAATCGATGACATTTGGTATCATTCCGCGGACCTACTGTAGTACCTTTCTTATCGGGCCAGATTTCAGATTAGATTCACAAATATAGTAAAATAGTTAAATATGACCTACAAGAGAGGTCACCCTCTTAAAAGTCAAGTATTTCATTGCAGAACGGGTGGCTTATTTTACTATCATTAAGTCCAATCCGGTATCTTTTTCAACATTTCTTTCAGGCGTGGAACATTCGCTACGTACGGGAAAATGGATCAAGGTGAATTATTATCACCAAAATCAGACTATTTTTTTATTCATGAGGTGTTGCATTTGGTTTCCGTGCGCAACATGTCCGAAAAGCAGAGTTATTAAAGATCGAAATGGGCTACAGTGATTTAATGCAACGTAATCCCCATACCTACCTTACAAGACACAGACAACGCACACAAACAAGTGACAATGATAAGAAAAAAAACCTCCAGTGATTTAACTCAAACTTGATCGGTTGATCATATTGTGCGACATGGTCTCAGAATACATGTCTAAAAATGCCCTTTCTTTTATGCAATATAATTTTATATATAGATAAATTGATTAGAAGTTTTACAGAGCAATGTATTTCTTTCTTTTCTACTATCCATTGGGTTAATAAAATACTAAGTAATTGATTTGTCCAATTCGCTTATGACAAAGATATTGTATGCATACCACCATATATAAATATTGACATTCTATTAACTTATTTGATTTACAGTGATGGGTCGACAGAGTTATGGGGGATCATTCATTTTACAAATATTGTAAGCAAAACATGGTATTCATTATTTTGAGTAGGAAATAACAATAAAAACTTGCAAAAGCCAAGTTCTCTGATAAATTTATTTTGAGTAGGAAATAACAATGAAAACTTGCAAAAGCCAAGTTCTCTGATAAAATCAAGAATCATATCAACTCTATAAATCAAGATTTGTAGGTTTTAATTATTTTTTTTTAAGAAATCATTTTTGTTAGAAAGAAAATCAGTTTTCCTCAGGGAAATGAAATTGCAGTTTTTGGACATAAAGGTGCTTACAATACTTACATACCCGGTTGCTCATTACTTATTGTTTATATGTGTTGTTATAAATAACGTTTGTATTAAAATGTAAAAAAATATAAAAAAATATCTTCATTTATTGCGATTTTATGTTTTATTATACTTGGTTTTCAACTGACCTTTATAAGAGTAACACGACAGGCGACACATGTGGAGCAGGAACGGCTTATCCTATCGGGGGCAGCTGAGTTCACTCTCGATTTTTAGTGGAGCTCGTGTTGCTCGATCTTTAGTTTTATGTGTAATGTTTTGTTGATCGTTGTTTGTTCTTTTGTCCTTTTTTATTTGACCATTGTACGTATTGTCTGTCCTTCTTCAATTTACGGCTTCTGATTACCCCTTTGGTGTCTTCAAACTTTTCTTAAAGCAGATTTTCAAATGTAAGGACATTATGAAAAAGAACGCTTAGACGGTGAGGATCAAGAATTTGACCAATATCAACAAAACGATCAAAGAATGTTCTGGACACTTTACCAACGAATATCAGGTATGCGAGTTTAATGTGTTATAATGAAAGCTCAATAAAGCAAAATGCCACAGGCCGACATATTGTTCACTCTTGGTTTGCAGTGGGGCTCGTGTTGTTACCTCTTTAGTCTTATGCATAGTGTTTTGTATATCATTGTTTGTCCATTTTCTATTGGCCATGGGAACCACATCGGTGGTGTAATGGTTAGTGTGCTACCCTTAGTGCGGTAGATCGTGGGTTCGAACCACAATCGGATCACACCAAAGACTATAAAATTGGTATTTGTTGCTTCTCCGCTAAGCACGCAGCATTAAGGAGAAAGAGCAAAGACTGGCTTACTCGGAATCAGAATAATGTGTTCGAGTGGGACGACATGTCTGTGAGTTAGCACTATGAAAATCCAACTAAGCGTGTTGGTCTAGTACAAAGCGGACCTCATCATCATCATCATCATCTCAAAATTGCTGAGTTAGCGTTAATCGACAATCACTCACTCATTATTTGCCATTGTATTGTCTGTTCTTCTTCGAATTACGGCTTCTGGTTAACCCTTTGGTACCTTCAAACTTTTCTTGCAAAAATATGCCTATAATTGCTTATCACGGTACATTATGACCTTGCTAAGCTTATTTAAGTTATCTAGTGAATTAAATGTATTGGGCCACCTTATCATGAGTTTTTATTATAAATTATTAGGACAATTGTACCGAGAAGATTACTATTCAAGTGTAAGTTTATAGCGTGTTTACATCATCACATTGTTTAGTCTGGGTTAGGGTTATGGTGTTGGTATTTAACGTCACTTTCAACAATATTTCAGCTATATCGTGTCGGTCAGATTTATTGATAGAGAAAGCCAAATTACCAGGTGAAAACCACCGACTTGTCGTAAGTAACTGACAAACTTTATCACATAATGATGTAGCGAGCACACCTCGCCATGAACGAGATTCGAACTCATACCTTTAGTGATGAAAGTCATTAATAATGATTTGACATTCATTAACTAAATATGATAATATGTGAATAATATTTAACTTGGTATTTGGTGGTAACGAAAATAACATCCGTCAGAAATAAAACATGCTTTATACAAAGAATGATAAATGTCATCCACAACACATTCCATTGTGATCTTACATAAAGCACAATAGAATCGTAATATTAAGATCACACCTTGAAGCTGTGTCAGGAAAAAAACTGCTAAATTTGCAATATTTTTGTTCCATAAAATGATTTGTAGAACAATAGGAACCTCATTCTATTTATTACATTGGTTTCTTTAACGTCAGTATTTTCTATTTTCTATAGTGTTTAATTAAACGTGTTAATTTTGTAATTCTTTGTTTGCGACACACTGAAAAACACACAGCTGACCATATAGATGCATAAACCAAGGTTAAATTATAGGGAATGGCATATCATATTAATTAAAATAGACAAAATAACACAAATCAAACATAGTTTAAAAAAGATAACGAGTGGAAAACACGTGCATGAGTGCATCATAAGAGGGGGTGGGGATGTTCGGGCTTTACCACCACACCTTTTAATTAACTTAAGCAATGGTATGTCTATTACTATAAACAGTGATTCCAGATAGCAACGTTATGATGTTCTTTCATACGCACCGAAGTAAGTTCAAAATAACCAGATATTCCAGAAGTACCTCCATATTGAGTATATACCTCTCAGTTCATATTCTAGAGCTTGTGGTTATTATCGGGATTTACTTGGTAGTGGGCTGTTGCTAGCAGGGAAGCTACTGAACCAAGGGTTCCTAGTAGTTAAGCTGAAATCATCACTTCATAATCGGCACCATGAAACATAATATCGAGCCACGAATGTGAGCAGTCATATACACTCAGGTGTCAAAAGTATTTCCGCACTCAGATATTTCCCTATATATTTCATATAAAACCATTTGTTTACAAAACATTCTCCTGAAGTCATTCTTTATCTGATTTTCATGAAATTTTCAGCATTAAATGCAGAAATCAATATAGTTTCTTCTCCGTATAATCTTCAAATAATTGTATTTCTACTTTTCCTTTTGACCCGTGAGTGGTTATATCTGTGTTAGCAGTATCGATATTGCCTCTTTCTACGATTTTAGATTTAATTTTGAAAATGTGCCGACAGTGTGGTATTCTTAGTTTTTTCATTTTTATTTTATTTCATTTTATTGCCGTACATATTCATTCTAATAGATAATGATGTTATGTCATTACAGAATGATTCATATTTGTCAATCTGTATGATACTAGTCAAGAGTAGCGACGGTATGTTAAACGTTTTTATTTTATTTTATTTCATTTTTTTATTATAATTTTTTTTTTTGCTTGCATTAATTCGGTTAAAGTACATTCCTAAATTATATACATATACATCAAATTTAACTATAATCTAACACTTATATTATTGTTATTTAACTGAATTACATACAATCAAACCTGATATAATCGTTCTCTAATTCAAGTATACTTCCTGTATATTGAGCTAAATTTATATTAAAATGTTATTCCACATTTTTTTAACAAGGCAGCTACTCCACTTAAAGGTCGTAGTAGTTAAACTGAAGTCATCACGTTAATAGGTCGCCATCATCACTACGGAATATCTGTGTCACAAATAACCACGAGTATGTTAAGTGTGTCGTATTGAAATACCATCCTTTTCTCATTCATTACTTATCATCGGGTTTGTGACAAGAGTAGTTGGACAGATGCCACATGCGGGTCACCTGGGTGCACCTAATGTTTTTAGTGGGGTTCGTGTTACTCGATCTTTAGTTTTCTGTGTAATGTTTCGTGTCATCGGTGTTTGTCCTGTTTTCCTTTTCACCATTGTGTTGTCTGTCTTTCTTCGATTACCTCTATAGTATTTTCAAGCTGTTCGTTTTAAGTTGATCGTTTGCTTAAAATTCCCAATAATTGTGCAATTATTATTGTAATTTGAAATTTGGACATTCAGTCATTTTTGTAATCTTTTATAACTCTTAAATCTGTGTGAAACATCACACGGTTATATCATGTATTCATGACTGAATATTTCTGCAATGAGGAAAGGTATTTATCGCACATAAATCCTTGTTACTTTGATTAACGACTGTTTTGGGTGTACTCGCTAAGACCTTATGTGATACAGTTTAGTAAACTGTGACAGTTAGATTGTTTATTCCGGTTTCATCTAAAACTAATAAAATGATGAATATGCCGAATGCAATAAGGGGACGTCTGGTCGTGATCGTATAATAGTTGGTTTTACCACTACCTCTGCAATCAGTGCATATCACCACTAAAGTTGCGAGTTCGAATCCTGCTCATAGCGAGGAAAACTCGATAAAACATAATGTGGTAAAGTTTGTCAGTGACTTGCGGTAGGTCGGTGGTTTTTTTTTCGGGTACTCCATTTTCTGCCACTAATAAAACATACAGCCACGATTTAACTGCAATATTGTTGAAATTAAAGTTAAGCAGCATACCCTAACCCAATAAAATTATCATGTGAATTCCGTGTTTTTATTTCCTTTTTTGTTTGATAGACAATGCTTAATATGCTTAATAGACTTTTAACTGTTGAAATGTTTTCTTGTTAACATTTGTAATTTGTTATTCCCAGGATTATCCGGATCCGGTCCTTTGTGTCTGAGCTGTAATAAAGTAGTAAGGCCACGTAATTGTGATCATGTGACCGTGTGTGGTGAACATGAGGTAGAATTATCAGTATACATTTGTTTCTTTTTAATATACCATGTTTATGTTATTTAAGGAATAAAGTATAACCTGTTCAAAAATTGAAAATATTCCTTATAATATAATTTTTACAATTTTCTTTTACTGATTCCTCGATTTTAATTACGATTATTTCATGTAACTATTTGAATTTGTCGTTGGCGAATGAATATGTTTGTGACGTCACAATAGCAACCCAGGTTATCAAATATAACCACAATTTTCTCCAGGCGGATGAGCCAATCAGATTGCAGTATTCAAATTGAATTATATCTTGATAATAGCAGTTGTCAAAAAAAGCATTTATCAGTACCTTAAGATTAATAGACATTCTTTTCTTAAGGTTCATCATAGCCATTGCCCAAAATGTATGTCCAGACAAAAGACTTGATATTTATACTGAGAAGTTACAAAACTGAATAGAAAAAAAGATTTAATTCTATTGCAGTGTTGTATTCACAATTTGTAAATTGTTTCATAAGTATGTATGAATATGGGTTATGGTTATGGTGTTCAACGCCACTTTCAACAATATATCAGCTATAGCGTGCAGTCAGTTTTAATGGTGGAGGAAACCGGAGTATCCTGAGAAAACAATCAACTTGCCACAATTCTCTGACCAACTTTATCACATAAGGTTGTATCGAGTACACATCACCATCAGCGAGATTCGAACTCATAACATGCATGAATATGATATAGGGACACCCAACGATTCTACAGTAATACTAGTATAATATAAATAAGCACCGTATATCTACATTGGTGAGGATATGGGAAATGTTAGTTCATCCGTCTTAAGTGGGATTCCTGTTGATTGATATTTCGCTTTGTGCGAAACATTGTTTTTCTTTTTATTTTTTTGGCTATTATATGCTCCGTCCTTCGATGTATGGCTGATAATGTTTACTATCGTCAAACTATTCGTTGACATGACAACAAACCTAATCCTAAAAACGTTGACTTGACCATCTCAAGTGTTGAGGTTGCCAAACATACACACCTGGTCGGTGGAGGTTTCGCAGCTCATTTCGTGATACATGTCCAGACTTTCATTGCCCATTAAACCTGGTAGTCACGATATATCTGAAAAATTACAAAAAGTGTTGATAAATTCATAATCTTTACGATTTCTATTCATTCTGACGGAGTTATCTTTCTTGTACCGCTTTATTCTATGTAAAATTTTGTTTGCGATTCACTCTTAGTCAAAGGTCGGAGTTTGAATGCTTGTCAAAGGCTATACATATATTATTGTGCATGAAGTATTAATTGTGATGATTCAGAAATGCTACGTATCACAAGTTATCACAGAGAATGGACTAATATGGCACAGCGTAGGATGCATGGGCACTGCGGTAAGTGTTGCCAATTATTATTTCTATAGCTTTATTGTTAAAAATGGGGTGTGTACACCAGTAGCCATAAGGAAGGTGTATACGCTAGTGTTTTGTTGGGTGCAATGTTGAGCATAAATACAAATAAAGTACAAAGCAATAACATGTATCACGAGAGGTGCAATAGCAATTTGATCGAGTGGAGCGTAAAAACGAAATAGTAGTGTTTCACGAGTGTTACATGTATGTTTACAGTAGTATGACACAACGAGAAACTTTATCATTTTTGTAGAGCTGCAATGAGGGGTTAACATTTTGGTAAACTTATTGGCAGGGAGCTACAGTGGTGACATATTTATCAGCTTTATCAAAGGATCTCGTAATAATGGTTTGATAGAGTAGATGGTAATATGTAAAGACACAACGATGACATTTATTAATTTGTTCATGATAAATTGAGATATCTTGTTTACATTGTTTGTTTGTTTTGTTTTTTTGGGGGGGTTTTTTCTGGTCACAAACATGTATGGATGTTTATTTGACAATAACATTATTATAATTAAAAGGTGTACAAATTATGGTTTATTATGGTCATGTAATAATATATATCTATACACAGGAATAAGATTGATCAAATGGTCTACAAATAATGCTTTATTAGGGAATAGAGTAAGATGCAAAGACATAGCGATAGTGTAAGGTGTACAGACTCAACAATAAACTTTACTATATGGTCTTTAAATTATTGCTTTATAAAGCATTATCATAATGTAATACGGTTGTTTCGAATCATGTCAATTCCGATCACGTTCCGTCTTTTTCGTGTTATGAAATGTTAGACAGACTACTTCCGGTGTTTACGCTATTACTGTGACAACGTCAACAAACCATAGTCGTAGATGCGATAGATAATAAGTAATTGTAATATTGAGACGCCAAGAAAACGGCTGAGTAAATACGGGCGTTTGATACCACACTGTCTCTCTGATAACAGAAATATATCAAGATAGATCGCTTTCCTTTCATGATGCTGACAGCAGTAAATAAAGAAATAAACAAATTAAATTTTAAAGTAGTAATTGTCTGTGCATTGAAGTCTTTGATACAAATAAAATAATTCAATTGATATCTTTCTTTAACAGAAAATGTAAACAAATTCTTTAAGTTTAGTAACGTTAAAACGGCACTTATCGATTGGAGTTTTCGTTTTGTACATTGACACCGGAAGTCCAGTGCCTAACATTCCATCAAAATAACGTGGTTTGGCAGACGAAAATAAATAGTTTTTGAAGGAATAGAAATGATTCGAAACAACCGTATTATTTGATATTGTGTTTTACACAAATATTGTAGCGTTGTTCAGAAGCGTATTAGGCAAACGTGATCACACTCCATTAGATGGACTAGAAGATGACGTCACATCGTGCTTGTCGTGTTGTTCTGATAGTGACCTATGTAATAGAAAAGGGTGTGGATCAGATGGTAAATAATGTCTTAATGTCCAAGAAACAATACACTGGTGCTTGTAGATTTTTATCTCCCTTAGTTGCTGACAACGTCCAATCTAAAGAGAAATATTTGCCATTATGTAAATGTAGCATTTGTTCATGATATTCAATAGCTTTCATATTGCCATTTTTGTCATTTCAAGAGAGGTTGAAAATGTATGCTGCAACCGAAAAATGGATATGTTAACAACGTAAAGACACATGTGGCTTGCTTATATTCTACCCCAAAGTTAGCATACAACGTGGCTATCGAATACTGTCCAATCAAGTTTAATGTCGTTTTTCAATTTACATCTAATTCAATGAAATAATTTACTGCAGCAACTATCTATATTTACGCGTTATTCAACACCAAAAAACTCCTATATCACCCAACACTGATGTCAACAAATACACCATAACATACAATAAATAATATTATCATACTTTTTGCAAATTTCTTACATTATCCATTCATTTCATTGGACAAGCGGCATTTGTTAATTTTCACTAACCTTTCATAAGCCCCGCCCATCCCTAGCAACGTGTGATAATATTAGCAACGGGTGTTAATGCCTAAAATTAACACCCGCTGAGTCCGAAGTTTGCCGATCCGGAAAAATTAACACCCGCTCCTGCCGAGGTTTACCGATTTTCAAAATTCTAAAATTAAAAAAAAAAATTTTAAATTTCCATATTTTCGAAACATTTCAAAAATATCAAACAATTTCAAAATTAAAAAAATTTCAAAAAAAATTAAAAATTTTCATAAGATTTCAAAAAATTCATAAGATTTCAAAATTTTCATAAAATTTCAAAATTTTAAGACGTATTTAAATAATAATATTGAAAAATTATTTATGCCATAGTCAGAATATAGAAGCAAACATGTGATAATATTTATCAAAATATACAATTAACATTTTACATCAATTGTTATGTTATTATCTTGTTAAATTTGTTGTTATTTGATGTTTTGTTGTTAATGTAAGTAAACAGTCGGAGAGCAGACTCGATAATGGCGTCATTTCAATTAATTTGTCACGTACATTTTTTACCGGAATCGGACACGTTTTAGAATACATCGACCAAGTGTTGAAAATTCACTCGTTTTAATCGTTGCGAGCGTCAAATATAACCGAAGAAGCGAAACAAACATAGAACATTGTTTCTTTCATATAAATTTGAGGCCCCGTGCTTGAACTTCTTGTAACAAAGGAGTAATGCAGAAATTAAAACGACACGGAAATGGCGGAAGTTGTTTCAAAAAACACGAAAAATTAAAAATTAAAATATTTGCCGAAAGGGTGATGGAAAATCATATATATAGTTCCATAGATTTCTATATTAGTATTTCAAAGAAACATTTTCTGTAATTAAACATACAATAGAACTTTTTTCTGTCAGATGGATCGTGTCACATTTTGGTTGGATTCAAGGGAGATAACTAGAATCATCACATACTCCGTAATTTTTAACATTCTATTTATAGAACGAGTGTAAGTAAATGCGTTTTCTCAATAAAACAAATATTATTTTGTATTAAAAATGTTGAAATTAGTCAAAGTAATTGTTTATTATATCTACAGCTATTAAATTGATCAAATATAATTTAACAGATGAGTCCAAATTTGAGATTTTATGGAACCACAACAGTATTAAGTAAGGAGCAATTATATTACTGTAAAAGTAATCCTGGTAAGCTGACTTTTCGGTCGAAATACATGTAAAGTTGTTCCATGAAGGTATAACAAAACAAGAATCAACTGTAACGGTCTACTAAATTTATCGAATGAACTTGAGAAAAAAAAAAACAGTCATATTTTCATATGCAATGGTAAATCTTGGAATATTAAAAATTACTTTCAACTGTTTTTTAACATATAAGGCTATTCAAACACGTCCACCGGTTTTATTGGTGGATTCACCATACAAATCATGTATAGCGCCCCCTAGCAACCCACCACGAGCATGTTGATGTCAATGTACTTGATACAAGTGATACTTTTTTCAATGTAAATGATCTTATAAAAGACAAATGAAAGAAAATGATGATAATGAAAAAAATATAAAATTTTATCACATGCATAGTACATCCTCGTAATGACTCTTGAGCAGAACTCGTGTTATATTTTATAGATGTTTCTTTATTAAAAGGGGCGAGGGGTGTAATGTTTTTAACCTTTTGTTTTTAAACAAAAGCAGATCATACTGTACTAAGATCCATTATTTGATAACTTTTTACAAAATAAAATTCACAAAAACTTCAACTAAATTTATTTATTAAAAATAATAAAACATGTGAATAATAGGAGAAAACTGGATGGGGCTCTAATTTAAAATTCTAACTGAATATGCTGATGCCATTACCATAGAAAATTTGCATACACAAATGCATCAGAATTTAAAATTAACTTTATTCTTTCTAGAAGATCCTTTCCCTTAAATTAAATGGTCTTTCTTTGACTGTATATACTTTTGTCACAAAAGCAACATTCTAGTTGGGGTTTGAAATTTCTATATTTCTTGTAGTGATCAATTGAGAAAAAATTGATTAGATGTACATGCTTCGTTGTTATTCTGATCTAGCTAAATCTGAAAGCATGACTTGCATAAGTCAACATTAACTGATGTCGAATGGTCACCATTTTTTTCACACATGTTCATGTGTTGCAAAAAGCATACAAGTTTTTTACTACAGTCATTATTTTCTGCATTAGCCGCAGTATGGAGTGTAAATTCACATGGGTCAAATGACACATTACCATAGCTGTCAATGTTTGCTGTTGTTAAATTTAAATCATTTGTTTCAAATGCACAGCTTGTATCTATGGCTGAATCATATTTTCTTTTGCTTGATGTTGCTTCTGTATCGTGGGACATTTCGAGTGATTTTCTAAATCAAGCCTCACACATTCTACAAATACAGTCATCATCTTTGAATGCATATGCATTTTTGACAAAAGTATAAAACAGTGGTTGATTTCGCCCCTGTGAGAGGTGCCAGTAGCACTTAGTCACATCTTCTCGTTTACAGTTTATGCAAGGGCTTGGTGGACTGGCTTCATGCACCCTGCAGGGCTTTCAAAAATTTTCAAATGTACCAGTACTTCACTATTTACAGGCAGTACTTTTTCTTAAAAATTGAACATTTTTCATGAATATCTTATACAGCATGTGGCCAAAAGTATTGCCACTTGTAAAAAAAAATCCCTATATAATCAACCAAAACCATATTTTGAATTTTCAAAATATTATTGTGAAGTCATTTCTGTATAGATTTTAACAAATTTTACACCAAAACATTCAGAATTGTCTATATTTTGACTGTTTATTTGCTCATTATGTTTATATGAGTGGTTTTTATTTGTACATAATTTAAATATAACAAATAAAAATTGACTTTGATTTTCCTATATATTTCAACTAAAAATAAAACCTAAAAATTAACAACCTGGTTAAATTATCTACAAATAAAAACCACTCAGTCATATAAACAAATGAGCAAATAAACATGCTGTACAACATTCTTTGAAATTAGGAGGTACCAATTACCATTTTAAGTGGGTACCTGGTACCGTCCCTTACTAAAACTAAAAGGCCTGCACCCGTTGACAGTTTGACTTTGGTGGCATATTTCAGAAAAGGGGGGTGCATATAACCAAGTTCGGGTTGTAGTTGTGAACCCACGAGATTGACAGAATGGGATAAATGCATCGAATTTCTAGACAATTTGCATTGTACATCAAAACAGTGTGTTTTACCTCACATGCCTACCGTTATTCCATTGTTTACATGTGTAAATATTGATTGTACGAATAAAATGGGAGGAGCAAATTGTTCAACCTTGACTTTGTTTGGGTGACGTTGGAATATGGACTATTTTTCTTAAACTGTTACGAGTGATGTAAATTCCCTTTTACCCGATGAAGTGTAGATATTATTCTGTCCAAGGAACCAGTTTTTTAATTTTTCCCTCCACGGGAACTTTATTCTGTCAGATGCAAAAAGTGTAAACATACGCGTCAAAAACAAATTACGATTTTCCGAGGTAAAGAAAAAAACCGTTATTTTTACATTCATCGCAGACCGATTTTATACCAGACTGAAAATCATGACCATTAATAAATATAAATGTGATTTTTAATCATATTTCAATCATTTTCATTGGTTTAATAGAACAAAAACGTAGTTTTCCAAGTATGTATAATTGTTTGGGTTTGTGAAGCGCCATCTAGCGGAAAATATTTACGATTATCTCCCTTGGATTTTTAAATATTCCACGGACCGGAAAATTAGAATTTTTGCGAGTCTGCTCTTCAACTGTAAGCTATCTTAATTTATGACTTTTTATTTTTTTAGCAATTGTCCTTCTAATAACATAATGCACACTTGAATCATTAGGCATTCAATATAATAAAAAAAACATACTGCCCTTGGATGAAGGTGTTAGTGTGATTAACACACTCTATGAAAAATTATCACCCTCGACTTCGTCTCGGGTGATAATGTTTTCCCTCGTGTGCTAATCTACCCTAACACCTTCATCCAAGGGCAGTATGTCTATATTATGCAAGGGAAATAAATGTATATTATTCCACTGTATAATATTTATTCTACTTATATAGAAATTCGATTGGTCGAAACAATCCCATGTGACATTTATCAAAGCATCGTATTTCCCTCTCAACAATATCGTATTTCCCTTATTCGAAATTCTAAAGATTTAACGCTTTGGTCATATAACTGTATTCCATGTTAGTAAAGATAACTCCAGAGATGTTCCGAAATAATAATTTTGTAAACAAAGATGGCCAAAAGATTGCATTTGGCAGAATTCACCAAAACGTTGGCCTGGTGGAATAAAACATTCATTTCCCTTGTATAAGGGAGATATGAAAATTTGTTCACCCTCGAAATAGTCATATTTTCCTCGGGCGTTGCCCTCGGGAGATATGACTTTTCTCGGGTGAAGAAATCTTCATATCTCCCTTATGCAAGGGAAATAAATGTATATTGTGCTTATACAAATCTGAGTTATACAGTGATCAAAACATATTCATCTAGCTGAGTAATATAAAATACAAAAAAAACAACAAAAAAACAAACAAAAACAAAGGCAAAATAGCAATTAATGGTGGCTTACGTCCAGTCGTGAAACCGGAACCCATTTTATGGTGTGAATACATCTATATCTACATCTACATAGTACGACAATCCATCAAAACTCTGATGACTACACGTCGGCGTTGCGCAAACAGACATTAAAGAAAAAATAGCTACAAATATTGCATGAAAATAATAGTAATAGATATGCTTTATCATTTTTTTTTTAATAATATTTTACCAGAAAATCCACAGTCTGCAGGAACATTATGCTACCATTGTCATCAGCAGCTCAAACCAGACACATGTGACGACATTACCTTGTGTGGAATTGACGAGGTGTGTATTAAGATAGTGTACATGTTCTTGTCGCTGGTTTAGCTGATTACAAACAATACCAACAAGAGCGATTCTTATCAGTTTTAAAATGACAATCAACGAAATAAGAAGGAATCGAGTCAAATCTGCCTTAAAGGGCACCACTATATAATGAATCACTGTCTATAAAGAACAATATCGTCACTGTCTATAAAGAACAATATCGTAATCACTATATAATGAATCACTGTCTATAAAGAACAATATCGTAATCACTATTAATGAATCACTGTCTATAAAGAACAATATCGTAATCACTATATAATGAATCACTGTCTATAAAGAACAATATCGTAATCACTATTAATGAATCACTGTCTATAAAGAACAATATCGTAATCACTATATAATGAATCACTGTCAATAAAGAACAATATCGTAATCACTATTAATGAATACTGTATACAATATTAACCTGTATATAAAGTGCTACTGCTCATAAAGGGCACATATTCAGGTTCACTTGAGTGCCCTTTATATACAGATATAACTGTATATTAAACACACAGTGAGAAGAGACGAATTGGATAGAGTATACGACCATCTAAGACAAATATATATATATATATATAATATTTAATTGTAAAAAATGAATATATATCATCCTGTGTATAAGTTTCATTTTAAGATACTGAATAAACTTTGTAGCATGAGACATGGTGGACTTAGCGGTTAAGTTCATTGACTTTTAACCACAAGCATAACAAAACTGACGTTGGTTCGCGCGGCGATACCCCTCCAAACACTTCCAAGTATTAGGTCTAGAAGTTACAATATAGTTGGAAAATCACAGAAATGATAGTAAACTCAAATTACCTACCTTGTAAATCCTTGCCGACTTAATCATGTTAATAAGACTGGTTTTTTTCCTTCTTTTCTCTACATTATACATATGTTGCATATTCATCAAATTCTGTCTTCTTATTGTGCCACACAAAAGTTTCTCCTATGCATACAAATTCTATAGATAAGATTTAAAAAATAAAGAATATCACAATGTCGGAATCCAGATAAAAAATCAGAGAAACATGACATTATTTATAAATGACCTACTTCGGAGAAAATAATTATCACAATAAATTTGAATGATATATAAATGTGGTAAGTCGTCGAAGTTTCTTCTTGTTTTATTCCAGAGTTGTTTTATTCAGAGGACGACGTTTGGGAGTGATAATTTATATTCAACTGGATGCAACTCTGAATCGGTAAGAAAGATGTATATCTATTAGTCTCCGAAGGTGTAGTTCGCCAAGTAATATTCGGCACTGACATGGTTTAGTACGATTCTTTGGTAGCTTCTTTGGTAGCTTCAAGCTTTTCTCATTACTGAAATTTATAATATCCAAATAATTTATTAAAACTAAAAATCATCTCACTCAGATTTAGGTAATAAATACGGAGCTATCCAATGTAGTGCGCATGACACCTTTCTAGAATAAACTTTACCGAGTATGGTTATCCTGCTTAGACCCTTTGATTTACTAGCTCCTAAAAACTTTAAATACGCACCAAATTAAATATCTACGTTTTCATTTGTATCAATGTATTTATGTAGCTATATATTAGCATTTTTTTTTATAAATATGTATTACTGTTTATGTTCTCAATTAAATATAACATTATTAAAAATAATAAATACAAAAATGTGAGATTCTGTAATTTAGCATTCCAAAGTATTAACAACATGCTGATAACATTCCATCCGTTTGTAGTCTTGTAGAAGTACTCAAGAACAGAGGTGTTGTGATACATAATTATGTAATGATAATATGACAGCGCCATCATCTCACGTAACCACAACTCCGATATTAGCTTCCATAGCGACACCAACAGATTCCATTGCGACGCCAACACCTTCCACCGTGACACCAACAACTTCCATATCGACACCAACAGTTTCTACTTCAACTCATTCCACTGATCGTAAGCATATCTACACATTTGATACCGAACATAGTGGGGAGATCGAATGGTAGGTGGATTTCCAACTAACTGTGCAATCAGTTCCTATCATCACTAAAGTTGTGAGTTCGAACCCCGTTCCTGGCGAGGTGTACTCGATGCAACATTATGTGATAAAGTTTGTCAGTGACTTACGACAGGTCGGTAATTTTCACTGGGTACTCCTGTTTCCTCCACCAATAAAACTGACCACAACCATATAGCTGAAATATTGTTGAAAGTGGCGTTTATCACCATAATCCAACCAAACCAACCAACCGAATATAGTGGTTTTATCAAGAACAGTAGTATGTTACGAGGTTGTATACCGATCCTATGGGAGCCGATTGCATAATCACGTCGTAACAGTAATACGGTAAATACAAAACACCCGATATATTGTACCCTCTATCTACAATGGATCAAGACAAACCAATTCACCTGTTCAAACACAATTACATATTGTAAACAAACAAAGTATTTATCATTAGATAATACGAATGCGATAAAATTCTTATCCTGTCCATCATTACAGTGCCACAAACCTTATTCCATTCTTGAAAGACATACTAACCCTAGCCATAAATACTTCAAGACTATCTTGAACGTTTTGTAAAGTATTAATATTAAATTCAATAGATACCTAGTGACAGTAAATATAAAACAACCGATATATTGAAAAGAAGTACCCTCTTAATTATTATCTATAATGGAACATTGGTCAAGACAAAACAATTCAACTATAAACTGTTCAAACAAAATTGCATATTGTAAATAGATAGGTAAACAAAGTATTTATAATTAGATAATACATATCAGGTTTAATAGACTCTTATATGAATGCGATAAAATTCTTATCTGTTTAATCAATCAAAGTAAATAAAATCAATATTGAATACAATAAATATACCTAGTGACAGCAAAAATAAAAGATAGGTAAAATAGTATTATAATTGGATAATTAAATATCAGATCGGTATATATGTTCAATCAGAGTTTATAAACCCAAGGGAAATAACTTTATTCGGTGTGTATGTTCGATGAGAGTGGGGGAGATAACTCAATATGTATTTTCAAAGGGAAGTAATTATACGTTTCCAGTATGGTTAAGCGTATTCAAAGGGAAGTAACTCTGAGCATAACACAACGACACGATTTCGTTCGTATCATTTATTACGTATGGCAATGCTTAACAATATACAATAGTCGTTTTAACACGATTTCGTTCGTTTATTAAGTACGATACATTCTATAATGGGGACAGTTACCAAGACAATGCACGACAAAATATAGTTTTAACAGTTCGATTGTTTATTAAGTTCAATGCATTCTATCATAACGACAATTACAATGCATGACAATATACAATGTTAACAGTTAGATCTTAAAATTGTGTCCTCGTTCATCGATGTCTCCGTTTGAAGTAGTACAGGCAATACAGTCTGCAGGTGTCGGAGTCGTCGGGTTGGATTTGAGACGAACAGTAGTAGTGTTTCGGTTCGTTGACGTTGGCGAAACGGCGGTGATACGTTTCCGGTGCGTTTCCCATCGAATCGACAAATTCGGCGGATCCCACGAGGGGAAAGTGAAACGCCACCCAGTGATTTCCACCACGGTCTTACGTGTCCGTATTGATGATGAACGTGCGGGGCCGCCGCCATCATCAATACAGACATATAAGCAATCGTGGATATCCGCCGCCGAATAAAGTTATTTCCCTTGGTTTATAAACTCTGATCGAACATATATAAATTATATACCGATCTAATATTGAATTATCTAATTATAAATACTATTTTACCTATCTTTTATTTTTACTGTCACTAGGTTTATTGTATCTAATATTGATTTTATTTACTTTGATTGATTAAACAGATAAGAATTTTATCGCATTCATATAAGAGTCTATTAAACCTGATATTTATTATCTAATTATAAATACTTTGTTTACCTATCTTTTTACAATATGCAATTTTGCTTGAACAGTTTATAGTTGAATTGTTTTGTCTTGACCATTGTTCCATTATAGACAATAATTAAGAGGGTACTTCTTTTCAATATATCGGTTGTTTTATATTTACTGTTATTAGGTATCTATTGAATTTAATATTAATACTTTACAAAACGTTCAAGATAGTCTTGAAGTATTTATGGTTAGGGTTAGTATGTCTTTCAAGAATGGAATAAGGTTTGTGGCACTGTAATGATGGACAGGATAAGAATTTTATCGTATTTGTATTATCTAATAATAAATACTTTGTTTGTTTACAATATGTAATTGTGTTTGAACAGGTGAATTGGTTTGTCTTGATCCATTATAGATAGAGGGTACAATATATCGGGTGTTTTATATTTATTGTATTACTGTTACGACGTGATTATGCAATCGGCTCCCATAGCATCGGTATAAGACCTCGTAACATATTACTAAGAACCACAAAATTAAAGTCGACAAAATAGAAAACAAAATCATAAGGTGGTTGAAAATTGATTATGATAGCAAGAAATGAATATTATATACTTTGAAACGTGTTTATTAGCAAATGGAGATGGAGCACAAACGCTAATATAGGTTACAGTGTGTATTTAAAAAAACATAGATAATATATCGGAGTCAAATTATCGCCACCTTTAGTTGCTATTATAATTCAAAATCACTGATATTTCGAAATAAGAAGGTTTGTTCAGATTGTAGATGTAGGTGTCGCACTTAACTGGATTGATATTATGCATTCACCTATATTTTCATTGTGTTAAGTTTAGCGACTGTCGACATTAGCACTACAGAACAGTGAAGATAATATTTATTGACAATCACACATTTTGTTACACCTCTCATCTCTTAGTATTACATTTTAAAAACATTTTGTGTCGCTTGGGTGTCATCCCTGTTGATATTTCGATGTGAATATAATATCTCGTATGGTTTTATATATATACCCATTACATACATAGTGTGGTGATACAATACTTTGTATCAGGTCGAGCCTGTTGTGTGAACCAGTATCACTACGAGTCGCGATAGCTATGATGCGGTTTGTTCACACAACAGACAAGACCTGATATAAAGTATTGTACACTATGTATGTAATAAGTTTATCTAACTTTTCAAATTTTAAGCAAATTACAAGGGTCGAAATAAGATTAACAAATGTGTACAATACTCTGGGGGATACTATATTTTGAGCATGATGTCACGTTATTTGTTGCCGTTCATTCTTTTGCTTTGCTTACGTTGCTTACATTGACGTGTTTTCCCCGCATTCCAATGGTATGAAGTCATGACAAAATAGTTCGGCAGAGAAGATCGCGTGCAACATCGCGCCATTCTTTTATCACCAGTGTGGTAATACAACATATTGTATCAGACACCTTGTATCAGACATGCTACTTTCTTTAAATTCAAAGGAAAACGTACAAAATGTTAGATAAAGAATATCACATTGTACTATATTTCGTATTTCCTCTTTCGGTGCATTATTTACGTTATTTGTGTTTGTTTTGCGTGTGGTGGTTTCCAATAGACGTCTGCTTGTTTTGTTTTTCTTCGTCTTTAGTGTCATTTGGTGCCAGGTTCTCTGGATTGTCCATTTTTAATTGCCCATTCGGTATTATCTAACGTTCATTTGAGCTTATATAATGATGGATAACTTCTATGGTTACGTACTGAATAATAATGCATGCCTATTTTTCTTGCACATGCATTTTCTAAAAAATCTTTATTATTGTGTTCACAATGAAACATGCATAAGCTATGTTGAAAAACATGAATGAAAAAGAAATCGTTATCAAAATGAACAATTAAACCAATATCAACAAAACGGACTACAACGTCATACCTCAAGTCATTGAACACATACATAAAAGACCATTATATATGTCAATTGAACTCCATGTCATGGTTTTGGGACAGATTCAAAATAGTGGCGGGGTTAAACCGGTTAATATGATCCCTGATCTCTTGATAATGGAATCTCCAACGGCAATGAAGATATTAACAAACAATGAAGCACATGCTATCTCTCCCTAAAAACTGAACTGGCAAGTCGGTCCTACTAGTATCATCAGCCTTATCTATTTTGCCCGTTTCTCTGAATTGTCCATTTTTGATTGCCACTTCGGTATTCTCTAACGTATGCTTAGCAAAGATTACATTGAATAGAGCGTCAACTATACTTGAGCTTAAATCTTGTTTGTATTCATTTCAGACAATCATTGTCCGTATCCTTGGCTCTACTTCCAGTCATCCAAGTACTGCTTATTGTCTAATGAAGAGGTGATGTCATTAGAAAAAGCAAGGGTAAATTGTTTGCAGTTTTATCTTAGCAGTACAACATGCTTTTATGTTTATATTTAGTGTTTTGTTTTTAAATAAACATTAATCTTCTGTATATTAAGCCAATCCGGAAATAATAGCTACTCATCTAACTTCAGACTCATACACACATAAAATACAGTTATGAAGCCATTGGACAACTACATCTTGGATTGAGACCATCACATAAATGCGACGGGATCAAATCAGTTGATGGGATCTAAATCACCCATTCATTATATACAGTTCTCCATTGTTAAACAGTTGTACAGAGATAATAATAAACGCCTACACATAATAGACAGTATGGATATTGCTAATATTTATACCCTATTTAAATAAATATCATTTTCATAATTACGGTAACGCCGTTTCAATATTAATAATGAAATCACATAGTCCGTTTCTATATTTGGACACCATCGGTTGTATAATAACAGGGGCCGTTGTGGTCGTGATCGTATGGTAGTTGTATTTACAACTACATGTACTTGTTCAAATAGATTAGTTGCTATAAATATATGTAGATCATAATACATACAGTGTTTGTGTGTCCTAATATTAGGTACTTTTTGTGTTGACTAATTGTCCCAATAGACGGAGTTTATTCCTGTTCTTTTCGATCAAAATTAATCTGGTAAATTGTTAAAGAGAGTTTGAAGATACCAAAGGGAGGTAATCAGAAATCGTAAATCGTAGAAGGACAGACAGCAAAATGGCATAAAGAAAAAAAAGGGACAAACAATGATCTACAAAACCTTACACATAAAATTAAATGTCGAGTAACATAAACCCCACTAAAACCCGGGGGTATACTCAGGTGCTCCAGAAGGGTAGGCACTTTCACCATTTGTGTAACCATAGTCCCGTTTCCTCATGTGTCGTCGCAAGTTAATATTTCATTAAGGGACATTTCAGTTCCTAAACATTAGTTTAGATGGAGTTCAGTTTTGGGGCATAAGTCTTAGGATTGGTGCTGTAGTGTATCCCGTCGAGATAAAACATATATTTTTTGTTTCAAAACGGATTCCGTATACCACACCTACAATTTTAATCCAAATTGTTCATTACATTTTTTAAGTAGTTGCACGAACTTTGTTCTCTTAATCTATTTTACTCCTCTATGTTTTGTGGGATGTGTGTTGTCTATGTTGTCCAATTACAGTGTATATAAGAACGTAGATTTAGTACGGACGATGCCTTTCTGGAATAAAACAAATAATATAAAAGTATTTGGGAGTTTTTATATTTTTAGTTCCCTGTTGTCATATCCGCTACGATTTTCGTGTAAAAACGATGTTCGACTCGTCTTCACTCACATTTGCTTTGTAGGAGGTTCATGCTATATATAAACATATACTGGTGTTCAGAAGGATTTCAATGTCTCAGATAATGTTCGTTTCGTTTAAAGCAACCCCGATTTTAATTCATTTTTGTATTAGCAGGATACGCTTTATTTCATTTCTATCTATTTCATAGCTTTCAAGAACATGTACCACGTAAGTTAAAATTGTAGATTATTACTAGTATCGTAACATTGATACACTGGTGTCATCTAAATCTTATAATACGGGAAAATATTGAAACATTACCACTTTCTGTTCAACAAGTACCGTTGTACATGACATAGTGAAGATTTGCAAATGACATATTTTCAAATAGTGTACAAATACCAGCAAATGAGCATGTAACAGAGTGGCTTATGGTGTTCAACGCCACTTTCATCAATATGTCAGCTATTTCGTTGTACCGAGAGAAAACCACCGACCTGTTGCAAGACCCTGACAAGTTGTATCGAGTACACCTCGCCATGAGTGGGATAGGCTCTGTTGTAAATCCAACTGCCATACGATCACGTCCACGACGGCCATTGTGAGAGCGGCATCAACAAAACATTAACATGAACTCTTGATATATCAACAAAAAGTGAACCCATATTGACACATTGTTTTGAAGGCACCACTGTTATATAAACAATAAGTAAACATACAATAAATATATATTAACAAATAGTGAACCTGCTACAGAACCATATTGACACATTGTTTTGAAGGCACCACTGCTATATAAACAATAAGTAAACATACAATAACGATATTTTAACAAATAGTGAACCTGCTACAGAACCATATTGACACATTGTTTTGAAGGCACCACTGTTATATAAACAATAAGTAAACATACAATAAAGATATATAAACAAATAGTGAACCTGCTACAGAACCATATTGACACATTGTTTTGAAG
Source organism: Bathymodiolus brooksi (assembly GCA_963680875.1). Classification (NCBI taxonomy): domain Eukaryota; kingdom Metazoa; phylum Mollusca; class Bivalvia; order Mytilida; family Modiolidae; genus Bathymodiolus; species Bathymodiolus brooksi. The sequence goes on from OY804580.1 coordinate 102,866,216, forward strand.
GCAGCACTGTTATATAAACAATAAGTAAACATACAATAACGATATTTTAACAAATAGTGAACCTGCTACAGAACCATATTGACACATTGTTTTGAAGGCACCACTGTTATATAAACAATAAGTAAACATACAATAAACATATATTAACAAATAGTGAACCTGCTACAGAACCATATTGACACATTGTTTTGAAGGCACCACTGTTATATAAACAATAAGTAAACATACAATAAAGATATATTAACAAATAGTGAACTTCCAGACATTACACGAAGGTATATTATTGTGGAGCAGGAAATTAATGTTTAAACCTGAATTATTGCACACAATTACAAAATGAAACAAAAATGTCAATATTTATAGAATAGAGGACTTTTATTCTTCAATTTTCTGTCCATGTAGTCACCTCTATTAAGCAGTCACCTGTAGTGAGAGGTCACATTTTCTTGCTCTGTCATAGAAAATTTCATATGAATCGAACTCCTTTAAGAGGTCACCTGTCCTATAAGGCCATTTTGTCTTTGTTAAATGTGTCCTCTTAATAAAGGTTTGATCTTACCATATATTTTCAATTGCATGAATAAGCACGATATAACATTTTACAGGATGTGCAACTAAGTGGATCAACATAGAACATTATCTGTATTGTATCGTGGATTTTACAGATACTTGGTATGAAGCTAAGGTATATGAAACAATTGATTGATTGATTGTTGTTTGATTAGGTTTTTAAATAAGCATATTTCATTGCTCTAATATCAGCAATGGGATCGGGTACAAATTATAATAACACTATTAACGTCCTCTTGTTGAATTATGATTTGTAATTAAGTGGAGAATATATAAGCTATATTCAAGAAGAGAACAGGCTTACAAACAAAACTGCATTTAGGTAAACGAGTGGCATTAAGATGGTAATATTGGCGGTCATTTAAGAGTGCCACATCACAGGAAAAAAGATGAGATATACATGCATTAAACAAGGTTGTAAAATTGTACGTCCCTTCCTAATGGTGAGATATGTATTATGCTCATCCAGTATTACCACTGGACTCCGGGGGTGGTGTATGCTGAAACGGATACTATTGATCATATTTCTATTCCTAGTGGCCTCCTCGGAGTGACCCAAATGAACAATATAGGCTATAAATTAAATTACACATAGCAAAAAGAGGAATGTCAACAGACGAATTAAAAATTAATGATCTGTAATTCTTGGCGATGTTTTTTTTCGTTTTTTATTTTATTTTTTTTATAATGTTTAAGCTTTATTGAAATCTGTACATTAAAAATACAAACAGTGCTGGTTCTTATATCGGCCTCACTATATTTATCTACTTAATTGATACTATTTAAGGCAATATCTTCTTCAGTTTCATTGACGTCTAAATTGTCAATACCATAGAACTAATGACACACGGTTGCTTGTACACGGTATCTTGACCATGGACGACAAGTTTGAAGATACCAAAAAGTACAACCAGAAACCGTAAATTACCAAAAGAAAAAGGATAAAGGGACAAACAATGATGTACAAAACACTACATGGAAATCTACAGATCAAGCAACACGAACCCCACTTAAAACTCATGATGAACCCATGTGCTCCGGAAAGGTAATCAATTCCTGCTCTATATGTGGCACCCGTAAATTTTAGATTTAAGGAGTGAGATCAGACATCTCCGTAAGACAGCAATACCTTTCTGTTCATTAAATAAAATCCATAGATAATACTCAATACTGAACGGAAAATGTATGTTATTACTTTTAATAACGATTTACTTGGATTTGTATGCATAATATGTTGCAATAATATTGCAGAATGCATGTTCACGTCTATCAGCACATCTACCGGTTGCTGATACCGAGGCTTCGTTCAAAAGAATAGGAGATATAGTTGGACGTAATCATAACAGTATGATATCCTGTTATTATTTTTCAATATTGTGACCTACTGTAAACCGAAGGACAGATAAATAATGTCCAAAAGTAAAAAGGACGAAGAGACAAACCATGATCAACAAAACACTATTCAGAAAACTAAAGATTGACCAACATAAATCCTACTAAAAATGGGGGTGAACTCAGTTTGGGTAAGGGTAGACAGTTGTTGCTACATCAGTGATATCGGTAAAGGACAACTAAGTCATGGTGACCGTAAAACCGTAAAATTATTGTATATGCTTTATTGGCAAACGAAGTCAGTCTCATGTTAAGCAATAGTTAATATATGAGGTTTTTCATATTGAAGTCGAGAGGAATCACGCATACAGTATCCAGTGTACAGAAATGTGAAATTATATCGCCAGCAAATCCTCCGTACAAAGAGATATGACATATCGTGGGTGGACCCCTTTAAAGGTACTCAGCATATAGAAAAAAAAATGCATACCATGCCAAACTGCGGAATTCGTATTCGCTTCGATTATAACTCCGCTGGATACATTAGTTGAGAGTAGTATGCGGATCGGATCTGCAACGTCAAGGAGTTTGATATCATACATGTCGTTGTCGCGTCACCGTATGCTGTACTGTATTATACAGCTATCATTTCAATCCAAAGAGAAACGTTTATTTATGACAGGTGACCATACATTATTGTATTTTGCATTGTACATCCGGAAGTCGGGTTTATTTTGTATTAGATGTCCCGAAAAATCTGCATTTTTCCGTATTGCACAGATTTTGCAAGAGATATAACCCATGATTTTGTGTCTGCTAGTGTATCCAAATGTTTGCAATCTTTAATTAAGATGAAAATTGTGAAACCGTGTCAATCGATAAGCTTACTAGAAAACAAAATGAATCACCAGTCGCAAACAATGTGTCTATCGCAATGCGTACTTAAAAACAACCACTCAATTGTAAACAATTGTTTGTAGTTTGGCTAGATGGAACAGATGAAGCGAACATTAACCACTGGAAATGGTCATCAACAGGGTTGGATTTTACGTATGTGTCCTCTCATGCTTTTTTATTCTTTTAACGAATATTGCAATAATTATAAAATTAAGTTACTCGCTCCATTCATAACATTACCACATTATTGTTCTGGCTTCAGCTTAAAGGCGACAGGGCTGGGTTATGGTGTTTTAACGCCACTTTCAACAATAGTTCAGTTATATCGTGGCGGTCACTTTTACTGGTGGAGGAAACCGGAGTACCCGGGAAAAAACACCAATCGGCCGCAAGTCACTCACAAACTTTATCACATAAGGTTATATAGAGTTCACCTCGCCATGAGAGATTTAGAATTTTTAGTGGAGATATACACTGATTGCATAAGTAGTTGTAAATTCAACTACCATACGATCAGGACCAAGAGAGCTCTTAACAGTAAGGGGGAAATATGTATCTCGGTGTCATCATGATGGGTCCGAGTGTAACGACAAGTTTACTTTTAAACTGTTTCAGTCAGCTAGCACTAAAAAATTAAAACTAGGCTAGTTGGTCTAGCACAAAACAAATATGGCAATCATCCTATCAAAACGTAACTTGTTCTTGCAATTATAATAATCTTTAGTTTTCTGAGTAGTGACTTGTCAATCATTGTTGGTCCTTTAGTCCTTTGTTTACTTGGTCTACTGTACTGGTTGGTCTAGCACAAAACAAATATGACCATCATCCTATCAAGACGTAATTTGTTCTTGCAATTTTAATAATCTTTAGTTTTCTGAGTAGTGACTTGTCAATCATTGTTGGTCCTTTCGTCCTTTGTTTTCTTTGTCTACTGTACTGGTTGGTCTAGCACAAAACAAATATGACCATCATCCTATCAAGACGTAACTTGTTCTTGCAATTATAATAATCTTTAGTTTTCTGAGTCATTGTTGGTCCTTTAGTCTTTTGTTTTCTTTGTCTACTGTATTGACTTGTCTTTGTTTGATTTACTGCTTCTGGTGACCTCTTTGGCAACATAAAACTTTGTTCTTGCCATTATATAACTCACGTGGTGTTCAAAAATAGTTAATCTCTCACAATGTTAGGAAATAACGTCATAGAGCAGACAATTTTGGAATGTTGTATTAATCCTGGAGTCAAATATTTTGAGACGGACGAATAACCCATAGCGAATATGTATTACATTATTATTATTTGTATTTCAGTATAAGTACTCTAATATAAATGTAGATATCAAATTCATTGCGCAGTATACCTTTCTGGAATAACCTTCTTCAGGTACGCTCAAACTCGAAGATTGAAAAACCAAATAATACAAAAATGCTTGGGAGCAAATAAAACAAAGTAGCAACCAGTTAATTAAGCTTGGCAATTTGTTGACATGCATGTCGCATATTAGTCTCTAAGTAGAGTACGCAGAATAAGCAGTTGCTTTATAAGCCTAGTTATATAGTAGTGCACAATATTCCAAGTTCTACATCCATCATTTAGTTGCACTGCATATCCACTTCTAATGTCCGATACGTCGGGTTGCTTGTAGATCGTAACTCGTTTTGAACAAAATAGATTGCCATAGCAGTGTGCAAAACAGATCTGTTGAAAAGCAACAAATTACAATACAAATCCAATACGAATAACATTATAATGCATGCGTGATTGCATTTTATGATTACAAACTGTATCGTGATGACAATAGACAGTCATTGCAATTTCAAGTGAAGAAAAACAGTTACATGAACATTCTAAATTAACAATCAAGGTAAAAATTGATCTAACTACTTGACAAAATGTTTCTTCAGAGGTAAACTCATTTTTTTTTAGGATTATATAGTATACGTCTTGGCAATAAATAAGATCATCCGTAATTTTAATATAAGCTAACTATTACTATTATATGTCCACTCCTAATAAAAACGTAGATATCTAATTTATTGCACACGAAGCGTTTCTGGAATAATCTGTATCAAGTCCGCTCTTATTGGAAAGCTAAATAATTCAAACGTTTTTGGGAGCAATAAAACCAAAGGCCTAAATATGATAGCTTAACGACTCTGATCACGGATATCACAGGGAGGAGAACCTTAGTTGAAATAATGATTTCATAAATAATGATTGTTAAACCTTTTTTGTAGCACTAGTCTCGCGGCCTCTTTTGAGATCCAGAGAGCCACTAAGGGAAATCATTTAACGTTTAGATATACAGTCATTGGCCATAAATGAGTTCCCAAAATGGCCGACGTCATTTGCGAAAATTTGTTTCCAATTTTTTACTCCTTATTAAATCAGTGTTATTCACCTTTGATTAGTAACGTTCACATTTTACACAATGCCTAAATGTTCCAAAATTAGGCCAGTGACGTCATTTAAGGAAATACCTTGTAATTCGGTCAAAATATCGTCTGTCAAAAAATGGCACCGCACGGTAAACAAATGACACCAGAGGAGAATCAAATCATCGTAGCTTTGTCAAAACAAGGATATTCTAGCTACAAAATTGCTGAAATGACGGGGAAAAACAGGAAAACAATCAGTAAATTTCTCAGGAGGCGACGGGTGCGAGGATCGGAAGAAAACTTACCGCGAAGTGGAAGGGGTAGAAAAACGGGAGTTCGGGGAGACAGGATTATGTACCGTATGCTTCGTTCGGACAGAAGACAAAGTTTAGGAGAAATAACAGACCAATTTAACCGCCAGTTTGTGACCAAACTTTCTTCTAGAACAGTTCGGAGGCGTTTGAACTTTGAAGGATACAAAAAACATCCAGTTTGTAAGAAAACTACGATTTCACCTGTCAACCGAGAGAAAAGAAAACGATTTTGTCGATCAAAATTGATGTGGACAGTGTGAAATCATTGGAAAAAAGTTATTTTCAGTGATGAGACGAAGATTGAGATTGGAAATAACAGGAAAGTTTATGCTTGGCATAAAGTGGATGAAAGATTAAGACCGGAATGCAATGGGTTGTACCAGGGTCGAAATTCCAAAACGAAATTCTCTGTCATGTTCTGGGGCTGCATTTCGTATTATGGGGTAGGTACACTAACTCCAGTTGTTGGCAATTTAAATAGTGAAAAGTATATAAACATTTTAGATGACAATTTATGGCCGGTCATTGCCCAACATTTTTCTACAAGCCCCTACATATTCCAGGAGGACAATACCCCATGCCATGTGTCTCGGAGGACAAATCAGTGGAAAACGGAAAATGATATTCCAACTTTAGAGTGGCCCCCACAAAGCCCAGACTTAAATATAATAGAAAATTTGTGGAAAGTCATAAAAACAAAAATTCAACGACGAATAGATGACATTCGAAATGCTGAGGACCTAAAAACTGTTGTTGCTGAAATTTGGACCTCACTTCAACTACATTATAATAGAAGTTTATATGATTCCCTTCCAAGGCGTTTACGGGTTGTTTTAAGAGCTAGAGGCAATATCACAAAATACTAACAGTTTGTGGTAAGTTTTATTATTTATTTCAGTAAGAAAAACTATAATTTTTCTCTGCTTGGAACACAAACGTTTAAATGAAGTCGACCATTTTGGGAACTCAATTATGTCACATGACTGTACATCTATGTATCTAACTTCTACTTATATCAATTGAATTTATAACAGATATACTCACTGGATTGAGGGCGAACCGAATGATTTTCACGGCATACCAGAGCATTGTTTGGAAGTGGTTGAACGTTTTCAATGGAAATGGAACGATGCACCATGTGCTGGAAAGGGACGTGTTGATAAACTTGTCTGTGAAAGATACACACTTCCTGGTCAAATTATATTTGGATGATGTTCGTATTGAAAATATTTAAAGTTTTTTTTTTCGTATTCGTTTTATTTAATAAATATCGACATTTTTTATACAGAAAGCGTTTGCTTTGTAATTAATTAATTAATAATGAATTGATTGTTTTGTTTAACTGAGCAGTGTTGCAGTTATATTATTGACTAAAGCCAGAAAATTCCGGTTGCATGATTTCGTATTCGCATGAATGCATTTGTTTATAATTAATTAATGAGTTCATTGTTTAATAACTTACATTGAGCAGTATTACAGCTCTATTTTGGACGAAAACTCCAATTCTTCGATTTCTCAGATTACCTCAGTTTAACCGTTATAATATGTGACTTTGGATCCATCACATGCTTAAATTGTTTTCATTCTGAATTCTAAAATTCACCACTGTATCTGAAAAGTACACAGGTTCAATTCAAAAAATATTTTAATGAAGGCTATTCACTAAGTTTAAATATATATGTTTTTATTAAAGGGGCATATCTGCCAAAATCGTACATTTTTGTTACCCATAAAAACTATCAGATATGATTGATGCCTTAATAAAACGTGTTTCTGTAACTTATAAATGTTATGAAATGTACGCGCATCGGGGAAAAAATGTGCAACTGCTCGTGTTTTGAGATTGATCATGAAATGGACGCCATCTTATTAATTATCGGCATTGTTTACGGAGTTTGCCGAATCGTCATTAAATCAGTACAACGATGCACTTATTTCTTATTTTCTGTGAATCTGCTTTTAGTCGGCGTTAATTACGGACAAGGAACCATGCAAGTTTGCAGTTAATAAGCGACAAAATACCAATTATTCGTTTTTATCTGTCACTAGTAAAGTCAGTTGCATACGGAGAAAGCGAGGTCATATTATTTGCTTGCAAGGAAATAATAAATCGATGGTTATTTTCGTTCTCAAAAGGCGGAAAGTGGTACGATAAGCTGCTTAATGTGAAATATTTACCTTTATTTCATCATTATTTCCAAAACATATATGTTTGATCAAAATCGTAGCTAATGCCTCTTTAAGCAAGCGACATTAATGTAATATTTTCGCCAGTCTTAGAGATCACAGTGTGGGAACGGAAGTGTATAGTAAATAAACAACTTCGATATTTGTGATGGTGTACAGCGACGATTCATCGCTTGCAGGACTAAAAATATTACCTCAGGTAAGATTTTGTAATGGTTTTAGCTTATACAAAGCAACCAAAGTTTTAATTTGCCTTACGAAGGTCCATGTGTATATTTGATGCCTGAAACACTGCAATAATGCTACAAATGCAAGATAAAATGTCCCAAAAATACCACCGATCAGTAGAAGTTTGAGTGCCTGTCTTGTTTGACAGCTTTTTACAAAATATTCGAAAATGTTATGGTATTGAAATATACGTTTTTTAAAAGCCTTTCATATATACTTTTGACATGCAAAGATAAATTTTTGTAAGTTGTATCAATGCCGAGAAAGTTTGGGTCAAAGATAGTGACGCAATAATTGCAATGTATAGGTGCTTGTTGGCAATCAGATATGTAGTGGATAGTCCCTTGTAAATACAGTGCATAGTCGCTTGATTTTCTCTTTCAATAAAATGTCATAGCTAAGTGTATCTGAAGCTTCCAAATGTTTAGCAATCAGTACTTTGACGATCGAGAGGGTAAAATCATTTTCTTTGGGGAAAAACTGTGGTATTTGTCAAGAAAAAATATACCGTTACTTAGGCAATAGCCAAAAAACCTGTTCTAGTATATAATTCATATTTTGTTATATTTTGAATAATAAATTAAACAGTGCTGATAGGTTTGTAATAACTATTACCTACCCTGGTGTCTACAAAATAATACGTTTCTTTCCCCTTTACATACTCGTCCCTTCTTTACTTGTTTTGCATCAACAGGTTTGTACTTTTCATTAACTTATAAGGGGCTCGGATGGCTCAATGGGTTAGGTCATTGGATCTAACAACTCATACAAGCCTATTACCAATACGGCGTGGGTTCGCGCCTGGCTTTGTAAATTACAAAAAGGGTGCACTCGACTCGCAATCGCAAGTGATACAGTTTACCAGTTGCTTGTCGAGGGTCGGTGGTTCTCTCCGGGTACTCCGGCTTCCTCCACCACTACAAGTGGTCGCCATGATATAGCTGAAATATTGCTGAAAGTGGCGTTAAACACAAAAAATTAAATTAACACTCATTCTATTAACTTCTTACTGTCAATGCAGGCAGTTTAAGAGTAAAATTGTTAAGTTACAATATATGCTAGAACTTACATGAAAATGCATTTCTCATAATTTTCTCATTGCAGAGTTTCATGACGATCAGTTTTATTGACGGATTAGAAGGGGGAAGCTGTAAGCAAGTGACAAACTTGATCACACATTGCCTAAATTCCAATCAACACCTCGAAGCTAATAGGGTAGTGGTCACAGCGACAACGACCATTCAGCAACCATGGCTACCTTTAACACTCTTACCCGTGCAATTAAAATGACGGACAACACAAGTGATGATAAAACTGTTTAAAATGACAAACAACAAAACTCTATAAAACGAACTGTGGCAGCGTGGCGTCGTCGATTTCACACGGGGAAAAAATCCAAATCGGTTTTTTAAAAATATTATCCTGGAAAGAAAGTCCAAATCATCAAAATCAATGGTTTTAATTTCCTGTGTGTTATGCACAAATTTTTATTGTCACTTTCGATTCTATCGCAAAATTTTTAAAGCGTTAAATCCTCCTAAGGATTCATATTTTTAGTCATCCAAATCCATTTTCCTGTTCACCGTTCAAAAACGTTTTCTCATCTTGCGCGGCTCGTGCAGATTATGAAGATTTCCCTCCAATTAGGAGGGCGTTTCCGCGGCAGATCTGATTGACGTCGCTAACTTTGATTGACATCGCAAGATACAAGCACATGGGTTAGGTGCGTCCGAATTTTTGTTTTACTATATAATACAACAAGGGGAAGAACTCACTTGCTTGCATTTTTTTAAGTGGTCCTGTTAAATTGATCGTAACTTCGGAATACCTTAATATTTACAAAACATGTTTCCACCAGTCGAAAGCCAAGTAATTTTCCTTTCCAAAGAGACCACAATTGTTAGTGTAAGCCTCCGAACTGCTGAGGTACCCTACACGAATCAACACAAAACGGCGTGAAAATCGAAGTCGGACTAATGATGAGTTAATCACTTCACATCTGTACAGATTTTCCCTGGCGTAAACGAGTCATTTTGACTAGCTAAATACTTTCATCCATTCAAATTACGTTCAAATTTCTTACCTTTCGCTAATTTATATGCCCTTGAAGTCTGTTTTTGAAAGAAATCCCCTTTCCATCCTTCCCAAACACCACAGACTTGAAACTATGAGCGAGTACTAATGGGCATTTTGATTGGCTGAACAGATTTGACGACCTTCCCCTTTTCATCAAAAGTCAGGTAGAGTCTAGAGATGTTCCGAAAAAGATAACCCAGCATTTGTACGACCTCCGATGTTCACGCCGTTTTGTTTTGGTTCGTGTAGCTTACCTCAGCAGTTCGGAGTGGAAAGGAAAATTACTTAGCTTTTGACTGGTGGAAACATTTTATGTAAATATTAAGGCGTTCCGAAGTTACGATCAATTTAACACGACTACTTAAAAAAAATGCAAGCATGAGTTCTTCCCCTTGTTGTATTATACAGTAAAAAAAATTTCGAACGCACCTAGCCCCTGTGGATACAAGTCCCTTATTGAACAAAGTTGTTCGTGCATCATCAGATATTTTGATAGGCCAGAATCATTCTGCGACCTCGTCACATGGCCTACCACAATATCTGATGATACACTCGCCTTTTTGTTTTATATATGTAACATAGCTAACTTTTAAGTTTAAATATTTGGCAAGTAACTATGCAAAAAATTCGCCAGCAACTATACACTTATCATAAAGACACCGACTATAATTAAAGGCATCTTTTGTGCATTTGTCAAGCATATATTGACTTAATACTTTTACATGGTATAACAGTGATATTTGTGTATATAATAGTCGCATTGTCTAGTTAAACTTTACTTTATGGACTATAATAATGCATGTTTAAAATCATCTTTTGATATTAAAATGCGAGAGCTTAAGTGATCTGCAGCTGAATCTTTTACACACGGTTAAAGTAACATCTCAGATCTTGTTGAAATGATTATAAAGAAACTAAGAACGCAAATATAGCGCTATATACGTCAATAATCTTTCCAAATTAAAATAAATTTTAAAAAACTTACCATATTTCAAACGCTACATTGAGCAATGGATCGTCGCTATACACCATCACAAGTACCGAAGTTGTTTATTTACTATACACTTCCGTTCCCACACTGTGGAGATGGATGATAAAATTTGTGAAAATTATGAAATTTTTGGTAAATCAATGATAATGATGTCTCGCATGAATAACTTTCACAAAAACTGCTCGCATAATTTTGGAAGAAAAAAAATAAAGCGATGAACAAGGTCGGAAAATATTTTCAATTTCATTACCTTTTCCCTACAAACGGAGTCTTAACTTTGTTTACTTCGTTAAAAATATAACTTTTTAGGCTCATAAATAGAGGTCGATTCATATCACAGAACACTTTACGAATAATAAAAATGTCGTAGCGTTATTTGTGTTAAATATAATAGTGGCTAAGGCCGTAGGGACTAGAAAATAAAAAAAAAAAGTCCATTGCATTAAAATATTATTTCTAAAAACTTTGTAATTACACATCAGATTATATAATATATTTATCATTCTCAATTTTAATGTTAGCTTCCTTGTTACAGATGTTGAGACATGAACATAATATGTGGTCTTTTTAAGTACATTGTTATCCGTCTTTATTTGTGGTTTATTGATGTATTGTGGACAAATATATATATATATAATGTAAATTTCGTTTCGTTAATTAGACTTGGAAATGCTCACTGTCAAATATTCTGGATCGTCTGTGAGTTTGATCTCACCTAATTAATTGGGTAGCGCAGAAGCATTGCTACTAATATTGACCAACAAAATAGCGATTTCTTTCCAATGAATATGGAAATTACAAGATTAAATACTTGTCTACGAATTCAGGAAACAACGTCAAATTGATTTTATGGAGCATAAAACGTGGTTTTATAAAAATATTGTCATGTTGCATGTTCCCAATGGTTTATATTTTTAAAATATTACTTGCTGATACATTTAACTTTTTTGTATCCATTTCGATTTGCTTCTTTCTTCGATTAACATATTGGATTCTGGCACTATTCCGACAGTGTGGTATTTCTTGTATTTCATTCTATTTCATCAAAACTCTGGTAATTTATGTGCACAACATATTTCATAACTACACATTTCAATATCTTCCGATTGTGTGACCATACTTTTTGTAGTATTATTCTTGAATATCAATTGTATTGAGATGGAAACTTTTTTTTAATCAAATTTCCACTCCAATATTGTATGTATGTATTTCATAAAAAGCCGGTTTACTTCACAAAACGTCCTAAATTTACATAATACATTTATATAACTGGTATATCAAGCTGTCAAAAGTAAAAACATGAAAAACAAACAAAAATACCGCGCTGTCGGAATAGTTCGAAACTCCAGTAGCAAAATTGTAGAAAAGGGCAATATTTATATCATAAGACACAAATACATGACCGTTTACTTTCCTGACTTGGTACAGACACTTCAATAAACCGTTGTGGGGATCAATACGTATATGTTATCTGGATGTGAATTGATTGATACCGAAAATATCAGCCTGCCGAGCCAGAATATGAAGTTTGGTAGCGAGTGAGCGAAGCGAACGAGTCACAAACTTCATATTCTGTCGAGCAGGCTGATATTTTTCAGTATCAATCATATTCACATTCAGATGACATGTTTATCATCCTTAAATCTAACATAAACACGGATACATCTATAATATTTGTATTTTCGCGGGAAAAATCACATGATTCAAAATATTCAAAATACGCTTCATTAGTAGTTTGCAAATATACCATTCATTTTTACAGGTTTATATAAATGTTAAGATTGTTGAATTTTTCCTTTAATGGTGATATTCATTGGTTTTTTTTATTACAAACATCAACGTCGGCAATAGGATTCACCGGTTTTGCTTACCAATGCCGTTCCGTTTTAGAAAACACAAAGGTCACGACCTCGCTTATGACGTAAACATTATGACGTTTCAGCAGAGATTATCAAGAATTGTGACAAGTACATTTTTGTAGGACGATGTTTGTTGATTTTACAGTTCCTAATTTGATATATGTTTAAAAAATAAAATGTTAACTAGCTAATGGTGTTGTTGAATTTTATTTACTTTTGTCATTTTCACAGGAATTATCATTTAAATGTTGGGAGAATTTGGTGATAACTCCTGCTCACTGTTGATAAGTCCAGCTCAGCTTACGCGAACTTTGATACGAGTTTTGCTTATGGAGTCAGCAGGTAGATATAGCGGGAGGGAAGGGTGATAAATACATTATACATCACTGGCTATTGCAGATGTTTGTAAAAGTTTGAATCTTACTTGTTATTGTCTTGGTCGCTGACTTGCACGTGGTGGTATGCCAATACTTTACTAGTTCTTTGAAAATAAACCAAAGTGTTCGAACTGTTCGATCAGAATTGGTCTTATTGGAGTCAAACAATTGATAGTATATGACAAAAGGCAATGTACAACACATACAACATTTTAACAAATACAGATTATCATCGATACACGAGGTGAGCATTCAGCTTCTGAATATCTGCCTGCTGAGGTCACTTCGAAGGTCATCATTAATAATAGCTGAATGCATGTTAGTTTCACATTTCATTGGTCTTATAGTCATAAAATAATTCTCGAGTCATATGCACGTTATTTTTGTATATATAATATTTGATTAGTCCTCTGTGAGTGAGTGATGGAGTGAGTGATTGTTGCTTAACGCTGCTCAGCAATTTTTCAGCTATTTCATGGCGAGAACAAGTTAATTTTCAATGAGATGATGATTAGATCCGCTTTGTTGAATTTGTATAATGTTAGCTCACTGAAACACACAGCCCATGGGTAAACATGTGGCACCACTCGGACACATTATCTTGATTCAAAGCCAACCAGTCATTGCTCTTTCTCCTTAATGCTGCGTGCTTAGTGGAGAAGCAACAAATACAAATTTCATAGTCTTTGGTTTTACCCGATCGGGACTCGTACCCACGATCTATCTCACTCGAGTGCACTGTGTAATTCCAAAATGCTGCACTGACTGTACAGCTTATGATGACTGCATAGTATATACGGACTGTATATATAACAGTTTGGCCTTCTTTCTCACCATGAAGGCAATGCCTAAAACTATTTCCCTTTGTAAGATTGCTCGGAGTTCGGAAATGTTGTTATTACCCTTATTTGTGCAGGTGTACAATAATGAATTAGAATATAATGATGATACAATAAAGATAAATATTATAGACCAAACCGAGTCACGATATAAAAGTTTGCGACGATACCGACTACAGTGTGACCTTAGCCGATTTTGTCTATCCTGTTTAGGTCCTTTGGTGTATTGCATCCAAAAGTTTAAATTGTTTGGCTTTCCAATATTTCCATATTGAGGATACCTGATGAAGGTTTTTCCAGAAACGTGTCGGGCGCAGTAAATTTGATATCTACGTTTTTATATACATGTATAATAAAATTATCGAGTCGATGTATTTTGACCGCTTTGATAAAGCGTTAAAATGGATATATAAATTTTCAAAATGTCTTCTATATCAAATAATGATACTAAATTACGTTCTAGACGTAGCAAGAAAATAAACAAAATAAAATACTCGATAAAGACAAAACGTACGCTGTTTTTCTAGAAAGTTTGATTTTATTGTGATTCTATATACTGACGCATTCTTACTTTGTAAATGTGTTTTCTCCACCATAAAAATAGTCCGTCCAACTATTTCCAAATTAATCTATGTAATAAAAAGAAGTTAAAAGCCTAAATAGCCATGTCTTATTGTGACAATAAACAGACGTATTGGTATTATGCTGTTCTATACATCATGTTAGCATTTGATCAAATCTAGATTTTGGATTTCGCTTCGTCACCAAGACGGATCATTACTGGACAATAGTATCGTATCTCATGTATAAATTTATACGTTCTTTTTCTGATTATCTTCGACCAAAAACTTTATTTCTACAATATGGGGATTGTACGAAATCGATGGGAATCCCTATTACTATTCAAATGAACCAATCAAAATGTATGCAATATATAAAATATGTCAGTTCGTTTATCCGCTAAGCTCGAATCGTCGCTTCTGGGATCATTTAAGGTTAGAGAATCACCAAGCAATTAGAAAATTTATTCTATTTTTCTGAAGATAACCCTTATAGTATAAATATATTATATATTGAAATCTCATTTTAGTACGGTACGGTTTCGTCACGTGGGATGACGTGAATAAAATGTCTTTGTGGATAGTCGATTTAAAACTTTCATTGAACGGAATTTCATTTTGTCATAATATAAAACTCATGAATTATATTTGCTGACATATATATAGGAATAAATCATTGTATATTATATTTTAGCGCTACACTGTGTACATAATTACAATTAGCTGTACCGGCACAGTTTTAAAATAGCTAAAATGGGCACTGCAACCCCGGTAATGGACGGACTGGGAAATTTGATGATATTAGAAAAACCAAAAGAATTTCCTGAAAGGGAGAAATGGAGTAAGAAAATAGACTTTCTACTTTCTGTGATAGGATTCGCTGTTGATTTAGGAAATGTTTGGAGATTTCCATATATCTGTTATAAAAACGGGGGAGGTATGTATATTTAGTATACGGTATTTCGTTACATTTCCATATATCTTGTCTTCAAATTTAGAAGTTATGTGTTACTTTACTGCCTTTCAGCGACCTTTCTAGCTGTGTCATAGTGTATGTCCTACGCTTTGATTGTCGTAATATGAACCTCTATAATTTATTTCTAGTTTTCAGTTGAAAAGTATTTCAAAATATATATCAAATGTTAGGCGTATTAGTGTTTATAGTCACTATCAGCAATTTGTCAGTTATATCGTGGTACAAGACTAACTGCGGGGAAAGCTCGTACGGATATAATGAACTGATCCGTAAAACTGTCTGGTACGTGTATAGAAATTTTAACATTTGAGGTAAGTAATGAGACTCAAGCTCACCTCAAGCTTGTGGTGAAGTCAACGATCCTAGACACTTTGCCACTAAGGGTCCAAAATATATATTAATAATAACTTTATTGCAAAACAAGAAACCCTGACGGGCTGTGCAAATTACAACAAATAATGACAAGTTGACAACAACATAAGATATACAACATACAGTAAGAATTCAAATCATGTTTAAATATATATTAATGTGGACGGCAAACACCAAAGTGAGTGACAGCGCGAAAAAAAATATTTACTATTTATATCTTCTGAAATTGTGTATTTGTTGTATTATAATTAGTTTGCTATTGAAAAAGAAATGCTAAATATTAGGTTTCTTGCATGGAAGCTTCGGGTTTCGTGCAAAATAGCTGTTTCCTATCAGAATCGGAATTTTAAGCTTAAATAAAAATTTCATTTGCGATCGGATATTGATTCTCGACAAGCGCAAATTACAAATTAAGTTTCTCATTTCTTATGACTATCGAATGTCATAAGTGCACTGCATCAAATATTACATATAATTTTGTTGATGGTGTTTTTGGTCACCTTTAATCAAATTTAGTCTAAAGAAAATGTTTATTACGGTAACAAAAATTTACATTGTGAAATTTCATTAACCTTGTACATGTTGTACTAGACCAACATCCTGAATTAAAAGAGTATGGTGATAGCACGTTGTAGTAACAGTTCATTGTTGACATGCCACACACCACCAGGCCTCTTCTTGGCTCGTATTATTCTGATTCCTAATAAGGAAGAGTTATCATGTGCAAAAAAAAACAACTTTGGTTTACGGAACAGCAACTCGAAACTTATTGTCTCACACTCAAGGAGAGCATAGCATGTTCGCCATTAAGCAAGATCTATGGTTTAATAATTCATAAAAAATAAAGATAATAATAAATACAAAAATACATTACTAACTAAGAACAATATCAATTATTTTAAATGAATGTAACAATTTACATGTTGGCCTTTTTGAGAATTGAGACCCAAAAAAATAATAAAATAAATATTTCCATATTAAAATCATGAAATATATATTGTTCTGGAGTATAAATGTAGATATCTAATTCAGTGTGTACCGCGAGTTTCTGAACTTTTGATCTTCCTAGTAGTTACTTCAAATTTTTACGGGAGTTATCATGACTTTCTTAACTGTTGCGGGGCATGCGTCTCAAGGATGATCACGGACATGATCCGTTTGTAGCAGTCACACTCCCGCCATTTCCTTTTTCATCACTTATCACCGGATTTTTGATAGGAATTTATTTCTGTCATTGTGAGTGTTGCAACATAATTACTTTTCTGTTATAAGAACGCTTTTTGTTAGGTACGGTCATTGTCAAAAGATTGGAAAGTCAAATAAAAATCTTTATGATTAAGTAAATCAAAGTATCTAATCCGAATATCAAAAATCGGTTAAGATTACCCAGGGGGATTGGCCTTAGTTTAATAAATTACATTATCTAGGTACTAATTTCAAAAAGTTGGCTTTTATGTAAATTTACAGAAGACATAATGTTGTTGAACTTTCAAATACTCTTATCATATCACTTTCAAATTAAGTTTTTGTTGTAAAAACAAAACTCATTAGGTAAAACGTTTGTGCTTTAACCTATTTTATTTTTAATTTATAATCATTTAAACTAAATGTATGATCACGTTGTTTGAAGTATTTTTCATTGAAACTGAGGGCTTTTTTTTAATATTAATTTGTTTAAAATATTTATTTATGTGATCGACTATTTTTAACTAAAGGGGTGCATGTGAATTTATGATACCTGAAGTTCAATTTTGTTTATATACTTTTTTTTTGGTCTTTTAAAGAGTTTTAAATTTCTACAATTAAAATCCGTCTATAAATTATATATTGAAAACAGATAAAATTATTCATACAATTATGGAGAATAATTCGATCTATGCTGATTTCATCAAAGACCCAATTATTTTGGATGACGTTTCACAAAAGTTATTTTATAAGTATGAAATTTCAAATTGTAAACATCTTTATCTTTAAAATCTTGCATTTGTTTTGTAAATAATTATAATTTATTTTTGCCTATAAGTTTGTTTAACAGAAATGTAAGCTGTCAACGCACCAACGGGCACTTGTTAAAAACTCATTTGTTACAGAAATGTCAGCTGTCAACACTTAAACGGACACTTGTTAAAGACTTATTATATTTGTTGTATTAAATTAGATTAACACATTTGAAAGATATAAACTCAAATCTCAAATCTATTATTCTTTCAAAAAAATATGATTTTTATTTTAAAAAAAAAGCTTTATGCAATTCTCTTGGTCACATTTTAACT
Organism: Bathymodiolus brooksi; assembly: GCA_963680875.1. Classification (NCBI taxonomy): domain Eukaryota; kingdom Metazoa; phylum Mollusca; class Bivalvia; order Mytilida; family Modiolidae; genus Bathymodiolus; species Bathymodiolus brooksi. The sequence continues at coordinate 102,884,442 of OY804580.1, forward strand.
CCACATGGGAAAAACACAAAGTAATACAGTTTATCAATTGGACTGGGGTATGGTAGTTTGGTTAAATGAAATACGTTGTCCCACTTCTTCCACGCCATGGTATAATTGACACACGCAGAATACTCAAATAGAAAGATATATTAAACTCTATCGAAGATCCTGATACCAAAACTAGCAAACATAATGGTAAAAAAATAATATGAGCAGTTTGAAGATACCGAAAAGGTAATAATAAGACGCAAGACAAGGATGGACAGATAATACAGTGGCCAAATGAAAAAGACTAGTCGCCAAATTTTAGCAACACGAACCCCACTAGAAACCGGGAGTGACAAAGGTGGCCAGGAAGGGATAGCACAAGCTGTTTCACCAGTGACATCCATCCTCCTACTAATTTTTTACGAATCCGCCATTAAAGAGGACAGGAGAGAGGGATTGTTCCTGCTACTAATGGAACATAACCGCGATCATCGGTGACATATATACTAGGTAAAGACTAACAAAGTGAAGATGTCGACCGTAAACATTCCAAGTGATGACATCAACTTACTCACTAGAAAGCTCTGTCCTGCTTAGGCCTTTTTGGTTTTCTTGTTGTCAAACATTTTAAATTGATTTCTCCAATAGTTATTGCTTGTGACGGTTAACTCATTTTTGTCTTTTTCAATTTACTAAAAATACATCCTTGTCATGTTGAAACCATATTTGATAACAAGGGCCAAAAAGGGCTGGTTCCTTCAGACACTTCTAATATCAACGTGCAACCCATAAGTTTGGATTGGTCGATTGTTGTCAAATCATGAGCAGTATTTCAACTATGTTCATCATGAGAACAAGTTTACAAGCAATACATCATGCAGGGGAAATGTTGGATCTTCTATTGGTCTATGAACGGACGTCTAGATTTGCCGCGGACAGCAAAAATAGGATGAATAGTGTTGTAAAATTTGTCCTTGCTACGGATCACCAACGACCATCCCTAACAAAGTGTTCCTCTGTAGGAGCTGCTTCAAGATGTAAGGATAGGATGGGGGTTATGGTGTCTACCGCCATTCTCAATACTATTTCAGTTTTATTTGTGGAGGAAACCGGAGTGACAGGAGAAAACCATCGATCTATTGCAAGTCACTGACAAACTTAATGTGTGTCGAGTACACCTCGCCATGAGCGGGATTCAAATTCACAACTTTAGTGGTTATAAGCACTGATTGCATAGGTAATTGTAAACCAATCCAACTGCCATACTATCATGACCACAACAGCGCCCACTGCAAGTTGTTCTCACTGTGAACATAGTTGCCCCTAAATGTAAAGTACAAGTTTATGCATGTAAAATGTTGGGTTTTAAATGGGGCTATGAACGGGCGTTTATATTGCCACATAAACAAGTAGGAAAATGTTTGCTTGAAAAGAACATTCCTAACAAACTGTTGCTCGGGAATGAGCTGCTGCAGTGTACTTTACCTTTAAGGAGAGTTTGGGAATGGAACACCAGGAATGTCTTTCTTTGAAATAGGCGGTCAATGTATGTATTTAAAAGTACGGATTGCTGTTGACATACTTGTAACAATAGAGGCCAAATAATCTGCCAGGTTTGAACTACATTGTACTTGTATTGACAACAATGATATACTTTACAAACAAATATATCAATACGTGAAGCGTTTTGTTATCTAGTTTTGTGACGTCATATAATGTACTAAACTGATGCAAGCACTTTTCATGCATGGTTGAATAATTCGAAGTGGAAGAAAGTGACAATCTCATTTATTTTAACGTATGGATTTTTGAGTTAGAATAAAAGCAAGATTAATTATTGTTGGTTTGTGGTTTACTATGTAAATAGACGGATTACTAACTAAGACAGTATACTTTACATATCTCAAAACATTGCCATATAGTTCTCGTCTTTTTATCTACATAATGATGTCTGTATTGATTTAAGGATCTAAGAAAGATTAAATTTAACGATGAAATAATATTTCTGCGTCTCAATTCTTGATGTATTCATGAACAATCCTCTGTTTCCATTGTTATATTGCAGGAAGACCTAATTAATTAATCATATTTTAATATGTGTGTCATTTTTTGCTTGTTCCGTTAATAAATATACAGCTCAAGATGAAATCAAAAGATATCAATGGTATATTATAAAAAGCCTGGAAAGTGGGCGGCCATGACTGCGAGTGGTATCGATTTTGCCTATGTCTACGATTTTTTTCGAGTAGATTTTGGAACTGTTCCAACAATGTGGTTTTATTTTTCATTGCAGTACAGAAACCGAACCTTTGATAAAATGTTGAAATATTGTGAATCCCACTAGAAAATAATAACCTGAGGTGAACTCAGGCGCCCCGGAAGGTTAAGCAGTTATAGTTTCACCATTGACACTCGTCGTGCTACTTTTGTTACAAATGATGTGATACATCATGAAAGAGGAAAGGAAGCCATTGTGACTACGACACACTAAACATATCCTTGATCCCCATTATAAATCACATGACTTCAAAATGGCACAGTGACCTATTAGTATGCTGAGAATATTATAATAATAATTATCTGCAATGTAATATAACTATATGTCTATAGTATTTATATAGCCGAGGAATTGATGAAATAAAATGAAAAACAAAAAATAACACAATGTCGGCACAATTCCAAAATCAAATATCAAATTCGGAGAAAGGGCAAAAATCGATACCACAACGCTCACTTTCTTGGCTTCAATTAAAAGTGGCGAGTAAACTAGTTTTATAGGCCCTGCCCTCTTAGTGAAGTGATGCAGTCATGCAAATGTGTAAACATGCCAACCCTCAAAACTTTATTAATCTTGAACATTATACAAATAAATCAAATTATTTTTATTGATCTAAAAATCCAAACAAAGGATTATCATCAATACAGAACATGACAAACACAACTAAGACAATTTTAAATACACAATATTTGATAACATAGCAGCTGAGGAAAGACAGAGTTATCTCCCATACAATACAAATGTATAAAATTTCAAGTTGCCTCCCATTGACAATTAAAAATCAGTAAAGGTGACATAACAAATTAAAACCACTGATTAATCTTGTTTTTTAGACTGATTTAGACTATATAACTTATTGACACCTAATATACACATTTTACATATATCTAGATCATTACTACTAAATATAAATTTAAATTTGTCAAAGTCAGACATATTAATAAATGAAGGCACAACATCACAGATATCCTTGAAAATTTCTTCACGACAAGACTGTAATTTTGATCATATAATAGTAAAATGGAATTCGTCTTCTACTCCAGAATTACACAATATACATATCCTGTATTTAAATAGGCAGGAGTATTTAAACATCTGCCTTTTTCAATATTTAAATTACTATTACTTATTCTGATTTTAACAAATGTTGATATAGATTTTTTATTTACATCTGCACATAAATGATATATTTAATTCTCGTGACACAGAAGTTGTCATATGAAATTGATGATAAACTACAATAACCTAATCACTTAAACGCTTAAAAATATAAATGATGAAATTTCGTAACGAAATCTGAAAAAAATATAAGCCTGTCCAAAAGTTATTTTTGTGAAAAATAGATATTAGTGTTACACTGTACCGTAAAATAAAAGTATGTTTTGTAAATAAACGTTAGAGAATACAGAAGGGGCAATCAAAACGAATAATCCAGAGAAACTGACAACATATGGTACACAAGACCAAGAAAAACACAACACAATATGCTTTGGACACCACTATGCACAAACAATTATAAATAACGTAAATAAGACATGCGCCCTCCTACAAACAACTGGAGGCAAAGACAAACCGAACATCGCTACTATGCGGAAAACGCAGCGTCAAGTCAAGTACCTTGTTATTCATTGCTTCATTAGCATTGCAGATTATTTTGAATTTAAATTGTAGCGCAAAATGAAAGTGTGTTATAAAGTCAAGTACAAGTACCTTGTATTGGAAATTGCACGGCAATTAATTTGAATGCAAAAATTCGTTTTATAATCTATGTTGTAGGTGCATTTCTAATACCATATATAATAATGTTAATATTTGGTGGACTACCGTTGTTCTACATGGAACTAGCATTAGGACAGTTCCAGAGATGTGGATGTTTAACCGTCTGGAAGAGAATATGCCCGGCACTCAAAGGTTGGTTTAGTTTTTCCTCAAACGGACATTAGCATTCCCTTAAAAATGGAAGTGTAGGTCCATTCACTGGCTTAATTGCATGATGAAATTCATTTAATATGGAGAAACATGCAAAATGTGAATGTTAACTTTGGAATTTAACTATCATTACTCCCAAGTATTATTCAAAATCAGAAATTGCATTAATCGATAGATGATTATATTTTGTTTTTATAAATATGTAAGTTATAAAAATTTCCCATTGTTTCGCCCTTTTGATATTCATGTCAACGATGGATGGTGGGTTAAACTGGTTTACGAAAGTTCAACAACGGGCAAATCATGTAACGAGAACACCAGGAAATATTGATATAATGTTGGTAGCACCTTAGTAAAGCTATTAAGTGCAACAACGGCATGAATAATATCGTTATCCTCTACACATAAAACTGGGAAGTAGAATATATAAGGAGTGACTGATTGTTGCCTTAAACCAGACGAGTACTATATCAGTTATGTCATGGCAAGTTACATTTCAATGAGATAATAATGACGTCCGCTTAGTACTAGACCAAAACGCTTAGTTAAAATGTTATGTTGCTAGCTCAATGAAACAACAGTCCCGGTTAGACATGTCGCTCCTCTCTGACACATTATCTGATTCCGAGCCAATAAATCTTTGCTCTTTCTCCTTAATGTTCCATGCTTAGCGGAGAAGCAGTAAACACCGATGTTATAGTCTAGTTTGACTCGACCCTGTCTCAATCTCACGGTATACAGCCTTTCACTCGAAGCGAGAAAATTAACCATTACACTACTGAAGCGGTTTAGAGTATAAACACCACGACTTATTACAACTATTGTTATCAATCAATTGGATATTTTACATTTCAGGGATTGGTCTGGCAATTGTTGTCATAGCAACGTATGTGTCATGGTATTACAACACCATAATAGCGTGGGCAGTGTTCTACTTTTTCTCAGCAATGTCTTCTGAAGTACCATGGAAATCGTGCAACAATTCATGGAACAGTAGGAACAATTGTGTCATATACCACGGACATAGAACGATTGTGAATACTACGAAACTTCCTGTATTCAAGCATTACAATGTCCAAAGTTTTACCAACGGCACAGGAGGAAATTATTCCTATATTATTGAGGAAATTGAGGATCATAGTACAAATATGACAAATAATGCTACAAAAGATTTGACGCAAACAGCCACAGAAGAATTTTTTGAGTATGTAAAATATTCTTCTCAAATTGCTAAAACGTTGCACATATATAAAAAAAATAAAAAAACCAAACCAATTGAATAGAAACTTTTTAAACTCAATTCATCATGCAATGCTATAGAAAACATGAACAATATTTTCAAAAGACAATCATATACTACACAGATGTATAAAAAAATACAAACGCAATGTGACGCATTAGAAAAAGTTGAAGGTATGGAGTAGAATGAAATATGATAGAATGGCTAGCATAAAAAACTTAAAAGAGCAGACAATGTCCCAACAACACAACAGTATACAATACATTATTAACCATTAAGCATAAGAAAAGTTTGAAGATACCAAGAGGGTAATGAGAAGCTCTAAATCAAAGAAGGACAGACAACGCAATGGCCAAAAGATCTACAAAACATTACACACAAAAACTAAAGATCGAGCAACACGAACCCACCTTAACACTGGGGATACATCTACCAAAATACAAAATAACTTGCAAAAATACAACACAAGACAATTATCAATGAATCAGTCCCGATGATAATTGCATGATGTAATAAGGGAAGGAACAAATAATGTACATCGTCTATGATACTGCTAATATGAAAAATGATGAATCAAGGCATAGTTGGTACTGGAAAATGTACCAGATTATGTGTCGTTTAGCTTGAAATAATTGCCTTCTGGAAAGAATGTTCTTCCCGAAAATTTTAATATAGAACACGTTGAGATATCCGATACACAATATTTAAACCGTAGAAACGGAGGTCATTTTTGTTGTAAGAATTTATCAAAGTGTACAATCAGATCTCTTTAATAAATGTTAGAGAATACCGAAAGGGCAATCAAAAATGGACAATCCAGAGAAACTGGCAACATTGGGTACACAAGACGAAGAAAAACACAGAGAAACTGGCAACATAGGGTACACAAGACGAAGAAAAACAAAACAAAAACACAGAGAAACTGGCAACATAGGGTACACAAGACGGAGAAAAACAAAGCAAAAACACAGAGAAACTGGCAACATTGGGTACACAAGACGAAGAAAAACAAAACAAAAACACAGAGAAACTGGCAACATAGGGTACACAAGACGGAGAAAAACAAAGCAAAAACACAGAGAAACTGGCAACACAGGGTACACAAGACGAAGAAAAACAAAACACAACACAGAGAAACTGGCAACACAGGGTACACAAGACGAAGAAAAACAAAAACAAAAACACAGAGAAACTGACAACATAGGGTACACAAGACGAAGAAAAACAAAACAAAAACACAGAGAAACTGACAACATAGGGTACACAAGACAAAGAAAAACAAAACAAAAACAATCCAGAGAAACTGGCAACACAGGGGACACAAGACGAAGAAAAACAAAACAAAAACACAACACAATGTCTTGGATACCACTATAGACACAAACAAACACAAATAACGTAAATAAGACATGAGCCTTTCTACAAACGTGTAATGACATAAATATACATTCCTGTTGCCAAAGATATGTGTTCTTGTATACTCAATTGAAAATATATTTGCAACATTTGAATAATTTGCAAATAATGATTATAAATATATACAACTTTAGGGCTTGACCTTATGGTCTCACTTTGATTTCATTTTACAATCGTGGGCAAGTAAAATGTTCATATATACCTATCTATTTACAGATACCAAGTTCTGGGACTGAATTATGCTCATGGGCTGCAAAATGTCGGAGGTGTTAATTGGATCCTAGCTTTATGCCTTTTTGGTGTTTTCTTTATTGTTTATTTTGCCATGTGGAGGGGCGTAAAAAGTTCAGGAAAGGTATCATTCTTATTGAAATTTCAACCATTTAATATGCTAGCGTTATATTATTTATTACGGTTTCTTAAGGATAATTTAGGTATGAAATTGTCGTTTATCGTTTTTTGCAGCACCTTTTCATCGATATTGTGACCACCAGACTTATTGAAGGAGGGGAACCCAGAATACTTTGTGAACCTCCGACCTTGGGTATATGGCTGGAAATATTAACCCTTGGTTACTTGGCTACGGTACTCGAACCCATCGTAGTGGAGTAATGTTTTGTTCAGAAGACGACAACCTTATACACTCAGCCACCAACGCTCTAAATGAAATTGGTACAATTGATAAAAATACAAACTGATACATACAGCGGCTTAAAAATTATCCAACTTGTCGTAGCAAACTAATGCAAATTGATGTAGCAAATCCAAGGCCTCGTCAGGGGTAACCGGTGATCGTGTGGTAGTTGGATTTACAACTACCTATGTAATCAGTGCATATCACCACAATACGTTGTCAGTTCGAATCCTGCACATGACTAGGTGTACTCGATACAATATTATGTGATAAAGTTTATCGGTGACTCCGATTTTCTCCACCAATAAAACTTACCTTCACGATGTAACTGAAATATGTTTGAACTTGGCGCTAAACACCCTCTCTATCCACAGACCGTTCTTTCAGTCAGCTAGTAATATGCTAATTCATCTGCAGGTGTTGTTCCAGTACAACATGTGTAAATTATAACACACATAAATTCATTTCCATGTATTTTTATTTATTTTCTTTAGATTGCATTTAGCTTAGAAAAATATTGTATATTTTGAACAGGCTGTGTGGATAACTGCCACCATGCCATATGTTGTTCTAATAATTTTGCTAATTCGTGGATGTTTGCTTGGTGGATCAATGATCGGAATAAATTATTACCTTACTCCACAGTGGCATAGACTTCTTGATTCAGAGGTCAGTATTAATAAACATTGAACTATGTTAAATTTTCATGGTACGGTACTACGGCATTATGGGTAATTGTTACCATGATATGCATATATTGAGATTGATGGGAATTACTTGTCATAAACAATGCCACTAAGTAGCATACATTTGAATACAAATGTAACTGGACATTAATTATTAAGATTATCGGTAGCTAGGTCTGGACATAATCGATTTCTTTCATAAATGTGTACATTCGAATAAGGGTAATAACAAAATTCCCGAACTCCGAACAATCTTATAAAGGGAAAGTCAAAACTCATAAGTATATAACTGAGACATGAAGGTGTTTTTTTTCCAGAAAATCCCTCTCTCTTTCATCTTGTCTTGCGATGCATTATAAGTAATATATTCTGTTAGAATATTAGATTTTAATATGATGTCGAAATTAGTATTAGTGATAACACCGTAAATATCAAACTTAATGCTCCCTACGCGTTTCAGGAACGATGTTGATAAGGCATGTTCAAGATAAAAAAAAAACTCTTTTATATACAGATACAGTGACTTATATATATAACTTTTTTCAGATATGGATTGCGGCAGCGTCACAGATTTTCTTTTCGTTAGGTCCTGGTTTCGGAGTTCTGTTAGCATTGTCCAGCTACAACAAATTGAATAACAATTGCTACAGGTATGCCATATAAGGAATTAATATAACAAGCTAGAGTTTATATATAAATGTTCAAACCAAAGGAGATTTTGTTCGGTAGATCTCACATTTCTTTTTAATGTCTAGCGTTCTTTACAACAATGTCACTGTGCATGTGAGAGATGGCATTTTACTTACATGTGGAAAACGCATACTTGATTGCTTCATTTTACCAAGAAGGCAGATAAGGAGCCATTAAACTGGCTTAGCCTCGCCATTTGATTTGAAGTACCTGTACTAAGATAGAGCAATAACCTGGTCACGTATATGTCTGTTAGAGATCTCATATGGACTCTGTTTCTCTGATTTATTAGATTTTGTCATACTGCAATAGAAAATCTAAGTGATCCGATTGGTTATTTACTCGATTTTACTAATCCATATTATACGGCTCTAGCCGGTAATATGAAAGCACGTGCCAAGAAAGATAACTCATTTTGAAATCATGCGTAATCAAGATGGTGACCCCAGGGTCGCCTGTCACTTTGACGCCGATATTGAGGCAATTTTAAATCATTTGTTATTTTTCTGTTAAAATTGTTAAGTTGTTTATTAAATATGTTGAAGAATTAATTTCTTCTTTAAAGCAAAGTCATATCTGGGGTTAAATGTTCATGAGACAATACATGTATAGTAGTCATGTTCTTTATTTAGGCTTTACACAGGTAATATGGACCCATGGTATTGCAGTATGACAAATTCGTTATATAGGCTTTAGACGGGTAATACGGGCTCATATAACCTGTCTGTGTTGTATATTTCCCTCGCCTTCGGCTCAGGAAATATAAAACACAGACAGGTTATATGAGCCTGTATTACCTGACTAAAGCCTATATAACTAATATTGGAACTGTTCCAACAGTGCGGTATTGTAAGTTTTTCATTTATTCGTTCCATAAATTAAATAAATTTGATATGTCACGGCCTTGTATTTATATTACACGTATAGTAGTTAAATTCTACAATCTACTATTTTATTTTTTAGAGATGCGTTGATTACCAGTGCTATTAATTGTATTACCAGTTTTATAGCAGGATTTGTAGTGTTTTCGGTGTTGGGTCATATGTCATATGTTTCCGGTAAAAGCGTTGACACAGTTGCACGTGATGGTAAGCATATATTTATCTTGAATATGGAAGCAATGCTGTGCTCGATAATTTGTAGTAGATTATTCATCGTAGTCCCGTACAGCAAGATACGTTGGGCAACTTTGGTAAATAGTTGTTCAATTGGCCAACGTTAGGTTTCAGTAATTTGAAATATTGCACAACTTTACGCCAACGGAATGCCATCATGTCGGACCAGCGTTTATCTTATATTCACATATAACCCAACATTGAAAGTATGCTATCTGGGATTAGTATATAATAAATATTGTTTTTACTCCCAGAGTGCACGTTCTTACTAAACCAATAAGGTGAACTGAAATGAATTGAAACTTGGTTGGCACTTAGAATTATGTATGTATAATATATATATATATATATATATATATATATATATTAAAAAAGCAGCTCATTTGTCTTTAATAAACAACAATGACTCACTGCAAAATCGTAGAAACAAAGGCAACATCGACACTATTAATACATGATAGCTTATTTTCCAGGCTTGGTACAGGCGTAAAGTTGCGGAGATAAGCTACTTCTTTGGGCCCACTTTCTGTAATATTTAATAATATAAATGAGTACTACCGTATTTTTTTCATTCAGAATACAAACTTGCTTGTTATGTCGTGATAGTCATGATATAATTATAATGACGTGATCATACATTGTTCCACATTTAGCATAATGTTTTTGAATCATTTGAGAGAAAAAAAGAAATTTTAAAGATGAGGGTACGTTTGTGCCCATTATACTAGTTTAACTCCGAACTTAATGAAGCGCCCGTATCAAGCCAGGATAGTGTATATTTTTGCTAGAGGTATTGATGTTTGCTCTGTTTCCACATGATTTTTCAGTTAGATCTTGGAACTGTTCCAACAGTAATGTATATTTTACTTTTTTCATTGTATTATCAATATAAAGGCATGTGAAATAATACCTTATATTATCCTTTGATTTTTAATATTTATTATTTAGATGTAGGACTGATATTTATTGTATATCCTGAAGCTTTGTCGTCATTAGAGATATCACCATTCTGGGCACTATTGTTCTTCTTCATGTTAATTACCCTTGGTCTAGATACAACAGTGAGTAGACATATAATAATACAACCAGACACTGCATTACATGTTTGTCAATTACATATTATATTTCTACCAAGATGACAATATGTAGTTATATTTGTCCACATGTAAAACGTCACCTAAGTCTCGCAATCTTATTTCGAGATCTTCAGAGAAATTCAGAACCTACTTCGGGGAACTGTAGAAATTCCGACACATAATTTCCATAAAATGCTGTGCAAAGCTAAGCGCCATCCGAAATCGATCTATGTGTATGTACATTTCTCATATATATTGATTTGTAGGGAATCAGAAGCCGCACATAAAGGCGGAGTTCAGAAAATATGCATTTATTCGATTTAAGGATACGAAATAAGGGTAATAACAAAATTACCGAACTCCGAACAATCTTCCAAAGGGAAAGTCAAAACTCATAAGTATATAAACAGACAAAATCAGTCAACAACCGGAAAACTGTGAAAACCGTAATGACCCTGACTTGGTACAGGTATTTCTAAAGAAATGGTGGGTTGAATCAGATTTTATATATCAGAACGTAAATATATATATGCAAAGGCAATTCACTATTGAAAATTGTAGAAAAATAGTTAATAAACAGAACAGTATCAATTTACTTATTCGATTAACTTGATAAATTATTGTCCATGCAAGTCCCGACATCTACAAGTTTTAGAAATATGTGAACTTCATACCTCTGCGATAAAGCAAACCACCGTTAAGAGCTACGGTTTCGCAGCTAAGCATACATATAGACATTAAAGTTAGATTGATAAAGATATTCAACAACTTTTTACAGATACAGTTTGAGTTATCTCCCTTTATTCTTATTGGACATATCTCGTTCATCTCTAATTATTTTGATCACATTTGTTATTTCTACTTGATATCAGTTTGGAGGACTTGAGGCAATATGTACTGGTATATTAGACGAATGGCCTCATCTGAGGAAACACCGGAAGTTGTTTGTCCTAGGATTGTTATGTTACTGTTTTCTAGGATCCCTGCCTACTGTGACATATGTAAGTTATCATTATTTATTTAAATTATAGTATATAAATAAATGTAAGAAATAATTTGTTTTTATCACATATCAGAAAAAGTGAAGTGAAAGTTGAAATAACAAATGTAATTTCATTATTGTTTAATATTGTATCGTATGTACCGTCTGTGATTTGGAGATTAAAATTCACATTGTGTAGAAACCCTTGTGAAATGTGTGACTGAAGAATTCATCTTCATAATGTATATGTATAACAATCTCATGTCTATTTAATTATACTTATTATATTTTGTAGGGTGGAATATATGTCGTACAACTTCTAGATGTATTTGGAGCTCCAATAGCCATTATATTCGTTGTGTTCTGTGAATCTGTTGCTGTTTCCTGGATTTATGGTAATTTTACTCATTTTAATCAGAAAGGATATGAATGTCATTGAATAATATGAACTAATCAACCATACAATTAGACACAAATTAAAGTAAAGTAACATCGCTTTTATTGCTGCTAAACTTTGGTCGCATTATAATCTTCAACAATGAGCATAACACATACCTTAAAATGAGTGTGAAACGACCCCTATCCTACGATTGAACATTGCTCTTTTTCGAAGAAAGGTACATTTATCTTTATCGTTTTGTTGTCAATATATGTATAGAATATTATTACCCAAATAAGGTGCTATCAACAAGAAAACAAAATAGGAGTGAGGTAATCTTAAGTTAAAATATGGGTAAGGTAATCTTAAATTAAAATACAGGTGAGGTAATCTTAAATTAAAATAGGGTGAGGTAATCTTAAATTAAAATAGGGGTGAGGTAATCTTAAATTAAAATACAGGTGAGGTAATCTTAAATTGAAATAGGGTGAGGTAATCTTATATTAAAATAGGGGTGAGGTAATCTTAAATCAAAATAGGGGTGAGGTAATCTTAAATTAAAATAGGGGTGAAGTAATCCTAAATTAAAATAGTGGTGAGGTCATCTTAAATTAAAATAGGGGTGAGGTAATCTTAGATTAAAATAGGGGTGAAGTAATCTTATATTAAAATAGGGGTGAAGTAATCTTATATTAAAATAGCGCCATCATTGTGCCCGACATCACATTACGAGGTCACAAATACAGACAAAGAATAATGACAGGACGCCCATCAAAAAATTAGTAAGAAAATTTGACAGTTTGGTTTAGTTTGAAGAGGCCTGTTTGTATGTTGTAGAAAATAACATCTAAAGTTTTGAAGTTTCAGGAGCGTAAAAATTAAACACTCTATAGTGATATCACGTCCACAACTGAATAAATAATATAGTACACAAAATCGTAGAAAGAGACAAAATCGATAACCGAACACAAATAGATGACGCCCACTTTCATGTCCTGGTTCAGGCACTTCGGGATTGAATCAGTTGTATGGGCCCAAACCTCCCCTCTTAGTGACATGATGCAGTCATTGATAAAACTTTTGTTTTCATAAAGGCTTATTTCATTTGTCATTTATCAAAGAAATTATGTCTACTGATAATACAACTCCTGATGTCTCCATGTGGTCACAATGTAACATTAGTATTGATATACAATTACTGGTTTATAACAGTAAGCTAGTTTCTCTTGGGAAACTAATAATATATCCTTGTATATGACCACAATACAACCAGACTTTAGATAATTGAGACTTAATTATGCATTGTTCAGTAAAATATAATGAACGCGAATACCTTCATACTGTAAATCTGGCATTTGATAATGCAATACCAATGTTTTTCAATAGGAGTTGAAAGGTTCAGCATTGTCAGACAGTCTGTGCTGGCATTCAATATGATAATTTATTTTTAGTAGAAGTTAAATGATGCAGCAATGACATAAAGTTTAATTTGATATTTTATTTTTTTGCAGGGGTGGAAAGGTTTAGCAATGACATACAGTCTATGCTAGGATTTAGACCAGGACTATTTTGGAGAATTTGTTGGTGTTTCATCAGTCCGTTGTTTTTATTTGTAAGAATTTATTGTTTTGCGAACTTGTTACAAAAACAAGAAAAGTTTGAAGATTCCAAAGGAGTAATCAGAGGCAATAAATTCAAGAAAGACAGACAACACAATGGCCAAAAGAACAAGGACAAATAGACAAACAATGATCTACAAAATACTACAAAACCGGAGTGAACTCAGATGCTTAGGAAGGGTATCGCCCAGAAATAGTTATACATAATCTTTGATCTGATCGGCCGAATAATAATCACTCATATGCAAATAAATCTTGTTTTACGCAGATCACTGAACGTGCCTAATACACGTTAGCGGTTGTATTGTAGTTAGGTAGCTATATTTACATCTACATGTGCAATCCGTTCTTATCACTGAGAAAGTTGTGAGTTCGATTCCCATGCGTGGTAAGGTGTATTCCATACACCATTGTGTAGTATCGTTTTTGCCGGGTACCCCGGATTCCTTTATCAGTAAAACTGTCAATCACCATATAATCAACTTTGACACATTATCCTGATTCCGATCCAACCAGTTTTGGCTCTTACTCCTTAATACTACGTGTCTAGCGGAGAAACAGTGATACCAATTGCATAATGGTTGGTTTGATCCGACATGACCTACGAGTTTCCACACTTGAGACGATCCCGTCAACCGTTACACTAACGATGCAGTGTCATGTACAGTAATTTGATCATATAATATAACAATTATTTATTAGTATGATGCAATTGAAACAATGCTATAGACATTTAATATATGTATTATTTATTATTGTATTTCTTTCCATTTCAGACTCTTTTCATCCTTTCATTAGTTCACCCGCCACAACCAAAGTATGGAACTTATGATTTTCCACCATGGTCTATAACACTTGGATGGTTTATAATGTCATCATCTTTACTGTGTATTCCAGGATATGCCATCTATTTATTCTTCACCACTCCAGGAAGTCCTCTAGAGGTACATTTGTCGTAAACAAATATTAATTATCACAGATTTTTTTTGTCTAGTGTTCTCTTACTTTTTTAGCCATTTTTTGTTGTTAATCCGCATACAAATGTATATCAAATTCTCTTCTTTTAATTTCAGTACTTTTCACTCATCTCAATATTCATCACCTTTAACAAGAACTAATTCATTCTGAAACACCTGTTGATACCAATAAAACACATACTATATCACACCCTTTATTACTGACGTGTTCATTTTATATTCTTGTGACATACTGGATAAGGTTGTTTGCAAAGTCAACCATTTTAATTTTGCAAATGGTAGAACATTTTCAAGCTAGCAGGATACGCAGTACTTTTTGATCAACATAGCTATTTAAAGATATACATTTTGCAATGATCTATACCATCAATTTGAAAAGGTGTTCATTTTCAAAACATTACGGTAGGATATTTCCACATTTCACTGCTTGTACTTGAAAAATCTGTATTGCGACAAATTCATTTATAAATTATTCTTTATAATGTACATTTGGTTGCAGCGTTTACGTTCTATGGTGGTTCCTATAGAAGTTCCTAATCATTCAGATGTAGTCATTCCAGTAAAGCTTTAATGTCATATCTACTAGACAACACTTCTCAGCAATACAGAGCAGCGATTAAACAATAGTACTTTTAGCTCTTTGCGTGCGATCAAACAACAATACTTTCAGCTCTTTGAGTGCAATTAAACAACACTACTTTTAGCTCTTTGAGTGCGATTAAACAACATTACTTTTAGCTCTTTGAGTGCGATTAAACAACATTACTTTTAGCTCTTTGAGTGCGATTAAACAACATTACTTTCATCTCTTTGATCGCAACCTATCGAAAGTTTGAGTACGGATATCTTCGAAGATGCATCTGAAATCATCAATAGAACAACTAATGTGAATGCTTGATGTCCCAATATCTTAGTATGATGTGGTCAGTATTTAACCTTATTACATATATCATATTTGATAATACTGATCTTGTATATTATGCTGGAGCATGACAATTGATATATTGAAACGTTATTAATTCCAGAGTTCTTTTATATAGTATCCTTTTATAGTATTATAGTGACCTTATATTTATTTAAGTTGTACATAATATTAATAAAACGTTGTACATAATATTAAAAAACATTGTGCATAATATTGTCATATAATATAAGATGGAATAAGATGTTGTATTCATTCCAAATTATTACACACGGTTTTACTAGAATACTAGAGAAAACAGAACAGAAGAGACAATCAAGAATGGACACAAAACACAGAACGACCGCAAACAAAACAAAGAATGAAACTCAGAATTCTAAAAAGAGGAGAAGAATGCACCCCAATGAAAAGCCTGTGTGAACTCAGGTGTTCGTGAATAAATTTCCCAAATGTAGTGCATCATATGTGCTTTTTCATATTTTACGACTTTGGTTGTTACCAATGGAAAGCAAAACCTAATTTAGCTCTAATGGTCTGTTTCCGTACATCTATCCAAGGGCTACCTGAGCCTTTGTCGTCATTTGGAGTTCGGTGTATGTCGTCCATCTATTTGTTCGTGATACTGCTCTGTAACCTTGTCAAAAATCAGTAGGTCATCTTAAGTGACATTTCGTACGAATGATGACTGGATGATCGTCCAGCTTTTCACTCTAAATTGACGTACGAAATGTCCGACAGAGGGATTTATATTTTTTCGGTTGATAACAATATGGAAGCAATCTTTCTCTGAAAGAAACAATGCGTCATTTAAACACAAACTTTGAGGAAATTATATATTGACTGTCCTCCAAAAACGCAATTCATTTTCTTTCTATCCGACATCCAATATGGCCGCCACTGAAGAGTAAATTCTAATTTGATGAAATAATCACATATATATATATTGTCTTTTGTTACCAACTGATCATTTAACCGAACCTTAGTAGTTATATTATATTATATCAGACATAAGATTGAAGTACATAGCCTACAAAAGATAAAATGTTAGCTGAAATATGAAATTGTTTCTTACATGCAATATGACTACACAATTAAATACGATTTTCATAGTTCTCTTTTAGAAAGAATGAAAGATTGTAATCTCTGATCTATGTTATGTATATTTGAACTTTGAACTCAATCACATGTCATTTATCGTCTTTTCTATCATATCGATGTATAGATGCTCAGTCCGATTAACTATATCACTATATTACGGAACTGTATTCATATTATATATTTAGATTGCTACAAATACCTGGATAATTATGTCAATAATATCTTAATTATATTTCATTTATACAATGCAAATTGTGCAACCTGAAGCTACTGAATGCATTAAGAGCCAACATGGTGTATTATTTATAGGATTAATGTTATGGTGTTTAGCGACACTTTCAACAATATTTCAGTTATATCGTGGTGATCAGTTTTATTGGCGGAGGAAACCGGCGTACCCGGAGAAAATCACCGCCTGCCGCAAGTCACTTGTAAACTTTATCACATAATGTTGTCTCGAGTATACCTCGTCATGGGCGGTTTTCGAACTCACAATATTAGTGGTGATATGCACTGGTGGCATATATAGTTGTAAATCCAACTATCATACGATCACGATGGCCCCTTCATCAATTATAGTAACTCATCAGTCACAAATTACTCGTAGTTATGCGTCCATATTACCATACGATTTGCTCAATATTTCCCCTATGCAAAACTTTTACAAAGTACTTACCGACTTCCGCCTGTTTCTACAACTAAATTAGATGTGCAATATTTACATGAAATGCATTGTTGCGCTTGATTATTGAAGTTTGTCGTCACCGTCAGCTATACCAGACTTAATGTCAGTGGAGTGGTAAACGAGGTACTAATGACAGGCATGGGTGGATGTCTGGAAACTTTAAAACTTGAGGTATGACACGAACTCAAAACAGTGATGTTATAATCGTGCTTAGAAGTCAATACTCATCAACACTCGACCCATGCTCCTAAATATTTGAAAGAAAAAGTATTAAATTTCCCATTTAAATTAGATAATTTGAATATTTAAATGGTCGTATTTGATCCCTTTTCAGATAATTTTCTATTATCCACATCATTTGACATTTATTGCTCTTGCGTATTCATGCTCGAACTACAAATTTACACGTAATTTCTGTCAATACAATTAACCTTATTTTGTCCTAATAATATTGACACAATAACCTATATAAATTTACAGCAATTAGAAGAAACAATATTGATCGTTTTATTAGAATGTATTCAAATGAATAGAAATGTTAGTTTCAACGGGTTGAGATGCTAGCAATGCAATTCTATCGAAATTGATTTAGCTAATGTTTACATTTTTCAAAACGAGGATGTGCGATGTGATCAATCTAAGTATTAAGAAGAAACTCAAGATGCAATGCCGGCAGGTTTAAAAGCCAAATTGTGTACACATCCGGAGCATGATTGTTTACATCTATGCATCTATTATGTAGCTCATCGTCTGTGTTTTCTTTATCTCGTTGATCACTGTTTTTTTGTCTTTGTTCATTATATATTGTTTTTTTTTTTTTTTTTTGCCCATGTGATTCTTTCTAAGTTGAATTACGACTTTTTGTCATGTCTTGGTATCTTTTGTCTTTCTCTCATAAAATATTTGAGAGCATGAGCTCAAAAGATCATCTCAATCCACATTACACTTGGGGCGAACCACAGAACTAGACAAAATAAACATTTCTTTGCTTTTGTATTGTTATAATGCTCTTTTCTTAATAAGATTTTCTTAGATAGCATACAATTTAATAAATGTAAGCTAGATTTTAAGGTTCCAATAAAAAGTTGCATTCCCTATTCTGAGAGAACGAGTTTGAAGATACCAAAGGGGCAATCAGAATCCGCAAATCGAAGAAGGACAGACAACACAATGGCCAAATGCAGAAGGACAAAAGGACAAATAACGATCTACAAAACACACACATGAGAAGAAATCTTAAACAGTGACGGTTAAAAATCCACCAATATCAACAATTGGTTCACACCATTGAACATTAAAAAAAGACCAGGACATATGACGTTTGAAATTAAGGTCCTGACTTGGGACATGAACAAAGAAATGGCGGGGTTAAACCCAACATGACCTATCAACTACAGGAATCACCATGTTCGGAAAGCGTTATATAGTGAAAATGCATGACAGTACCGGCGGAAATTAAGAGTAGTAAATATAGATGGACCCATCTCGATAAACTGGTTAATGGGATCCACTACCCCTCTTAATAATTCGATCTCCAATGACAATACAGATATAAACAAACAATTAAAGAAACATGCACATATTCGCTTCCTCTTCTAACTTTCATTCCTCGTTTTGATGCATTTTACTATTTTAATTGAAACACTAGTTGCAAAATATTTAGGGCCGTTTCGGGTCGATAGATGTACCAAATAGCCATTAAGCAACACAGTAGCAATCAATATACAGTCAAACCTGCCCATGTGATCACCTCTATTAAGCAGTCACCTGTATTTAAAGGTCACATTTTCTTATCCTGTCATGGAAAATTTCATATGAATTGAACCTCTTTTAAGAGGTCACCTGTCTTATAAGGCCACTTTTTCTTTGTCCCAAAGGTGACCTCTTAATACAGGTTTGACTGTACTTTTAATTTATTTGAATCTAAATTGATTCTAGAAGTTATTATGCATGTCATAAATGATAGATTGAAATCAATATTATTTTAGTATGTACAAATTGATTTTACTTCTGTTTCATATGACTAAATATTTGTTTGATATATATATAGAGTGGATGTGGTCGAGTGGTCTAGGGCGCTGGACGTAAGGCTAAGCGAATGGTGCTGCAGTGTATCAATGGTGTGGGTTCAAATCCCGCCGAGGGAAAAACACAAATTTGACAGCTCTAAAATCTAATTCTAACACTGTTTGGTTTAATTTTCAGACGTATACAGGGGCAGATCCAGGGTGTGTGTACTTTACTGAAATGAGATTATAGATGATATATGATATAAACAATACGATGTTTGTTTTATTCTTGAATCATAATACAATGTATCAACGATGAAAAAATGTTTGTATGGAACATTCAATAAATTTATTTAAAATCCACCTGTGATGTAAATCTATTGTTAAAACTCTCCATTATTTTTAAGGAATGGAGAGTTATTGTTCTCTTTGTACTTTTAAGGTCCCACAAGGGGCAAACAATTTAATACTTTGCACTTTAGATACTATACACAGACTTTTTTTTGTTACAAGATTCAATAATAATTAATAAAATTAATAAAGTACAATGGGTGGATTTTAAGTTGGAGAATGTCCTCGTATCTCTCCATTCTTTAAAAACAATGGGCATCGGCCCCTTCGGGGCCTCGACTCAATTATTTTTTAAGGAATGGAGAGTTACTTGGACATTCTCCTATACGTAATATTTATGCCACGGTTTTGAGAGTTAAATGGTTAAACAATCGAAGCGAAGCCTGAGATATATATTAAGAAACTACCCCTTAACAACGGGGGCAAACATCGGCGGGGTACCAATGTTTGCGTCTAATATTCATAAATAAACACCTATGCAAAATTTAAAATGAGCATAAAACATACACGAATATTAAATAAAAGACATTCTCATCGATAAGTTTTGAAAACGTGAGATCCGGATAAAACAATTTGATTACGCTTTCGATTTCTTCAAATAGTTCTTGTCTGATACATCACAAGGTTTTGCATTCAAATAAGAAATAGTGCAAGAATACGATCATATCGTCAATCGCATATATTACAATTAGAATTTTCACGAAGATTAATTTTAAAAAGACGTTCATTCAAGGACAATTAATTGGCTCTAGTTAGGAACTTCAGTCGAGCTGCCCAGAAATCATTTAAACTGCATAAGATGCTTGTTCGCCTGGTAAAATATTAAACGTGTTATAGTTTGATAGACTGCTCATTTCCAGTCTCCTAGATAATTCTTTATCTTGAACTGCTTTACCGATTTTTTTAAAAAATATGTTAGTTTTAAAATTTCCATAGTAGTAATGGTCTAATCTTATAGACTGGAAAATATTTTTCATATAATTTAAATACTTCCATTCCACACATTCTGAATTGTTTAGCTCCATGAATACAATTTTGCATAACCTGTGAGCCGGAAGTTCATCAAATCTTGCAAAATAATTAACACGTTGTCGGTCAAGAGATGCATTAATTGGTTCCCACCCAAAATCTGATAGGAGAGCAGATTTTGGGAAGCTCATTTTCGTTTTTGAAATAATTTTACTGCATTACTGCAAACTTTCAATGTTTTGAGCACATGAAATTGCGGAAGGGACCACACGACGCAATAGAAGGGCATATAGTAGAGGTCCATAATGAGTCTCCAAACGAAATTCGGTTGAAGTTACCGTGTTCGCCTAAAATTCATATAATTTAGTTTTTTCTGGACATTATCCTTTATGAATGTTTCTAAATTTTAGGGAACGTAAAAAGTACACCCCAAGATATTCATACACATTTGTTTCTACTATTTGATCATTTTCAAGATTCCATCGTGTGTGTTTATCAATATTCTTGCCTATCACCATTACCTTTGACTTTTTGGAATTAAATGTTAGGTTCCACTTACTCGCATACTTTTTTTGTGTAATTGTTTATTTTAAGAATAGAAAAAGTGTTACATACAAATGAATTTCAATACATACAATTCAAACTCGCAAACTTAGCTGTAATATATTTAGAATAGTTTGTAGTAATTACTGCTCTGACTTGCCCATTAAGACAATATCGTCCTCGAAGAGGAGACAGTTTATAATATTAGAGGCGAATTTAACCTCTAAATTCTGTTCTAATAGCATACTGACTAATTCGTTCATCGATCATCCATCATCATAACATACATGTAATAGATATGAAGCAAATAACTAAAAAAGAATATCAAATATACCAGATACACGTTTCTTTATTTATCTGCTTTAGTTGTCCTTGACTACAAAAACTTAAAAACCAAGATCAATATTCTAAATATAGAACTGAAATATAATATAAGAAAACATACTTCTGATGTTTGTATGTATTTTTACCTATGTCTCTACTCCAATTTTCACAGAATTGTGTTGGTTTTGTCTATGGTGTTTAACGCCACTTTCAGCAATGTTTCCGTTATATCGTGGCGGTCAGTTTTATTGGTGAAAGAAATCGGAGAAAACCACCGACCTGTCGCCAGTTATTGACAAACTTTATCACATAATGATGTATCGAGTACACCTCGTAATGAATGAGGTTCGAATACACAACTTGTGTGGTGATAGGCACTGCTTACACAGGTAGTTGTAAATCCAACTATCATACGATCACGACCACGACAACCCCTAACAGAATTGGAAAATTGATGACAAACTCCAAATATACAACTTAAATAGGTTAAAATAATTTATTTTCCTGAGTAATAAAATGTTGCTAAAATCAACCAGGATCAAAGACAATTTCTAACTGTCCTTGTATAGATGACTTCTCCCAGATTCACGTATGTACCATGTTACAGCACCAATCCATACAACAGGTTTGAAAATTAAATTTTTTTTCTGTCTCAAATTTTGGAGAAAAAATATCTTGACCCTGAAGGATGAAAAGAAAAATAAATAATCAGAATCTGCAGTTTAATACAGTTTTTTTTGTAACATTTGAAGAAACATTACAGATTTTTCATGTCAAGAATATAATTTCTGGCTCTGGTGAAAAACAAGTTAATTGGTTGGTTCCTTATGAAATAGTCATATGTGCAATATTATACAATTATGGCCTTCATGAGAAGTTATTATCCATAATTATTAAATTGGGAAAAAAAACCTTTCTAGATTTAATAATTATGATATTAACTTTTCATGAAGGACATAACTGTATTATTATACTGAACTAATATGAGAGAAATAACTAGTTATTGGTTCGACGTGCTGAGGGAAATAACTAGTTATTGGTTCGACGTGCTGAGGGAAAGAACTAGTTATTGGTTCGACGTGAAAAAGCACGTCAATTTCAAACTGTTATTTTGTGCTACGTGCAGATTCCCTCACAGTTATTTGACCTACATGCAGTTTGCCACGGTAATAATGAGTTATTTTTTGTTCCATGGAATAAAACTTTAAAATATCCTAATTATGTCTTGCATGGTTTCTATAGTAAAGTATAATAATACTATTTACAACTCAGTTACAAGATTTATTGATTGATTAAATAATCTATTAATTTGTTGATTAATTAACGTCTAGTAAACGGTTTTTCATATAGTCAAGTCTGGAACGAAATTACAAACAACACGTTATGAAGTGTGAAAGGGGGGCGGATGTTTTCACTGGTATATGGAAAATGGGAAAACATGGATAGGAAATGTGTCTTTGCAATGAGCAAACAGCGACAATTCGTTTACGTCCAGTTAATATGGAAGATTGTATATTTGATTCGCACCCACATGCAAACACCCTTTAGAGAGCTGTACTTAAGAGGGACAATTCAACAACCAATCAATCAGTCAGTGCCATAACTGTGTTGAATAGGGTTAGGGTTATGGTGTTCAACGCCACTTTCAACAATATTTCAGTTATATCGTGGCGGTCAATTTTATTGGTGGAAGAAAACGAAGCACCCGCAGAGAACCACCGACCTGCCGCAAGTCACTGACAAACTTTATCGCATAATGTTGTATCGAGTACACCTCACGTCAGCGGGATTCGAACTCACAACGTTAATGGTGAAAGGCACTGATTTCATAGGTTGTTGAAAATTCATCTACCATATGATCACGATCCTCTATGATATATAATATGCTTCAGTTGTAGAAGACTTGATATAGATTTTCTACTGCAAATTAAACTTTTCTCAAATATCAATAAAAGTTTCTATGTTTAATCTATTCAGACAATAAAAAAAAGTCTTAATATAAAATTACAAATGTTTAAAGTTAAAGTATCTGTTCAATCTATATTGATTAAGTTGTACAAACATAAGTCTACATATTGATGATTTTTTATTTACTTGTGGTGCTGAAGGTATCCTCGATGACAAGCTTTAGATAATAAACAATAAACAAAGAAAACAAAGGCAGATTTATGTTCTATCAATGCATTGGCATAAAATCTATTAAAATAATAATCAGTATCAGGGGCAACAACGGGGGTGACTTTAAATTTGTAACTTATACATACATTGTATGTGGTTAAGATGCGACCACGTGACAGAAATTGAAATTTACATGGGTAGATTACACCCATGTGACACCTTAGCCTAACATTAATATAGATATATATGTTTGAAACATTTTTTTTATCATGTAATTATTTTGAGTCATTCAAATATGAATACTTCCTATTGTTTGTGAAATTTCTTGTTGCATTCAGCTGATGTTTAATTTAACAACTTAGGTTTTCGGCTAATTGAAGAAAAAAAAGATTTTAACGGTAAGGTTTAACTTATTTTCTAAAGAATAATTTCAAACTGGATTATTACAATGCAGTTACCTCTAATGTCAAGTAACTATGGCAACTGGTTGCTAGTAAACATTGATAATTCTTTGTAAACCTTAAATTTCAAACTTCTAGTTTTAACCATTATATTTTACACTTAAACTTAACAGTAAGTTTTCTTTTTTATGAGTGAATGAGCGATTATTGTAAAACGACTAATGAGCAATTTTTCAGCTATGTATTGGTGAAAACAAGTTATATTATATGGGATGATGATGATGTTCACTTTGTACTAGACAAACAGGCTTATTTGGAATTGCATAGTGCCATCTCACTGACGCAACAGTCTGCGGGTACCTATGTCGCTTCACACAGCCACATTATCCTGTTTCCAAGACAACCAGTGTTTGCTCTTGTTCCTTTATACTGCGTGCTTCGCGGAGAAACAGTAAATACCAATTGTATAGTCTTTGGTTTGACCGGATCTGTTCTCGAACCCATAAAAACAAAACCAAACGTTGTAAATTTACCCAAAAAAATAAAACAAACATGTTAAATCGAACATAAAAGACGTGAACATATGTATATTTTTTCGACTACAGCTGGAATGCAATCATACGTTCTTATCATTCATCTAAAGATAGAATATGATACTTGATAGGTGAAAAATATAAAATGTTTTGAAAGGAATATAAAGGGGATCTTTGCGTTACTATGTGTACGCAAGATGACGTAAATACGTTTTGCATCACTCACGTGTGACGAAATTAAGGAAAAAACCTTTAAGCCATCCCTGTTATCACAGAAAAAAACCAAGGAGACGACAATTTGTTTCGCGAATATATTCAGGAAACGTGACAAAATACACACTTTGAAACTCTCTCTATACAGCAATTAAATGGCGGCCTTAAGAATTTCCCCTCGGCGCAAGCACATCAGCCGGCGCAATGTACAAAGTCAATACCCATGAATCCACAAGGTATTCCTTAATCTTAATTCATCTCATGTGCTGAATATATGTGACATATTCAAGGACAATGATCTTAATGAAGCAAATATGTATTTTAAAACCGCCATCACAGAGCTCAAAGCTAACGGTAATAATACAAACGGAACGCCACCCTATTGTGTCAGAAAGACGGTCGTGAGGAAATATACTATTCAATCCAGATTAGTATAAATACACATTTAGGGTCCGTTACCAACATAATATATGAGCATCCAGTTGCATTCAGCTAAGAGTGTTGCATTGAGTCAAAATTGTAGCATTCAGTCAATTCAGACCATCATCCGATGCATATAATGCTGTATGTATCACCTCAAAGCGGTAGTATTTCTATTTAAGAAATAATTACCGGTAGCCATATATTTATATTGCTTTCACCACTTTCTGCCGAGAGGTAGCGAGGGGTAAAATGAAGACATAAAGTGACAACCCGTGGTAAAAACAATATAAATATATGGCTACCGGTAATTATTTCGATTCTATTAGGACAATTACGGAAAAAATTCAAATAGGAGCGGCTTAGGTCATCCAGTGTTTTTGGCTGTTCTGTTAATTAAACCGACTGAAATGTTACAATAATATTTCGTTTTTTCCAAAGAAATTTGAAATGACAACCGGAAAGGTGTTTCAATGCAGATGGTAAATAAGTTTTGAAGTTTCTAAATGTTGTCATTGATGAACACCAATTCAAAAGAAAGGGGAAATTCCACTTTGACGAAGAGCCGTACACGACGCCCAAAAATCCTGATCTTTACGTTGTACACTGGAAGTCTTCATATGACGTCATGTTGTTTATGTTCCATAGTCGTCAACAACATTTCGCGGAATTTCAATTTGTGTGATTGTTAGACCCAGGGATAAATAGAGAATAATACACGACCTTTTCCATATTGGCCCTGGTATCATCCCGAGACTCCCATATTAACCCGAGACGCAGTCGAGGGCTAATATGGGTCGAGGGATGATACCAGTGCCAATATGGAAAAGGTCATGTATTATTCTTTTTATCATATACTTCAAACATTTCAATATGAGCAACAATGAAACAAAATTAGCCAGGAACAACAACTTTATATAATTATAGATTAATACATGTCCTTTATCATATTGCCCTTGTTATCAGCACGATATCAGTCGAAGGCTGATGACAAGGGCAATATGAAAAAGGCCATGTGTTAATCTATTTATCACATATTTTGCCAGGGCAGATAACATGGTATTGCCCTTCACAAGAGGGCAGAAAACATGTCATTGCCCTCGTAAAATGTTATTGCCCCGGAGGCAAATAACACGCCGCAAATTATGCTTTTATTACACATGCAAATTCGGCGTTATTTCAATAAAATATGTGATAACAAATAATATCAAATAACAAGTATAAAGGAAATTGATAAAGAAAAGTTACATATGTTAATACAATTATTTTCCTACTAAAGCTTCTCTGCCACCATATATGCTTATTGTGACATGCCCAAATGAAGCATTTTGAAACATAGACAATTTTGCTGCAAGCAGCATAGTGGTATTAACAGTTTTATTGTCACTTTGTTGTTTTGTGTTTGCAGACTCATATCTTTCTTTTACTTCAGAAACTTCGCTTAATTTTTGGTCATCATTTGGAAATTCATCAACTGAATCGGTGTTAACAGTATTATCATTTAAACAACCATTGTCATTCGAACTTCTCTCTTTACAAACATTTCCACTATTACTGCCCCCTGAGCCTATGTCCGATAAAATATGTGACATTTGTATTTGCTGATTTAGTGATGCTGTGCTATATTCATTTATGGATGCCACATGCTTGTGTCCGGTTAGTTGCTTCACGGTAGTTGCCTCAATATTTGAGTGTAGTAAAGAGGTAACAGTAGTTTCCCTCGCTGAATGATTCACTTTACGACCATCTAATGCGGCTTTTTATGACGAAAATACCGGAAGTGCTTAGCACGAGAGACTCAATATGGGGATTCTTTCACGAGAGGCTGAATATGGATATTTGCCCTGGTCGGGAAAATATGGGTATCCAACTTCCGGTCAAAATACATATGCAAAACCACTCATATTAATGCAAAGTATATGATCATTAGAATGGAGATAAAAATACAAATACTATACTCTGATCTCCTAATTTTAAACACTTCATTTTTAAGTTGAACACTCATGTTTATTTATTTTGTGTATTGCATCAGTGGTCATTTTTTACAAGGGAGTGGCATGGAACAGCCGCTTTATCAACACTAGCCATGTCTATCTATGACGTAATCGGTCATAGATAAATATTATTTTTACCACGGGTTTGGACTCAAAGCGTTTGAAGGACGTCATATTAGAATTAAGAAATAATTCATGGAAGCCATATTTATATATTGTTTTTACCACGGGTAGGCCTTTATGTCACGAAGTTTTACCCCGAGCGTAAGCGAGTGGTAAAAAGCTGACATAAAGGCCTACCCGTGGTAAAAACAATATATACATATGGCTTCCATGAATTATTTCGATTCTAATATGTAAAAATTGGTAAAATATCGTTATAAATTGTCGATGACGTCATAAATTTAATCGGTCATAGATTAATATTTTTTTTACCACGGGTTTGGACTCAAAGCGTTTGATAGACGTCATATTAGAATGTAGGATATTTGCTCAATCTTAAATGTAGAACATCAGTAATTAAGTTCTTTATAAAGATTTCAATTAATGGCGTGCGTGTTTTAAACTAGTTAGGAATGTGATTGATGCATCACCATTGTCAATATATTTGCAATTAATTTTTTTTTCATCCAAATCGAAACAGAAGGTTGAAAATATTTCCGTCGAATCTTGTCTAATCACGAATTGAAGATGCCGTGTCCGTCCGGTGTCAGTTGTTTGTTCTTTAGACATTTATTTCAATATTTACACGTAGATTTGACTTATGATATTATTCAAATCTTTTCCAATATGGAATAGCGTAAAGGTAAGGTCTAGCTGATCACTTCCGTGTAATCAAGTTCTTAAGCTGAGTGAAGAATCCATCTATCGTTGGTGTAAGACAGTGAATAAATGAGTGTTTGTTGTTTAAATGAGTAATCTATTCAGTTATATCACGACGAGAAAAAGTCACATTTGATGAGATGGTAATAATGTCTACTTTGTACAAGACCAATACTCGAACACATTATCTTGATTCCGAGCTAACCCGTCTTTACTCTGTCTCCCTACGTGCTGAGCAAAGAAGCCACACATGCCCTTTTCATAGTCTTTGATGTAAACCACCAGGGGCTCGAATGCACGACCTACCGCCCTCGAGGACAACATACTAACCGTTTGAAATAAGTGCAAATTTATAAGATATGAACAGTAACAATGTTAATGTTCTGTTCTGACTGTTCCATATGTGAATGATTTTTTTACTGTGCATGTTAGTTAGACTTCTTAAAGAAATTCTTCACATACCATGTTTCACACTGCATTAATAATTCCTTAAACAATGGTTAGCATTGCATTATCAATATCAATACTGTATTTTAAAATGGGTTTACATTGGAAAGGATGACGTCACCTTACATGAAGGAGGATAAAGTAACACTCATGATTTCACTTCCCTTTTCTTGTACGACTTTTTTAAATTGTATCCCTGTTTGACTATATATGTCCGGTGTTGTTACGCATGTATCCCAATTAAGATTTTAAATATTCTTACTTCTTACAGAAGTATAAGACCACACTCACACACATATACAAATAAAGTTGTTCATCCCCCAAATACTTCCATCATCATCAGTAGAAATTTATTGTGACAAGCTTAAGAACAATAAAAAAAAAAGCATGTAGATGTACTAGTGTTACTGAGATGAGCACATGGGCCGTAATTCAGAAGGGCCCGGGTGGCTCAATGAGTTAGGTAGTAGGATTACCTAGCAACTCATACAAGCCTATCACCAATACGGCGTGGGTTCGCGCCCGGCTTTGTAAATTACAAAAAGGGTGCACTCGACTCGCAGCCGCAAGTGATAAAGCTTACCAGTTGCTTGCCCATGGTCGATTGTTCTCTCCAGGTACTCCGGCTTCTTCCACCACTAAAAACTGGTCGTCATGATATAGTTGAAATATTGCTGAAAGTGGCGTTAAAATACCAAAAATCAAATCAAATCCGTAATTCAGATTCCCACATATTCAGCATACACGTGACATCACTTCGGTCTCTACCTACGGTCAAGTTGTGTATTAGATTCTAACTCGCACATGCCGAAAATCCCATTTTCTGATGGTTTGTACATTGTAGTAGATTATTAGGTCCTATTTCTAAACCCTGGGTGTTTACATATAAGCAAAAAGGTAAATTACAGCTTCTTATTACCACATTGGTATCTTCACACTTTTCTATGAAGTGAGGGACGGACCATTTACCATTTAACTTCCAGGGGGGGGGGGGGGGGGGGGTGATTATGGTTTTTTTTCTAAATAAATATCTTGATTCCCAATGTTGCTGGAAAAATTATTCTGGGGAGGGAAAAAAAATCTGATTCAGAGTTTTTGTCATATAAACTAATGTTAAAATCTGGATAAAAATTAATATTCTAACTCGTGTTGTTGGAAAAAAAAATTCTGAACGAAACAAAAAACCATAACCCCCCTCCCTGCAAATTAAATGGTCGGTCCCTAAAGAAAACAGGACCTAAGACATACAATTCGAATAGAGTGAAGTGAGAGAGTGATTTTCTATCAGCAATTGTTTAGCTATATCATGGCAAGAACAAGTTAATTTTCAACGAGATGATGATGATGTCCACTTTGTACTATACCAACACGCTTAGTTGCAATCCGAATAGATAAAACATGTCAATGAAAATAAATTCTAAATGAAATAAAATGCTATGAAACATATATATATAACAAATATCAAAAGTGGGATGGTATTTATTAATCGATACAATGTCAGAATAAAATCAATGAAAGTAATATTAAAATTATATCTCTTGCAAATTAAAAAAAAACTTTTTCAATAAGTCAGATCATTACATAGAGTTCCTTTATCTGTAAAAAAAGGAATATACATTTTTTATAATATATTTCCAACAATAAATATCAAACGATATAGACAGGCATTAATAATATGTGTATAAACATTTATATCAATTGCCTCATAAAAACGTAGATATCAAAGGCTTAGTGCGAACGACGCGTTTCTGAATAACCTTCATCAGGTAGGCTCAAAGACAAAATATTGGAAAACAAAATAATCTAAAAGTCGTTTGATGCAAAAAAAAACCAAAACGAATGTAATGAAAGAACAATAGAAACAGTCGAATGCGAATTAGCATGAAGATTATATACAGATTATGATTACCCCTTTGGTATCTTCAAACTCTTCTGTTAACATATTTTTGAATGAAAACAATTTATTTACTATCAAAGTGCACTGGGATTTTGCTATTTTTGGTACAGAAAAAAACCCTTTCATTCAAGGTCGATAAGGCTGGTGTTTTTGTCTCCACGATATAATTTTTTGTATAAAAGATATTTATATAACAAACAACAAATATTTTATTGTTCAAATTTACTTATTTTCTCTGTAGAATAATAAAAAACCAATACAAGGGTACCGAGGAGACTGTATTGACTAGGCCGTAGATCAATGATCGAAAATATTTCAACATAGAATTGGTCGATAATTCTTACCTGGAACTAATGGGATACGAAGGTAATATTGGCAGAAATACGTTTGTTGATGTTCGCCTCGTACGCAGTAAAACTGGTCATGCTATTCTGAAAGGCGGGTCGTTTTATAATTGGATCTGAAATAGACGTTTGCGGCGGTTGTCCAAAAATGTGATAGACGAAATTAACAGTATTAATTATCAAATGAAACTGATTTCTAAACAGTCTACTCAAAGAATGAAAAGAAGTGAGAAGTTAGTTAAGACGTATGATCTACCACCGCTTAAATCTAAACAAGTGGACATTTCTCCTTTTGGAAAGGACAATAAAAAGATTTTGGATGGAAATTCTTCTAAACAGGAATTAAGAAGGGACCATAACCACATGTTATCTTTACGTCAGGACATGCGTTCTGTATCCCCAATTGATGGACGGGACTTCCGGAAAATGATTTATTCTCCCGCGCCATATCGTGAAAAGGAAGACGAACGCGAAGATGAAAATGACAACAATGTATTAACATTAGTGGATCAACAGTCAAATAATTTCCCACATATAAAGGTTGATAAATGTGACGAAAAACTTCCTCCACTGAGCAAGCGTCATCCTAGTCCTCCAGAGTATGCTACAAAGAGGCCAGAGAGAAGCGCTAGCTCAAACAGTCTAGAGGTTCCCTCTCCTATGCAAAAACGAAGAAGCCAAGATGGAAAATGTTTAACTATTTTAACGCCAAATCTGAAATCTAATTTTAGTTATTCTGAGAGTAGTATTATGGACGCATTTCAAAATGAAAGCGAAAAGGATGAAAAAGGTGTTAGTTCTATTATCAAACCTTTGACAATAACTTGTGGAAAACCAAGAACGACTGCAAGATATCAAACAAGTAACAATTTAGCAGTAAAAAGAACGGTCTCGCGTTCAGTGTCGCCACGTCCAAGATTAACCAACAGAACACAGGCAACGCCAACTCTAATAATTAAGGGATCTAACTTTCCAGATTGACATGCGCAAGGAAAGGTCATTAATTAGTGTGTATTTTTTCTGTGATATGGTAAATTAATATGATAATATTTTTTGTTGATATATTCTCAATATTAGAATTTTAACAACATTTTGTGGTACTACATGTAGTATATAATGCTATCTAATATACACATGTTGTTACATACCATTTTGATTTCAAGGCTAGTCGTCTCACTTACTTTACCTTTGATAGTTACGGTAAGACACATAAGTATTTATTTGCGGACAGCATTCAAGGCAGCAAATTACAAAGTACTTGGATTATTATGAATTACACAAGGTTATTTGTAATTACATATACAAATCATGACATTCTTTTATGAAATTGTGTTTATCACATATTATATATTATCTTAGTTAATGGAACAAGATCCAAAGCGGATACGAATAAGATCCGGTCCAATTCTTATTATAGTTAACAACAA
The DNA here is from genome assembly GCA_963680875.1 of Bathymodiolus brooksi. Lineage (NCBI taxonomy): Eukaryota > Metazoa > Mollusca > Bivalvia > Mytilida > Modiolidae > Bathymodiolus > Bathymodiolus brooksi. The sequence goes on from OY804580.1 coordinate 102,916,959, forward strand.
CTAATAATATAGGATATATGGAAAATAACACCTGATTTTATAATCGATTTACATTCAAATGAAAATTACGCTAAAATAGTTCGTGTTTGTTATTATTAAAAACGTGTTAAATAATATTCATGCTCTGTTTTTCTTCCAATAAAGTGATGGATGGATTACGTTAGGCATGGAAAGCCGTTTGTTATGGCTTAGATAATTGCCAAATTGTTTAATGGCTAATTTAACATATGTATTGGGAATCATCAATTAGTTTTTTAAGGAATCGATAATTCAAAGATTGTTTTTGATTATATTTAATAATCATTCAGTATTTTAGCATACGTATAAGCCGAACCATCTGATGGTCCAGAACCTTCATCATAATCATAGAAAAGTACGTTTTTAAATCATAATGGTCACATCAATATTTTGTAAACTTTATAACAGGTTGGTGGTTTTCTCCGGGTACTCCGGTTTCCTCCACCCATAAAACTGAAATATTGTTGAAAGTAGCGTTAAGCACCATAACTATTGACACAAAAATCCACCAACGGTTTTTTATTTGAATATTTATTTTAATACAGTATACATATTAAAGATGTATTTAACTCAGTATCCATTCAGAAATAGTTATTAGAAAAGTGAAAGATGAAGTTGCAAGTCACTTATAGTCTAATTTCCCATAGAGTCCATCTCCTGTCACAATTTAAATTTAAAATTTTGTCAGATAGAAAGGAAATTCAGCATGTCAGCATACATTGTTAATCTATAAAATCACAGAATACCACCAATTGTACATTCACTAATCATTATAACTTCTGATATTTGGACATACGATTTTTATTTAAACCTACAAGATAAACAGTAAAGCACGTCATGTTTATGATTTAGGTCGGACAAACCCTCATAATTCTTAAAGATGAAACACGTTTCCTAAACTAAATTAACTGTAACGGTAAACATATAATAGACACGTGAAAAGTTATACTGGTATCTGCAACAAATAATCGAATTATCAGTGAATTTTTGAATTTTGGTGCTTATCGCCACCTTCAGCAATATTTCAGCTATATCATGGCGACCAGTTTTAGTGGTGGAAGAAGCCGGAGTACCCGGAGAGAACCATCGACCATGGGCAAGCAACTGGTAAGCTTTATCACTTGCGGCAGCGAGTCGAGTGCACGTTTTTGTAATTTACAAAGCCGGGTGCGAACCCACGCCGTATTCGTGATAGGCTTGTATGAGCTGTTACGTAATCCAACTACCTAACTCATTGAGCCACCCGGGCCCTCGAATTATTAGTGAGATAAAAAAAAGGACACTAAGATCGGATTTGAAACTTCACATAGAACATGGATTTCGAACTGATATATCATGTATTCGAAATTTCAGAGACGGGTATGGGTTGTTACATGTACACCTCCTAGCATAACATTAGGAGATAACTGTATTGTATTTGAAAATTTCACGGCATCAGTTGGAGATTTGATGGTCGCAAATTGAGTTTACTGGCGACGCGTAAGCGGAGCCAGTAAACGGATATTTGCGACCATTAAATCGACAATTGATGCCGTGAAATTTTCAAATACAATACAGTCATCTCCATTCTAATGTAATCATGTGTATAGATGTGTATTGCCACATTATTGACAAGATGACGTAAGCGGTAATCAGCTGACAGATGAGTGAATAGTGGAAACATTCCTTCGTCCGTGAAAAAAGTAGTTTCATGTAGGACCATTAAATCGACAATTGATACCGTGAAATTTCCAAATACAATATAGTTATCTCCATGCTAATGTAATCATGTGCATAGATGTATATTGCCACATTATTGACAAGACGACGTAAGCGGCTAAAATTCTAAAAAAAAATATTTCATGCTATTTCAACCGTGGAATTAATACCGTGAAAATTACATCATTGTCCAATCACAAACCAGGAATATTAAACAGCTGCATTAGAATATATGTTTATTTACATCAAATATCATTCAGAACAATGTTTTATTGTTTACTTTTTCCTTCAATTTCTGCTGTAACGTGTATATCAGTGAAGGTTTACTTCATGTTATGTTATAATACAATTAAGGCATCAATGAAACATTAATATCTATTATTATAAAATGGAGACATTATGGTTATTTCCCGACGGCATTTTCATATTATACTGAACTAAACATTTGAATAAACTATATTTCAATATTTTTCCTAGCGTCAACAAAGCAAATTATCAACATATCTGCTAGTTCCGTGGGTGAACAGTTATCCAATTCCATATCATTGCATTATGGTTAAGGATACTCCTGAAGACAAAACACAACCTCTTTCGTCGGACTTGATTTGTGTCCTTTAGCAGCCTCATCTGGGAGAACTTATATTCTCGTATGACAATAAGTCGGTCAGTCATTGGATAATGTTTGATTATTTTGTTCATGTTTCAAAAGTAAACATTGTTTTCTTTTTAATTATGTTTCTCATCTATTTTTGCTCACATGTGTAAAGTTCCATGGAAAAAAGATCGATCGATATTAATAACACACTGACCCATATTTGTTTACTACCCTTTTTCCAAATGGCGTCCTATTACGTCACATAAAGTCGGTCAAAGGTCAATAAAGCACATGATTTTGTCATAGGCCAACCAAACTTAAAAAGTAAACCAGATTAAGAAAGTACAGTACTTTAGCTTTTTCAGTGTAATTGTTTTGTCTGAAAAATTTCAAAAGATGTTTTTTTTTAAATAGTTTGAAATTGAAGTATTAAAAATTAATTATTTGATGCAAATATTAAACTTGCTTACCCATATAATAAAGTATGTAATCCAGTGAATTTGGTGTTTTTGCTTTTGTCAATACAATCTATTAGACTGACTACATTCTGCCATATTTTTGTAAAACAATTAATGACTGATTTCAATTTATTTTAATCACATTTATTATCACAGAGTGGTAACAGTACAGTTTTGTTGATGCTATTTGTAATAATGACAGGTTTTTTTTAACCAGATAATCTCATTTTTCTGTCTGGTTTAATTTGATTCTCTGTTCAATTTATGCTATACATGTTGATTATTGCTGTTAAAGTAAATCTTTATCTATCTTCTCTGTGAATTTCAATTCATTACCCCAAGAAATAAGGGGTATATTTGTTATTAAAGCAGCAGTGGAAATGCAAAATAATCTGCCATTTTGTGACTAATGGAGAGCACTTGTATGTATTTACCCAGTAAAATCGGTCATTTTCTAGAAAATGGTGGAATCTGAATGATCAATCATCATATTTTCAAAGTATTTTAAAATACATTTTGCTTGACCTACATTCCAGAAAGGGTCATAACGATTATGTCATCAAACCGGAAAGATAAAAATGCTTGGGGAATATCATCGATGGAAACATATTTAACAAGCATAGTGATCAGAAAAAAAAGACATTAGTAAAAAGGATCTTTTCTACTTGCATGGAATTTATTCAATTCAAACTTCTCTGTTTTAATCTCATCTTGTAATTTTGACGTTGAAAAGAATTCCCTCTGTGTTTATGTACGCTATGAATATACAGAATGACGTCATTGGTCTCGTGCTACGCGAGAATTGTAAATCAAAACAAGTGACCGACTTTATTGCATGACCGAGCAGATGTCACGTCACGATATATGTTGAACGCTGAGCTGCTTACATTTTTTCGCGTGTTTTTTCTTTGGAATTGGGGTTACTCCCCGGACATACGAGTTTTTCTTGTGTTGTTTCCATGCCAAAAGTTGATTTGTGAATTTGTAGATAATATAATTATGTTGGCAATTTACAATTCCTAAATGCATATAATGTAATTCATTTAAAAAGAGGCTATTCTCTATCAAACATTGGTAATTTTGGCCGATTGTGGCCATCTTGTTTATGCCTTTTTGGTTTTCTTTGCTCTCAAGAATTTTATGTTATTTGGCTTTCTGAAAGTTTCGACTGTGAGTGTAACTGATGAACATTATTCCAGAAAGAAGCTCGTCGTACGCATCAGATTTCTATTTTTTTTATTACTTTCACTGGGTCTGTACCTTTCCTGATAAATGTTATTCCAGAAACGCGTCGTGTGGACTAAATTAGATATTTACGTATTTATTTATTTTTCTAGCATATACAATTTACTCTCCGTTTATACCCATAAAACTAGTTATGGATTCTGATTACCCCTTTGGTATCAACAAATTGTCCTAACCCCGCCACTTTTTGTTGAAGTACCACGTCAGAAAAGTGAGCGGTCATGTATTTATGTGTTAGAGGTGTCGATTTTTGCCTTTTTCTACGATTTTGATATTTGATTTCCGAGTAGTTCCGACAATGTGGTATTTTTTGTTTTTCTTTTGTTTACTAGTAGAATAACCTCCTGTTAACTGCTAAATCATTTTCTGAAAATTATATACATTTTTTGTCTTTCTTTGAAAAAAAAAGTTGATTAAGTTATTAAACGACACAGCACACATCAACACGATACTTTATTCTATTTTTTATGTTTTATTCCCATGCCAACAGTCAATACCTAAACAATATAACAAAAACACAAACAAAATGAGAAGGAAGCACTTTACGTCGACATAATCAGCCATAGAATTAGGTATTATTAAACAACCCAATCGTTTTAACTTATTTCCCTAGATGGACTTTATTTCAAACAGGTTTTTTTTACATTTCATAATTTTTACAAAATGTTCTATAATTTCTATCTATCTGATAACTGTGAGATGTTTTCTATAAACACCATACTTTTATATTGTAAGTTCAAACATAACTCACCGTCAACAAGGATTCATTTTGAAACTATTTATAGATACTGTAATAAATACAACTTGCTATTTATCAGTTAATTTGTAATATGTATGATTGAAAATATTTAGTTTTTCTACTACGAGCATCATAAACAAATGTTTCCGAAACGTATAATTTACATTTACTTTTTATATGATATGTTTATTGAAATTTAGATCTCTTTTTAAACTTGTATAAGAAATCTTCATGAGATACCTATGTGTTGGTTTATATAAAATATTTCTTTAACTTATGGGAATTATGAGGACATGGTGATATAGTCTTTCATAGAATCAATTTCATATATGAAATCTTGAAGTTGTGTCAGATAATTTAAAATTGTAGTGCTTGTTGTGTTTTACACAAGTCGACAAACTGGTTTCACTGAAATTTTGAAACCCTAAAGAAATTGAAAGTGAGATATTATTTGTTTGGATATCAAGTCTTTGAAGCCATAATTAATACTTAATATTGTTTGTACCTGTGATACTTTTGATTGCAATTAAACATAGAATAATATCTTTTGATCATGTTGTGATTGTCACTTTATTTTTTTAACAATTTAATTTCATAACATATGTTTTTTTAGATGTCAATAAACTTTATATTTTTTTTAGTAACCAATTCTACATTATTTGTTTAATAAATATCAAGAAGAAAATTCATTTACATAAATCATACATTAAATATCTAAGGAGATATATGTTTCAGTTAAGACAAAATAAGTCAAAATGATGAAAAGTAATCTAAATGTAATCAGAAAATAATCATGATTACTGGGTCAAAATGAATGTAATCGATTACATTACGATTACATGTAATCTAAAAAATGGCCGATTACAATCTGTTACATGACAAAATGTAATCGATTACAACTGATTACGATTACAAATTATGATTACCTCGTGTCTGACTGTAAATTGGTAATTTGAAAACAGTATTTATCCTGCAATCGTGTGATTTTTAATACTAATAAAGTGGTCAAATAAAATGTAGTGTTATTTAGTGATATATGCCTACTAAAGTTTTTCGGGTACCTGATTTATGTAGACAAAGCGGTAAGATGCGCTAACCGAATAAGCGCAGAAGTCATAGAGGACACCCTTGACATTGATTCATGACTCTTGTTTCTGCTGTCTTCTTCGATATATTTTGGTAGATGTTGTGGACGTTTTAACATTGCACGATAAAGGTAATATATGTACATTGTCGGTACAATCAAATGTATTTCCACTCGCTGCGAAACATGACAGAACAGTTAATCAAAGACTCGCTTTTTGCTTGTCTCTAAAGGTCGTACAAAGAAATTACATAATATATATCGTCAGTCAAAAATAACAAAGTAGATATCAAATTTAGTGAGCACGACGAGTCTTTGGAATAACCTTCATCACGCACGCTCAAAATCGAAAGGTTGGAAAGCTAAATAATTTAAAGTTTTAAAAACAATAAAACCTAAGTACCTAATTGAAATATTTATCAATGATCTTAATTTATTATTGAAATGTACCCATTCGCATGTGTGTTGTCACACATTGATTTCATATTTGAATCAAATCAACAATCATTTCAAACGGCGATTGAAAACTTGATTACATAATCAATGAAAAGGTCACAGGGTCGAAACTAATAAATTGATATTAAATATATTCCTGAAATCGAACGTAAATTACAATTTATAATGTGTTGTCATCATTATTTGTTCGAATCCAATTGTCATTTGTCATACATTCGGAGGCTACTCAATTGAAAATCCCAAGGATATGTCTGTAGAGTTCTGTTTTAACAAAATGAGAAAAGCAAAAACAGAATTACCACAGTCAGAACGATTCCAAAATTGAATCATGTAAACAAAGGCAAAATCGTTACCCCAACCATACATATGCATGTACATGAACACTCAATGGCCTGGCTTGGTAACGATATATCAATTAAAGCGGCCGTGAATATTAAGAAAAACCAGACCAAATAATTTCTTGTATATCTGGAAAATTAGGACCAACAATATAAATTTATTACGCCTTGGGGAAATTGGATTGAGATTAAAGTGTAATGGTTCGATAATGTATTGTTATGATCCATGATAAGATCATAGATTAATATTAATATATTCCTCCTTCTATGGAGGATTATATCTTGAATATTTCAAAAGAGAATATTGAAATATCTCGTCCATGTTTATCTCGTGGTTCGATTTTTAAATTGGCTGTCACGTGACCTGAAATAAGACAGCTTCATATTTCACATCAATAACTTAATATCACAATATAATGTCATCGATTTATTTTAATTTTTTGGTATTTTCACATGAAAATGCTTTTGCAATTAACGTCACTTTCAACAATATTTTAGTTATATCGTGGCGGTAAGTTTTATTGGTAGAGGAAACCGGAGTTCCCGGAGAAAATCACCGACCTGTCGTATGTCACTGACAACCTTGATCACATAATGTAGTATCGAGTATACCTTGCCATGATCGGTATTCAAACTCACAACTTAATTGGTATTAGGCACTGATTGCAGAAAAAGGGGCAAAATAGCAAAAGTAAACACACATTATGACGTTTCGTCAGCTGAAGTGTAATTTGGGAACCTAGGTCACAATTCTAATTTAACATGTCATTTAAGGAATCTTGTCTCATATTGACCTGTTATTTTAGTGGTACCAATTAGAAAGACTGGAAAGCCAAACAATTTATAAGACCGGGGAGAAAGCAGAAAGACACCCATAGAAATGTGGGGAGAAAGGAGAAAGACACCCATAGAACGGTGGGGAGAAAGGAGAAAGACACCCATAGAACTGTGGGGAGAAAGGAGAAAGACACCCATAGAACCTAATATTATTTAATGAATAATATACCAGCCAGTACTTTCAACCATATTTTCTTCGATTTGTCTGTTTGTAGTAAGATACATTTAGTGAACGAAAACAACAATATTAGAGGTTAATATGTGTGTACATGTCCCAAGAAAAGACCCAAATTTCCATCGGTTTATGTTGTCATTCATTATGGAGTTTGTATTGTTGTGGTTGCTGTTATAGTCGACCAATGCTGTCTAAGCGTTTTATTTTCAATTGTTTTCTAATTTATAGGAAACCATGTCATTCTAATTCTCTAAAATGTGTTTATACTTACTCTATGACAGTTGATATGTTATTTGCTGCATTATGCTACCTCTGAAATGCATGAAGTAGTAGCTTATAACTTTGATATGCTGTTCTATGCATCATTCAACTTTTGAAATAAGTGGATGTGGACCTTGTGAAGTTGGCAAGTTAACAAGATGAAAACAGAGATAACTAAATTAGCGTACACGACGCGTTAATCTGTACCATTCTCTTTGTTGGATGTGTGAACACGTTCTTGTTGCTCAATCTTTGTTTTCTGAGGACCATTGTTTGTATTCTTGTCTATTTTTTTGTTTTGTTCGTGGCATTGTATCGGTTTTTCTTAGATTTACGGATTCAGAGTATTTATTTGGTATTTACAATACTCTTATAACTTAAATTATATCTTATTTTATATTTCTTGATTGTGAAGATACCTACATAATGACTTAGGCAAGCTGTTCTCTGCGCTTAATTTGTTGAATATGTACCTTATGACAGACAAGCTGGTATGAGTATCATCAGTCAGGTAAACCTGCCTAAACCGAACCCGGTTGTGACTGAAGAATTTGTTCAGTTTAGACAGGTGTTTGGTTTACACATGTTCAAATTACATAGACATTTAATAAATGGGACTGTAAAGTCTGTCTGGCTTAGGCAGGTTTTCGGTTTACTCAGGGTTCGGGTAAAACAGGTTGCACTGTATTCGGGTTGGTTTGTGTCCAGATGTCATCGATCTTATCTACTGAACGATGGATGCCCCTTCTAAAAAATATCATGTAATGTTATTCTTACTACCATTAGCAACAAATCACTTGAATAGAACATGCAGATGAAACACGCGACCCTCTAACGTTGTACCTACGTACTCATTATCAACTTTATTCATTTATGAATCTATAAAAGAGAACATCAGCTCTGAGGGGTTCGTGTTGCTCAATCATTAATTATCTGAGTAGCGCGTTTTCTTTTGGCTATTGTGTTGTAAATCCTTCTTCGTATTACGTCTTCTGATTACCCCTTTGGTATCTTCAACTGTCTTTGAAATTAAAACTTAACCAATATGTTGAAATTAGAGAGTTATATATTGAATCTATAACGATAATTATTTTTATTCTGCAATTGAGTGATGTTGAGTAATAATAAGGGGGGTCAAATAAACTTCGGTGTCATGGACCTAATAAACCATTTCTGGTACCTCAGTTATGTCGCGCGACAGAAAGAAACGGTAGTATATACCATACGGTGACGTCACAGATGATGCCCTTGAAACGATTAGAATTACGCTTGTTTCAGCTATTTTCAGACAATTTGGCAGTTGTTTTGGACTTTTTGATATTGCAGGATAAACACAATATAAGTACATTGTCGCTAAATATAAAATTAATTTGCACTCGCTGCGAAACCGACTAGAAAAGCTCGAAAAGGCTCGCTTTTTAACCTGTTTCTAAAGCTCGTACAAATAAATGTTATGTTTTCAGACAATGTATGTATATTGTTTATGTCACTATTATGAAACAAGTGATGTGTCTAATAATAACTTGCTGTGGTGTAGTATGTCTGAAATAGAATTAACATATTAATTATTGATGCTTGCAATAATGATTAAAGCATCATGCACAATAGACCAGAAAGGTTGAGTTTTATGCATATAAATCAATGCTAATTGACTTTATTACTTTATAATTCTATTATTGAGTTGTTCGATAGAGGGAATTCGTGGTTGGGATTGCTTTATGTTGGATTTACATCTATATGTATTTTGGTTTATGGTGTTTTACACTACTTTCAACAATAGTTCAGCAATATCGTGGCGTTCAGTGTTATTGGTGATGTAAACCGGAGTACACGTAGAAAACCACCGACTTTTCGCAAGTCATTGACAAAGTTTATCACATAATGTTGTATCGAGTCATCTATATTTGTAATTTGTGCCTTTTAGTTATAAACTTCGTGGCGTCCCCAAATGTGTTTGATAAAGCCTTTTGTGATCAAGTTTCTATGGAAATTTTATGGTTTTCTCACGCACCCCGGTCTCTTCTTCCAACTAAACTCCGCAACTCAATATGACTGATATATGTTTATTAAAGTGAGGTTAAATCTTTCTAATCCTAGCTATTTGATTGTTCAATGCCAAACGACTGAGTTATGGAAATGTCATGTAAAGAAAATGACATTGCGTTTGTTTATATTTAAATATGTTTTGCGGTGTGATGTCCGTTCCGATATCCGCATAGAAACGACGTTTGATTCGTCGTCACCTCCAGTTGTTTGTAGGAGGGCTCATCTCTTATCTACGTTATTTGTGTTTGCTTGCATCGAGTGGTGTCCAACACATATTGTGTTGTGTTTTTGTTTTGTTTTTCTTCGTCTTGTGTACAATATGTTGCCAGTTTCTATGGATTGTCCATTTTTGATTGCCCTTTCTATATTCTCTAACGTTTATTAATCATGAGGTAGTATTTATTTTGTTTGATATTATGCAACTGGTTTTGACATCTGGCTTTATTTTTTATATATTTCCTCAGATGAGCACTACTATGAGTACTTCCGTTCGTGTTCCATGGTGAAATTACCTGCGTTCATCCCGGATTTGGAATAAAAATCGATCTTGCTCTACTTACTAGAGGTAACCAAAATCTAAATTAGGAAGATAACTGTTTAATTTTTAAAGACGTTTTCAAGTTTATTAGAAAATCTAAACGATTCCTCATTGTATAACATATAAATATATCCAACATGATCATCGTGTCCACACATAACTCTTTCTCACCCCCTTTTTTCCCCGCTGTTTTTTTGTTCTGTTTTACACGTGTAATTGGTACTGGTATACTTTCATCACATATTTACCATGTAATTTCAATGACAAGACTTCATATGTTGGTAAAACTTGCGTCTTATCCTTTTTGTCTCTATGAGCAAATACAATTGTTATAAACTAGTGGTAACACGACAGGTAACACTGGTGGAGCCAGAACTGCTTTCCTTTCTGTAGCATATGAGTTCAACCTCGGATTTTGTAGGGTTTGTGTATAACTATTTCCTGCTACTGTAATGTAGATGACTACTGAATGAACAATCCAGAGACACGGGCAACATAGGGCACAAGAAACAAACAGAAGACATGCACAATTAAAAGCAAAAAAAACAACACACGGCAAAATAAAACAAAAGATGAGCAACACGGAACCCACCAAAAACTCGGGTGTCAACCCATGCTCTCGCGAAGGGTAAACCGTTTCTGTTTCTTGTGTCAAGTATAATCAATTCCGGTAAAAGTATTGTCGGTGAAAGAGGAAAGAAAAATATACGTAGAAGGGAAAATATCCATTGACGTTTCAGTAATGGATTTTTTTGTAGCGGTCAACCAGTTCATGATGACGATAGTAGAATTTTTGTAGCAATGACTTCTACCTGTAATAGCCATTATGAGAATGTGTAATTAACCCTTGTGCCATTTATACCGTACCATGGTGATAGATTCTAATTATAAATTATTATTCTGAGTAGTTAATTACTTTTCAAGTTGCTATGTTGTATATGTTTTTTATTGACTTCGTAGTGGATACAATTATTTTTGATTTCTATAGATATAAAACTACCTGAGATAGGTAAGTTGCATAGACATGATTACCAAGATTGCAGTCACTTAAACAGTAGTGTCAGAATAATCAATTCGTGTAGAAAATTATATATAAGTCGTGTTTTTTAATCAATATTTTAGTTTGAAGTGTAAAATTGTAATTATTAATAAAACTAAGGTTCTCCTCCCTCATGCATAGGTCACCTTAGCCGATTTTGGACCTTTGGTTGTATTGCTCCCAAAACTTTAAATTATTTTGCTTTTCTATATTTCGATTTTGAGCGTACCTGATGAAGGTTATTCCAGAAACGTGTCATGCGCACTCAATTTGATATCTACGTTTGTTATTAAATCTATATAAAATTGAATGCGAGTTCTTCAGACATTTAATTCCCGTGAATCAATTATACAACGGTAGTCTAGTTTAGTATCGTAATGTGTGGATAGACGGATAGAACTATTAACAGCATAGAAATTTAACATCTAAAGGTCTTGACATAAATAAGTAAGACACATTGCTTAAAGTAAAAATATAAATTTAAACTATTTATTTCATTTGTTTGATGTTTTGTTTATTCGTAAGATTCGATTTCTTTGTAATAAAGAAACGTAGGTATCTAATTTAATGCACACGAAGAATTTCTGGAGTAACCTTCATCTAATGAACAACATCTTGAAGTATGCATACGTATGCATTTATTTTTGCGTTTAGTTCATATACATTAGATGCATCCACATTTAGAAATCATTCTCTTTATCAAAATAAAAGAAAAGAAAAATACAATGCACCAGCAAAACAGTTCTAATTTCCTATTAGAGAAAGAGTCAAAGTCTATACCAATATAGCCACTCACTCTGCAGAGAAAGAGTCAAAGTCTATACCAATATAGCCACTCACTCTGCAGAGAAAGAGTCGGTCTATACCAATATAGCCACTCACTCTGCAGAGAAAGAGTCAAAGTCTATACCAATATAGCCACTCACTCTGCAGAGAAAGAGTCAAAGTCTATACCAATATAGCCACTCACTCTGCAGAGAAAGAGTCGGTCTATACCAATATAGCCACTCACTCTGCAGAGAAAGAGTCAAAGTCTATACCAATATAGCCACTCACTCTGCAGAGAAAGAGTCAAAGTCTATACCAATATAGCCACTCACTCTGCAGAGAAAGAGTCAAAGTCTATACCAATATAGCCACTCACTCTGCAGAGAAAGAGTCAAAGTCTATACCAATATAGCCACTCACTCTGCAGAGAAAGAGTCAAAGTCTATACCAATATAGCCACTCACTCTGCAGAGAAAGAGTCAAAGTCTATACCAATATAGCCACTCACTCTGCAGAGAAAGAGTCAAAGTCTATACCAATATAGCCACTCACTCTGCAGAGAAAGAGTCAAAGTCTATACCAATATAGCCACTCACTCTGCAGAGAAAGAGTCAAGTCTATACCAATATAGCCACTCACTCTGCAGAGAAAGAGTCAAAGTCTATACCAATATAGCCACTCACTCTGCAGAGAAAGAGTCAAGTCTATACCAATATAGCCACTCACTCTGCAGAGAAAGAGTCAAGTCTATACCAATATAGCCACTCACTCTGCAGAGAAAGAGTCAAAGTCTATACCAATATAGCCACTCACTCTGCAGAGAAAGAGTCAAGTCTATACCAATATAGCCACTCACTCTGCAGAGAAAGAGTCAAAGTCTATACCAATATAGCCACTCACTCTGCAGAGAAAGAGTCAAGTCTATACCAATATAGCCACTCACTCTGCAGAGAAAGAGTCAAAGTCTATACCAATATAGCCACTCACTCTGCAGAGAAAGAGTCAAAGTCTATACCAATATAGCCACTCACTCTGCAGAGAAAGAGTCAAGTCTATACCAATATAGCCACTCACTCTGCAGAGAAAGAGTCAAAGTCTATACCAATATAGCCACTCACTCTGCAGAGAAAGAGTCAAGTCTATACCAATATAGCCACTCACTCTGCAGAGAAAGAGTCAAAGTCTATACCAATATAGCCACTCACTCTGCAGAGAAAGAGTCGGTCTATACCAATATAGCCACTCACTCTGCAGAGAAAGAGTCAAAGTCTATACCAATATAGCCACTCACTCTGCAGAGAAAGAGTCAAAGTCTATACCAATATAGCCACTCACTCTGCAGAGAAAGAGTCAAAGTCTATACCAATATAGCCACTCACTCTGCAGAGAAAGAGTCGGTCTATACCAATATAGCCACTCACTCTGCAGAGAAAGAGTCAAAGTCTATACCAATATAGCCACTCACTCTGCAGAGAAAGAGTCAAAGTCTATACCAATATAGCCACTCACTCTGCAGAGAAAGAGTCAAAGTCTATACCAATATAGCCACTCACTCTGCAGAGAAAGAGTCAAAGTCTATACCAATATAGCCACTCACTCTGCAGAGAAAGAGTCAAAGTCTATACCAATATAGCCACTCACTCTGCAGAGAAAGAGTCAAAGTCTATACCAATATAGCCACTCACTCTGCAGAGAAAGAGTCAAGTCTATACCAATATAGCCACTCACTCTGCAGAGAAAGAGTCGGTCTATACCAATATAGCCACTCACTCTGCAGAGAAAGAGTCAAAGTCTATACCAATATAGCCACTCACTCTGCAGAGAAAGAGTCAAAGTCTATACCAATATAGCCACTCACTCTGCAGAGAAAGAGTCAAAGTCTATACCAATATAGCCACTCACTCTGCAGAGAAAGAGTCAAAGTCTATACCAATATAGCCACTCACTCTGCAGAGAAAGAGTCAAAGTCTATACCAATATAGCCACTCACTCTGCAGAGAAAGAGTCGGTCTATACCAATATAGCCACTCACTCTGCAGAGAAAGAGTCAAAGTCTATACCAATATAGCCACTCACTCTGCAGAGAAAGAGTCAAAGTCTATACCAATATAGCCACTCACTCTGCAGAGAAAGAGTCAAAGTCTATACCAATATAGCCACTCACTCTGCAGAGAAAGAGTCAAAGTCTATACCAATATAGCCACTCACTCTGCAGAGAAAGAGTCAAAGTCTATACCAATATAGCCACTCACTCTGCAGAGAAAGAGTCAAAGTCTATACCAATATAGCCACTCACTCTGCAGAGAAAGAGTCGGTCTATACCAATATAGCCACTCACTCTGCAGAGAAAGAGTCAAAGTCTATACCAATATAGCCACTCACTCTGCAGAGAAAGAGTCAAAGTCTATACCAATATAGCCACTCACTCTGCAGAGAAAGAGTCAAAGTCTATACCAATATAGCCACTCACTCTGCAGAGAAAGAGTCAAAGTCTATACCAATATAGCCACTCACTCTGCAGAGAAAGAGTCAAAGTCTATACCAATATAGCCACTCACTCTGCAGAGAAAGAGTCAAAGTCTATACCAATATAGCCACTCACTCTGCAGAGAAAGAGTCAAGTCTATACCAATATAGCCACTCACTCTGCAGAGAAAGAGTCGGTCTATACCAATATAGCCACTCACTCTGCAGAGAAAGAGTCAAAGTCTATACCAATATAGCCACTCACTCTGCAGAGAAAGAGTCAAAGTCTATACCAATATAGCCACTCACTCTGCAGAGAAAGAGTCAAAGTCTATACCAATATAGCCACTCACTCTGCAGAGAAAGAGTCAAAGTCTATACCAATATAGCCACTCACTCTGCAGAGAAAGAGTCAAAGTCTATACCAATATAGCCACTCACTCTGCAGAGAAAGAGTCAAGTCTATACCAATATAGCCACTCACTCTGCAGAGAAAGAGTCGGTCTATACCAATATAGCCACTCACTCTGCAGAGAAAGAGTCAAAGTCTATACCAATATAGCCACTCACTCTGCAGAGAAAGAGTCAAAGTCTATACCAATATAGCCACTCACTCTGCAGAGAAAGAGTCAAAGTCTATACCAATATAGCCACTCACTCTGCAGAGAAAGAGTCAAGTCTATACCAATATAGCCACTCACTCTGCAGAGAAAGAGTCAAAGTCTATACCAATATAGCCACTCACTCTGCAGAGAAAGAGTCAAGTCTATACCAATATAGCCACTCACTCTGCAGAGAAAGAGTCAAGTCTATACCAATATAGCCACTCACTCTGCAGAGAAAGAGTCAAAGTCTATACCAATATAGCCACTCACTCTGCAGAGAAAGAGTCAAGTCTATACCAATATAGCCACTCACTCTGCAGAGAAAGAGTCGGTCTATACCAATATAGCCACTCACTCTGCAGAGAAAGAGTCGGTCTATACCAATATAGCCACTCACTCTGCAGAGAAAGAGTCGGTCTATACCAATATAGCCACTCACTCTGCAGAGAAAGAGTCAAAGTCTATACCAATATAGCCACTCACTCTGCAGAGAAAGAGTCAAAGTCTATACCAATATAGCCACTCACTCTGCAGAGAAAGAGTCAAAGTCTATACCAATATAGCCACTCACTCTGCAGAGAAAGAGTCAAGTCTATACCAATATAGCCACTCACTCTGCAGAGAAAGAGTCAAAGTCTATACCAATATAGCCACTCACTCTGCAGAGAAAGAGTCAAGTCTATACCAATATAGCCACTCACTCTGCAGAGAAAGAGTCAAAGTCTATACCAATATAGCCACTCACTCTGCAGAGAAAGAGTCAAGTCTATACCAATATAGCCACTCACTCTGCAGAGAAAGAGTCGGTCTATACCAATATAGCCACTCACTCTGCAGAGAAAGAGTCAAAGTCTATACCAATATAGCCACTCACTCTGCAGAGAAAGAGTCAAAGTCTATACCAATATAGCCACTCACTCTGCAGAGAAAGAGTCAAAGTCTATACCAATATAGCCACTCACTCTGCAGAGAAAGAGTCAAAGTCTATACCAATATAGCCACTCACTCTGCAGAGAAAGAGTCAAAGTCTATACCAATATAGCCACTCACTCTGCAGAGAAAGAGTCAAAGTCTATACCAATATAGCCACTCACTCTGCAGAGAAAGAGTCAAAGTCTATACCAATATAGCCACTCACTCTGCAGAGAAAGAGTCAAAGTCTATACCAATATAGCCACTCACTCTGCAGAGAAAGAGTCAAAGTCTATACCAATATAGCCACTCACTCTGCAGAGAAAGAGTCAAAGTCTATACCAATATAGCCACTCACTCTGCAGAGAAAGAGTCAAAGTCTATACCAATATAGCCACTCACTCTGCAGAGAAAGAGTCAAAGTCTATACCAATATAGCCACTCACTCTGCAGAGAAAGAGTCAAAGTCTATACCAATATAGCCACTCATTCTGCAGAGAAAGAGTCGGTCTATACCAATATAGACACTCACTCTGCAGAGAAAGAGTCGGTCTATACCAATATAGCCACTCACTCTGCAGAGAAAGAGTCAAAGTCTAAACCAATATAGCCACTCACTCTGCAGAGAAAGAGTCAAAGTTTATACCGATATAGCCACTCACTCTGCTTTGTGGGTACGCATGGTACATGAACAGCTATAAGTGCACTCGTATTTCTCCTCTTAGTGATATGATAAGATCATGACAGTGACTTGTAAGCCAATCAAAACTCTTTATGACATTATGCTGAATCAAGCACATAGTATTAAACACAGAAACCTTAAAAATACAACTAACATACGATCGTGGGATATTTTCCCATGTTCATTTACATCCATACTCAAATCGCTAACGTTACTTCTTCTTCTCTCTGTATTAGCTTCCTTTAGTAGGAGCACCATGGATTTTCCATGTATTTTTGGCGTTGGGAAGTTTTGTTTTTACTCTTTCATATTTAGATGTCAAAATTGCAAATTAGTGCACTATATACAGTGGATATATATTTAAGTTATGTTATATCACATTTGTGCTAAAAAAATTCTTTACATCCTTATCAAAATACTTTCTTACCTATTAAAATATTAGAGATAATTTAAAATTTTGTGTCAATATGAAGCTATTGACATACAGATCATTCTCTTTTTTTAATCTAAAATATACACTACAAAAATGCAACAGACTTTATTATAAGTTTAAAAGGTAAAATACAACAGTTTATGTTATGTTTAAAAGGTAAAATTCACAGAGAGATTTTTGGTTACATTAAAATTTTAAAATATAAACTACAAAATTACAACAAGCTTTACTTTAAGTTTAAAAGATAAAATACAGGGATTTATGCTATGTTTAAAAGGTAAAATTTCCAGAAAGATTATGGTTAAACTGATATATCAGGAGGATGTCATAGCTGGTATTAAAATGTATAAAATATTATATTATATATCAAAGACCCTATTAATTTATATGGCACAGATAATTACATTCCTGAACATAATTGTAGACCATTAGAGTTCTTCCAGATTTATTGCTCATGTTTCCTGCGTACATTGTAGACGTCTAACATATAGACGGTAACAGAGTTCTATGGATAGCTCCTCTATTCTGTCCATTACACTAGTATTTTCCATAAATGTTTCTGAATAATTCCTACAGTCAATTATTAAAGTTGTGATTCTTTCATCATTATTAAAAGTTTTCAACCAGGTTCCATCTTCTGAATTGTTTATGACTTCATTTTTTAAAAGACGGAAATGTTCCTGTCTAGATCCAGCGAGTAGGGAACATTTCAGTAGAAAGTGTATTACACCCTCATCTTCCAATCTACACATTGGACATATACTAGAAATATCAAATGTATTAAATCTATGCCTATTCTTTTGCAAAACGAGCGTTCCTGTTATAATTCTAGCTTTTATTATCGATTTCTTTACCGCAATTCTTGTTTTGGATCTCATCTTCCATAAGGGGTGGCTTGTCCCAATTTCTAGATGTTTTATGCCCAAATATTTTAAGGTAGTCTTGGCAGTGGCATCATTCTGGAGTCTTTTCAACCAGTTTTTTCCAGCTGATTTTTAATGGTAATTTTGCTTGTAGGTCTGTTATTGATGGTAGATCGTACAGTATAAGTATATCTCGGATTACATTGCTAATATATTTGTACAATAAAATATGAATTGATTTGTTTATAATAACATACGTTATTTGTTTACAATAACATTTTTTATCATATACTTACTCAAGATATGTTTAATTTTGAAAGTCATATCTCCAGGGGGTGTAATAACCTGATCCGTATTACATGGGGGTGTAATAAAGGGCGAAGCCCTTTTAACTATAGGCTACACCAAATTTAGTCACGTGACTATTGTATTCATAGTCAAATATGAAATCTCTTATTGTTTATATTCTGAAAAATTCAAATAAACTCAAATGAAAATTCTAAAAGAAAACTTATAATATCCACAAAAAGCGCTATGTGTAGTACGTCATTTGTTAGTGTGTACTGATCATGAAATACACACATGTGTCAGGTCGTATGCAACCCTGGGATGAATTTCATGAAAGTCCATGCATTTCTCCTGAAAGGATGATTCTCCTCTCTGAATACTTTGTGTGAGCTGGTGTCAAATAGAAAGAGCAGCCCGCCTTCGTCTTCGGCTAGGGAATCTGTTACATCTACATGCTATCCGCGATTCAAAAACATAAAATGATTCTGACAAGACAAGCATGACAGCAGGGAATTATAAAACAAGTTTTATAATTCCCAATTCCCTGATGACAGGTATGCTTTTTTCTTTTTATGGCAAGCAGCTTTGCTTGAAAAACCTTGATTGCATTTTCGTTTGACCCTCATCCCCGTTTTGATCAGCCCAAAACCCTTAACTATATAGACATTGTTGACATTAGGTCAATTCTAGGTCCTGCAAAAATACATTCAGTGGACCTACTTGATATCTGCTGGACCTGTTTTACCCTTTATCTTGCACACTAACATTGTGAAAAAAAATATGTAAATCTGAGCAAATGACTTTGATATCAGAATTTTTATTTTCGACAAAAGAGTCCACTAATTCTGGGTCGAAATATTTCAAGCCTCCCTCTCAAAAACAAATAGTCGCCCCATCATGTTTTGACACTTCATGCTATGAGAAACTCGAAAAAGTCTAAATGGTAAAAACCTCAGAAAACGATTTTCGGACATTGCAACATACATGTATAGGCACATTCAATAACCCCCTAGGCCCCTTCAGAAACCTTTCCTCCCACATCGTTTTTATCCCCCTTTTGGCATCAACTTCCTGTTAGGCGGGGGCATACGTGTACTATGGAAACATTTCTTCTAGTTATTCAATTTTAGGAGGCATGCCATTCGCCTCTCATGCCTCTCTTTTAAGACAGCCAAATGTTGGATATAGACTTCGCCCTTAAACAGGTTGTGCCTGTCTCATATTAATGTGTGCCGTATTACATGGGGTGTAAAATAGATTTTTCAAAATGGCGGCACGAAATTTTGCATGAGATCGAATATTTAGTTTTTCACAATTATAATGTCTTTTTTGGATAACAAATATTTTACCGGAATTCACGTTTTCCGGTCAGATCAGTTTTCGTTATTAATGAATCTTTGTTTACTTCCGTCGTCTGCTATTGATAAAATGGATAACGAAGAAAACATGGAGCATGCTCGTTATGCAACGAAGGATGACACTCCTTCTTGATGAATCAAATATTAAACCATCTTGTGTTGTTGTATTAGTGTAACTGTGCTTATTATATGCCAAATAAAGAATTATAACGATTTTCAAGGAGTATGTCTATAAATATATAATATGACATTATTGCATCAATATCCCATATCAAGTTATGGTTTCTGAAAACAATCAGCTCTAACAAATATTAAGAAAGACGCATTGAAGTATATGATAAATAGGTTATGATATGGAATTTTTCATATCACATGCAATATCAACGCGAGACGCCCATATTAGCATAAGGGTAAAGGGTTGATAGTTAGCTTAAGCATATTTATTTGTCATAAACAAGACAAAAGGATCAGGCACAAATTATACAATTTAGGTTACCGTCTCCGTTATTTACATGATATACATACATTGACATATACTGAAATAAACTACATTTACCGTTATAAACAGTTGGTGACAGAAATAAAACAGACATGTAAACTTCAGCGAAATAAGTACATTTCGAGTACATCTTTTCATGATAGCAAGTATGAGAGAGGATATTAAGATACACAAATGTAAGCTGTGTTTGACTGATTAATTTTCTTAAGTAGCTTTCGCTTTCAAAAAAAGAAGAAGAAGAAATTAAATGAGATAAAAGAAAAAAAAAGAATAAAATAAAGAGAGGAGAAAAAAGAAACATGCTTGCAATCCTGGTATAGTAATTTCAAAATTTAGTCAATGAAGCGCCCCGTTTCTTTGATAAATAATTGAACGTGCTGGAAAACAAAGCTGTTAGTTTCATGACTTTCGCCTTCATCGCCATAAAGTAATACATTTAATACAAAAGGTATATTTATTAATTCTATATTATTTTTCAACTTATTTCCTGCAGAAACATATTTTGTGGAGTATAACAAATAATGTTCAGCAGTTTCAGGACCAACTCCACATGAACAAATTGAATTTTCTATAAGATTACTTCTGAAAAGATCTGATCTTAAAGAACTACATTTTTGGCGTAATCTGGCATGAAGTATATTCAATTTTCTAAAATTCGAGTTAAAGTCGCGGTTTCTAACACTGAATACATTATATCTGTTTTATCTGGATTAAGTTTAACAAGCCATTGATCTGACCACTTTGATAGATTACTCACGTCTATATCCGTCAAGTTGACGAGGGTATGTTCGTATATATCTTTATTTCTCATAACCAATTTTAAAAAGGTACAGAGATAATAACAATATAACACATATTATTACATTTAAAGAAAGATAGAAGGTGGATCAACCTGGAGAACATACCCTCATATTTACAATTCTGATATATTTACACATATTACATAAAACGCTAACTGATTTTGAATTCATCAGATTACAAAACTTAAGTATATTTGGTCTATTTATGAAGTGTGGTTCAAAATACTTCTTACGATCATTTGACAAAGATGGACATTCAAATAGATAGTGAAATTCATCACCAAAGTTTCTTCCGTTGCATAGGTTACAAATCCGATTTTCCCTTTTTATATTACGCCAACGCCCAACTTCTATCGGTAGCCTATGGTTTGAAGTCCTAAATTTAACAAGTAAGAGTAAGAATTTGTCCTTATCATCTAATACATCCAAATAATCTTCAAATTTTAAATCATGCTTAAATATCTTATAATTATCCCCTTTTGATGAATTTTCAATCATTGAAGTCCATGTTTGTTTAAATTGATTCACTAAATTATTTTTAACTACTAATTTCAACCATTTATCAGAAATACAATTCTGCATGTTCCAAATATATGACATACCACAATCATTCAAAATACAACGAATTTTATTTAACCAAGCACATGTAACATTTTTATTTTGAAAATCTTTTATATACAATAGTTTGTATGATAATGATGAAATTTTTGACTGATTTCCTAAAATGAGTTTTGACCAATATGAAATCATACGAATCATGAGCAGAATGAGCTATCGATGTGTCATCTGCAAATAGTTTACATAAGCCTAAAACTTCATCGGCAATATCATTGACATATACTAAGAACAAAAGAGGACTCATAACTGACCCTTGAGGAACACCAGCACGTAAATTACCAGCCTCTGAAATGCCATCCTTCAAGACAACTCTCTGATTTATGTTTTCTAAGTAACTATTAAGCCATCGTAAAAACGTATCTTTGATACCATATCTTTTTAGTTTTAAAAGTAAACCCCTAATCCAAACTCTATCGAAAGCACGACTAATATCACATAATGTTACAGATGTCAATTGACTATTATCTAATGCCAGTAGAATTTCGTGATATAACTCAATCAGTTGGTGATTTGTAGAATGGCCTGGTAAAAACCCAGACTGGAATTTATATAATAGTCGATTTTGGTGTAGATGGTTATATAAATGTTTATAAACGATTTTTTCTAAGACTTTACTAATACAACATAACAGTGCCACTGGTCTATAATTAGATACCAGAGAGTTGTCTCCTTTTTTAAAAAGTGGGATAACATGAGGCATTTTCTAATCTGACGGGAAAACACCTAGTTTCAGTGATTTCTTGAACAACATAGAAAGAGGTAGAACAATTTCATTTTTGACGGCAATTAGCATTTTATTACTAATCAAATTTGGTCCCACTGCCTTGTTTGGGTTTAGAGTCGAGATAATGTCAACGACATCTTGCTCAAAAACTATAATATTACAAAGAGTTTCACTTCCTCTTTCATCGAAGTCGGGTAAATTTTTATAATTCTCGTTTTCTAAACGAGTTACTGAACAGAAGTATGTGTTCAGTATATTACACTTTTCCTCATTTTCGTAAACCAAGTTCATGTTATTCCACGGATCATGTAACGGGGGTGTCTTGTTATCTGAACTTTCATTTTTTAGTAACTTTTTATTGTTTTCCAATATAATCTACTATTTGATGATTTTATGTCTTTTAAATTTTCATTTATTTCCGTGTAAAACTATTCCTAGTATTTTTTCATATTGTTTACTTTGTTTCGCTGGTTTTTAAATTTTGAATGATTGTTGTCTGATTTGTTTTTTTAAATACAATCGTCGAAGTCGGTCCCTCAGTCTAATTGCAGTCCGTAAGTTTGAGTCGAGCCAGATCTTGTCGTCTTCACGTATAAATAATTACATTACTTCCGTTTTTCATTGAAATGTTACAATATGATTGGTTATGAAGTGGTCATATGATTATAAAAGAGATGTTTTACATCCCAATAAAACTCAAACCCGAACTTGCACGTGCCTCCATGACGACGTCAGATGCAAACAATCAATGGCGTAGTAATTTCCAACAGCAAATAATCTAACACAAATAAAATTCTCGACGAGAAATTCAACTATATTAAATTTTGGTATGATTTAAATGCAATTATAAGAATTGAATGCAAAATGTGCATTTTACACGCCAATACACGCTTTTACACGCCAATAAAACTACAAAAAAATGCATTTAATTCTTAATTATTTTTTGTGATGGAATACATAATTTACAAATGCCCATGAAATTGTCTGTAAAATGTTTACATGCAGTATTGATCTCGGTTGCTCTATAGATAAGCTCGTATCAATTTACTTCTTTTATTTTTTATTTCATCAGATCATAATTAGCCCGCTTGTAATTCCAAACGTCTCTAGTGAATGATTTTTCATGGTCATAGCCGCTGTGAATCGTAACATATGTACCGTCATGGTCACTAATTGATCGGTCAATAGGTATAGTGTCGTTGTCTATAACATGTATACTGTCCGTTTCTAAAATAGGATCTATTAAAGTTTCGCTGTTACTAACAAAAGTGTGTTGGATTAACAATTAAATTAGTCAACCCATTAACAGTAATGATATCAAATACACAGGCGGGTAGATTAACCATGCAATTTTTGCTAAGGTCACCAAGAGATATAATATTAACATTTTCGTCCATTGCTGCCTTTAGCATATTGTCAAAAAGAGTCCAAAAATTTGGATCGCACTAGCGTTCTGATCTATAAGTAATGTTAAAAAGTATAGAAGATTGCTTAGTAAAGAGCTCAAACCACATTGATTCAACATTTGCTGATTCTAGGTCATCACGTCTGGACAATCGGATATTATTTTTAAAATATACGATAACACCACCTCCCGCGGAATTTTATCCTTCCGAATAGGTTTTTCAAACCCTGGCAATAAAATATTTTTTGAATCAATATAACCGTCTAAGTGCGTTTCGGTAAAGAAAACAATATCAAAATCTTGTACAATATGTCCTATATCATTTATCTTGTTTCTTATACTGCGTATATTATGGTGATAAATGGTTAAACAATAGTTCTGGTCTGTGCTAATGTTCCCAGGACCCTGGTTCGTTTCAACATCACCCGATATCAATAGTACAATATTTATAATAAATAATACAAAATATATATTAACAAAATACTATTTAAATGGATATCCATATAAGTATGTACAATAATATATTCTATTCAATAATTCATTCAACAAGTTGTGAAAACTATAACTATTTATATATCTGTGTTTTACTATCACAGGACGAATCTTCATATTAAAAATACCAATAGCCACTCTGTAAGACGATAAGCCACTATCCATTGTCAAAAATTGATAGGCATGAAAATATTACAATTTTCGCGCCTACAAAGTTGTCAGTGAACAATGACTCGGTAGACAGAGTAGCTACAGGTTCGCATGTATTGAAATTTTCCAGATTGCAGCATGTTTAAAAAAGAATACAAAAACAAACTATAAAAATAAATAATATTAAATTATCACTATTGACCACTACGACACATATGATATTGAATGTAGGAGCATGTGATAAATTAACATTGTAGTTACTATTGTTTGTGTAAGATAAAGAAAACAGATTAAAGAATAAAACACATTTAAGTATGATTATACTGCTTACTAACAATAGTACATCATAGACCAAGTAACATTATAAATAAACTCGTTACTATTATTTTGTGACCTTGAAGTATACAAACGGATTCTGATTGGATAGTAATTATAGCCTTATACACCCGGAACGGTGCACTTGATTTGGTATAATTATAGACAATTAATTGACCTTGACCGGTTTCTACTATAAGTCACAATGTAAACAAAGTAGTAAGTTTGTGATAGGGCAAAGGGGAAATTTAAAGAAATTAACAAAACATATTTTTTTAATGTTGGATGGTGAAAAAAGAAACTAATATCGACAATTGATAATGATGGGTTGATAATACTAATGGATTACAAAAAGGAGAATTATAAGAATAAACAACACAGATTTTTTATCTTAGGGGGGGTGGTGAAAACAGATAGTAATACCGACAATTGATAATGATGATGGAATGATAATTCTAGTGGAGGATAGAGGGGGAAATTACATAAATAATAATTATAATAATAAAATATATAACATTGTAAACCTCAATATGTGGAAAATAATATAAACAATAAGAAAAAACACAATTAAATGAATCTGAAATGTTATTTTGTAAATATATACTTAATTTTATTGTTTATTTATTTAACTGAGTTTCGAGATGTCATCTTGGCTTCGAACTGGCATGATCCTGCTGAATTGTGTTTGTTTTATCAATATTGTCCCATCATGGGTCCAGAAAGCATGTATTTTGTTTTAATATTTCAATTCCCCAACTTGTTTGATAATTCCGTAGCGGTTTTTAATCAAATTTTCTGTAATGAATGTTTTGTTTTGGATTGTTTTTCAGTGCACGCTTGTTACCATAAACAAGTTGTCTTTTCCTATAGCTCAGAAACCTGGCAATTACATATATTTTTCCATTTTTTGTTTCACCAATTGGATGACTTCTCCCAATGTCCTCGATTGTGATGGGTTGTTTTAGATTTTTATTGCATATATCAAGGACTAGTTGATCCGTATTAATGGGCGTGATGATTTGATCCTTATTATCTACAGGGGCAGGAACGTTGTTGAACCTTAGGCTGGTTCGTCTGGAGTATTATCTACAGGGGCAGGAACGTTGTTGAACCTCAGGCTGGTTCGTCTGGAGTATTATCTACAGGGGCAGGAACGTTGTAGAACCTCAGGCTGGTTCGTCTGGAGTATTGTTCCTGCTCCTCTATACGATTTTCAACCTCATTAATTTTGTTTATCTTGTCTTGCAGGGTTTGTATTTCTACGGATTGTTTAGCAATTTGGTCACTTTGAAATTTAATTGTATTATGGTTGTCTTCTATTTGTTTAATCAGAGGTTCAGTCTGGGTACGGACAGATTCGGCGACCATATCATCAACAGTAGACTGATTATACTTATTGACGCACTTTGAAATCATAGGTATGATCGAACCAATAAAAGTCTTGTTGCTTAAAGTGGATATAACAACATTAGAGAGCTTAACTACGGTCTGGGAATCGACTGTTGATTTCATCCCCCATTCCTGGCGTTTCTACTATAGTTGACAGAATAGAAACATTTTGTTGGACATTGTCGCTGTCTTGTCTTGCTCTTATTTGACGTTCGGTTTGTTTAATATTGGGGGATAAACCATCAGGACTCTCTGGTTGCCCACGTTTCAAGCCAGATCTTCAACATCTTGATGGAGTACCCGTCCGCTTGATTCGTTCCGCCATATTTGTTTACAAAATTTAACTTGTTTATATGTTGTGTATATATATATTATAATTTCAAATCAATTTAAATGGCAAAGTAACATAATTACGCCAGTACTAAGTGTACTAAGGTTTCATAGACTTCTCATACACATGAAGATACACTATAAATACTTATTGCTTCACATTTGCTCAGTTTCAGGACGAGAAACATGTATACGTCAGTCACCTGCGACGCCATTAATCAGATGGGTTGATATGACATGTAATATGAAAAATGCCATATAATAATCTATAAATATGTGATTTGTTTACAATAACATAATAAGTTAACTCGATACAACAGTATGTAATAAAGTTTGTCAGTGGTTTTCTCCGGGTACTCTGGTTTCTTCCACCAAAAAAACTGACCGCCTCGATATAGCAGAAATATTGTTGAAAGTGGGGTTAAACACCATAAACCTAACAGTTATTGTAATATGTCACTGTAAACAAATAACTTAATATGTTACTGTAAACAAATAATTTAATATCTTGTTGTAAACGAAGAACTTAATTTGTTATTGTAAACAAATATCTTATGTTGTAAACAAATAACTTAATAGATTATTGTAAACAAATAACATAAAATGTTGTTGTAAACAAATAGTGGTTTATTTACACTGACATTATGCAATTGATGACTTTCAATGAGGTGAATACAAGGGTTGATCAATCCTTGTATTTACCGAAATTGAAAGTCATTAACTCTTTTATTATATGACATTAAATCAAATTTGAATTAACACCAGGGTCAACTTTGTTCCCCAGACATCCCTGTCTGCACAACGTCTGCCATTATTAATTTAATAGTGTACCGAAAGTAATTAGTAAGAACGCATCTGATTAGTCGATGACAAAACTTAACTCGATGATGATTGGCTACTACTTTTAAGATAATTGGGAAACACCATTTCTATTTTAAGGTGTCTGGAGAAGCTTTGGAATATTATGTTCGCCTCTCGTGACTTTTTGCTCGGTGATTATAACGTTTTATCAAAGAACGTTAGTAGGGACGTCAACCAATCAAAAAAGACATTATCTGAAGTCATATAATAAACCAATAGAGGACGTTAGTCCTCATTACGGTAGACCTCCCCGGTAAACCACATACTGATACTCTATTTCTCGCGTCGGTCTCGCGAATATACTGATCGCGAGACTTAAATGTTGGGGCGCTGACATTTAAACCCGGATGTGTAAACCAGCATAGATACGAAAGTAAATTACTTTCACGAAAAAGATTTAAATAATAGCTACTTTGTTTTGTTTTTGTTAAATAAAATCTTGTATTTTCATTCCCAAGTCAAAAAATTTCAAAACGACATTTATTTCATTTACAACTGCGTCAATTCCGTAAATCCTGACGACATGTCTTTTCCCCACTTGAAATGATATTGCTTTTACAGTGTTCATTATTCACTGTCGTCAAAGAGCTCCGGTCTGAATTGTTTTGTCATCTTCCGGTAGAAGTCAATTAGGCATGTTTGACATACAGGCGACGACAAAAGGTAAGTATTATGATCATATAGTATTATTATATCTTGAATCCAGAAGATGTCGTTATCGGTCGATTATTTGTGTTTGTTTTTACCTATATGTTTCTGTGGTTAACTTAATAGATTACTCAGATATAGATAAAATGATGGACATAAACAATGAAAAATGCTAATAATGAGATTGAAATCATCAAATAAAGCAACAAAAAGTAGTCTATATGTGTAATTAAAGTACACAAACCCTTTGTAATGCTTATATACATGATAGTTTGCACTGGTGTGCCACCATGAATAGCTTTAGACTTACTACAGTAAAAAACACAATGCTTATTTACGTACATTCGTTCCGGCTCTGTCAGCCACTACTTTCCGGTTGGGTCCGAAAAATTGTTTTTCAGTAGTACCGGTTTTGTCTATGTAAAAAATTGAAAGAATAGCGAAAACAGCTCAATATCACAATCATGTTTCCTTTTTGTAATTTATTTAAGGTTCATTATAACACTTCTCAAGGGTATGTTCGACTTGCAAATTGATAAAAAGAAAAAAAAAAAAAAATTGTCTTCAATGAATAAAAGTTGTGTAAAAAAACAATAGCACATAGTCAAAATATTTTACATGTGGATGTTTTGTATAACATTAAAAGAAAGAAATACAAAACGGTTTGTGCAGAATTGGCATTCGCCAAGTCACCTTCGACAGAATGGTCATGATTTTGTATAAAACTTATAATTCTTTTTCTTTATTTGCTATGCAGTTGGATTATTGCAATATTCAAAGTGTTTGAACAAAAGTAGGAACTCTCACTGTTTATATAGATATCAAGTAACTCTTATTGTTTTGGATTAATTTTTGTTTTCAAATAATATATTGAAGGACAATAAAAAAATTTGTTTAAAAAAACAAATAAAAATAAAATAAAAATAGGGAATCGCATCGGTAGCGTAATGGTTAGCGTGCTCGCCTCGAGTGCGATAGATTGTGGGTACGAACTGCGGTCTTGTCAAACAAAAGAATATAAAATTGGCATTTGTTGCTTCTCCGCTAAGAACGCAGCATTAAGGAGAAAGAGCAAAGACTGGTTGGCTCGGAATCAGAATAATGTGTCCGAGTGGAGCGACATAGGCGTTATAATGGTTGATACCACCCGCGTACTAGTACTAGTTAGTCTTCAATGTTTGCACTGTCCCTAGTCCAACAATATAAGATTCCATACTTTTTCTCGTACTTTTCTATTCTACTTCATTTAACTTTCCAATGGATGTCATAGGAGACATAAAGGTATTTTTAGTATCATTTATTTCAAATACTAACGTCCTCTCTATAGGCCATGCCTACTCATATTTTATTTGTTTATCTGTTTTGACTGTAAATCAGTGTTTCATAATTACTTCCGTTGTATTTACGTCACTCAGAACAAGCGATACATTTAACGATATTACATTATATATAATTAATAATGAATAAAATCAATATGATCAATTCAAAATCAAAAGTAACTTTATAAACAATGTACGTACATCGACAACAATTTAGACATTTGATTACAAGAGCAGGAAGTACCAATGTCGTGATGACCACAACAATGTTCGTGTAAAACCTTATTTATGGTACGTTTCATATTAAGCCAAATATATCTCAACAAAAATAACAAGAATTGATTGATAACAGGATTACATTTATTAGCGGAAGCGTACAAGCAATTTCTTATTTATTTAGACAAATAGCCAAAGCCATTTTGAAGTTAATTCTTTAAGGGTTGTTTTTTTTATTTTTTTGGTCTCTATGTTTTTACAATGAATCATATTCTAAGCAAGCTGATTATGATTTTCAATATGTCAGACGAAAACAAGAAACGAAATGAGCGACAGCAATAACGACATTTGATTTTGAAGTTTTGCTTAACGTCGGTCGAGAGTACTACAGCAATGTTATTTTATAATGTAGCAATTCAGGAGACCAAATAATGCATTTTTTTTCTAATTTGAAGTGGCATTTTGTTCTAAACCAGATAATGAAATGTCACGTGGTACATTTTGTCTTAGACCGGCAGTCAGGTATCTTTAAACTGGAATTTACAAACATCCTACCTATATTATATATTTGGATTCAGAGGAACATAAGAAATCAAGTGGTACATTGTAATGCTAAAAGGGTAAGAGAAAAATCAGCTGAAAATTAAAAGGACTGTTAATATCATAGACATGATAATTCAACAGTTGACGTACAGGGTCATTCGGAAAGATCTTTCAGTTTTCCTTGAACAATTGCCTTTCTAATTTTAATAGCTGTTTGTTAATTTTTCCCTTATGTAAAATGTACCAATTGACAAATAGAAAACCATTGTAATTGTTTAATATAGATTTAATTTAATAAATGATTTAAAGTAAAATTCAGTGAAATGTAAGATAATGTGTATTGCATGTGTATATACCATGGTTTGAAAGGAAATATATATTAACATGGTATATATATATATATATCTCGACGATCCGTTACTCATTAAGTTCTCTGGTTGGTAGATTCCCTTAGACTTTATATATATATATACGTTTGTATAATATACTTTATTTCCTGTGAATGTATAATGAATTCTTCATTATCCTATACAATATATTAAAAATTGCTGAGTTAGATTGCTGTCAAATTATAATATTAAGTATATATGTACCATCTACACACGCTTATACACATGTCTTACGTCTATCCCTAGATTTGCCTTGCGAGAAAAGGTAACACTAGGATTATTGAAGCTCCTTTTTTTGGGAGTGGATGTGGTCGAGTGGTCTAGGGCGCTGGACGTAAGGCTAAGCGAATGGTGCTCCAGTGTATCAATGGTGTGGGTTCAATACGTCTGAAAATTAAACCAAACAGTGTTAGAATTAGATTTTAGAGCTAATTTTTGTTCTTCCCTCGACGGGATTTGAACCCACAACATTGATACACTGCAGCACCATTCGCTTAGCCTTACGTCCAGCGCCCTAGACCACTCGACCACATCCACTCCCTATATTATATCTGTCTGGACATTTGCTACAAACATATCTACATTGATGAGTAAAATACCATTTTTAATCAGTTTTAATGGTTTTGATTTCTATGTAATATATATGATCCTTAGGAATATTGTTTTCCAAATTCATGACAGTATTTTCTTTTTTCACGCTTTAAACATTTTGCTTTGTTCTATTTCTTTACGTTTTGGAGCACTGTGCGTTGTCTTCATGGAGGTGAATGCACGTCATAATTGGAAGCCATTTTATGCCGCTTGAATGTACGTTTTCACTTATAGCATTAGTTAAATATGATATGCGTCAAATGCCCATAAATGTCCACTCAACAACGGCGTGTCCATCGTTCAACAACCTGTTGTCAAACTCTCCAACACTTCGACAACGTTTTCGCAACAGGTTGATATAACATTGTCGAAGTGTTTGCTAGTTTGACAACAAGTTTATAAAAATATTGACAACTTCATAAAAATCGTTAACATGAAAATAAGGTATGCTAATGTCCTTTATCTAATATAATAATATCATAGCTTTTGTAATAGCTTTTGTAATCATCATCTCTAGCTGGTGTCCTAGTGAGAGTTGCCTTTCACCAAATTAATTCACACAAATAATGATAAAATTGATGATTTCCAATGCATGAGATAATTTAAATATATGAATAATTAAAGTCGTAATATGGGTACAGGAGTACCAATAATGAGGACAAGATAATCAGAAAATTAATCTTCGATATTTATTGATGGTTGTTATATCCATCTTCTGATGTAATTAAATAACTTGAAATAAAATTCAATACGTACGATTCAATGAACTATTTCTCAAGAAATTCTACGAACACATTGATAAGAATAATTAATGCTACAGTAACTGATTTGAGTAGTTTTTACATATTTTCATTTATTCATCATGGTCGATTGTCATCATATGCAAGCTTCTCATGCACGAGAAACGGAAAATAATAAAACGCAAAGGAGATGATGGTTTAAATGCTCACTTAGAAAATCAGGAAATTAAGTAATCAGTAATAAGCTGCATCCTAAATGATGAGAATCACGTAAAGTTTAAAGGAAATCAAAAATCTTGAAGACTTGCTTTCCTTCCTTGTTGATAACCCCGCGTCCGGAAATAATATTTAATACACGAAATAACATCAGAACGACAAGGATACCCGGATGTAACGTTTATCGACGGAAGTAAAGAGTACCACTCAGCTAGAGGCTAGGGGCCGTTTTATACTCATTTTAGGGCATGTGTTATTCTCATTGTTGAAGATCCTACTGTGACTGTGAAATGTAGACCAGCAATAAAAGTGATGTTCCTTTACTTTAATTTGTGTGCAAGTTTAATGTGGGATAGTCTCTTATGTTCATTTAAATATATATCCTGTTTATGTCATTTGGTTGTCTTGCTCCCAAAATGCTTAAATTGATGTTTGGCATTCCAATCTATTGACTTTTAGCGTACCCGATGAAGGTTATTCCAGACACGCGTCATGTGCACTAAGGTAGATATCTACGATTTCGTCACATGAGTGAATAATTATCGGAAAGGTTATCAGAATTCCTAAGTCGGAGGACAAACAGGATAGTGTCCAACAGAAAAAGGACAAACAACGGTCCACTAAACACTACTCAGAAAGTTAAATCCGATTAAAACGCGAGTTGAAAATGTCACACCATGTATGTTACCGGGCTATAACCAGTCGTGAAAACGTCACACCATGTTGGTTACCCGACTAAAACCAGTCGTGAAAAGGTAACACCGTGTGTGTTACCTGACTAAACCCAGGAGTGAAAAAAGTATCTCCAAGTTGGTTACCCGACTAAAACCAGTCTAAACATTTGGTTGACCGTTATGGAATATCTGTGTCACAAATTAACACGGATATGTTCCACCTGTTGTAAGCACTTCCCTGTCCTTTCCTCGTTCATAATTTATCACCGGGTTTGTAACTAGATTACAACGACGGGTGTCACTAATGGAGCAGGAACTGCCTACCCTTCCAGAGCACAGTTCACCCCCGGTTTTTAGTGGGGTTCGTGTTACTCGATCTATAGTTTTATATGTATGTTTTGTAGATCATTATTTGTCCTTTTCTTTTGGCCATTGGGTTGTCTGTTCATATTCGATATGCAGATTCTGATTAACGCTTTGGTATCTTCAAACTCTTCAGTACAATTCGTGTAAGCAGCAACGCTCTATCAAAGAAATAGTACGTGTGTAAATCAATGATTCTGAAGACAGTGAGTATGTCTCTTGGGATGAAATACTAATATCCTGACAACCTATTAAAAACTCCAAACAATGTATGGTTTCCATTATTTCTTAATTTAAGACAATACGAAATCATATCTGCACCTATCAGCTGTGTTTGATGGCTTTAAGGGCATTACCTAGATATGCCGGTGTTTCTACAAGTAACATGCCAAGTTTGGTTGTATTTGGTTCAGTGATTTCTGACAAGATTTAAATGTTTACGGACGTCGGTCTTGCGAATCGAGGACGAGCGACGGGCGCAAAGATCTGACAATATATTACCACATTATGTTAAAAGAATAATATATATCAAGAGGAATTGTGAATTGATGTTGTAAGTTAACATCATATATTTATTATGTTCGTTATTGGCTGCCTTGCTTCCACATCAACAAAATGAAGAGGGATTTACTACTGCTTCAATCTATTGAATAAAGACACATGTACCGAACAGTAGTGATGTAGTTAAGGAGTAAGTTTGTTGGGGTTTTTTTTCTTCAATTAATTAGAAATGATCAGTACATTGATTAACACTAAGATTGATTATAAGGATATTCAATATTTCATAGTGGTAATAGATAACAGACAAACACGAAATTAAACTGATTCAAGCGTATGCGTCACGTGGTTTAATTATATCTGAGTTAGTCTGAGAATGTCTGTGTTTCTCAACTTTGGAAGGCTCATAACTAGATTTGATGAAAAATTTATATTTAAATCGGGAGAAGAGTTACCAAATGGGTAATCAGAATCCGTAAATAGAAGAAGGACTGACAACACAATGGTCAAAGTACAAACAACGATGAAGAAAACATTACACATAAAACTAAAGAATCCCACTAAAAACCAACGGGGGTGAACTCAGCTACTTCGGATGGGTTTTAACTAGATTTTATAACAAGTTAAAATTTAAATCGAGAGAAATTCATTTTTCTTTCCGATTAGAGGGGAAAGTATAAAATATCGATATCTGAATAGACGACACAGCACCAGTGGACCGTAAGAAAAGTTTGAAGATATCAAAGGGTAATCTAAAGCCGTAAATCGACGGACAGACTGACAATGCAATGGCCAACAGAAAACGAAGAAAAAAATAAAACTTTAAGCTTGAAGATAAAGGAGGTAATTAGAAGCTATAAATCGAAGGGCGAACAATACGATTGACAAAGGAAAGGGGACACAAAGACATACAATGATCTACACACACTACATGGATTAAGCAAAGCGAACCCTACAACAAAACCGGAGGAGAACGCAGGTGCTCCACATTGGGAAGTACTCCCTACTCCACAAATATACCAGTTAGAGGAAACAATATAAAAATGCACAATCATGGTAGACAAAACATTACCAGTGAAGCATAAGAATAGCAAACGATCGTTCAACAAAAGCTGCGTGTGAAACAATGAATTTCAAAATATCAAGTTTTCCCTTCTTGATTCAAAATACCCACCGTGAAATCTTCATTTCTAATATTCTTTGTACAGTAAAATTGGAGTCAAAAGAGACGTACCGGGTATACTGTTTTAATTGTAACAGCGGATACGTGTATCTTGAAGACCTTGACACATCGAAATCCCGTACTCGTTGACAAGAACACTACAAAAAAAAAGTTTTAGAACACGTTTAGTGGGATTGCATTTATCAAGAACTGATGTATTTTTACAGATGTAGGACCTAGATTAGAAATAGGCGACGATTGAATTTCAACACATTGTAAAGCTTATTGACTTGAAAGGTTCGAAGATCCCATTCCCTTAAATTAAGGCTATTTGGACCTACTTTAATTATTGTTTCATTTGTTATGTCTTATGATGGCCTCGTGTACTATATGATATTTAAATGGTGCTTTAGATCATCGGCTCTTTTTTAATAATACTAATATTGTCATGTGACAATATGCATCACGAAAATTAAATGCATAATGTTCAGTATTAGAGCGTTCTTACGAAAACACTTCAATGACCACATCATTTCACTGAAAGGGGAAGCTTTAGGCCCATAAGACTGTTTAATCCCGACACTTTTTAGTGACGTACTCATACCAAGCTAGTAACGTAACCTGTCATGTATGAGTGTTAAGGGTATCGATTTTTGATTTTTCCTGTTTCTACGATTTTTCTATTAGAGTTTGGAATGGTTCCGTAATTGTGGTATTTTTATACCTCATATTACGTCTTTACCAATAAATCCACAGTATATCCTACTTCAGTATTTATAATTGTTGATGACCAATGAAGGACCCCTTCAGCTGACAATAGTAAACATATTTTCTACGAAATACAATTATCATCCATCGAATGTTGGATGTTACATGCAAGCATTATGTAACAATATTAATCCAGAAAGCGTATGTTTGACTAAATTGCCAGTTGAAAAGATTCATAATAAATTTTGTAAAACTATTCATAAATTTTGTAAAACTATTCTGGGAGTCCACAAAAAAAGCTCAAATTTTGCAGCTAAATGTGAATTAGGGAGGCCACCAGTTCTAAATTTTATAACTATTCTTGCACTTAAATATTTCAATAGACTAAAACAAGTTCCCTCTGATAGGTTGCTTGGAGAGGTCTATAAGGTAGATAAATCTCTATTTATTGATGGACACAGATCTTGGCAAAAATTTATTCACAACTCTCTACAAAATTGAATTTAACTAGTTTAGATTTTGATATTAATAAAATAAATCAGTTGTTAACTGACCAACATTCTAAGGTCATTTTAAATAAACTACAACATTTATCTACTCCAGAACATGATAATAAACTATTTTGCTTTGCAAATATCTATCCAAAAGATTTCATTTTACAAGTATCTGTCATTAAAACTTCCAGTAAATATTACTAGAGAACTAACCAAATTAAAATTAAGTTCTCATAGCCTATTAATTGAAAAAGGTAGATATTTTAGACCAAAAACAAAAGAGGAAAATAGATTATGCTCTCAATGCAATCAAATAGAAGATGAACAACACTTTCTTATTCATTGCACTAAATTTGCTAATGTTAGAAAACTTTTATTAAAAAAATTTAACATTAACCTGCAAGATCTGTGTCCAAGTGAATATATGAAAACAATAACTAGATTGTTAAATCCAAATAGTATTGATGACACTATGAATATATGTCACTATATCAAAGATTGTATGAGTATCAGATAAGTTTATTTATCTTTAATATGATATTTTGTCATTTAAAAATGTCATGTATTCATAATTATATATGTTTACTGATTTAATATCATGTTAATGTGGAGAGGACATCATTGTTTGATTGCTTTTTCTTATTAATAAAAACTTGAAACTTGACTCTACTGGGGATTCTAACACATATCTACCGCATTATAGAAATGCACGATAATCATTATACCACCGATAAGGTTGAGAAAATACAATACTAATTAATAAGATCCAACAACGAAATAGTACTTTTTAGTGATTAATTATGAATGCATTCACCGTAAATTATCTTTAATCAAGTAAAATATTTTTATTTGGGCGTCTTCATTTCGCTTTTATACTAATATGTACGAATCGGATTGTTTTCTAAATTATATTTTTCGTGATCCTTCACATATGTTTTGCTAATATTAAAGTTCTTTAGCCATGAACAAATGTATGTAGTTGGCTAGGTACCAAGTGTTGCTCTACATTTTCAGTCAAGCATGGTCAAGTACATTTATTTATTTGTATAACGTACTCTCCATTCAATGGACATATACACCTACACAATTACACTCTACTACAAACCAATTAAAACAACGTACTTACATTATAATAATTAAAACGTAGATCTCTAATTTCGTACGCACGACGCGCTTCTGTCATAACCTTCATCAAGTACACTCAACATTAGCTAGGGTGATGGCGTTTAACGCCACTATCAACAATATTTCAGTTATATCGTGGCGGTCAGTTTTATTGGTGGAGGAAACCGGAGTATCCGGAGAAAACCACCAACCTGCCACAAGTCACTGACAAACTTTATTACATAATGTCAAACATATTGGTAATAGTTTCATATTTTATGTTGTCTGTTCTTCTTCGGTTTACGGATTCTGATTACCCCTTTCGTATCTTCAAACTCTTCTTAACGAAGCAAATACATTTATAGTAATAAGTAAAATTGAAATTGTGTACCTATGTTGCTTCCACTGAAAACATAACATACAATACCATCAGATTAGGACCAAAGGTTTGTATGTACAAAGGGTGTAACCAGAAACCGCAAATCGAAGAAGGACAGACAATTAAATGCCCAAAACGTAAAGGGCAAAAGGTCTAACAACAATCTACAAAACTCTATACCGAAAACTCAAGATTGAGAAACACGACCCCACTAATAACTGAGGCTGAACTCATGTACTCCAAAGTGTAAGCAGTTCCCGTTCCACTAGACTAGCTGACATGAATTTTAAAACAATAAGTGTTAAACCAGATATTGGTTAGGAAACTATTCATTTCTTTGCTAAGAATTGTCGGTTTTGACTAACACTGTTATCTTTTAGGAAATTGGAGATAAGTCCTGTAATATTTCTTAAATTAGATGATAATTCCAACAAGCACAACATTATTCAGGAAACACGATATGCTTATTGGAAATTAATTAGGAAACAAATTTATCAATTACCTGTGACACTGATAACTACGAAATCAATTGCGGTTTATTGACAGAATGTTCATCGGCCAAGACGAAGAGGTTTTTAAATCATCTCATTAAATGTTTTTGATTAATATATCAATGCAGCAACGATAAATATACTCGTATCTGGGAAATTCATGGAAATAAACAGTAATCATATTATTCTGTTCTAGCTGATTATCAGGTAACTATTGCCTTTTACTACTGAGTATTGATGAACATGAATAAATCGGAAGTCTTGAATCATTAAATGATTGATGCAGATCGTTTAATAGTTGTGATGGTATGCGATTGTATTTTTTTAGATACTGGAAAGAGAGTATTTTACGCAAATACATACATCATAATTTTGCATAAGGCAACATACAGTCAAGCCTCGTGAATCGCTAAATACGATTCAATACTATCAAGACCAAGTTGATCCGGATGTTAATGGTACGGTCGAAGCACGTGATCTCAAACACGAATAAGTCGTTTCCTTGGATACAATATTACCTAGACTAAGATGACCAGGATATTGTTTTTACAGTCTAATTTCGCTATCTGGAACTACAATAAGTCGCTATCTTGAATACAATACTACCTGGAGTAAACTGACCCGGATGTTGATATTACAGTCGAAGCGTGTTATCTCGAACACGGATAAATCGTTTTATTGAATACCATTTTACATAGATTAAAGTGACCCGGATGTCGATTTTACAGTCTAACTTCTTTATCTCGAACTCTGATAAGTCGGTTTATTGTACACCATATTATATAGACCGAGTTGACCCGGATGTTGATGCTACAATCGAACCACGTTATCTCGAACTACAATAAATCGTTACCTTGGATACTATAATACCTCGACTAAAGTCGCCCTGATGTTGATGTTACAGTCGAACCTCTTTATCTCGAATTGGGATAAGTCCTTTTCTTGGATACAATATGTCATAGATTATGTGGCCCGGATGTTAATGCTATAATCGAACCTCATTTTCTCGATCTCGGATAAGCTGCTTCGTTGGATAAGCTAGAATTAAACATTTGGTCCTTTTCTAGAAGATTTAATTATGACACTAGGAAAGTTTTAACAGTAATGATCAGCAATTCCACCAAATAACGATTAACTACGTTTATTTCAACACTCTAATACAATGAGGTTTAACTGTACTACATTTAAGCAAAATGAGTAGTGTTAAGTTTACTAGTGAAACAGGAACTGCTTACCATTCCTGAACATCTGATATCAGCGCCGGGTTTTAGTGGGATTCGTGTTGTTCCATTTTATAGGTACGCACAAAGCCAAAATATTATAAAGTCATATAAAATAAAAGTATTTGGGAGCCAAAAATCAAAGGTCCTAAGCAGGATATCCAAAATCGGCTACAGCCAACCATGCCTAGGGAGGATAACTTTAGTCTTAATTATTACATACTTTAAATAATTTTGTTTATATAGCATATATTTTCTTATTTTGATGATGATTTATGATGATTTGTAAACTTTCCTTTTGATTTTTACATACGATAATATCTATTATTGATCAACAAGTGTGATACAAACGT
Source organism: Bathymodiolus brooksi (assembly GCA_963680875.1). Taxonomy (NCBI): domain Eukaryota; kingdom Metazoa; phylum Mollusca; class Bivalvia; order Mytilida; family Modiolidae; genus Bathymodiolus; species Bathymodiolus brooksi. The sequence continues at coordinate 102,956,552 of OY804580.1, forward strand.
ATTATACTGACGTCAGTTACATCACCTTGACAAATCATCGATAAAAGTACGATCGCTGATATGCTCAAAAATTACTTCTAATCGCATCTTATCTTAGGTTTCAGGTTCGATGAGAATCAACAATAGAAATATTAATCAAATAGTATAAGAATTTAATTATCGTTTATTTGTGTTTGCCATTGTCACAATACGTGGAATCTTTAGAACCGGATGTTTACTTGCAAGCAGAAGGATGAGATCAATGTCTTATGTCTTAATGTAGCAATATACGATCATCACGCGAACGTTAGTCAACATTGCTGGTGAATAATATAGCATATGAACTGTCCCAAGCCAAATCATTATTCTTACGATATTCTTCCTGTATCCCTTCGGAGAGTTTGTGTTGTTTTCTTCTCTTTTTAATTCTAATATGCTTTGTCAATGTGGATGTTGACATTATTCATGGCTCGTGGTATTGCAACTATTTAAACTATTTATTTGAGGGGCATCATTGACCCAGTGTTTAAGGTCGATGACTTCTAACCAGAAACCAAACTCCACTAACGTGTATGGATTTCAGTCCCGAAACCCAATGCAAGTATTTAGATTAGATTTTCCTATCTATCCAAGTTCGGTTGCACCTATCAATTCGCTATAACTGTCGTGTGTGTGTGTGGGAGGGGGGGATTCACCCCTCATTATCTATAGAAGAGTTTTATTTCCTGAAACGTCATCTTTATCTGAGAAACAGGCTACTGGACCAGGGTTATGAAAAGATTCGCCTTATTCGATCTATTAAAAAGTTTATATTCCGATACCAAGATCTTGTCGAAATATATTCCGTCTCTGCAGAGACGATAATAAACGATGGATTTTCATAGTGAAAATGTATAAAGATAAGGAAGTCAACAAAAATGTCAAAAATATTTATCAATGTGTGACGTAAAAGTGTGTTTGACATTTATTTTCGTAGTTAAAATACTTCAGGTGACTCGGGGTTGTTGATGGAGATGGTTCACGATAGATGTTCCACCTTCCTCATTGAATTTGATACTGCTTTGACAACTAGTTTACCTATTTTGTTCCAGTATTGTTATAACTACTGTTATAGTGACAGCCGGAACCACTGAGCCGTAATGAAAGCGGGAGATTTTGGCGCTTTAAAATCTGATTCAACCCACCATTTCTTTAGAAATGCCTGTACCAAGTCAAGGTCATTACGGTTTTCACAGTTTTCCGGTTGTTGACTGATTTTATCTGTTTATATACTTATGAGTTTTGACTTTCCCTTTGGAAGATTGTTCGGAGTTCGGTAATTTTGTTATAACCCTTATTGAAAATGACAATAGGGCAATCATAAACAAACCTTAGCGAATACCGAAGCGGCAATCAAAAAATCATAGGACAGTCGTTAATCGCAAAACACAATTCAATGGCCACGTGAAAGGGGAAAAGGGAAAAACAATGTTCAACAAAACACAAAGATTGAATAACACGAATCCCTCAAAAACAAGGGGTGTGCTCAGGTGGTCCGGAAGGGCTAGTAAGCAGTCCATGTTCCACCAGCGATACCCGTCGTATAAATCGCAATAAAATCAACTGATGACGGGATTATTACTACGATAAACATATCCGTGGTTATCTGTAAAACATATATTCCGTAGTCGTTTACTATGACATGATGGCGACCCTAGCAACTTCCGAAGTGATGATTTCAACCTGATCACTCTTCCAAGTCGTCATGATATAGCTGAAAAAACTGAAAGTAACGATGTTGTTTTTATTGTAGAACACTGCTCTCTTATTATTCTAAATTAGAAAATATTGTATTATAAATTATGATATTTACTGATAGCTTTGCGTTACTATGACCAACCATAAGACCGATTACTTATCTTATATCAAGTAAGCATTATATCCTGTCGTCTGCGAGCTTCTAATGGATGTTGATCTTCTACGTCATATTGCCTTACAAGTGAAATTCTATTTACTAATTAAACCATATTCCATATGAGCCAATTAATCGACTTACTTATCTCGACTTAATTATAAATAAATTTATATTTGTTTATTAATAGCAAAGGGCTCGGCAGTTTCATGTCTTGACAACAACAAAAATCAACGACGTCTATTACGAACACATCTTACCACAATCGTCTACAAAAATGAGCAAACAAGGAACAAAAAAATACTTGATCACACGCTTTATCCTGCAATTGGGTTTATTTTTTGTCATAATAAATGGGTTGAAATAAACTTGCTTTATTATGACAGTGTCATAAAAACACTTTTCACATTAGCCTAATAAAGCTGTTAAGCCAGCCCCTTACCGGAAATACTATTGAGGTATCAATGGGATTTCCGTTATTTTATTTTTTTTTATTATTAAATAAAAAAACATTTTTTTTGCCAATGTTATAAATACAATATAGGTGTATATTTATCCTGCACTTGTTTGATTCTGAGTACTAATAAAGGGGGTCAAATAAACTTCGGTGTTAGGTGTCATGAACCTAATAGAGCATTTCTGGTACCTGATTTATGTAGAGCGACAGAAAAAAACGGTAACAGTATAAGCACTGACGTCACATGCTCGACCCAAGAACATCATGAACGACTTTGTTCCACACACGACATATCCGAAAGAACATCAGTGGTGTAATGGTTACTATTAGGTTGTAGATCTTTGGCTGGAGTCCCAGTTGGAACAAACCAAAGATAAACTTGTTATTTTTTGCTTTTCTACAAAGCAATGAGAATTAAGAAATAAAGCAATGACTGGTTCACTCGGAAGCAGGATAATATGTCCGAGTGGAGCGACATTTGGACTGTTTTATCACACTATGATGATCCAACTTAAGGAGTTGGGCTAGAACAATACAGAGACATTAACATCATCTCAATGAATGTTAACTTTTGTTTGCTGTGATATACATGTAGCTGAACATTTGCTCATTTGGTGTTAAGCATCAATCACTCACTCATATCCACGAGAATATCAACGATGCGGTTTTGGGCACAAGCAGCAAACAAGTATTTTTTTCTAGTACAGTAATTAAAGAAATAAATTTGATATTCGTCGCAACTAACTTCATATATATGAAATGTCATCTAAATTACAACATATGATGCACAATAGATAGAGGGTAGGAGAATTTGAGCAACTGGAAACTCCACAACAATTGTTAATGTATGCTAACAATAAAAACGTAGATACAGCCAAACCCGTATTAAGAAGTCACATCTGAGGCAGAGAAAAATTGGAATTGTATGACAGATGATATCTTTAATGCAAGTTGCTGCTTAATAGAGGTGACCACATGTGCGGGTTTGATTGCATCTATTCAAGTGCAGATGATGCGTTTCTGTGATAACCTTTATCAAAACAGTGATCATTTTCTATATGTGCACTCGAAATTCAAATTAGCTTGAAATACACAAACTATGCGCGCCGACAGCAGGCATTTGATTACGGATACCGACGTTTCTTTTCTTACTTAAACACTTAAACCAAGCGTCTTGTCAAAAATGTATTTGTAGCATTGCAAACTGAACATAAAGATCACCACTCATTATTTCGTAGACATTAGGCCATCGCAAGACGATACCATACCGTCCGCATCAAAATATTAAAACAGTCTTTAACATTTTGTTTTTCATTATTTAACACTTAGAATGTGCTTATCACCCGGTTTGTAACGAAAGTAATACGACGGCTGCCGCGTGTGGAGCAGTAATTCATTACCCTGCCGGAGCACCTGCGTTTTAGTGGGGTTCGTGTTTCTCAATTTAGTTTTATGTATAATATGTTGTAGATCGTTGTTTCCCCTTTTTTCTATTGGCCGTTGTATTGTCTGTCTTTTTTCTATTGGCCGTTGTATTGTCTGTCTTTTTTCTATTGGCCGTTGTATTGTCTGTGTTGCGTCGATTTACAGCTACTGATTACCCCTTTGGTATCTTCAAACTTTTTTTGCTTTGTAAACACTGTGATGTGGTATGTTTGGGATAGACACTGATCGTCAAATATTTTTATTTCGAAATTTTGCCTGACTGGATTATTCTTTACTGGACCATGCATATCTGAAGATTTTATGCTTAAAAAATATATATTTCTGTATTTGTGGTTGACTTCACAACCAATGACTGGCAATGGATACACTTTAATCTGGTATGTTTAATTTCAATATGAATATGAGTTACCTGATCGTGGTCATTGTAGTATTGTATACTGACGATCCGTACTCTGTCAATAAACGGCAGGCGCGTAGCTCCCTATACGCCAACACGCAGTTGCGTGCACATCGGCGTGCTGAGAAAAAAAATAAAGAGCAAAAAAAATATGGAAGACAAACTACCAGAGCCAATCACCCTGCAGACACGCCAAAACAGTATTGGAAAGTTGCTTTGTACTATGCGTTTATAGACCACATGATAATGGAATTGGAGTCGCGTCTGATAAAATCAGAAAATCGCTTCTATGCACAGTATCTGCTTCCTCGTGTTATAGGAAATATTACGAACGAACAAATCGCGACTTTGTATGAGACATACGAGACTGACCTGACATGTAATTTAGACGAATTCAAGATGCTCGATGGCGAACACGCTGGAGTATAACACCTCGCGATCAGATGCCAACTTCACTTTGTGAGACACTTGATGCGGTAAACCCGGTGCTATATCCTTATATAGATACCATCTTGTGTATCATGTTGACAATGCCGGTAATAAGTGCTACCGCAGAGCGATCGTTCAGTGTACTACGTCGGTTGAAGACATATGTACGATCAACAATGAATAACGATAGGTTGTCATCGCTAGCATTAATGCATATCCATCGCGATTTCAGTGTGGATTTAGACAAAGTTATGGAGAAGTTCGTGTCTGCTAAGACACGAAGAACAGATTTTGGGCAATTCTATTAAGTAAATTATGTCTAACAAAATCATGAAATCAATGTGTTGCTTATGTATTCAATTTACCCATGAAAACACCTCAGAACGCACCATTTTGCATCAAGTCAGCAAAAAAAAAATCGGGGGGGGGGGGGGGGGGCTAACCCCACCAGACCCTCCCTTTTCCAGGTTTGGTTGATTGCACTGGAAAAAAGGCTAGCTACGCCCCTGAACGGTATATAAAATCCGAACGGGCTATCCAGAAACAACGGCACCACCGGACATATAAAATACAATACGAAGACAAACAAAACAAAAAGCTCAGAAGATGAGCAAGACGGCTCCACCAAAACAAAACCTGGAGAGAAATTAACTGTAAATATTGTTTTATTTCAGGTTATAGATTTAACCAAAAATCATAAGATATGAACTAAGACCAATATAACCTTGATCTAATATACATGTACCTGTTTGGCTTATGAAAATTACCCATGTTCGACGCTATGCATGTATATTTTGCAGGCAAAAACAACATGCTCAGATTAATATTATGTATGACGTAGACCAATTTCCTTTAAAGAATATCGGTTAATTAGACATAGAAAGGATTAACTATTTGTGTTGTCTAAACCTATCTTAATTGAACTTTTAATACCAAGTTAACACATGGTTATATATTTAAAAGGTCTCTTAGAACAAATCTAGCAATAGCATTGCAAATAATTTAATTCCATTTCATAATATGATAAGAAAATTTAAACAGTGATGGTAAAACAATCCGCCAATATTAACAAATTGAGTAATATGCATGTTTATAACATACAAATTTAGGTTGTAAAATAAGAACAAATGGCCTTAGTTAAGTAAATAAAACATAAGTTTTCACTGGAAGATTTCCCCCTAGAATTTCAAAGGTATATATTGTATGATAATTTTACGAACGTACCACACATGGTATCAAGGTAAGTAGAAGTATTATAGTACGATTTATATACAACGCTCACGTGACATTGCATGTTGTCTGTATTTGTAATGATGTTTCGAACTTTAATTTCCATAATCTCGTGATCAGGATAACGGAGAAACGTTTACATCAAGGATATCGTTTCCATAAATTATTGAAAATTTCGCTGATTGTTATTTTCGCTATAAATATCTTGTATTTAAATACAATTTCATGTGCCACAGAGATCATGTCTCTTCCATGTTTCCAAGTAGAGAAAGTGAATGTGACTGTATGTGAAACTGTAATTTTACATCGAAAATATAATTCCTACATATATAGCGTTTTTTGTATGTATGCAAAAAAACATTCCGCTTAAGATTTTATTACGAAGCTAGTGAACTGCAACTTTACATTGTGCAAGATCTTGCGCTGGAATTCAAAAGTGTTTAAAAGCCATTAAAATATATTTGCACATCATCCACTCCAGACACAACGAAAGAGTGAAGTGGGTCCGAACGTACACAAATGAAATGACACGGTTTTATCAGTTGCTATTTCTTTTTAAATCTATCCTGTTGCTTTTAGATTCAAGGTACATATCTGAAAATATTATCAAGCTAGTTTCTGGTCTTTATTTTTTGGATAGTTTGCCCTTCAAAGAGAGATAACTCAATGCAATATGTATCTAAATATAATTTTCGTCAAAAATGTATTTCTCATTAGCAGTAAGCAATACTTTGACGGGATTGATGACATTATTCTAAAGTCGACTAATCTCCTTGTTTAATGGATTGACCATTTACATTCATTCATTCGAACTATCCAAAGTACAGTATACTCAATCTCCGAAGCAGAAGTTACACTCTTCCTAAATAGTAATTTCTGTATTCAGGGAAAGTATCATATCCTCTGTTTCGGAGATTGAATTATGCTAACAGGTACTACAAATAGACTACATTTTATTTCGAGTTATCAAAGTTTTCAGCTTACCAGAGTTCGAGACTTGGATATTGTTGTTATTCTATTGGATAAGCAATGGTGCCACTAGTGGAGCAGGATCTGCCTACTCTTCCGGGCACCTAAGTTCACCTTCGGCATTTAGTGGGGATCGTGATGCTTGATCTTTAATTTTGTGTGCATTGTTTTGTGGATCGCTGTTTGTCCTTTTGGCCATTATGTTGTCTGTTCTTATATTTACAGATTCTGATTACATAAACCACGTTTATCAACAAAAGCAAATAGAACACTATCCTTATCCTAATTTTTTATAATAAGTATGATTTTGGGGGCCTAAATGGATAACAGTCGACAAAGAGCTATACGAAGGATGTGATTCTGTAGACTGTTCGTCATTGTCATAGTGTCAGAAATACTACAAACATATTTTGTTATTGTAAATAATTTACTTAATAGCAAAAATTATATAGAACCCGTCAAATTTCATCGGCTCCTATTTTGAACCGAGTAAGAGAATTCAAGTGTATTATGAAAATCCCCGATTACTCCAACAACGCTAAACTCAACAATTAATTGACAGTTGTCTTGATAATAAGGACATAGGTAAACCATGATACAAGCAATTTAATTTCTCTTTCATCTTTATCTTTAAATTTCACAATAATTTCTAGGTTCACAATAATGTATTACGATAGATTAGGACGGACTGGGGTCATATATTACACAGAACAGATTAAAACCTTTTTAATAATCCAATCTAATATAGTACTCGATTGTGTGGGATATCATGACTTATTGGATTCCAAAAAACACTATGCATGCTTCCTATAAAATAAATAATAGTCCGAACATCTAAAATAGATATCTAATACAGAATATATAAGGGTAATAACAAAATTACCGAACTCCGAACAATCGTACAAAGGGAAAGTCAAAACTCATAAGTATATAAACAGACAAAATCAATCAACAACCGGAAAACTGTGAAAACCGTAATGACCCTGACTTGGTACAGGCATTTCTAAAGAAATGGTGGGTTGAATCAGATTTTAAAGCGCCAAACCTCCCGCTTTCACTACGGCTACAGAAAGTATTATCAAATTTAGTGCGCACGATGCGTTTCTGGAATAACTTTAATCAGGTACGCTCAAATCCAACATATGTGACTGCCAAATAAATTACAAGTCGAACTTTGCTTGTCTTTTCTGTCCGCATTTTCAATTTAATAAGTCATCTACGCCTAACTACATCGTTTATTGTGGGTTGGGAAGATACCGTCTAGAGATACACGTAATGGTCAAATTGAGAATGATATTGTTCTGGGCTAACAAGTTCAATGGTAGCCTTTACAAATTAATGAATGCCCAACATTCAATCAAATAGAATACATGATTTTAAATCGATATATTGTGTTAAGTCTATTTGATATTAATGGTCTTTGCTATCTATATTTGCCAGTCAATTCAATATCAGTATAATTGTGCTGAAGCCTATTATTCAGTAGAGATTGTCCGATCAATTCATCTAACATTACATTTGTTTGATTGATCTTGAAAACTCATGTCAAGGACAGCTTGATGAGATTTTCAATTAGAATTGTGTTTTGAATAACACCTATATCAATTACTTTTAAAAATAGAATTTCAATACCTAAACAGAGAACCTTAATTCAGAAATCACTATAGAAACCAGAAGATGTCAAACTCATACAAATGAGCTTACAGAATATGTCATTTAAGACAAAAAAATATTAGCCATGTATTTCATTATCTATTATTTTGTTTATAAAACATAGAAACATGAAATTGTAATACATGTATGTACCAACACTTCATAGGAATTAATACAGAGAAAGATGTTTTGTCTGCTTTTTCAACAAAGAACTGTATATAACTATGACCAATTGTGTGTCTACACTCACAGGGGGACTACAATCATACAAGTTCATTCTTTTCTGTAACGCAGGAAACAAAATGCAAAAGATGCTACACATAAACGGAAGTCATCGGTATTTTGGAGTTCCTTATTGCTAACATATTTGTCGATGTTTGGAGAGCACATATTTCCACAAGGCATCGGCATCTGATACTGTAACAAACTGTGCCCCTCTTCTGGTCGATCTTTTCCTGCTGCGTTTATACAACAAACATCAAAGGTAAAACAAAAACAGGTCCAGAAACTAAAACCTTCAATCTCACTTTCATGCATATTTTGTATATTAATAATCTTCTGTCAATTAATGATCCAAACTTATTCCCTTAAAATACTCACAAAATTACAACAGAAACAGCTTCTTCTGTCTCATTTCTTGACATTTACCTCAATTATTATACCAATTGCCAACTTTATGTCAGATACAATGACAAAAAAGACTACTTCAATTTTGCCATTATGTTTTTTTCCATGCATTTATAGTACATTTTGTATTAATGTAATCTTACATTTCTTTGTTTCCAGCGTATATCTGAAATTCCATCGACATGTGTTTTGTATTTACTACTTTAATGTGAGGGGTTGATTTTAGTAGCGTTGCTATTGTTTGCTGCTTAAGCGGCCCTTTCATAATGTCAGCTTTGGATAATACCAATATCAAAATCATATTGTATGATTCATAATTTTAAAGTACTGTGTAGATAAAAGTTAGAATAAATAAGCAGGCATGATCTGTTATATGTCGGATTGACATTAAATAAAAGTAGACAATATACAAATATATACATATATATTGATAATAGGATTTCAAATACATTCGTAAGATTTGTTTATTTAATCTTAGTGTCTGGTCATACATGGTAAGCTTGACAAAAGAAAGTGAAATACGTCAATAGCTGTGTGAAAATTATGACAATAATATCCCATATTTTAAGTAGTACAATGTAGTTTAATAATAAAGTATCAAAGTGTATGTTACTGGGTTCTAGTAATGCTCGGGTTTAGGTTTAGATTTATGGTGCTTAACGCCACTTTCAACAATATTTCAGTATCACATAATGTTGTAATCTCGCCATGAACGGAGTTCGAACTCACAACATTAGTGGTGATAGGCACTGATTGCACAGTTAGTTGTAATACCAACTACCATACGACCACGACGGCCCCTAGTAATGCTAAGAGATACCCCAATTATTTCTATAAATAGCTCGGTATATAAGTACATAACCAATTTCAATCATAGGTGATAATGCATACCTTTACATATCCCTGACGATAATTGACTTAAGGATTTGTGTATCTAGATTTAATCAGATGGTAATCTCACTGAACATGTAAATATTTAATACATGATTTCAATGTGGGATATAGTTTTGCATATTATATTATACCTGTATATGTATAATTAACGATTTCTTCTTGTAAAATCAATACCAAGGTAACAAACATACAATTCACATCTTGTGCGATCAATTGTGAATTGTTTCCTTGTTCCAAGTACCTGTTTAGTGGTTAAGAAACTATTTAAAGAAATGCAATTCAATCTTTATTTATTTAAATCGGTAGCTTTCACAGGTAACATTTAAAGGCATTATTTAAACGTTATGAAAATCAGTCAAACGTCATACGGACTCTGATCAAGTTGGCTATGGGTGGCGTCAAAGGGTGCCAAGATCAAACATTTAGATGATTCGGCTGCGGGACACGACTCTGTGATTTGTATATGAAATATTATACATACTTGAACTAAGACCGTGGATAGCAAAGGATATTGACATACAGAAAAAAGCCGAGGGGTACCAGTAAAGATATTAGATTTAATCAACGAAGATTTACCTGTCAACAACATCAATTAAGGAGATGAAACCTGACATCGTAAGTGAAACTGTCACAGTTGTATCGCTGCCCAATTATGTAGAAAAATATGACATTAGCGTGTTGGACTTCATGGCCGTTAAACGATATCAAGACAAAGTGAAATGTGAGCCATATTTAAAACCGGTGCACTTTACAGACACAATTTACTGTTTTCCGAAAAAGGATACTAAAAGGAGATATGTGAGTCAAACGTATTTCGAACCACGTGTTAAACCGAAGAGGTTTTCGGAATCTGTTGTTATATATCCAAAACGACCAGAGAAAATATTTGTAGCATGTATTGACTATCACATAGACGAATGTAGAAAGTGGTTCCGAACGAGTATGGAATTTACTGCTAAGACAATCACTACTAGGAAAATCAAATCTAATTATATTAGTGAAAAACAAACAAATGGTGATATTAACCACAATACAGACTTTAATTCAACAAGTGACGGACCAGGGGCCTCACAAATATTACTGCCAAGGTTTGGCCTAGGAAACGAGGAAAACGAAACCCTAATGAATGGAGATGTTGAATATGAAGATCTTTGCAATCAAATATGGAGATAATGATATGTTAATTGGTTTATTAAAAAATCAAAATAGTGCGGAAGTTCCTCCAGGAGACAGATTCGTCCATCACCAGTGTTTATTATCCCGGTTTATTACATGATTTAAAAATTAGATTCTAGAAAAAATAACAAAGATAACATCGTGTATGAAATTTGTTCCAATTCATCAGTTATGACAAGAAAATTATGGTTTTTAAATATCTTGTCTCTTGATTAATGGGATATGCATCATGTGCAATGAAGTGAAATTATGTTTAAAACGATAAATTATATAGATGTGTAAAAGTATGTTTTTGTCAATATTATTGTAGTATATAATATTTACTTAATTTATTTGATTTTTGCCATATTGATTTACAAAGAGGCTTACTTTCCAAATTTGAATTAACATGGTTGATTTAAGCCTGAACAGGATTAAATGTGTAAAATAATACACGTTAAAATCCCCACTTTTTTAATATCAGGACGGACGCAATGAGTTTTTAATATATTGAATTTTTTAATGTTTTTATATATAAATTTCCTACAATAAACAGTGATCATGTATATGTGTGATTCAGTTTCACTAAGAAGGGAGGTTCCCGCCCATAGCACTTTTTAACCCCGCCACTTTATATTGAAGTGCCTGTTTCAAGCCAGGAAAGTGAGTGGTCATGTATATGTCTGTTAGGGGTGTTGATCTTACCCATTTCTACCATTTTAGCATTGAATTGTGGAACTGTTCCGACAGTATGGTATTTTTTTCCCATTTTATTTTCTCCCACAATATACAGTGGATTCGGATATTTCGTATTAGTGTTTAAAACTGAATCATAAGGAAATTGATATGTATTTACCTAAAACAGATTTAACTTTAAGACTTTTATTTGATATTAATACAAATTCTTCTGATGTTATAATATTTATGATATGTTTTTGTGTTTAACATTGATAAAATACTAAGTCATGTTGGAATGCTGTTTAAATTCCATCCCACGTGTATAGTATAACAACAAACTTAAACGTTAAATACAATGCAAAATACAAAATTATGTATTTCCACTCAAAGGGCCCTCAGGGGTCAAAATAATGAGCAATGACATAACGAGAGAAAAGTGCTGCTGCCTGACAAAGTGAGACATAAATGATATAGAAATAAATAAATAGTAATGGGCTTCAAAATTTAGCAAAAACATGCTTATATAGGGTTAGGATTATTGTGTTTAACGCCACTTTCAACAAAAACATGCTGATATAGGGTTAGGATTATTGTGTTTAACGCCACTTTCAACAAAAACGATGTTATATGTATAGGATGTGATTACATGTAAGTTACATGAAATAATTTATTGTATATATGAATTTATATTTTATTGCAGAATCGCTTTATGTATCATTGTTATTTGAAGAGATTGGATCGGCCTATAATTTAAAAACGATTTAATGCTTTTAGTTCGGTTTATAGATGTCAAAATAATTAAATTCTTGAATATTGTTATGAAAAACACAACCCCGCCATGTTTTTTACCAACAATATTTTGTTTTGTCCCTTAATGAAGCCTCATATAATACAAATCTGTATAAAATCGTACAAAGCTCACATACAAATGTCACATATTTAACAGATGTATCCCTATCACCGAGGTAACAATGAACGATTGTTCAATTATTGAAATTCAATACAGTTTTACCTCTATATTTAGAAAGAAAGGGAAAATTTACCAATTAAGTGTAAAAACTAACACATTTAAATGTTAGAGAAAGCTTCCATTCATATTTTACAGTCGACATTCAGACAGATATAATATGATGAATTTGCTACTTTTAAGTACATTACATAATAAAATCGATTCATTTGAGAGAGTGAAGAAATATTTTGTGCAAGTCAGTTAATATTTCGTGAATCTTTTGAATTGGCAATCGTTTCTAACACGAATGAAATACATAGATTACTATTTTATTCAAAATTATGCAATCGTTGTTCAAGTTGACAAAAGATATCAAATTTTATTAAAGCATGCATAAATCATGAAAATGAAATATGTAAAAATTCTACTATATAATATTTGACATCAAATTGATCATGCTAGATACAAGTAAACAAACAAATAGGTTACCAACGTAATAGTTTGTTAATCTTAATATTTGAACACATAACAATATGAAGAGGTACTTGTCACTTATCAAATAACACTATGATTTAATGATAGGGGGTAAATATTATGGTATGACATATTATAAGAAAAGTTGGCCAACAGAACGGTACAAAGGGACACACAATTATCGACAAAACAATACACAGAAAACTAAACATTGAGCAACAAGAACCGCACAAACAACAGGAGTGAACTCAGATGCTCCGGCAATGAAAGCAGCTCCTGCTCCACTAGTGGCATCGACATGTTAATAGATATTCAAAAACTTATCAAATAACATTATGATTTAATGATAGGAAAGGTTATTGTATGACTTTTACATAATACATATTCAGAAACGATATCCGTGTTGTACATAGAAAGAGATGCTACTCATGCAGCAAACCAAATCACTCTAATTATTATAGGACTTTGTTTCGTGGATTTCTTTTTATTATTGTGTTTTCCTTTTTCATTGTACTTTTTGATTTTCCTTGATGGTTGTATCTATGTTATTTCAATATTCCTAAATAATGCAAGTTAATTAAAATAAGGTTATTCCACATTGGGCATAGGTAACCTTATCGAATGTTGGCTATCATTTTAGGCCCTTTTGTGTACTTGCACCCAAAGACTTTTGAATTATTTGGTTATCCAATCTTTGGACTATGAGCATATCTGATGAAGGTTATTCCAGAAACGTGTCGTGCAAATTAAATTAGATATATATTTTTTTATTGTTATTAGTTGGACACTTATATTCTGCCTCCGCCTTGTGGGAAGTATATTAGTTATAAAAACACACAAATTGCCTTCAATCTACCTTTCACAATGCACTAATAAAGTGATAAAATGAACTTAAAATAGTGTAAAATAATACCTGTTAAAGATAACAACATTCTTCCTTTATCATTTGATAATACAAGACAATAAGGATGGATTAGTTTAGTTTATAATTATTTTATTTGATCAATGATACAAACAGGATCACACACAAGCCTTACCAACTTATGGCGTCTTCTCCTATATATACAATTATTATTCCATTCAAAACAAGAAAAATACAATTTTAGCAGATAACAGACAAAGCTGAAAATAACCAAAGAATAAAAAGAAATGAGGGCAGTGTGTGTGTGTGTGTGTGTGTGGATGCTGTATGGTGTTTGGTTAGTACATTTAAACAATTCGAAATCGTTTAGACCTGTACATGAATCTAAAAACTTGAGAGAGAAAAATAAAGCAATTATCTGCATAATGGATTGATCATTGATTATAGTACTAGCTGTCAATAACCGTGATACACCTTTTATAGACTGGTCACAACATAACAACATACATATTCTGAATCGATCTGATCAAAGATCTCATTTATTTGTAAAGAATCAAATGAAAACCAAAACAAAAACCACACTGTTGGAACAGTTCCAAAATCCAATCACACATTGTAGAAACAGACGAATAATCGATACCCCCACCACCCGTGTATACATGCCTACTCACTATCCTGGCGTGGTACAGGCAATTCAATAACAAGTGACGGGATAATGATATGAAGATAACACATTTAAAGATTTCTACCAGGAAAACCACCTAAAATTGATAATAAATCAAACCCCACGTTTTTATGTCTATATATTATATAGTCGACTAGGAAGTTATGAAAGTTACAGCGCGTGACAAATTGTTTTGTACTTGTGTTTGTCAAATATTCACTTCTTTAGAATAAGGTTTTTATTACCCCGTATGTTGTGCAAGATAAATAGAATATTTAATTCACCTTTAGAACATGAAAACGAGTGCGTAAAGCTCCCAGCAAGCAAACGGCAACTTGAGAGCACTAACTTGTTGAGGTTTGGTTTTATGGTGTTTAACGCCACTTTCAACAATATTTCAGTTAAATCGTGGCGGTCAGTTTTATTGATGGAGGAAACCGGAGGACCAGGAGAAAACCACCAACCTGCTGTAAGTCACTGACAAACAGGAACACATACTGTTCTACTCCTCGCCCTGAGCGGGAGTCGAACGCACAATATCAGTGGTGATATGCACCGATTGCATAGGTAGTTGTAAATCGAACTACCAAATGATCACGGCCCCGACGACCCTTTCCAACTTGTTGAGAGGTGGCTTTGTATTGGCCGTATTTGCAAGGCAAACCTTTCCGACCTTGTCTAACATATTCTCATTTTCCTATGAGTTTATCACAGATTCATCTTTTAGCCTACAATATTGTTTGTTTATAACATGTTCTTGTCACGAACATAGCTAAAATACTCATCACTTGACGTTTAAACAACAATCAATCTATAAATGGACCATTTCAATATAAAATTTTGACAGGATAAGGTAAGTTTGTAAACAAACCGCGAAAATCTGTAAAAAAAAATAATTAACTAAACTATTAATTGACTATGGTATACCAACGAGCAGAACATGTTTTACGCCAAACTGTTTACATCTATATTAATGAAGCAACTATCAATCTTTGTCATTCATTGTAACATCAGAACACTGGTACAAGATCTTATAACACTTGCTTTGACATTTGAGCTATCTTCTTCATTAAAGATTTCATAGTGAAAGGAAGATGAAGAACAATAATAAAGCCACTGTTCGTTATGTTATATTTTAAACCTGCATTTCTTTGATATTCATCCGCATGTATCTCCATTACTTTGTTATTACATGAGTACGTTAACTTAATTAATCACCGTCATTGTGTGTGTTGTCAGCATCGTCTTTCTACCACTGGTATATATCGTGGTTTATCGATAATTCCCCCCTTGTATTTGATTAGGTATTACGCCCTAGGTCCGTACCTTTGTCTTCTTCTCTTGGTGGTATTTAATGTTTATTAGAGGAGTATCGATTTTGGCTCTTTTCATGATTTTGATATTCAAAATTGGAATTGTTTTGCCATTGTTGTATATTTTGCTTTTCATTTATTAGGTCAGGTAGAATATATTTACAAATGTACATGTATCTTACAACTTCACGTTCACATTTCTATTATGGTGGATTGAAGGATTCTTTAGGCATCATCATGATATTATGCATACTTGCAGATATGTAAGACATGACACTAATAGAATGTAGTTCTTCGGTGACTCATCAGGCAACAGTGTATAATGCGCGTTCATGTTTTTTCTCTACACCTCGCAAAATTTTGCAAATTATATGTTTTGGTGGGGTGTGTGTTGCTCATCGTTGTAGTTTTCTTTGTTGTGTATTTTTTGTTTTTTTTTGTTGTATTCGTTTCATGCCTGTGTCTATGGATTGTCCAATCTCAGTTTTCCCTAACGTTCATATACTACACAGAAGAAACCAAACTGACAGTATTATTTCATATATGAATAATGTTGTTTTATCTTTGTCATCCTTTTCATACAAATCATATGACTAGTATGATGCATATATATGTGTTCGAGTTCCGATCGGGTCAAATTTGCTATTTTTCCGATCAGCACCCATCATTATGGAGTACGAACAAAGGCTGGTTGATTCGGAGTCGGGTTTATATATCATGGTTGAGCTACATGTCTACCTGTCTATTGTGGTGTGAGTGAGGCAGTAATGTAGACATCCTGTTCAAAGTCTTCGTCTAATGCAAAACAGACATCAAAATCATCATCTCATCAAAAAGTGACTTGTTATCGCCATGATAAAGCTGACATATTGCTCGCTTTAGCGCTTAACTGCAACTCACTCGCTTTTTCCATATATGTACGTGTACTTCAGGCAATATTTACTAAAGATGAAATTTGCCATATCTTGCAGCGATCAAGAAATGTACAGATAACACACGAAAAACATAAAATCAAACATATTACCGCCCTTGTTTACTTATGATGTTTTCATTATTAAACGTAAGATATATATGCCAAAGTTCATTTACTTTATATATCTATTTTAGAGATACAAAATATTTATTAAGATTGTTGTTAAACATTTATATATATTCCGATAAACATTATGTAAAATCAAGAGCCTAGTTTGGCTCTTTTTCACTGGAAAAGGTAAACCTTTCCACAAACTTAAAAAAGTACAGGCCAAATTCATTTGTAGATAAACAGAGTATGCATTTCGTAGTTTCATAATAGCAAAGCCTCGAACGGTTTGGCCTGTTTTGTTGGGGACCTCTTGTTGTGTTGTACTAATCAATGACCTTACTCGCCCATATAACGGGACGTAATTGAGTTGGTTTGGAGAATGTAAAACTTTTTAATTTTCACGTAGAAGTCGCCTTGCTCATATTGATCCAGTTTATTAAGAGTGGTCGTTGGTGTCCCATTGCAAGGAAACAATTTCCCGATCTTATCTGTTTTATACACTTTGTCTGTAGCAATCTAATTTTCTTACCGTAGTACTACCTTTACATTAATTGTTTGTAAGCTTGTTGTCGTCATGACAATGGCTGTAATACTGCTGACTTGACGTTAAACAATATGTTTTACAAATCCACTGTTTCTTTTGACTTCTTTAATACTGAATAAGATACTATGATTGTATTACAAATGTAGATAGTAAGTATATATCTGATTTAGTATGCACAATGCTTTTCTGTAAGAACCGTTGTCTTTGGGAGCAAGTAAGCCAAAGCGTCTAAACATGATAGCCAAAATCGGCTAGGTTACCAATTTCTATTATGTCATGTGCAACAATAATATTAGACTCATATTATGGTACTCTATTAAATTGCTATATTTTACCTATTCATTTGTATTTTGCTTTTCCATTTATTACTTGATTTTCAACTGATATAAAAATTAGTTTTTGATTGAATATTGCCCATTGACTAAAAGTCTTAAAATCTGTAACATAGATTTATGTATTTGATGCTATACATGTCGCACTAACAGGACAGCGTACTTTGATAAATTGCATCGTATCTTCAGTTTATTTATACGAAAATCTAGTTTTAAAGACACCAACACTTTTACCATCCATATTACTAGCTCATAGCCCGACTGTGTTGTGTAGAGATTCTCTCCAAAGAAAAGGAAATTTGGTTGTACCAGTCTTTTATTGCAATTAGCGCCTATCGCCCACTGAAGTTGTAGGTCTTTTTGATGCAACATCGAGAAACGAAATTACATGGTCGTTTACTTCGCATGATTTTTATTTCCTTATTGCATGTGATAATGAATCTTAAAAGTGTATCATTAATTTGGGACCTTAAAACTAGTTTAATAAACGTTGGCGATTAAAAATGGACAATCCACAGAAACTGGCAACATAGGTACACAAGACGAAGTAAAACAAAACAAAAACACAACACAATAGGCTTTGGACACCAGTATGCGCAAACAAATACAAATAACGTAATAAGACATGAGCCCTCCTACAAAAAACTGGAAGAAAAGACGAACAGAACACAGTTTTATGGGGAAATCGTAAAGGGCACCACAACACGGAACTCAGAACGTCAACACGCATAATAGGACAACACAAAAATCTAAAAAGATGGGCAACACGGACCCCACCAAAAAAAAACCAGGGATGAATCCCTCCAAGCCAGAAAAGTGAGAGATCATGTATGTCTGTTAGGGGAATGGATTTTACATCTTTCTATGATATTTTCTATTGGATTTTGGAACTATTATGACGTGATATTTTTTGGTTTTCATGTTATTAATTAAATGACAAGGGTAGGGTATACCATTACAGCTATTGTACTACCATGTATGAAAGGGAAGAACTGATTACAATTGACTTCGATTAATACAATATTTATTAGTTCACTCAATTGGTCCGGTCTATAATATTCTCTTGCAGGTAATATATTATTTATCAATCTCGTGTTTTAATTATTGCAATGATTGAATATATGGTACTACTTAAAGTTAATAGGAAAACACAAATATACCAAAGAAATCATGTCATGTGTAACTGCTCAGAGAGAACCTGGTCTTACAAATGGGATATCAATTTCTCAGATCCGGCTACAAACGCTCTAAATGGGAAACACAAATTCACAACTCGACGAAACTAATACAAAGTATGAATGTGTCGTGTCTTGAGAATGCCACGTTTCTCTCATATATATGTCAACTTGCTGCATCCCATTCTGAACAGCAGTGTGCTTTGAATGGTCGTTCGAGACCCTTTCTTCACAAGAATAAAAATGACCAGATGTAGCGGTTATTAGCAGAAGTGAAGAATGTAGGCTAATTTTAGGATATAAGTTATGCTCATTGTTCAAATCTCCACTGTGACTGTGAAATGTAGGACAGCAATAAAGTGCTGGTTATTTTTAATTTTTTCTACGACTACTGTTAGATAGTTTCTCATGTGCATAGACATCCATACCCTTTATCATTAATCCCAAAATTTACATGTGATAATATTTATTTGTTACAGAAATTATCATTATGTTGACGAGGCGCTATGTATTATTAACATCTTACTGTCGAAATGATGCTCTTGTTCAGAACCAATCTGATTAAAAACAAATCTCTCACTCGCTCTCCTTTACTGATATACCGTGGGGTGTGAGAGATGTGATGTTAATCAGATTGGTGCAGACCATTCCGTCTTTTTGCATTTCAATATTTTACTATTACAAAAGCGATGCGTCTTTTACTGTGGAATGTTTGACCCCCATAGGAATGATACCGTTGGTCTTATAAACTCTTCTATTGTTATTGTTTAACTATAAATCCATCAATTTCTCCTTTATTGTTTATATTACAGTCCTGTTGTTGTTTCTGGTGAGATGTATTGCTATTGTTATGTTATCTCCATACTGCTTTGACAACTAGTTTACCTATTTTGTTCCAGTATTGTTATACATACTGTTATAGTGACAGCAGGAACCTTTGAGCCGTAATGAAAGCGGGAGGTTTGGCACTTTAAAATCTGATTCAACCCACCATTTCTTTAGAAATGCCTGTACCAAGTCAGGGTCATTACGGTTTTCACAGTTTTCCGGTTGGTGACTGATTTTGTCTGTTTATATACTTATGAGTTTTGACTTTCCCTTTGGAAGATTGTTCGGAGTTCGGTAATCTTGTTATTACCCTTATCGTATTGGACTGTTCAGCTTCATAAACAAAAACGTAGATATCTAATATAATGCACACAATGCGCTTCTGGAATATCCTTCATCGTACAGCTCATAGTCACATTTTTAGAAAAACAAATAATTTAGATAACTTTTGGGGGACGGGCAAGAATACCAAATGGCCTAAACAGGATAGCCAAAATTGGCTGAAGTTTTCTTCCATGAGGGAAATTGAGCTTAGTTTTGATAATATTTACATTGCTTAAGAACTGCCAATTTCAAATATAGATATAGCTAATAAGCAATTTCAGTGTCGATGCACCGACTATAGTTCATCAATAGAGGTATCGACCTAGTGATAGCAATACAATATAAATTAGTGTGCGCGACGCTTTTCTGAAATAACCTTCATCACTCTTCCCTGCCATCATATAAGGTCAACCACTACATGCCCAAACATTTCAATGATGGCGCAATATATACAATTCTAACTAAGACAGACATGAAGAACTTATAATAAACTTCCATCTTGGCTTTATGTTAAATATGCAACCCTTCTGTCGACTTTACAATTACTGGTATGGACGAACAATTTGGTCTTTTGTAGCTGCTACAATGCGCTACAATGCGCCTACTCTTTGTCGTAATCTACAAAGCGAGTTTGACGATACCAAAGGGGTAATCAGAATCCGCATATCGAAGAAGAACAGACAACACAATGGTCGAAAGAAAAAATACAAAAGGACAAACGACGATCTACAAAGCATAAATATAAAACTAAAGATCGAGTATAGGTCTTTAACGTGCATGGAGCTTGGCCCTCTCCACATACGTTACCCTCTATGGTCGACAACCACATAGGGATGCGCTGATCTACGAGAACCTTCACCAATACCTAGGGTTATAGATTGCGATAGTTTAAATATCCGTCAGGATGCAAAGATAAAATACAGTATCATTTCATTTGGAGACACATTAATTCATGATGAATATCTCGATGCCTATTTATTGTATCTAGATGATTCCAATATGCATCGGGATACTTTCAATAATCATATTTTTTATATTCTAACAAACAAAAACAATGCTATGATATATATTAAGTATTGTAACAACAAAATAAAAACAACCCAAAGAAAACTTAATAATGGGTTAGCCAATACAATGAAAAACACCACACTGTCGGAATAGTTCTATAATCAAATAGAAAAGTCGTAGCAAGAGACACAAATTGATACCCTAACATAAATATATGACCATTCACTTTTTTCAGCTTGGTACAGACACTTCAATAAAAAGTAGCCTGGTTAAACTAGACTCATGGGCCCAACACTCCCATCTTAGTGCAATGATGAGGTCATGCAAAATATGCATAGAGGTACATCCTTTGGGAAATAATTATAAAATACAAATTTTAAGGAGGATTAAAAAAAATGTTTCTCATTAAAACGGATGAGTTTTATAATTATGACACTTTGGGTCGTTGTAGTGGGAGGGGGATGTTTTACATATTTAACATATCACATACAATTATTTTCTTTGTCAACAGTGATGTATGTATTTCTACGTGTATCATCAATAACAACACCGTGTCTTACTATTAATAATAACATGATATACTAAAGGTTAAAATGTGACATACCTTGCCTTTATCAACAGCTGGTTTTTATCAATAAATCTAAGTAAACATAAAAGCAGAGAAAGTAAAAGTCTAGCCGCCCTTTAATTTATTTGTTATTTATTTTATTGAAACGCGCAAACAAAATGTGGTATGCACAAATTAATATTTTGGTTGATGTATAGTATTCGATATTGTAGAACTACGGCCTTTTTAGGACGTGGACATCAATAATTGTCAACCCGGTGATGGTTGTTTTACCCGAAGCATTAGCCCGAGGGACAATTTGACACTTCTTTAGTTTACTATTATTGATATCCACCTCTTTAAATAAGATAGCTATATTCGTTTTACTTTACCGCACAAACAGACAAAAGCCAGAGAATCATAATATTCCTGCAATTTGTACATATGTTGTGCAATACAAATGTGAAATTAATTGGAACGATGTTTGTTTCTGCTCCTGTCTACATTGTTTTTTGCAGGGAGCAACATTTTGCCTATGTCAATAGTTCTTCAAAATCGCCAATAATAAAACCGTAGAAATTAAATGATTTATAACGGAAAGCGTAGGACAATTTTGCCTGACAACGGGACATCAACCTCCACTCCTGTTAAACTTGCTAATTAGAAGGTGTTTCAAATTGTCTTTTACGTATATATAGCGTGGCATTTCCTACCTATACAAGAGGAACTCGTATACCTCTCGTCCGAAAAGCGACTTCTTTATTTGATTTGTTCCGTACAACTAGCGAACACTCCATTTGGAGGATGTGCACACCACATGGAAGTAACTGAATCCTATTTCCATACCCCGATATTCCATCCCTCGGGGTATTGAAAAACAAAACGTCACAATAAGCATTTGTATGGGGTAATATATATCTGATCGTCGGTCTGCTTTTATTAAAAAGGAAAATAATAATATATACAATTTTTATTGTTATTCTGATTCTGAGCCAATCAGTCTTTGATCTTTCTACTCAATGTTGCGCACTTACAGGAGAAGCAACAAATACCAATTATATAGTTTTTCGTTTGATCCAACCAGGGATTGAAACCATGATCTACAGTATTCGAGGTGAACATGCTTACCATTACACCACCGATGCGGTTAAAAAACACACTGTCTGAACAGTTCCAAAATCCAATATCAAAGTCGTAGTAAGAGGCAAATCGATACTACTTACAACAAATACATGACCGTTTACTTTCCTTACTTGGTACAGGCATTTCAATAAAAGGTTGAGGAGTTAAACCAGCACCATGTGTCCAAACTTCCCCTCTTAGTGAAATGCTGCAGTCATGTGAGTAAAATGCCAACCCTCACATACAACCGGGCGGATAGCGTTACGCTATAACCTTGAACATTATGAGATAATTCCATTGGAGTTATCTCCCATTATGCGTATAAACTTTTAAAATTGTAAAGCTTTGTCATTATCGTAAAGCCACAACGGTGTTATATGAAAAGAATTGACTTGAATACCTACCTCTCATCTCAAATCATAGAACACAAAAGACCACGACATGTGCTGGTGGAACCAGGTCCTGGCTGGGTAAAACATAAATATTTTGTGTTCATCAAGTAAGTGGCGGCATTGGCCGTCTTAACACCCCGGGCAATGCAGTACACTGAGTTTCCAATCTACACAATCATCCACAGGAATAAAAATGTAAATGATCGATTAAATTAAACATAAATTTATTCTATTGGAACTTCCAAGAAAATCAGTGTTTAAACATTAAAAAAAACATGCTGTACACAACATACATAAATTAGCATTGGGACCCTATGGCCGTGATGCCCCCGGGCAACTGCCCAACGTGCCCATGGGTTAAGACGGCACTGAGCGAGTGGTGGCTATGGAGTTGAAGTGATTTTTAGTTTGCCTTACACAAAAAAGAATACTTTTCAATATGTTAATAATGCAAAATTGTTGCTGCTATATTCTACTGAAGTATTGTACATTACACGGGAAGTAACTCGAGTTTATCATCCTTGTGCTGAAATAAAGTTATCATTCTAAGATTGTAGATGACATTCAGGGGGGGGGGGGGGGGGACGCACCCCCCTCCCTCCACTAGGCGCATTTTTTTTTAAGTTCGCCCCCCCCCCCCCCCCCCGAACTTGAAATCCTGGATCCGCCCCTGATATGCATCGCCGGTAGCATACAGCTGAGTCACGCTCTGATAACTCTTCACTCACCATTCGTATGTCAACTGCATGGCAGAGAAATTCTCGTTTCGTTGAAAAGCGGCTATTAATAGTTACCAATTAAAATCATCGTTGATATTGTTAATCTCCTGATTTGAGGTGAACAAAGTTTTCGAGAAAAATGAAGAATCTCATAATTGGCAAGGAATTCCTATCCTAATATAGATACATTTAAAAGCTGTGATTTGATTAGCTATAAAGACATATATCAACATGTTCATATATATATATTGATGGTGTGAGTTCAAATCCCGTCGAGGGAAGAACAAACATTTGACAGCTCTAAAATCTAATTCTAACACTGTTTGATAATTAAACCAACCAGTGTTAGAATTAGATCTTTGAGCTGACAATTTTTTGTTCTTCCCTCGATGGGATTTGAACTCACACCATTGATGCACTGCAGCACCAATCGCATAGCCTTATGTCCAGCGCCCTAGACCACTGGGCCACATCCGCTATGTATATATATGCCTACCTGCATATCCAAAGGTTCTAATATAATATGTTTTCCATTTTCCTTTTTCCGGTAGTAAAGCAAAACGTAGAGTTCTCTTCTTTTCACTCTTAATGAATATGCTGTATTTGGCCAGTAGCAGAATGATCCCTATAAGGATAAAGCAAAAACATAAATTAAAACAAAAGCAAAACAAAAAACAAAAAAATATACAAGACTTAAAAAAATTATCTAGAAAAATTTTAGTCTTCAAATATAAGACATACACACGCATTATTCAGACAAATAAATAATGCTTTAATACATTAATCACTTTCCTGTAATTGTCATTATATACCCCTTTTCCCTAAAAGTCTGCTGTCTTCTTTTATCTTTTATTTTTATCTAATTGTGAAATTTCCAAAAGGCAACCAAGCATAACGATGTATCTTTTTACATGTCCATAAATTTAGTGTCACAAAAACATAATAACCAGGTATCATTTAAGATCAGTAACACACAAAGCATTTTTATAGATGTACATGTATACATTTTACCCAGTGGCTTCTTATCGCATGGGCACGATGGGCAGTTGTCCGGGGGTCCCATGCTAATCTAGGTATATTGTGGGGCTCCAGTGCACTGTTTTTCCAGGGGGCCTATTGTACGGTTAAGACGGCTCTGAGTTTACCTCCTTATCTCGGTCGATCCAAAACCTCAATACTACTGCTACAGATTCCTCATTCATAAACTCTACCACTGCATATGTTGATTTGACTGCCATCTATAAGAGTATATATATGTATGTTTATTTAGAATAACTACCCCTTTACATCGGGGGCACATACAGGTGGGGTACCTGCAGTGGGTCTAAAATATAATTACGTACATATTACAATATAAAATAAAAATAGATAATTGTTTAGGTAATACATTAAAAATATATTTCAATCAATATTTAAAACACTTGATCGGAGAACATACATCCTTTTTAACATAGTTTTACCTATCCGATCGAGAAAAAAATCACCACACTCTTGGTTAAAATAATAACAGGTGTTCTCAATTAAAAATTGTAGTTTGTAAGTTGGTGTTAGAAACAGCATCCAATGTTTCTGAAACATACCTCATTTAACATACATTTTGTAAAACATGTAAAAATAAGAAAATATGTGTATACAATGAGAAATAAATTGGAAAAAAAACCAATATAACTGGTAAATATTTCTAAAGACTAATCTGAATTTGATCGCAACATTTGAAGTCATTTATGGTGCATTTCCTGTACCATTTAACGAATGTATTTACCAATTGCTCAATGAATATTGACCAACTGGTATTTAGACTCCTAGAAGTCACATTGGTGTTGGTCAGAAAAAAGTATAAAGTTCCTATTGTTGGGCAATCAATGAACAATATGAACTGTGCTTAAACCTCTTTCCTGATGAAAACTTTCTCTCTGATGAAACTTCTTTGATGTTATTTCAAATTGAAAAATTACTTCATTAGAATGATTATCTTTCTTTCATATACCTGATAACAGGCACTGTATAACTGTATATATATCATATTATAATATTTTCCTAATTTGAGAAATAACTCCCATTGTTTTTAATTTAGATAGCTAGTAAACATTTTTCTAACATTTATAATTTTCCTTTTTTCTTCTTTTATATTTG
Source organism: Bathymodiolus brooksi (assembly GCA_963680875.1). Classification (NCBI taxonomy): domain Eukaryota; kingdom Metazoa; phylum Mollusca; class Bivalvia; order Mytilida; family Modiolidae; genus Bathymodiolus; species Bathymodiolus brooksi. The sequence goes on from OY804580.1 coordinate 102,982,767, forward strand.
GAATCCATGCAGATATGGAAATTAGTGTTTTGTGAATTGCTCATTTTCACAATAACAATATCTAGATATGGATATAGTACATGTATGTATACAATATTCAAATTTGCAAAATACTGATTTCATGTACCAACAATGACCAAATTCGATATTTTTGCCAGGTTTATACCCCTGACATTATATATAATGTGCAGTTGAATCTGGTTTACTATAATCTGGATAACTAAATATTAAGCTTTTTAACCATGAAATTGATAGTCCAGACAAGGATCCACTGTACCACATCTTCACAAGTCAAGTGTTTTTTATCTGCCTGTGTTCACCATCTGTTTGTGGGGAGAACAGCAGATCGAAAACACTTCGACTTGGGAAGAGGCAGTTTCCATAATGCAGACATTTACATATTTTATAATCCATTTGCCGACTCTGAAAATAGGGGGAAAAAAATATTAAAAATCGGATTTAATTTTGTATTTTTTTCTTTATAGATATTTCATCTTTTATACTATATACAAACTCGAGCAAATATTTACAGATTTTTTGGACTCAAAATAAAAACGTTACCTATTAAACTCCTATTTTGAAAATATATTTATAACATAGGAGGGTAATGGGTAACTTTTTTTTATTTTGAGTCCCAAAAATTTGAATATATTTGCTAGAGTCCCGTCCCTATATAATAGTATACAAGATGAAATGTCTATAAAGAAAAAAATACAAAATTAAACCTGATTTTCATAAATATTTTTTTTTTACAATTTTCAGAGTCGCCAATTGAACTATGCAAAATGTAAAATATCAAGATATAATTCCCAAACCAATTTTACAAATAAACAGCGATAAAATGTCTTTGTTCTTGGATTACTTGGTCCCAGCTTTGTTGTATTACAACATGAAAATATGGGTGTATTTACTAACAATACCCAGATGAAATATATACTGGCTTACTAAGTATTATTGTAAATGAGGAACAAGGAACAATAAAACCTTGCACATTGTAAAATAGAGGTACAAGGTGCAATGAACACAATTATAAATGATACATCTTGCAGTCACCGTGGGGTCTTCAACGAGGGAAATTCCTAACCAATAGTGAGTCAATATCCCCCAAGTCTGTAAGAAAAATAAATATTATGTCTACAGGATTTCCATCGACTTTTTACAGGATGTAAGATGATTAAGAACAATAAAAAGCTTTTTTACTTTACTTGATGTTCAGTCAATCAATTATACACATTATATGGTGGTTTTTTAGAAATGAGCTGTGTATACATATTTTTCTTGATTGTTGTACATAAACAATATATCAACAACCTTCAGTTTATTACAAACAAACATAAACCATAGAATATTCTGTCACTGACTACCAACTTGAGGACGGTAAAATAAATAATATCTTGTTGGAGACAAACAACACCTGATTCTGGTTTGGAGAGAAGGGGTTTGTCGGTGGTATATATTTTGATCCATTACATGAAGAATACTTTAAAGACCCAGACGATATTTATTTGTAAAACAAAACTATCAATTCATCAGAAAAAAAACAAAAATACAATGTAATGTCCTTTTCAATGTCGGGAATACTAGTAGAATTCACAATCATAACATGAATTGATTGTAATTTTTAAAATTACATAATTCTCCATTTTAATTTGAAGGTATTTTATAGTCCATTTCAGGAATCGGGGACTTTATAATGTGTATCAAAACTCTCCTAACTGTAGAAGATAGTTCATCTTATTTTAACAATTTGCCCATTCAAGTTGGAGGTGATCCTTAAGGTAGTGGTGGCTTTGTTGTTGGTGGTGGTGTTGATGGTAAAGGAGGTTGCTGTTGAGAAAAAGTTGGATATGTGAAGTGTTGATACTGGTAATATATCGGGTAATATGGATTATAGTATGGCATGTAGTTGTATGCCGGAGAAGGCATGTAGTTTGGTTGAGGCATTTCGTCCTTTCGTCTTTTTAAACCAGTTCGATCTGAACCTCTTCATGATAACAACAGAAAATTCCTCCATATTCCGTTTGCTAACAAAGGAATCGATGCTATTAACATCAGCAACATTCTTAATAGAAAAGAGGTCGTAAAAGAAATTCCACCATATTTCAAAAATCAATCTGTTCCCATTGTCTCCTATAGTTACACTAACAGTATTGGCCGTAAAATTTTCAACTACAAAGAAGCATTGCAAGATATTAACATAGAAGAGTACCTTAAGAACCCTCTGACTTGTGACTGCTCCCACTCTCCTTTTCAATACAACCCATCTGGACATGTAATCACTGGTGATCTGAATATCATTCAACATGAGAGTCTCCGAAAGGTGATTTCTCATGGTCCTAAATTCAGAGAACCTCAACACATCAATTGGAAACATAATTGCATGAACGGTGTCCTTGCAGCTACAAGTCTTTCTTCCATTTGTCTCCTTTGGAGGGACACTGTTTCAGCAGGTCGTCGGCGTACCAATGGGTACGAATTGTGCCCCTCTTCTAGCCGATTTATTTTTATACTAATATGAGTCGGAGTTTCTTCAAAAGCTTGTAAAAGATAAGAAGATTCATGAGGCTAGAGCCTTTAATTTCACATACAGGTATATTGATGACGTTTTATCTATCAATAATTCTAGATTTGCAGAATTTCTTCCATTGATATATCCTCCAGAGCTGGAAGTTAAAGAGACCACCGATACAGCTTCGTCCGCATCATTTTTGGACTTATACCTCGAATTTGACGACAGTGGTCAACTCAGTACTAAAATTTATGATAAGCGGGACGACTTCAATTTTAAAATCATAAATTTTCCAAATATGTGCAGCAATATACCAGCTTCTCCTGCATATGGTGTTTACATCTCGCAATTGATTCGCTATGCAAGGGGCAGTAGCAATTATTCTGATTTCCTGAAACGTCATCTTCATCTGAGAAACAGGCTACTGGACCAGGGCTATAAAAAGATTCGCCTTATTCGATCTCTTAAAAAGTTTATATTCCGATACCAATATCTTGTCGAAATATATTCCGTCTCTGCAGAAAAAATTATAAGCGATGCATTTTCATATAGTGAAAATGTATAAAGATAAAGAGTCAAATATGTCAAGAATTTTTTTTGTCAATGTGTGACGTAAAAATATTTTTGACATTTACGTCACCGAATATGGTACTGCTTTGACAACTATTTTACCTATTTTGTTCCTGTATTTAAATACTGTTACAGTGACAGCCGGAACCTTTGAACCGTAATGAGAGCGGGAGGTTTGGCGCCTTAAAATCTGATTCAACCCACCATTTCTTTAGAAATGCCTGTACCAAGTCAGGGTCATTACGGTTTTCACAGTTTTCCGGTTGTTGACTGATTTTGTCTGTTTATATAATTATGAGTTTTGACTTTCCCTTTGTAAGATTGTTCGGAGTTCGGTAATTTTGTTATTACCTTTATTTGGTACAGTGGAACAGCATCTGTAGTTTGTTGTTGTTGTTGAAGCATTTGATACATAGGAACAACATTTGCAGGTCCATGTTGAGGCACATGGTACAAGGGAACAACATCTGTGGGTCGTTGTTGGGACACTTGATACAGGGGTACAGTATCTGTAGGTCTAGTAGCTGTGGCTGTGGTTATTGAAGGTGTGGTTTTGCTTGGAATTTTAACATCATCCTCTAATTTAAAGGTCAACTTCCTTTTCAGATTATTTATCTTGATAAGTGCTTGTAGCAGGAGTTCTTTATCTTCATCCACTGAATGTGTTGGGATCTTTGACCTATGGTAGTATTTAAGAGCAATCATATCCCTCATTAGAATGTTTGGATTTGTTGAGTATTTTAGTGGATCTACTGGCTGCCTTTAATCTTGATTTCATCAGAAGCATGAAATCTGCCTAAGATCTTTCTTTCAATAACTCCATTTTGTCCAATTTACTCTTTACCTCTTCAATATCACTGGTTAGTTTCTTGATTTCTTTTTGCTGGTTTTTTCTCTCTCTCCCATTATCTGCCATATGCTTATCTTTTCGTCCACGTATCTTCCAAGATGTACAATGATCTTTTGCACATTGGGGGCCATCTTTACTACCACTTGACCTGTGTCCTCTTATGTGGCAGATGGAGCAAGTCTGAAGCTTATATGATCCTTTAGGTTCTGGAAGAGGAATATATTGTTCATATGTTTATTGTGTAGCTTTTTCCTTCTCCAATTGTTTTGTTAACTCTGTCAGTAGTTGTGTCTGTTGTTTTTTTATTTTACCATTAATCCTTTCTGATTTTCTACGCCAGGAGTAAGGATTATTTCTTTACAGGCATCTATGTCGTCTGCAGCTTCAGTTTGGCTTTCATCTGTCTCTAATGTGAGTTTGGCTTTCATCTGTCTCTAATGTGAGTTTGGCTTTCATCTGTCTCTAATGTGAGTTTGGCTTTCATCTGTCTCTAATGTGAGTTTGGCTTTCATCTGTCTCTAATGTGAGTTTGGCTTTCATCTGTCTCTAATGTGAGTTTGGCTTTCATCTGTCTCTAATGTGAGTTTGGCTTTCATCTGTCTCTAATGTGAGTTTGGCTTTCATCTGCCTCTAATGACTTATTTATAATTGCCGTTCCAGGTTCAGCTGCCTTTTGTAGATTAAGTATAGCAACTTCCATTTTTCTCCTGTGTCCAAGTGGAAGTGAATCCTCTTTAAACATTGTGTCCATGTCCTCTTTTATTTGCATTGTACATAGTGTCCACATCTGTAAAACTATTTCTAATGAATACAGCTGTGTATTGCTTGTAGTCTGGTCCAAGTCTGAGATAATTTCAAATGACATTTTTCCTCAAATAAAGTATGTGAACTTTATTTTTCAAAGCACAGGAACTTTATGACAAAATACTGTATAAAACCATGAATATATTGTGGGGTTTGATGCATCCATTGGAATAAAGGGGTGTTATCTTTTAATACAATATACAATTACGGCCCTCTGTGTAGGGAAACATCCAGATTGGCTTGCCCGAGGGAACCCCCCCTCGAGGTTGACAAATCCGCATGTTTCCCTACACAGAGGGCCGTAATTGTTTTATTATATTTTTGCCATATAGGTTCTCTCCCTTTTGGGGGAAAATTGGGTTGTTCGGCGGGGAACGATAGGGTTGTTTCCCGGCAGCGCAAATTGTTGCCAATGTTTTATAGGTTATCTCCCTTGTGGGGGAAAATTGGGTTGTTCGGCGGAGAACAATAGGTGTTGTTCGGCGGGGAACAATAGGGTTGTTTCCCGGCAGCGAAAATTTTGGCAAAACATCTCAATTATTTTATTATCACATGAATAATTTAATCCAATCAAAATCTATCATATAGATTAAAATATAATAATGACTAATGGGTGAAGAATTTAAAAAATAATGTCAAATGGTATAAACTGTTTGGTCACACAATGGTTTAAATCTTCATCCAAACAGTTGCAGTATCTCATGGAAGGTTGTGTTGGACAACAATTCCATTCTTTATATATAAATGGATAATCCAAACAAAAGAAAAAGGTTTGGTGAGAGAAAACCATTATTAGGGGGTTTATTACGAGTAATAGCCTGAATATAAGTTCATATATCAAAGGATTGCTGCAAACAAGGAAGCTACAGAATCAATGCCTCGTCTTGGTTAAGTTGAAGTCATCACTTCGAAAGTTTTACGGTAAGCACCATAACTTGGTTGACCGTTATGGAATATCTGTGTCATAACTGACCACGGATATGTTCCACTTGTTGTAAACACTTCCCAGTCCTTTCCTCATTCACGACTTATCACCGGGTTTGTAGCTAGTTAAACACGACGGGTGCCACTAGTCGAACAGGAACTGTTTACCCTTCCGGAGCACCTGAGTGCACCCCCCGGTTTTTAGTGGAGTTCGTGTTACTCGATCTTTACTTTTATATGTATGTTTTGTAGATCATTGTTTGTCCTTTTGTCCTTTTTCTTTTGACCATTGTGTTGTCTGTTCTTCTTCGATGTACGGATTCTGATTTGGTATCTTCAAGCTCTTCCTCATAGATTTGATGAGAGCTTTAGCTGGTACATCGCACACAATACATCCCAAAATAACGTTGATGATTTTATTATTATAAACAAATCCATTAATTAAAATTAGATCCAAATCGTTAATCGTGTCTTGTCAAGAAATCTAAGTTTGAATACTTTGAACTTCCTTATGTCAGAGCAACAGGAAATATTTTTGGGAGGCTTAATATTCATTATGCCTCATAAGATTGGCCAGAGTGTTGTGTTGTGCTTTTGAATAACGGAACTCCATCTATATATTTAGAGATATTTCCAATCTGTCCAATTAACTTTTCTCCCCTTTCAATTGGATACTTCATAAAACAAATTCTCTAAGGCCTCAAACATTCCAAAATAAATATCTTCCACGTTTGATTTGTGGTTAACAACAACATGTCTTTGAGTTTTTAGTAAAGTCCGAGAACTAGGTGGTAAACTGGAATAACCTGATGATTTTAACAGTTTGAGAAGTCAATCTAGGGCATTATGTTTAATTTTGAATTCACTCGCCTTGCCTACCAAGTATTCTGGTAGTAAACAGTCTTGATCTCCAGATTCAGATTCTGAAGAAATATAGACTGGAACATCCACTGTATTCCACACATTTTTGTCATCTTCACTAGTTATGTGTTTATAAATATATCTGTCACTGGAAGAATTATCTTGATTATCCTCATTTATCTGAAATTCGGCATGTGCTGATGATGGTTCCTGTACAAAAAGAAATGTTTCTTCAGTTAAAGTTTTGCTCTGTCGATTCGATGCATGTTGTTGGGTAGTCGGGTACTCCTCCTCACTTGAACTCTCAATGTACTGATCAGCCAAAGCCCTTCTTGTAGTAATCCATTTACGTTTATGTTATTGACAACCTCTTTTCATCTATTACTTTAGCTACAAAAAAGGAAGTTGAACATTGAAACATTATATTTCATTGATGCCCAAAATATTTAAAATCGCACCAATTTTTGGAGATTGACAAGAACACTTGTTGCAAAAGAAATTCAAGGTTTCAACTGATTTACAATTATAGCCTTTCAATGTTCAATTGTAACCCATTAAAGTAGGATTTCAATAAAACTAGAGGCTCAGTGTCCTGAACCTGTGTCACTCACCTGTCATTTTGTTTAGAGGAAAATCTTTACTGAACCTTTCATATGTGATTCCTACTTAATTTTGATAATTAGGTCTAATGGTTTCATAGAGCTCAAACATTTTGTACTTTTGTACACCTAGCTTTCAGTTTTTCCTGTCGCTCTTTCTTCTTTAGTTCTGCCGTTTCTTTTTTCTCAATGCTTTCTTGTTTTTCTTTCAACACATCTGTTGATGTCAGTAGACGATGTGAAGTATTTTTCTTCGCGCACCTAGACGACGAAGTCATTTTGTCACTTGAAGCTTTAGTTGGCAGAAACATATCACGTATTGTATAGTCCCACACATCATTACTGATATTTTCTAGCTCTACTACACCATCCTGGTCTGGGGTAAAAATGTCAATCTCACCGGACTGAATTAGTTGGAGTAGAAGCTCTAGGTCCTCAATAACTGGAGGAGAAGATGATATTGACGTAAATACACCAGGTGTAGCCGTGCATTGCTCTATCGGAAGAGCAGCAATAGATGGAGATGGAGGAACATCAGCTACTAGAGAGCTGGACGATGATGAACTGCTAGTATCGCCTGTAGGGATTACAGAACTTGATAGCAAGGCCAGCCCAGCCGCGGCAATTGCAACGTCATCATTGCTTGTAGGTGCAGAGGCGACGGGTGTTAACGGAGATTCATTCTCAGTAGAAGGCACAAGAGCTGAATCGGATGGTTTTGATGGTAACAACATACCCTGATATACTGCTCTAGGATTGAAAGGGTATATCCCACAAGCACGAAACCCGCTCTGTATATTGCTTTTTGTAAAGGCGATATCCCAAGAGGACGACAACAAACCAGGAAAAGACCATTTGTTTACAGAATGCAGGGCATTGTCAGCGAGATACTCTGAACAAACAGTGTTGAATGCCTTATTAAGTGGCCCGAACACAGATCTATCCAGGGGCTGGAGAGCATGTGTCGTATGCGGTGGAAGACATAATATATGAATATCATGCTGAATGGCCAATTCTAAGATGGTAAGACTTTCGTGCGAAGAATGACCATCCAGAAGGAGAAGTTGTGGTCGTTGGTCCCCACATTGAGCACGGAATACCTCTTCAAACCACTTCTCTCCTATACTGTCGGTCATTCAACCGTTCTTTTGCATAAATCACTTCGTACCAACGGGCGCAGCTGAGGTGTTAAATCCATGCAAAGATTTAGAGGTTTTCCCTTTAACATCGAAGAGAGGTGGCATGGTTCGACCAGCAGCATTTACACGGGCCATTATTGTGATATTACTACTGCTCGCTGATGTTCTGCCAACAACGGATTTCTCCCCTTTAGTGGCGATGATTTTTATCGGCTGGTGTTCAAAGTTTTTCCCCGTCTCGTCGCAATTCCATATTTGATCAGGTTTTTCTTTCAAATCAAGTTTGTCTAATAGAGCATCTAGATCATTAAAGTAATTTTTAACACAACTGGATTAAGCATCCTGTCCCTGGTTGTTGTTAGCTTCTCTGGTTTTCGAATCGAAAGATCCGGATGTCTTTTCATGAAGCCATCAAACCAGTCTTTTCCTGGAGATTTACCCTTGAATGCAGCAACAGACAGCTTCATTTTCTTTGTTAGGTCTCCTACTCTCCTCATCACCTGCAGTCTTGACACACCCATTCCATGTCTCGATGCTTCCTTTAAGGCATTGGCAATTCGATTTTTAATATTTACTGGGAGTGCTGGCTTCCGACCTGGCATACCAGCATCTTGATATTTCTCCTTAAGAGTGTCATGCAGAGTTGTTTTAGGAACATCAAATTCAATTGCTGCTTTCCTAATTGAAAGATGGGCACTTTTGACAGCATCCACACCATTCATTAACGCAGTAAGGTCATATGTCTTCTTCTTTTTTCTTATGTATTTTCTTGGCATTCTATAGACATAAATTAAGTTTTAGTAAATGACACGATTCCATATACTGTAGATCGGAAATTAATGAGGGATTTTATTAATGCAATACGGTTTTTGTGATAATTCTGGACTTGCTGTGAGGTGTGGGAGGTTGCTCGTTGTTGAGGGCCTCATGGTGACTTCACGATAAGGAACAACAATAAAAGCGTTGTTTCATCTCTTTGTTTACCATGTATTAATTGGGATTTTGTCTCATCGGTTCATTTACTCCATATCTAAATTGTTCCTGCATATACACTAAACGTTTGCATACTATTTATTAATCTTGTTCTTCACATTTTATCGCAATCATTTAATTATTAATTAGAATTTAAAACGTTAGTTAATCTTTCACTTTGTCGACGAGGTCTTTAATGATACCGTTCTCGAACATGTCAGCAATTCTGTCCGCTACAAATACTATGCTGTTGATTTCATTGGCGTATTGATTTTCAATAATTTGGATAGCCCAAGACGCTACTTCGGAACTTTGACGCACTGCGTGTATAAGTTTAATGTATAGAAGTGGCAGATAATTGCTTTCAAAATACCACTCTTTCATATACAAATTGTACAGTTTTTGACAGGCAATGTATTTCAAGGCACCAAAATCTCCATTTATCTCTCTTAACAAAATTTGTTCAGTAATGGTACTCTTCTTCGACATTTCTACAACATATAAGCAACCTCTTAATATAAACGAAACGACATTTTTTTCATTTATTGTTCACAATTTCAGTATCTTATTGTTTGCCAAAGTATTGGTCTACAATGCTATTAAGTAATACCCCGCCACATTGGAACATCCATATTATGATAAAATCAGAAAACCGCCAAACTATGATGAAGTAGACCTAATCAATCACAGGGGCCGGTAACATACGATGTTTTGATTGACCGGGCCCCGAGTATCTATATAAAAATGTCCTTTTTATAATATAATATCAATATAAAATGTCCTTTTTATATAGATACTCGGGGCCCGGTCAATCAAAACATCGTATGTTACCGGCCCCTGTGTAATCAATATGTCCAATAGAACATATAGATCTACCTCTGAACTGAAAATAGAATCAGTGCGAGTATTGGAAATTCCGAAAAAGTATACTAGCTTGAAGAATATCTGATTTCGTTCAGAATTTATCAGTAGGAAAACGGACATACCGGTATTGACCGCAAGTCCGGGCGGAAAATGGACCGACAGCCTAAAAGGGGTATCACCATGTGTAGATGAGTATAAAGAATGTGTTACATTTTCGCCAAGACAGTATGGCTGTTCGACGGACTTCGCTATTCTACTGTCGCATTTTTATTTAGTGATGACAGTGACATAAAAATGTTTCTGGTGATGATGAATGCGTAGACAGAATGTGTACAATGGTGTAAATAGTCAAAGATTTTAAGTTATATCATATGAGGATTAATCGTTGCATCCGAGACACCAAATTTTATAGAATTATAGAAGCTGTCCTGAATTACCCCACATTAAACAAATACGATGGGGGAAATCCGGACAAATATAAAAACTGATTTTCATAAAAATTACCGAATATTTTTACAAAAATACAATAATTACAATTAAAACAACAATGTGTTGTTAGGAAAATCAGGTTACACTTAATAAAAACTATATACTTACTCAGATTGTGTGGTTTAAACGTCAGGGTGCTAGGTGAACCAGTTTTTCAAAATTTCCCGCTGTGAAAACTATGGAGAAGAAGAGTCCAAAGTCCAATTTTTGACGTCACTCGCATGGAAATGCATGTAATAACAAAATTCACCAACCTTCATGTTTACAGTAGTTTTCCTACATTGACAACTAGACGGTGATGTAATTAAGTTACTGATATTTTCCAATTTTATGACATTTTGTATTTAGCTACATAAACAAGTAAAATGCTCAAAAATCGTAAATTAATCAGTAACCAGCTTGTGTCAATGTCACCAGCGTTCCTTGTAAACTACGTCACAGGATGACGATAAATTACAAAAGTCAAAGTCGGGGGGGGGGGGGGGGGGGTGTTCGGTCTATACAGGTTTCGCTGTATATTCCAAGACAGCGCTCACCTTGGATCCGGTCTATACAGGTTTCATTGCATATTCCAAGAAAACGACCACCTTGGATCTGGTCTATACGGTATTCGCTGTATATTCAAGACAACGCCTACCTTGGAATTGATCTATGCAGGTTTCGCTGTATATTCCAAGGCAACGCCCACCTTGGATCCGATCTATACAAGATTTAATGTATATTCTAAGGCAACTCACACCTTGGATCCAGTCTATGCAGGATTCACTGTATATTCCAAGGCAACGCCCACCTTGGATCCGGTCTATACAATATTAACTGCATATTTCCAGGCAACGCCCACATTTGATCCGATCTATACATATTTTGCTATATATTCCAAGGCAACGCCCACATTGGATCAAGTTGTTGTTCCCAAGATAACTAGTATTTGATGCTCACCTACAATTACTTTCTGTGAAACTTTCTGCAATATTCATGCCGGTTGATTTTTTTGTAAAGGACCCTCCGATGATGATTCATGGCAATATGTATTTAGCCCTAATTTCAACTTTCTACGGGTACTCCGGTTCCCTCTACCAATAAAACTTACCGTCACAATATAAATGAAATACACGTATTACTCAAAATAACGTTAAATCTTCGATCCTACCACACACCATTGTAATAAAAAAAAACGTAGATACATATCTAATGGCAAAAAGAAAACGGAAGCAGGTCAAATCGGCCCCAAGTCAAAATTATTGAAGAATTAAAACTGTCTAGTATGTACAGATGTGTTTTGTACCAGTAAATGTTTACCATTGATACGAAAAGAAACTAAATATAAACGTCTGACTATATCTAGCCGGTAGCATCCCAAATTGCCGATTCCCAGTTTGCCGAATCCCAAATTGCCGACATATGAAAAATAATTAAATAAATACACATTTTTTGTTTTGTAAATACGCCCCAAATTTGTTTGGAGTTAATTAATTGCCGATCATTTATTAAAATCTACCATAATCACCTAGCTTGGATATTGTGGGTATAGTACTGGTTCATTTTTAGATTACCGAAATCATCAATCAGTTCTAAATAATTTGCTATTTAACGACAATTTTCGGCATTTGTTTTTCTTTCTTACTTAGTAAAACTCTAAAAAAAACATTTACTTATTTGTAGTTTTTTTCCATTGTTCTTCAATTGTTCGAGTAATGAGTATCGGCATCTCCTATTCAACAATCAGTATGCATTTGATTATGGTTTTTCTAATTACAATTGCGCGAAAAATTACTGCTTTCAATAAAATATGTACACATCATCAATATTTTTTTTTAAATAAAAAATAATATGATGAAATTTTGACATTTTTAACAAAAGTCGGCAATATGGGATTCGGCGGCAATATGGGATTCGGCAAAATGGAATCGGCAATATGGTACTAATTCGAGAGCAATGCCATTCATATACAGAGGTCATCAAGGGCCGGTGCCTAAAGGACATTTAGACTGGAAATGATTAAACAAAATGAAATTAAAGTCCTCCTCATGGCCAATGTTTTTGTCGGCAAGATTATTGATTATTTTAAGCATGGCTAGATGCGCCAGAGGCTCTCAAGAGCCTGCATCGTTCACCTGGTTATAAAAAGAACCAATTTGTCCTATGTAAAAACTATGTCCTGCAGTGGTAGTCATCTTGGAATTACGATCAACATAAAAAAAAAAAGTTTGTAAAGGACCTTCCAATGATTGATGCACAGTTTAGGTTCAATCAGTGCAATAGCTTCAGAGAAGAATATATTTCTGTATTTTCCCCATATGGTCCTGTGTTAATACTATGACCTGCGGTGGTGACCGCCATCTTGGATTTCCGATCGGCATAAAGAACACACACTTTGTAGAGGACCATCCAATGATCATTCCTGGGCAGTTTGGTTTCAATTATCCAAGTGGTTTCAGAGAAGAAGCGTTTTGAAACATTTTTCCCATAGGGTCCAATGTTAAACTAAGTCCTGCCGTAGCCGCCATTTAGAATTTCATATCAGAACAAAAAACGTAAAGTTTGTAGAGGACCATCCAATGAACATTCATGTACAGTTTGGCTTTAATCATATTTGTAGTTTCTGAGAAGAAGGCATTTGAACATTTTCCCATAGGGTCCAATGTTAATATATGTCCTGCGGTGGTGGCCATCTTCGATTTCCGATCGGCATAAAAAACACACACTTTGTAGAGGACCTTCCAATGATCATTCCTGTGCAGTTTGGTTTCAATTATCCAAGTGGTTTCAGAGAAGAAGCGTTTTGAAACATTTTTCCCATAGGGTCCAATGTTAAACTAAGTCCTGCCGTAGCCGCCATTTTGAATTTCATATCAGAACAAAAAACGTATAATTTGTAGAGGACCATCCAATGAACATTCATGTACAGTTTGGCTTTAATCATATTTGTAGTTTCTGAGAAGAAGGCATTTGAACATTTTCCCATAGGGTCCAATGTTAATATATGTCCTGCGGTGGCGGCCATCTTGAATTTTCGATCGGCATAAAAAAACAGAAACTTTGTAGAGGACCTTCCAATGATCATTCCTGGGCAGTTTGGTTTCAATTGTCCAAGGGATTTCAGAGAAGAAGCGTTTTGAAACATTTTTCCCATAGGGTCCAATGTTAAACTAAGTCCTGCCGTAGCCGCCATTTTGAATTTCATATCAGAACAAAAAACGTAAAATTTGTAGAGGACCATCCAATGAACATTCATGTACAGTTTGGCTTTAATCATATATGTAGTTTCTGAGAAGAAGTCATTTGAACATTTTCCCATAGGGTCCAATGTTAATCTATGTCCTGCGGTGGTGGCCATCTTGGATTTTCTTCGATCGGCATAAAAAACACACACTTTGTAGAGGACCTTCCAATGATCATTCCTGGGCAGTTTGGTTTCAATTATCCAAGTGGTTTCAGAGAAGAAGCGTTTTGAAACATTTTTCCCATAGGGTCCAATGTTAAACTAAGTCCTGCCGTAGCCGCCATTTTGAATTTCATATCGGAACAAAAACGTAAAGTTTGTAGAGGACCATCCAATGAACATTCATGTACAGTTTGGCTTTAATCATATTTGTAGTTTCTGAGAAGAAGGCATTTGAACATTTTCCCATAGGGTTCAATGTTAATCTATGTATTGCGGTGGCGGCCATCTTGGATTTCAGATCGGCATATAAAACAGAAACTTTGTAGAGGACCTTCCAATGATCATTCCTGGGCAGCTTGGTTTCAATTGTCCTAGGGATTTCAGAGAAGAAGCGTTTTGAAACATTTTCCCCATAGGGTCCAATGTTAAACTAAGTCCTGCCGTAGCCGCCATTTTGAATTTCATATCGGAACAAAAACGTAAAGTTTGTAGAGGACCATCCAATGAACATTCATGTACAGTTTGGCTTTAATCATATTTGTAGTTTCTGAGAAGAAGGCATTTGAACATTTTCCCATAGGGTCCAATGTTAATCTATGTATTGCAGTGGCGGCCATCTTGGATATCCGATCGGCATAAAAAATATAAAATATGTGGAGGACCTTCCAATGATCATTCCTGGGCAGTTTGGTTTCAACTGTCCTAGTGGTTTCAGAGAAGAAGCGTTTTGAAACATTTTTCCCATAGGGTCCAATGTTAAACTAAGTTCTGCCGTAGCCACCATTTTGAATTTGATATCGGAACAAAAAACGTAAAGTTTGTAGAGGATCATCCAATCAACATTCATGTACAGTTTGGCTGTAATAATATTTGTAGTTTCTGAGAAGAAGGCATTTGAACATTTTCCCATAGGGTCCAATGTTAATCTATGTCCTGCGGTGGCGGCCATCTTGGATTTCCGATCGGCATAAAAAACAGTAACTTGGTAAAGGACGTTCCAATGATCATTCCTGGGCAGTTTGGTTTCAATTGTCCAAGTGGTTTCAGAGAAGAAGCATTTTGAAACATTTTTCCCATAGGGTCCAATGTTAAACCAAGTCCTGCCGTAGCCGCCATTTTGAATTTCATATCAGAACAAAAAACCGTAAGATTGTAGAAGACCATCCAATGAACATTCATGTACAGTTTGGCTTTAATCATATTTGTAGTTTCTGAGAAGAAGGCATTTGAACATTTTCCAAAAAGGGTCCAATGTTAATCTACATGTATGTCCTGCGGTGGCGGCCATCTTGGATTTCCGATCGGCATAAAAAACAGTAACTTGGTAAAGGACATTCCAATGATCATTAATTTACAGATTGGGTTCAGTCAGTTCATTAGTTTTAGAGAAGAAGATCTTTGAAATTTCAGCCAATCAGAGCATATTATTGGCCCTGGCAGCCATTTTGAATATCCAACTGGAACGAAAAACAGTAACTGTGTAGAGGACCATCTAAGGAACATTCCTGCTAAGTTTGGTTCCAATTGGCCCAGTGGTTTCGGAGAAGAAGCTTGAAATGTGAAAAGTTTACAGACAACAGACGCCAAGTGATGGCAATAGTTCACCTGGACCTTTGGTCCAGGTGAACTAATAAGAAACACATTTAAGAAGTCAAAACACTAAAAAATCTTTTGAGCCTTCATGGCTCACCCGGTCAAAGCAAGTTTGCAGTTTCGGATAAAAGCGACCAACTTTGATTTTCGATCCACACAAAATAATGAGATCTGTGTAATCGACCATTCCATGACTTTCCATGTATATACACAATGTAGTTTCAATTAAGTTTGTAGTTTCTGAGATTTTTTTCATTTTCCGATAGGGTTCTTTGCTTAGATTTCAAATCGAGATAATCAAGGTTTATTACAGATGGAAATAAATAAAAAAATCCCTTTGGTTCATGTTAAATTCGTCCTGAGGTGGACGTTATTGCAGAGGTTTTAACAGGATAACATGTTAACTTGTAAGAAGGTTTGTACTCCAATGTTTTGTAAATTATCTCCCCTGAAACAAAGGGGCATCAGTAGAAGTGGAGCAATGATGCAGAATCTGAAATATTTATCCCTAATTAATGAGCAATCAGCCCTCCACTCTAATTATTGATTGGTCATCGATATAAATGTTATGAGTAAAAGGCAGAATAATATGAAAGTCAGTGAGTGATTTTTGTTTAACGCGAAATGAGCAATTGGACGAGATGATAATGATGTCAGTTTTGTACTAGACCAACACAGATTTTTATAGTGCTAGTTAATTGAAACAATAGTTTGCGGGTAGACATGTTGCTCAACTCGGACACATTATTCTGATTTCTAGTCAACCACTCTTTCTTATAAATGCTGGTGCTTAGTAGAGTAGCAACAAATCCCAATTTTATAGTCTTTGGTTCAGCCTGATCAGGCCTCGAACCCACAATCTACCACATTTGAGGCAAGCACGCTCACGACTACACCACCGATGCACTTCCTATATATATATATATACTTCATGAGTAATCAGCCCTACACTCTAATAGCTGATTGGTCATTCATATGCATGTAATAAGTAAAAGGCAGAACAATGTGGAGGGTTGGGTTTATGGTGCTTAATGTCACTTTCAACAATATTTCAGTTATATTGTGGCGGTCAGTTTTATTGGTGGAGGAAACCAGAGTAACCGGAGAAAACTACTGACTTGCTGCAAGTCACTGACAAACTTTATCACATAATGTTGTATCGAGTACACCTCATCATGAACGGGGTACAAACTCACAACTTTAGTGGTGATAGGCAATGATTGCACAGGTAGTTGTATATTCAAATACTATACGATCACGGCCACGACAGAGGCAGAACAATGTGGAATTGAATAACAGAAACAAATACTTTATGTAGTTTAAACAATGTATTTTTAATAATAATTTGTAATACAACATATTAACTTTCTTCATGGCAAATGAATATAAGGCACATACTTGGTTTTTATAGAGTAAAAAGGCATTTATACTTTATACATAATAATAATAATATTATTATTATACTTTGTACATAACCTGAATTTTTGAATATATCATATCACATGTAACATTTTTTTCAAATTACAGTCAATTTAATAAAAGTTTGGCACTTCATCAAAACTAAAGATATCTGATATGAGCACTGCAAAACATTCAAATAATTCATAAAACTAATCTGTTAATTTCCACAGACATGCAGCAACACAAAACACTTCTACAAAGAACAGCAAACAGAGATCTGTGTCAGATATTAGTCGGAATTTTTCTCAAAGTTTTGTTGTTTTAATTCACATGGTCTATGTTACTGTGTAATGGGTTGGTTAAACGGGTTTTTTTTCTTCTAAATATTAGAATTTCTAGGTTGTAGTGCATCATTTGTTTTGGCATCTATTAATATTAGTTCCCCTGTTATAAGGCCACTCACACCAAAGGCCATCCCTGTTATCAGGCTAGAACACAGGTGCACTGACAGAGTTCAGTACTACCAAATTGTCTCCTTAAGAGGTCAATCCTCTTGTAAGGCCACCTTTTCATTATAGAAGGTGTGGTCTTGTAAGAGGGGGATAACAACTGTATATTTTATTCTTTTTGGGTTTTTTTTAAACTAATGACTTTTAACATCTAAAATTAGATTTTTTTAAATATTTTTCCAAGAGAAAGTAATAATGGATACTAATAGTTTATAAATACTTTTCAATCAAAATTTAGACCTTGACCATTTTCTTAATATACATAAATACAAATGTATACACAAATGTGCAAAATTAGGATAACGTATTGGAACTGGCAATAACACTCAAAATATTAAAAGAACAAGTTGTTTATTTGTAAAAATTGGGGACAAGTCAAAAGATTAACCCTTTGAGACTCTTTATGTTTATTAAATGTCCAACTACTCTATAGAAAACTGCATATCTTTGCTTGCCATGGAAACGAAATGGAATACATTGTGACTGTAATTTTTATGAATTATTGTCTTTTTCATTACACCCCTCTCCCAAAAAAGGTATACATGTTAAATAAGTATTTAAATGGAATTATGCTCTCAGAGTTATATTGTGGTTAGTATATTATATTAAATGACCCCAATGATAATCAGCGGGAACACTTTCACAAGTTTATCCTTAGTTAAATTATCACTTATATAAGGTAATTGGAAGTTGGTCAAGTCTTATGATTTATTTTTAATTTAAACATATTTTTAATAGATTCCGTACATATAAGGTAAATTAACCTAGACAAATTTTGACCTTTTACCTTTTAACCTTTATGATACTGAATGCACAGCTTATAAACTAACATTCTACATATAAAACAATAAAAGATTTTTTTAAAGATGGCTGAGTTACTAAATGTCTTTGTATGTGGTTTTTTTCTTTCCATTTCATGAATAATCTGACGTAATTCAGATTTTTTAATGAATACTTAGAAATAAAACTTCCATTCCGTAAAATTACAATTACGACATTGATAAAAATAAATTAACATGTGGCTAAAATTTGGCAGCACTTCATAAATATGATGTATTAAAAGTTGAAAATAATGGCATGTACATTATTAAGGTTATTTTATTTTGCACATGAAGGACAAAACAAATAAATAAACAAATAATTAGTAAACAACAACAAATACTTTAACAGTAGCCAAATCTACTTTAATATATCAAATAAACAAATGGACCCATTCATACATACAACTGCATTATGGGATAAATGTACATGTATGTAACAATATTGTTGTGATTGGTTATTTTAAATTTAAAATAACCAATCACAATGTTGCTACATACAACTGCATTATGGGATAAATGTATGTAACAATCTTGTGATTGGTTATTTAAAATTCAAAATAACCAATCACAACATTGCTACATACAACTGCATTATGGGATAAATGTATGTAAAAATCTGGTGATTGGTTATTTAAAATTCAAAATAACCAATCACAACATTGCTACATACAACTGCATTATGGGATAAATGTATGTAACAATGATTGGTTATTTCAAATTTAAAATGAAAAAAATTTATAAAGGAAATGCAAGCAATAGTTGTTATGGATATTCATCAAGCTTCCCATACAATGAGAGAACTTCAAAAATAGCTTGAAAAATGCAATTAAATATGGCTAAACATTGAAAGAAATTATAATTTTTGTGCAACCCTTCAATCAGAGGATTATCAAAAAGTATGAATATAGTCTTCAGGATATATTTGGGGTTAATAGGCATGTAAAAAATAAATAAATTTTGGCCAAACCTCATTTGTTCTTTTCTCCAAATAATAACATCATTACATTTGTGATACTACTCAAATTTTTAATGTATTCTGCAGATTCAGTTATATTTAGTTTATTCAAGTAACCACAGTTTTTAAGTATTTAAAAGTGTATAAAAATTGTACTCAAAAGTTTTATGACCTTAAAGTCCTGATCTCATTTGAACAGCTTAAAATTTGATATCTGAGATTCTTAAACAATGACAAAAATTCTGAATGGTAAATAGCTAATTATTTGTTTGACAAATATGACACAGGTCCAAGGAATGGCAAACAGTTCTTAGTCTGAGTATTAAAGTAAAAAAAATTGAATTTTCCTCGAGTTTTCTATTCAGTCTAACAGTACTATTAGTGCTTTGGATACTCTGACCCTCTTATGAACAAAAAAACAAAGAATGATACATAATTACATTTGAGAGGATTTGTTATTTGTTTTAATCCACATGGATTAATGAGTGACCAAGTTTAAAAATCCGTCATAATTTATTCAAAGGTGACCACACATAAATAAATTTATAATCTACTTTTAAACAGATCTAATTATTTTCTTACAAAATGTCTAACCATTTGTCAAATTAATAGATTTGACTTAAATCTTTTAAAACATTACAAAATAAACATGTTTACGTGAAATTAATCAAATACAAATCTAAGTAATTACTATAATATTAATAGATGAAAAACAATGAACGGGACGGGTCATTCATACAAGATGTGTGTTGCCTAAAGCCTGTTCCATATATTCATGCGTAAACAGTCATGACAGTGGTCACTGTTGGAAAAAGAGGAAACCCTCCATATACCACCCTAAAATTTCATTTTTTAGCTGTTTGGAGCAAGTTTGACATATTTTGTTTCCAAATATTTTGGTCAAAAAGAGGAAATCTGCTGACAAGAGGAAAAATTTCATCTCTGCATAAAACAATATTAGGGTAAGACAAAATGGAAGGATGTGTCCATATGACATGGATGGCCCTGCTAATGGCAAGAGTGAACAGGGGACAGAACTCTAGACAGTAAAGTCCGAAATCAAACTTAGCCTTCCTTTTTTGTTCCTCCACCTTCACAATTTCATATTTAATTGCTAAAGGGGAATTTAGTTATTGAGCAAAAATTCAATGTGGGATGTATGAACATACGGACATGGGTAAAGTTTAATTCCCTCATTGCCTAGTGGCTGGGGCATAAAATAAGTATCAGTAAACTTAAATAAAAACGTAGAAATTTTTACCCAATTTAACATACCTAAGTATAACTTGTGTTATTTTGGGGAAACAGACAGTCATGTAGAAAAATTTACTCTGCTTTTTGCTTGTGTGAAATTTAACTTTGCAATTAAAATAATGCTTACGAAAATCGAAAAATAAGAGAAAATGGTATACATGTATACTGACAATATATTCCACTATTCACCCAAAATGACAATTATGATCTATTATCACAATTCAAAACACAAAAACTGATACATAAAACTGTACCACAATCTTACATTCTCTGACAGTTGGTTGTTTACTATGGCAAGAAAGGAAATGCAGGTAAATAACATAACTTATTACATAACCCGATAAAATCAAAACAGCATTGAATGAAATTAATTTTACCATTTTTTTCTTTCTTTATCTTTATTCTAATTTTAATAATAAAGATTTGGTGTTTTTTTTAATTTCAACAGATTTCAACAATTGTTATTTAAATCAAATTTGTGATCATACATTAGCAATAGAAAAAATATGATGAAATAAAATGATAGCGTTGGTCTTTTCTGTTTTTCTGTTTTATATTATAAACAGGTATCAATCAAGATTTAAAATCTTACTGTGTATTCTACATATTTTGGTATTATATTTATAAAAAAACATTTGTATAACAAAATAAGACATGGATGATAAATTTATAACAAAATCGTTCCCAGTACGTAGAATCTAACTTTTTGTTGTAATCATATTATCTATGATTATTCCTTTCATATACGAAGTGAATAGTAAAACAATTTCATTGTCAAAATTAGCGGGGGGGGGGGGGGGGGGGGGGGAATGACAGAATGTGTCTATAGGACACGGATGTCCCCATCCTTTCCAGTTATTAATTAGACGGGGGCATAATTTAGGAACGGAAAAAGTGGTCAAGTCCTAAATAAAACATGGATTTCTTTTATAATCACTGACCTTCTGTATAAATTTTAAATGATTTGCTTCAGGCAAACTTAAGTTATTGAGCTGAAATCAAATGTGAGACAGACCGAAGCATGGACATGTGTAAAACATAATGGCCTCCCTCCCCCCACCTGGCAGCATGTGCTTAAAACTGATATAAACAATATTAAAGGAATAACTTTCGTGAACAATACAGGGATTTCTAGTGATAATGATGATTTGAAACAGTGACGTATGTTTTGTGACCACTTAATCAAAGAGACCCTAAAGATGATGAATAAATGGATATGTATGAGTTGACCATATTTTTTACAACTACATGTAGCTTATAACAATGTCGAATTCTACAAGACATTTCACGACTATAATAATGTACGAAGCCTATTATAATAAGACAATAAAATTTACAAAACCAGAAACAAATCTATTTTTAGAAACTTAAAACAAAATTATTTAACTGTAGAAATTTGATATCATTTCGGACTTGGACAAACATTGAAAATAATACATATTTTAACATTCTACCAAATTACTAGAATTCACTGTTTGACTAGGTCCCAACTGTTTAAATGAACTAAAATCAGAAATGGCGACCGGAGAAGAATGAGTATCACATAATGAAAGACGTGCCTCCTGTTCTCGTGTTTCAATCCCAGAATCCTCAGATAACGGTGAACCATTGCTATGATATTTCGAAGTCCAACCAAGTCCTTGTGCCTGGGCAAATGCTAAATATCTTTTTCGACGATTAATTTTATACAGCTTTATTCGTTCTCTTTCTTCGTCACTATCTACTAGAGTATTTTCCCATCGTAAACTTTCCGTAGATTTGTGATCATTTCTGTTGTTTCCTCTCCTATTTTCATTATTAGAATTGTTCTTTTTTCCATTTTTAGCACCAGTTTGATTCCCTGATTTACCTCCCTTGCTTTTACTTCCTTTAGAAGTTATTGTTTTGGGTTTTGCTGAGACTTGTAAATTGGTCATCCTGTCTGACACAGTGCTTAATGTCAATGAAATAGGGGAGGCTACTGGAGTTTTTGTTTCACACTTGACATCAGAGATAATTGTTCGTTTATCTTCATCTTTAGTTACAGGTGTATCTAATGGTTTTTCACTTTGTCCTTGAGTTGACGAATCAGATTCGTAACCTGAAAAGACACAAAAAATTGTAATGGTACTACAGATTTCAGATAATCTAAAACTATATGCCAATATATGGTGGCCATTTTGGATGTCAAATTGGAGTGGTTCTTTACAACTACCATTAAATTATTCCTACAAATTTGAATTCAAATGACTCTGGTTTCTGATTGGAAATTAAAATCTGAAAAGTACATAAAAAATTATCGTTGCATGGCCAACTTAACGATAGCCATAAACTTGTATTGCAAAAATTGACACAGTCTACCCAAGATGAGCAATATTTACATGTATACATTTATATATACAATAGTCAGAAAATATAAAATTTATTTGCATAAGCTTTAGAAACATGTAAAAAGTATGCCTCTGGCAAGTTTTTCTAGCCTGTTTCGTAGTGGGTCCAAATAACATGTCCACACAAAACAAATGCCAAATTTTACTGAGAAAAAACAGAAACAAGTGTTGTTCTAATCGCTTTCAAGGATGTCCTCTGTCACGTCTATGCTACACTGTTACCTTTTCTCACTGTTCACTCTACATCAATCAGGTACCAGGACGCAGGAGATTGTTATTTTTATACTACACGAATAAAGCAAACATTTATTTGTTTATCTTTATATTACTGTACAGCAAATGTAATGATTGCACAATAATTTGTATATATTTTGGATTTCATTTATTTGCAAAGCCTATTTGTGAGAGAAAATTTTGTAATTAAGCGAACTTTGCAATTATGCAAAAAAAACTATCCAGACTGAAAGTATGACCCAGCTGATGACATTTTGTTTACCTGGAGTTGTACCATACACATTATGATTTAATTTGTTGAATTTAGTAAACGTACTGCTGTAAATAAAGTGAGAATGAAAACCTTTGTTGTTTGTTTCACGTTTATTTACTTTATTTTCACTGTTGGATGCAGAGTATACATAAATACAATGTACCTTTTATTTCCTAATTACAAGATGGCTTTCATACTGTATTATAAACAAGAAGCCGTTGTGGTCCTGATCGTATGGTAGTTCGATTTACAATCAGTGCTATATGATATCTATCACCAATAACGTTGTGAGTTCGAATCTCACTCATAGAGAGGTGAGCTCGATACAACATTATATGATCAAGTTTGTCAGTGACTTGCGGCGGATCGGTGGTTTTCTCTGGGTACTCCGGTTTCCCCCACAAATAAAACAGACTGCCATGAATAAGCTGAAATATTGTTTATTGTTGAATATGGCATTAATCGCCATGACCCTAGCCCTGTATTGTAAACAAGCTTTAGCAACCAAGTAGTCAGAACTTTGGTGCTACTTGCAATTATTGGTTGATAGTATTTCATACATTCAGTCTTGTTTTGTTGCGATTGAGTTTTTTTGCATTTGTCGCATATTGTAATTTGGATAACATCACAATATGTTATGATGTCACCAATAATAGGTTCAAGAATTCCATTCATTAAAAAATGTCTTATACGTAAGTTGAGCGAGTGGAAGCAGGATACAAACAAAGGAAAAATTCAAGTGATAACAATAATGTGAAATAATTTTCAAATATTTGTATTCAAACAACTTGTCCATTTCTGTGAAGACACAAATGCGAAATAACATCAAAATCAACTTTTCATGTACTGGGGTTAGGAGTAAGAGCTATGGTGTTTAACGCCACTTTCAACAATATCTCAATTATCATGGCGGTCAGTTTTATTGGTGGAGGAAATCGGAGTACCCGGAGAAAACCACTGACCTGTCGCAAGTCACTGACTAACTTTATCACATAATGATGTATCGAGTACACCTCGCCTGAACAGGGTTCGGACTCACAATGTTAGTGGTGATAGGTAGTAATAAATCCAACTACCATACGATCACGACCACAATGGCCTCTTCAACAAAGATAAATCGATAAACATGGCCATCAATACAGTATGGACTTTAAATCTCTCAATACAATTGTGGGATACAAAGTGCTTTGAAATCCTTCAAAATTGATGCCATCTTTACATGTATTACATGTATTAGTATATAGCACAGTAAAACGAAAAACGTTTCCTAATTTATGACATTCCTTATGAAAAAATATAATAAAACAAAAAACAAACATAGATGGGTGATAAAAAATACTGGTATAAACTTTTACTTACAAAACAAGAAAAATGTATCCTTTGGACTTTCATTAAAAAAAAATCAATTCACATTAGTATTTAGAAATTATAGAAATATTGATTTTGTAGTAAATAAAGGATCTTTGTAAAACTACATTTATCAGAAAATAGCTCAAATAAAAACTAATAGGTTCTGTTATTGACAATTAATATTTAACAAGTAACCCTTTTTCAATACTAATTTTCACCAATACTGATGGATCCAAGCTAATTAAGGTATTTGTACATGTACAATGAAGCCTGTCTAAATCGAACCTCATTTGGACCAACTTTTGTGTTCAGAATAAACAAGTGTTAAATTTATACAGGTTAAATTAACAAAGCTTTATTACATTAGGACTTTATTTATAGTTAAATTTATACAGGTTAAATTAACAAAGCTTTATTACATTGGGGCTTTATTTAAAGTTAAATTTATACAGGTTAAATTAACAAAGCTTTATTACATTGGGACTTTATTTATAGTTAAATTTATACAGGTTAAATTAACAAAGCTTTATTACATTAGGACTTTATTTATAGTTAAATTTATACAGGTTAAATTAACAAAGCTTTATTACATTGGGGCTTTATTTAAAGTTAAATTTATACAGGTTAAATTAACAAAGCTTTATTACATTGGGACTTTATTTATAGTTAAATTTATACAGGTTAAATTAACAAAGCTTTATTACATTGGGACTTTATTTATAGTTAAATTTATACAGGTTAAATTAACAAAGCTTTATTACATTGGGGCTTTATTTAAAGTTTGGAATATACATGATTCTGGATTATTCGGTGTTCGGTTTAGACAGGATGCACTGTATATGCAGTACAAGTGCACATACTTATAAATAAGTGTACAATGTAATCATGTTGCAATAACTAAATTAAATTAAAAAAATATCACCCAGTCATTTTGTTGGGAGACTTTACATTGTATCAGAGACTTTACATTGTATCAGAGACAATACTTTGTACACTGCAAAACATAAAACTTGTGTTCGGTGATAACTACATAACAGTAAATTCATTATATTTATAAAAAAAAAAAAAATTTAAAGAATTATAGAATAAAAATGTACATACATTCATATACACCAATCACACTGGTTATAGTAAGAACAGGTTACATCCATAACAACAGCACGTAAAATTCTAAATTTAATTCCACTTTCAAAATACAGCAAAAAAAAAAACAACCTTGAAAAATTCTGGCTGATAAAAGCTAAATATATTGAACCGTCGGTCACCATATACCGTTATTACTTATAGTTTCTAGTTTACATATATTTATTACTTGAAACCTTTAACCATGGATTATGATCTCAAACAATACGACAAGTGTTTTCGAACAATAGAAAGAAAAATCAGATTTAAATGGCTTAAATTGAATGGAACAGAATGATCGGTGAACTGGAGACATGTTTGTAAGTTATATCATTAATTTATTCATAAAATACAAAGGTTTTCTTTCTATAGTTTTCACGATTTTAAAAATATACAGTGAAGCAAAAAATTTAATAGATAAAACTCATCTATCAATTTTTGTCAATTTGATAATTCATGTTTTAAATATTGAGTTATCTCCCATAGTACAGTAAAATTATTGAACAAAAACAAACCATTTTTTTTTATTGACATACAGCTGTATCCTCTTTGTTTTGAAGATGGAACATGATCTAGATCTCAAAAGGGAAATTATTGGTGCACTTTATTCAGCTTGTGAGTGATACAGCCGATTTTACACATCGATAAATTCCTACAAGATCAAATTTAGTCCTATAGTAAATGACACTCAATTATATGTAGTGCAATCTGTCTAAATCAAACCTCCTCTGGCCAGCAGTTGTATTTGAATAAACAGGCGTTGGGTTTATACAGGTTAAATTAACAAAGATATCCTAGATTGGGACTTTCTTCAAAGTTCTATTTATACAGGATTTTGTTTTATTCAGGATTTAGTTTAGATTTCATTGTACATATGTTAACGATAGCACAGAACAAACATTAACAAAATAATTTTAAGGTTGGTCTCAAATAATATGAGGCAGGTGCAACCTGAAACGCTCCCGAAGAACAGTAATTTTTCTTCCTGTTTAAAAAATATCAAGGTTAAAAATAACACCACCTAAAACTCCAAACAGTTTTCGTGTCCGCTACCGAACATTGTTTCATTTTTATTTGAAAAAAAATCGACAAGTTCTGGTTTAGGTCACATGATTTTTCTTTTAATTTATTTCCGGTTTGGCAGCCATATTGTTGAAGATTTTGAAGTGCCATAGTACCTATTCATACTTCTACCATTAACGCTCCCAAAAAGGGAGCGCAATAATAACACTATATGTATTGATGTCCATGTGCCCTGTCATTGTATATGGTTACTGAGATTCCTAAATAAAAAAAATTCTTGCAAAAACAGTTAATAATTTTTTTAAATGAAGTTCAGTGTGTCTGAAATGTTCACTCTATATATACATATACAATATATGATTCTGCAACCAATTATAGTTGACCAATCATGTATACCGTACTCGTCAATCAGATTAAAATCCCATCTCTGACTTATCCCCCTTTGCTGATCATATGTTATGACATATCAGTAAAAGGAAGTAAGTGATGTGGTATTATTTGGTTTGGTTTAGGTTTATGGTGTTTATACTTTAGACTTTAGACTTTAGACTTTAGAAGAAACCAAAGAGTAAAACAACTTGAATGAAATAGAGTATGTTTGTTTGATGGTGCCTAACGCCACTTTCAACAATATTTCAGTTATATCGTGTCAGTCAGTTTTATTGGTGGAGGAAACCGGTGTACCCGGAGAAAACCACTGATTTGTCGCAAGTCACTGACAAACTTTATCACATAATGTTGTATCGAGTACACCTCGCCATGAATGAGGTTCAAACTTACAACTTTAGTGATGATAGCCACTGATTGCAAAGATAATTGTAAATCCAACTAAGTCTACCATACGATCACAGCCATGAGGACCCCGATTGGTATACTTGCATACACTGCATAATTACTTCATTGTAAATCGAAAAAGGCATTAATTCAAGAAATACAAAACTGGGTGGCATGTACATTTTTTTTTACTAAAGTCAGCTGGTTTCACAATCCAGCATAGATGTGTTAGTATTAAACTATCTGATATATATTTAACATATACAGCAGACCCCCCAATGAATATGGTATATATGCTTATCATGGTTGAAATGCAAAATTTAACCATGATAAATGTGTGGACTTGTATGAATGTATATATGGTTACTGAAAAACAGAGATGAGCTCAAAAACTTGAAAAATGTTATTGCCACAATGCCCCCTCTTGTCAACCCCTCCCCTTCAATATCTGCATGCAGCCCAGACAAAAACTGCAAACTAAAAGGTTAGGGTTATGGTTATGGTGTTTAACGCCACTTTCAACAATATTTCAGTTATATCATGGTGGTCTGTTTTATTGGTGGAAGAAGCCGTATTACCCGAAGGAAACCATGACCTTCTGCAGGTCACTAACCACCTTTATAACATAATGTTGTATCGAGTACACCTTCCCATGAACGGGATTCGAACTCACAACGTTAATGGTGATAAACATTGTTTGCATAGGCAGTTATAAATCCAACTGCCATTATGATCACAACCATGATGGCCTCTGACAAGCTAAGAGGTAATATAAAATTCTAACATGACCTCCTTCTTTCACTTTGTTAACAAACGAGCGAGTTATCCATTCGGTATAATCTCATTAGCACATGAGCCGGTGAATGCGACTGACTTTTCCATTGGCAGCATAAATTGTAACCCGAATAATGCCGATAGAGGGCGCAGTATTATTCAAGTTACATAAATTGTGTGAGACATTTTCCGCAAGCGTAAATATAAATTACCATCTTCCAATCAAAGTATACTACCGTATTTGTACTCTTAGACATATCAGAATCGAAATAAATCATGGAAGCCAGAATGTGTTTTGAGTTTTAACATGGATTGGCGGATATTAGTAAATTTTATCCCTCGCTTCTGGCTTGGGATAAAATACTAATATCCACCTATCCATGTTAAAACTCCCAACACATTCTGGCTTCCATGATTTATTTCTTAAATAGAATACTATTATAGAAGTGCACATGACATATATTTTAAATTTATGTCTTCTGTCACTGCACTGCATCTGATTGTATTATTGAGGTCATAGCAGAATTGCAAATTTGTCAATTTAAAATTTGAGGCTTCAAAGGTGTATTTTTACTGATTGTATTTGTTTTTGCTTTGTTAAATTGTTTGTCTTCGTCTTGTGTACCCTATGTTGCCAGTTTGATTCCAGTTTCTGTGGATTGTTCATTTTTGATTGCCTCTCTGTATTCTCTGACATTTTTTTATCTACATACACATGTATGTACATTGTACTTATAAGAATCACATAAAATACCATTGATTAACAATATACATTGAATGTCTTTTTTTATTTCTGCCTTTTCACCATAAAAACAGTATTGATAAGGAAACTGCTCATAAAAAATACCAGTTATATACCCCCTCCCCTTTATCTACAAACAAAAACCAAAAACAAATGCACAAAAATAAAATGGGTCAGTCAGCCCTATAGACCCTCAACTATAATTATGTCTGAGTTTTAATCTAAACACCATAATCTGCTGATCAATATTAATGCTAAACAGAATTAACCTCTCTTCACCTTTTATTACATTGTATAGATTCTTATTTATATGATTTTTTGTTTAAATGTGCATTGTTCAAATTCATCTTCTGTTCAAAATTTGTCAAGTCATCCATTTTAAATGGGTCTATATAATTGACAAATTGAAAATTATGTCAAAAGTATTTTATAAACTTTTAATCTTAAAAATTTTAATTTACAATCACTCTTTTGAATTTGACCATTATAAATTATTTAAGTTTTCAAATTTTGACAGTGCACGCAGTTATCAATTCTCATTTTTTGTTCTTGATCCAAAAGTTTCACCACAAGTGATAAAATTATTTCTAAGCTACAAATGTATATACCCGTTAGTCAAACCTGTCTTATGTGACATTCCAAGAGAACATTGAAATAGGGTCACATAAGGCAGGTGGTCACTTAATACAGGATTAATATGAAATGTATGGTGAAAGGAAATTAAAATTAAGGTCACATAATACAAGTTATTGCTTAATAGAGGTGGTCACTAAAGCAGGTTTTACTATATCCATTTTAGATTATGAGTGCTAATACTTGCTCTAATGTACAAAACATGACATTTTTTTGTAATTAGCCTACTTCCCTTTTCGACGTTAGAAATTCATCAACAGTATCTCTCAAGATTAACTTGATTCTGAAAAATATATTCAGTAAGGACTATTTACGTTAAATAGTGCATTGCATATCAAGATTTACTCGATACAACAATGAATATGTGTTAAAGTTTGTCACCGACTTGCGACAGGTTGGCGGTTTTCTCCGGGTACTCCGGTTTCTCCCACCAACAAAACTGACAGCCATGATATAATTGAAAAATTGTTGAAAGTGACATTAAACACCATAAACCAAACAAAACCAAACCATATCGAGATTTGATCTAACCTTCAGCAATTTTCCAACTATATTGTGACTACCAGGAATAAAGGGGGAGGAAAGCCCTGAGAGTAATTAATATCAAACTGACTCACGAGTGAATACCACGACCATGGGTAGGTATATGGAAACCTCAATGCTTGAGGTGGCATCAGGGTGCAAATCCACCTCAATTATAATGATCAGAAAAATCACTTCAAAATAGGTTAAAATAGGCCAACTACAAAACTTTGTAAAGAAAAATTATGGTGGCAGGTTAATTTTTGATTGAAAATTACATGTATATCAAGGAACAAACACTAAATTACTGGTAGTCTTTACTATTGGTAGTGGTACATATAATTGTACTAATTTATATCATGACAACTTAATAAGTCTTAAAATATTTTTGGTAATATAAATTCATAATTTAAGGTAAAAATAGAAATTAGCATAATTATCTCCCTTTTCAACATTTTAGTTTTACATTCATAAATCCATTGCTACATTATACTATTTTTCATTACCTCAGAAGTCATTTTTGCAATTGTTCTTCCTCCACAAAATAATCAATCAGACCCAACTTTGCCATTGTGAGTAATAAACAATATTTAATGATACCAGTACATACTGACAGATATATAAGCATGCAATTATTAAGGGCATGAATCTGTTTTTCTTGTCAAAAGTAAACCCATAAAAATCCTTTTAAATAAATTATCAATAGAAAATAAGACAATTATGCAAAGTTTATCTCATTTTTGTGAAAGTGGACTTTGAAATTACAATAAAAGCTTATTAAATCCAAGAATAAATGATATTATCCATTGCTGCCCCCCTTTTTTTTCATCAAAATTCTAAAGTTTACATGTGCATAACATAAAATACTTAACAGGATAGCAGATTCTACTTTTTTCAAATATCAATTCATGTAACTATGACAATGTGTATGGTTACATTCTGTCTACTGGTACATGCACAATGCTTGACATAAGGTCACTATCCGGTACTCCCCCCACGACTGATTAAATGTCAATATTGTATCAAAAAATAAAAACAATCGTTCACTAAAAGTTTTAAATTACATATCTTCATAATAAATATTAAATAGTTCCAGGTCAAAAAATCTTGTCTCAATTTTTTTAAATACTATCTCACTTAAATTCATTAAAAGTGGATCCTATTACTTAAAGACTGATCCCTGCAGAGAACTTGTAACATTTCATTATTATAGTCCTATGTACATACACTTGTAAAAGGGAAGGTCTAAATAGTAAAAGGAATATAGTCAAAACTTAACAAAGAAAATATATTGGTAAAAATTAACATGTATGTGTTTGTCTTTTAACCTAAAGGTCAAGTGAAATTGATTTGATAAATTTGGAAACAGAATTTTATTGTTCTGTACATTTCAATATTTTCATTTCATTAGAGATATATTTAAATCTCAGTTCAAAATTTCAAAAGGGATTTTTTTTCTTTTTTTGGACTAAAGTTTGCCCATTTTTGAATTTTCTTTCAAATTAAATCTCTAAAGATAACACACGAAGAGAGAGTTTTCTGATTTATGAATGATTTATTTTTATTAATTATTTTAGGGGCCCATCGTGGTCATGATCGTATGGTAGTTGGATTTACCACCACCTATCACCACTAGCATTCTGAGGTCGAATCACACTCAGGCAAGGTGTACTCGATATACAACAGTTACAATATGTGATAAAGCTTTCAGTGACTTACATCAGGTTGGTTGTTTTGTTCGGTTTCCTCCACCAAAAAACTGACTGCCACGATATAACTGAAATATTGTTTAAAGTGGCATTAAACACCATAAACCTTAACCCAAATCTTAATTATTTTAATTGATACAATACATGTACCTCATTACATTTAAAAACCCAACGAAAATCTATCCCCTAAATAACAAGTCACAATTTTAATAAATATTGCTGTTCTTCGCCTCAAAATGATCTAAGGCTACATGTAGATGTACATGCAGAATTCATTAAAAAATCAATTTCATAAAAGGGAGATCATTTCAATTACATATATAAATGTACTATATGAACAGAAATATTTATGTGGGAAATTTTTTCACTTAATTTGCATTTCACTAAAATGTGAAAAAATTACCACCAAGCGAAGTTTAAAATCTTTGGGTTAGCCGAAATATGACTGAGTCAGGTTCAAACACTCCATGAATGTTACATTCCCAAGCCATATTTTTTTTTGAAATTTCTGGAACCCTAATTCCAGTTCTCACGATGAGCACAGTTCCTCCGGCCCAAGACCAGTAAAACTTTGTTCGGACCAGTAAATTTTTCAGTTTTCATTTAGAACTATATAAAAATAAATGCAAGAATTTGATTCGGACCAGTAAATTCAAATTTTCATTTTGAGGACTGTAATTCACCTGATGTGTATATGAATAACATATTTCTATAGACCCCAAAGAAACCTTTCATATCAATTTGAATTCTCATAGATGTATTAACAACATAATAATCCACACAACATCATACTTTTACAATGTATTTTCAATATGCTTATTTACATTTTCACTTAACTTGAAGAACATTAAACATTAAAATGCAGACAACATATAATATTATTACACAATGTACTTTCTCTCATGCATATATTATACATTATTTACTATATTAAAAGTTTATGTCAAATTTTGTCAAGTATTAAATACACCCATTTAAGTGTCTAATATATAATTTTATTTATTCCTATCGTGGGCCAGATAATAAATAATCTTAATAGTTTTTATTCAAACTCTTTAAGTTATTGAAAGATGTTTACATAATATATTTAAACTTTTGATACAGACATTTAATACTCTTTCTTTAAATCAATTTACAAAATTTACATATACAATGACATTGAACAGGTACCTTTCTTGTAGTACATTAAGTTTATATACTACCAAATTATCGAACATATTATTTTTTTCATCAATTTTTTTAAAATTTCAACAGACTTTTTTTTTTTATTTTATTTTAAATTACATGGTTCCTGTTTCTCCTACAGTGGCAATCTAAAATTCTCCCAGAAATGAATATGTCCATAACTACCATTTACATATATGATATATTATAGTTATTGAACTTGTCAAATGTTTCCAAATAGGGAAACAGATTAGAATAAGCTTAAGTCAGATAATTTATTACTTAATCTCCAGACAGCCTTCATGGACTTTATTGCAAAGTGTAGTTGGACTTTCATATGTAAAAAATATTGTTTAAGTTTGTGAGCTTTCAAGACTCCTTATGTGATAAAATTTGTCTGCTTTTCTCTTGTTTCTATAACCAAAATGGGAATATTCATTTAACTTTCAGGAGGTGGGGGATAGTTTGTACAGAAAAAAATTATATTACCTAATTTATTAGAAAAAAGTAATTGACCTAAAAGTAAAAGATGCAAAAAATTTGAAGAAAAATTAATGCATTTTCATGTCCAAACAAGAAATAGTCTGAACAGGAGAAAAAAACATATACACCCCCCCATCCCCACACAAAAGTTAACATGGTCAGTCCCTAAGACTGACTGTTATGATCCCAATATTACTGAAATATTGTTGAAAGTGGCATTAAACACTTGTAATCTTAGATCCTAGTTTAATTACTCTTATTATATTTTACAAGCTAATGTGTTTGAACAATTGTACTACGTGATGAATTTATTATATTAAAATATATTTATACTAAATTAGGCTTACGTGTTGATTATTAACTGTTAGTCACTACGTTTGTAATTTACAAGAGAGAAAATGTAGGGGTTGGTAGGTTTATGGTGTTTAACGCCATTTTCAATAATATTTCAATTATATTGTGGCAATCAGTTTTATTGATGGAAGAAACCAGAGTACCCAGAGAAAACCACAGACCTGCTGTAAGTCACTGATAATCTTCATCACATAATGTTGTATAGCCAATACAGTACACCTCACCTGAGTGGGATTCAAACTCACAACTCCAGTGGTGATAGGCACTGATTGAATGAGAAAAATGTGACGAAAAATGTGGATATATGTTCAATGTGTATAAAAACCAACCAAGTCGGCAAACAGGAAGTAGGAATCTGACGAGTCCAAAAACGCTACCCACAATATGGCATACCTATATGAAAAATATCTTGGACGGACAGACAGAGGTAAAACAGTATACCCCCCTCCTCCTCCGTGGAATAATAAGCAGTTGTAGATCCAACTACTGTACGATCACGATCATGACGGCCCCAATTTACAATGGTGAAAATATAGTCCAACAAATTATGGCATAAGAATAGCTTGAGTGTAATGTACATTTGTGTTCTTCACAAATCAACAGTTTAAGCTTGGAGATCTTAACAATACATGTAGTCCAATTTCAAAATGGAGTCACAGAAGTGTCTATTTTGTAATTATTTGAGTCTCTCAGAAAAAGATGGGATTCATGATGAGTTGCTTATGGTATATAACAAAAGAACATGAGAATACATACATGTACATGTAGTAAACTAAACTGAGTATAAAACTGCCTCTAGACATAAATTTGTATACTCTGAAATCGGTGAAAATCACTAAAATTATAAATTTCAGTGTGAACTGACAAATTTCTATAAAACACATTCAATAAGTTAGGACTCACCAAACCAGACAACTTTTTCACCTTCGACTTTTACTTTAGTCACCATGTCAGTCGGCAAAGAAAAATTAGTAGGAAATTAAATGAATGAGAAAATTATTTTTTTGTAATTGGCATAACCACATTCTAACATCACCAAACATGTATTCTTGTATAAATATTTTCTTCATTGTTGTTTTTTAATTAATTTGAAAAAAGAAAATGTAACCTTCAAAACAGTATCTGTTTGTTTCAATTGTTTACAAATATAGATTTGGCGTACAAACAAAAATAATGTGCTTGATTGTATGTTTGTCCGAGTAGTACCCAAGGTTGGCAAAAAACGGTCAATACCTCAATACCTGTACTTAGTGGCGATTGCAATAGGATTTATTTTTATTCAGCTGCACCTACACTAGGCTACAGTTACTCTTTTGTGCATCAATGCTTCTCTTTATAATAGCTATAGCCCAAACAAACACACACATCTGCTTAATTTAATCACATGAAAAGTTTTGAAAAATACCAATGCTTAATACATTTTTGTATTATAGTCATACCAAGGGCTTTATTGAAAGGTGATTGCTCGTTTTGTTGATATTCGTGGAATTTATATGACCATCACTATTTAAACTGTCTTTTGAATCATAAATGTAAGAATATTATTCAAAATTATGTACAATTTACTACAAACAGCCTTATATATTTTTCTTCATTTTTGCAGTTTTAGGTACATGGATTAATTTTAACATTATGGCTACCCTTACTATACAAAGTCCATAATCATGATAATATCCCCATTTTTATCAAATATACTTCATCTTTATACTATATATATTTATTAATTACAATTGAAAATGAGCAATCAAAACTATTCATTAGGAAATCTTATTAATATCTTTTATTTTTCTAAATATGTTACACTCCAATAACATAAGACACAACGTTAATTTTAACACTTTGTTCAGGTGAACTTTTGTATCCATTCTATACTCTCAGGATTTTCTTTTACTACCAATAACCAAATTAAGCTGACTGGTAAGATTTACCAACAGTGTTTTCCTTTTAATCTAAACCTAGGCCTAGATGTAAGGCTAAATCCAGATGTGTCAGGTGTCAATGGGGCAAAGAATATTCAACATAAGATTTTAATCTAATCTTAGTGTTGAAACAAAGATGATTATGAAAAGAAATTTTAAACAGTGATGGTCAAAAATACTGCCGCCAATATCAACAAAACAAACAAGTACCACTGAACTCAACGTAATAACGTCTGAGTTTCTGTGTGACCTTTACGAGAAAAAGACTCTCCTCACATCTGAGTTTCTGCGTGAAGTTGGCAACCTCTTTGCACCATCAGTATCTCGTACTGCAGCATCCTCTGACTCGGACTAAACTTATCTAAGATCATGTGCTAGTGTTACAGTGTTAATGTTAGTGCTTTTTGTAGTGTTAAGTTTGTAGTCTTATTATCATATAAAATATGTCATCAATTAAAAAAAAATGTGAAAACTCGTTGTTTTGTTCATTTTTCATCAAATCATTCATCAAAATATCACACTATTGAACTCACAACGGTAATTTTATTGAAATATAGATAGTTGTCAGCTTTTTATTTCTTTCCGAATTTTACAAGACCTAAAATATATTATATATTTTAAAAAAAGAAAAGAAAAGACATGATATAAACACAATCAAAATAATGAAAAACTGAGGCCGGATCGTCTGGAGCCAGACTGGTTTGGGGCAGGAACGACTCAAAATCACGTTTATCACAATGTCTCTGACTGTACTGTAACATTTGTATGTTTGATGAAAATTAGGAAATTCAAAACCGAAGTACGATGATGTGCACCAGTACTAACATATTTTGTTATTAAGGAGTATTTCTCATTATATGCACATACACTGGTGTGTTGTAATCAAATATGACTACATAAAATACACAGACTATTTGGACCTCTGAGTCTGACTATATATTGTCTTATTGATAATCTACTCTCTTTTTTATTATGTCTGTGTGTGTGAGGGGAAGGTTTAATCTGTCTAATTTGACAATAAGTAAAATTGCAGACAAATTATTGAATTTATACCTGTCTGATCTAATGCCCTGACCCCTTCAATTTCTAAAGTATCTGGACTTGGGTCACTGTCTTTAGCATCCCCTTTTCCTAATTTGCGTTGTTTCTTTTTCTTGTTTTTGCTGTTTAACTTTGCCATTGTCTTGTCAATAACTATAGAGGGCTTTCTCTGATATTTCTTTATGCTTGATTTTACATCCATGTTTCAAAGAAAGCCCTGTGTTACGTAAATTTATGTATTTTATCATCGTGATGCAGTGTGACATTCCATAACTGTTTTGAGAACCAAAGTACAACGAACATGTAAACTTTGAATACGCGAGAATTCCAACAAATAGTGCGTATCAATTTAGTTATACAATTAATTTGGTCTTTATAGACTAGAAAATAGTGAGAAACACAGAATTGTTTATAAATTATTTAATAAATACACTACCAGAAATTAGGTAAATTAACTTTGGATACACATTAAAAACAAAAGCGGAACACGTCGTGTAGTGGTATGTGTTTCTAGGTACTATTTTCGTTTGGTACTTCCGGTATAAACAACCGAGTTGCGATGACAAGTGCGCGAAATTCAAAAATAGAATTGGAGTTTGAAGACGAAGATGATGATTTGTTGTTCAACTTTGTAAACGAATGTAAAGTCCATTATAACTCTTTACCAAATTTTTGATTCATAACATCGAAGTTCTTCGTTTCGTTTCGTTTTCAGGTAATTTCCTCCATAAGCTGGAGCACTCCAATTTCCATTGGATAAAAGCACAATGATTTTAAAAAGACGTAAAATAGTTCAGTATATCACAAAAGTTCATTTTCTGACCTTATAAAAGCGTCTAGTTAAAAGTTTCTGGGTAGCACATAAAAACACAATGTACATATGTCTATATACACTTCAGGAGTTAAAATATAAAAGATGGATCCTGTAGTGATAAACGACGTCCAAGCACAGGGCCTTGTCACTATCCACGTAAATATACTATCAATGTATAATCATATACAAGGGCGGACATCTTTTTTACCCCCGCTCGCTTCAAGTCGTGTTTGTTTTTTAAATTCCTTCTAATATATTCAAAACCCTGTTTGGTTCAACTCCCAAGACCTTATTCTTTTCCAAAAATATCATGACCCCCCCTCGACTACCTCTTGTGAAGGCGCAGCGGTCGTTTTTGTCAGGAATTCGCCTGAGTAGAGAACAACAT
The DNA here is from genome assembly GCA_963680875.1 of Bathymodiolus brooksi. Classification (NCBI taxonomy): domain Eukaryota; kingdom Metazoa; phylum Mollusca; class Bivalvia; order Mytilida; family Modiolidae; genus Bathymodiolus; species Bathymodiolus brooksi. The sequence continues at coordinate 103,020,934 of OY804580.1, forward strand.
GGACCCAAAGTGAAAGTAACAGCGCCACCTAAAAAAAAACGGAAGTTCAGAACTCTCGGGGTTTTACCATTCGATATTTGGTTTTCTCGCTAGTTATCGTGTTTCGAAGTATAAGAAACCGCGGGAAATAACAGACGAAATAATAAATTAAAGAAAAGGGACAGCAATCAAGAAAAAGCCTTGAAAATGGCATTTATCATTCATTGTATGTACAAGTCAGAAATGTTCAGTTTTCACTTCAAATCGTCCCGCTCGTTTAATGATGTTTGAATCTTAACAGTATTTTCCTTACCTCAAAGCTAAAGCCCCGAGAGTTCCGAACTTCCGGGGTTATTTTAGGTGGCGCTGTTACTTTCACTTTGGGTCCATGTTGTTCTCTGCTCGGGCGAATTCCTGACAAAAACGACCGCTGCGCCTTCACAAGAGGTAGTCGAGGGGAGGTCATGATATTTTTTTAAAAGAATAAGGTCTTGGGAGTTGAACCAAACAGGGTTTTGAATATATTAGAAGGAATTTAAAAAACAAACACGACTTGAAGCGAGCGGGGGTAAAAAAAGATGTCCGCCCTTGTATATGTTTATACATTGATAGTATATTTACCTGGATAGTGACAAGGCCCTGTGGTCCAAGTTTGTCTCTATCTTAATTCGCAATATAGTTTGGTTCTAAGTCTATGTAGTTCAAAGCACAAATTTTGTGAGGCACGTTCTATGGCCTTCAAGTCATTGTGGTTATTTGTAATAATAGTACATGTATATACATTTTTAGATGTACATGTACAATCTAATATAGCTTGTAAAAGTTTATTTTTCTCTTCAAGTAGTTCTGCACCACCCCCCTTTATATCTTCCACTGTCCTTTTGAATTGTTCTAACTTGTTCTGCCATACTTCATCTAGCGGTTTGCATTTTAGTATAAAATGTTCTATATCTTCAACTCCATCGTTGCAGATTTGACAAAATCCAGCATTTTCCTTATGACTAAACTTATCTTGATGGTACTGGAGCATATATGTATCAGTAACCAGTTTCACTTTTACTTCTGCTTTTTGTATATCTAATTTTTGGTTTTTTACACAGTTCCATATATTATGTGGTGTTCCTATAGGTTCCTTTTGAATTTCAAGGTGTCTGATAGTTGTTTTCGTTGATTTTTCCTCATTGTACTTTGTGTACCAGTATTCATTTATGGCCTTCTTTATCATTGTTTTCCCCATATATTTACTTGGCGGGTTTATAAGAAGTTCCATTGGCGTATGCATTCCATACTTTTCTAGAATTCCAGCTATTTTGTTGATAAACAATGTATCATTTGCATTGGCATTTGCGGACTCCCACAGTAGCATTTGTTTCTCAATTGTTGAGTCTAGCCTGGCAATTCCAAAAAATAAGTTTATACAATATTTATCCAGTGTTACTTCTATTGGTTCTGCTCCCGTCAATGCATAGACAGCTATAGATGAGGTTCTTTCAGGTAAGCACTGAAATTGCCTACAGACTTTTCGCTGGAGTTGTTCAAGCTTTTTAATATCTGTTTTTGTGGGGTTTTGTACTTCAAGGCCATACAGGAATCTTGGCACTACATATGTGTTCCATATTTTCATTAGTACAACTGGCGACATTCCTGACCGGGCATGGAGACCTGATCCTAATAATGCATATATTGTTTGTCTGCCCATCTTTAGCCTTTCATCAAGGTTGATTTTGTTATTTTCTTGATACGTTATTCCTAGATGTTTCAATTTTTGGACTCTTTTTATTTCTTGTCCTTCCAAGGTGTACTCCGAGCTTACGTTGTTATTTTTCTTCGCCATACGGATGACTTCAGTTTTTCCAGGATTTAGTTTTACAAGATCTCGTCTTGTGTTGTACTGTACAACATCAATCATGGCTTGCATTTCAGTACTTGGTCCAAGCAGAACAATATCATCTGCACATGCTGAGGAGGCAACACCTATGTCTCCAAATTTTGCCCCTAGTGTGCTTATAGTCAGGCTATTGAGAATAGTGTTATTAAATCTTTTGTATAAGAGGGTCGACAGTTTCGCACCTTGCCGAATTCCTTGTGCTATGTTAATATTATCCGTTAGATGATTGTCCCATTTAACTTTGAATGTCATTCCTTTATACATGTTGTTCATTAGAGACCACATATCTCCTTCCACACCATCCTGATAAAGTTTGTTAAACATGATGTCGTGGTTGACTGTATCAAAAGCTTTTTCGGCATCCAGAGTAAGTACTTCCAGCTCCATATTAAGTTTCCTATAAAGAGCTATTGTTTCTGCTGTTATGAATGCTGTGAATTTGCTGGATGCTTTTTCGGTGAAGCCTCTCTGTAGTGGATTTTGGGTTTTCTTCAGTTGTTCTTCAAGTCTATCTTTTATTATTGATTCTAATATTTTGGAGAATGTATTAGATATTCCACTTTTCATGCTATCTGGAATGTTCAAATCTTGAAAAATCTGATTTATAATTTCACAAAGGAGCGGAGCCAATTCTTCCTTTGCATTTCGGAAGTGTTCCGCTTGTATTCCATTTTCGTCTGCTGATTTACCAGTGTTAAGCTTTTCTACTGCATTCATAACTTCTTTACAGGTGGTTGGTGTTATTGGTATTTTTGTATTGGTGTAAGTTGATATAATGTAGTTTTGAAGTTTGCATAGATTTTGCCGTTCAACATCGAAGGAGTCATTCATACTGGGTGTTGCAAGCTTTTCGAAGTGGATCTTCCATCCATCCATTAATTCATCTTCTGTATATTTGGTGCCATCTAGAATCAGTATATCGGTGTTTATATTTGAATTGGACCTTTGCACTCGAATCAGCTTGTGAAAAGTTTTTGAGTCGTTTTCAGAGGCCTGCATTATATCGGAGATCATATTATCCTTTTTTGATGCATGAGCTTGCCTTTGTAGCTGTCGTAATTCTATTTTCCTTCTGACCATCTCCTTCTTTTCTGAGTCTGAATTTGAATTTGTTTTCTTACTATTTTTCCATTGCCAATTTGCTCTTTTTGCTTCTTTTGATTTTTGACTAATTTTACTATTCCATATTCCTTTACCACATGTTTTTAGTGATTTTATTTTCCTATATTTTGGAATTGCTTTTGCTCCTGCTTTATGTAACATTTGGTCTAGCTGTTTTATTTTAAAGTTTACTGGCTGATGTTCCTTTTCTAAATTATTTATTTCATTTTGAATACAATCTTTATATATATTATGGTCACATTTTTCCCATCTTGGTTTTGTGAGTATCTTGGCAGCTTTAGGGGCGGCTCTCTTAACGTCAACTCCTACAGTTGCTAGTACAAGTGTATGATCAGAGGTATTTAAAGCATCCATTTCCTTGATTTTCACGCTGGCGTTCAAATGTTCTGTTGATTTGAATAAAAAATAGTCAATTTGAGATTTGTACTTCCCATTGTGATGGAAAAAGGTTGGCCGCTCTGGATGGTTGTTTGCTAGTTTTAACCCATTTTCATGTATGAAATTTCTGAACAGGTTGTCTCTTCTTCTATCATCCCTATGTAGCGATGCATTCATGTCCCCACAAACTATAATTTGGTACGAGTTATCATATTTTTGTATTATCTCTTGTAGTTGGTCGAGATTATCTTTATATTCATAATCACCCTCTTTCGCTTCTGATGGCATATATACGTTAACAATACAACAGTTTTTATGTGAGCTATTCATGGTGACGACCTGTATGCGATTGTTCCCATCAGGCATTACTGTCATTGCGTGATCTATACTTTTTTTCCAAAATATTGCAATTCCCCCATTTCCACACCAAGATCTATAGTCTAATCGAATGTTATCATCGTCTACTGATTTTGATGTGACGTTGTATTTTTCACTGCCATTATTCAGTATCTTTTTCTCTAGAGATAGTATCCAGTGTTCCTGTATGCAGAGAATATCACAATCATCAAGTATTTGTTTGAGATAGACCGAGTTGCCTTTAGCGCTTTGGATGTTGATTGACCCTATAGTTGTGTTGGCGGGTCGTGATTTTTTGTCCTGTGCCAAATAGCTGTTGTTGCTCGGCCAGCCCCTAAAAAAGGCGACTGACTTCCATTTGTTGGGTTTGTGTGTACATTTTCAGGTATTAGTTGGTTACCTCCTTCACCCATGTTTTCTCTATTTACTAACGGAGTCTTATCTCTATTTTGACTTTTTCTCCATTGTAGGTTCAGAGTACGGTATTCTCCACTTTGTCTATGGGCTCCATGTCTATGTTGTTGTAGACTACTGTTTTGTTGTATCTTGTCATGTTGACTCATCCTATGTTGATTGCTTGGCCAGGGTGTATTAATTTTTGGAGATATGTCGCCAGTTGGAATTTGGTAATGCACTGGAGTTTGGTGGCTAGATTGCTTCTTTATTTGCTGATATTCGTTTCTTTGTATTGGTTGATGCCAGTTGAATTGTTGTATATCGTTGTCTTGATATCTTTTATTGTACTGAATTGGTGGAGGCTCTGTATATATATCAGGTCTATTATAGCCCTTATGTATAGGATCTTGGTTCCTGTTGTTTGTTCCCATTTCATACTTCTGTGAGTTATGTTGGCCATGTGCATGTGTATGTACAATACTTGGTTGGACTTGCTCTAGATGCCCTATATTTTGAGCTCTTGGAAAAGTAGTTTGCATGTTACACTTAGTATGTTTTTCCTTAGCCTCTAAAAAATTTAGTTTGCATTTCATTTCATTCATTTCCATATTATGCTTCATTTGCATTTTGGTAATTTCGAATTTATGATTCATATCTTCCTGAAGTGTTCCTATTTTGTCCATGAATGTCGATTCGAGTATATCGAGCCTGTAGGAGAATGATTGGTGTTCCTGAGTTTTGTGTTCAGTTATCCTGATGGTCGGATTTGGTATACCAAATTTGGCCGTTAATAATTGGATTGTGTTTTGGTAGTCCTTGTTGGTTTCTTCCAGCATCGTTATCCTGGCTTTACAAGCAGCTAGCTGAGTTTCTAGACTAGCTTGAGCAGTATGTTCTTTCTTTCTCTGACGTTTTTGTTTTGGCTTATCCCCATCTATAGTTAGTGGATGTACGCAGTTGGCTTGGCTATGTAAAATTTGGGGTGCAGCTCTTGTCATCATATTTGAATGTTCTATTTCGGCCACATGTGGTCTCAACTCAGATGTTTTGTTGTTCACTTCTCGTATTTGCTTGAGCTCTGTATCTCCCTCCCTGTCTATAGTTTGCGAGTTCTTATGGTTGTTAGATACAGTTTCGGTAATGTCTAATAGTTTAGGAGATGTTTCTTCATATGGCAAGGTTTCATCCAGAGTTCCACACATTGCACATATATAGCTTTCTAAGTGATCTTGCTGTTCATTTGTACATTTAATGTGGTACCAGTTTGTACATTGTATACAGTCTATTGCCGGTTCAGCATCAAGGATATACTCGTTACATTGATGGCACTTTATTTCGTATGACGTATCCAGTAGCCCTTCTCTCTGATGTGTTACTAACTCGTCACTGAGACAAGATGCATATATAGTTGTCATATGGTCCTGTTTGTCTATTTTTTTCATTTTCTATAGCAGGGACGTTACTGGTATTTTCTTTCACTTGTCCAATTTCAGTTATTTTACCATTATTTCCATTCACGTGTGCTGTTTGTCTTTTCGCTATTGTTTTGCTACAACTGTTTTGACTGTGGCTATGAATGGTTTCAGAGTCTTTCGTATTTTGAACGTTAGTCAGTGATCTTTTGCATATTTCTCCAATTTTTCTATTTAGGGTTTTGTAGTCTATGACATTTTTCATCTTATCGCATATGGTTTCCAGATGGCTTTGTATAAATTCATCCAGTTTATATCCATTGACATCAATACGACTAGTTGTATTGAATAGATTGATTCTATATAATTGTTTATTTGATCTTGCTTGTCTATTCCTGACAGATATGGACTCCTCAGTTATAACAGGTTCAATGCTTATATCTCTGTTGTCTAGTTTGCTCATTTTAGTGTGCACAACTATTGATTTATCCAATGAGTTGTTGTAATGTTCATATATTGCCTTTTTTAGAATTTCATATGCGGCGGCGGAGCATGTTAGCACTAGGGTCCCTGATTTAAGTTGTATATCACAGTCTAGTTCTCTTTCTGATGCTTCTATCTTTTTTCCGAGTGCTTTCTTGCTGTTTAAATTATAGTTCATAGTGTGGCTACTTGTGGCATTATTCCTACTTGGTGTATAAAATTGTGGCGGGTTACTTATTCTGCTGCTAGATCGTGTAGAGAGTGCCATTTTGTTGGTGTAAGATCAGACGGGTCAGCTAGCAGATCTGCTTGCCTGAACTTAACTACTTTAATCACCAGCACGCTTCTTTGATTCGGTCTACTATTTCTCTAAGCCAGACCCTTGGCCTTGCAAGTTTTTGTGTTGGGTGTACACCGTCTTTGTAGAATTTAAAGTTGTAATAGTGCCAAGTGTCTCGTTGCGACCTTCTCCTGTGTCTAGCGCTTGCCTTCAGAAATTTTAAAATTTATCATGATCAGATTCCATCTGTATTTTACCGGAAGTTGATGTTTCTATGGCGATTTGTGTAAACAACAATTTTTTTGGGGGCTAAAATTTGCCTTTTCAATGGAAATTGTGTGTTGTGCAAGTAATGGTTATATCTTACTAAATCTCTGTTGAGCCTTCTATTCTTTCTTTGAATCCTCACTACGCTTTTAACGAATTTCCAGAAAATCATTTATGTCTCTGAAACCGTTGTAATCCTATGACACTTCAACTTGAAAATTCTTTCAAAATTTAACTGAAAGTCTTCAAAATAACTTCACAAATATTGAAATGTGTCCGAAATGTATTCAATGTCACAAAAAAAATCACATTTTAAATCGCTTAAACTCCTTAAATCCAAAAAAAAAAACCTCCTTGAATTTGAAACAGCTGACTATCGTAACAATGCTTTGTCTTTGTCTTTATGCAATGCAGGACAGGTTCCTGTAAATGTGTTGGTAATAATGCTTATCTCCCCTGTTTCAAGTGAAACAGCAGCATATTTTGTCTGGTCAAGAGGAACATACATCGCATATGCTAAAACTACTGCCACAGAGAAGATGTCACGTCACTAAATACCTAGAAATGTTCTGTTGAAATGAAAACTACTTGCTTCATTGCATAAAACCAGTCATCGACTTTAGCAGTGGTCTGGTGGCCCACGTCCAGTGAAAATTGATTCGGACCAGTGACTTGCCAAATTTTTTCAATAGAATCTATATAAATTTTGAAGTTTTCTGGCCAGTAAATTCGAAAGTCTAATTTCGAAGACTGTAAAACTAAATAAAGTATGATACATCACATTCACATACAGTATATTATCACAGAAGATATATATACAACCAAGGATTTAAATAGTAGAAAAGATACCAATCTCATATTTTCTCGCTTTATCTCACATGGCAATGTTTTTTGCTACTCATTCATACACCTAAAATAAAAAAAAAGTTTCATACATCTAAAAACATATCAAAAATGATAAAACAAAGCAACCAATCACGCCAGGTTTTGTTCTATATATCGAATACACTCTAAACTACACATTTATACACTTTGGTATGTCAATTTCATATAAACAAGAAAGTTTATTGATTTCTAAATAGACCACCCCCATTTCTGCCCAGAACACTGCCATTTTGACAATGATGGTAAGCAATCCTTAATAAATACAAATCGGGAGCCCTGTTTTCAATAAAACTCCTTGACCTATACGTTGAAAAATATTATATTATCAGCAAAAATGAAGGCTCCGCTTCGATATTCGGTATGATGAGAGAAGAGAGGAGTTTGAAATTTAAATTTGAGTCTTGACCGTCCATAATAGGTGGGATTATGAAGGTCAAAAGGGCAAATCGATTAATGTCAATTATTGATGAAATATGGGTAATACATCTACAAAAAGTCGATACTTTATCAATGATTGGTATTTAGGACAAATAGATGTATTTTCACTTTATACCTGTAATTATGGTTTTATATATTTACAAATACTGGTTTAAAATGTTGGAGCGATTAAAATTTCCATCATTAATCAAGGCACGTGCATCATCAACGAATTGCACTATGGGTAATCTCATTTGTTCTCGACCCATGCAACATACTTACATATTACAATCTATGTTAAATCTCATGAGATTCATATCCTTTTTACTATGCAAATCCTTGATACAACATAGGCTTTTCCGAGTTTTCGGTCATTGTTCATAGCCGAAAATGATTCGTAATCATGGGTGCATTTGGTCAGAAGTTCTCAGAATTCTTCTTAATGACAATCAGTAGGTAAATGAATGTCGAAAGATTAGTAGACCATGCAAGACAACATTGACATTGTCATGCAAAAATGATGTCGTTAATTACATTGATTTTGTTGATTTATTTTGTCCAGATATTTTTTACAAGTAATACTTTAAAAACATAAATTAACACTAATTATGGAGTTCTATTTTATTTTCATGAAAACACATCTCAAACATAAATTCCATCCTTTACGACTACCGTACATGTATATACGCCCCGATTCAGATGACTTTAGTTGACATTTTACTACGCATTCATCAAGTCTGTTCTTGTCTGCCGACGCAGTCCTATGAGAATGTTATCTGATTCTGCTAGAAAAAGAAACAGTAAAGAAGTTTTGGCAAATTATAATAAAACAAGAATTAACATAGGCTACACATGTACCAACATGACTGTTGGATGGAATTAAAGGAAGCGTTGAGAGTTCAAACTCATGCTGATTGATTTTTTGGTATTTAATGCCACTTTCAGCAATATTTCAGCTATATCATGGCGACCAGTTTTATTTGTGGAAGAAACCGGAGTACCCGGAGAGAACCACTGACCATGGGCAAGCAACTGGTAAACTTTATCACTTGCAGCTGCGAGTCGAGTGCACCCTTTTTTGTAATTTACAAAGCCGGGCACGAACCCACACCGCATTGGTGATAGGCTTGTATGAGTTGTTAGGTAATCCAACTACCTAATTCATTGAGCCACCTGGGCCCTTCAAACTCATTCTGAAGTGCCATTACGCATGTACTTCGGAAATTGGGACATGCATAAATAATGATGCTGGGAGATGAGCTGCACACAAAAAACAACGAAAATACATGTTTTTTGGTTGAATCTCGCCAAACGACGTTTTATAGTCATGTTTTGAAAGTACATTATAATAACTTGCAACGTAAAAAAAACTTTTTAAAAAATCACCAAAATCAAGGACATTATACTGTACCATTAACTCAAATACAAACCTCAAATAAACACTCAAACAGAAAGTTTTTATCCTGGGTAGGGGGAGTTGAGGGTTATGATATTCAATGCCACTTTCAACAATATTTCAATTACATCATGGCGGTCAGTTGTATTGGTGGAGGAAACCGAAATAGCCAGAGAAAACCGCTGACATGTCACAAGTCACTGACAAACTTTATCACATAATGTTGTAACGACTCGAGTACACCTTGCCTGGGCGGGATTCGAACTCACAACGTTAGTGATGATAGGTACTGATTGCATAGGTAGTTATAAATCCAACGACCATGCGATCACAACCACAACGACTCCAGAGAAAGTTATTAATGAAAATGTTGAGGCAAATTTATCCAAGTGAGGTAAATAATTTGGTGTCCCATTGTAAACAAAGATGGTGACCATGTAATGTTAAATCTCCATAGAGAAAGTCAAGACATATCCATTCATTCAAATTGTCAAAGAAGAATGTAAAACATGGAGCATTTACATTTGATTTTCAATACGAAAGGGAATGGAATGACCATATAAAAAATAAGTACCACGATTTGGAAAAATAGATCAAATGACGCAGAGTATAGAGGGTTACATCAAAAAGTTTCGGCCTTATGCATAATACTAGATATCATAATATCCATATATTCGCACATGGTTGTTCAAAAGAATTTCTCAGATTGAGTAAATTATTAATATAATATATAAGAACATCACTGATATGTAGGTAAAAGTTTTCCTTTGCTGTGGATCAGCCTTTGTTTCAAATAAAAGTTGGGGGCCGTCGTATTCATGATCGTATGGTAGTTGGTATTATAACTACCTATGCAATCAGTGCCTATCACCACTAACGTGAGTTTCAACTCGTTGCTCAGGCGAGGTGTATAAAGTGTGATAAAGTTTGTCAGGTCAGTGGTTTTCTCCTGATACTCTGGTTTCCTCCACCAATAAAACTGACCGCCAAGATATAACTGAAATATTGTTGAAAATGCTGTTAAATACTGTAAAAAAGTGGCGTTAAACACCAAAACCAACCTATCAAATAAAAGTTTAAAGTTATCATTCTCACCACAATGACAATGATGTCCATGATTTGTGTAAAGGATTTATTTTGTAATCAATTTTCTGCATAAAACACACAGGAATGAATGAACAAAACATTTTTTAAACAATGGATAAACTATGGCTGAAATATATAATTTTGCTATTCAATTTTCTGTTTTTTTATTGATGAAAAAAAAATACATCTTACTTATACTTTACTGCAAATGTATCTCACCTGGCCCTCAGGGTTGTTTGTGTTTTTGGCATCCATCGATGTGTCCTGTGTAAACTACTTCTTAAAATCTCTGAAACCAATGGACTACATGTACTTTCAACCAAAGTTGGCCTAAATCATTCTTTTGGTGTTTACCTTCTAAATTTTGTCTGATAATTATAATGCGCCAGTCATCCAACATTGCTCCTGTTAACAGTGCCATAAATACATGTAGATCATAGTGATAAAATATACTTGCGTTTCTTTGGAATTTTTTTTTCATTTTGACATCCAATCAGGCTGCCATGGCACATTTTTTTGTATGTTCAGAAATATACCTGTACATAGCAATTTAAAAATTATGAATTCGAAAGTATGTATAGTATTAATATAATTTAAGAAAAATATCAAAATGACTTAATTTTCTGAAATTCTATTTTTAGTAGAATCAGAAAAACCAATATCAAAGACCTCACAACAAGTGGCTGCTCCTGTGGATAATCATGCAGTACCCTTACAACAATTTAAACCTGGTTATCTCTGGGTGTCTGACTTGTCTTCTCAGAGTTGGTGTGAACAACAGTTGTACTACAAGTTTACAGTCCCTGGTATAGTAGAGGAAAATCCTGCTATGACAAAAGGCACCAACTTGCATTTAGCTAGAGGTAGCACATACTACATATTTATTAGGAAATATTCATGCCACATGTAGATGTAAATGAGAAGTTCATATATGTCGTAAGACTACAGGAAGAGATTTTGATATATCTTACTGATTGGAATCGTTTAGGGTTATGGTGTTTAACACCACTTTCAACAATATTTCAGTTAAATTGTGGTGGTCAGTTTTATCGGTGGAGGAAGCAGGAGTACCCAGAGAAAACCACTGACCTGTCGCAAGTCACTGGCAAACTTTATCACATATTGTTGAATCATTCAAATCGTTTAGGATCGATGATGGTGAAACCAGCATCAACCAGTGATCAAAGACAATACATCTACATTGTCTTCTAGCTAGGACCTGAAAATATAGTGGCACAGAAGAATACAGTTATCATATAGTTTACACTAATTACTTGGCTTGAATGATCCTTTTTAATTAATAATTTGCATAGGGGCACATTGAAATTATGAAGAGTGACACTGGGGTGGCAGAGGGACAGTGGACTTTGAGGGCATGGTAGGTCAAGGACATTGTGAATGTTTGCCAATAGTAAAGAATTAAATTAAATAGTATTGTATAAATCTCGAGTAAACACACAGACTGCAGAATTTATCATTGGTAGCATGTACAACCTTGTAATTATGAAGTTGTATACATTTTCAGTGTTTGGAATGCTGCAAATCTTAGAATGAGTGAGCAAATTTTTCAGCTATATCATAACTAGAATAAGTTTGAATTCGATGAGTCTGCAGGTAGATACACATGAATGTCATCTGAGACATTTTCTTGATTCTTTGCTCTTGTTGTTATCTACTGCATGCTTAGCTGAGAAACATGCAGCAGATAACAAATCTATAATATTTGCTTGGACATGAACCAATGATCTACCAGGCACAAACACGCTATCCATTACAAATCTTAGAAAACATGATTGAAGCATTTTGTATAAAATCAAGTACAATCAATACTAGTTCTCTTCTAAATCTAAATCATTTTCTTTGAATAAGTTAAATGTGTACTTCTCATCATTGTAAAGTGGACTGTATGTATAATTTACTATAAATCATTGCTTTCAATATTTTTATAAATGTACCAGTACTTCAATATTTACAGGCTGTACTTGGTATTTCATGAATATCTTATATAATACTCTTTAAAATCAGCAGGTACGAAATACCATTTTAAACAGGTAAACTATAAAAGTACCTGGTACTGCCCCTTATTGTAAGGCGTGATAAATTAATGTTGTAATGGGTTCAATGTGGAGTTCATTATCACAATTTTACACTGGTAATCCTAAATTACAATAGCATTTACATAAAACTTCTTATAACATAAAGTATGTTAGATATTTTTTTTAGTTCGGTAATATATTACTACTACTAGTGTAATAAAATTATATCACCAGTGACCTCAAACCATTGTTATTTAATACCTCAAAAACTAACAATGTAACATATCTAAGGATTTTATTTCTCTTTTTTTTTCAAATGAAATTGAAATTTTTATTATTGGTTTTTGTGGAGATGTGTTAAATTAAATGAATAAGTAATGTGAGAGGAATTTGTGTTTCAGTTCAAGTGCTACTTTTTTTTTGTAAATAGGGGCCTCAAAGAGCTATATGAATTCTTTTTGTTTGAGAACATTTGAATTGACTATTTTTTTATTTATTAATTAATTCTCAGGGTATGTTTACTACATGCATTATAATTTTTATTTCTTTTCTTTTGCATTTGTGAAATTTTATTTATAAAGCAATTTAAATCATGGAAAAACTGTTCAGAGACTAGACCAATTACTAGTAATCCTATTCAAAATACAGAAATATCTCCCATTTTACACTTTGTTTCACTATTAAACTAGGATTATCTCCCCTTTACAACTTCAAAATCCAGAATTATCTCCCATTTTAAATTTTGTTTCACTATTTAAATGGGATTATCTCCCCTTTACAACTCCAATACAGATATATCAAAATGCACATTGTTATTGAGTGAATTTAAAAAGTAGAATATGTATATTACAGATTAGTCTACACAGATAAAAAACCAAATGACAATTTTTTTAGAATCTATTTTGGTATTAACAATGTATATATTAATTTTAATATTGTCGTTTCACATCAATGAAACCTTCTACAAAAATAATCCCTCTTGAATAACAGTTGATTTACAAAATTTTACAAGATATTAACTTTGAATTAATTTTTATTCGTAGTTTTTGTAGGTGCCATCAAACCGCGAAAGGCATATATAATTAATATATAAAAAAAGAAAAGCTATTGGCAAAGATAAAAACTACAAAGTGGCAAAGTTAACAACTACAAAGTAAAAAGTCCATGAACATCTCATTTTCCGTCAAACCACAAAAGTTGACAGAATCGAAAATAAGTGAAACGACAGTGTATACTAAATTTGCGGACACATGATTTGTATGGTGTTTAACGCCACTTTCAACAATATTACAGTTATATCATGGCGGTCAGTTTTATCTGTGGAGGAAGCAGGAGTACCCGGATAAAACCACTGACCTGTCGCAAGTCACTGGCAAACTTTATCGCATAATGTTGTATCGAGTACACCTCGCCCCGAGCAGTACGCGAACTCATAACTTTAGTGGTGATAGGCACTGATTGTGCAGGTAGTTGTAAATCCAACTACCATACGATCAAGACCACGAAGGCCCCCACATGATTTGTAATTTGCTCCGTTGTAATAGCATGTTAAATTTATATTTTTATCATTTTATTTCAGAACTTGCAGCTCATGATGTTGTTGAGGTCAAGGTCACATCAAATGAAGATATTTGGGCCATCAAAGTTCTAAATCTTCTAACAGCCATTAATTCATTCCAGTTTGGGAAAACCATTGCCAGAGAAGTTCCAATATTTGGTGTACCGTTCAAAGATGAGGATGTGTTTGTTGTTGGTTTAATTGATGAGTTGAGATTTGACAACGAAAATTACACAATCGACATATCAGAATTAAAAACGAGAACGACCAGATTGAATCCTTCTAAATCCATTACAAAACAGCACAAGATTCAAGTTATGTTGTATAAGAGATTGTTTGATAATCTAGTCAAAGGTCGGCTGTCAAACGAAACTATCGCTAAACACTTGAAACTTGATTTAAATAAAGATTTTGGTGAAAGTATCGTAAAGCTTATGGACGAAAAATCTACTGGTATAAAACGGAATAATTTAGATTCTTTAATGGACTATGTTTTCGACAAAATGCAGTCGCTGACGTGTGTCAATCAACTGCTCGTAGAATACGTTTATCAGGATACATCGGAGACATTGTGTCATGTGAAACATGATTATAACGAACAGGAACTTGAGTCTCTGTTTTCAGATTATTTGAAATTTTGGACAGGTCAAAGGTCTCCACTGGGCGTTGACATTGAAGAGGCATGGAAATGTCAACGATGTGATTATGAATCAGTTTGTGAATGGCGGAGAAAAAAATCAGAGGAATGTGCTAGTAAAAATATAAAAAATAATAAATTGTATTGAATGTGTGTTAATTTTATCAATCATTATATCATTAAATAAGAGGTCAAGTGGTTTCGAAGTATAGTGGGGTCGTGATTGTATGGTACCGATAGTTGGTTTAACAACCACCTGTGCAATCCGTCCCTATCAACAAAAGTCACTAAAGTTGTGAGTTCGAATCCTGCTCATGGCGAGATATGCTCAATACAACATTATATGATAAAGCAGGTTGGTGGTTTCTCCGGATTATTCCATCCAATAAAACTGACCATGACGATATAACTGAAATATTGTTGAAAGTGGCATTATACATCATAATCCTAACCCCAAATGAATTGCAAAATTTTAGCGAAAAAAAACTTGCTTGCCAAAAGGAATGTACATGTATATACATCACAGCTTATTTACGGGACCATGTCTTTATGCCTTGTATGGATTTCACAGAGTTGTCACCCTTACAAAAAGTACAAGGTTTAATTGGGGACACATGTTATTATTTTAACCAAGAATGTGTTGATTTCTTCGATTATTTAGGTAAAAGTATGTTCAAAAGGGTGTACATGTATGTTCGCCGATCAAGTGTTTTAAATATTGATTGAAATATTTTTAATATTTTACAAATTTTATCTATTATCTATATACATGTATATTTTTTTTATATATATAACCTTTTTGACATTTTCTTTTAGTATACAATAGAATGTTTTACAACTAAAGAGACTTTTTGACTATGACTATTATAATTAAGATGATATTGTGATATGTGATATGTACAGGTACATGTGTATATAATTATATTTTAGATGCACTGCAGGTACCTGTACATGTATGTGCCCCTGATGTAAAGGGGTAGTTTTTCTCAATAAACACACATATATATATATATATATATCCGACTCCTTTTTCAGTGCTGTAGATTGCAGATTCGCATCCTGGTTCAGTGGTTGGGTCAAATCAAAGACTAAAATTGGTATTTGTTGCTTACAAATGTATCTGCTAAGCATGCAGCATTAAGAAGAAAGACCAAAAGACGGGTTGGCTCAGAATTAGGATAATGTGTCCGAGTGGGGAGACATGTCTATCCACAGACTGTTGTTCAGTGAGCTAACACTATAAAAATTCAACTAAGCATGATGGTCTTGTACAAAGAGGACTTCATCATTATCTCATTGAAAATTAACTTGTTCTCGGTATGATATAGCTGAAAAATTGCTGAGTTGGTGTTAAACAACAATCACTCACTCACTCTTTTTCAGTACTACTACATACAAAGTCACCAGAATTGCTTTATGTTTCTCAAGGGGTTCTTAATTAGAGTTGTTACTTTTTGGAGTACAAAAAATGTAATTCGAAATACAAGATAACCATTCTGGCCTTTGATTGTCTGTAACATTCATGACTTGTTTTTCCTGAACTTTTGCATATCAAGTTACAAACTTGCCAGAAATAGACATCTAGATGTTCTTAAGAAGTGTTGAAACGACTGTCTTGATCTCTAAATATGCGAGACATTATCAACTTTTCCACCCAAAAAAACTGAAGCCAAGTCCCATCCCCAAACTATCCAGAAATGTTCTCTCGTAATAATTTGGTTTTATAGCAGTGCTGTTACTTTTCAGAGCAATCATAAATCCAAGTTGGCTGACATGTCCTCTGGTGGGATAAACATTTTTATTACTTCTTTTCAAGAGCTAATAAATTCAATGCCACTTAAGTAGAAATTTATGTTGTTTGGGGGTCCTGAAAAAGTGCTGGGTCAAATCTTAGTTAATGATGCAGTCATAGTCCCTTATTTGCCAAGACACTTTCAGCTAGGGAATACATTAAAACAATGAAAGTCACAATTGATTAGCCAACATTACAGTTAAACCTGTCTAACCGAACACCATTGGGACCAACTTTTTTGTGTTCAGAATAGTCATGTGTTCGGTTTAATAAGGTTAAATTAACAAAGATTTCATACATTGAAACTTCATTTAAAATTCGGTTTAAACAGGATTCCGGTTTATTTAGAATTTGGTTTAGATAAGTATCACTGTATATGAAAACATCCTTTATTGGCTTAAATGAAAATCAGCTGGTAAAACTTCATTAAAGAAATTATGTTGTCGATCTGGAAGAACAAAGAGCACAAATTAGCTTAATTTGTACAGTGCATGGAGACATCCTCATACATACTAGTATGTATTGTCATGTGTGTTCAATGTTAAAATGAAGGTTGCCTACTAAAGTCTGTATATGTGTAGATAGATATATAGGTTTATTGTGTTTAACGCCACTCAACAATATTTCAGTTATATGGGGGCGGTCATTTTTTATTGGTGGAAGAAACCGGAGAAAACCACCGACCTGTCGCAAATTACTGACAAACTGTATCACAAAAAGTTGTATCGAGTACACCTCGCCATGAACGGGGTTCGAACTCATAATCTTAATAGTGATAGACACTGATTGCACAGGTACGTGTAGTTGTAAATTCAACTACCATATGATCGCTAGATATATATTAGAAGCATTGCTATGAATGTTTAATGTAGAAAATGTTATTAATATTTCTTAGGTGAGCATTGGCTGTTGTTTTTGTTGGAATTAGTCTTTACAACATTTTGAACTGCATCTCCAATCTAACATCTACCTACTTTAATATCATCAGTTTGAGGAATATTTTAAATCCAATTGGAATCGTTTAACAAAACGCACGAGTCCAGGAGAAATCAAATATGCAAGGATAGTTCGATGGTTAAACACCACTTTCAACAATATTTCAGTTTTATTGGTGAGGAAACCCACCGTACCTGTCGCAAGTAACTGACGAACTTTATCACATATTGTTGTATCGGGTACACCTCGCCATGAACGGGGTGCGAACTTGCAACTTTAGTGGTGATAGGCACTGATTGCGCAGGTAGTTGTAAATCCAACTACCTTACGATCACGGCCACGACGGTCCCCATTCAAAATTGCGTAAGATGTACGGCTCAATCTAATACCGGGGTATAAGAATAAGAATAAGAATTTTTTTATTGCCAATTAAGGGCCCACAAGGGGCAAACAATTTAATACAATGATTGAAATGATTGGAGACATACATGTAAACACACACAAAAACCAGGAAAACATATTTATGTTCAGTGACTGCACGGCCAGATCAGAGCCTATCAAATACCACCATAAATCAATTCATATTTAATATAATATAACATGTATAACAACTATAATAATTCACCTAACCTAATGATATCTATAGGATCAATTGTGTCCTCGCAGCAAAAAACATTCCTCTATAAAACTACCTAATTTTTTCAAAACTTGTTCATGTTCATTAGTAAATAGCCAGACAAATTTTGATGATGTGTCCATGTATCTAAAATTTGGACAAAAGTCAATAACTTTATCAAAAAATTTTACTCTAATATTTTCATATAAGGGACAGTCGACAACAAAATGTTTCTCATCTTCAATATCTCCCTAAGAACAATTTGTGCATTTTCTTTCTGATCTTATAATGTTCTTATATCTTCCAGTTTCAATATTTAATGGATGAGCACTGACTCTTATCTTACATATAGACTGTCGAATTTTAAAATTTTATATGTAATGTGTAGGCTCTATGATGTTTGTTGTTGCCTTTTCAAATGCAACCCACTAACGAACAATGCAAACTGGTTTTTTTTACTTTAGATGAAGTAAATATGACATAAACAATACAATACAATAAGTTATCTTTTGTTCAGTATGCTTAGTTCCTATTGCTCCCTATTGGTTGACATTATTCCTTGTAGTCCTGATAAAAACTTATTAAAGCTGTCCCCAACAGCTTCTCTGTCTTCTTCAGTGTTTGTATGTACAACCCATAGAGTTCTGCTCTTTCCCTGTCTGGTGCCACAGGTTTGTGATGCGCAAAAACAGCACATTGGCTGTTCTTTAAATTTTTATTCTGGATAAAATACTCATGCCATTTTGTAAGTCTTGTCCATGGTTTGCTTGGTCAGGATTATATGCAAACAGCATGTCATTGGTATATTTTACTTCTATATTTTATCGACTGTTAAAATTATTTGTCTCGAATTCCAAGATTCTGCATCCCTGTGTTGGATGGTATTCACCACTAGAAGTATCTAGCATCTGCTAGAAAATTAGACAGGACAGTTTTACCACTCTCTCATGGACCAACAACAAGAATTATCACTTTAAGCATCATTTTGGGGTTTTTTTCTCCTTCAGAGGAATGTGTACATCTCGCTAAGGAAGATGGAACACTGCAAACTTGTCCAACACCACGGTTTACATTGCCAAAACATGCTCTTCAACCATTCTTTACATGCAAAGATACGGGAGTGAACGACTTGATCGTCATATTCATGTACATGTAGTATGCCAATATCCGTCGTTCACTGCATTACCCGCATAAATCTGAGGGAGAGCAGCGGGGTCGCCCGAGGTTTGCCAATTGTATGTAGTCCATAATGTACATTATCTTTACTTTTCTATGTTTTACTCTATTTCAAGGGGCCGTGGTCGTGATCGTTGTTAGTTGGATTTACAACTACCTATGCAATCAGTGATTATTACCACTGATGTTGTGAGTTTGAATCTCGATCAGGGCGAGATGTACAACATTATGTGATAAAGTTTGTCAGTGACTTGCGACAGGTCGGTGGTTTTCTCCGAGTCCAGTTTCCTCCACCAATAAAACTGACCGCCACGATATAACTGAAATATTGTTGAAAGTGGCGTTAGGCACCATCAAACAAACATACTCTATTTCATTCAAGTTGTTTTACTCTTTGGTTTCTTCAAAGTCTAAAGTATATTTCCCAGGGCACTAAGTAGAGGGCCAACTATTGATGTAATATTAGGACGACAGGATCTAGAATGGCCGCTGAGCAGAACTTAACACTTTTTGTTTTTGTTTGGTTTTTTTTTTGGTTTTTTTTTTTGTAAATGGGATAGATAAAGGTTGACAAGCAGAATATAACAAAGCAAAACAACATAGAATACAGTTTTGATATTTGTTCTTATCAAATGCTAACCTGGTTAAATTTTCAGTTTCAACATTAACATCACCTCCCTATATATAAAAGTTAAATGGTTGTCAACCTGTCTGCTAACAAATGCCTACAAGCAGAATTGATATATATGTTATTAGGTATTAGGTCATTTTTTGTTAATCTTTCTGGCTGTAATTGTTTACAAAATCGTTTGAAATACATACCTTAAAAGCAAAAGGGATATTTAAACTAATTTGAAACGGATAATTTTTTAACAACAGATTCATGTTTATGTTGCTCATTCGTGTAACACATATATAATATAGCCGAAATGATATAAGAAACTTAAATCTTAAATATTTAATACAGGATCAATATCTTAAAAGGTTTAAAAAGTTGTAAATGTTCACAAGATTTTAAACAATTATGACCTTATAATGACCAAATAGAACAATTGTGAACATATTAAACCCTTATTTTTTTTAATTCTATGCATTGTGTCACGCACACTATAACGCACACTATCAGTTAGGATTGAGATATTGACCGACTGACATATTATTAAAAACACTGTCGGGTTCTGGTGAGTAGAATTTTTGTAAAATAATATTTTTGTTTTGCAAAACAAAATAAATATTTGTAAAATCAAACTAATTTAATTTAAAAAAAATTGTCTGGTTGGATTTCCAAAATAAAATCTGATTCTTTAAGAATTTTCTCCCAAAGCGGAAAAAAACATCACATTATACAGTACAGTAAAATTTCATAATGTCACATGATTTGATAAATAATATTTCATTATCCAACAGCCATTTATTTTTATTTTTTCATTATTTATTCTCTTAAAACTACTTTCATTTTATTCTGTAAATTATGGTTGGTTTATGGTTTATAGTGTTTAACGCCACTTTCAACAATATTTCAGTTATATCGTGGCGGTCAGTTTTATTAATGGAGGAAACCACAGGCACTTGTTTCTGGTAAAAAAAATATACCTAGATACTATATATACCACAAGGTACGTAACCGTTCATTTGTAAAAAATCTAGGTCATCGCGATTTTCGCGTTTTTTCAACTCGACGGACGCCAGCATGGAGGAATGGCCTAGCTACATCATCTGAAACTACGATAATTTATCAACAAAATGATGTATAAAACACCTACCTTTGCTGAACCTCAACAATACAACAGACCTTTTTCCACGGGTCAGTTATCAGCTTTCATCATCCAGTTGGTCATCTGGCATGTTCTACCCCGCAGTGAAAGAAAAAATAAGATAAGTTGTAATAAAAATGCTATAAAAAATACTGAGATGTTAGAAAATTATATATATTGCATTCCAATAAAAAAAATTAATAAGTGTTTTAATTTTTTAGAATAAAAGTGTAGTTTGAATGCAAATCTGTGGCTATTTTTAGAATTCAAAAATTTGTGAACTTTCTATACAACCTCGGGATTTTTCCCTGAAGTCTATCAACAGGACAGAAAGTCTTATAGGCGGGAAAATTAATACAGCATCACATGTTTCTTTTTGCATCTTCTTCATTTTGATGAAAAATTCTAAAAATAAACTTCAGAATTCCAGCTTGCTAAATGTAACATTAAGAAACTTCGACCAATCAGATACTTTACCTGAGTTCGACCTTGAACTTTTCATTCACTGCGGGGTAGCAACATGCCAGATGACCAACTGGATGATGAAAGCTGATAACTGACCCGTGGAAAAAGATCTGTTGTATTGTTGAGGTTCAGCAAAGGTAGGTGTTTTATACATCATTTTGTAGATAAATTATAGTAGTTTCAGATGATGTAGGCCATTCCTCCATGCTGGCGTCCGTCGAGTTGAAAAAACGCGAAAATCGCGATGACCTAGATTTTTTACAAATGAACGGTTACGTACCTTGTGGTATATATAGTATCTAGCTATATTTTTTTTACCAGAAACAAGTGCCTGTGGAGGAAACCGAAGTACCCGGAGAAAACCACCGATCCGTGACCTGCCGCAAGTCGCTGGCAAACGTTATCACATAATGTTGTATCAAGTACACATCGCCTGAGCGAGATTCGAACTCATATAGTTAGTGGTGATAGGTACAAACACATGTATGTAAATCCAACTACCATACGATCACGACCGCGACGACCCCCTGCAAATTATGTACATGTTTAAATAGATTGCTATGTCATGTAAAGCTAGTGAAGTTGGTAACATACAGATAACGAGAGTTTCGTATTTCTCATATCAATATAAGTATAAATTCAGTTTTATTTCCACTTGTTCTAGGATCAGGGAGCTATTTTGATCACTAAGACCGACGTTGTCGTTAATCACATTTACATGTGCCCTCTTTCTGCTAGGATATTTAATGAGACAATACCAAGTAGCACGGAGATGACTGTCCTGATAGTCGGATCCACGGAGGTGGGACGGCCTCCTTTATTTGGATTTTTTTTCTGATTTTTTTTTTTGCGTCAAATTTGTTGATCACTCCCTTTCTGTGCAAAGCAATGCATTGGACTCCTTCATTCGGAACTTCTTGATCCATCTCTGTCTTTGTTAAGTTTATTTATTTGTGCCCTTTGATGAAAATACAAAAAGAATTTGAAGATACCAAAGGGGCAATCATAATCCGTATATCGAAGAAGAACAACACAACGGGTGTTACATTTACAGCACAGTATGGCCTGTCTTATCATTTATAATGACTGTGTAAGATTATAATTATGCAAAAAATGTAAATTGGAACGAGACATGACTTTGTGTGGTGATAATTGGTTGTACGAAGAAGCTTCTTTGAAAAAATCAGGGTCGTCCTTGCTGAATTCAGCGAGGAAACAATGATGTCAATGTTTACGCAACATCAAATTCAAGTTTAAGTGTAAAAAAAGGATATTTCCGTTCAACAGATATGTTTAAAATTTTCCTGGCGTATAAAGGTAAATATCAGCGGGTGTCTGTAATTTTTTGTCTTCATTAGCAATGTTTACTACCACATATAAACATACAAACTTACATTGAACCCTTCCGGATTTGACAGTCGATGATCGGAAACGGTAACGTGCCCACAAACTTTACGTAAACACGTCAGTTGCGTCCCACAGGTACCCATACTGTGACATTGGGACATAGTTCCAACACAAGACTTTAAGGGTTCTTAATAATCTTCTTGGATATTACAGAACGGTGCGTGGTCATGTACCAAGATTGCCGTTATACTAATTGACGTGACAATTTAATTGATCATCAGAGTTAACAAGATGCTGTAATTTATTGCATTGGGAACACAAAGCATCGCTGATATATCAAAAAAACTAAAAATGCAATCGGTCCAGATACTAGTGTATTGTGGGTATAAATTGTGCTTGATATTCACAATGACGACTCTACTTTTCGCTACAAAATAAGAAATATACTCTATGCATTGACATACATGTAAATGATTGACAATTGTATGATATTTCTTTTCAAATCGAATCATAAAACCAGACCAATTGGTCATGAACCATTCTAGTACGAATTGTGTACTTATTTACTGAATTTGGAGTGAACTTTAGAACAGACTGTAAATGGTCCTATATCACATTAGATATCTAATAGTAAAAGCAAGAGTAACACGACGGGTGCAACAAATGGAGCAGGAACTGTTAACACTTCCGGAGCACCTGGATTCACCCCCGGTTTTAGTGGATTCATGTTTCTTGATTTTTTGTTGTCTGTATAGTGTTTTGAAGATCGTTCTTTGTCCCTTTTTCCCTTTTATTTTAACCATTGTATTATCTGTCCTTCGGTTTACGGCATCTGATAACCCCTTTGGTATCTTCAAACTTTTCTTTGTTATAATGTTAGAGTGCTCGTCTGAAGTGCGGAAGATGATTTAGACCGGTCACATGGCGAGTCAAACTAAAAGCCTCCTATATAACTGGTATTTGCTACAAAGCATTAAGGGACAAGACACAATACCGATTAGCTCGAAGTTTGTTAAATATATATGTTCTGATAGCGAGAACGAGAATTTGTTGACGAGATTATGAGGTCTGCTATGTGCTAGACCAACACGCTGGATTTCTATAGTGCTAGCTCACTAAAGCAACAGTTCTCCTGTAGACAAATCTTTCCAGCGTCCTCTGAATCTGATTATTTTAAATTAAAGACCTTGAGTAGTCGTTGTAATTTCAATATTTACATACTTTTACTATCAAGGCATAAAAAAGAAATACAACGAATTGTATATACCTTGATTGATACCTTGATTGATTGATTGATTGATTGATTGCTTGCTTGCTTGCTTGCTTGCTTGCTTGCTTGCTTGCTTGCTTGCTTGCTTGCTTGCTTGATTGATTGATTGATTGATTGATTGATTGATTGATTGATTGATTGATTGATTGATTGATTGATTGATTGATTGATTGATTGATTGATTGATTGATTGATTGATTGATTGATTGATTGATTGATTGATTGATTGATTGATTGATTGATTGATTGATTGATTGATTGATTGATTGATTGATTGATTGATTGATTGATTGATTGATTGATTGATTGATTGATTGATTGATTGATTGATTGATTGATTGATTGATTGATTGATTGATTGATTTGACCTTAACGCCAACTTTAGCCATATATCAGCTATATCGTGGTGTTATATGTATTGATGGTACAGATATGTGGATAGTAAAAAAAACATCAACAGAGGTAAACTTTAATTGGTAAAATGTCTAATTACTGTTTTCTCCAAGGCAACCAGTATTTTACTCTTTGGTGAAGAACCATTGCATTTTACTTTGGTTATAACCGACCGGAGACCCACGAAATCACGACCTTCATTGTTTTGCTTGTTTCTATGATTTTCACAAATTTCACCCAAAAATAAATAAATGCGTTTCATTATATTTCAGATTATAAAATGGAAAAGCAAGTTTCAACTCTCTATCCTCTCGATGGATCTATGGATAAAAGAAAGACGTTAGAAATAACAAAGGTGATGAAAGGAGCGTTAAGTGTATCAAAAAGTCGAACAGGAGAGGCGATTTATAGAAGTAATGAATTTCACAAAAAAATTTTGGAGAAAAAAGTGAAACAGTTCAAATCAGCTACCGAAACTGAAATAAGTTCTTATAATTCAAAGAAGAGAACAGTCACACAAAGATTTGCTGTCATGTTTGGAAAACATAAAGCTACAAATGACACAATGCATGCTTATGACGAAGTAATAACGAAAGCTTTAGAAGAAACCTCTGAAAAACAACCGAATCCATGTCTAAAACCAATTATAATTGATTCCGAATGCGAGGACGAAGACCCGGACACAGAAAATTGTCCGAAAGACCAAGGTGTAAGTAATGGCGGCAAAGATGTCGTTAAATTGCCTCATGTTAGTGATTCAAATGGAAAAGTTCGTGAGGTCCGAAAATCAATCGAAGAACCTCGGAAAAAATCTGTCTTTATACCTACAGGCATTCTCTTGCCAATAAACAATAAATTCTCCCGTTTAAAATTTCACGAAGAACAAACAGCAGAAGAGCCGGAAGTAGAAGTTGAAGAATCTAAGGAGTTATGGCCTCTCGAAAACACAGAAAAGTATGATAAATACATCAGAAAACAAAAGGATAGACACGAAGTTTTAGTAACTAGAAATATTCTAAAGAAGATCAAAAAGAACATTACTGGAAAGGATACGTTACTTAAGTTTCAAATGAAGGCTTATCTTTCTGATGACCCGGAAGAATTTGTAAGAAATCTCACTTCCGCTAAAACGGCGCCACCGGATACTGCAGTGAGTACCAATACCAACAAACAGTTCAAGAAATATATATCGAAACTCCCATCTCAAACTCCGAGACGAACTGCTCCAAGCTATACCTCCCTTCAATCGGCAAGGTTATTTCCACCTTTACCAAGCGGTTCAGTCAAGTCAACAGGAAGATTGTTGCCTTTGAAACGTTCTAAAACAATGCCAGTCTGAATAGGGGCTGTATATGTATATTCTAGTATTTAACAGCAATCAATTTAAAGCGTTTCCGAAGAAGCATCACAGTTAAATACAAGATAGAAAGTCTGAGAGAATCAATGCCATAAACAGGTATAGCATTGCCCAGTGTGGAAGTAATCTGTTTAAGGACTGAAAGTTCTCCAAAAGTTCAAATTTAGTTACGAAAGAGGACAGAGATATGCCTAATCTAGATTACAAGTTCGCTTATATTTATAATTAGCGCATTACTTTTTATTGAAAGTGGCAGTCAATTATTGAAGTGTCATATCTAGAAAGCTGAATAGTACATTATTGTTTCTAGGACCACTCCATCGAACACTTGATATAATTTAGTCATAATTTAATTATTTAATCTTAAATGTTTTTGTGTATTGCTAATAATCCGTTTCAGATTTGCAAGGTGCGTGTTATTAGTTAATCCGACACCTTGAATGTTTGTATATGTTTCGTAATCTCTTAGTTTCAATACTCTTAATGCGTCAGACAGTTTAAATGCAAAATGGGGTCGGCCAAAAAATAATAATGAAAGAACAACAAACATATACACATTGTTGAGATGGATCTTAAGACAAACGTTAGTCTATTCATGACATATGTACTTAAGATATCATACCGTTGAGATGGACCTTAAGACATACGTTTGTCTGTTCATGACATATGTAATTAAGATATCATACCATTGAGATGGATCTTAAGACAAACGTTTGTCTGTTCATGACATATGTACTTAAGATATCATACCGTTGAGATGGATCTTAAGACAAACGTTTGTCTGTTCATGACATATGTACTTAAGATATCATACCGGTGAGATGGATCTTAAGACAAACGTTTGTCTGTTCATGACATATCTACTTGAGATATCATACCGTTGAGATGGATCTTAAGACAAACGTTTGTCTGTTCATGACATATGTACTTAAGATATTATACCGTTGAGATGGATCTTAAGACAAACGTTTGTCTGTTCATGACATATGTACTTAAGATATTATACCGTTGAGATGGATCTTAAGACAAACGTTTGTCTGTTCATGACATATGTACTTAAGAAACCGTACCGTTGAGATGGATCTTAAGACAGACTTTTGACTTTTCGTAACATATGTTATTAAGATATCGCACTGTTGAGATGGATCTTAAGACAAACGTTTATCTGTTCGTGACATATGTACTTAATATATCGTACCGTTGAGATGGATCTTAAGACAGACTTTTGACTTTTCGTGACACATGTACTTAAGATATCGCACTGTTGAGTTGGATCTTAAAACAAACGTTTGACTTTTCGTGACATATGTAATTAACATATCACACCATTGAAATGGATCTTAAGACAAATGTTTGACTTTTCGTGACATATGTAATTAACATATCGCACCATTGAAATGGACCTTAAGACAAACGTTTGTCTCTTCGCGACATATGCACATGAGATATCGCACAGTTGAAATGGGTCTTAAGACATACGCTTGTCTGTTCGTGACATATGTACTTAGGATATCGCACTGTTGAGATAGATCTTAAGATAAACATTTAACTTTTCGTAACATCTGTACTGAAGATATGGCGCTGTTGAGATGGATCTTAAGACAAACTTTTGACTTTTCGTGACATATGTACTTAAGATATAGCACTTTTGAGATGGATCTTAAAACAAACCTAAATCTTTTTCATGACATATGTACTTAATATAGCGCACTGTTGAGATGGATCTTAAAATAACCGTTTGACTTTTCGTGACATATGTACTTAAGATATCGCAATGTTGAGATGGAAATTAAGACAAACTTTTGACTTTTCGTGACATATGTACTTAATATATCGCAATGTTGAGACGGATCTTAAGACAACCGTTTGTCTCTTCGTGACATATGTACTTAAGATATCGCACTGTTGAAATGTAGCATAAAACAACCGTTTGTCTCTTCGTGACATATATACGTAAGATATCGCACTGTTGAGATGGATCTCAAGACAAATGTTTGACTTTTCTTGACATATGTGTGTAAGATATCGTTCCTTAGAATTTTGCCGAACCCCTTTACTTTATAATGAAACTAATAACATCTACGCAAATTCAATATCATCCAGATGGAATAAAATTTCAAATTATTGTATTGTTGTTATTTAAATGGGCGGTCTGGTCTCTATTAGATATTTAGGAGTATAGGCAAATTGTGTGATGAGCTTGTGATGGTTAATTCGTATTGCATATATGTTTTAGGCTTTTTATCTTCATAAACTGTCGCCAAGAAATGGCAGACACACACATACAATCCGGGCGAGTTTGTACTCCTACCACGAATGACGCGTGAGCTATGATACTGTCATATAACATTAGAGTAAGCATTTTGTGTTCATATTACTAAAAGCGTCCAACGATACCACTGTGAATACCGCGGGTTCTATTATACCGTGTATTGACGTGCTATTTCAACCAATCTTGTCCGCCATTTTTATAATTAAACTACAACGGTAACATAGGACCACGATATAGTCAGTGTTCTGTTGGTACGAACCATATAATCGAGAGTTTTAATGATAATAAGGTACTCTGAAGGGTACAAACACGTTCAGCTCCATCTATGTCACCCATCGTGAAGTCCTCGTATACAATTTCGTTGTATGGTAACAATCAAATCAAAGTCATGGTTATTGATTTTGTTTTGATTTTTGGTGTTTTAACGCCACTTTCAGCAATATTTCAGTTATATCATGGCGACCAGTTTTAGTGGTGGAAGAAGCTGGAGTACCCGGAGAGAACCACCGACCATGGGCAAGCAACTGATAAACTTTATCACTTGCGGCTGCGAGTTGAGTGCACCCTTTTTTGTAATTTACAAAGCCGGGCGCGAACCCACGCTGTATTGGTGATAGGCTTGTATGAGTTGTTAGGTAATCCAAATACATAACTCAGTGAGCCACTCGGGCCCTCCATGTTTATTGAAGATACATATTTCCTCAAAATGTGGTATTCTATAATCTAGCTTGGTTGACCGTTATAAATAGCCCCCAAGCCTCCTAATCCTAAAATAATTACTAAGAAGAACACAAATGTCCACCATTTCTACAGGATGCTGAAATACGGATATCCCGAAATGATTGACTTAATTCATGATGATGTTCATACAACTCATTAAGATGTGAATGAAACATGCAATTACACATTACACCGGGTTATGGTTATATTGCTTAACGCCACTTTCAACTATATTTCAGCCATATCTAATCGTGGCGGTCAGTTTTATTGGTGGAGGAAACTGGAGTACCCGGAGAAAACCACTGACCTTTCGCAAGTCACTGACAAACTTTATCACATAAGATTGTATCGAGTACACCTCACCTGAGCGAGAATCCAACTCACAACGTTAGTGGTGATAGCCACAGATTGCATAAGTAGTTATTTATAAATCCAATAACCATATGGCCACCCTTCGATTACATCGGTTTTTCAAAATATTTAGGTGATATCACGGCCAATTGTCTCACAGGCGCTCGTGGCACGGGCTTACCACCCCCCTTTTTTTAACTTTCTGTTTACAAATTTATTTTCAATAACATTTCTTTATTTCTTTATTATTTCATCTCTTTTTCCTTATTTTAACTTGTTCGTGTCAATATTCATACAATCTTATGTTAACAACAATTTGCATGTTTCGACCCTATACAGATACTGATTATTAGTATCTATGCAATTTGATGTTAACATAAGATTGTATGAATATTGACACGAACAAATTAAAATAAGGAAAAAGAGATGAAATAATAAAGAAATAAAGAAATTTTATTGAAAATAATTTTATAAACAGAAAGTTAGAAAAAGGGGGGTGGTAAATCCGTGCCACGAGCGCCTATGAATTGTCTCAGTAAATGGTCAAGACGAAGGTCGACTAACTGTGTAATATCAGATCTATTACATGATTGTGTAGTGGTCTAAGACACTTACTTCCTCGTCGATTGTAATTCCCAAGCTTTTTAAAGGTAGTCCTTGACACTAAGGCAGTGTATTTGACAAGGAAGTTCGCAGTTCTTACAATTAATATGCACGATATTATCTTTTTAATGCTATTTTTAACATTCAAGTTATAATTAGAAATAATAAGAATAGACGAAAATTATAAAAAAAAAAAAAAAAAAAAAAAAATTATTGAACCTAATTTCTAAAATAATAGCTTACTAAACTCACAGGGACCTGTGACAGACGTAAATCGATCGATAATGCTCTATTTTCAAACGGTTATTGTTATCGCCCCCTGCGACTGAACGTAGACGTTCTTATGGGCGAGTTGGAGTGAATCTCAAGAGTTTAGTGGTAATTCTTCGATCATTGCATGTTTCAGGGATTGGCTCCAGTAACTCGCGAGTGACGTTCAACTAATCAAAGTTGTGCTTTGAATATTCTGGTTCGGAAACAAAACTCCAGAGTTGACAAGAGTCAAACTCTTCGATAAAGTTAGTCGTTTATATAGGACTCTATAGTCGGTAATCTGGTTCCACCTCAACTCGGCCCATGAGTGGAACAACATCTGTAGAATATCATTGTCATTATCAATTCATTGATCACTTAGGGACCGACCATTTAACTTGAACGAGGGGGGGGGGGGGGGGGGGGGGGGTTATGGTTTTTTGTTTCGTTCAGAAATATTTTTTTGGACAACACAAGAGTTAGAATATTGATTATTTTGTCGCGCTTTTTTTTCCAGACTTATAACATCAGGTTATATGACAAAAACTCTGAATCAGATTATTTTTTTTTTCCTCCAACAAAATCAGAATATTTTTTTCAGCAACATTGGGAATCAGAATATTTTTTTATGACTTCTGGTAACCCCTGTGCTATCTTCAAACTTTTCTTCCCGAACACACGATTGTGGTCATGAAAAAAAAATAATTTGAAAACCATCTAATTTAAGGATTTTTGGCGGCGTTTTCCAATATTACAATTTTCTACAACTAAACTCTTTGAACTAGTGTTTGACAGGTGATAATTTGGATTATGAATTACAATCTAATCTGTTAATATCGCAATCAATATATCGGTAATTAGATCATGGCAGGTAAACAGCTTTCGGCACTCACTGAGTTGTTTATTACATATCAGACATAGAGGTCATAGGTGACACAAGTTCTAGGGATTAAATACCATTACAACAAGATTATAACATGCCCAAAGAAATATTGACTTCATTTGCGCATTTTTTTATAGAGTGAAAAAATATGTCAAAATGATGGAGAGTAAATCTATTTAGAGTTACTTCCCTTTATTTATCATTCAAGATTCTTTTTTTTTTTCATAAAACGATAGTTGAAACAGCGGTACAGAGAATTTGCAAATTTAACATAAATATATAATAAATACACATGACAAGACACAAGATGGTCGACGAAATTGAATAATAATAACAGAAATGAAATAACATTTTTTTGGATGACAGAGATGTGGTTAACAAGGAGATAACAAAAAGAGTTAAATGGTCGTTCAATTAAATCAACACGTATCAGTGATATTTACTTATATATTTTTTAACCTTTTGTTATTGTAATATGCTATGGATTTGTGTTGGAATTTAAATAATTGTAATTAGTACAATAAACATCGATTTAATGAAAAGTAATTAAAAATCTACATATATTTGCATATTACGCTTCAACATATATTGTTCGTGTTACATATTTTCCTTACAACAGTCTTCGTAGAAGATATGATTTAATTATGTTTTTGACGACACTTCTCTGAAAATTAAATTTAATCCGACACCAACTTTTTCAAATACAAAATTGCGCCCGAAAGAGATATTGATTGATAAGTACAATGTAACATTTCACAGTTTGTCCGTGTTTTTCTGACTACAATTTACGTGGACACCTCATTGTCCCAGTGTCTGCATTGGGTTTAAACCAGCTTGTTCGTTTATTGATATACGGTTTTGTTTGTAACGGTTGTCAGTTTCACCTCGTATTCGATTGTCTCTTTTTGTTATTTTTACTGATGAATTTCTTGGAGAATTAAGCCTAAATTCAGTTCTCAGCTTTAAATTCCGTAAATGTTGCTCTATTCTCATTTGTGCAAAATTAAAAGTATTTTCCAGATTTTCGGTATTAAGAACGGGTGATTTTGTCGAAATTTTTAATGGGATCTTCGCCGGTGACTTCTTGTCCTTCTCCGGGGATATTACACTGTCTTGACTCTCAGAAATGTTCTCTTTAGTAGTATTAACTATACACTGTTTTGTCTCCCTAAAATTTTCTTGAACTTTGGATATTCTGTAAAAGTTATCTTTAATAATAATGCGTAGTGGGTTATCTACCTTGACTTCAAAGCTTGAAAGTATGTCCTGTTTTATTGGAATTAATGCAGTTTTCGTCCGTTTAATGTTTCTACTTTCATCAGATTCTGCAAGAGTTTTTGAAACTACTATTACACCCCTTTCACGTATATCAGGATTTTCGTTCGTGTGTATTCCGTCCGTAACTGGCGATCGGTCGAATTCATCGTCAGATGCAACTGATGTATTGCAATTGTTGGGAATCTCTAGATTAAAAGAATTGGCTTCACAAACATCCTCAATATTCCTATAGTCACCTGTAATCTTTTCTTGACTAACTAAATTTCTTTTGCCAGGTTCAGTGTCAGCAGCAACACATTCATTCTCATTTCCAATTAAAATTCGAGGTACATGTATATATTTTTTTTCGTGATGAAGCTCCTCTCCATCATCACCATCTATTTGCACCATATCACTTTCCACTTTCAACCCATTACAGCCATACGTGCGTTTTACATTAGAAGCAGAATGCGTACAACCAATGGACATCCGTTTAGTCTGAATGCGAGGTTTTCCAGCCGGTAAATCGTTGATTATTGTACTGAAATTTGTCAAATTTGATATATTGGTGCTACATGTATTGTTTGTTGAATTCGCCTTTGGCGGAATAGCAAAACTACTGCATTGTGGGACATCGTGCCGTCTGCTAGAATAAAGCGGGGGTGTTTTACTATTTCGTTCACTACGAACTAAATATGGCGATGATAATGGTGTTGAAACAGCCGATCTCTTACTCCGTGCCCATTGGTTGTAGTGATCACTTTTAACGCCAACTTTCACGTGAAGTTTGAACTTACTCAGTTGTTGAACTTTGGTTACTGTTTTTTCACATTGATCGGAAATTATGTCCCATCTCGTAAACGATTCCTTCCTTTTCAACGCACTAGATAATCTTCTAACATCTTCATGAATAACATTATTTATTTTTGAACTATTGTAAAGTCTACTGTTTAATTTTAAGGCTGCATCACTTTTCGATCTCTTTAATTCTCTGCGTTTGGAAAGACTGGAAATAGATGAAGGAGACGTTGACACATTTGCGCTCTTACATGCACGAGGACTATCGTCTGCCTTGCCGTTAAGAGCCTTGTATTTAATAGTCTCCGCCTTGGTGCATTCATTACCTCCATTTTTTCTCCTTCCATCGTTTATAAAAGATACAGATCGTCTAACCAAGTCTCCATTAGATCCGCGAGTTTCCGAGTATTGAATGCCACTTTTACATCTTTTATAAGAGAACGAAGAACCTGTTACACACAAAGCTTGCCTAGCTGACGTAGCTCCATCTCGTCGCTGTGGAACAACTTTAGAATGCATTTAAAGATAAAATATCCAAAAACTTTAATTCTTAATTGTATGTTCCAAATTGCCAATTTTAAAATTAAATTAATCCATTTTATAAATATTAATTTACAAGCACATTGAATATTAAATATATTTTTCCAACTTTATTTTGTGGTGTTTTACCATCAAAATATTTTAAGGATATGTACAATGTATATGCTTGGCGTTGTCAAGCACGAGGCAAGTTTAGTGTGACAAATAGTATATGTTAATTATTAATGGTTTTCACAGAAATCTTGATTTAATTCCAAATATGTATAACATTTATAACTAATCGATACCCA
This sequence comes from Bathymodiolus brooksi, assembly GCA_963680875.1. Classification (NCBI taxonomy): domain Eukaryota; kingdom Metazoa; phylum Mollusca; class Bivalvia; order Mytilida; family Modiolidae; genus Bathymodiolus; species Bathymodiolus brooksi. The sequence goes on from OY804580.1 coordinate 103,054,583, forward strand.
TTATATTAAGATTGTCTATCTTAGTTCTTTGAACAACATGTTTTAGATCATAAATACTCAGGATTGTCTTTTATCTACAACATTCTAAAACCACGCAAGGAATTCACTGTTTTTTCATTATCCTGCAGTTGAATGGTTAATTAGAACAAATATTCTTTGTAATTAGTTTTTATATCTACTTTATGAAAATTCGATATTTTGTTTTCTCTGTATATGTTTTTATTATATACATTCATCTTTATTTATTTTTTTATTTTATTTCATTTTTTGTTGTATAAATTAAAGATTAGAGATTGCTAAATTTTTAGCGTTTCAGAATTTAACATTACATGACGGTCCGTCGTGACCGTGATAACATAGTAGTCTGATCTACAACTATCTATGCAATCAGTGCCTATCACCACTAACGTTTTGAGTTCGAATCCCGCTGAGGCGAGGTGTAATCGATACAACATTATGTGATAATGTTTGTCAGGGACTTGCGGCAGGTCGGTGGTTTTCTCTGGGCTCTCCGGTTTCCTCCACCAATAAAATTGACCGCCACGATATAACTGAAATAGTGTTGAAATTGGCGTTAAACGTCATAATCCTAACCCTTAACATCATATGATAATGACTATAAATCACGTACAAAATTAAATGCGTCGGAAAATTGAAAAACAAATAACAGAGGAAAATTTTGCTCAATTTCGTGTATCGAAATTGCGTACACTAGTTGCTTATTGAATCAGTGCATACTCTTCAACAAGACAGAATACGTCTCAGGTGCACCTCAAATGAAATTGAAGATGAAAAACACTTCCTAATCGTATATAGAATCTAGTAGGTTTAATACTGAAAGGAATATATATATTATAAAGTATATTAAAGATAATTTATGCATGGCCAACAACAATGGAAATTATCTTTGTCATCTGATGTAGCAATGTTTTTACAGGTCGTTTATGGTTCATTGCAAGGCAAACATTTTCGAACCTATCAATCATTTCCTCTCTTTCCAGTGTTGATCTAAATTTCCGTACTTAGTTCAATTTCAGTGACATCTTTTTTATCTTGAGGACTTACTGTATGTTGACATGTTTTCGTCATGCTGTTCATAGCTGGTATTAAAAGAACAACCAATCAATCAATATTTACTGAAGCTTCAAATTACTTGATTTTGACGTCATTTATCTATTTATTTATTTCATTAGATTTTTTATTGATCTGTGAGTTATCAACTGATTTCTAACATGATTAGGAACTGCTTACCATTCCGGAGAACCTGTTTTGCTGGGGTTTGTGTAGCTCAATATTTAGTTTTCTGTGTGGTGTTTTGTGGATCATTGTTTGTCTTTTTGTCCTTTTTGTCCGGCTTCTGATTACACTTTTTGTATCTTCAAACTTTTCACGACATTTCATGGTATTTGACAGAAGCGCAAAATTACCAGTCACAATTCCTAAAAATCAGGTCGTTGTGCCCCATTTCTCTGCTATTTAAATAACCGCTTATAAAACCGCAGCCGTTAACCCATATACTCGATAGATTCATATCCATTAGGCACATTTTCCAGCAAGACACTCTTCTGCGAACTCAGTCCCATATATAAATCAAAGGCTTATACAGCTCATTACATATATCTATCCTCTAAAGGATAATTTTAGCTCCATTATTAGCCCATTATGACTTCCTGGCTAATCTATTAATGAACAGACTATAAAAATTAATTATTTAGCAGGATTTATTAACTGGATTTCACTTACACACAATCAGTGCTTAATTGATAAATTACCGGTATATTTATTTATCTAACGGTAGATTCCTCCGTTGTATTGGATAACCAAAAACTACCTAAGTGACCATTCATGATGGGTGCCATTAATGGAGCAGGAATTGCTTACCCTTCCGGAGCACATGTGTTCACCCCTGAAATTTAGTTGGATTCGTGTCTCTGGTTTTCTGTGTAGTGTTTTTTATATCGTTGTTTGTCCTTTTGTACTTTTTCTTTTGGCCTTCTTCAATTTACGGATTCCGATTCCTCTGTTGGTACATTCAAACTTTTCTTCCCGATCATACGATTGCGGTCGGACATTTTTCATTTTTTCAACTTCTGACTAGTACTGTAACAGTATAGCTATTCCAGAAGTGGTGATGATCAAATGTAGATCCCACGCGTACGAAACAAAAGAATCAGATATGAAATGAAAAATTGACTAGCAACAATAATTGTGTGTCGTCAAACGTACATATATTCCAGAATCAATACGTATTTGTCAATCCGAAGTCAAACCAGTCATGGTGGTAATAAAACGAGAAACAAAACAAAAAAAACCAAAACAAAACAAAATAAAACAAAAACAAAATAAATACCACACTGTCAATTCCAAAATCCAATAAAAATTAAATCGAAGTATACAGAGGCAAAGTCAACACCTATAAGGGACAGACCATTTAACTTGAAGAGGGGGGGTTATGGTTTTTTGTTTCGTTCAGAATTTTTTTTTTCGGACAACACAAGAGTTAGAATATTAATTTTCTTTGTCGCGCAAATTTTTTTCCCAGAATTTAACATTAGGTTATGTGACAAAAACTCTGAATCAGATTATTTTTATTTTCCTCCACCAAAATCAGAACATTTTTTTCAGCAACAATGGGAATCAGAATATTTTTTTAGAAAAAAACCATAACCCCCCAAGTTAAATGGTCGTTCCCTAACATATGTACATGACCGTTCACTTCCTAGTACATGTAGGTTGTTCGACATCCAATATAAGCCATCAGCCGATATGAATCTGGTATAATAATATATATGAACGGAATATATATATATATACTAATCTACAATGCATCCCGAAAAAACCGTTACAGTACCATTGTGTTCACGTTTTTGAACAATTCAGATCGTCCGTCTAACTTGCTCACCAGATGAAACCAATGCCCTTATTGCTAATTGTTCTTTTGTTTTAGCACGTTGTAGAAAACTATCTTGACCATTTTGTTTACCATATTACGTGACACACAAACATGTGCATAAATATTTGTTTACGGCAGTTGACTTCCGACCACAAACCTCACGTCGGTTCGAACCCCGTTACTTAAAAATGTCCGGACACCTATACAAGACTGGGAATTCACCGAACAGCTTGTTATATGTTTAAGCTTTCCTCACAGGCTGGTAAGTCTGGTAGTCATGATATATCTAAAACAAATTGCTGAAAGTGATAACAAATACCAACAACCATAACACTAACAATAAGAAAATCTATTACATAAGGGGTTAACAGGGTGCAATGTCCCTTAATGTATCTTTAATCACATCTAGAAGGCGAAAAAAAACTAGACCTTTCTTATTTCTATTCCACCGATGTTCCATCGCGGTTTACGTGTATAGTATATATATAACTGACTCGTATGCACAAGGCTAATAATATATTTGTAAATAATTTGTGTGTATAATATATTTATAAACACTGCACGTTATTCGTAGTTCTCATTTCACTTATATTTGATAGTGTACAATTCTTTTTTTTAAATATTTATTATTTACTCTTCTTCCGAGATTTTAAGAGTCCGTATCAGTAAAATGGTCTCTCCAGTCATTTTGTAGTTTGAAAAGTTTAATCGTGTTTTTCTCTACTGGAATCAATGTAACAGCATGTTGAGTAACAAGCATTGTATCACCGGTTTGGTTCAAACAAATTGCGTGTGGAGACGAGAGGTTCTGTTTAATAAGGTCCCCTAAAACCTCTCCGATTGTTGACATAGCTAATATATTGTGTGATCTACTTCCGGCGATGAACACTCGAGTTCCATGAGAAGTAATTCCTCTCGGGGCTTTCATGGCGTGGTGTTTTGCTTCCCATCTCTTCTCTCCACGAACGGTCACGGAAATGACCGATTTTTTGTACCTATCCGTCACGTATAATGTCTCTCCAATGTTGTCAAACGCAACGTACTCCGGAAAGAAAAATATCTGGTGGCCATATTGGTCTGCGCTGATGGATTTGATTTCCCTCCCGTCTCTAGTCATTAGTTTGACACTAGGCGGAACGGTGTAACAGGCCACAGCTATTGTTCCCTGAGAATAAGATATTCCCCAACATTTCGCTCCCGTCTGAAAACTTGACGTTATAGAAATTTCTGGATCTCGAACATGGAGTATAATAACTCGTTTTTCTTTCGGAATGGTGGTAGCGACTTCCGAAGGTCCTATTTCTGTGACGTCATATGGCCTTGCGGATAAAATTTTCTCTGAGACCCATCTCTGCATGTCGTCATAGAGTTTCAATTTCCGGTGAACCTGGTCAACAATGACCACTTTCCCATCGGATAGGAATGTGGCGCCCGTCAAACAACAATTATCTCTGTCATTCGGAGTTCGAGCCGTAAAAGACGTGTCTGGAAGAGCTCGCTTAATAGCCGTTTTGCGAACATTCGGAAGCTTTCCTGGTGAAACAAGAGTATAGTTGACACGAGCCGAATTATCTCCACTTATACGAGTGTCGCCACTAATCCTATACGCAGTCGGTTGTGGTGAATAGTTACTGCTTTCGGACGAGGTGTAATGGTGTTTCTCGCCAATTTCGTCTAGTCGTAATGAAGGTATCGGCAACAACTGTGACGAATATACTTTTGATTTTTTAGGACTTCCTCTAGCAGAGACGGAGTAGATAGACCCTTTAGATGAATTACCTTGCCCTTTTATGTTTTGATTGAATGACCCGCGTTTGCTGGAATGGTTCGATCCCTTTCCACTTGGTCTTGTAGTCATGCCTGCTTTTGACCGAGAGGATTTAGAAGCTTTGCTAATTGCACCGGAACCTTGACCTTGTACACCTATCGAAGATGGATTTCTGGACGCCATCTTTTCTGGTTCTTCCTCTTCGTCGTAGTCTTCTTCCTGTGTAATAAAAATCGTGTCGGCTCTCACGTGATACGATGGTGGTATGTTAACCGTCTGATGGGAAATTGAAAAATGTCCAACCTCCTCACCAAGACGAGTCAACATGTCGTTAATCGATTTATCCTCACGAAATTCAATCTGCACAGTCTTGAGGATTTTACAAAGATCTCGAACTTCTTTCTCGTGTTTTCGGGTTGCGACTTTTATTTTTTCCATGCATGATAAAATATCAGTATCTGTGCCATGTTTGATAGAGTTCTTTAAAAGAGCATTCGCATTTCTCGTCATGCTTATTATCTCTTTGCATCGATTCTTTTCTTTTTCAAATTGTTCAACCTCTTCAACTTCATGTTGTTTCAGCTCAGATATCATTTTCTTTTCTTGCATGTCCAGGATAGCGTTCACTCTGCTTCTAATACTTTTAATCTGATCTTTTATACGTTCGGCGGCATCTTGGATGTCTTTCAAACACTGCTTCCGGTTGTCCATTACACGAACAGACCATTCGGTTATCTTTCCGAGGTTATCCAATATGTTTTTACCATCATCTTTCAAAGCCGCAGCTGCTTCGCTAACAAATTGGACTCGTTTGCATTCTCTGTGAGATGACGTCACACATGACGTACATAAAACTTCGCCGTGATCATTACAGTAGTAATCCAGAAATTTGTTGTCGTGTTTTGTACACTGCAACTTAAGTTGTGTCGTTTTGACGGGAGACTGTTTAACCTCTTCGATGTCGGTTGCTATGTGTCCATTGGAATATTTCATGCTGTTATGCAAACCAGTGCACACATCGCACATTGCCTCTCCACACTGGTGACACCAAATAGTAGCGGGAACCGATTTACTCATTTTCGCACAAGGATCACATTGTCTGTCACCTGTGCGTAGCTGGATGGCATCGATTAAGCCAAAAATAAAGTTGTTCTTTGGAAGGTCATCTGCCCATGTTTGTACTGAACTCCCTGGGTTTGTTGCCTCCACGGTTGCTTGGCAAACGGGACATGAAAACGATTTGGAAGATTGTAGTTCATTTGTATTTTCAACAATATAGTCCGAAATACAATGATGGCAGAATGAATGTAGACACGGTAGCATTCTCGGATCTGTAAATTCTTCAGTACATATCGGGCACGTGAGGAACTCTTCTGTAACATCGCTCAAGTCAACCATGTTTTCTTTCGTACTTCCAACATATGTCGCAGACATTTTGTAGCCTCGCTGTTTCCTTGATTGTTTCTGAAATTTAAAGATACGAGAGTAAATGGTGGGGAAAAATAGTTACTTTATCAAACCATATCTGGCATCAGAAAAGGGACGTTGAAAAATAGTTACTTTATAAACCATATCTGGCATCAGAAAAGGGACGTTGAAAAATAGTTACTTTATAAACCATATCTGGCATCAGAAAAGGGACGTTGAAAAATAGTTACTTTTTCAAACCATATCTGGCATCAGAAAATGGACGTTGAAAAATAGTTACTTTATCAAACCATATCTGGCATCAGAAAAGGGACGTTAACTCTTAACAAGTTGTAGTTACATATTCTGATACAATACAAGTTTTGCTTAACGTACAAAAAGAGTTTTACATTTTCCTGACATAGTGCACCCAATTACGGATCGTCTTTACTCTTAGTATCGATTACTCAATCTCATTGCCTATTTGTCTGTACTCTTAGTATCGATTACTCAATCTCATTGCCTATTTGTCTGTACTCTTAGTATCGATTACTCAATCTCATTGCCTATTTGTCTGTACTCTTAGTATCGATTACTCAATCTCATTGCCTATTTGTCTGTACTCTTAGTATCGATTACTCAATCTCATTGCCTATTTGTCTGTACTCTTAGTATCGATTACTCAATCTCATTGCCTATTTGTCTGTACTCTTAGTATCGATTACTCAATCTCATTGCCTATTTGTCTGTACTCTTAGTATCCATTACTCAATCTCATTGTTTATTTGTCTGTACTCTTAGTATCCATTACTCAATCTCATTGCCTATTTGTCTGTACTCTTAGTATCGATTACTCAATCTCATTGCCTATTTGTCTTTACTCTTAGTATCCATTACTCAATCTCATTGCCTATTTGTCTTTACTCTTAGTATCGATTACTCAATCTCATTGCCTATTTGTCTGTACTCTTAGTATCGATTACTCAATCTCATTGCCTATTTGTCTGTACTCTTAGTATCGATTACTCAATCTCATTGCCTATTTGTCTGTACTCTTAGTATCGATTACTCAATCTCATTGCCTATTTGTCTGTACTCTTAGTATCGATTACTCAATCTCATTGCCTATTTGTCTGTACTCTTAGTATCGATTACTCAATCTCATTGCCTATTTGTCTGTACTCTTAGTATCGATTACTCAATCTCATTGCCTATTTGTCTGTACTCTTAGTATCCATTACTCAATCTCATTGCCTATTTGTCTGTACTCTTAGTATCCATTACTCAATCTCATTGCCTATTTGTCTGTACTCTTAGTATCGATTACTCAATCTCATTGCCTATTTGTCTTTACTCTTAGTATCCATTACTCAATCTCATTGCCTATTTGTCTTTACTCTTAGTATCCATTACTCAATCTCATTGCCTATTTGTCTTTACTCTTAGTATCGATTACTCAATCTCATTGCCTATTTGTCTGTACTCTTACTATCGATTACTCAATCTCATTGCCTATTTGTCTGTTTTCTTTGTAATAGCGGACACTAATTTTGAGAAGTGATCATATGTTGGATTAGTATGTTCTATCAAGATAGTCTGGTTTCCTCTGTATTTCCGTCCCCAACCACAAACATATATCTGAAATGTATTGGGAGTGGCGTTAAGCACCATACTCCTAGTCCATTTTTCAGCCCATTAGCGAAATGTGCCTCCTATTTTTATTTTGCAGTTTGTGTGATATAAAAGACAATGTAGTAATATGATAGACATAATAGGAATAACTAAACTACCGCTATCAATACACAGTGTACTAACGGATGCAACTTAACTTGAACTTTAAGTGCAATTAGTACAGCTTAATTGTACGACAAAGGGATTGCATGTCAATTTATGTAAAGTCTAATTGTACTAAAATGAGTTTGCATGTCTTAATGATAAAGATTGCATGTTCATTTGTGTTCTAAAAACAGATACATTTGATAAAGCTCCTTACCTTAAATTTTGTTTCTAAGACATAATTTAGGTTTTTTGCTACCATACACATTTCTTTCTCCAGAATTATTTTCTTAAATCAAAATTTGCTCGTCACGAAATAATTTCAATTTTTACTTGCATGCACACTGCACATGCATAGTCCGATCCATAACATCTACGATAGCAATCAGTGTATATCAGAACTAAATCTGGGCTTTTGTTTCCTGTCTGCGGTGAGGTGTACTCGATACAACATAATGTGATAAAGTTTGTCAGTAGTTTTCACCACCATTAAAACTGACCGCCATGATATAACTGAAATATTGTTTAAAATCACGTTAAACACCCATTACCACACACATATGCTATACAGTATATAAAATATTGTGAAAGGAAAGTTTAAACTGAGATTCTCAACAATTCCACTAATATCAAACAAACCAGCATTTACTCCTCACCTCTATCAATATGGTGTCATTATATGTGCCTCATATGAACATATTGTTTTCAAACATTGATGAACGAAAAAAGATTCTATGACAGTAGACTATAACCAGTAAAGTTTGAACTTAATTATTAGATTCAGAATTTTAAGAAAGAAAATATGTAATACCTGTCAAAAGCTTAACAATTTCCGTTTTTTCAAAGACTCCATTAAAAACAATCTTAGTTTATTTGTTAGTAGCTATGGTGATCTATATGTTCTCATGAAGGTTTACATGAAGTTAAAAACTAAATACTTCTTTTAGTGCATTTTTTCTATCTAAATTTTCACGTGTCACTTTTTAAATTATTTGAATAAAAATTAATCACGATTGCATTTTAGTGTTTTTAGTTCTTTTATAATTTGCTTTAAAAAAAATCTAATTGTACCCCCTTCTTCTGTTCCCCTATATATTTGTGAAAATTTGACCCTTTTTAATGAAAAGAAAAATACTTTTAAAACAAAAAAATAAAAGTATGTGACACTAACACCGTCAATGTAACGGAACATTAAACTAGAAAGATATATTAACATGCATTTAAATCTTTTATCAGTCATTTAACGTTATATATTGTGACATATAAAGTCACCTTGAGAGCGATTGATCACTAAAACTTCCTCGTATAATCATCGTACCATCCTACAATATGTCAGTTACCTAGTAACCTACGGAAATGCGATGGTTTAATCCGCAGCTAGTACCGTAACAATCATCTCACTTCCCAAAATCCCTTGATTAATTAAGAAACATATACTATGAAATTTAATATTTTGAAAAATATGTGTCCTTTCTTTGGTTCGCTGGTATATATTTTTTTTCACTGAAAAATGTGTTTGACCGTGGAGCTAGTGACTTTATTTATAAAAAAATTAGTATATTAGCATCCGGATTATTGGAATTAGGATGTAAACATCCGGAACTGTTCATAAACTTTGAAGCTTTGTGTTTGTACTCCCATAATGCCTTGTAAAACATATTTCTTTTTTATTTATATTTACATTTACAATAAAATGTGTTTAAACTGGTATCACTTTCATATATATATATATATATTCGAAACTTGCGAATAACCTTCTTACAATTTGTAAATATGGGTCTGCAACGGTTTAATAGGAGTTGTCGCTGATGTCCTGTTGCCAGGCAAAATTTTCCGATATCATATTTTTCCAGTGGTAAAATAAACTGTCGCCAATAAGCCTATCCCAGGGCTACCCAATTTTTCCGTACGTGACATTTTGTTCAAATTGTTCTCCACTTCAGATTACATTAAATAACAATCTAATAATATAATGTGACTGTCAATTTTTTTGTTATTAGAAAACATTTGCAATTGACACTGATTGACAAACATATTTTTGCAACACACTATTTTATGCCAAATTAATGGACTCATAAAGCATAATTATTGTACCTCCTTTTCTCGACGTATTATATGAGCATAGTTTATTCAAGGGCTTCTCAAGAGAAAAAAAACACGAAAAGAAGCTAGCCCGGTCATTTCTTTAAAGTTCTGCTATATAAAATGATGTCCTCAAGCTAAATAATTCACAGATTGGTGATTTTGCTGATCGCATCTAGGTGTATCCCATTGAGCTTGACATGAATGACACCAGAGATACAGATAGGTGTGATTCATACCTTGATCTATACTTCGAAATTGACAGTGAGGGTCGGTGAAGTATGAAACATTACGACAAAAGAGATGATTTCAATTTTCCATATTGAAATGTTCATTTTTATGTGGCAACACCTGTATATGGAGTATATCTCTCTCAGTTGATCCGATATTCCAGATCTTGCGGCTCCTATCAGGATTTCCTTCATAGAAGGTTACTGCTAAAGAAGAAACTACGGAACCAATAGTACCTGGCTTCAGTTGAAGTCATCACTTCGACTTTGGACGTTTCACAGTTGCCTTCGTGACTTGTTTACCGTTACTTGATATCTGTGTCACAGATGACCACGGATATGTGTCGTTTGTTGTTGTCACAACCCCGTTCAATTCACCTCTTTCATGACTCTTCATCGAATTTTAAAAGGAGTAACACGACGGGAGGATATGAGTTCACCTCCGTTTATTGTGAGGTTTGGGTAGCTAATCTTTGGTATTCTGTGTAATGTTTAGTAGATCGTTGTTTGCCTTTGTCCGTTTTTTGGTATTATGTTGTATGTCCTTCTTTGATCTACGGCTTGTCATTACTCCTTTAATAGCGTCAAACATTCCTTACTGTATTCAAAGACCCCTTTTTATATAACATTAAATTTATATTGATTTACAAGTGTGTATCCTGTCTCTTAGTATACAAATGAATATACATGTATTACTTCCTTGAATACAATACCCTTCTCTTCCTTTGTTCAAAAAAAAAAATCTAATCCTTTGTTCAAGTATCTCTATACCAATTAAAACAACACCACTGTTGCTAAGGAAGTAATACAATTGAGATATTGGAGTAGTGTTTGTTTTAATTGTTTTTTTTGTTTTTTGTTTGTGTTTTTTTGTGCTGTTGTTTTTATCATTTTTTGCTTGTTTTTTTTTTGTTTATTTTTTTCTTCTTCTTTTCTTTTGGCTGTTGCATTGTGTGTACTTAGATTTACACTTCCTGATTACCTCTTTGGTATCTTCTTTTCTTATTTGTTATGCGAAAAACGTATTGTTTATAAATATATTATAGGGCCCTTTTTGAAGTACCTGTCGGGTGTTAGAAGTTAGTAGTTTAATAATTTATTTTCCATGTGCGGTATGTTTTTCAACGATCCAATGCCATGTAACCACACTATATGTAAACGGTGTCCTGTTTGAAATGTCCCTTCGTGTTTAAAGTGTACTGTGACTTACTTTTTGACCACTACATGAGGGCAGAACATTCAATGTCGTTAGTATTTTGTTTATTTGGCATTAAATATCAGAGCTTATTATAGAATACATTTAGCATACATACATTCTGTTTTGTCCTAATCAAACGCTTCAAGATTTCATATTCCCTGATATAACGCAAAATTGATGTTATTTTCAGATTTTGTTGTAACTTCCGAAATATATATCAAGTTTCTTTTTTTTTATATCAACACTTTCAAAATCTATTACACGCAACCTCTTTGAAATCAACTACGTATCATTTAATTAAACAAAGGTAAGAAAGGTTGAACAACATAATCAATGACTTATAACTCTTACATTTAATTTGACTGAACTTCACATTTTCGTTTATATTTGGCACAATATCACCCGTCTAAATGTAAGGAGAACCGTTAGCATCGGGTGTGTCTGGCTTAATGTAACCTGCAGATATGTAAGCAATGTCGTATATCCAATATGAAATTGGGGGTTTCGTTGCTATGGCAAACTTTTTTTCATATTATATATACACTGTATACAAATAAGTTATTCTTTGTGAGATCTATATTTGTTAATGTACCTTATCAAGTTTACAACCATTGATGGAACACCTTGGAAAAGATATGTCACCTAGTAAAGATATGTCACCTAGTAAAGATATGTCACCTAGTTTCTTTGCTTCTGGGAATAACGGAAAAGAGTGTCTTCTGGATATATGGGACAAATTGAATACACAAGTTGAGGAATTACTGTAATTACTAGTACTCCGAGGTATAATAGGTGGCACACGCACCCTGTAAATTAGCACTTGATGACTGAATTTCAATATTTAAAAGTGTTATTTCCATTTCTAAATACCATGAGCTCTAGGTCTCGCTCAGTACGGTCGATATATCAACGATATCAATATTCAAGAAGTTCGAGACACAAATAGAGTATGCCACCTGATGCTTATTTCTCCACCGAGTACTATACACAGGTCTTCTGTATTATTTTATTTATTAATAAATACATGTATGTAAATTTGGCACCCGTCGTCTTACTCGAGTTAAAAATCCGGTGACAAGTCATATTAGGTAATGAACGAGGAAACGACAAACATAGCATGTCCGTTGTTATATGTGACAAATACATTATGTAACAGTTATATATATGTTATGATTATGATTGAATTTTTTTTGGGGGGAAAGGGTGTGGGGGGTAAAAAATATGCCCTATTTTCGATAAAAAAAATATATTGACATTTAATTAATACAAATTAAGAGGGGAATATTTCAACCACTTTAACTCTCTACCCGTACCTGCATGTAGCACAATATAAAAGATACGTGCTTATGTATGTAAATATACAATATTGATATAAGGTTATTGTAATCTTGATAATGTTGGTCCCATGATGTTAAAGATTTTTTTATTTACATGTAGAACTTTTCCAGATATTCATGTTTTTTAACTTTTAAGAAACATATAACTGAAATGTTGTTGAAATTGGCATTAAACACCATAAATCATCTGAGAAACAATAAATGATAGATCTTCTCGATCTAATAAATCACACTGAGACATCACATGCGTATTAATTGTACATTCTTTCTCAGTCATGTAGACACTTGTGTGGTTTTGTACTTCCGAGAACAATATCAACACTGTGTTAAGGACTTGTTGATATTTAAATATATAGTTTCACTTCCTCCTTTTAAACAGTTATATTATATATAAGCATGGGAAGACACCGACGTTTTGTTGACAACTTCTGGGTAAGTTTTATTTATTTTGTACAATGAAATTATTTTTGATACATGTAGGAAGTATACCTATATGTATTAAATTAATCATTTGTTGCATCTCTGTATATGTGCTATGCACTTTCAGTTTGAGAAATAAAGATATACAGTCAAACCTACCTTAAAGGGCACCTATATTTAACAAACCACTGTCTATAAAGGGCAGCCTCATTTTCTCCATTAATGTATAGTGCATATAATTTTAACCTGTAAATAAAGGGCACATTTTAGGTTCCCTTGAGTGCCCTTTATAGACAGGTTTGACTGTACATGTATATATACATTAGTTCATCACATTTGATCTTGAACTCTTACTGTAGATCTATACATGTATATTACACCTCCCAGACAATCAATGTAAATTGGAATTTTATTAAAAACAAAACATTTTGCATTAAATTGTTTGAGGGTGTTGGGATAGTTGTAGTGCACACCAAAAAACAGAAACGTGCACAACATAGATTCTGGAATTTTAAAAAAAATAAATAAATAAATACCATTAAAATATATGTATAAAGATGAACTAGAATTTTAAAATTACCTGTATTTTTTTTTAAATTTACATATACATGTACACTTCTATAGTATTTAAAGCACTCAAGCTTAACACTAAAATAAAATGCCTATTATTATTATTGATGATAAGTCACGAGAAGACAGGTAACAAGGTGCTTTCCCCATGTACGTTATTTCCATAACCAAATTTAATCTTGGTTAACAGAGGGGGATTTCTCTTTACTCTTACGTCATAGGGTATCTATTTACATCGAGATAAGATATAATTTCAAAAATATTTTGCAACGATGGACGGACGAGGAATGTGGTATTATAAGGTTTAATAGCCGCATCTTGTTTGGAAAATAAAAAGGATTGATAATTATTTTTATCAACTCATACTAACACATTAAAATATTTTTTTTTGTAATAATTTCCATTTCATATAGGAATAATGATTAGAATTATTCTTTTTCTGTCAAGAAAAGCTTAAAGATACCAAGTGAGAATCCGTAAATCGAAGGACAGACAACACAAAGGACATGCAAAAAGAAAAAAAAATACGCCAAGATAAACAATGGTCCACAAAACAACAATTCCAAAATTAGGGATTGAGCATCACGAGTCTTACTCTAGAAATCGGTGTAAGCTGCATTACCAGTGACACCCGTGGCGTTACTCGTGTTAAAAATCCAATAACAAGTCATATTCGCTGATAAACGAGGAAAGAACAAACAGAACATATCCGTAGTCAAATGCCTCACTGGCAATTTATATGCGTAGGTAAAGACATGAAGTAAACTTAGCTGTATTTGTGGTATCCTTTATTTCAAGTTCAATGGGATCAATATAGTCACAAATCTGAAATTATTCGGTGGAAGGACATCATCTGTGTAGCCGAACAGGGAATCAAAGGACCGTAATAGATTCTTTTCGGTTGTCTTGAGATGCCCCTGCATCTTTTATGCGCTAGATGGAATCAAGTTCTTGCACTTAAGATTTGATCTTTTCGAGATAAAGGTATCGAAATATTAAACTGAAAAAATATGAAACATTGCTTCTCTTTGTCAGCCTCATCTCGCAAACATGCATAAAACTCTAATCCCAAAATAATAATAGTCATAAAGTATTGCACAATTTTGTAACACACAATAATGATAATGTAGAAATTTTAAAAGAAACGGATGCCACTAGTGGAGTAGGAACTGCTTACCATTACGAAACACCTCAGTTCACTTCCGGTCTTCAATGGGGTTCCTTGGTGCTCAACCTGTAATGTTCTCTGTTGTGCTTTGTTTATCATCGTTTTTCATATTGACCTTTACATATTGACCTTCACATATTGACCTTCACATATTGTCTGTCCTTCGATTCACGGCTCCCAATTATCTCTTTGGTATCTTTCAACCTTTTCGAATACACCTCTTTACGCGCGTGAGCCAGGCGAACAAGCAAAATTGATGATACGAACTTGTTGGCTAAATTCACATACAAATTAAGAACGATCGAGGCCACAGTGGCCCACCACAAACGCAAAGAAGTAACGTTTAGATACAATTTGTAAGATTTGAACAATACATCTGATAATAATTTAATTTGATTTGAATATTTCAATCTGATTGGCTAATCCGCCTGGAGAAAATTTTGGTTATACTCGATAACCTGGGTTGGTATTGTGACGTCACCAACGTGTTCATCCGCCAACGACAAATTAAAATAATTACATGAAATAATCGTAATTAAAATCGAGGAATTATTAAATTTTGTTGAAACAATTAAATTATAAGGAATATTTGAAAGTGTTGAACAGCTTATACTGGCATAATCTGGTTTGGGTCAGCTTACGCTTTTCATAAACCGCTACGCGGTTTATTAAGCGTAAACTGACCCAAGCCAGGTTATATCGTATAACCTGTTCAACAATTTCAAATATTCCTTAATTGTGTTCAGCATATATTGTTTTGGTTGTCCTCTTTAGGTTATTTACTTGTATTTTTGTTAGGTTGAAGATTTAAATAATACAGTTGGTTTTGATGTTCTCAGTCAGCGAATGAGAGGAGGAAGGAAATTATGTAAAGAAATAGAAGAATATTTGAAACAAAGGTAAAAATAGAATGCTTGTAATTCCTATGCACAATATTACAGAACACTTCTTGTGTTGAAAGTTGGTAGACAAAAAGGAGGTTAATTACAACTTGTATCAAATCAGTATTAAAAAAAAAAATGTGTAACTCTCAAATAGAAACCCGTTGATATGATATCTTTACATGCATGGTAATATTACTGATATATATGCAAAACTAAGAATCTTGTATACGCAATTATTTGCTCTAATTGTGGAGAATTCTATGTAGGTGAAACCAAAACTGAATTGCGGACTCGAATGACTGTTCACAGACAACAAACAAGGCACCAGGACCTTACTATAATAAGAGCTAATGAACATTTCCATGATTGTTCTGGAGGACATTTCAAAATATTTCCGCTGTATAAAGTTAATACAGAGGGTGATTTTTTAAGAAGAAGAAAAGAAACTTTATTAATTAATATTCTTAAACCTTCGTTAAATGATAAATGACTTTAAAGATTTTCGTTAATCTTACAATGACTTTAAAGATTTTTATTAATCTTATAACAACTTTAAAGATGTTCATTAATTTTATAGGTAATATATTTTACCGCGAATACGTAACATCATAGTCTCCCTTTATATTGTTAACGTCACACTATTGTTAACGTCATATATATACACTTATAAACATTGTACCTGAAGATCTGCAACAGCAGTGAAAACGTTAGTACAAGAATGTTGTGAAAAATCCGTTTTGTTCTTTTTTTAATAATTTCTTTTATATGTACCAGCATACGGATTTCATTTGACTTTTTAATATTTTATTCACGTATGTGTTGGACGAAGAATAAACGGATTTAAAGTGTAAAATGGAGACTACATCAATGCAGCATATATCAAGTAAGTTGACATTGATTCATGAAGACCTACAAGAGCTAATTAGCATTACTAGATCGCGCAACGACATTAATGTATCTCAAATAGTGGACACACTTAAACGAGAGCTGAAAATATCATTTAACATTGTAGAAGAACAACCATTCCCCAATTCTCAAGACCAAATCCGCACGGATTCTTTGCAGAATATATTTAATATCAGAAAACCAATCTTGTCATTGTGGAAACGTAAATTAAACGAAAGGAAGCAAAGTTTCTGGAATTATTTAAGATTTCAAAACACTTCAGTTTTTTATGAAACATGGCTTGATAATGATATTCCAGTATTACCAAATAAGTTTAGACCGAAATTAATTTTTGGTGAGCATGAAGATGACAGCAAAATTCGCCGAGAAAATGCAGTAAGAAATTTTGAAGTGGAAATCAAATTGTTGAAAAACAAAGCCATTAGATATGAATTAAAATTTAAACAAATAGACAATGAAATGTTTGAAGCTTTTACATCCAAATTCAACCCCGACATATTTGAATCAATGCAAGATTTATGGAAAAATGAATGCCAAAAAGAAGAATTAAAATCTGTTGAAATCTGGAAACGTAAACAGTCCTGGCTTGAAAGATATGAAGAGGAATATGATAGCAGAAACATATTTAGAAAAGAAGAAAACACACTGGTTGAATACAATAATCGCGGATATAATTATAATCAAAATACAAGGAGAAGGAAAAACAAAGCAAAAATAAATGAAAATTACATAGAACCAGAAAATTACAGCGCATCTAACAGATTTACGCGTCGCCAAAATAATTCACAGTTGCAATCGCAAAATAAAAATTACAGGCGACTAGATGGGTTTAATCAAATTAACCGAGAATTGAAGTCGAAAAATAAATATTCGGTCAACCAGACACGTACGAGACAGCAGAACGTGGTTCATCGAAACGGAACAACATACATTGGAAAAAACTTCCCGAATCATTTTTTAGAGCAGCGCGTGAGCGACAAGGCGGGTGGGACACCACAGAACAACATACAGAATGCGAATCAAGAACACCCCCGACGGATTCAAACAACAAGCAATCCCAAGACGGAAGACACGTTGGTGAAAGAAATTTAAATGAAGCTAGAAATATTCACCCTAAAATAATAAATCTCTCAAAGCGGAATTTAACCGAAAGTGAAATAAAATTATTAAAAAATGGATTAAAATTTACACCTACTCCAAATGAAGATAAAACATTGCTTGGAGCGGATATTGACGTTTTTTGCAGACGATTGAGAATTAACTATATATTTAATGGAAATGAAGAAGATGAAGATGATGATATAGGAGGACCGTTAGTTAGAAACAAATCCGACTGGATCCCTAAACCTACAAAGGATAAATACTTAGAGGAATCAATTAATACATTAAAAAGTAATTCACTTGAAACAAATAAACATGTTAAGGATAATTTATGCCGCAACGAACGACAAGCTTTATTTAGATTAAAATCAGATAAATCGATCGTGATAAAAGAGGCAGATAAAGGTAATGCTGTTGTAATTTTAGATCGAGAATATTACAGAGACAAAATTTTGGACATGTTGAAAGATGGAATGTATTATGAAGAAACGGATAAAAAGGCAGATCAGAAGACATATAAAATGATAACTAAATTGTTACATGAACATGAAGGTGAATTACATAAAGAAGAAATTGATTATATTACAAATTTTACATTTACAGAAAGCTATTTTTATGGATTGCCAAAAGTGCATAAAAGTGAAGTAATCTCAAACGCAATACTGGAACAACACACAGAATGTATCAAAATTATAAATCATGATGATTTAAAATTTCGTCCTATTGTTGGCGGACCCAATTGCATCACTCAACGATTAAGCCATTTTATAGACATTATACTTAAACCACTATGTTGTGAAGTACCTAGTTTTATAAGGGACGATCTAGAATTTTTAAATCATTTGCCGACGACCATAAATCCAAATTCTGAACTCATCAGTTTTGATGTTGTAAGTCTTTATACAAATATTCCGCACGATTTGGGAATTTCTGCAATAACATTTTGGTTGGAAAATAAACGAAACATTGTACAAGATCGCTTTTCTAAAGAATTTATTCTTGAAACCGTGAAAATTATTCTTGAAAGAAATGTTTTCTATTTTGACGGTAAGTTTTACCGACAGAAAAGAGGAACCGCAATGGAAACTAAAATGGCGCCAACTTACGCTACTCTTGTTCTTGGATACCTTACGGACAAGAATTTGCATCGTATGTACGACAAAACTGGAAGCGTTTTCTTGACGATTGTTTTATTATATGGAACTCTGACATTCCCGTTGAAATTTTTCATACCGAACTTAATTCTTTAAATGACCAAATTCGTTTCACCATAAACAGAAGCAAAATAGAAATGCCGTTTTTAGACGTTTTAATTCGTATATCAACAAATAACAACATAATAACGGACATTTTCTCGAAAGATACTGACACCCATATGTATCTTAATTTCAGATCCAGTCACCCGAAACATATTAAAATAAACATTCCGTTTAATTTGGCTTCGAGAATTATAACGATCACAAACACAGAGGAGTTGAGAGATACGCGACTACGAGAACTTAGATTGTATTTGAAAAATCAACAATATCCGGAGGAAATAGTTGAACATGGTATACAGAAAGCGTTGGAAAAAGGACCGATACATACGGAACTGCGGGAACAAATACATGTAACCTCAAATCAAAATAATATAATTCCGTTTGTAACTACTTATAATCCAAGGGATTACAATATTTTCCATTTTATGAAACAAATTGAATATAACTTAAACAGTAGCGAACGTATGAAAAATGTATTGCAAAAAAAGAAGATTATAAACAGCAAAAGGCAGCCGAAAAATCTGAAAGGCTTCTTGTCATCATCAAAATTTGATTTTCATGAATCATCACCATCTGTTAAGAAATGTACCGACAAGAGATGTATGACATGTCCTAGTTTAATAGAAGGAACCTCGTTTACATTTAAAAATGGACGGACTTTTACAGTTATGCAAGATATATCATGCAAAACTAAGAATCTTGTATACGCAATTATTTGCTCTAATTGTGGAGAATTCTATGTAGGTGAAACCAAAACTGAATTGCGGACTCGAATGACTGTTCACAGACAACAAACAAGGCACCAGGACCTTACTATAATAAGAGCTAATGAACATTTTCATGATTGTTCTGGAGGACATTTCAAAATATTCCCGCTGTATAAAGTTAATACAGAGGGTGATTTTTTAAGAAGAAGAAAAGAAACTTTATTAATTAATATTCTTAAACCTTCGTTAAATGATAAATGACTTTAAAGATTTTCGTTAATCTTACAATGACTTTAAAGATTTTTATTAATCTTATAACATCTTTAAAGATGTTCATTAATTTTATAGGTAATATATTTTACCGCGAATACGTAACATCATAGTCTCCCTTTATATTGTTAACGTCACACTATTGTTAACGTCATATATATACACTTATACACATTGTACCTGAAGATCTGCAACAGCAGTGAAAACGTTAGTACAAGAATGTTGTGAAAAATCCGTTTTGTTCTTTTTTTAATAATTTCTTTTATATGTACCAGCATACGGATTTCATTTGACTTTTTAATATTTTATTCACGTATGTGTTGGACGAAGAATAAACGGATTTAAAGTGTAAAATGGAGACTACATCAATGCAGCATATATCAAGTAAGTTGACATTGATTCATGAAGATCTACAAGAGCTAATTAGCATTACTAGATCGCGCAACGACATTAATGTATCTCAAATAGTGGACACACTTAAACGAGAGCTGAAAATATCATTTAACATTGTAGAAGAACAACCATTCCCCAATTCTCAAGACCAAATCCGCACGGATTCTTTGCAGAATATATTTAATATCAGAAAACCAATCTTGTCATTGTGGAAACGTAAATTAAACGAAAGGAAGCAAAGTTTCTGGAATTATTTAAGATTTCAAAACACTTCAGTTTTTTATGAAACATGGCTTGATAATGATATTCCAGTATTACCAAATAAGTTTAGACCGAAATTAATTTTTGGTGAGCATGAAGATGACAGCAAAATTCGCCGAGAAAATGCAGTAAGAAATTTTGAAGTGGAAATCAAATTGTTGAAAAACAAAGCCATTAGATATGAATTAAAATTTAAACAAATAGACAATGAAATGTTTGAAGCTTTTACATCCAAATTCAACCCCGACATTTTTGAATCAATGCAAGATTTATGGAAAAATGAATGCCAAAAAGAAGAATTAAAATCTGTTGAAATCTGGAAACATAAACAGTCCTGGCTTGAAAGATATGAAGAGGAATATGATAGCAGAAACATATTTAGAAAAGAAGAAAACACACTGGTTGAATACAATAATCTCGGATATAATTATAATCAAAATACAAGGAGAAGGAAAAACAAAGCAAAAATAAATGAAAATTACATAGAACCAGAAAATCACAGCGCATCTAACAGATTTACGCGTCGCCAAAATAATTCACAGTTGCAATCGCAAAATAAAAATTACAGGCGACTAGATGGGTTTAATCAAATTAACCGAGAATTGAAGTCGAAAAATAAATATTCGGTCAACCAGACACGTACGAGACAGCAGAACGTGGTTCATCGAAACGGAACAACATACATTGGAAAAAACTTCCCGAATCATTTTTTAGAGCAGTGCGTGAGCGACAAGGCGGGTGGGACACCACAGAACAACATACAGAATGCGAATCAAGAACACCCCCGACGGATTCAAACAACAAGCAATCCCAAGACGGAAGAAACGTTGGTGAAAGAAATTTAAATGAAGCTAGAAATATTCACCCTAAAATAATAAATCTCTCAAAGCGGAATTTAACCGAAAGTGAAATAAAATTATTAAAAAATGGATTAAAATTTACACCTACTCCAAATGAAGATAAAACATTGCTTGGAGCGGATATTGACGTTTTTTGCAGACGATTGAGAATTAACTATATATTTAATGGAAATGAAGAAGATGAAGATGATGATATAGGAGGACCGTTAGTTAGAAACAAATCCGACTGGATCCCTAAACCTACAAAGGATAAATACTTAGAGGAATCAATTAATACATTAAAAAGTAATTCACTTGAAACAAATAAACATGTTAAGGATAATTTATGCCGCAACGAACGACAAGCTTTATTTAGATTAAAATCAGATAAATCGATCGTGATAAAAGAGGCAGATAAAGGTAATGCTGTTGTAATTTTAGATCGAGAATATTACAGAGACAAAATTTTGGACATGTTGAAAGATGGAATGTATTATGAAGAAACGGATAAAAAGGCAGATCAGAAGACATATAAAATGATAACTAAATTGTTACATGAACATGAAGGTGAATTACATAAAGAAGAAATTGATTATATTACAAATTTTACATTTACAGAAAGCTATTTTTATGGATTGCCAAAAGTGCATAAAAGTGAAGTAATCTCAAACGCAATACTGGAACAACACACAGAATGTATCAAAATTATAAATCCGGATGATTTAAAATTTCGTCCTATTGTTGGCGGACCCAATTGCATCACTCAACGATTAAGCCATTTTATAGACATTATACTTAAACCACTATGTTGTGAAGTACCTAGTTTTATAAGGGACGATCTAGAATTTTTAAATCATTTGCCGACGACCATAAATCCAAATTCTGAACTCATCAGTTTTGATGTTGTAAGTCTTTATACAAATATTCCGCACGATTTGGGAATTTCTGCAATAACATTTTGGTTGGAAAATAAACGAAACATTGTACAAGATCGCTTTTCTAAAGAATTTATTCTTGTAACCGTGAAAATTATTCTTGAAAGAAATGTTTTCTATTTTGACGGTAACTTTTACCGACAGAAAAGAGGAACCGCAATGGAAACTAAAATGGCGCCAACTTACGCTACTCTTGTTCTTGGATACCTTGAACATATTTTATACGAACAACTTTTGAATAGCTACGGACAAGAATTTGCATCGTATGTACGACAAAACTGGAAGCGTTTTCTTGACGATTGTTTTATTATATGGAACTCTGACATTCCCGTTGAAATTTTTCATACCGAACTTAATTCTTTAAATGACCAAATTCGTTTCACCATAAACAGAAGCAAAATAGAAATGCCGTTTTTAGACGTTTTAATTCGTATATCAACAAATAACAACATAATAACGGACATTTTCTCGAAAGATACTGACACCCATATGTATCTTAATTTCAGATCCAGTCACCCGAAACATATTAAAATAAACATTCCGTTTAATTTGGCTTCGAGAATTATAACGATCACAAACACAGAGGAGTTGAGAGATACGCGACTACGAGAACTTAGATTGTATTTGAAAAATCAACAATATCCGGAGGAAATAGTTGAACATGGTATACAGAAAGCGTTGGAAAAGGACCGATACATACGGAACTGCGGGAACAAGTACATGTAACCTCAAATCAAAATAATATAATTCCGTTTGTAACTACTTATAATCCAAGGGATTACAATATTTTCCATTTTATGAAACAAATTGAATATAACTTAAACAGTAGCGAACGTATGAAAAATGTATTGCAAAAAAAGAAGATTATAAACAGCAAAAGGCAGCCGAAAAATCTGAAAGGCTTCTTGTCATCATCAAAATTTGATTTTCATGAATCATCACCATCTGTTAAGAAATGTACCGACAAGAGATGTATGACATGTCCTAGTTTAATAGAAGGAACCTCGTTTACATTTAAGAATGGACGGACTTTTACAGTTATGCAAGATATATCATGCAAAACTAAGAATCTTCTTGTATACGCAATTATTTGCTCTAATTGTGGAGAATTCTATGTAGGTGAAACCAAAACTGAATTGCGGACTCGAATGACTGTTCACAGACAACAAACAAGGCACCAGGACCTTACTATAATAAGAGCTAATGAACATTTCCATGATTGTTCTGGAGGACATTTCAAAATATTCCCGCTGTATAAAGTTAATACAGAGGGTGATTTTTTAAGAAGAAGAAAAGAAACTTTATTAATTAATATTCTTAAACCTTCGTTAAATGATAAATGACTTTAAAGATTTTCGTTAATCTTACAATGACTTTAAAGATTTTTATTAATCTTATAACAACTTTAAAGATGTTCATTAATTTTATAGGTAATATATTTTACCGCGAATACGTAACATCATAGTCTCCCTTTATATTGTTAACGTCACACTATTGTTAACGTCATATATATACACTTATAAACATTGTACCTGAAGATCTGCAACAGCAGTGAAAACGTTAGTACAAGAATGTTGTGAAAAATCCGCTTTGTTCTTTTTTTAATAATTTCTTTTATATATATATATATATAACAATGGTGTGGGTTCAAATCCCGTCGAGGGAAGAACAAAAATTTGACAGCTCTAAAATCTAATTCTAACACTGTTTGGTTTAATTTTCAGACGTATATAATATTTAGTATTAACCTAGTATCCTTTAAAGTAACTTTGAGATCCAGTGGGACAGATATATTGTATGGTTGTCACTTGCTTCTAGACGTTTGTATATATATATATATATATATATATATATAAAAGTTATTTTCTCTAAACATTTTGATTACTAGATATGTGTCATATTGTTATACAATTAATTCTCCCTCGGGTATAGGTAACCTTAGCAGATATCCACTAGTATTGTTATACAATTAATTCTCCCTCGGGTATAGGTATCCTTAGCAGATATCCACTAGTATTGATATACAATTAATTCTCCCTCGGGTATAGGTAACCTTAGCAGATATCCACTAGTATTGTTATACAATTAATTCTCCCTCGGGTATAGGTAACCTTAGCAGATATCCACTAGTATTATTATACAATTAATTCTCCATCGGGTATAGGTAACCTTAGCAGATATCCACTAATATTGTTATACAATTAATTCTCCATCGGGTATAGGTAACCTTAGCAACCTTAGCAGATATCTACTAGTATTGTTATACAATTAATTCTCCCTCGGGTATAGGTAACCTTAGCAGATATCCACTAGTATTGCTATACAATTAATTCTCCCTCGGGTATAGGTAACCTTAGCAACCTTAGCAGATATCCACTAGTATTGTTATACAATTAATTCTCCCTCGGGTATAGGTAACCTTAGCAGATATCCACTAGTATTGCTATACAATTAGTTCTCCCTCGTGTATAGGTAACATTAGCAGATATCCACTAGTATTGTTATACAATTAATTCTCCCTCATGTATAGGTAACCTTAGCAGATATCCACTAGTATTGTTATACAATTAATTCTCCCTCGGGTATAGGTAACCTTAGCAGATATCCACTAGTATTGCTATACAATTAATTCTCCCTCGGGTATAGGTAACCTTAGCAGATATCCACTAGTATTGTTATACAATTAATTCTCCCTCGGGTATAGGTAACCTTAGCAGATATCCACTAGTATTGTTATACAATTAATTCTCCCTCGGGTATAGGTAACCTTAACAACCTTAACAGATATCAACTAGTATTGTTATACAATTAATTCTCCCTCGGGCATAGGTAGCCTTAGCAGATATCCACTAGTTTTGTTATACAATTAATTCTCCCTCGGGCATAGGTAACCTTAGCAGATATCCACTAGTATTGTTATACAATTAATTCTCCCTCGTGTTTAGGTAACCTTAGCAGATATCCACTAGTATTGTTATACAATTAATTCTCCCTCGGGCATAGGTAACCATAGCAGATATCCACTAGTATTGTTATACAATTAATTCTCCCTCGGGAATAGGTAAACTTAGCAACCTTAGCAGATATCCACTAGTATTGTTATACAATTAATTTTCCCTCGGGTATAGGTAACCTTAGCAACCTTAGCAGATATCCACTAGTATTGTTATACAATTAATTCTCCCTCAAGTATAGGTAACCTTAGCAGATATCCACTAGTATTGCTATACAATTAGTTCTCCCTCAAGAATAGGTAACCTTAGCAGATATCCACTAGTATTGTTATACAATTAATTCTCCCTCGGGTATAGGTAACCTTAGCAGATATCCACTGGTATTGATATACAATTAATTCTCCCTCGGGTATAGGTAACCTTAGCAGATATCCACTGGTATTGTTATACAATTAATTCTCCCTCGGGTACAGGTAACCTTAGCAGATATCCACTAGTATTGTTATACAATTAATTCTCCCTCGGGTATAGGTAACCTTAGCAGATATCCACTAGTATTGTTATACAATTAATTCTCCCTCGGGTATAGGTAACCTTAGCAGATATCCACTAGTATTATTATACAATTAATTCTCCATCGGGTATAGGTAACCTTAGCAGATATCCACTAATATTGTTATACAATTAATTCTCCATCGGGTATAGGTAACCTTAGCAACCTTAGCAGATATCTACTAGCATTGTTATACAATTAATTCTCCCTCGGGTATAGGTAACCTTAGCAGATATCCACTAGTATTGCTATACAATTAATTCTCCCTCGGGTATAGGTAACCTTAGCAACCTTAGCAGATACCCACTAGTATTGTTATACAATTAATTCTCCCTCGGGTATAGGTAACCTTAGCAGATATCCACTAGTATTGCTATACAATTAGTTCTCCCTCGTGTATAGGTAACATTAGCAGATATCCACTAGTATTGTTATACAATTAATTCTCCCTCATGTATATGTAACCTTAGCAGATATCCACTAGTATTGTTATACAATTAATTCTCCCTCGGGTATAGGTAACCTTAGCAGATATCCACTAGTATTGCTATACAATTAATTCTCCCTCGGGTATAGGTAACCTTAGCAGATATCCACTAGTATTGTTATACAATTAATTCTCCCTCGGGTATAGGTAACCTTAGCAGATATCCACTAGTATTGTTATACAATTAATTCTCCCTCGGGTATAGGTAACCTTAACAACCTTAACAGATATCAACTAGTATTGTTATACAATTAATTCTCCCTCGGGCATAGGTAGCCTTAGCAGATATCCACTAGTTTTGTTATACAATTAATTCTCCCTCGGGCATAGGTAACCTTAGCAGATATCCACTAGTATTGTTATACAATTAATTCTCCCTCGTGTTTAGGTAACCTTAGCAGATATCCACTAGTATTGTTATACAATTAATTCTCCCTCGGGCATAGGTAACCATAGCAGATATCCACTAGTATTGTTATACAATTAATTCTCCCTCGGGTATAGGTAAACTTAGCAACCTTAGCAGATATCCACTAGTATTGTTATACAATTAATTTTCCCTCGGGTATAGGTAACCTTAGCAACCTTAGCAGATATCCACTAGTATTGTTATACAATTAATTCTCCCTCAAGTATAGGTAACCTTAGCAGATATCCACTAGTATTGCTATACAATTAGTTCTCCCTCAAGAATAGGTAACCTTAGCAGATATCCACTAGTATTGTTATACAATTAATTCTCCCTCGGGTATAGGTAACCTTAGCAGATATCCACTGGTATTGATATACAATTAATTCTCCCTCGGGTATAGGTAACCTTAGCAGATATCCACTGGTATTGTTATACAATTAATTCTCCCTCGGGTACAGGTAACCTTAGCAGATATCCACTAGTATTGTTATACAATTAATTCTCCCTCGGGAATAGGTAACCTTAGCAACCATAGCAGATATCCACTAGTATTGTTATACAATTAATTGTCTCTCGGGTATAGGTAACCTTAGCAGATATCCACTAGTATTGTTATACAATTAATTCTCCCTCGGGTATAGGTAACCTTAGCAACCTTAGCAGATATCCACTGTTATTGTTATACAATTAATTCTCCCTCGGGTATAGGTAACCTTAGCAACCTTAGCAGATATCCACTAGTATTGTTATACAATTAATTCTCCCTCGGGTATAGGTAACCTTAGCAACCTTAGCAGATATCCATTAGCCTGTTGATGCACTTTAGTTTACTTGTTCACAGGCATGTAAATTATTTGGCTTTCCAGACTTTTGACCTTGAACGTACCTAATGTAGGTTATTCCAGATACGCGTGGTGCGCACTAAATTCTTTTTAATTTTCAGTGTTGTATTTTTGCTCAGTGTCTTGTGCTTGCCTAATGTTGTCTGTGTCTCTTGAGTTCGCCCCCGTATTTATGTTTTGGGGTCCGTTACGATTTTCGCTTTTACAATGTTCGTTTCGCCCTGTGTCTTGTGTACTCAATGTTTTCTGTTTCTCTGGATTGTCCATTAATATAGGTATTATTGATTGCAACTTCGATTTTCTCTAGTTAACGTCTATAAAGATATATAATTTTTAGCTCGACTTTTTGAAGAAAAAAAGTCGAACTATTGTCGTCACTCCGGCGTCAGCGTCAGCGTCTGGGTCAGTTAAGTTTTAGGTTAAGTTTTTTGTCAGAGTCCATTTCTCAAAAACTATCAAAGGTATCCATTTGAAACTTGGAATACTTGTTCACTATCAAAAGAGGAACCAATTACAACAAGGCAGATGACCATGTGATTTGTATATCCAGAGTTATCTGCCCTTGTTTCGACATAATACATAGAAATTAAGGATATTTTTGCGGTGAAATGAAACTCGACATACCTGTTCATTATCAAATGGGGAACCCATTACAACACGGCAGGTGACCCTGTGTTTTGTATATCCAGAGCTATCTGCCCTTGTTTCGGCATAGTACATAGACATTTGGAATATTGTTTTAGTATAATTAAAATTTCTCAATAACTATCAAAGCTATTAACTTGAAACTCAATACACTTGTAGAAAGTATTGACCCCGGTCTGTTGACAAGAGAAGACAACTCTATCCAGCATTTTATTTGAGTTATTTCCCTTTTTTTAATTGCATTTTCTTTCTAAAAATAAAATTTTCTCAATATAAATTATGATAGGCATTAAAGTGAAACCAAACATACCTGTTCACTTCAAAAGGGGGAGCACGTTACAGAAGGGTAACCCCCCCAAATCCAACATACAACCCCTCCCGCTGCCCTCACAATTTTTTTTTTAATTTTATATTTTTATTTCATATGCACTAAAATAGTGTTACAAGAAAAGATTATACCCCCCCCCCCCCCCCCCCCCCCCCAACACCACACCCAGAAATTTAGTTAGAAGTATGTATAACTTTGTAAATTGCTTGCAGTTTAATATCAGAAACGAAAAAGTCGAGCGTCCAGCACCCGTGGGCGATGCTCTTGTTTAGTTTAAATAGAATTCACACATTTTACATAAACTAATCATCAAAGTCATGATATGTCTTTTGCTGAAATCTTTAAAGAATAGCTTTAGTCTTTTAGATCATAGATAGATAGATAGATAACATATTTTGTCGAAACAACTGTTTCCATAGTAAATGTCCGTATGTAAAGTTGTGAAATAAATGTTCCAATGGTTAACTCACTATGTTACAAGAACTCCACTAAGCACACATCACTAAGAAGTAAGAGAAAATACTGGTTTGCGGAATCAGAATGATATGTACGAGTGGAGCGACATGTCTATCTACGGACTGTTGTTTCAGTGAGCTAGCACTACTAACAAATCATACTCAGCATGTTGGTCTATTTGAACTAGCGGGCCTCATCATCATTATCTCATCCAAATGTAACTTGTTCTCGCCATTATATAGCTGAAAATATTGCTCATTTGGCGTTAAACAATACTCACTCTCTCATTCAATATTGCATGACTTTCCATAGTTAATATACTAGATCTAATGTTGCATGAAATTATTGTTTCCATAGTAGTGAAGTGAAATAATTGTCTATAGTGAATGTACTAATGTTGCGTGAAATAATTGTCTATAGTAAATGTACTAATGTTGCGTGAAATACCGTATCACTATTTACGCTCTAATGTTGCATGAAATACCTGTCCCACAGTTTACACTCTAATGTTGTGTGAACTAAATGTTTTCAAAGTTAATATGGCAATGAAAAAATGAAAAAAAGATCATTTACTGAATCTAGTGTGCACATAATAACCTTCATCAAGTACTCTGCATTTTAATGCAATGTTAAAAACTTCCATCAAAGACAAACTGGTTTTACGTTTTTCCAGCGCCTGTTTTGAACCCCATATTTGCCACGTCATACTCACGTCTTTCAGGATGATAAATACTTCGTAGATTGGTAATTTTATAGCCCTTGGTGTAGTCTTTTAAGAAGTGTAAGAAAAATGGTGATATCTATTTTATTGTTTTAACAGTATTGATGTAAAAAGATATATCAATAAAAATATAGGATGGGGCTTAACTTTTGTTGGAGTGTATATATACTGAATGTAGATTAAACAGAATGGGATTATCTCAGGTTCAAGGATGTTGCCATTTTTGTAAACATCATCTTGAAACACAACAACATTTATTTTATAATTGTAAAATAATATGTCCTGTAATTCAATATATTCAAACTTTATTTTTTCTAAGAAGATAATATAACATTTGACCAACAGAGTATGATTTTAGGGAACAGAAAAGGGGGTTATTTTGGGGAATATACTTATACAATGTATATGTCGCCAAATGGACAATTTGGAAACAAAGAAATAAAATAAAATACCAGAATATAAATATGTAAACAGCGACATCAATTAGAATGTTTAAAGCTGAACTGAAAGCAAATCTCACTCTCAGACAAACATACTATAATAATACCTCACCTTTTATTATTGTAAAATTGAATTATAAAACTTACTTATTACATTAGAACTAATCCTCTCGATATTTTGGAATAATATATCACATTCATTGTAGAAGGTAAAATAACTGACCCACGATCTTTTCGTGGTCGTTCGATCTCTTTAAACAACATTATTAAGAACAAACTGGTAGAACGTGCTAAAGTGGGTCACGTGTCACTGTAATCGGGCGGCTGTATCGAGAAACCGATACAGTGTTGAAAAAACTGTTGATACTCATAAAATATTGATAAATGCAATACAATTTTACGTTTGTCTTCAAGAAATATGATAGACAAAACCATTAGGACGAAATATCTCCGATTTCTATGGAAATTTACGAGTTGAAATGGGGAAACACCCACAGGTAATTTTAGCGATGTATTTTGATCTTGGACAAGAATAATGAGCGTCCTAATTGGATGACCGATTTAAAACACACTGACTACGCATGGTAAAAAGATGCATGTAAAAGAAATCTATGTTATATTTATTCATTTGTTTGATTCTGGAATATTGTTGATCATTGATTTAAACAAGAAAAAAGGGAAAAAAGAGAGGGGGGGGGGGGGTGAATTTTATTAGTAAATTTTACAGTTAAATAAATGTTATGTTTCGACAGTTTAAAGAGAAAAATAAAAATTTGTTGCGACTAAAGCTTAAATCAGCGTTAAAAATTGAACATCAGTGGTTTTGTAAATGAGATTTAATTTAAATAGAAAATCTGAATTTATTATTTATTAATTTATTATTAATGATACAATTTTATATCCCTTGGGAGGGGGAGGGGG
Organism: Bathymodiolus brooksi; assembly: GCA_963680875.1. Taxonomy (NCBI): domain Eukaryota; kingdom Metazoa; phylum Mollusca; class Bivalvia; order Mytilida; family Modiolidae; genus Bathymodiolus; species Bathymodiolus brooksi. The sequence goes on from OY804580.1 coordinate 103,085,746, forward strand.
GCTATGATTAAAATTTGAAATAAAAACACAGGACTGGACTTTAAGCAAAAATAATAATCCAGGATTAGTTTTTTATTAAGTTTTTTAAGTTAATAATATGAAATATTGACATCCACACTTGCCTTTTGGACAGCACATTTCTGTGTCCACACTTGTTTTTATATAATATATTTGTACATGTTGTATTTGATAACATATATTTATACAAGTTGTATTGTTGATATATATATTGATGTGAAAAACAAATTGCATGATTTATTGTGAAATTTAAAATAATGTTTAATTGTAAAAGGAATTATATTTTTATGTAGCTTCATCACCTTGGCAGCCTGGGCCAAGGTGATAATTGTAGAATAAGATAATAAAGAAATAGAAAAAAAGTCGTTGAGGGCAAGAAAGGCAAAGGGCTTAAAAGATTACTTATTAACACTGAGGTCAGTCTCTCTCAGGCATAGAAAAACTTAGTTGATGTAACTAAGTTTTTCTATGCCTGAGAGAGACTGACCTCAGTGTTAATAAGTAATATTTATAACGCGAAACGTGAGATTGTTTATCCGTTTAACTCGGAAAACCGTGGTATAAATGATGTGTAGCATGAAGCCATGCAATATCACATCTAGGTCGTTGATTATTGTACGGTTCTCTGAGAGTAATAAGACTACAGCTCAGGTTTAAAGTGTGCAATGTCTCGTATCTGCGTGTATTATTTCACAGCTCTTAGATGTTGCTTACATTATGGTATATAAACAATAAAAAAATCAAAGGGAAAGAATACATTCATGTTACAAATTACATTATTTAGGAGCTGTAAATTTTAAACCTACATAATAAACCATGTCGGTACTTAAGCACAAACGATTGGGTCGATGCTTCCCTCAACCGTTTCCATAGTTATTTACTATTTATGTCTGAAATAAATTTGTTTGATATGCTTGTACTAAGTCAGGAAAGTGAGTGGTCATCGATGAAGGGTGTCGATTTTTCTAGCACATTTCGGAACTGGGTTATCGATTTTTCTATCGCATTTCGGAACTGGGTTATCGATTTTCTATCGCATTTCGGAACTGTGTTATCGATTTTTCCAACACATTTCGGAACTGGGTTATCAATTTTTCTAGCACATTTCGGAACTGGGTTATCGATTTTTCTAGCACATTTCGGAATTGGGTTATCGATTTTTCTAGCACAATTTGGAACTGGGTTATCGATTTTTCTATCGCATTTCGGAACTGGGTTATCGATTTTCTATCGCATTTCGGCACTGGGTTATCGATTTTTCCATCACATTTCAGAACTGGGTTATTGATTTTTCTAGCACATTTTGGAACTGGGTTATATATTTTTCTAGCACATTTCAGAACTGGGTTATCGATTTTTCTAGCACATTTCGGAACTGGGTTATCGATTTTTATATAAGATTTCGGAACAGTAGTATCGATTTTTCTATTAGATTTCGGAACAGGGGAATATGTATTTCTATCAGATTTCGGTACAGGGGGGTATCAATTTTTCTATCACATTTTTTAACAGGGGTATCAATTTTTCTATCACATTTCTTAACAGGGGTATCAATTTTTCTATCACATTTCGGAACTTTTCTGACGGTGTGGTATTTTTATAACTAATTACCATACAATATTATTTGAAGGTCTAACATTAAATTCACCACTAACTACTATAAATTATATTATATGTAGGTCTAATATTATATTAGGGGCCCTCGTGGTCGTGATCATATGGTATTTTGATGTATGACTACATGTGCAATCAGTGCCTATCATTACTAAAGTTATGAGTTCGAATCCCGTTCATGAGGAGGTGTACTTGATACAACAATTTGTGATAAAGTTTGTCATTGACCTGTGACAAGTCAGTTGGTTTCTCCGGATACTTCTGTTTCCTCCACCAATAAAACTGATCGCCATGATATAAATGAAATATTGTTGAAAGTGGCGTTAAGCATAAACCTAGTTCCTAGACCTAAGCCCAAAATGAAATTGATCATTAATTACCATAAAATATATTATATGTAGGTCTAAAATTGAAGCACAATATTCTAAAGAATTACAGAAGCTGAATAGAGATACCCATAAAGAGGATATTAGGTAAAATATGCAAAATGTGACACTCAAACAAAAGAGATAACAAGTAAAGAAACAGATATAAAATATTATAAAATATATAATACCTGTAACAACATATAATGGATAAAAGAGAAAGGACAATAGTATGAAAACATTATTGTAAAGCATTATACAAAAAACTAAAGTTTGAGCAACATGAAAAAAAAAAACATGAAAAGATTTCGGTGAAAGAAGAGTTTGAAGATACCAAAGGGGTAATCAGAATCCCTAAATCGAAGAAAGACAGACAGCACAATGGCCAAAAGACAGAAGAACAGACAGCACAATGGCCAAAAGACAGAAGAACAGACAACACAATGACAAATAGAAAAAGGAAGAACAACGATCTAGAAAACATACACACTAAAAACTCACTGAAAACCGGGGTGCTCCAGACGGGTCAGTAGTTCCTACTCCACTAGTGGCACCCGTCGTGTTAATCTAGTTACAAACCCGGTGATAAATCATGAATGAGGAAAAGACCGGGAAGTGTTCATTTGTGACACAGATATTCCATAACGGTCAACTAAGTCATGGTGGCGACCGTAAAATTTTCGAGGTGATGACTTCAACTTAACCAATAGGATCTCTTGGTTCAGTAGTTTCCTTTTGTTAGAAGAAACCCTCTATCAAGGTTATCCTGATAGGAACCACAAGCTCTGGAATATCGTATCAACTGAAATATATATACTCCATATGCAGGTGCTGCTGGAATGTTGCTACATATAAATGGAAAGTTCACATTGGAAAAATTGAAATCATCTTTTTTGTCGTAGAGTTTCGTTCTTAACCGCCTCTCACTGTCAATTTCGAGGTGTAGGTCACGGTATGAAACAGATCTATCTGTATCTGTGGTATCCTTTATTTCAGGGTCAATGGGATAGATGTGATCAACGAAATCACCAAGCCTAGAAATATTTAGTGAAAGTACATCATCTATATAGCGGAACGTGAATTTATAGGATCGGGCTAGCTTCTATTAATTTTTCTTGAGAAGTCCGTGTATGAAGTCTGCCTCATACGAATAAAAGAACAAGTCGGCGAGAAGAGAAACACAGTTTGTACACCAAACATAACAAATATGTTGTCAATAAAAAAACTCGAACATGTTGATGATATCACTTTCAGAGAACTCAAATGCTCCGAAAGGGTAGGCAGTGTCTGCTCCACTAGTGGCGAACGTCGTGTTACTGTTAAATGACACGAATATCATGCGATATTGTAAATTTACTTGTGCCTAATCTCAATTGATGATATTTTGGCCATTTACAAAAGTTTGAAGATACCAAAGGCGTCATCAGAAGCCGTAAATCAGAGGACAGACAATACAATAGCTAATGATTTGGTTTGGTTGGTTGGTTTATGGTCACCTTCAACAATATATCAGTTTTATTGTGGCGGTCAGTTTTATTGTCGAGTAAATGGGATTATCCCTAGAAAACCACCGACCTGTCGCAAGTCACTGACAAACTTTATCACATACTGTTGTATTGAGTACACCTCGCCATGAACGGGGTTCGAACTCACAACTTTAGTGGTGATTTGGCGCTGATTGCACAGGTAGTTATAAATCCAAATACCATTCTATCACGACCACGACGGCTAAAGGAAAGGTACCACTTCCAAGATATAGAACACGTCATAAAATAAGCAAAATGAGAATACCATCAATATTTAGTGTTTTAGAAGAGACCAAAATAGTGACCATAATCAATACTTAACACACATTATAAACCATTTTTCTTTGGTCATTGTGTTGTCTGTTCTTCAAAACACAGAGCTAAATATAACACTCTATATGGCTTTATCATGCATATTTCGACAGCTATGTTAACATCTGATTTTGTTTCTACAGTGGTCTAGACAAATCATGGAGAGAATTAAAATTACAGACTGAAAACATGTGTCATGCCCATGACATAGCTGCAAAACACTTTATGAAGCTTTCTACAGAAATCTTCGCTTTTAACGTTGAACAGAAAAGACTGACAAAAGAGGTGAGTATAATCTAATTATTAAAACTTCAGTAGCTAAACAAACGAGCTATTTAATATCAGGAGATAAGATAATACAATGTAAAACAAAACATATCACACTGTCGAAACAATTCAACAATCCAATAGAAAAATCGTAGAAATGGAGCCAAAATCTATACCCCTAAAATACATACAAATGACCGCTTACTTTTCTAGCTTAGTACAGCTACTTCGGTAAAGAGTGGCAATGTAAAATTGCTAAAATTCAAAAAAATGTTTCACTTTGGAGATGGCTGGTAGAGTATCTTCTCTAAATTACTAATGTATTTATCTAGTATACCAAAAACTCATATTTGTACTTAATTTCTTCAAAGGTGCTTCTACCAAGATAAGGAAATCAAATTTCAATGTCAATCATCGAAAAGATGAAATCAAACCAAAATATCCAGATCCAGCAGCTAACCCGAGCCAGACATTTCTGTGTGTCACGACTGGTGTCACAAGTGGAGCAGGAACTGCTTATCCGCCCGGAGCACTTTTATTTTTTATCTGTCCTTCAATTTAAGGTTTCCGATTACACACATTTGGTATCTTCAAGCTATTCTCTCAATGAGGGGATACTCATTTTTAGAATGCTATTTATTGAGATAACCACAAACCAATGTAATCAACATATAGATGAAGCGTCTTATCAAGTTAACATTTAACTCATAGTCTCTTGTTGTGTTCAGGTTGAAGATAAAGTATCAAAACTACACAGTGCAGCAAAGACTACGCTAGGGAAAGTAAATAACGTAAGCACAAACATTAGAAAACAAACTGAACTATATTATATATTTCACCCGCCTATCTGAGAATATTATAGACATGTAGTTATGAATAAACCACAAGGTTTGTCAGACAAATAATTGGTGTCAGATAACGTAGGACTCGTGATCATCTCTGTGTTTGTTCATATAATTTCGCATCATATGACAATCAAACGTCCCATAGTCATGTATGTTTGATTGATTTATTGAATGAATGATTAGTTTGTTTTTAGTATTCATACTATTAAGATGAAAATAAAAGGGTAAACAGACACCGAAACCAAAATCGAAAAAAAGACAAGACAACGTAATGTTCAAAGAAAAACGGACAAACAACGATGCATAAATACACCACACAGAAAACCGAGCAACGCCAATCCCATTAAAAACCGGAGGTTAACTCAGGTGCTCTGGAAGGGCAAGCACTTCCTGCTCCACTAGTGGCACCCGTCGTGTTACTCTAGTTACAAATCCTGTGATGTGTCATGAATGGGGAAAGGACAGGGAAGTGTTTACGACATAGTTATTTGTGATACAGATATTCAGTAACGGTTAACCAAGTCATAGTAGCGACCGTAAACCTTTCAAAGTGAATACTTAGCAAATAGGGAACCACTTAGGTACTGTAAACTTTCTCTTTCAATATTATGATTACACGTATTAACAAAATAACATGTATTTTTTCTTAGTCATTTAGGTTGAGAATTAATTGCCATTTTTGTATACTATTTAGCAACACAAGGTATGCCTGTCGAAATTTGATGAAAACATTACAGCTCAGAACTCAATGAAATTCAATGAAAATAGCAGCTCTTGGATAACGCCAAAAGAAATGGAAAAGGTAAGATAGTTTATAGGCTTGCTTTGTGGTTTATGGTGTTTAACGCCACTTTCAACAATATTTCAGTTATATCGTGGAGGTCAGTTTTATTGGTGGAGGAAACTGGAGTACCAGGAGAAACCCACAGACCTGTCGCAAGTCACTGACAAACTTGATCACATAATGATGTACATAGTACACCTCGGCGTGCACGGGGTTAGAACTCACAACGTTAGAAGTGATAGGGACTTACTGCACAGTTAGTTGTAAATCCTTACGGTCACGATCACGACAGCCCCTAAGATAATTTATACGTTTTTCATTATTGATAATTGATGAACATCAAATACAAGATGACAAAAATATTATTAGTTATATTAATTATAATTAGTAACTAATATTATTATGCTGAATGTATAATTAACTATCCGAAAGGGGAATAACACTATTGACTATTGGATGGTGTACAGTAAAGTGGGTATAGCCTTAACATAATCAATATTTAATTAAATTAAAGTGAAACACATCGAAGGGATTAAGTCTGAAATATCATCATACTTGATGTCTAAATATCAGAAAATATTTATATTGACGCTGATAATTTTTGCTCATTGTTGAGAACCATACTGTGCCTGAAATGTAGAACAGCAATAAAGGTGTTGTTCCTTTACTTGAATATATGTCTAAGTGTAATGTTGGATAGTGTCTCATGTTCATTTACATCCATATCCTGTCTTACTACAAGCTGTTCCTTTACTTGAATATATGTCTAAGTGTAATGTTGGATAGGGTCTCATGTTCATTTACATCCATATCCTTTCTCACTACAAGCTGTTCCTTTACTTGAATATATGTCTAAGTGTAATGTTGGATAGGGTCTCATGTTCATTTACATCCATATCCTGTCTTACTACAAGCTGTTCCTTTACTTTAATGTATGTCTAAGTGTAATGTTGGATAGTATCTCATGTTCATTTACATTCATATCATTTCTTACTACAAGCTGTTCCTTTACTTGAATATATGTCTAAGTGTAATGTTGGATAGTGTCTCATGTTCATTTACATCCATATCCTGTCTTACTACAAGCTGTTCCTTTACTTTAATATATGTATAAGTGTAATGTTGGATAGTATCTCATGTTCATTTACATCCATATCCTTTCTTACTACAAGCTGTTCCTTTACTTGAATATATGTCTAAGTGTAATGTTGGATAGTCACTCATGTTCATTTACATCCATATCATGTCTTACTACAAGCTGTTCCTTTACTTGAATTTATGTCTAAGTGTTATGTTGGACAGTGTCTCATGTTCATTTACATCCATATCCTGTCCTACTACAAGCTGTTTCTTTACTTGAATTTATGTCTAAGTGTAATGTTGGATAGTGTCTCATGTTCATTTACATCCATATCCTGTCTTACTACAAGCTATTCCTTTACTTTAATGTATTTCTAAGTGTAATGTTGGATAGTCACTCATGTTCATTTACATCCATATCCTGTCCTACTACAAACTGTTTCTTTACTTGAATTTATGTCTAAGTGTAATGTTGGATAGTCTCTCATGTTCATTTACATCCATATCCTTTCTTACTACAAGCTGTTCCTTTACTTGAATTTATGTCTAAGTATAATGGTGGATAGGGTCTCTTGTTCATTTACATCCATATCCTTTCTTATTACAAGCTGTTCCTTTACTTGAATATATGTCTAAGTGTAATGTTGGATAGTGTCTCATGTTCATTTACATCCATATCCTGTCTTACTACAAGCTGTTCCTTTACTTTAATATATGTATAAGTGTAATGTTGGATAGTATCTCATGTTCATTTACATCCATATCCTTTCTTACTACAAGCTGTTCCTTTACTTGAATATATGTCTAAGTGTAATGTTGGATAGGGTCTCATGTTCATTTACATACATATCCTGTCTTACTACAAGCTGTTCCTTTACTTTAATATATGTCTAAGTGTAATGTTGGATAGTGTCTCATGTTCATTTACATCCATATCCTGTCTTACTACAAGCTGTTCCTTTACTTTAATATATGTATAAGTGTAATGTTGGATAGTATCTCATGTTCATTTACATCCATATCCTTTCTTACTACAAGCTGTTCCTTTACTTGAATATATGTCTGAGTGTAATGTTGGATAGTGTCTCATGTTCATTTACATCCATATCCTTTCTTACTACAAGCTGTTCCTTTACTTGAATATATGTCTAAGTGTAATGTTGGATAGTATCTCATGTTCATTTACATCCATATCCTGTCTTACTACAAGCTGTTCCTTTACTTGAATTTATGTCTAAGTGTAATGTTGGATAGTATCTCATGTTCATTTACATCCATATCCTGTCTTACTACAAGCTGTTCCTTTACTTGAATATATGTCTAAGTGTAATGTTGGATAGTATCTCATGTTCATTTACATCCATATCCTGTCTTACTACAAGCTGTTCCTTTACTTGAATATATGTCTAAGTGTAATGTTGGATAGGGTCTCATGTTCATTTACATCCATATCCTTTCTTACTACAAGCTGTTCCTTTACTTTTATTTACGTCTAAGTGTAATGTTGGGTAGTCTCTCGTGTTCATTTACATCGATATCCTTTCTTACTACAAGCTGTCCCTTCACTTTTATTTACGTCTAAGTGTAATGTTGGATAGTCTCTCATGTTCATTTACATCCATATCCTTTCTTACTACAAGCTGTTCCTTTACTTGAATATATGTCTACGTGTAATGTTGGATAGTCTCTCATGTTCATTTACATCCATATCCTTTCTTACTACAAGCTGTTCCTTTACTTGAATATATGTCTAAGTGTAATGTTGGATAGTGTCTCATGTTCATTTACATCCATATCCTGTCTTACTACAAGCTGTTCCTTTACTTTAATTTATGTCTAAGTGTAATGTTGGATAGTGTCTCATGTTCATTTACATCCATATCCTTTCTTACTACAAGCTATTCCTTTACTTGAATATATATCTAAGTGTAATGTTGGATAGTGTCTCATGTTCATTTACATCCATATCCTTTCTTACTACAAACTGTTCCTTTACTTGAATATATGTCTAAGTGTAATGTTGGTTAGTGTCTCATGTTCATTTACATCCATATCCTGTCTTACTACAAGCTGTTCCTTTACTTTAATGTATGTCTAAGTGTAATGTTGGATAGTGTCTCATGTTCATTTACATCCATATACTGTCTTACTACAAGCTGTTCCTTTACTTTAATATATGTCTAAGTGTAATGTTGGATAGTATCTCATGTTCATTTACATCCATATCCTTTCTTACTACAAGCTGTTCCTTTACTTGAATATATGTCTAAGTGTAATGTTGGATAGTATCTCATGTTCATTTACCACCATATCCTTTCTTACTACAAGCTGTTCCTTTACTTGAATATATGTCTGAGTGTAATGTTGGATAGTGTCTCATGTTCATTTACATCCATATCCTTTCTTACTACAAGCTGTTCCTTTACTTGAATATATGTCTAAGTATAATGTTGGATAGTATCTCATGTTCATTCACATCCATATCCTTTCTGACTACAAGCTGTTCCTTTACTTGAATATATGTCTAAGTGTAATGTTGGATAGTGTCTCATGTTCATTTACATCCATATCCTGTCTTACTACAAGCTGTTCCTTTACTTTAATATATGTCTAAGTGTAATGTTGGATAGTATCTCATGTTCATTTACATCCATATCCTTTCTTACTACAAGCTGTTCCTTTACTTGAATATATGTATAAGTGTAATGTTGGATAGTATCTCATGTTTATTTACATCCATATCCTTTCTTACTACAAGCTGTTCCTTTACTTGAATATATGTCTAAGTGTAATGTTGGATAGTATCTCATGTTCATTTACATCCATATCCTGTCTTACTACAAGCTGTTCCTTTACTTTAATTTATTTCTAAGTGTAATGTTGGATAGTGTCTCATGTTCATTTACATCCATATCCTTTCTGACTACAAGCTGTTCCTTTACTTGAATATATGTCTAAGTGTAATGTTGGATAGTGTCTCATGTTCATTTACATCCATATCCTCTCTTACTACAAGCTGTTCCTTTACTTGAATTTATGTCTAAGTGTAATGTTGGATAGTATCTCATGTTCATTTACATCCATATCCTGTCTTACTACAAGCTGTTCATTTACTTTAATGCATGTCTAAGTGTAATGTTGGATAGTCACTCATGTTCATTTACATCCATATCCTGTCCTACTACAAGCTGTTTCTTTACTTGAATTTATGTCTAAGTGTAATGTTGGATAGTGTCTCATGTTCATTTACATCCATATCCTGTCTTACTACAAGCTATTCCTTTACTTTAATGTATTTCTAAGTGTAATGTTGGATAGTCACTCATGTTCATTTACATCCATATCCTGTCCTACTACAAACTGTTTCTTTACTTGAATTTATGTCTAAGTGTAATGTTGGATAGTCTCTCATGTTCATTTACATCCATATCCTTTCTTACTACAAGCTGTTCCTTTACTTGAATTTATGTCTAAGTATAATGGTGGATAGGGTCTCTTGTTCATTTACATCCATATCCTTTCTTATTACAAGCTGTTCCTTTACTTGAATATATGTCTAAGTGTAATGTTGGATAGTGTCTCATGTTCATTTACATCCATATCCTGTCTTACTACAAGCTGTTCCTTTACTTTAATATATGTATAAGTGTAATGTTGGATAGTATCTCATGTTCATTTACATCCATATCCTTTCTTACTACAAGCTGTTCCTTTACTTGAATATATGTCTAAGTGTAATGTTGGATAGGGTCTCATGTTCATTTACATACATATCCTGTCTTACTACAAGCTGTTCCTTTACTTTAATATATGTCTAAGTGTAATGTTGGATAGTGTCTCATGTTCATTTACATCCATATCCTGTCTTACTACAAGCTGTTCCTTTACTTTAATATATGTATAAGTGTAATGTTGGATAGTATCTCATGTTCATTTACATCCATATCCTTTCTTACTACAAGCTGTTCCTTTACTTGAATATATGTCTGAGTGTAATGTTGGATAGTGTCTCATGTTCATTTACATCCATATCCTTTCTTACTACAAGCTGTTCCTTTACTTGAATATATGTCTAAGTGTAATGTTGGATAGTATCTCATGTTCATTTACATCCATATCCTGTCTTACTACAAGCTGTTCCTTTACTTGAATTTATGTCTAAGTGTAATGTTGGATAGTATCTCATGTTCATTTACATCCATATCCTGTCTTACTACAAGCTGTTCCTTTACTTGAATATATGTCTAAGTGTAATGTTGGATAGTATCTCATGTTCATTTACATCCATATCCTGTCTTACTACAAGCTGTTCCTTTACTTGAATATATGTCTAAGTGTAATGTTGGATAGGGTCTCATGTTCATTTACATCCATATCCTTTCTTACTACAAGCTGTTCCTTTACTTTTATTTACGTCTAAGTGTAATGTTGGGTAGTCTCTCGTGTTCATTTACATCGATATCCTTTCTTACTACAAGCTGTCCCTTCACTTTTATTTACGTCTAAGTGTAATGTTGGATAGTCTCTCATGTTCATTTACATCCATATCCTTTCTTACTACAAGCTGTTCCTTTACTTGAATATATGTCTACGTGTAATGTTGGATAGTCTCTCATGTTCATTTACATCCATATCCTTTCTTACTACAAGCTGTTCCTTTACTTGAATATATGTCTAAGTGTAATGTTGGATAGTGTCTCATGTTCATTTACATCCATATCCTGTCTTACTACAAGCTGTTCCTTTACTTTAATTTATGTCTAAGTGTAATGTTGGATAGTGTCTCATGTTCATTTACATCCATATCCTTTCTTACTACAAGCTATTCCTTTACTTGAATATATATCTAAGTGTAATGTTGGATAGTGTCTCATGTTCATTTACATCCATATCCTTTCTTACTACAAACTGTTCCTTTACTTGAATATATGTCTAAGTGTAATGTTGGTTAGTGTCTCATGTTCATTTACATCCATATCCTGTCTTACTACAAGCTGTTCCTTTACTTTAATGTATGTCTAAGTGTAATGTTGGATAGTGTCTCATGTTCATTTACATCCATATACTGTCTTACTACAAGCTGTTCCTTTACTTTAATATATGTCTAAGTGTAATGTTGGATAGTATCTCATGTTCATTTACATCCATATCCTTTCTTACTACAAGCTGTTCCTTTACTTGAATATATGTCTAAGTGTAATGTTGGATAGTATCTCATGTTCATTTACCACCATATCCTTTCTTACTACAAGCTGTTCCTTTACTTGAATATATGTCTGAGTGTAATGTTGGATAGTGTCTCATGTTCATTTACATCCATATCCTTTCTTACTACAAGCTGTTCCTTTACTTGAATATATGTCTAAGTATAATGTTGGATAGTATCTCATGTTCATTCACATCCATATCCTTTCTGACTACAAGCTGTTCCTTTACTTGAATATATGTCTAAGTGTAATGTTGGATAGTGTCTCATGTTCATTTACATCCATATCCTGTCTTACTACAAGCTGTTCCTTTACTTTAATATATGTCTAAGTGTAATGTTGGATAGTATCTCATGTTCATTTACATCCATATCCTTTCTTACTACAAGCTGTTCCTTTACTTGAATATATGTATAAGTGTAATGTTGGATAGTATCTCATGTTTATTTACATCCATATCCTTTCTTACTACAAGCTGTTCCTTTACTTGAATATATGTCTAAGTGTAATGTTGGATAGTATCTCATGTTCATTTACATCCATATCCTGTCTTACTACAAGCTGTTCCTTTACTTTAATTTATTTCTAAGTGTAATGTTGGATAGTGTCTCATGTTCATTTACATCCATATCCTTTCTGACTACAAGCTGTTCCTTTACTTGAATATATGTCTAAGTGTAATGTTGGATAGTGTCTCATGTTCATTTACATCCATATCCTCTCTTACTACAAGCTGTTCCTTTACTTGAATTTATGTCTAAGTGTAATGTTGGATAGTATCTCATGTTCATTTACATCCATATCCTGTCTTACTACAAGCTGTTCATTTACTTTAATGCATGTCTAAGTGTAATGTTGGATAGTCACTCATGTTCATTTACATCCATATCCTGTCCTACTACAAGCTGTTCCTTTACTTGAATTTATGTCAAAGTGTAATGTTGGATAGTATCTCATGTTCATTTACATCCATATCCTGTCTTACTACAAGCTGTTCCTTTACTTGAATATATGTCTAAGTGTAATGTTGGATAGTATCTCATGTTCATTTACATCCATATCCTGTCTTACTACAAGCTGTTCCTTTACTTAAATATATGTCTAAGTGTAATGTTGGATAGTGTCTCATGTTCATTTACATCCATATCCTTTCTTACTACAAGCTGTTCCTTTATTTTTATTTACGTCTAAGTGTAATGTTGGATAGTCTCTCATGTTCATTTACATCCATATCCTTTCTTACTACAAGCTGTCCATTCACTTTTATTTACGTCTAAGTGTAATGTTGGATAGTCTCTCATGTTCATTTACATCCATATCCTTTCTTACTACAAGCTGTTCCTTTACTTGAATATATGTCTAAGTGTAATGTTGGATAGTCTCTCATGTTCTTTTACATCCATATCCTTTCTTACTACAAGCTGTTCCTTTACTTGAATATATGTCTAAGTGTAATGTTGGATAGTGTCTCATGTTCATTTACATCCATATCCTGTCTTACTACAAGCTGTTCCTTTACTTAAATGTATGTCTAAGTGTAATGTTGGATAGTGTATTATGTTCATTTACATCCATATCCTTTCTTACTACAAGTTATTCCTTTACTTGAATATATATCTAAGTGTAATGTTGGATAGTGTCTCATGTTCATTTACATCCATATCCTTTCTTACTACAAGCTGTTCCTTTACTTGAATATATGTCTAAGTGTAATGTTGGTTAGTGTCTCATGTTCATTTACATCCATATCCTGTCTTACTACAAGCTGTTCCTTTACTTTAATGTATGTCTAAGTGTAATGTTGGATAGTGTCTCATGTTCATTTACATCCATATCCTGTCTTACTACAAACTGTTTCTTTACTTTAATATATGTCTAAGTGTAATGTTTGATAGTATCTCATGTTCATTTAAATCCATATCCTTTCTTACTACAAGCTGTTCCTTTACTTGAATATATGTCTAAGTGTAATGTTGGATAGGGTCTCATGTTCATTTACATCCATATCCTGTCTTACTACAAGCTGTTCCTTTACTTTAATATATGTCTAAGTGTAATGTTGGGTAGTATCTCATGTTCATTTACACCCATATCCTTTCTTACTACAAGCTGTTCCTTTACTTGAATTTATGTCTAAGCGTAATGTTGGATAGTATCTCATGTTCATTTACATCCATATCCTATCTTACTACAAGCTGTTCCTTTACTTTAATGTATGTCTAAGTGTAATGTTGGATAGTCACTCATGTTCATTTACATCCATATCCTGTCCTACTACAAGCTGTTCCTTTACTTGAATTTATGTCTAAGTGTAATGTTGGATAGTATATCATGTTCATTTACATCCATATCCTGTGTTACTACAATCTGTTCCTTTACTTGAATATATGTCTAAGTGTAATGTTGGATAGTCACTCATGTTCATTTACATCCATATCCTTTCTTACTACAAGCTGTTCCTTTACTTTTATTTACGTCTAAGTGTAATGTTGGGTAGTCTCTCGTGTTCATTTACATCCATATCCTTTCTTACTACAAGCTGTCCCTTCACTTTTATTTACGTCTAAGTGTAATGTTGGATATTCTCTCATGTTCATTTACATCCATATTCTTTCTTACTACAAGCTGTTCCTTTACTTGAATATATGTCTAAGTGTAATGTTGGATAGGGTCTCATTTTATTTACATCCATATCCTGTCTTACTACAAGCTGTTCCTTTACTTTAATATATGTCTAAGTGTAATGTTGGGTAGTATCTCATGTTCATTTACACCCATATCCTTTCTTACTACAAGCTGTTCCTTTACTTGAATTTATGTCTAAGCGTAATGTTGGATAGTATCTCATGTTCATTTACATCCATATCCTGTCTTACTACAAGCTGTTCCTTTACTTTAATGTATGTCTAAGTGTAATGTTGGATAGTCACTCATGTTCATTTACATCCATATCCTGTCCTACTACAAGCTGTTCCTTTACTTGAATTTATGTCTAAGTGTAATGTTGGATAGTATATCATGTTCATTTACATCCATATCCTGTGTTACTACAATCTGTTCCTTTACTTGAATATATGTCTAAGTGTAATGTTGGATAGTCACTCATGTTCATTTACATCCATATCCTTTCCTACTACAAGCTGTTCCTTTACTTTTATTTACGTCTAAGTGTAATGTTGGGTAGTCTCTCGTGTTCATTTACATCCATATCCTTTCTTACTACAAGCTGTCCCTTCACTTTTATTTACGTCTAAGTGTAATGTTGGATATTCTCTCATGTTCATTTACATCCATATTCTTTCTTACTACAAGCTGTTCCTTTACTTGAATATATGTCTACGTGTAATGTTGGATAGTCTCTCATGTTCATTTACATCCATATCCTGTCTTACTACAAGCTGTTCCTTTACTTTAATTTATGTCTAAGTGTAATGTTGGATAGTGTCTAATGTTCATTTACATCCATATCCTTTCTTACTACAAGCTATTCCTTTACTTGAATATATATCTAAGTGTAATGTTGGATAGTGTCTCATGTTCATGTTCATTTACATCCATATCCTTTCTTACTACAAGCTGTTCCTTTACTTGAATATATGTCTAAGTGTAATGTTGGTTAGTGTCTCATGTTCATTTACATCCATATCCTGTCTTACTACAAGCTGTTCCTTTACTTTAATATATGTCTAAGTGTAATGTTGGATAGTGTCTCATGTTCATTTACATCCATATCCTGTCTTACTACAAGCTGTTCCTTTACTTGAATATATGTCTAAGTGTAATGTTGGATAGTGTCTCATGTTCATTTACACCCATATCCTGTCTTACTACAAGCTGTTCCTTTACTTGAATATATGTCTAAGTGTAATGTTGGATAGTATCTCATGTTCATTTACATCCATATCCTGTCTTACTACAAGCTGTTCCTTTACTTTAATTTATGTCTAAGTGTAATGTTGGATAGTGTCTCATGTTCATTTACATCCATATCCTTTCTGACTACAAGCTGTTCCTTTACTTGAATATATGTCTAAGTGTAATGTTGGATAGTGTCTCATGTTCATTTACATCCATATCCTGTCTTACTACAAGCTGTTCCTTTACTTGAATTTATGTCTAAGTGTAATGTTGGATAGTATCTCATGTTCATTTACATCCATATCCTGTCTTACTACAAGCTGTTCCTTTACTTTAATGCATGTCTAAGGGTAATGTTGGATAGTATCTCATGTTCATTTACATCCATATCCTGTCTTACTACAAGCTGTTCCTTTACTTGAATATATGTCTAAGTGTAATGTTGGATAGTGTCTCATGTTCATTTACATCCATATCCTGTCTTACTACAAGCTGTTCCTTTACTTTAATTTATGTCTAAGTGTAATGTTGGATAGTATCTCATGTTCATTTACATCCATATTCTGTCTTACTACAAGCTGTTCCTTTACTTGAATATATGTCTAAGTGTAATGTTGGATAGTGTCTCATGTTCATTTACATCCATATCTTTTCTTACTACAGGCTGTTCCTTTACTTGAATATATGTCTAAGTATAATGTTGGATAGTATCTCATGTTCATTTACATCCATATCCTTTCTTACTACAAGCTGTTCCTTTACTTGAATATATGTTTAAGTGTAATGTTGGATAGTGTCTCATGTTCATTTACATCCATATCCTTTCTTACTACAACCTGTTCCTTTACTTGAATTTATGTCTAAGTGTAATGTTGGATAGTATCTCATGTTCATTTACATCCATATCCTGTCTTACTACAAGCTGTTCCTTTACTTTAATGTATGTCTAAGTGTAATGTTGGATAGTCACTCATGTTCATTTACATCCATATCATTTCTTACTACAAGCTGTTCCTTTACTTGAATTTATGTCTAAGTGTTATGTTGGACAGTGTCTCATGTTCATTTACATCCATATCCTGTCCTACTACAAGCTGTTTCTTTACTTGAATTTATGTCTAAGTGTAATGTTGGATAGTGTCTCATGTTCATTTACATCCATATCCTGTCTTACTACAAGCTATTCCTTTACTTTAATGTATTTCTAAGTGTAATGTTGGATTGTCACTCATGTTCATTTACATCCATATCCTGTCCTACTACACACTGTTTCTTTACTTGAATTTATGTCTAAGTGTAATGTTGGATAGTCTCTCATGTTCATTTACATCCATATCCTGTCCTACTACAAACTGTTTCTTTACTTGAATTTATGTCTAAGTGTAATGTTGGATAGTCTCTCATGTTCATTTACATCCATATCCTGTCTTACTACAAGCTGTTCCTTTACTTGAATTTATGTCTAAGTATAATGGTGGATAGGGTCTCTTGTTCATTTACATCCATATCCTTTCTTATTACAAGCTGTTCCTTTACTTGAATATATGTCTAAGTGTAATGTTGGATAGTGTCTCATGTTCATTTACATCCATATCCTGTCTTACTACAAGCTGTTCCTTTACTTTAATATATGTATAAGTGTAATGTTGGATAGTATCTCATGTTCATTTACATCCATATCCTTTCTTACTACAAGCTGTTCCTTTACTTTTATTTACGTCTAAGTGTAATGTTGGGTAGTCTCTCGTGTTCATTTACATCCATATCCTTTCTTACTACAAGCTGTCCCTTCACATTTATTTACGTCTAAGTGTAATGTTGGATAGTCTCTCATGTTCATTTACATCCATATCCTGTCTTACTACAAGCTGTTCCTTTACTTGAATATATGTCTACGTGTAATGTTGGATAGTGTCTCATGTTCATTTACATCCATATCCTGTCTTACTACAAGCTGTTCCTTTACTGTAATGTATGTCTAAGTGTAATGTTGGATAGTGTCTCATGTTCATTTACATCCATATCCTGTCTTACTACAAGCTGTTCCTTTACTTTAATATATGTCTAAGTGTAATGTTGGATAGTATCTCATGTTCATTTACATCCATATCCTTTCTTAGTACAAGCTGTTCCTTTACTTTAATATATGTCTAAGTGTAATGTTGAATAGTATCTCATGTTCATTTACATCCATATCCTTTCTTACTACAAGCTGTTCCTTTACTTGAATATATGTCTGAGTGTAATGTTGGATAGTGTCTCATGTTCATTTACATCCATATCCTTTCTTACTACAAGCTGTTCCTTTACTTGAATATATGTCTAAGTATAATGTTGGATAGTATCTCATGTTCACTTACATCCATATCCTTTCTGACTACAAGCTGTTCCTTTGCTTGAATATATGTCTAAGTGTAATGTTGGATAGTATCTCATGTTCATTTACATCCATATCCTGTCTTATTACAAGCTGTTCCTTTACTTGAATATATGTCTAAGTGTAATGTTGGATAGTGTCTCTTGTTCATTTACATCCATATCCTTTCTTATTACAAGCTGTTCCTTTACTTGAATATATGTCTAAGTGTTTATGTTGGATAGTATCTCATGTTCATTTACATCCATATCCTGTCTTACTACAAGCTGTTCCTTTACTTTAATGTATGTCTAAGTGTAATGTTGGATAGTCATTCATGTTCATTTACATCCATATCCTGTCCTACTACAAGCTATTCCTTTACTTGAATTTATGTCTAAGTGTAATGTTGGATAGTATCTCATGTTCATATACATCCATATCCTGTCTTACTACAAGCTGTTCCTTTACTTGAATATATGTCTAAGTGTAATATTGGATATTATCTCATGTTCATTTACATCCATATCCTGTCTTACTACAAGCTGTTCCTTTACTTTAATATATGTCTAAGTGTAATGTTGGATAGTGTATCGTGTTCATTTACATCCATATCCTGTCTTACTACAAGCTGTTCCTTTACTTGAATTTATGTCTAAGTGTAATGTTGGATAGTATCTCATGTTCATATACATCCATATCCTGTCTTACTACAAGCTGTTCCTTTACTTGAATATATGTCTAAGTGTAATATTGGATATTATCTCATGTTCATTTACATCCATATCCTGTCTTACTACAAGCTGTTCCTTTACTTGAATATATGTCTAAGTGTAATGTTGGATAGTGTATCGTGTTCATTTACATCCATATCCTGTCTTACTACAAGCTGTTCCTTTACTTGAATTTATGTCTAAGTGTAATGTTGGATAGTATCTCATGTTCATATACATCCATATCCTGTCTTACTACAAGCTGTTCCTTTACTTGAATATATGTCTAAGTGTAATATTGGATATTATCTCATGTTCATTTACATCCATATCCTTTCTTACTACAAGCTGTCCCTTCACATTTATTTACGTCTAAGTGTAATATTGGATAGTGTCTCATGTTCATTTACATCCATATCCTTTCTTACTACAAGCTGTTCCTTTACTTTTATTTACGTCTAAGTGTAATGTTGGATAGTCTCTCATGTTCATTTACATCCATATCCTTTCTTACTACAAGCTGTCCCTTCACTTTTATTTACGTCTAAGTGTAATGTTGGAAAGTCTCTCATGTTCATTTACATCCATATCCTTTCTTGCTACAAGCTGTTCCTTTACTTGAATATATGTCTAAGTGTAATGTTGGATAGTCTCTCATGTTCTTTTACATCCATATCCTTTCTTACTACAAGCTGTTCCTTTACTTGAATATATGTCTAAGTGTAATGTTGGATAGTGTCTCGTGTTCATTTACATCCATATCCTGTCTTACTACAAGCTGTTCCTTTACTTTAATTTATGTCGAAGTGTAATGTTGGATAGTGTCTCATGTTCATTTACATCCATATCCTTTCTTACTACAAGCTATTCCTTTACTTGAATATATATCTAAGTGTAATGTTGGATAGTACCTCATGTTCATTTATATCCATATCCTTTCTTACTACAAGCTGTTCCTTTACTTGAATATATGCTTAAGTGTAATATTGGTTAGTGTCTCATGTTCATTTACATCCATATCCTGTCTTACTACAAGCTGTTCCTTTACTTTAATGTATGTCTAAGTGTAATGTTGGATAGTGTCTCATGTTCATTTACATCCATATCCTGTCTTACTACAAGCTGTTTCTTTACTTTAATATATGTCTAAGTGTAATGTTGGATAGTATCTCATGTTCATTTACATCCATATCCTTTCTTACTACAAGCTGTTCCTTTACTTGAATATATGTCTAAGTGTAATGTTGGATAGGGTCTCATGTTCATTCACATCCATATCCTGTCCTACTACAAGCTGTTCCTTTACTTGAATATATGTCTAAGTGTAATGTTGGATAGTCACTGATGTTCATTTACATCCATATCCTGTTCTACTACAAGCTGTTCCTTTACTTGAATTTATGTCTAAGTGTAATGTTGGATAGTATATCATGTTCATTTACATCCATATCCTGTCTTACTACAAGCTGTTCCTTTACTTGAATATATGTCTAAGTGTAATGTTGGATAGTATCTCATGTTCATTTACATCCATATCCTGTCTTACCACAAGCTGTTCCTTTACTTGAATATATGTCTAAGTGTAATATTGGATAGTGTCTCATGTTCATTTACATCCATATCATTTCTTACTACAAGCTGTTCCTTTACTTTTATTTACGTCTAAGTGTAATGTTGGATAGTCTCTCATGTTCATTTACATCCATATCCTTTATTAATACAAGGTGTCCCTTCACTTTTATTTACGTCTAAGTGTAATGTTGGATAGTCTCTCATGTTCATTTACATCCATATCCTGTCTTACTACAAGCTGTTTCTTTACTTTAATATATGTCTAAGTGTAATGTTGGATAGTATCTCATGTTCATTTACATCCATATCCTTTCTTACTACAAGCTGTTCCTTTACTTGAATATATGTCTAAGTGTAATGTTGGATAGGGTCTCATGTTCATTCACATCCATATCCTGTCCTACTACAAGCTGTTCCTTTACTTGAATATATGTCTAAGTGTAATGTTGGATAGTCACTGATGTTCATTTACATCCATATCCTGTTCTACTACAAGCTGTTCCTTTACTTTAATTTATGTCTAAGTGTAATGTTAGATAGTGTCTCATGTTCATTTACATCCATATCCTTTCTTACTACAAGCTATTCCTTTACTTGAATATATATCTAAGTGTAATGTTGGATAGTGTCTCATGTTCATTTACATCCATATCCTTTCTTACTACAAGCTGTTCCTTTTTTTGAATATATGTCTAAGTGTAATGTTGGATAGTATCTCATGTTCATTTACATCCATATCCTTTCTTACTACAAGCTGTTCTTTACTTGAATATATGTCTAAGTGTAATGTTGGATAGTGTCTCATGTTCATTTACATCCATATCCTGTCTTACTACAAGCTGTTCCTTTACTTTAATTTATGTCTAAGTGTAATGTTAGATAGTGTCTCATGTTCATTTACATCCATATCCTTTCTTACTACAAGCTGCTCCTTTACTTTAATATATGTCTAAATGTAATGTTGGATAGTATCTCATGTTCATTTACATCCATATCCTGTCCTACTACAAGCTATTCCTTTACTTGAATTTATGTCTAAGTGTAATGTTGGATAGTATCTCATGTTCATATACATCCATATCCTGTCTTACTACAAGCTGTTCCTTTACTTGAATATATGTCTAAGTGTAATATTGGATATTATCTCATGTTCATTTACATCCATATCCTGTCTTACTACAAGCTGTTCCTTTACTTTAATATATGTCTAACTGTAATGTTGGATAGTGTATCGTGTTCATTTACATCCATATCCTGTCTTACTACAAGCTGTTCCTTTACTTGAATTTATGTCTAAGTGTAATGTTGGATAGTATCTCATGTTCATATACATCCATATCCTGTCTTACTACAAGCTGTTCCTTTACTTGAATATATGTCTAAGTGTAATATTGGATATTATCTCATGTTCATTTACATCCATATCCTGTCTTACTACAAGCTGTTCCTTTACTTCAATATATGTCTAAGTGTAATGTTGGATAGTGTATCGTGTTCATTTACATCCATATCCTGTCTTACTACAAGCTGTTCCTTTACTTGAATTTATGTCTAAGTGTAATGTTGGATAGTATCTCATGTTCATATACATCCATATCCTGTCTTACTACAAGCTGTTCCTTTACTTGAATATATGTCTAAGTGTAATATTGGATATTATCTCATGTTCATTTACATCCATATCCTTTCTTACTACAAGATGTCCCTTCACATTTATTTACGTCTAAGTGTAATATTGGATAGTGTCTCATGTTCATTTACATCCATATCCTTTCTTACTACAAGCTGTTCCTTTACTTTTATTTACGTCTAAGTGTAATGTTGGATAGTCTCTCATGTTCATTTACATCCATATCCTTTCTTACTACAAGCTGTCCCTTCACTTTTATTTACGTCTAAGTGTAATGTTGGAAAGTCTCTCATGTTCATTTACATCCATATCCTTTCTTGCTACAAGCTGTTCCTTTACTTGAATATATGTCTAAGTGTAATGTTGGATAGTGTCTCGTGTTCATTTACATCCATATCCTGTCTTACTACAAGCTGTTCCTTTACTTTAATTTATGTCTAAGTGTAATGTTGGATAGTGTCTCATGTTCATTTACATCCATATCCTTTCTTACTACAAGCTATTCCTTTACTTGAATATATATCTAAGTGTAATGTTGGATAGTACCTCATGTTCATTTATATCCATATCCTTTCTTACTACAAGCTGTTCCTTTACTTGAATATATGCTTAAGTGTAATATTGGTTAGTGTCTCATGTTCATTTACATCCATATCCTGTCTTACTACAAGCTGTTCCTTTACTTTAAAGTATGTCTAAGTGTAATGTTGGATAGTGTCTCATGTTCATTTACATCCATATCCTGTCTTACTACAAGCTGTTTCTTTACTTTAATATATGTCTAAGTGTAATGTTGGATAGTATCTCATGTTCATTTACATCCATATCCTTTCTTACTACAAGCTGTTCCTTTACTTGAATATATGTCTAAGTGTAATGTTGGATAGGGTCTCATGTTCATTCACATCCATATCCTGTCCTACTACAAGCTGTTCCTTTACTTGAATATATGTCTAAGTGTAATGTTGGATAGTCACTGATGTTCATTTACATCCATATCCTGTTCTACTACAAGCTGTTCCTTTACTTGAATTTATGTCTAAGTGTAATGTTGGATAGTATATCATGTTCATTTACATCCATATCCTGTCTTACTACAAGCTGTTCCTTTACTTGAATATATGTCTAAGTGTAATGTTGGATAGTATCTCATGTTCATTTACATCCATATCCTGTCTTACCACAAGCTGTTCCTTTACTTGAATATATGTCTAAGTGTAATATTGGATAGTGTCTCATGTTCATTTACATCCATATCATTTCTTACTACAAGCTGTTCCTTTACTTTTATTTACGTCTAAGTGTAATGTTGGATAGTCTCTCATGTTCATTTACATCCATATCCTTTATTAATACAAGGTGTCCCTTCACTTTTATTTACGTCTAAGTGTAATGTTGGATAGTCTCTCATGTTCATTTACATCCATATCCTGTCTTACTACAAGCTGTTTCTTTACTTTAATATATGTCTAAGTGTAATGTTGGATAGTATCTCATGTTCATTTACATCCATATCCTTTCTTACTACAAGCTGTTACTTTACTTGAATATATGTCTAAGTGTAATGTTGGATAGGGTCTCATGTTCATTCACATCCATATCCTGTCCTACTACAAGCTGTTCCTTTACTTGAATATATGTCTAAGTGTAATGTTGGATAGTCACTGATGTTCATTTACATCCATATCCTGTTCTACTACAAGCTGTTCCTTTACTTTAATTTATGTCTAAGTGTAATGTTAGATAGTGTCTCATGTTCATTTACATCCATATCCTTTCTTACTACAAGCTATTCCTTTACTTGAATATATATCTAAGTGTAATGTTGGATAGTGTCTCATGTTCATTTACATCCATATCCTTTCTTACTACAAGCTGTTCCTTTTTTTGAATATATGTCTAAGTGTAATGTTGGATAGTATCTCATGTTCATTTACATCCATATCCTTTCTTACTACAAGCTGTTCTTTACTTGAATATATGTCTAAGTGTAATGTTGGATAGTGTCTCATGTTCATTTACATCCATATCCTGTCTTACTACAAGCTGTTCCTTTACTTTAATTTATGTCTAAGTGTAATGTTAGATAGTGTCTCATGTTCATTTACATCCATATCCTTTCTTACTACAAGCTGCTCCTTTACTTTAATATATGTCTAAATGTAATGTTGGATAGTATCTCATGTTCATTTACATCCATATCCTTTCTTACTACAAGCTGTTCCTTTACTTGAATATATGTCTAAGTGTAATGTTGGATAGTATCTCATGTTCATTTACACCCATATCCTTTCTTACTACAAGCTGTTCCTTTACTTGAATATATGTCTAAGTATAATGTTGGATAGTATCTCATGTTCATTTACATCCATATCCTTTCTTACTACAAGCTGTTCCTTTACTTGAATATATGTCAAAGTGTAATTTTGGATAGTGTCTCATGTTCATTTACATCCATATCCTGTCTTACTACAAGCTGTTCCTTTACTTGAATTTATGTCTAAGTGTAATGTTGGATAGTATCTCATGTTCATTTACATCCATATCCTGTCTTACTACAAGCTGTTCCTTTACTTGAATTTATGTCTAAGTATAATGTTGGATAGTAACTCATGTTCATTTACATCCATATCCTTTCTTATTACAAGCTGTTCCTTTACTTAAATATATGTCTAAGTGTAATGTTGGATAGTGTCTCATGTTCATTTACATCCATATCCTTTCTGACTACAAGCTGTTCCTTTACTTGAATTCATGTCTAAGTGTAATGTTGGATAGTATCTCATGTTCATTTACATCCATATCCTGTCTTACTACAAGCTGTTCCTTTACTTGAATATATGTCTAAGTGTAATGTTGGATAGTATCTTATGTTCATTTACATCCATATCCTATCTTACTACAAGCTGTTCCTTTACTTGAATATATGTCTAAGTGTAATGTTGGATAGTGTCTCATGTTCATTTACATCCATATCCTTTCTTACTACAAGCTGTTCCTTTACTTTTATTTACGTTTAAGTTTTCTGCTGGATAGTCTCTCAAGTTCATTTACCTCCATATCCTTTCTTACTACAAGCTGTCCCTTCACTTTTATTTACGTCTAAGTGTAATGTTGGATAGTCACTCATGTTCATTTACATCCATATCCTTTCTTACTACAAGCTGTTCCTTTACTTGAATATATGTCTAAGTATAATGTTGGATAGTATCTCATGTTCATTTACATCCATATCCTTTCTTACTACAAGCTGTTCCTTTACTTGAATATATGTCTAAGTGTAATTTTGGATAGTGTCTCATGTTCATTTACTTCCATATGCTGTCTTACTACAAGCTGTTCCTTTACTTGAATTTATGTCTAAGTGTAATGTTGGATAGTATCTCATGTTCATTTACATCCATATCCTGTCTTACTACAAGCTGTTCCTTTACTTGAATTTATGTCTAAGTATAATGTTGGATAGTAACTCATGTTCATTTACATCCATATCCTTTCTTATTACAAGCTGTTCCTTTACTTGAATATATGTCTAAGTGTAATGTTGGATAGTGTCTCATGTTCATTTACATCCATATCCTTTCTTACTACAAGCTGTTCCTTTACTTTAATGTATGTCTAAGTGTAATGTTGGATAGTGTCTCATGTTCATTTACATCCATATCCTGTCTTACTACAAGCTGTTCCTTTACTTTAATATATGTCTAAGTGTAATGTTGGATAGTATCTCATGTTCATTTACATCCATATCCTTTCTTACTACAAGCTGTTCCTTTACTTTAATATATGTCTAAGTGTAATGTTGGATAGTATCTCATGTTCATTTACCACCATATCCTTTCTTACTACAAGCTGTTCCTTTACTTGAATATATGTCTGAGTGTAATGTTGGATAGTGTCTCATGTTCATTTACATCCATATCCTTTCTTACTACAAGCTGTTCCTTTACTTGAATATATGTCTAAGTATAATGTTGGATAGTATCTCATGTTCACTTACATCCATATCCTTTCTGACTACAAGCTGTTCCTTTGCTTGAATATATGTCTAAGTGTAATGTTGGATAGTGTCTCATGTTCATTTACATCCATATCCTGTCTTACTACAAGCTGTTCCTTTACTTGAATATATGTCTAAGTGTAATGTTGGATAGTGTCTCGTGTTCATTTACATCCATATCCTGTCTTACTACAAGCTGTTCCTTTACTTGAATATATGTCTAAGTGTAATGTTGGATAGTATCTCATGTTCATTTACATCCATATCCTGTCTTACTACAAGCTGTTCCTTTACTTTAATGTATGTCTAAGTGTAATGTTGGATAGTCATTCATGTTCATTTACATCCATATCCTGTCCTACTACAAGCTATTCCTTTACTTGAATTTATGTCAAAGTGTAATGTTGGATAGTATCTCATGTTCATATACATCCATATCCTGTCTCACTACAAGCTGTTCCTTTACTTGAATATATGTCTAAGTGTAATATTGGATATTATCTCATGTTCATTTACATCCATATCCTGTCTTACTACAAGCTGTTCCTTTTCTTGAATATATGTCTAAGTGTAATTTTGGATAGTGTCTCGTGTTCATTTACATCCATATCCTGTCTTACTACAAGCTGTTCCTTTACTTGAATTTATGTCTAAGTGTAATGTTGGATAGTATCTCATGTTCATATACATCCATATCCTGTCTTACTACAAGCTGTTCCTTTACTTGAATATATGTCTAAGTGTAATATTGGATATTATCTCATGTTCATTTACATCCATATCCTTTCTTACTACAAGCTGTCCCTTCACATTTATTTTCGTCTAAGTGTAATATTGGATAGTGTCTCATGTTCATTTACATCCATATCCTTTCTTACTACAAGCTGTTCCTTTACTTTTATTTACGTTTAAGTGTAATGTTGGATAGTCTCTCATGTTCATTTACATCCATATCCTTTCTTACTACAAGCTGTCCCTTCACTTTTATTTACGTCTAAGTGTAATGTTGGAAAGTCTCTCATGTTCATTTACATCCATATCCTTTCTTGCTACAAGCTATTCCTTTACTTGAATATATATCTAAGTGTAATGTTGGATAGTACTTCATGTTCATTTACATCCATATCCTTTCTTACTACAAGCTGTTCCTTTACTTGAATATATATCTAAGTGTAATGTTGGATAGTGTCTCATGTTCATTTACATCCATATCCTGTCTTACTACAAGCTGTTTCTTTACTTTAATATATGTCTAAGTGTAATGTTGGATAGTATCTCATGTTCATTTACATCCATATCCTTTCTTACTACAAGCTGTTCCTTTACTTGAATATATGTCTAAGTGTAATGTTGGATAGGGTCTCATGTTCATTTACATCCATATCCTGTCCTACTACAAGCTGTTCCTTTACTTGAATATATGTCTAAGTGTAATGTTGGATAGTCACTGATGTTCATTTACATCCATATCCTGTTCTACTACAAGCTGTTCCTTTACTTGAATTTATGTCTAAGTGTAATGTTGGATAGTATATCATGTTCATTTACATCCATATCCTGTCTTACTACAAGCTGTTCCTTTACTTGAATATATGTCTAAGTGTAATGTTGGATAGTATCTCATGTTCATTTACATCCATATCCTGTCTTACTACAAGCTGTTCCTTTACTTGAATATATGTCTAAGTGTAATATTGGATAGTGTCTCATGTTCATTTACATCCATATCATTTCTTACTACAAGCTGTTCCTTTACTTTTATTTACGTCTAAGTGTAATGTTGGATAGTCTCTCATGTTCATTTACATCCATATCCTTTATTAATACAAGGTGTCCCTTCACTTTTATTTACGTCTAAGTGTAATGTTGGATAGTCTCTCATGTTCATTTACATTCATATCCTTTCTTACTACAAGCTGTTCCTTTACTTGAATATATGTCTAAGTGTAATGTTGGATAGTATCTCATGTTCATTTACATCCATATCCTTTCTTACTACAAGCTGTTCTTTACTTGAATATATGTCTAAGTGTAATGTTGGATAGTGTCTCATGTTCATTTACATCCATATCCTGTCTTACTACAAGCTGTTCCTTTACTTTAATTTATGTCTAAGTGTAATGTTAGATAGTGTCTCATGTTCATTTACATCCATATCCTTTCTTACTACAAGCTATTCCTTTACTTGAATATATATCTAAGTGTAATGTTGGATAGTATCTTATGTTCATTTACATCCATATCCTATCTTACTACAAGCTGTTCCTTTACTTGAATATATGTCTAAGTGTAATGTTGGATAGTGTCTCATGTTCATTTACATCCATATCCTTTCTTACTACAAGCTGTTCCTTTACTTTTATTTACGTTTAAGTTTTCTGCTGGATAGTCTCTCAAGTTCATTTACCTCCATATCCTTTCTTACTACAAGCTGTCCCTTCACTTTTATTTACGTCTAAGTGTAATGTTGGATAGTCACTCATGTTCATTTACATCCATATCCTTTCTTACTACAAGCTGTTCCTTTACTTGAATATATGTCTAAGTATAATGTTGGATAGTATCTCATGTTCATTTACATCCATATCCTTTCTTACTACAAGCTGTTCCTTTACTTGAATATATGTCTAAGTGTAATTTTGGATAGTGTCTCATGTTCATTTACTTCCATATGCTGTCTTACTACAAGCTGTTCCTTTACTTGAATTTATGTCTAAGTGTAATGTTGGATAGTATCTCATGTTCATTTACATCCATATCCTGTCTTACTACAAGCTGTTCCTTTACTTGAATTTATGTCTAAGTATAATGTTGGATAGTAACTCATGTTCATTTACATCCATATCCTTTCTTATTACAAGCTGTTCCTTTACTTGAATATATGTCTAAGTGTAATGTTGGATAGTGTCTCATGTTCATTTACATCCATATCCTTTCTTACTACAAGCTGTTCCTTTACTTTAATGTATGTCTAAGTGTAATGTTGGATAGTGTCTCATGTTCATTTACATCCATATCCTGTCTTACTACAAGCTGTTCCTTTACTTTAATATATGTCTAAGTGTAATGTTGGATAGTATCTCATGTTCATTTACATCCATATCCTTTCTTACTACAAGCTGTTCCTTTACTTTAATATATGTCTAAGTGTAATGTTGGATAGTATCTCATGTTCATTTACCACCATATCCTTTCTTACTACAAGCTGTTCCTTTACTTGAATATATGTCTGAGTGTAATGTTGGATAGTGTCTCATGTTCATTTACATCCATATCCTTTCTTACTACAAGCTGTTCCTTTACTTGAATATATGTCTAAGTATAATGTTGGATAGTATCTCATGTTCACTTACATCCATATCCTTTCTGACTACAAGCTGTTCCTTTGCTTGAATATATGTCTAAGTGTAATGTTGGATAGTGTCTCATGTTCATTTACATCCATATCCTGTCTTACTACAAGCTGTTCCTTTACTTGAATATATGTCTAAGTGTAATGTTGGATAGTGTCTCGTGTTCATTTACATCCATATCCTGTCTTACTACAAGCTGTTCCTTTACTTGAATATATGTCTAAGTGTAATGTTGGATAGTATCTCATGTTCATTTACATCCATATCCTGTCTTACTACAAGCTGTTCCTTTACTTTAATGTATGTCTAAGTGTAATGTTGGATAGTCATTCATGTTCATTTACATCCATATCCTGTCCTACTACAAGCTATTCCTTTACTTGAATTTATGTCAAAGTGTAATGTTGGATAGTATCTCATGTTCATATACATCCATATCCTGTCTCACTACAAGCTGTTCCTTTACTTGAATATATGTCTAAGTGTAATATTGGATATTATCTCATGTTCATTTACATCCATATCCTGTCTTACTACAAGCTGTTCCTTTTCTTGAATATATGTCTAAGTGTAATTTTGGATAGTGTCTCGTGTTCATTTACATCCATATCCTGTCTTACTACAAGCTGTTCCTTTACTTGAATTTATGTCTAAGTGTAATGTTGGATAGTATCTCATGTTCATATACATCCATATCCTGTCTTACTACAAGCTGTTCCTTTACTTGAATATATGTCTAAGTGTAATATTGGATATTATCTCATGTTCATTTACATCCATATCCTTTCTTACTACAAGCTGTCCCTTCACATTTATTTACGTCTAAGTGTAATATTGGATAGTGTCTCATGTTCATTTACATCCATATCCTTTCTTACTACAAGCTGTTCCTTTACTTTTATTTACGTTTAAGTGTAATGTTGGATAGTCTCTCATGTTCATTTACATCCATATCCTTTCTTACTACAAGCTGTCCCTTCACTTTTATTTACGTCTAAGTGTAATGTTGGAAAGTCTCTCATGTTCATTTACATCCATATCCTTTCTTGCTACAAGCTATTCCTTTACTTGAATATATATCTAAGTGTAATGTTGGATAGTACTTCATGTTCATTTACATCCATATCCTTTCTTACTACAAGCTGTTCCTTTACTTGAATATATATCTAAGTGTAATGTTGGATAGTGTCTCATGTTCATTTACATCCATATCCTGTCTTACTACAAGCTGTTTCTTTACTTTAATATATGTCTAAGTGTAATGTTGGATAGTATCTCATGTTCATTTACATCCATATCCTTTCTTACTACAAGCTGTTCCTTTACTTGAATATATGTCTAAGTGTAATGTTGGATAGGGTCTCATGTTCATTTACATCCATATCCTGTCCTACTACAAGCTGTTCCTTTACTTGAATATATGTCTAAGTGTAATGTTGGATAGTCACTGATGTTCATTTACATCCATATCCTGTTCTACTACAAGCTGTTCCTTTACTTGAATTTATGTCTAAGTGTAATGTTGGATAGTATATCATGTTCATTTACATCCATATCCTGTCTTACTACAAGCTGTTCCTTTACTTGAATATATGTCTAAGTGTAATGTTGGATAGTATCTCATGTTCATTTACATCCATATCCTGTCTTACTACAAGCTGTTCCTTTACTTGAATATATGTCTAAGTGTAATGTTGGATAGTATCTCATGTTCATTTACATCCATATCCTGTCTTACTACAAGCTGTTCCTTTACTTGAATATATGTCTAAGTGTAATATTGGATAGTGTCTCATGTTCATTTACATCCATATCATTTCTTACTACAAGCTGTTCCTTTACTTTTATTTACGTCTAAGTGTAATGTTGGATAGTCTCTCATGTTCATTTACATCCATATCCTTTATTAATACAAGGTGTCCCTTCACTTTTATTTACGTCTAAGTGTAATGTTGGATAGTCTCTCATGTTCATTTACATTCATATCCTTTCTTACTACAAGCTGTTCCTTTACTTGAATATATGTCTAAGTGTAATGTTGGATAGTATCTCATGTTCATTTACATCCATATCCTTTCTTACTACAAGCTGTTCTTTACTTGAATATATGTCTAAGTGTAATGTTGGATAGTGTCTCATGTTCATTTACATCCATATCCTGTCTTACTACAAGCTGTTCCTTTACTTTAATTTATGTCTAAGTGTAATGTTAGATAGTGTCTCATGTTCATTTACATCCATATCCTTTCTTACTACAAGCTATTCCTTTACTTGAATATATATCTAAGTGTAATGTTGGATAGTGTCTCATGTTCATTTACATCCATATCCTTTCTTACTACAAGCTGTTCCTTTTTTTGAATATATGTCTAAGTGTAATGTTGGTTAGTGTCTCATGTTCATTTACATCCATATCCTGTCTTACTACAAGCTGTTCCTTTACTTTAATGTATGTCTAAGTGTAATGTTGGATAGTGTCTCATGTTCATTTACATCCATATCCTGTCTTACTACAAGCTGCTCCTTTACTTTAATATATGTCTAAATGTAATGTTGGATAGTATCTCATGTTCATTTACATCCATATCCTTTCTTACTACAAGCTGTTCCTTTACTTGAATATATGTCTAAGTGTAATGTTGGATAGGGTCTCATGTTCATTTACATCCATATCCTGTCTCACTACAAGCTGTTCCTTTACTTTAATATATGTCTAAGTGTAATGTTGGATAGTATCTCATGTTCATTTACACCCATATCCTTTCTTACTACAAGCTGTTCCTTTACTTGAATATCTGTCTAAGTGTAATGTTGGATAGTCTCTCATGTTCTTTGCATCCATATCCTTTCTTGCTACAAGCTGTTCCTTTACTTGAATATATGTCTAAGTATAATGTTGGATAGTATCTCATGTTCATTTACATCCATATCCTTTCTTACTACAAGCTGTTCCTTTACTTGAATATATGTCAAAGTGTAATTTTGGATAGTGTCTCATGTTCATTTACATCCATATCCTGTCTTACTACAAGCTGTTCCTTTACTTGAATTTATGTCTAAGTATAATGTTGGATAGTAACTCATGTTCATTTACATCCATATCCTTTCTTATTACAAGCTGTTCCTTTACTTAAATATATGTCTAAGTGTAATGTTGGATAGTGTCTCATGTTCATTTACATCCATATCCTTTCTGACTACAAGCTGTTCCTTTACTTGAATTCATGTCTAAGTGTAATGTTGGATAGTATCTCATGTTCATTTACATCCATATCCTGTCTTACTACAAGCTGTTCCTTTACTTGAATATATGTCCAAGTGTAATGTTGGATAGTATCTTATGTTCATTTACATCCATATCCTGTCTTACTACAAGCTGTTCCTTTACTTGAATATATGTCTAAGTGTAATGTTGGATAGTGTCTCATGTTCATTTACATCCATATCCTTTCTTACTACAAGCTGTTCCTTTACTTTTATTTACGTTTAAGTGTAATGCTGGATAGTCTCTCATGTTCATTTACCTCCATATCCTTTCTTACTACAAGCTGTCCCTTCACTTTTATTTACGTCTAAGTGTAATGTTGGATAGTCACTCATGTTCATTTACATCCATATCCTTTCTTACTACAAGCTGTTCCTTTACTTGAATATATGTCTAAGTATAATGTTGGATAGTATCTCATGTTCATTTACATCCATATCCTTTCATACTACAAGCTGTTCCTTTACTTGAATTTATGTCTAAGTGTAATGTTGGATAGTATCTCATGTTCATTTACATCCATATCCTGTCTTACTACAAGCTGTTCCTTTACTTGAATTTATGTCTAAGTATAATGTTGGATAGTAACTCATGTTCATTTACATCCATATCCTTTCTTATTACAAGCTGTTCCTTTACTTGAATATATGTCTAAGTGTAATGTTGGATAGTGTCTCATGTTCATTTACATCCATATCCTTTCTTACTACAAGCTGTTCCTTTACTTGATTTATGTCTAAGTGTAATGTTGGATAGTATATCATGTTCATTTACATCCATATCCTGTCTTACTACAAGCTGTTCCTTTACTTGAATATATGTCTAAGTGTAATGTTGGATAGTATCTCATGTTCATTTACATCCATATCCTGTCTTACTACAAGCTGTTCCTTTACTTGAATATATGTCTAAGTGTAATATTGGATAGTGTCTCATGTTCATTTACATCCATATCATTTCTTACTACAAGCTGTTCCTTTACTTTTATTTACGTCTAAGTGTAATGTTGGATAGTCTCTCATGTTCATTTACATCCATATCCTTTATTAATACAAGGTGTCCCTTCACTTTTATTTACGTCTAAGTGTAATGTTGGATAGTCTCTCATGTTCATTTACATCCATATCCTTTCTTACTACAAGCTGTTCCTTTACTTGAATATATGTCTAAGTGTAATGTTGGATAGTATCTCATTTTCATTTACATCCATATTCTTTCTTACTACAAGCTGTTCTTTACTTGAATATATGTCTAAGTGTAATGTTGGATAGTGTCTCATGTTCATTTACATCCATATCCTGTCTTACTACAAGCTGTTCCTTTACTTTAATTTATGTCTAAGTGTAATGTTAGATAGTGTCTCATGTTCATTTACATCCATATCCTTTCTTACTACAAGCTATTCCTTTACTTGAATATATATCTAAGTGTAATGTTGGATAGTGTCTCATGTTCATTTACATCCATATCCTTTCTTACTACAAGCTGTTCCTTTTTTTGAATATATGTCTAAGTGTAATGTTGGTTAGTGTCTCATGTTCATTTACATCCATATCCTGTCTTACTACAAGCTGTTCCTTTACTTTAATGTATGTCTAAGTGTAATGTTGGATAGTGTCTCATGTTCATTTACATCCATATCCTGTCTTACTACAAGCTGCTCCTTTACTTTAATATATGTCTAAATGTAATGTTGGATAGTATCTCATGTTCATTTACATCCATATCCTTTCTTACTACAAGCTGTTCCTTTACTTGAATATATGTCTAAGTGTAATGTTGGATAGGGTCTCATGTTCATTTACATCCATATCCTGTCTCACTACAAGCTGTTCCTTTACTTTAATATATGTCTAAGTGTAATGTTGGATAGTATCTCATGTTCATTTACACCCATATCCTTTCTTACTACAAGCTGTTCCTTTACTTGAATATCTGTCTAAGTGTAATGTTGGATAGTCTCTCATGTTCTTTGCATCCATATCCTTTCTTGCTACAAGCTGTTCCTTTACTTGAATATATGTCTAAGTATAATGTTGGATAGTATCTCATGTTCATTTACATCCATATCCTTTCTTACTACAAGCTGTTCCTTTACTTGAATATATGTCAAAGTGTAATTTTGGATAGTGTCTCATGTTCATTTACATCCATATCCTGTCTTACTACAAGCTGTTCCTTTACTTGAATTTATGTCTAAGTATAATGTTGGATAGTAACTCATGTTCATTTACATCCATATCCTTTCTTATTACAAGCTGTTCCTTTACTTAAATATATGTCTAAGTGTAATGTTGGATAGTGTCTCATGTTCATTTACATCCATATCCTTTCTGACTACAAGCTGTTCCTTTACTTGAATTCATGTCTAAGTGTAATGTTGGATAGTATCTCATGTTCATTTACATCCATATCCTGTCTTACTACAAGCTGTTCCTTTACTTGAATATATGTCTAAGTGTAATGTTGGATAGTATCTTATGTTCATTTACATCCATATCCTGTCTTACTACAAGCTGTTCCTTTACTTGAATATATGTCTAAGTGTAATGTTGGATAGTGTCTCATGTTCATTTACATCCATATCCTTTCTTACTACAAGCTGTTCCTTTACTTTTATTTACGTTTAAGTGTAATGCTGGATAGTCTCTCATGTTCATTTACCTCCATATCCTTTCTTACTACAAGCTGTCCCTTCACTTTTATTTACGTCTAAGTGTAATGTTGGATAGTCACTCATGTTCATTTACATCCATATCCTTTCTTACTACAAGCTGTTCCTTTACTTGAATATATGTCTAAGTATAATGTTGGATAGTATCTCATGTTCATTTACATCCATATCCTTTCATACTACAAGCTGTTCCTTTACTTGAATATATGTCTAAGTGTAATTTTGGATAGTGTCTCATGTTCATTTACTTCCATATGCTGTCTTACTACAAGCTGTTCCTTTACTTGAATTTATGTCTAAGTATAATGTTGGATAGTAACTCATGTTCATTTACATCCATATCCTTTCTTATTACAAGCTGTTCCTTTACTTGAATATATGTCTAAGTGTAATGTTGGATAGTGTCTCATGTTCATTTACATCCATATCCTTTCTTACTACAAGCTGTTCCTTTACTTGAATTTATGTCTAAGTGTAATGTTGGATAGTATCTCATGTTCATTTACATCCATATCCTGTCTTACTACAAGCTGTTCCTTTACTTGAATATATGTCTAAGTGTAATGTTGGATAGTATCTTATGTTCATTTACATCCATATCCTGTCTTACTACAAGCTGTTCCTTTACTTGAATATATGTCTAAGTGTAATGTTGGATAGTGTCTCATGTTCATTTACATCCATATCCTTTCTTACTACAAGCTGTTCCTTTACTTTTATTTACGTTTAAGTGTAATGCTTGATAGTCTCTCATGTTCATTTACCTCCATATCCTTTCTGACTACAAGCTGTCCCTTCACTTTTATTAACGTCTAAGTGTAATGTTGGATAGTCTCTCATGTTCATTTACATCCATATCCTTTCTTACTACAAGCTGTTCCTTTACTTGAATATATGTCTAAGTGTAATGTTGGATAGTGTCTCATGTTCATTTACATCCATATCCTTTCTTACTACAAGCTGTTCCTTTACTTGAATATATGTCTAAGTGTAATGTTGGATAGTGTCTCATGTTCATTTACATCCATATCCTGTCTTACTACAAGCTGTTCCTTTACTTTAATTTATGTCTAAGTGTAATGTTGGATAGTGTCTCATGTTCATTTACATCCATATCCTTTCTTACTACAAGCTATTCCTTTACTTGAATTTATGTCTAAGTGTAATGTTGGATAGTGTCTCATGTTCATTTACATCCATATCCTGTCTTACTACAAGCTGTTCCTTTACTTTAATTTATGTCTAAGTGTAATGTTAGATAGTGTCTCATGTTCATTTACATCCATATCCTTTCTTACTACAAGCTATTCCTTTACTTGAATATATATCTAAGTGTAATGTTGGATAGTGTCTCATGTTCATTTACATCCATATCCTTTCTTACTACAAGCTGTTCCTTTTTTTGAATATATGTCTAAGTGTAATGTTGGTTAGTGTCTCATGCTCAATTACATCCATATCCTGTCTTACTACAAGCTGTTCCTTTACTTTAATGTATGTCTAAGTGTAATGTTGGATAGTGTCTCATGTTCATTTACATCCATATTCTGTCTTACTACAAGCTGCTCCTTTACTTTAATATATGTCTAAATGTAATGTTGGATAGTATCTCATGTTCATTTACATCCATATCCTTTCTTATTACAAGCTGTTCCTTTACTTGAATATATGTCTAAGTGTAATGTTGGATAGGGTCTCATGTTCATTTACATCCATATCCTGTCTCACTACAAGCTGTTCCTTTACTTTAATATATGTCTAAGTGTAATGTTGGATAGTATCTCATGTTCATTTACACCCATATCCTTTCTTACTACAAGCTGTTCCTTTACTTGAATATCTGTCTAAGTGTAATGTTGGATAGTCTCTCATGTTCTTTGCATCCATATCCTTTCTTACTACAAGCTGTTCCTTTTCTTGAATATATGTCTAAGTATAATGTTGGATAGTATCTCATGTTCATTTACATCCATATCCTTTCTTACTACAAGCTGTTCCTTTACTTGAATATATGTCAAAGTGTAATTTTGGATAGTGTCTCATGTTCATTTACATCCATATCCTGTCTTACTATAAGCTGTTCCTTTACTTGAATTTATGTCTAAGTGTAATGTTGGATAGTATCTCATGTTCATTTACATCCATATCCTGTCTTACTACAAGCTGTTCCTTTACTTGAATTTATGTCTAAGTATAATGTTGGATAGTAACTCATGTTCATTTACATCCATATCCTTTCTTATTACAAGCTGTTCCTTTACTTAAATATATGTCTAAGTGTAATGTTGGATAGTGTCTCATGTTCATATACATCCATATCCTTTCTGACTACAAGCTGTTCCTTTACTTGAATTCATGTCTAAGTGTAATGTTGGATAGTATCTCATGTTCATTTACATCCATATCCTGTCTTACTACAAGCTGTTCCTTTACTTGAATATATGTCTAAGTGTAATGTTGGATAGTATCTTATGTTCATTTACATCCATATCCTGTCTTACTACAAGCTGTTCCTTTACTTGAATATATGTCTAAGTGTAATGTTGGATAGTGTCTCATGTTCATTTACCTCCATATCCTTTCTTACTACAAGCTGTCCCTTCACTTTTATTTACGTCTAAGTGTAATGTTGGATAGTCACTCATGTTCATTTACATCCATATCCTTTCTTACTACAAGCTGTTCCTTTACTTGAATATATGTCTAAGTATAATGTTGGATAGTATCTCATGTTCATTTACATCCATATCCTTTCTTACTACAAGCTGTTCCTTTACTTGAATATATGTCTAAGTGTAATTTTGGATAGTGTCTCATGTTCATTTACATCCATATCCTGTCTTACTACAAGCTGTTCCTTTACTTGAATTTATGTCTAAGTATAATGTTGGATAGTAACTCATGTTCATTTACATCCATATCCTTTCTTATTACAAGCTGTTCCTTTACTTGAATATATGTCTAAGTGTAATGTTGGATAGTGTCTCATGTTCATTTACATCCATATCCTTTCTGACTACAAGCTGTTCCTTTACTTGAATTTATGTCTAAGTGTAATGTTGGATAGTATCTCATGTTCATTTACATCCATATCCTGTCTTACTACAAGCTGTTCCTTTACTTGAATATATGTCTAAGTGTAATGTTGGATAGTATCTTATGTTCATTTACATCCATATCCTGTCTTACTACAAGCTGTTCCTTTACTTGAATATATGTCTAAGTGTAATGTTGGATAGTGTCTCATGTTCATTTACATCCATATCCTTTCTTACTACAAGCTGTTCCTTTACTTTTATTTACGTTTAAGTGTAATGCTTGATAGTCTCTCATGTTCATTTACCTCCATATCCTTTCTGACTACAAGCTGTCCCTTCACTTTTATTAACGTCTAAGTGTAATGTTGGATAGTCTCTCATGTTCATTTACATCCATATCCTTTCTTACTACAAGCTGTTCCTTTACTTGAATATATGTCTAAGTGTAATGTTGGATAGTGTCTCATGTTCATTTACATCCATATCCTTTCTTACTACAAGCTGTTCCTTTACTTGAATATATGTCTAAGTGTAATGTTGGATAGTGTCTCATGTTCATTTACATCCATATCCTGTCTTACTACAAGCTGTTCCTTTACTTTAATGTATGTCTAAGTGTAATGTTGGATAGTGTCTCATGTTCATTTACATCCATATCCTTTCTTACTACAAGCTATTCCTTTACTTGAATATATATCTAAGTGTAATGTTGGATAGTGTCTCATGTTCATTTACATCCATATCCTTTCTTACTACAAGCTGTTCCTTTACTTGAATATATGTCTAAGTGTAATGTTGGTTAGTGTCTCATGTTCATTTACATCCATATCCTCTCTTACCACAAGCTGTTCCTTTACCTTAATGTATGTCTAAGTGTAATGTTGGATAGTATCTCATGTTCATTTACATCCATATCCTGTCTTACTACAAGCTGTTCCTTTACTTTAATATATGTCTAAGTGTAATGTTGGATAGTATCTCATGTTCATTTACATCCATATCCTTTCTTACTACAAGCTGTTCCTTTACTTGAATATATGTCTAAGTGTAATGTTGGATAGTCTCTCATGTTCATTTACATCCATATCCTGTCTTACTACAAGCTGTTCCTTTACTTTAATATATGTCTAAGTGTAATGTTGGATAGTATCTCATGTTCATTTGCATCCATATCCTTTCTCACTACAAGCTGTTCCTTTACTTGAATATATGTCTAAGTGTAATGTTGGATAGTCTCTCATGTTCATTTATATCCATATCCTTTCTTACTACAAGCTATTCCTTTGCATTTATTTGAGTCTTAGTATAATGTTGGATAGTCTCTCATGTTCATTTACACCCATATCCTTTCTGACTACAAGCTGTTCCTTCACATTTATTTGCGTCTAAGTGTAATGTTGGATAGTCTCTCATGTTCATTTACATCCATATCCTTTCTTACTACAAGCTGTTCCTTCAC
Organism: Bathymodiolus brooksi; assembly: GCA_963680875.1. NCBI lineage: Eukaryota > Metazoa > Mollusca > Bivalvia > Mytilida > Modiolidae > Bathymodiolus > Bathymodiolus brooksi. The sequence goes on from OY804580.1 coordinate 103,125,682, forward strand.
ATTTATTTGCGTCTAAGTGTAATGTTGGATAGTCTTTCATGTTCATTTACATCCATATCCTTTTTTACTACAATCTTTTCCTTCACTTTTATTAGCGTCTAAGTGTAATGTTGGATAGTCTCTCATGTTCATTTACACCCATATCCTTTCTTACTACAAGCTGTTCCTTCACCTTTATTTGCGTCTAAGTGTAAGGTTGGATAGTCTCTCATGTTCATTTACACCCATATCCTTTCTTACTACAAGCTGTTCCTTCACCTTTATTTGCGTCTAAGTGTAAGGTTGGATAGTCTCTCATGTTCATTTGCATCCATATCCTTTCTTACTACAAGCTGTTCCTTTACATTTATTTGCATCTAAGTGTAATGTTGGATAGTCTCTCATGTTCATTTACATCCATATCCTTTCTTACTACAGGCTGTTCTTTTACATTTATTTGCGTTTAAGTGTAATATTGGATAGTCTCTCATGTTCATTTACATCCATATCCTTTCTTACTACAAGCTGTTCCTTCACATTTATTTGCGTCTAAGTGTAATGTTGGATAGTCTTTCATGTTCATTTACACCCATATCCTTTCTTACTACAAGCTGTTCCTTCACATATATTTGCGTCTAAGTGTAATGTTGGATAGTCTCTCATGTTCATTTACATCCATACCCTTTTTTACTACAAGCTGTTCCTTCACATTTATTTGCGTCTAAGTGTAATGTTGGATAGTCTTTCATGTTCATTTACATCCATATCTTTTCTTACTACAAGCTGTTCCTTTACATTTATTTGCGTCTAAGTGTAATGTTGGATAGTCGCTCATGTTCATTTACATCCATATCCTTTCTTACTACAATCTTTTCCTTCACTTTTATTTGCGTCTAAGTGTAATGTTGGATAGTCTCTCATGTTCATTTACACCCATATCCTTTCTTATTACAAGCTGTCCCTTCACTTTTATTTACGTCTAAGTGTAATGTTGGATAGTCTCTCTTGTTCATTTACATCCATATCCTTTCTTACTACAAGCTGTTCCTTCACATTTATTTGCGTCTAAGTGTAAGGTTGGATAGTCTCTCATGTTCATTTACATCCATATCCTTTCTTACTACAAGCTGTTCCTTCACATTTATTTGCGTCTAAGTGTAAGGTTGGATAGTGTCTCATGTTCATTTACATCCATATCCTTTCTTACTACAAGCTGTTCCTTTACTTGAATATATGTCTAAGTGTAATGTTGGATAGTGTCTCATGTTCATTTACATCCATATCCTGTCTTACTACAAGCTGTTCCTTTACTTGAATATATGTCTAAGTGTAATGTTGGATAGTGTCTCATGTTCATTTACATCCATATCCTTTCTTACTACAAGCTGTTCCTTTACTTGAATATATGTCTAAGTGTAATGTTGGATAGTGTCTCATGTTCATTTACATCCATATCCTGTCTTACTACAAGCTGTTCCTTTACTTTAATTTATGTCTAAGTGTAATGTTGGATAGTGTCTCATGTTCATTTACATCCATATCCTTTCTTACTACAAGCTATTCCTTTACTTGAATATATATCTAAGTGTAATGTTGGATAGTGTCTCATGTTCATTTACATCCATATCCTTTCTTACTACAAGCTGTTCCTTTACTTGAATATATGTCTAAGTGTAATGTTGGTTAGTGTCTCATGTTCATTTACATCCATATCCTCTCTTACCACAAGCTGTTCCTTTACCTTAATGTATGTCTAAGTGTAATGTTGGATAGTATCTCATGTTCATTTACATCCATATCCTGTCTTACTACAAGCTGTTCCTTTACTTTAATATATGTCTAAGTGTAATGTTGGATAGTATCTCATGTTCATTTACATCCATATCCTGTCTTACTACAAGCTGTTCCTTTACTTTAATTTTTGTCTAAGTGTAATGTTGGATAGTGTCTCATGTTCATTTACATCCATATCCTTTCTTACTTCAAGCTGTTCCTTTACTTGAATATATGTCTAAGTGTAATGTTGGATAGTGTCTCATGTTCATTTACATCCATATCCTTTCTTACTACAAGCTGTTCCTTTACTTGAATATATGTCTAAGTGTAATGTTGGATAGTGTCTCATGTTCATTTACATCCATATCCTGTCTTACTACAAGCTGTTCCTTTACTTTAATTTATGTCTAAGTGTAATGTTGGATAGTGTCTCATGTTCATTTACATCCATATCCTTTCTTACTACAAGCTATTCCTTTACTTGAATATATATCTAAGTGTAATGTTGGATAGTGTCTCATGTTCATTTACATCCATATCCTTTCTTACTACAAGCTGTTCCTTTACTTGAATATATGTCTAAGTGTAATGTTGGTTAGTGTCTCATGTTCATTTACATCCATATCCTCTCTTACCACAAGCTGTTCCTTTACCTTAATGTATGTCTAAGTGTAATGTTGGATAGTCTCTCATGTTCATTTACATCCATACCCTTTTTTACTACAAGCTGTTCCTTCACATTTATTTGCGTCTAAGTGTAATGTTGGATAGTCTTTCATGTTCATTTACATCCATATCTTTTCTTACTACAAGCTGTTCCTTTACATTTATTTGCGTCTAAGTGTAATGTTGGATAGTCGCTCATGTTCATTTACATCCATATCCTTTCTTACTACAATCTTTTCCTTCACTTTTATTTGCGTCTAAGTGTAATGTTGGATAGTCTCTCATCTTCATTTACACCCATATCCTTTCTTATTACAAGCTGTCCCTTCACTTTTATTTACGTCTAAGTGTAATGTTGGATAGTCTCTCTTGTTCATTTACATCCATATCCTTTCTTACTACAAGCTGTTCCTTCACATTTATTTGCGTCTAAGTGTAAGGTTGGATAGTCTCTCATGTTCATTTACATCCATATCCTTTCTTACTACAAGCTGTTCCTTCACATTTATTTGCGTCTAAGTGTAAGGTTGGATAGTGTCTCATGTTCATTTACATCCATATCCTTTCTTACTACAAGCTGTTCCTTTACTTGAATATATGTCTAAGTGTAATGTTGGATAGTGTCTCATGTTCATTTACATCCATATCCTGTCTTACTACAAGCTGTTCCTTTACTTTAATTTATGTCTAAGTGTAATGTTGGATAGTGTCTCATGTTCATTTACATCCATATCCTTTCTTACTACAAGCTGTTCCTTTACTTGAATATATGTCTAAGTGTAATGTTGGATAGTGTCTCATGTTCATTTACATCCATATCCTTTCTTACTACAAGCTGTTCCTTTACTTGAATATATGTCTAAGTGTAATGTTGGATAGTGTCTCATGTTCATTTACATCCATATCCTGTCTTACTACAAGCTGTTCCTTTACTTTAATTTATGTCTAAGTGTAATGTTGGATAGTGTCTCATGTTCATTTACATCCATATCCTTTCTTACTACAAGCTATTCCTTTACTTGAATATATATCTAAGTGTAATGTTGGATAGTGTCTCATGTTCATTTACATCCATATCCTTTCTTACTACAAGCTGTTCCTTTACTTGAATATATGTCTAAGTGTAATGTTGGTTAGTGTCTCATGTTCATTTACATCCATATCCTTTCTTACTACAAGCTGTTCCTTTACTTTAATTTATGTCTAAGTGTAATGTTGGATAGTGTCTCATGTTCATTTACATCCATATCCTTTCTTACTACAAGCTGTTCCTTTACTTGAATATATGTCTAAGTGTAATGTTGGATAGTGTCTCATGTTCATTTACATCCATATCCTTTCTTACTACAAGCTGTTCCTTTACTTGAATATATGTCTAAGTGTAATGTTGGATAGTGTCTCATGTTCATTTACATCCATATCCTGTCTTACTACAAGCTGTTCCTTTACTTTAATTTATGTCTAAGTGTAATGTTGGATAGTGTCTCATGTTCATTTACATCCATATCCTTTCTTACTACAAGCTGTTCCTTTACCTTAATGTATGTCTAAGTGTAATGTTGGATAGTCTCTCATGTTCATTTACATCCATACCCTTTTTTACTACAAGCTGTTCCTTCACATTTATTTGCGTCTAAGTGTAATGTTGGATAGTCTTTCATGTTCATTTACATCCATATCTTTTCTTACTACAAGCTGTTCCTTTACATTTATTTGCGTCTAAGTGTAATGTTGGATAGTCGCTCATGTTCATTTACATCCATATCCTTTCTTACTACAATCTTTTCCTTCACTTTTATTTGCGTCTAAGTGTAATGTTGGATAGTCTCTCATGTTCATTTACACCCATATCCTTTCTTATTACAAGCTGTCCCTTCACTTTTATTTACGTCTAAGTGTAATGTTGGATAGTCTCTCTTGTTCATTTACATCCATATCCTTTCTTACTACAAGCTGTTCCTTCACATTTATTTGCGTCTAAGTGTAAGGTTGGATAGTCTCTCATGTTCATTTACATCCATATCCTTTCTTACTACAAGCTGTTCCTTCACATTTATTTGCGTCTAAGTGTAAGGTTGGATAGTGTCTCATGTTCATTTACATCCATATCCTTTCTTACTACAAGCTGTTCCTTTACTTGAATATATGTCTAAGTGTAATGTTGGATAGTGTCTCATGTTCATTTACATCCATATCCTGTCTTACTACAAGCTGTTCCTTTACTTTAATTTATGTCTAAGTGTAATGTTGGATAGTGTCTCATGTTCATTTACATCCATATCCTTTCTTACTACAAGCTGTTCCTTTACTTGAATATATGTCTAAGTGTAATGTTGGATAGTGTCTCATGTTCATTTACATCCATATCCTTTCTTACTACAAGCTGTTCCTTTACTTGAATATATGTCTAAGTGTAATGTTGGATAGTGTCTCATGTTCATTTACATCCATATCCTGTCTTACTACAAGCTGTTCCTTTACTTTAATTTATGTCTAAGTGTAATGTTGGATAGTGTCTCATGTTCATTTACATCCATATCCTTTCTTACTACAAGCTATTCCTTTACTTGAATATATATCTAAGTGTAATGTTGGATAGTGTCTCATGTTCATTTACATCCATATCCTTTCTTACTACAAGCTGTTCCTTTACTTGAATATATGTCTAAGTGTAATGTTGGTTAGTGTCTCATGTTCATTTACATCCATATCCTGTCTTACTACAAGCTGTTCCTTTACTTTAATTTATGTCTAAGTGTAATGTTGGATAGTGTCTCATGTTCATTTACATCCATATCCTTTCTTACTACAAGCTGTTCCTTTACTTGAATATATGTCTAAGTGTAATGTTGGATAGTGTCTCATGTTCATTTACATCCATATCCTTTCTTACTACAAGCTGTTCCTTTACTTGAATATATGTCTAAGTGTAATGTTGGATAGTGTCTCATGTTCATTTACATCCATATCCTGTCTTACTACAAGCTGTTCCTTTACTTTAATTTATGTCTAAGTGTAATGTTGGATAGTGTCTCATGTTCATTTACATCCATATCCTTTCTTACTACAAGCTATTCCTTTACTTGAATATATATCTAAGTGTAATGTTGGATAGTGTCTCATGTTCATTTACATCCATATCCTTTCTTACTACAAGCTGTTCCTTTACTTGAATATATGTCTAAGTGTAATGTTGGTTAGTGTCTCATGTTCTTTTACATCCATATCCTCTCTTACCACAAGCTGTTCCTTTACCTTAATGTATGTCTAAGTGTAATGTTGGATAGTATCTCATGTTCATTTACATCCATATCCTGTCTTACTACAAGCTGTTCCTTTACTTTAATATATGTCTAAGTGTAATGTTGGATAGTATCTCATGTTCATTTACATCCATATCCTGTCTTACTACAAGCTGTTCCTTTACTTTAATTTATGTCTAAGTGTAATGTTGGATAGTGTCTCATGTTCATTTACATCCATATCCTTTCTTACTACAAGCTGTTCCTTTACTTGAATATATGTCTAAGTGTAATGTTGGATAGTGTCTCATGTTCATTTACATCCATATCCTTTCTTACTACAAGCTGTTCCTTTACTTGAATATATGTCTAAGTGTAATGTTGGATAGTGTCTCATGTTCATTTACATCCATATCCTGTCTTACTACAAGCTGTTCCTTTACTTTAATTTATGTCTAAGTGTAATGTTGGATAGTGTCTCATGTTCATTTACATCCATATCCTTTCTTACTACAAGCTATTCCTTTACTTGAATATATATCTAAGTGTAATGTTGGATAGTGTCTCATGTTCATTTACATCCATATCCTTTCTTACTACAAGCTGTTCCTTTACTTGAATATATGTCTAAGTGTAATGTTGGTTAGTGTCTCATGTTCATTTACATCCATATCCTCTCTTACCACAAGCTGTTCCTTTACCTTAATGTATGTCTAAGTGTAATGTTGGATAGTATCTCATGTTCATTTACATCCATATCCTGTCTTACTACAAGCTGTTCCTTTACTTTAATATATGTCTAAGTGTAATGTTGGATAGTATCTCATGTTCATTTACATCCATATCCTTTCTTACTACAAGCTGTTCCTTTACTTGAATATATGTCTAAGTGTAATGTTGGATAGTCTCTCATGTTCATTTACATCCATATCCTGTCTTACTACAAGCTGTTCCTTTACTTTAATATATGTCTAAGTGTAATGTTGGATAGTATCTCATGTTCATTTGCATCCATATCCTTTCTTACTACAAGCTGTTCCTTTACTTGAATATATGTCTAAGTGTAATGTTGGATAGTCTCTCATGTTCATTTATATCCATATCCTTTCTTACTACAAGCTATTCCTTTGCATTTATTTGAGTCTTAGTATAATGTTGGATAGTCTCTCATGTTCATTTACATCCATATCCTTTCTTACTACAAGCTGTTCCTTCACATTTATTTGCGTCTAAGTGTAATGTTGGATAGTCTCTCATGTTCATTTACATCCATATCCTTTCTTACTACAAGCTGTTCCTTCACATTTATTTGCGTCTAAGTGTAATGTTGGATAGTCTTTCATGTTCATTTACATCCATATCCTTTTTTACTACAATCTTTTCCTTCACTTTTATTAGCGTCTAAGTGTAATGTTGGATAGTCTCTCATGTTCATTTACACCCATATCCTTTCTTACTACAAGCTGTTCCTTCACCTTTATTTGCGTCTAAGTGTAAGGTTGGATAGTCTCTCATGTTCATTTACACCCATATCCTTTCTTACTACAAGCTGTTCCTTCACCTTTATTTGCGTCTAAGTGTAAGGTTGGATAGTCTCTCATGTTCATTTGCATCCATATCCTATCTTACTACAAGCTGTTCCTTTACATTTATTTGCATCTAAGTGTAATGTTGGATAGTCTCTCATGTTCATTTACATCCATATCCTTTCTTACTACAGGCTGTTCTTTTACATTTATTTGCGTTTAAGTGTAATATTGGATAGTCTCTCATGTTCATTTACATCCATATCCTTTCTTACTACAAGCTGTTCCTTCACATTTATTTGCGTCTAAGTGTAATGTTGGATAGTCTTTCATGTTCATTTACACCCATATCCTTTCTTACTACAAGCTGTTCCTTCACATATATTTGCGTCTAAGTGTAATGTTGGATAGTCTCTCATGTTCATTTACATCCATACCCTTTTTTACTACAAGCTGTTCCTTCACATTTATTTGCGTCTAAGTGTAATGTTGGATAGTCTTTCATGTTCATTTACATCCATATCTTTTCTTACTACAAGCTGTTCCTTTACATTTATTTGCGTCTAAGTGTAATGTTGGATAGTCTTTCATGTTCATTTACATCCATATCCTTTCTTACTACAATCTTTTCCTTCACTTTTATTTGCGTCTAAGTGTAATGTTGGATAGTCTCTCATGTTCATTTACACCCATATCCTTTCTTATTACAAGCTGTCCCTTCACTTTTATTTACCTCTAAGTGTAATGTTGGATAGTCTCTCTTGTTCATTTACATCCATATCCTTTCTTACTACAAGCTGTTCCTTCACATTTATTTGCGTCTAAGTGTAAGGTTGGATAGTCTCTCATGTTCATTTACATCCATATCCTTTCTTACTACAAGCTGTTCCTTCACATTTATTTGCGTCTAAGTGTAAGGTTGGATAGTGTCTCATGTTCATTTACATCCATATCCTTTCTTACTACAAGCTGTTCCTTTACTTGAATATATGTCTAAGTGTAATGTTGGATAGTGTCTCATGTTCATTTACATCCATATCCTGTCTTACTACAAGCTGTTCCTTTACTTTAATTTATGTCTAAGTGTAATGTTGGATAGTGTCTCATGTTCATTTACATCCATATCCTTTCTTACTACAAGCTATTCCTTTACTTGAATATATATCTAAGTGTAATGTTGGATAGTGTCTCATGTTCATTTACATCCATATCCTGTCTTACTACAAGCTGTTCCTTTACTTTAATTTATGTCTAAGTGTAATGTTAGATAGTGTCTCATGTTCATTTACATCCATATCCTTTCTTACTACAAGCTATTCCTTTACTTGAATATATATCTAAGTGTAATGTTGGATAGTGTCTCATGTTCATTTACATCCATATCCTTTCTTACTACAAGCTGTTCCTTTTTTTGAATATATGTCTAAGTGTAATGTTGGTTAGTGTCTCATGTTCAATTACATCCATATCCTGTCTTACTACAAGCTGTTCCTTTACTTTAATGTATGTCTAAGTGTAATGTTGGATAGTGTCTCATGTTCATTTACATCCATATCCTGTCTTACTACAAGCTGCTCCTTTACTTTAATATATGTCTAAATGTAATGTTGGATAGTATCTCATGTTCATTTACATCCATATCCTTTCTTATTACAAGCTGTTCCTTTACTTGAATATATGTCTAAGTGTAATGTTGGATAGGGTCTCATGTTCATTTACATCCATATCCTGTCTCACTACAAGCTGTTCCTTTACTTTAATATATGTCTAAGTGTAATGTTGGATAGTATCTCATGTTCATTTACACCCATATCCTTTCTTACTACAAGCTGTTCCTTTACTTGAATATCTGTCTAAGTGTAATGTTGGATAGTCTCTCATGTTCTTTGCATCCATATCCTTTCTTACTACAAGCTGTTCCTTTTCTTGAATATATGTCTAAGTATAATGTTGGATAGTATCTCATGTTCATTTACATCCATATCCTTTCTTACTACAAGCTGTTCCTTTACTTGAATATATGTCAAAGTGTAATTTTGGATAGTGTCTCATGTTCATTTACATCCATATCCTGTCTTACTACAAGCTGTTCCTTTACTTGAATTTATGTCTAAGTGTAATGTTGGATAGTATCTCATGTTCATTTACATCCATATCCTGTCTTACTACAAGCTGTTCCTTTACTTGAATGTATGTCTAAGTATAATGTTGGATAGTAACTCATGTTCATTTACATCCATATCCTTTCTTATTACAAGCTGTTCCTTTACTTAAATATATGTCTAAGTGTAATGTTGGATAGTGTCTCATGTTCATTTACATCCATATCCTTTCTGACTACAAGCTGTTCCTTTACTTGAATTCATGTCTAAGTGTAATTTTGGATAGTGTCTCATGTTCATTTACATCCATATCCTGTCTTACTACAAGCTGTTCCTTTACTTGAATTTATGTCTAAGTATAATGTTGGATAGTAACTCATGTTCATTTACATCCATATCCTTTCTTATTACAAGCTGTTCCTTTACTTGAATATATGTCTAAGTGTAATGTTGGATAGTGTCTCATGTTCATTTACATCCATATCCTTTCTGACTACAAGCTGTTCCTTTACTTGAATTTATGTCTAAGTGTAATGTTGGATAGTATCTCATGTTCATTTACATCCATATCCTGTCTTACTACAAGCTGTTCCTTTACTTGAATATATGTCTAAGTGTAATGTTGGATAGTATCTTATGTTCATTTACATCCATATCCTGTCTTACTACAAGCTGTTCCTTTACTTGAATATATGTCTAAGTGTAATGTTGGATAGTGTCTCATGTTCATTTACATCCATATCCTTTCTTACTACAAGCTGTTCCTTTACTTTTATTTACGTTTAAGTGTAATGCTTGATAGTCTCTCATGTTCATTTACCTCCATATCCTTTCTGACTACAAGCTGTCCCTTCACTTTTATTAACGTCTAAGTGTAATGTTGGATAGTCTCTCATGTTCATTTACATCCATATCCTTTCTTACTACAAGCTGTTCCTTTACTTGAATATATGTCTAAGTGTAATGTTGGATAGTGTCTCATGTTCATTTACATCCATATCCTTTCTTACTACAAGCTGTTCCTTTACTTGAATATATGTCTAAGTGTAATGTTGGATAGTGTCTCATGTTCATTTACATCCATATCCTGTCTTACTACAAGCTGTTCCTTTACTTTAATTTATGTCTAAGTGTAATGTTGGATAGTGTCTCATGTTCATTTACATCCATATCCTTTCTTACTACAAGCTATTCCTTTACTTGAATATATATCTAAGTGTAATGTTGGATAGTGTCTCATGTTCATTTACATCCATATCCTTTCTTACCACAAGCTGTTCCTTTACTTGAATATATGTCTAAGTGTAATGTTGGTTAGTGTCTCATGTTCATTTACATCCATATCCTCTCTTACCACAAGCTGTTCCTTTACTTTAATGTATGTCTAAGTGTAATGTTGGATAGTATCTCATGTTCATTTACATCCATATCCTGTCTTACTACAAGCTGTTCCTTTACTTTAATATATGTCTAAGTGTAATGTTGGATAGTATCTCATGTTCATTTACATCCATATCCTTTCTTACTACAAGCTGTTCCTTTACTTGAATATATGTCTAAGTGTAATGTTGGTTAGTGTCTCATGTTCTTTTACATCCATATCCTCTCTTACCACAAGCTGTTCCTTTACCTTAATGTATGTCTAAGTGTAATGTTGGATAGTATCTCATGTTCATTTACATCCATATCCTGTCTTACTACAAGCTGTTCCTTTACTTTAATATATGTCTAAGTGTAATGTTGGATAGTATCTCATGTTCATTTACATCCATATCCTGTCTTACTACAAGCTGTTCCTTTACTTTAATTTATGTCTAAGTGTAATGTTGGATAGTGTCTCATGTTCATTTACATCCATATCCTTTCTTACTACAAGCTGTTCCTTTACTTGAATATATGTCTAAGTGTAATGTTGGATAGTGTCTCATGTTCATTTACATCCATATCCTTTCTTACTACAAGCTGTTCCTTTACTTGAATATATGTCTAAGTGTAATGTTGGATAGTGTCTCATGTTCATTTACATCCATATCCTGTCTTACTACAAGCTGTTCCTTTACTTTAATTTATGTCTAAGTGTAATGTTGGATAGTGTCTCATGTTCATTTACATCCATATCCTTTCTTACTACAAGCTATTCCTTTACTTGAATATATATCTAAGTGTAATGTTGGATAGTGTCTCATGTTCATTTACATCCATATCCTTTCTTACTACAAGCTGTTCCTTTACTTGAATATATGTCTAAGTGTAATGTTGGTTAGTGTCTCATGTTCATTTACATCCATATCCTCTCTTACCACAAGCTGTTCCTTTACCTTAATGTATGTCTAAGTGTAATGTTGGATAGTATCTCATGTTCATTTACATCCATATCCTGTCTTACTACAAGCTGTTCCTTTACTTTAATATATGTCTAAGTGTAATGTTGGATAGTATCTCATGTTCATTTACATCCATATCCTTTCTTACTACAAGCTGTTCCTTTACTTGAATATATGTCTAAGTGTAATGTTGGATAGTCTCTCATGTTCATTTACATCCATATCCTGTCTTACTACAAGCTGTTCCTTTACTTTAATATATGTCTAAGTGTAATGTTGGATAGTATCTCATGTTCATTTGCATCCATATCCTTTCTTACTACAAGCTGTTCCTTTACTTGAATATATGTCTAAGTGTAATGTTGGATAGTCTCTCATGTTCATTTATATCCATATCCTTTCTTACTACAAGCTATTCCTTTGCATTTATTTGAGTCTTAGTATAATGTTGGATAGTCTCTCATGTTCATTTACATCCATATCCTTTCTTACTACAAGCTGTTCCTTCACATTTATTTGCGTCTAAGTGTAATGTTGGATAGTCTCTCATGTTCATTTACATCCATATCCTTTCTTACTACAAGCTGTTCCTTCACATTTATTTGCGTCTAAGTGTAATGTTGGATAGTCTTTCATGTTCATTTACATCCATATCCTTTTTTACTACAATCTTTTCCTTCACTTTTATTAGCGTCTAAGTGTAATGTTGGATAGTCTCTCATGTTCATTTACACCCATATCCTTTCTTACTACAAGCTGTTCCTTCACCTTTATTTGCGTCTAAGTGTAAGGTTGGATAGTCTCTCATGTTCATTTACACCCATATCCTTTCTTACTACAAGCTGTTCCTTCACCTTTATTTGCGTCTAAGTGTAAGGTTGGATAGTCTCTCATGTTCATTTGCATCCATATCCTTTCTTACTACAAGCTGTTCCTTTACATTTATTTGCATCTAAGTGTAATGTTGGATAGTCTCTCATGTTCATTTACATCCATATCCTTTCTTACTACAGGCTGTTCTTTTACATTTATTTGCGTTTAAGTGTAATATTGGATAGTCTCTCATGTTCATTTACATCCATATCCTTTCTTACTACAAGCTGTTCCTTCACATTTATTTGCGTCTAAGTGTAATGTTGGATAGTCTTTCATGTTCATTTACACCCATATCCTTTCTTACTACAAGCTGTTCCTTCACATATATTTGCGTCTAAGTGTAATGTTGGATAGTCTCTCATGTTCATTTACATCCATACCCTTTTTTACTACAAGCTGTTCCTTCACATTTATTTGCGTCTAAGTGTAATGTTGGATAGTCTTTCATGTTCATTTACATCCATATCTTTTCTTACTACAAGCTGTTCCTTTACATTTATTTGCGTCTAAGTGTAATGTTGGATAGTCTTTCATGTTCATTTACATCCATATCCTTTCTTACTACAATCTTTTCCTTCACTTTTATTTGCGTCTAAGTGTAATGTTGGATAGTCTCTCATGTTCATTTACACCCATATCCTTTCTTATTACAAGCTGTCCCTTCACTTTTATTTACCTCTAAGTGTAATGTTGGATAGTCTCTCTTGTTCATTTACATCCATATCCTTTCTTACTACAAGCTGTTCCTTCACATTTATTTGCGTCTAAGTGTAAGGTTGGATAGTCTCTCATGTTCATTTACATCCATATCCTTTCTTACTACAAGCTGTTCCTTCACATTTATTTGCGTCTAAGTGTAAGGTTGGATAGTGTCTCATGTTCATTTACATCCATATCCTTTCTTACTACAAGCTGTTCCTTTACTTGAATATATGTCTAAGTGTAATGTTGGATAGTGTCTCATGTTCATTTACATCCATATCCTGTCTTACTACAAGCTGTTCCTTTACTTTAATTTATGTCTAAGTGTAATGTTGGATAGTGTCTCATGTTCATTTACATCCATATCCTTTCTTACTACAAGCTATTCCTTTACTTGAATATATATCTAAGTGTAATGTTGGATAGTGTCTCATGTTCATTTACATCCATATCCTGTCTTACTACAAGCTGTTCCTTTACTTTAATTTATGTCTAAGTGTAATGTTAGATAGTGTCTCATGTTCATTTACATCCATATCCTTTCTTACTACAAGCTATTCCTTTACTTGAATATATATCTAAGTGTAATGTTGGATAGTGTCTCATGTTCATTTACATCCATATCCTTTCTTACTACAAGCTGTTCCTTTTTTTGAATATATGTCTAAGTGTAATGTTGGTTAGTGTCTCATGTTCAATTACATCCATATCCTGTCTTACTACAAGCTGTTCCTTTACTTTAATGTATGTCTAAGTGTAATGTTGGATAGTGTCTCATGTTCATTTACATCCATATCCTGTCTTACTACAAGCTGCTCCTTTACTTTAATATATGTCTAAATGTAATGTTGGATAGTATCTCATGTTCATTTACATCCATATCCTTTCTTATTACAAGCTGTTCCTTTACTTGAATATATGTCTAAGTGTAATGTTGGATAGGGTCTCATGTTCATTTACATCCATATCCTGTCTCACTACAAGCTGTTCCTTTACTTTAATATATGTCTAAGTGTAATGTTGGATAGTGTCTCATGTTCATTTACACCCATATCCTTTCTTACTACAAGCTGTTCCTTTACTTGAATATCTGTCTAAGTGTAATGTTGGATAGTCTCTCATGTTCTTTGCATCCATATCCTTTCTTACTACAAGCTGTTCCTTTTCTTGAATATATGTCTAAGTATAATGTTGGATAGTATCTCATGTTCATTTACATCCATATCCTTTCTTACTACAAGCTGTTCCTTTACTTGAATATATGTCAAAGTGTAATTTTGGATAGTGTCTCATGTTCATTTACATCCATATCCTGTCTTACTACAAGCTGTTCCTTTACTTGAATTTATGTCTAAGTGTAATGTTGGATAGTATCTCATGTTCATTTACATCCATATCCTGTCTTACTACAAGCTGTTCCTTTACTTGAATTTATGTCTAAGTATAATGTTGGATAGTAACTCATGTTCATTTACATCCATATCCTTTCTTATTACAAGCTGTTCCTTTACTTAAATATATGTCTAAGTGTAATGTTGGATAGTGTCTCATGTTCATTTACATCCATATCCTTTCTGACTACAAGCTGTTCCTTTACTTGAATTCATGTCTAAGTGTAATGTTGGATAGTATCTCATGTTCATTTACATCCATATCCTGTCTTACTACAAGCTGTTCCTTTACTTGAATATATGTCTAAGTGTAATGTTGGATAGTATCTTATGTTCATTTACATCCATATCCTGTCTTACTACAAGCTGTTCCTTTACTTGAATATATGTCTAAGTGTAATGTTGGATAGTGTCTCATGTTCATTTACCTCCATATCCTTTCTTACTACAAGCTGTCCCTTCACTTTTATTTACGTCTAAGTGTAATGTTGGATAGTCACTCATGTTCATTTACATCCATATCCTTTCTTACTACAAGCTGTTCCTTTACTTGAATATATGTCTAAGTGTAATTTTGGATAGTGTCTCATGTTCATTTACATCCATATCCTGTCTTACTACAAGCTGTTCCTTTACTTGAATTTATGTCTAAGTATAATGTTGGATAGTAACTCATGTTCATTTACATCCATATCCTTTCTTATTACAAGCTGTTCCTTTACTTGAATATATGTCTAAGTGTAATGTTGGATAGTGTCTCATGTTCATTTACATCCATATCCTTTCTGACTACAAGCTGTTCCTTTACTTGAATTTATGTCTAAGTGTAATGTTGGATAGTATCTCATGTTCATTTACATCCATATCCTGTCTTACTACAAGCTGTTCCTTTACTTGAATATATGTCTAAGTGTAATGTTGGATAGTATCTTATGTTCATTTACATCCATATCCTGTCTTACTACAAGCTGTTCCTTTACTTGAATATATGTCTAAGTGTAATGTTGGATAGTGTCTCATGTTCATTTACATCCATATCCTTTCTTACTACAAGCTGTTCCTTTACTTTTATTTACGTTTAAGTGTAATGCTTGATAGTCTCTCATGTTCATTTACCTCCATATCCTTTCTGACTACAAGCTGTCCCTTCACTTTTATTAACGTCTAAGTGTAATGTTGGATAGTCTCTCATGTTCATTTACATCCATATCCTTTCTTACTACAAGCTGTTCCTTTACTTGAATATATGTCTAAGTGTAATGTTGGATAGTGTCTCATGTTCATTTACATCCATATCCTTTCTTACTACAAGCTGTTCCTTTACTTGAATATATGTCTAAGTGTAATGTTGGATAGTGTCTCATGTTCATTTACATCCATATCCTGTCTTACTACAAGCTGTTCCTTTACTTTAATTTATGTCTAAGTGTAATGTTGGATAGTGTCTCATGTTCATTTACATCCATATCCTTTCTTACTACAAGCTATTCCTTTACTTGAATATATATCTAAGTGTAATGTTGGATAGTGTCTCATGTTCATTTACATCCATATCCTTTCTTACTACAAGCTGTTCCTTTACTTGAATATATGTCTAAGTGTAATGTTGGTTAGTGTCTCATGTTCATTTACATCCATATCCTCTCTTACCACAAGCTGTTCCTTTACCTTAATGTATGTCTAAGTGTAATGTTGGATAGTATCTCATGTTCATTTACATCCATATCCTGTCTTACTACAAGCTGTTCCTTTACTTTAATATATGTCTAAGTGTAATGTTGGATAGTATCTCATGTTCATTTACATCCATATCCTTTCTTACTACAAGCTGTTCCTTTACTTGAATATATGTCTAAGTGTAATGTTGGATAGTCTCTCATGTTCATTTACATCCATATCCTGTCTTACTACCAGCTGTTCCTTTACTTTAATATATGTCTAAGTGTAATGTTGGATAGTATCTCATGTTCATTTGCATCCATATCCTTTCTTACTACAAGCTGTTCCTTTACTTGAATATATGTCTAAGTGTAATGTTGGATAGTCTCTCATGTTCATTTATATCCATATCCTTTCTTACTACAAGCTATTCCTTTGCATTTATTTGAGTCTTAGTATAATGTTGGATAGTCTCTCATGTTCATTTACACCCATATCCTTTCTGACTAAAAGCTGTTCCTTCACATTTATTTGCGTCTAAGTGTAATGTTGGATAGTCTCTCATGTTCATTTACATCCATATCCTTTCTTACTACAGGCTGTTCTTTTACATTTATTTGCGTTTAAGTGTAATGTTGGATAGTCTTTCATGTTCATTTACATCCATATCCTTTCTTACTACAAGCTGTTCCTTCACTTTTATTTGCGTTTAAGTGTAATATTGGATAGTCTCTCATGTTCATTTATATCCATATCCTTTCTTGCTACAAGGTGTTCCTTTACTTTAATGTATCTCTAAGTGTTATGTTGGATAGTCTCTCGTGCTCATTTACATCCATATTAGTTCTTACTACAAGCTGTTCCTTCACATTAATTTGCATCTAAGTGTAATGTTGGATAGATTCTCAGGTTCATTTACATCCATATCCTTTCTTACTACAAGCTGTTCCTTTACATTTATTTGAGTCTTAGTGTAATGTTGAGTAGACTCTCATGTTCATTTACATCCATATCTTTTCTTACTACAAGCTGTTCCTTCACTTTTATTTGCGTCTAAGTATAATGTTGGATAGTCTCTCATGTTCAATTACATCCATATCCTTTTTTACTACAAGCTGTTCCTTCACTTTTATTTGCATCTAAGTGTAATGTTGGATAGTCTTTCATGTTCATTTACATCCATATCCTTTCTTACTACAAGCTGTTCCTTCACATTAATTTGCGTCTAAGTGTTATGTTGGATAGATTCTCATGTTCATTTACATCCATATCCTTTCTTACTACAAGCTGTTCCTTCACATTAATTTGCGTCTAAGTGTTATGTTGGATAGATTCTCATGTTCATTTACATCCTTATCCTTTCTTACTACAAGCTGTTCCTTTACATTTATTTGAGTCTTAGTGTAATGTTGGATCGATTCTCATGTTCATTTGCATCCAAATCCTTTCTTACTACAAGCTGTTCCTTTACATTTATTTGCGTCTAAGCGTAATGTTGGATAGTCTCTCATGTTCATTTACATCCATATCCTTTCTTACTACAGGCTGTTCTTTTACATTTATTTGCGTTTAAGTGTAATATTGGATAGTCTCTCATGTTCATTTACCTCCATATCCTTTTTTACTACAAGCTGTTCCTTCACTTTTATTTGCGTTTAAGTGTAATGTTGGATAGTCGCTCATGTTCATTTACATCCATATCCTTTCTTACTACAAGCTGTCCCTTCACTTTTATTTGCGTCTTAGTGTAATGTTGGATAGTCCCTCATGTTCATTTACATCCATATCCTTTCTTACTACAAGCTGTCCCTTCACTTTTATTTGCGTCTTAGTGTAATGTTGGATAGTCTCTCATGTTCATTTACATCCATATCCTTTCTTGCTACAAGGTGTTCCTTTACTTTAATGCATCTCTAAGTGTTATGTTGGATAGTCTCTCGTGCTCATTTACATCCATATTATTTCTTACTACAAGCTGTTCTTTTACATTTATTTGCGTTTAAGTGTAATATTGGATAGTCCCTCATGTTCATTTACATCCATATCCTTTATTACTACAAGCTGTCCCTTCACTTTTATTTGCGTCTTAGTGTAATGTTGGGTAGTCTCTCATGTTCATTTACATCCATATCCTTTCTTGCTACAAGGTGTTCCTTTACTTTAATGTATCTCTAAGTGTTATGTTGGATAGTCTCTCGTGCTCATTTACATCCATATTATTTCTTACTACAAGCTGTTCTTTTACATTTATTTGCGTTTAGGTGTAATATTGGATAGTCTCTCATGTTCATTTACATCCATATCCTTTCTTACTACAAGCTGTTCCTTCACTTTTATTTGCGTTTAAGTGTAATATTGGATAGTCTCTCATGTTCATTTACATCCATATCCTTTCTTACTACAAGCTGTTCCTTTACATTTATTTGCGTTTAAGTGTAATGTTGGATAGTCGCTCATGTTCATTTACATCCATATCCTTTCTTGCTACAAACTGTCCCTTCACTTTTATTTGCGCTTAAGTGTAATGTTGGATAGTCCCTCATGTTCATTTACATCCATATCCTTTCTTGCTACAAGGTGTTCCTTTACATTTATTTGCATCTAAGTGTAATGTTGGATAGTCTCTCATGTTCATTTACATCCATATCCTTTCTTACTACTAGCTTTTCCTTCACTTTTATTTGCGTCTAAGTGTAATGTTGGATAGTCTCCCATGTTCATTTACATCCATATCCTTTCTTACTACAAGCTGTTCCTTTACATTTATTTGCGTCTAAGTGTAAAGTTGGATAGATTCTCATGTTCATTTACATCCATATCCTTTCTTGCTACAAGGTGTTCCTTTACATTTATTTGCGTTTAAGTGTAATGTTGGATAGTCGCTCATGTTCATTTACATCCGTATCCTTTCTTGCTACAAGCTGTCCCTTCACTTTTATTTGCGTTTAGGTGTAATGTTGGATAGTCCCTCATGTTCATTTACATCCATATCCTTTCTTGCTACAAGGTGTTCCTTTACTTTAATGTATCTCTAAGTGTTATGATGGATAGTCTCTCGTGCTCATTTACATCCATATTATTTCTTACTACAAGCTGTTCTTTTACATTTATTTGCGTTTAAGTGTAATATTGGATAGTCTCTCATGTTCATTTACATCCATATCCTTTCTTACTACACGCTGTTCCTTCACTTTTATTTGCGTTTAAGTGTAATGTTGGATAGTCGCTCATGTTCATTTACATCCATATCCTTTCTGACTACAAGCTGTTCCTTCACATTAATTTGCATCTAAGTGTAATGTTGGATAGTCTCTCATGTTCATTTACATCCATATCCTTTCTTGCTACAAGGTGTTCCTTTACTTTAATGTATCTCTCGTGCTCATTTACATCCATATTATTTCTTACTACAAGCTGTTCCTTCACATTAATTTGCGTCTAAGTGTAATGTTGGATAGATTCTCATGTTCATTTACATCAATATCCGTTCTTACTACAAGCTGTTCTTTTACATTCATTTATGTCTAAGTGTAATGTTGGATAGTATCTCATGTTCATTTACATCCATATCCTTTCTCACTAACAGGACTCTCAAGCCCAATCGACCACTCTATTGTGGTAATATAAGGGTATGCATACAAAATCCTAGCTAATATTGTTGATATATTATAAATTCCTATTTGTATCATTTTTCTTCATTTTCTTTCCGTATTATAGTCAAAAAGCAGAGCAAACAAGACCAAAGAAGATCTTGAAAGAGCATGTAAGTTTTAAATAAAGCTAGAGGAAAATAGTGTTACTTCAAACTAAGGATTATGACTTGCATATTTAAGAATCTTGCGTATCTTGGCCAATGTTATCAATTGTACTTTTACTTTCACTTTCAAAAATACATTTTTCATATCAGCCCGCTAAGGTAATCTTGGGAAGATGTCTAATGCATTTCATTAAATTTTAACTTTTATATCACATGTTTAAAAAATGCGTTATCAAGTTAAGTACATGTATATGATATATATAAGTATTTGACCGACAATGACTTTCTTTTTACATGCATATGTTATATATACTTTATCACATAATGTCGGGGTTCGAATTCACAACTTTAGTGGTGATATGCACTGATTGCACAGATAGCTATAAATCCAACTACCATACAATCACGACCACGACGAACCCAACAATGACCGGGAATGGAAGATGTTGACATCAACATGATAATCACAACTCGTCAGACGGATCGAATGATAGATAGTATTATATTTCACTCTTTCGTTTTCAGCTAATTTATTAAAAAACCTAGTGCAACAAGTTCAGGAGGAGATGACAAATTGGGAGAAGGAAATGTCAGTTTTATGTAATGTAAGTACAGTCAAACCTTCCCATGCGGACACCTCTATTAAGCAGTCACCTTTATTAAGAGACCACCTCTTTCTTGTCCTGTCATAGAACATTTCATATGAATTGAACCTCTTTTAAGAGGTCACCTGTCTTATAAGGCCACTTTGTCTTTTTCCCAAAGGTGACCTCTTGATACATATATGACTGTACATGCTTTCTTTATTCTTAGAAAGGTTATTTTTAAGGTACATGCTTCCGATTGGTGTATTGTATTATTATCAACGTTGTCTACGACTGAAGATCATTAATTTAAAAAAATGAATGCATTATTTAGGAACTGTAAATTTAATTAGTAAATATATCTTATAAATTATTAAGATGATATCAAAGTCTTAAAGATTTATTGTCTTTAACCAGTTCATTGACCCTTCTATTAATTTAGTTTAATTCTTTATTTATTTAACGAGGATTGTCGACAGCCAATGGCTACGAGCAGTTTTCCTGCTATTGTACTGTATCTGTCTATGTTGTTCATTTTTGTGATACTGTGTCGGCTTTTGGGGCGGAAGAGGATCTATCCTGTGTCTTTGCTATATGTTTATTGCTTGTTTATATCTGTACAGCCGCCGTTGAGGATCTAATTATGAAAAATAATTGATTATGAGATCGCATTAACCGGTTTTACCCAGTTTCTGTCTCCGTCCCAAACTAATTATATCGTGGTATTTTTGCATGAATAAAAACGTATATATAACAGTAAGTGCTCACGACGCGTTTCTGGAATAACCTTCATCAGGTACGCTCAAAGCCAAAATATTTGAAAGCCAAATTATTTTTTAATCTTTGGGAGTAAGAAAGCTAAAGGGTAATGAGTTATGGTGAGAGGTAGTTGTTCACTTTGGTGATATTGTTTAAATTCTTTACCATCTCTATTGAACTTTCTGTTCATAATTAAAATAATCATGATACTGTAATTTTCATATACATTGTCTTTACCTTTAGACATTCGAAGAGTTAGATGAGAAACGTATCGACCATTTGAGGGAATATTTATGGCAGTGTACTAATATAGATTCTCAAGCTAATGTTGATCATGATAAGGTATGTATAATACTAATAATTCCTTTTCTACTTTTATTTGAAGATGAAATATCAATAGGAAGAAAAGTACAATACAAGCTTTTAGAATAGATTGATCTCGGAAATGAGGACTTCACGATGGATGCCATGCATGTAGCAGGGAATAATCTCCACTTACGGAACACTTTGTAGATACAAATAATACCTTGTTTTAGGAAGGAACAAATCTTATTTTGTAAACAAAAACACTCCGATTCGACTAAAACATTCTCTGAAACTGATATCATCAAAAATTGCTTGAAGTTTTGAATGACAACATATTTTTTTTCTGTTTGGTGGACGTGTTTCGCAACAGACAATCATTATTCCTATAGGTACCAACAGTGCTCCCCTTCTATCCAACTTGTTCCTTTATTCGAACGAGGCATATCTCAAACGGAAGCTTCTCAAGACAAGCGAAAAGAAGCAAGACCGATCCTTTAATTTCACGTTTCGCAATATAGATGTTGTCCTTTCGCTAAATAGTTATAAGTTTGTTGATTTTGTTGATCGCATATATTCCATTGAGCATGAAATAAAGGATACCATATATACAGCTAGGTCTGATTCATACCTTGACCATCATCTTGAAATTGACAATGAATGCCGGTTGAGAACGAAACTTTACGACGAAAGAGATGATCTCAATATTCCTATTGTGAATATTCCATTTATATGTAGCAACATTCCAACAGCACCTGCATATGGAGTATATATCTCTCAGTCGATACGATATTCCAGAGCTTGTGATATTCCAGAGCATGAGAACGGGAGGTTTGGCGCTTTAAAATCTGATTCAACCCACCATTTCTTTAGAAATGCCTGTACCAAGTCAGGGTCATTACGGTTTTCACAGTTTTTCGGTTGTTGACTGATTTTGTCTGTTTATATAATTATGAGTTTTGACTTTCCCTTTGTAACATTGTTCGGAGTTCGGTAATTTTGTTATTACCCTTATCATGATTTACTTGATAGAGGGTTGCTGTTAACAAGGAAACTACTGAATCAAGAGTTCCTATTGGTTAAGTTGAAATAATCACTTCGGAAGTTTTATGGCCGCCACCATGATTTGGTTTATCGTTACGGAATATCTGTGTCATAAATGTTGTCATAATCAAATCTGATCATTTTCTCATTCACTCATTGAAACAAAAGTAACATGATGGGTTCCACATGTGGTGCAGGAAATGCTTACCATTCCAGAGCACCGAAGTTCACCCCCGAGTTTTAGTAGGGATCGTGCTGCTCGATCTTTTGTTTTCTGTGTCATGTTTTGTAAATAGGTTGATCCTTTTGTCCTATTTCTTTTTGACATTTTATTGTTTGTCCATCGATGTACCTCTTCTGACTACCACTGTGGTATCGTCAAACTGTTCTTGAGTTAATTTAAGTTAAATTGAAGTTCAAGATCTTAACGGTAGAAAAAAAACACATTTAAAAGAGCAGTTCGTAGACATTCCTAACAGTTCGAGCGAACGCAATGCATATGAAACCGTCTAAGCCTTATTTGGTTGAAGGATCATACTTCACAACTGGTGGAATACAACTCACAACTTTAGTGGTGATAACTACTGAATGCCGGAAAGATGTAAACCAAACTACTATACCATCCTGAATACTGCAGCCCGCATTGAGAAGGGGATATGGTGTTAAACGCCACTTTCAGCAATATTTCAGTTATATCGTGGCGGTCAATTTTATTGGTGGAGGAAACCACCGACCTGTCGCATTCCACCGACAAACTTTATCGGTGAATTTTGTAGCGAGTACACCTCCACTGAGTGGGGTGAAAGGAGTATTTGTTATCAATCATTTTTTTAATGATATAATTGAATTTGCTTGATATTGCTTTATTCCGAGAAATGGACCAATACAAAAATGTAAACGCATTATTGATTATTTCCAAATAAGCCAGTTCAAATCTACGAAAGAGTCTGAGCAAGCGCTATGTTAAATGCCGCTACATAGATTGACTGAAGTGATTTATATGGGTTTTGTAATAGTAATTTGCTATTGACTGATTTCAGTGTTGTGAACATGTTCGTGTTGAACTCGAAAAATGTGATATTGACAAAGATATAGAGTTTTTCATTGCTAAGCATTCAACAGGGAACAAACGACCAGGTAAATTTCAACAAAAGCAGACTAGTTTTTCATTTCTAGACATTTAATAGGGAACAAACAGGCAGATAAATGTTAACAAAAAGGCAGGTAAGGTTTTCATTGCTAGACATTCAAGAGGAACACACTGCCAGGTAAATGTCAACAAAAGCATCGATAGATATTCAATTTGGAACAAACGGGTAGGTAAATTTCAAGAAAAATAGGTAACCTTAAAATATCTTTAAAAAATAGAGAACATTTGTGTGCGTGAATATTCTTTAAAGCAAAACGTAAGTAATTATATAGCAATAAGTCATTGCAAGAAGAGTTTGAAGATACTAAAGGGGTAATCAGAAACCGTATATCGAAGAAGAACAGACAACACAATGGTCAAAAGAAAAAGTACAAAAGGACAAACAACGATCTACAAAACATACATATAAAACTAAAGATCGAGTAACACGAACCCACTAAAAACCGGGAGTGAACTCAGGTGCTCTGGAAGGGTAACCAGTTCCTGCTCCACTAGTGAAAACCGTCGTGTTAAAAGAAAACTCCAATCAGTTGAACAATTGTTATAATTCAATACATTGTAACTTTTTATTCGTAAATAACTAATTATTAAACAAAAAACACCTTTATTAATATTAATATACCCAATTAGAAATATGAATATTTGGAATTTCCTGTCGTAGTGTAAGCGGCCATGACCCATCTTCATGTGACGTCACGGAGACGGATCATGTTAGTTGAATAAATAATGTATCTGACTCTTCCCAACATCGAACCCTTTTTGTTATGTTTTAATATCAGATCAACTGCAATACAATGTTAGCAATTTGTACACATGTTTTTTTTCTTTTTTGTCGTCAATGCTGTCGTACTTTCCCGTGTTTTTCGTGGTCACTGGTCGATGTGTTGATCAGGGTAGTCCTCAGTGATCGGTAATTACAAAAACAATTCTTCTCACACTTTCCCTTTTCGTTAGTGCAAAAAAATCTTTGACATGAAGTCATAGTGGTTTTGTAAATATCAAAAGATAAACATACGACGTTATTTTACGATTTACATAATTCTTAATGATAAAATTGCAACTGATCAATACTGATATAAATAGACGATACCGACACCGTGACGTCACGGCTCTTTCGGAAGAGCTTTAATTGCAGGTATTATCCGAGAATGGATTATGCCTTTTGTCTCCTCACATTGAAGAGTTCTGAAAAATGGCGATCCCCATTATTTGGTACTACATGCAACTTCAATGACCAAATTCTACCTTACGGTATACTATTTTTAACATTCATTAACACAGATGTTTTTTATTTACTGTCATTTAAATTTTCACGCTAACTTGTTAAGACCATGGCGTTTTCCTTTAATCTAGTTACGAACCCGGTGATAAGTCATGAACGAGGAAAGGACCGGGAATTGTTTACGACAAGTGGAACATATACGTGGTCATTTGTGACCCAGATATTCCACAACGGTCAACTAAGTCATGGTGATGACTTCAGCTTAACTATGAGGAACCATTGGTTCAGTAGCTTCCTTGTTAGCAGCTACCCTCTATCAAGGATAGGAACCACAAGCTCTGGAATATCGTATCAACTGAGATATATATACTCCATATGCAAGTGCTGGTGGAACGTTGCTACATATGAATGGAAAGTTCATAATGGGAAAATTGAAATCGCCTCTTTTGTCGTAAAGTTTCGTTCTTAACCACCCCTCACTGTCAATTTCGAGGTGTAGGTCAAGGTATGAAGCAGACCTAAGATCATTTTAAGATGCATACCTTGATTTCGGCTAAGTACTAGCAATATGTAAGAGCTTACCGAAGATTAGTATGAAATCTCATTTCCACGCTGCTTGATGAAAACACTAACAATCACATCATAAAAGCGGCAGAGGAAATGTGCTTCTTGACGGCGGGTGCCTTATAAGAAGCAAGAACTACTCACCCTTCCGGAGCACCTGGTTTTTGTTGATGACATTGCTGCTCATATTTTTAGTTTTATGTGTTGTGTTTTTGTGTTTATCTTCGTCCTGTGTCTTGTGTGCCAAATGTTGATAGTGTCTCTGGATTGTTCATTCTTGATAGCCCCTTCAGTTTAATCTAACATTTAGTTAGTTAGAAATGAAATGAACATGAAAATCTATCTAACATTACACGTAGACTTAAAGTAGAGATACAACACTTTTGTTGCTGTTCTGCATTTCACAGTCACGGGAAGTTCTTCAACAATGAGCATAACTCTTACCCTCAAATGAATATTAATTGGTCCATATCTTGCAGTTGAGCTAAACTCGCAAATTCTGCCATGAAACGCTAAATATGGCCATCATATTGAAAAAAAGGCATTCGAGTAAGGATGGATCAACACTATTGAAAATGTGTTTTTACAACAAAAGAAAACAATATAAGTTTCCTTATTATTTTATTTACCTATCAGCTGTTTCAAGCAACAGTTTTTTTTGTTTTCAAACTACAGGACTGACTATTTGTTTTATTGTGCCAAGCCTAGTTTATATTTCTTTATAGGGCCCAATGCAATGCAATTAGTTAAATGTTTTTCCATATCAAAATGAAATCCCCTACAAATTATGTTAAAGCTCAATACACTAAGCACCTCTCAAAAGATGATAACATACACTTGTAAATATTTCAGTTCGTGTAGAATATGGAGGACTTTCGAGAGGATTTCAGAAGGTAGAGCCACACGTAAAAGATAGGGGAAGGTTACCATCACTACCCAAAGATGTACATGTATATTCGAAAATCCAATGTAAGTAAAAAATAATGTTGATAAATAAAATAAAAATACCACAATGTTGGAACAGTTCAAAAATTTAATCGAAATATCTAATTAAGAGGAAGCAATCAATACCCTTAGTATACATATACATATATATATATATACATCGTCGGTAACCCACCGTTGATTCCGATACGTTTCTCTCTCTCCATCACCCGTGGGTCAAATCGCTTGTAAACATTCGTACTCATGAATAATTCATAAGTCTTCGCATTACAAACTTCAAATGCGATTCAACCAATCAAATCGTTCCTATCATAATGAGTTTGGTTAAAAGTCAAAAATGTCGGACCTGTTGCAAAAATTTGGAGTGAAAGAATTGAGGGAATTTCAACAAGAATATGTAGACAATTTGCTTGAGGGAAAGGATGTTTATTTGTCAGATTTTTACCTCCGATACCAAAGAGTTTCACTTTCATAAACGTGATTTTGATTTGTCAATTCGAAACTTTGAATATTCATGAACACGAATGTTTACAAGCGATTTGACCCACGGGTGATGGAGAGAGAGGAACGTATGGAATCAACCGTGGGTTACCGACGATGACATATGTATGAATGCTCACTTTCCTGGCTTGGTACAGACGCTTCAATAAAAGCTGACGGGGTTAAACTAGTTTATGGGGTAAAACCTCCCCTCTTAGTAAAATGATGCGGTCATCTAATAATGTTTTTTTTTTAAATGTGTAGGATACAGTAGGCCTATCAATATTACAAAATTATTTATGATAAATAAGAACGTCTCCAAAACAATGAGAAAATAAGACAGCAATACACTTGGCTTAAGATAGAATTTGCACGAATGAAAAAAAAACCAATTGTTTTTGTAAATTAATATGACCACAATGATACATGTTTTTGAATAATGAAATGAAAAACAGAAAATAAGACATCGTCAGAACAGGTTTAAAATCCAATCGGAAAAACAGGCAAAGTCAATACCACTAACATTCAGTTAATAGTGGAAGTTATCAACAATAGACCAAGACATTATGAACCATACGTATATTATATACGGCTGTGAAGTTAATTGGCTTGACATAAACCAATAACGCAATGAGTTCTGGGAATAACATATTTATGTGTTCTGTAAATTAACCAATGGCAAGATACGGTGATAAGTCATGAATGAGGAGAGTACGAGAAATGATTGAAGATACCAAAAGGGTAATCAGAAGCCGTAAATCGAACGACAGACAATTCAATGGCAACACAAAAGGACAAGGGCAAACAATGATGTAAAACGATACCCAGAAAACTACATATCAAGCAACACGAACCTCACTAAAAACCGGAGGGTGAACTCAGGTGCACCGGAAGGGTAAACAGTTCCTGCACCACTAGTGGCACTGATCGTGCTACTCTTGTTACAAATCCGGTGAGAAGTAACGAATGAGGAAAGCTACAGATATGTATTACGACAAAGGGAACACACCCGTGGTCACGTGAGACACAGATATGCCGTTACAGTTTACCAGGTCACGTGAGATACAGATATGCCGTTACAGTTTACCAGGTCATGTGAGACACAGATATGACGTTACAGTTTACCAGGTCACGTGAGACACAAATATGCCGTTACAGTTTACCAGGTCATGTGAGACCAGATATGCCGTTACAGTTTACAAGGTCATGTGAGACACAGATATGCCGTTACAGTTTACCAGGTCATGTAATATCATTTTCTGTGTCCTAAATGAAAATGACAATACTTCTTACAAATACACATGATTGCTTCTCTAGATGTTTATTTGAAATGTTTACAGAAGAGAGATAGAGATAGAGATAGCGCAGTTGAATGGACAATAGAATACATATAATAAAGATTCACGTCGCACAGAAGAAGCAGCTTATTATATTTGCAATGCATAAACAGTGATATGATCTCCTGTAAATAATTATACAGTTGTATATGTCCTTTTAAATTCAACTTAAAATGGTGCTCATTAGCCTTTACACTTTATTTATCCTGTACTTTGTCTATTTGAGCATTCACATTGCATTGGTTGGATATATTTTGCTATATGCGGTCACTGACCAAGCTATTATTCTCCTGGTCCCTGATTCATGTTGGGCAATGGCAAGAAACGGTAACATTATAAGCGCCTTCTTCACAGAGAAGAGGGTAGGATCAAAAACTGATTAGAACGAAAATTGTTTCTATGTTATTTTTAGACAATTTGGCAGTTGGTTTGAGGTTTCTTTTACATTGCAGGATAAATACAATATAGTATATTTTCGGAATGTATATATGTAGCCTTACGGCATAATTTCATTGAATATATCAAGTGTTAATGATAGCTTTCATGTTTAAGAATAGTTTTAGCAGAATAACTTCACGTGGACAATTATTCTTTAATTCTTTAATGATTTAATATTGGTGTATTGTCTAGAATTTAGTAACAAATTATTTTCTAATAGCTGGTGTTATGTAAATGTAATCTACATTAGATGTTAAATGTCCAATTAAAGGGAAATAACATCTTCTTCCATCAATAAATCATAAATATTTATTTTTAATTTCATTTAATGCTACGCGTTGGTAGCATGAAAAAAATATTAACATTATTAACCAGCTAATTTTTTTAATAGAAATGTACATATAACCATTGATGTTTTATTAATTTGCAAATTGCTCATATTGCCTTTTAAAACAATCATGACAAATTTAAAACCGCATCGGTGGCGTAATGGCTAGCGTGCTCGCCTCGATTGCGGTATATCGTGGGTACGAGCCCCGGTCTGATGAAACCAAAGACTATAAAATAGGCATTTGTCGCTTCTCTACTAAGCACACAGCAAAAAAGAGAGAAAGAGCAAAGACTGGTCGTCTCGTAATCAGAATAAAGTGTCCAAGTGGAGCGACATGTCTATCCGCGGACTGTTGTTTCAATGAGCTAGCACTTAAAAAATCCAAATCAGCGTGTTGGTCTAGAACAAAGGGGACCTCATCATCACCTCATTGAAAATTAACTTGTTCTTGCCATGATATAGCTGAACAATTGATAAATTGGTGTTAAACAACAATCACTCACTCACTCACTCACTCACTGAAAAACTTAAAAATCAATAAGCATTTACCTGACATTTTAAAACATTTCAATTCCTGGTTTAAGGATACATTGAAAATGTTAATACAAGAACTAAATATAGTTAATAATTATATACAATTTATATTTTATAGTTACTTTCGTAACTGTGTTGCATCTAACATAGTCATGTTTACTACAATTACTTAACATGACTCTAGACCATCACACATTCTGCTGACTAGAAGCAATTTACTTTTTCTGTATCCTTTCTGCAGCATTGCTAACAGAGAAGAAACAAGTACCCGTTGGATGCGATTCTATGGTACCTTAGAAGCAGGAACTGCTTATTCTTCGCGAGACATGCATTCTTTCCCGCTTATTTTGTAGGGATCTTTCATGTTTTTTTTATGTTTTTGTGTTGTGTTGTGTTTCCTCTTTGTTTGTCTTCTTCTTGTGTCTTGTGTACTCAATGTTTCCTATGTCTCTCGATTGTTTGTCTTCTTCTTGTGTCTTGTGTACTCAATGTTTCCTATGTCTCTCGATTGTTTGTCTTCTTCTTGTGTCTTGTGTACTCAATGTTTCCTATGTCTCTCGATTGTTTGTCTTCTTCTTGTGTCTTGTGTACTCAATGTTTCCTATGTCTCTCGATTGTTTGTCTTCTTCTTGTGTCTTGTGTACTCAATGTTTCCTATGTCTCTCGATTGTTTGTCTTCTTCTTGTGTCTTGTGTACTCAATGTTTCCTATGTCTCTCGATTGTTTGTCTTCTTCTTGTGTCTTGTGTACTCAATGTTTCCTATGTCTCTCGATTGTTTGTCTTCTTCTTGTGTCTTGTGTACTCAATGTTTCCTATGTCTCTCGATTGTTTGTCTTCTTCTTGTGTCTTGTGTACTCAATGTTTCCTATGTCTCTCGATTGATTGTTTAACATCCTGAAGCAGCCAAGTACATCGTGAGGCACACTGAAGGGTGTTAAAACCTCCATATCTAAGGATAGGAACGTAGATAACGAGTTTATCCCCGGTTATAGTAAAAAATAAGACATTTTGGACCCCGGCGGCCCACGTAAAAGTAACGTTTTCGTTGTTCATGGAAAGAATAAGTAAAAAATATGAAAGTTTCGAGTTTATTTTACCCGATGTAGCACCCTACAGTTGATCAAAGTAACAGCTTTATATTCAATATATAGCCAAAATTAACTAATTTTGATTTTGCAGTGCAACGTCGCGAGCTTTAACGTCATATTATCCCCGTTTTGAAAATTAAAACAACATTTGATTGGTTAATGGCTAGTTACACCCGGTAATATGGCCTAGCAACACCCGGGAATATGGGTTTTTTATTCCCGGGGTTTTATCCAATCAAAAGCTGCTATAATTTTCAAACCGGGAATAAAGATTTTTATCTAACATTATATACGTTTTCCGTTGAAATTAACGAAAGTCGCCTGTCTGATACAAGGTGTCTGATATAAGATGTTGTATCACCACACTTGGTGATAAAAGAATGGCGCGACGTTGCACGAGACGTTCTCTGCAGAACTACTTTGACATGACGTCATATCATTGGAATGTGAGACAAAACACAGTAAAACCTGACGTTGGTGAATGAACGGAAAAAATAACGTGACGTCATACACAAAATGTAATCTCCCTCAGAGTATTGTACACATTTTAATTCATCCCTTGCTATTTGTTTAAAATTCGTTTTTATTAAAATGTTAGATACACTTATTACATACATACTCATAGTGTGGTGGTACAAGACTGTGTATCAGGTCTTGTCTGTTGCGTGAACTAACCGCATCACAACTCGTCTCGTCGCTTTCGCGACTCGTAGTGATACTGGTTCACACAACAGACTCGACCTGATAGAAAATCTTGTACCACCACACTATGTATGTAATGGGTATATATCTACATATTCAATCCGTAGCTATCATCACTACAATTTGAGGGTTCGAGTATCGCTCTTGGCGAGACTTGCGCGATATACCTTTGTTATAAAGAGAGTTAAAACAAGCCGGCTTTCTCTGGATATTCAAGTGTCATTAAATTGAAACACTGTAGGAAGGGACGTTAATATGTTGAAACAAGTAATATCTCTCAGTGGAACTATATATTTATCAGTGGACCAGTGATATAATACTTCAGTGTAATATGTTTTAGTGATGAAGCACTATAGTTACACAGTTTATGGTGACGTTCTTGTACAAAGCCGACATTTTCATCATCCAATAAACAATAATAATGTGTTGTTCCCATGATGGAGCTACTATATTGTATTGTGTTTTTGCTTTGTTTTTCTTCGTCTTGTGTACCCTATGTTGCCAGTTTCTATGGATTGTCCATTTTTGATTGTCCATTTTTGATTGGCCCTTCTTTAACCTTTATTCTCTACTAATTATTCATGTGACGTTAGCAACAATTACTGACTCCCTATTGGTTTATTATATAGAAATTAAGTCTGTATTGCTGTCCTGGATACGGCTTCCTTATAATTTCATTTCCTGATGAAATTTTAAATTGATTTACCGATAATTAGTTATCTCGTTGTGCTTTTTCCCGGTGTTCATCAGCATTGAGTACAGAATATAAAATATGTAATGCTGTTATATAGCTGACGTCTAGTGCAGCAGGAACTGCCTACACTTTTGGGGCATCTGGGTTCACTTCCGGTTTTCTATGGGGTTCATATTGTTTGATCCTTGGTGCTCTGTGTAATGTTTTGTAGATCATTGTTTGTCCGTATTCTTTTAACCACTGTATTGTTTTCTGTTGACAATTGTATTGTCTGGCCGTCATTTTGCGGGTTCTGATTTCGCCTTTCATATCATCCAATTTTTCTTTCTTTTCTTAGTTTGCAAATGAATTATTCTTTATATTAAAATTAGAGCACACATGGGTAATCTTTTGTAGCTTAAGCGACAATACAACAGGAGTAGTATTATGTAAATGTGCATTTATCACATTTAAGCCTTTATTATACACATACAGAAGTATATTTATATATTAGATTTGATGAATATATATATATATATATATATATATACGTCTGAAAATTAAACCAAACAGTGTTAGAATTAGATTTTAGAGCTGTCAAATTTTTGTTCTTCCCTCGACGGGATTTGAACCCACACCATTGTTACACTGCAGCACCATTCGCTTAGCCTTACGTCCAGCGCCCTAGACCACTCGACTACATCCACTCATATATATGTTTGTTCTACTTTGGTTTTACAAATGTTAATGTAGTACACTTATTTGTTATTTGCTTAAACCTTAATTAAATTTAAGTGTCAATTAAAGCTTAATTTACACTTAAAATTACTTGAAGTGGACATGAAATTAATTTACACTTAAGGTTTAATTGAGACTTAAATTTGATTGACCTTTGTGTAACCCGGGCTTGGGTTTTAAATGTTAATCCTAGTATGTAATATAATTGTATAATGTTTATCTGTTATGATTAGTTTTTCATTTGTAATAAATTAATAATCCTGAACGTTGTTTTTATTGTATGCACAATAGCTTTATATAGTCAACCATCGTTGTGTCAACGTAACCGGGTTTTCTAGTTAGTAGAACAAAATTACTATACACGGCCCAGCTATTCCGTAGAAAAAGAGATATTGAACCAATAGTTCTTAGCGGTTAAATTGCAATCATCACTTCGAAAGTTTTACGGTCGCCACCATGTATTGGGTAACAATTACGGAATATCTGCATCACAAACTCCGTCCTTTCCTCGTTCAAATTAACCTGTTAATATTTTGTACAAATTACGCCTTTTCATATCCAGCTCATTGATGACGTTATTTATAGTATGACATAATCTGTTTTCTTTTCCATCTTGTAAATAATCTCGTCTTTAGGAAACCCTTTCTATACACAAAGTTATATCGTAATCACAAAGATGCCCAGACCTTGGTTTATTGAGTACAAGCAAACAATACAAAAAATAAATGCAGGGTGGAAATGTAAAGCAGTCATAAAATGAGTTAGTGTTATGGTTTTTAATGCCACTTTAAACAATATTCCAGTTCTCTCGTGGTGGCCAGTTTATGGTGGAGGAAACCGGAATACCCGGAATAATCCACCGACCCGGCGCAAGTCACTGACAAACTTAATTACATAATATTGTATCGAGTACACCTCGCCATGAACGATGTTCGAACTCATAACATTAGTGGTGATAGGCAGTGCTTGCATAGGTAGTTGTACATTCAACTACCACACGACCACGACTGCTCCTATGTGTTCTCATAATAAAACAAATCTCTGTCAATATATTTCCTGGTGGTTCATGTTCAAGATGCAGCTTGAGATGACAAATTCATTATTAATTTTCAATCTTTGTATTATATTTTAGCGATATTGTTTTAACAAAGTAGAGGTTCGAATCGAATTAATAAGTATAATTTGTTGAAGAGAAATCATACATTAATCCATTTAAATGCATACCTGTGATCACTAATGAACCAGTTATTTATTGTCATACCACTATTTTATATTGAAATTAAAACTATCATCCAAATTGAAATGATGATCAACCGCATTGGTGCTGGTGCTTTAAAGATTATCATGCTCGCCTAGAATACGGTAGATAGTGGATTAGAGTCCCATCGGGTTCAAACCAAGACCATGATATTGGTTTGTGTTGCTTATGCTTTCAGCATGCAGTGTTAAGGATTAAGAGCAAAGACTACTAGGCTCAGAATCAGAATATGTGTCAAAGTGGAGCGACATGTCTACCCGTGGAGTGGACTGTTGTTTCCATGAGCTAGCACTATACAGATACAATTAAATGGGTTGGACAAGTAAAAAGCAGACACCAGCATCATCTCATCCAATGTAGCTTGTTCTCGCCATGATAAAGCGGGATTAAAATTGTTCATGTGGCTGTACACAACAAGCACTCACTCACTATTTGTATATGCGCTTGTGGTGATCTACAAATAACACAGATATTTGTTATAAGTAAGCAGATAATTTTACATCACTTTGCTCTTGGCAAAACAAGGGCTATGCCCAGCACATAACACCCTCAACTAAAGGCAGTATGTTTATATGACCACACTCTGGAAAAAAATATCACACTCTGGAAAAAGAATATCACCCTCGACTTCGTCTCGGGTGATATTCTTTTTCCAGAGTGTGATATGTTATCCCTCGTGGGGTAATCTACCAAAACATCCTCAACTAAAGGCAGTATGTTTACGATGCATTACGTCTTAAGGCATTTGAGTAAAGTATCTCCAAAAATTCCATTTCTACAAGCTTAGTAGACAAATGTTAAGGTTGTTCTTAAACAACTGCAAAAGAAACGATTGCTCTATGGAAGCTATATGCGACCACTTTCCGTTTGCGCGCTTTCTCCTTTTTTCCTTTTAATTTTCACAAAGAGAAAACGCTAAATAATTTCATTTTGCTTTTTCGTGTTTTCGATTTCATGTTGAGCTTTTATTTATTTTTGGCGTTTTCGTTTTGTACAAATAAAAAGTGTAAACACAAAAACACGTAATGAATTGAATACGACTTCCTAAGTAAACTGAATTTGTAAAGCATTTAGATGATTTACTCTCTTTCCACTTGGTAAGCCACTGAAGTCCACCTCAAACAAATATAGGAATAAGTCGATCAGAGTGCGATTACATCTAGTGTCTATTTCCAACATAAAAACATCAAACCCTTCGTCTTCTACACAACAGGATTCGACCGACTATATATGTAAATACTTACATTGCCTCTATTGTATTAGAAATTCCAGAAGGCATTTCAGAAGTAATTGCTGTCAAATTGGCATATTGACAATCCACTGCGATATTGTCACAGATTCAAGCACTGGGACAAGTATAAGAAACATTGATACAGGAAAGCAAAACGACAACAGCACACATTAGTTTCATTAGGTATATCTTCTCTGAAATGGTATTATAGCTGCAAGTTGAATTGGTAAAATAGATGAATTTGAGCGCCTAAGACAAATTTAATCTTGCCATGATACCTGCACTAAGCCAGGAAAGCGCGCGGTGTTTTTTATGACGTTGGAAATCCAGGTCCTGACTTTGGGCCTACACAAGAATATGGCGCGATTTAACGATTAATGGGATCCCACCCCTCCCCTCTTGAAAACTGGATCTCCAACGGGATGGAACATTTACTATACTAATATAATTACTAGGTGGACCAACTAGTTGCACTAGCAGATTGTCTATATTTTAGCAAAATAAACCTGTCTCAAAGAGTAAACTATGATTGCTAAAAATCATAGCCTATGCGAATCAGATTTATTAAGGGTTTTACAGGTCATATTTTTTTATGGTAAATATCCTTTTTGATCATATTTCTGCATGTATAATTATATTTATATGCAAGATCAGCATAGCGGTAATACAATTTTGTGAAAGTTTTCAATAATTGATGAAAATGGTATCCTTGGTGTAAAAGTTTTTCCGTTATTATGAGATTGCGGTCATTGATGTCAAACACATTATTACAAATACGTGGAAAACGAACTAAATGAGAAATGTAAAGACCATATGATGGGAACGTCATCATCCAAAAAAAAGAAAATTGACGATAGGAAAAGAAAAATCGTCTCTTTTGTCGTAAACGCGTGTTAAGATGTTTAAATTCAAAAAGCGACATGAGCTTATAATGTTTGCCTTATCCAACGTAAGTTCTTTGACATAGATGTGCTTAGCAAGCGTAAGAGAATTGGAATTGCTTACAGTTATGATATCATCTTAGTATCTACAGTTATTGTTGAATACTTTAATAAGTGAGTGCCAAGACGGGTCTTCTTTTACTTTCAAAATATGTGTTGTTGTGAGTATAGTACTATCATATTGAAGTAGGGACCGTCGTGGTCGTGATCACATTGTAGTTGGATTTACAACTGCCTATGCAGTCATTGCCTATCACCACTATTGTGAGTTCGAATCCCGCTCAGGCGAGGTGTAATCCATACAGCATTATTTAATAAAGTTTGTCAGTTTTAATATATTGATGGTAATATGGGGGAAAGTATCATTATAATTTTTTTTGGAATGACTTATTTTTCGATTTCTAATTACTCGCTGTAAGCATATTTATATCAACAATTTTTAAATACTTTAGCATTGTGTTTAAATAGAAACAGTTTCTCAACCCAAAGAGCTGCACATACAATTACGGAATCATCAATCAAACTAGTCAATACTACACGGAAGACTGCATGTGCTATATATCTCTAAATATGGAGACTCGTATGCATTATTTTCTCAGGACAAGGATGCTCACATGTGTTATTTCTCCGAATATAAAGAACCGGATATGGAGGCGCACATGAATTATTTCTGCGCTTACGTTGTGTTATTTCACCACTCCCGGAGACTCTATGATTTCTTTTTAAAAACAGGACTGAAAGTGTTGTGAAAAAAAATCGAGGATCACCTGTGACTAAAAGAAAATAGACAGGAGCAGAGTATGAATAAACTTTATTCCAACATGTTGCTAAAATTGAACAACAGAAATAAATGAAAGTAAAACATACAAAGTAAGAGGTAATTAACAATACTTAAGTCAACAAGTTTTGGCACAACCGGTATTTAAAAGACTAAATTGTCTTCAACAAAAACAAAGCACAAAAAAAAGACAGGACCAGCCAAAAGGAGAACAATGTTAGTCTCAAATAACAGGTGAAAATGCTCGATTTGTTTTTACTTCATAGCCCATCCTTCACCCCGACCCCCATAATAATGAACACATTCACGGCCAATTCACCACTAATTCTTATAAAAGTATATCGAGACCCTATGGTACCGCGGTAGTTAAGTTTATAAAATGGTTGAAGTAGCACGTGAATACAAGGTATCATAGAACCCGCGGTAACATAGGATCTGACTATACATTAAAATGTGAAGCGGTATTAAGACTAGATCGTATATCTAACATAAACAAGCACACATGTTTTACGTTTCTTTTCATTTTTAGCCCCAACCCGACTTTTCGGTACAGGGGCATATAAATAATATTAAAAAAGAATTTACATAAGCGATTGAGAATGATGAAACTAAATTTAGGTACCGAGTTTCATTTATCTGCCAGAGGCAAGGTGTACGTGAAAGCAAAGTGTTCATGCATGGTACCATGGAGACAGTGGACATCCACTTGTGCTTGACAATAATCCACGCAGTCCATATACAGCAATGGTCTACTCCCTCAATAAAAAATTGCTTAAAACCACTAAGTTCAATATTTGACCTGAAAATAATATTTTGTCTTTTAAGCTGCACGAAAACTATTCAACATCGGTACAACACAAATATATCAGGATTCATATAAGTATTCCTCGCAAGTCAATGTTATAGCATTCATTGTCGGTACAACACAAATATATCAGGATTCATATAATCATTCCTCGCAAGTCAATGTTATAGCATTCATCATCGGTACAACACAAATATATCAGGATTCATATAATCATTCCTCGCAAGTCAATGTTATAGCATTCATTGTCGGTACAACACAAATATATCAGGATTCATATAATCATTCCTCGCAAGTCAATGTTATAGCATTCATCATCGGTACAACACAAATATATCAGGATTCATATAAGCATTCCTCGCAAGTCAATGTTATAGCATTCATTGTCGATTTTTCATCACTATTCTATAATTTCTTTTTCTATATGAAATTTGTGGTGTGGTTGTTGTCAAAAAGGCAAATACCAATTTTCTATTTAATGGTTTTGTTCGGACTAGAACGCATACTTGCGAACTTCCGCGTTCGAAGCAATTAAACTTTTACAGACTAATACAATACTAAACTTAGAAAACAGAAAATATTCCAACTACTTCAAGACACTTTTTGAAATATTACCTGCATTTCATTAATAAAATATCCGAATGCAAACCATATATTACATTTTGTGTTTTTTTTCTTCACGTGTGTAGGATTGAAGTAAAGATTTTGTAGGAGACTTAAAAGAATACAAATAGTATTGCTCAGAGTCTACAAAATAGAAAAAAAAATAGAAACAGTTGGACTTGCGGTAAGTCTGTGGTTTTCTGTTGGTACTCACCTAACCCTAACCCTAACCCTAACCCTAACCCTAACCCCTAACCCTAACCCTAACCCTAACCCTAACCCCTAACCCTAACCCTAACCCTAACCCCTAACCCTAACCCTAACCCCTAACCCTAACCCTAACCCTAACCCTAACCCTAAACCCTAACCCTAACCCTAACCCTAACCCTAACCCTAACCCCTAACCCTAACCCTAACCCTAACCCTAACCCTAACCAGTTTCACCCACCAATAAAACTGACCGTCATGATATAACTGAAATATTGTTGAAAGTGGCGTTAAGCACAATAACCCTAAACCTAACCCATTTGGAGTCAGGATAAGCAATACGTGGAAACAGATTTCATTTCTATATGACTGAGACTATTATATAATAATGATACCATTTATCATATAGTGAAGTGTAACCAAATGTGTAGTTACGATACGTTGACTTTTTATTTTTTGTTTTTTTCCTACATTTTAATGTCACCGTTTAAAAAACATTTATTTTAACATCGTGTATGCACGGTATGCATAGCAATTATGGTTGATGAAAATATTCTTTCTACACATCACATCACCTTTTCTAAATATATTACCCTTGACAAATATTATTATGTGATTTGAATATCGTATTTATTTCATTTCATTTGTCAAATCAAAACATGTTAAGGCTTGTGAATTTGTTTCAAGGTCATTTAAAAAGTAGGCCGTTTTTATAATTTTGTGTGGATATAATTCTAATCTTTGAATCTTATATAGGAAACTTGCCAAATCTTGAATTATGATATAGACTAACCTATTTAAATTTTAGACAAGAAGTCAGATTCTCAGAAAACGGTACTTATTGGTAATTTTAATTCCATATTTCTGTTAAGAAGGGTTGGAAGATACCACATGGGTAATCTGAATCCGTAAATCGAAGAAGGACAGACAACACAATGGTAAAACAAACTGCCATTTTGCCCGAAGAACCATGAACTATTTGTTATATTATACTCAATATAAGCAATTTCAAAGTACTTTGTACAACTAAAATGTATATGCACCCTTCCAAAAGACCTATAACTGCTAGTGGAATTTGATATCCAAAACCTATCCATGTTGTAGTTGAAATACATGTATTTGTCTTCTGCCTGATCAATACACACCTATGCATTACCAATAATACTTTTATTTACAGAAGAGCACTAATGGCGGTCATGTTTACCGTTCTACTCTAGAGCCCCTGTAACCACTTCCTATATTTAAACCAAACATGTATGCTGTGAAAAGTTTTTTTTTCTTTTTTTTTCATTTTTTCTGTTTTCCTTGACAAAGGCACATGGTCATTTACTCCACAGACTTTCATTTTATCAAATCCAATTGGTGTGTATTATGAATATGTCGTGTTTTATACACACAGGTATTTGAATTGTATGCAGAAATGCTGATAATAAACATAAATCAAACTTGAACTTTTAATTAACAACAAATACAATATAACAGAAACAATCAAGGAAATGTCCCAAATCACATCACTGAAATTTGCATTGCAGTCTTTGAAAACAAAAGACGGTTTTTCATGCAGATGTGTTTGCAGGGGCGGATCCAGGATTACCGCTCTTGGTAAAATATTCGGCATAAAGTGCCAACCCGTGGTAAAAACAATATAAATATATGGCTACCGGTAATTATTTCGATTCTAATAGGACATTTA
Source organism: Bathymodiolus brooksi (assembly GCA_963680875.1). Taxonomy (NCBI): domain Eukaryota; kingdom Metazoa; phylum Mollusca; class Bivalvia; order Mytilida; family Modiolidae; genus Bathymodiolus; species Bathymodiolus brooksi. Next base: position 103,166,091 of record OY804580.1, read on the forward strand.
CGGAACATTTTCAAATCGAAGCAGCCTAGGTCATCCAGTGTTTTTGGCTGTTCCGTAATTGAACCGACTGAAATGTTACAATAATATTCCGTTTTTTCCAAAGATGTTTGAAATGACAACCGAAAAGGTGTTTCATGCCGATGACAAATATGTTTTGAGATTACTAAATGTTGTCATTCATGAACATCAATTCAAAAGAAAGGGAAAATACTACTAATTCCACTTCGACAAGGAGGCGTACACGAAGCCAAAAAAACGTCAGGATCTTTATGTTCTAAACTGGAAGTCTTCATATGACGTCATGTTGCTTACGTGCCAAAATCGTCAACAACATTTCGCGGAATTTTAATTTGTGTGATTTTTAGGCCCAGGGATATGCAATAATACTGTATGTTATTCGGGATCTTCGCAAGGGATGTGGGTTTATATTCTCTGTCTGTTTTCTATATCGCCTGAGCCGATTTCCAATGCACGAATGATTAGTTATTTTGTGTATTGCAGGGGACTGTCATGGAACAGCCGCTTATAAAGCACAGACGACGTCTATCTATGACGTAATCGGTCATAGATAAATATTATTTTTACCACGGGTTTGGACTCATATACAATTGATGACTTTCGATGAGGTGAATACAAGGATTGATCAAGCCATGAAACCTGATATTCACCGAGGCATCCTTGTATTCACCGAAATTGAAAGTCATTAACCGTTTTATTATATGACATTAAATCAAATTTGAATTAACACCAAACAGCGCCGACTTTGTTCCCCAGACACCCCTATCTGCCCAACGTCCAACGTCTGCCTTTATTAATTTAATTGTGTTCCGAAGGTAATTAGTAAGAACGCATCAGATTGGTCAATGTTGCCGAGAGACGTAAAATTTGATTGGACCGTGGAATTCTGGAATATATATTTCTATTTTTAGCCCAAATTGGGGTGACATTACAGTCCACACTACCTATGAGCTAATTGAAGCTCATTTGAGGTTGACATCACACGTACGCATTACTTTTCAAGTTGATTTCAGCCAATTAGAAACTAGAAAAAGTTCAATCATATAATAAAAGCGTTTGAATGACGTCATATTAGAATTAGTCTTTCAAACGCTTTGAGTCCAAACCCGTGGTAAAAATAATATTTATCTTTACCACGGGTTTGGACTCAAAGCGTTTGAAGGACTTAAGATGGCGGCAGGTGTAAACAGGTAGATAGAAGGGTCCGATTTTTTTCTCTGAAATGTCATATTGTGAGATGATATACGATACCAATTTTATTTGAAGGATTGTGGAAAAGTTTCTCTGAAAGTATGTGTGACTTTATATCTTCTTTAAATTGATATTAAGAAAGAGATATTTCAATAGTAAAATTTTCTTTATTGTCGTCGATACTGAGTTGAGATCTACTCACCATTGTAAACAAACTTGTGTGTACAACTGTTATATATTTTAAAATGGCTACGCCGTCAAATGTAAACAAAACAATAAATGATGAAAAGATTACTCCTGATGCAAAACGAGTAAAATTGTTTCTGGGCCCGATGGTGAAAAAATGGATTCGATAAACGAATCACAACAGCCACAACCCGAAAGTCTTGATACCCAGCATAAAAAATGCTATTTCAAATCCTGAATTTTTTAGCATGATGTCTACGTTGCTGACAAAATCTATAGAAAGTTCAATAAAAACTGCTATATCCGAGGCCACTGTGGGTCTTCACAAAAAAATCGAAACACAAGAGAAAGAAATTTCCGATTTGAAAGCTGAAATTTAAAGCAGTCAGATAAAAATTGAAAACAGACGATTAAATGATAATGTCTTTGATCTCATGGTGGATATTGAGGAGCTAGAGCAATATGGTCGACGAAATTCTCTTCGATTTCATAATGTACCGATTACCAAAGAGGAACTGAATAAAACTGATGATAAGATAGTTGATATTTGTAAACAACACCTAAAGATAGACATAACCCCAGATGATATCAACAGGTCTCATATAATCGGTAAAATCCACCATGAAGGTTCTTGCCAGCTTATTTGTCGCTTCCGTAACTGGAAGATAAAGAATCAAATTTTTAAACAAAAGAAACAGCTGAAATCGAACGCTAACAAAATTTATATCACCGAAGATCTAACAAGATACAGACAACAACTTGTATCCAAAATACAAATAGCGAGAAAGGAGAGAAGAATAGATTCCTTCTGGACAAATGATGGGCGAATTTTTCTTAAGAAAACATCAAACTCACCAATTATGATAAAATGCGTCGAAGATATTTACGCTACAATAAACAATTAAATATATACCACAGTCTTTAATCTATTACAAGTCTATCTTTTAATTACACAATGGAATGAACTGTTTTCCAAAATAAAAATAAAAATGTTTTGTATTTAAAGAATGTGATACTTTTTATACATGTTGTATCATTATTTATTTATTTATTTATTTTTGGTGTTCGTTTGAAATAAATATTGATTATAGCCCAATATTTGTATAATGATAATAAAAAAAAAAAAAAAAATTTTGTTTCAGAAAAAAAATGACCTTTAACCCAAAAATAATGCAACTTTTGTTTAAATTATTCATTGTCTATTTGTTGTACAGTATTCATTTATCCAAATCTGTATGTTTTTTTATTCACATTTACTTTTTTGTTGAGATTTTGTTTCGGTGGTTTATTTGTATACAGTATTTAACCTTTGTTTGTCCGATAGCACGAGCGTGTATTCAATTATTGATTGATCGAGACCTGATGGAAATGATTGATCCCGGTTAATGTAACAGTATTTAAAAATGTCAGGTGATTACATGTCACACAGAGTCTCGATCGGTATATTTTATTCACGAGTGTATTCTATTGTGAGAAAGAAAATGTTTTTTATGACAAAATTTAAACCTTTTTGTTATAATTTAAATTTATTGTTTCATGCATCTTGTAATCTTGTCGTTCATATTGTTATGAATTATTTGCTCAAATCGTTTTATACAAATTTATCTTTCACAATGATCCTGTTGATTTTAATTATGTTAGATAACGATATTGCTGAAAATCCAGACCCTTTCTCTGATGAAATCTCTATCTTTCATGTAAATGCTAGAAGTGTTAGGAAAAAGCTTGACTATATAGAATCTGTTGGATTTGACTCCTCAGTGATATGCATAACAGAAAGTCATTTAGATGACAAGGTGTTAGATGATGATATAAAGTTAGATGGATACTATGATAAACCCTTTAGAAAGGATAGAAACTGTTTTGGTGGTGGTGTACTTGTATATGTATCAACGACTTTAAAAGTAAAACGGCGAATTGATTTAGAATACGATAATCACGAATGTATATGGTTACAGTTAGATTTTTCGAATAAATCTGTATTAATCTGTATAGTTTATCGGACACAAGGGGCAATTAATCCATTTTGGCGCGATTTTCAACACTCTATTGAGCAATCATTTAATTTTACCCAACATGTAGTAGTAACCGGTGATCTGAATGTAGACTTATTGCATGAAAAAAACCATGTACTTAACGATATTATACAGTTATATAACTTGACAAATTTGGTCAAGGAACCTACAAGAATTGACATAATTTCTGGAATCGAAACTTTACTGGACCTAGTTCTTGTTTCTGATGATTGTGACTGTAGGTTTGTTGAAGTTATTGATATAGATAAAACTATCAGTGATCATAAGGCAACAAAATTATATCTAAAAATCCCAGATGTGATACATAAATCTTATCAACGTTTGGTTTGGATATACAAGAAAGGCGATTTCGTGAAACTTAATAATCTGATTTCTCAATTTGATTGGTATAAGTTGTTGTCTAATTGTACACAAAATATAAACATGATGTGTGTGCGATTTACAGAAAAATATTTAGAGTTTGCCCGAGAGTGTATCCCAACAAAAACAATTACAATACGCGACCGTGATAAACCGTGGTTTAATTCTGGTATTAAAAGAGAAATGAAAATTCGCGATTCTCTTCATAAAAAAATGCGCAAACAGCCGAATATTAATAACATATGCAAATATAAGGTTCAAAGGAATAAAGTTAATAACATGATTATCCATGCAAAGCAACAGTTTTTTCTTAATTCAAACGACTTTCTTGACGAGAATTCGTCAGATCCTAAATTATTTTGGTCTCTTGTTAAAAAGCTAATGGGTAATGTTGGTCGTAGTTGTACGATGCCACCCCTTTTAGATACAGAAAATGATATTTTATATGTCGATGATATTGATAAGTGCAACCTCCTAAACAGTTTCTTTTGTTCCATATCAAATTTGGATGATAATAACTGTAATCCACCTAACTTAGAGTTGAGAACAAATTCAAAGTTAGCCATTATAGAATTTACAATTAAGGAAATTTCAGATATATTAAAGTCCCTAAATATAAAAAAAGCCTCCGGGCACGATTTGATTAGTCATCATATGTTAAAAAACACAGCCAATACTGTTAGTATACCTTTAAAAATTATATTTAATTATTCCATACAAACTTCTACTTTTCCAGACCATTGGAAATTAGCTAAAGTTATGTCATTATTTAAAAATGGAAACAAGTCCTTAGTATCCAACTATCGACCTATATCCCTACTTAGCTGTGTGGGAAAAACATTTGAAAGAGTGGTTTTCAAGCATGTATCTAATTATTTTTTAGACAACAAACTGTTATGTAAATATCAATCAGGTTTTGTACCAGGATGTTCAACAGTACATCAGTTAATTGAAATATTTCATAAAATATGTATATCTCTAGATAAAAAAGAATTTTTTTGTTCAGTTTTTTTGTGATATATCTAAGGCATTCGATAGAGTGTGGCATAAAGGTCTTACTGAAAAGTTAAAATCTTATGATTTAAGTGAAGGTTTAGTTAAATGGTTTCAAGATTATATTTCTAATAGGAAACAAATTGTGTTCATTAATAATTCAGAGTCACGGATAGGGTTACTTAAAGCTGGTGTTCCTCAGGGTTCAGTGTTGGGCCCTTTACTTTTTCTGATATACATCAATGATATTTCTGATAATTTATCTAGCTTGTTAAGACTATTTGCAGACGATACTTCATTATCCTATTCATCAACTAACCTACTTCAAATTGAAAGAAAATTAAATTCTGATATAAATATATTAAATACATGGGCTGAGACATGGTTGGTAAAATTTAATCCACAAAAGACAGAATTTGTCATCTTTAGTAATAAAAAAAATATAGACCAAGTAAACATTCTTTTTAATGGTGAGAATATTAAACAGGTAGAATATCATACTCATTTAGGTATTTGCCTTTCTAGTAACTGTAAATGGTGCTATCATATTAACAACATATGTCAAAGGGCGACCAAACGAATTCACATTTTACGAAAACTAAAATACTTATTAAGTAGATCCCATTTGAGTAAGATTTATAAAACATATATTTTACCTATATTAGAGTATGCTTGTGAACTGTGGGATGACTGTTGTATTCGTGATACCCAAAAATTAGAATGTTTGCAACTTGAAGCAACAAGGATTGTAACGGGTCTACCTATTTATTCTAGTGCTGAAAGTTTATATTTTGAAACTGGGTGGTCAAAATTGGAAGACCGTCGGAAGTCTAGGAAACTCAATTTATTTTATAAAATTGAAAATAATATGGCTCCCACATACTTATCTGACTGTTTGCCAACTACTATTGGAGAAACAGTAACATATAATCTCCGTAATAATGATGACTATCGCACTCAGAGGTGTCGTCTGCAAACTAGTTCCAAGTCTTTCTTTCCTTCCACTATAAAGTTGTGGAATTCCTTACCTGATAGTGTAAAATCTCTACCCACTTTTTCCAAATTTAAAAAAGCCATTCAGCCTGTCCAAATTCCGGTGGCTTCATTTTACAATATTGGCGATAGGAAAACTAACATAATACATACTAAGCTAAGACATAGATGTAGTGGCCTTAATGCCGATTTATATAGAGTAAATTTGAAGAATGATCCACGTTGTGTATGTGGTCATCTATTTGAGGATGCTATTCATTTTTTTCTTGAATGTCCACTTTATCAACACGATAGAACTTCTCTGTTTAACTATTTTAATAACATTGTTCCCATCTCTATAGAATATATACTCTTTGGATGTAACGTAATTAGTGAAGAATTGAATACTTTATTGTTCAAATCAGTGCAAAAATTTATTCGACAAACTTGTAGATTTAATAATTATTATCCCCAACCGTGATATTATCTCAACACAATTTATTAGTTTTATCCCCCCCCCCCTTTTTTTTCTGTTAAATATTAAAACAATATTTAATATGTATGCTTAGTTTGACATGATTTTGCTTAATTTACTAATTATAATTGATATAGCCTGTACATTTGCTGTCATTTGATTTGTTTTGTTTATGCTATTAATGTATTAGTATGGAGAGGGACTAGTAAGTTGTAAAAACTTGTTCCCAATCCAATTGTATATATATATTGACAATAAAATCATTATAAAGTAAAGAAGGACGTCATATTAGAATTAGTCTAATATGACGTCGTCTAATATGACGTCCTTCAAACGCTTTGAGTTTATTCTAATATGACGGCCTTCAAATGCTTCGAGTCCAAACCCGTGGTGAAAATAATATTTATCTATGACCGATTACGTCATAGATAGACGTCGTCTGTGCTTGTAAAGCGGCTGTTCCATGACACTCCCTTGTAAAAGATGCACAATGATAAGTATGCAATACACAAAATAAATAAACATTCGTGTATTGGAAATCGGCTCAGGCGATATAGAAAACAGACAGGTATTATAAACCCGTATCCCTTGCGAAGATCCAGAATAGCATATAGTATTCTTGCATATCCCTGGGTCTAAAAATCGCACAAATAAAAATTCCGCGAAATGTTGTTCATGACTTTGGTATATAAACAACATGACGTCATATGAAGACTTCCAGTTTAGAACGCAAAGATCCTGACGTTTGTTGGCTTTGTGTACGCCTCTTTGTCAATGTGGAATTTGCAGTATATTCCCTTTCTTTTGAATTGATGTTCATGAATGACAACATTTAGTAATCTCAAAACATATTTGTCATCGGCATTATAACACCTTTTCGGTTGTCATTCAAACATCTTTGGAAAAAACGGAATATTATTGTAACATTTCAGTCGGGTCAATTAACGGAACAACCAAATACACTGGATGACATAGGCCGTTTCGATTTGAAAATGTTCCGTAATTGTCCTATTAGAATCGAAATAATTACCGGTAGCATTATATTTATATTGTTTTTACCACGGGTTGTCACTTTATGCCTCCATCTTACCCCTTGCTACCGCTCGTGGTAAAATATTCGGCATAATGTGCCAACCCGTGGTAAAAACAATATAAATATATGGCTACTGGTAATTATTTCTTAATTACATATATATAATAGACCATCATTATATAGTGATATATATATATATATATATATATATATATATATACGTCTGAAAATTAAGCCAAACAGTGTTAGAATTAGATTTTTGAGCTGTCAAATATTTGTTCTTCCCTCGAGGGGACTGCAGCACCATTCGCTTATCCTTACGTCCAGCGCCCTAGACCACACGACCACATCCACTCCCTAAAAAAAGAGCTTCAATAATCGTAGTGTTACCTAGTTTCGTAAGGCAAATATAGAGATAGACGTAAGACATGTGTATAAGCGTGTGTAGATGGTACATTATATATTTTAATATTATAATTTGACAGCAATCTAGCTCAGCAATTTTTAATATATTGTATAGGATAATGAAGAATTCATTATAAAGTCACAGGAAATAAAGTATATTATACAAACGTCTAAGCAAGTGACAACCATACAATATATCTGTCCCACTGGATATACATATGAATTAACGTAAATATAGCAGTCAATATAATTATAATATACAACGTGTGTAATAATTGTATGCATATCATTACATAAATATGTGCCAAAATGTGACCGTATTTTCTTAATGTAAACAATAAATCTAAATATCAAATAAGGTAAGGACCGCCTCGGTAGTGTACTCAATGCGGAAAATTGTAGGTTCTATTCTCACTCGAGTCAAAGACTAAAATTGATAATTTCTGTTTTCGGATTCGGAGTCAATATAATGCGTCGTGTTTAACTGCTGACTGTTGTTTACGTCAGCTAGTACAATCAGATTGATCCCATCGTATAGATCATTTACAAAGTAGAAATGAACATCATATCAATATCAATGAAAAATGTAATTTATCTTAGATGGGAATACATTTTTTGGCGCTAAATAACAATTATTCACACACATAATAAACTTTCCCAGAATAGTCGCGAATGACCCAGCCAATTTTCACCTTTCAACCAATACTTTGCTTGCTTCTAGCTTTATTCTCGTCATTAGTTTTCATTTTATATATATATATATTGTATTACGTTTGTTTGTTTTTTAAGCCTTTTATTTTATATGCGTTGTAGCAAAATATTTTACTTTTCAAAAATCATAAAATGGTGTTCTCGCGCCGTCGTGGTCGTGATCGTCTGGTAGTTGGATTTACAACTACCTGTTCAATCAGTGCCTATCACCATTTAAGTTGTGAGTTTGAACAACATTATGTGATAAAGTTTGTCAGCAACTTGCGACAGGTCGGTGGTTTCTCCGGGTAACCGGTTGCCTCCATCAATAAAACTGACCGCCACGATATTACTGAAATATTGTTGAAAGTGGCGTTAAGCACCAAAAAGAAAGAAAGAAAAGAAAGTAAAATGGGGTTCTAGATTCATGTCTTGTCATCTGACACAAATTGAAAGGTTCTTGTGTGAGAATACTTTCAAATATGCCAGAGTAAAGCTTTTGACTGACAACTTGCATTGTTATCTAAACTTGTCAATAATTTATCATAGTTTTATCACTGTGTACATAGAACATATTTAAATGACATTTTAAAATGTTAATTATCGTCCAAAGGAGGGCACTCTTTAATTAAAACTTACACTATATATTTTAATTATGTAAATAAGAACACGATTTTCTTTGTTAAAATGTAAATAACATACCTGTACCAAGTAAGCAGCTGTACTCGATATTTTATCAGGATCACAAGGAAATCCTTATAGAGGTAAGTACATAAATAATATAAAGAAACATATTTGAGAAGGGGCCGTCGTGGCCGTGGTCGTATGGTAGTTTGTTTTACAACAATCATTGCCTATCACCGCTGATATAGTGAGTTCAGGGCGAAGTGTACAACATTATGTAAAAAAGTTTGTCAGTGAGTTGTGACAGGCTGGTGTTTTTCTCCGGGTCATCCGGTTTCCCCCACCAATAAAACTGACCGCCAGGATATAACTTAAATATTGTTGAAAGTGGCGTTAAACACCATCAAGCAAACAAGCAAACAAGCAATTTATTCAAGAAGGAGAAGCACACAAAATTTCAATTCATATAGACAAAAACAACCATAGTGGAACACGATATTTATCAAGAAACAATAGATTTGATATACTGACAATTTCATGACGAAACCTTTGGAGATACCAAAGGTGTAATCAGAAATCGTTAATCACAGAAAATACAATACAATGGCCAAAAGAGAAAGGACATAAAGATAAACAATGATGTATAAAAGCACTACACAGAAATCTAAAGATTGAGCTACACGAACTCCACAAAAATCCTGAGATGTTCCAGAAGGTAGACGGCTCCTGCTCCACTTTTGGCACCCACGTTTCCAGAAATTGAACATGGTTGGGAAGACATATTTACTATAGGATCTGTGAATACAGTTAGACAAAATCAAAGTGTCAACCAAAATTGTGACATGCGACAGATCGGTAGTTTCCTCTGGGTCATCCGATTTCCTCCACTAATAAAACTGACCGCCACGATATAACTAACATTGTTGAACGTGGCGCTAAACACCATCAAGCAAACAAACAATCAACCAAGAGTTGCCAATTCAGAAAACACAAGCAGCAATGGGAACATGACACAGGACGAAGTCAATGTAAGCAAAGAACACAGAAAATTAAAAGGATGAGCACTACATGCCCCGCCAACAAGCGTGGGTGCGTTACCCCTATTCAATTTACACTGCATATTTTGAACCATTATAGATTTCATGTTATCCTATGGCTAGGAACAACACTCTGAGACTTCTTAGTAGACATGCTTAACTGTTTCAACTGTATTACATGTAATTGTTTTCATAGCATTTCTATTTTTTCTACAGTATCATACAAACAATGGTTAAATGAAGAAGGATGTTTCTTGTATGTATTTTCAGCTTCATGTTTACAGTGGTGCTAGGTAAGTCTTTATATTATGTCAGTTTGGAATTCCCATACAATTACCCGAAAGCAACAAACGACCATACAAAATGTACAAAATAAGGAAATAAAAAGATGTGTTTTAATTATTGTTTCTTACTCTAGCATGTATGTTTTTCTTCATATCCTCAAGCTAAATTTATAGCAAACTCCACAGTCTATCTTATTAAAATTTTCAAATTTAAAAGTAAGTGAGCGGCCTATATTTACATTTTCATTTATAAAATTCCTTTCATACCAAACCTCATCCGTAGAATGCGTTCATGGCGAGGTGTACTCGATATAACATTATTTAATAAAGTTTGTCATTGACTTGCGACAGTTCGGTGGTTTTCTCCGGATACTCCGGTTTCCTCAACCTATAAAACTGACCGCCACGATATAGCCGAGATATTGTTGAAAGTAGGGTTAAGCACCATTAACAAACCAACCAAGCCATCCGTAGAGAGTGACAGATGGTTATTTCCTACCACGTAAAGACAAAATCAAATAATTTCCCGCAATGATAATCAGATTTGTTTTCAATGTGATAAGGAGCTTTGGTAATACCCAAACTAGAAGTTAAAATAAGTGCGAACGATTTATTAATTGATCACTGACAACCAAATGCAATACAAGCCATCATATAAAAGATGCAAAGCTAAGCCCATATATATAAGATGGGGGTATTAAGAAGGGTTTGAAGATACTAAAGGACTAACCAAAGTAGTCAATGGAAGTATTGACAATACACTTACCAAGCGAAAAAAAGCCGAAAAGACAAACAATGGTATAAACCACTTCAGAAAACACTAAACATTGTCAGACACAAATCCTACTTAAACTTAGGGTTAACTTAGGTGTTCTGGATGGGTCTACAGGGGTTAACTTAGGAGTTCTGGAGGGGTCTACAGGGGTTAACTTATGTGTTCTGGAGGGGTCTACAGGGTTAACTTAGGTGTTCTGGAGTGGTCTACAGGGGTTAACTTAGGAGTTCTGGAGGGGTCTACAGGGGTTAACTTAGGTGTTCTGGAGGGGTCTACAGGGTTAACTTAGGTGTTCTGGAGGGGTCTACAGGGGTTAACGTAGGTGTTCTGGAGGGGTCTACAGATTCTGCTCCATTAGTGGCTAATATGAAAAAAAATATCTAACAAAACAGCATCACCAATACTGACACAAAAAATAAATAACAAGCACAAGCAAGAAACAACATCAAGGGATTATCTTCAAGATATCTGTAAGAACAGTCTGAAGATACCAAAAGGGAAAATCAGAATCCGTAAATTGAAGAAAGAGAGGCAATACAATGGTCAAAATAAAACGGACAAAAGCACCAACAATGATTTAAAAAAAAAACACTACACAAAGAAAAGATCGAAAGTTTGAAATTAATTGACTAATGAAACAATTTAGAAAACCATATAAAGTGTGATGATTAACCAGAGCAGGTAAGAAATACACTGTTATGAACATCATCTTCCACCAATATGCAACTAGGGAGCAAACTAATAATAGTTTGATAAATTATTCACTCCATATAACACAAACCACAGAACAGTATCTTATCTGTACGTTTCATGTAGAACACTGTATTTCAGGCTGTAACGAACCATTAGATTTAGTATTTTTAGTGGATGGATCCGGTGGCGTGTCACCTTCTGACTTCATTCAAGAAAAGGCATTCATCTCATCACAGACTATGGAATATTATGTGTCATCTAAAAGAGTTAAAATTGCTGTTATACTTTACTCTGATATAGTTTGGGAGAATATTGATTTTAAAATGTCAGAAAATGACGAATTATTCGTAAGCAAAGTGTCCAGTATGTCGCAACCGTTTGGAGATTTATTCACTAACAATGCATTAAAGGGTGCAAAGAAACTGTTCAAAATAGAAGGGAGACCTGGAGTGAAGCGGGCAACAGTGTTGCTTACTACAGGACGTTCGAGTAGGCTCTGGGAGTCTTTCAGAGATGCAAGGCATTTAAGAAAGGACCATGTTGCTTTGTACGCAATAGGTGTTGGTAGTGGTGTGTCTAAAAACGAATTAATGGGTTTGACGAGTGACAGGAACAATGTTTTACTTGTTGACACGTTTAACACGCTGTTTTCTATGTCATCAAAGATACATGAATTAATTTGTCCAGGTAAACTATGTTAATTAATAAATTACCTGTCGTTTAATTTGCATGTAATAAGAAATTATAGCAACAAGACTTTTGACAAGATTAATACATAGTAAAATCTACATTATACATGTGAATATCAAAGTGAAATCTACAATAAACACGAAAATAAAATAATAATAAAAATGTTTGTTTCATCTGAAAAATAATTCGCCAATACAAACATTTGTTGATTTATCACAAACAAAGGTAAGATTACAAATTTATTTATTTATTCACCATCTAAAATACCACCTTGTAGAATATGGCAGACTTTGCCATTGTCGTATAAAGGGACTTTAGTCATATAAATCATATAGGTCAGTTGAAATAATACTTGAAAAATATGATCAGAAGTCAATTTCGGTTATAATACCATAGATATCATGACCTCATTGCTATGCAATCTTACACTAATTTTTTTTCAGGATACAAGGAGAGTTCTGGACCAGTATTTTCACATGCATCTATGTCTTTACTTAAACCTCAAATTGAATTATCAATTATCAGTAACATAGACAACAAAGGGTTATCTCCCTTATTGCCCCAGAGGACAAACCTTATTGACAATGTTGATGATGAAATATTAGATGTACAGAATAATAAAAGAAATCCTAGTAATGACAATGTCAAAAACTCGAATGAATATCATTCTGATGATTCGGTGAATATAACAGAGATATTATCAGATACAAATCTTACCGGACATGGCCGTGTTAATCTTAATGACAATGTCAAAAACTCGAACGAATATCATTCTGATGATTCGGTGAATATAAAAGAGGTATTATCAGATACAAATCTTACCGGACATGGCCGTGTTAATCTTACTCAATCTGATGTTTCCGGTCACGTGTTTTATAATGATGTAAAGGAAAATCCTACTAACTACCAACGAGCCGAAAATGATCTTAATTTGTCAAAGATAAGAACACTTGAAAAAGTAAATAGCAAAGAAGTGAGTAAGGAGGAAAATAACTTATATCAGAAAAAAACACCCAGTTTTCACAATGTTGCCAATGTTGCAAAGACACAGGATTGGATAAAGACCTCTGTGCTAGAACAATCAATTAAGCTGACCAATGATACTTCTCCAAACAGAAACACTATGGCAAAGGGGAGTTGGAACATGATCATTTCTGGAGTAAAGCAAATTTATAATAGTAAGACAAAATCCAACAATGATGACTTGCAACATAGCATGCCAACAGAGGAACATTCTAAGATGGCACAGAATATTCCAGTCTTTAAAGTTGATCAGTTCGGTAAGTTTGCGTTATGATAAGGAAATGGCCATAATTTGAGATTTATGGCAAATAATCATATTAATTTACGTCTGTTTTAATCATGAGGTTTTCATATTTAGTATAGCGGAAACTGTTTTCCCTTCCGAAACACATAGGTTTACCCCCGGTTTTTAGTGGGGTTCGTGTTACTCCATCTCTAGTTTTATGTGTATGTTTTGTAGATCGTTGTTTGTACTTTTGTACTTTTTCTTTTGACCATTGTGTTGCCTATTTTTCTTCGATATACGGATAATGATTATACCTTTGATATCTTCAAGCTCTTCTTGAGTGAATGTAAAGTTATATAGTTAAATCTGTCTTATGTAGACTTCCAAAGGAACATTGAGATAGGTTCGCATAAGACAGGTGATTGCTAAATACAAGTTTAATTAATATGAAATGCACTATGAAGGGACATTAATGTCACATAATACAAATTGATTCTTAATAGAGGTGGTCACTAAGGCAGATTTCGACTGTACATTATGCAACTCGTAGATTATTCTCAAACAAGTGATGATACAATTATGGAAGAAAAATACCTTCGAGTTCCGACGCGATCGACGAACAATGGATGATATATGATGCATATTCTTTTTATCATTCGAGTTATACTAGTTTATTTATTTGCCTAAGCAGGCATCTGCATGGCCACTGCTGATCTAAATTTCAAGAGCAGATGGGTGGCATTACATTAACAGGCTTTATTCCGCCTGATGTTTTAGTCTTACTTTGGGTTTTTTCTTTTTGTTGTATTTTTTTAAACTATTTTTTTAATAGAAATTGTTCATGTAGTTGTTATTTTGTGACTATTACTGTTTATTTATTTTCAACTTGTTGGATCTTTAAATACACCGAATAAACAGATTTGAGAGCATAGTATGTGTTTGAATTTGATATAAACGCGATCTATTTTGATCATGTTATTGGTTGGAAAGTAAGTGGAATATTTGCTTGATAGGGTGCATATTTGAATAAATAATACAAATTAACTTTATATTTCCATTGACAGATATCTTACAGATGGCGGGAATATCAAGTAAAATGAAAAATACGAAACTAGCTCAAGTACGAAAGCAAACCATCTGGGACACACTGTTAGAAAATATAGAACTGAACACTGTTAAGAAAAGTGCAGGTGTAAAAGTTCCAGTCGACATAAACAAGAAAATACAACAGATCATTGAAGAAGATACATCATTTGGCTCATATAGAAATCACATCGACGTTGTTACAAAATTACCCGATATCAAAGTCCAACACATGCCGTCTATATCACAATTAGATCAAATGGTTCATGGCAAAATAAGCGACAAAGGCGAGATTAACCATTTGTCTCAGCAGAAAGCGCAGACATATCTGGACACCACTATGTTTAAAAAAAGTGAAAATGCAAGAAATAAATTGAAGACAAATGTGAATTCAAGCAGGAATTTAGACAAACTAGTATTTGGAAAAAATAGTGAAAAATTAGCGACAAATAATACAACCGAATCCTTTGCGAATGATAAACCACCTACCATAAACATTGGTAAGTTCAACAGCGATTGGAATTATTACTCTGTGTTTATGCCAACAACTACCCATAGAGCAGCAACGGTAGTTATACGTACGACAGTCGCTACCCCTAAGACAACAACTGTAGCATCAACTACAACCGTCGCTACCCCTAAATCAACCACTGTAGCTATAACAACGACGGTCCCTAGCCCTAAATCAACAACTGTGGCTACAACTACGACGGCCCGTATCCCTAAAACAACAGCTGTAGCTACAACTACGACGGTCGCAACCCATCAAACAGCAAATGTAGGTACGCCCTTAACCGTCTCTACCCCTCATTCATCAACAATAGCTACCACTAAGAGAACAATAACCACGAGGTCTACAACAACACGTCCTACAATTGCCCTGATCAAATCTATGAACACTTTTCGGCATAACCAAAAAAGAATTCTTGACAACAAACAGAAGAAACCACGTATGAGGGAAATATTCAATTCTCGAAAAGGTAGACCTATTAATATGAATTTGAAACGAATGTCTGATAGGAATAAACTTCCATATTTCAGACATTCGAAAGATCTAAGGAAGGAAATAGCTTTTCTGTTGGATTTGATAATGTCAGAACATGACCGGATAGACAAGCGGAAGAAAAGGAAGAGAAAACCAAAAACGACAACTACTTTGAAACCGGAAACAACTACATCGATACCTCCTGTCGTCTGGAAAGATGCTAGTTACATCAATGATAATCGAAAAAGAAGGGTCGATAACCCAGTATATAATAATAGATACATTGACATGACGCGATATGGGAAGAAGAACATACCAGACGATTGGAATTATAGACGTCAGACTAACTTTCGCCCTGGAAATGAAATAAGACGGAAATTCCTCTCAAAATCTACCTCAGGATCAGGAAAAGATAATCCAATAGTTTCAGGTATTAATATTATTCAAGGTTTTTTCCCCCCATTTTTTTTAAATTATTTCTATTTTTTTAATTTTACTTCGTTACATATAAACACAATATCAGTCCGGTATCATTATTATTACTTAGTAATAGGAGTGAGTGAGTGATTGTTGTTTAACGCCAATTCATCAATTTTTCAGCTATATCATGGCGAGAACAAGTTAATTATCAATGAGAGGATGATGAGGTCAACTTTGCACTAGACCAACACGCTGAATTGGATTTTTATGGTGATAGCTTACTGAAACAACAGTCCGCGGGTAGACATGTCGCTCCAATCGGTCACATCATTCTGATTCCGAGCCAACCAGTCTTTGCTCTTTCTAATTAATGCTGTGTGCTTAGCGGAGAAGCAACTAATACAAATTTATAGTCTTTGGTTTGACCCGACCGGGGCTCGAACCCACGATGTACACCATCGATGTGGATTCTTAGTAATATGTACAATTGTTCCAGTTCAAATATCTAGATATCTCTCACTATACTAACATTGAATAATTGTTAAAATATCAAGATAGGAAAAGTTTTAAGACACCAACTGGGTAATTAGAAGGACAGGCAGTACAATGACCAAAAGAAAAAAAGTGACAAACAGTGATCTACACAACAATACACAGACTACTAAAGATTGAGCAACACGGACCTCATCTAAAAACCCAGGGTACACTCAGGTACGCCTGACGAAAAACGCAGGTACGCCTGACGAAAAAGCAGTTCCTGCTCCACTATTAGCACTCTACGCGTTACTGTTAAACGACACGACCATCATGTGATATGGGAGTGGTGTTGAACATCAGTATACGTAAATAAATACAAATAAATGAAAGTTCAATCCCCTACAAAACAAATGGGAGCAACGACGAACTGAACATCGGTTTTACGCGAATATCTTAGAGGACAGCACAACACGGAACTAAAATCATCAAGACATGTAACTGAACGACAGGAACAACACAATTCCCACTAATACCAGTGAGTGAACACGGATGCTTTTTCAGGATAAGCAATTAATGCTTCACTAATGGCTCCCGTTGTATTTCTGTTGTCACAATCGCGGTGATAAGTCATGAATAAGGAAAATACCGATTATGATTACATTTCATTTTCACATGTTCATATTTATATTTCAAACAGGGGCGTAGCTAAGTATAAAATGAAATGTATGCACAACTTGCGGCGAGGGATCTGAGGTCGCTTAAGGCCCCCATCAGGTCCAGGGCAGAGCCCAGGTGGAGGGTCCAGGGGGCAAAGTCAACAACGGGAAACGATTTTAAGCGTAAATAAATGTACAAATGGCGAAATCTGAACAATAAAAGACATGAGATATATTCTTATTTTATCATGGAAACAATACAAAAATCGAAGATGTTAAAATATTGTTGCCGAATATGAGAACTTTTAACTGAATGTTTCTACACCGCTTTTCAGAATAATTTTAAGTTACAAAAATTCAGCATCACAAAGCATTGAATCTATAGCGAAGATTATCATAAATGCAAAATGTATGAAAGAAACATTCTCGTAAACATTCTAAGAATAAAGTTTCAGAGTTCATGTAAGCACATACAGTCATCATGTCCAGCAACACGAACTGGTAATTAGATAAAGTCCAGACGTCTGTTTTTTCTCACTGCAAATTTGTTTATACGATCTTCGACCTTAAATTTCTTGTTCTGTGGATGTGTAACAACGATTAATTTCATAATATCTCATCACCCATTGTAGCTCTAAGACATTTTCTTACGCGGCGCATCGCACTGAATTTACGCTCGCTAGACGCCGAAGACACTGGCATTATTATGAATACTGTAAAAATTGCATAAATATTAAGGTACAAGTCTTGGTTTGTGGCGTTGAGTGTCTCCAGTAATGTTTTTGGTTTTTGCACATCAACCATATTCCAGCGTGTTTCCCACCTAGCAACTTCATCAAGAAACCCTTGTCTGTCGCCAATATCCGTACGAAAAGAATCAAAGATTGAATTAGTTGTCTGATCTGTTAATGTGTGGAGCTTATCTTTTTAAACATTTCATCCACAGTTCTAATTTTAAGTTTAGGTTTAGAGCCAGACATTTTTACACTGCAAGCCAATAGCCCGACAACAGTTCTTTTGACGTTCAATGACAAACTAGTAAATGTATCAATTCATTTCTAGATTCAGATGTTAAAAAAGTGTCAATTTCAAAGAGTTAGTTAAGGTCACAGTACTCATTGAAAATGTTTATCTTTCAACTTGTGGAAGCTTGTCATCAGTACAGTAAACATAAAACAGACATAATTAAAATATGTAATGCGTTGTTTTTCATTTTTCATCAATAAAACATTTTTTGGGAAACAAATATGTGTAGGCACATGCCTAACGTGACTTACGGTAGCTACGCTCCTGTCAAAGTCATTCAAAGAGAGAAATGAAATCATGGACAATGTCACCAAAGTTGGCCCTAAAATTTATTAAATAAACTCTCTCCTGTCTAATTGGCTGGTTGTATTGTATATATTTCCTTCTCTACAGATATGATAGACGTAACCCATGACAATGTTAAGTGTAATGCATTATTGAAATTTCTCACTTTTCCAGAAAACGAGCATTGTAGTTTGTTTCCTTTTGAAAAAGACTCCAGTTTTTATCTGGAGCATACTGAAAACCGAACTGTGATCCGACCTTGTCCAGAAGGCACCGCTTTCGATTTGAGATCCTGTGCATGTACGATTATGACCAGTGTCAGAAGCTATTCAGGTAAAATGTTTATTTTCATATAGGCATTCTTATATCTAATAAGGGTAATAACAAAATTACCGAACTCCGAACAATCTTACAAAGGGAAAGTCAAAGCTCATAATTATATAAACAAACAAAATCAGTCAACAACCGGAAAACTGTGAAAACCGTAATGACCCTAACTTGGTACAGGCATTCTGGGATGTTGCCTAAATTGGCTAGTGGCTTTTCTCCGGTTTGCACGATGTAACTGGAATAATGTTGAAAGTAGTTTTACACATTCATAATACATAGTCATGAATCCATTATACATTTAGAATAACCTTTCATATAAGTATATATTACACTTTACATTTTTATTTTCCCTATTTGTCTTTGTTAGCGCAGCCGGTCACTATTTTCGTATAAGGACCGGTTACTATTTTAGTATATGAACTAGCCAGGTACCTGCATTATTATTTTAGATAAAAAAGATAATATAGCAAATAGCTCATGTCACTTCGGGTCATATGGCAGTATATGGACCGGTCCGTCACCCAAAAAATATTATATGGACCTCAGAAGCTTCGGTCCATATAATATTTTTGGGGACGGACCGGTCCATATACTGCCATATGACCCTCAGTGCCATGAATTATTTGCTATATATGTAGATATATTAGTATATTATATCTGAAATATTTTTCTAGGTTATATAGCTTAATAAATTAACTATTGTTGTTTTAATATATACAATACTGTAGTTCACAGTTTTCTAGTTGAATATATTTTCAAACTAAAACAGTGATCGGTCATATGTTTGTATGTTTAGGATGTGGATTTCGAGTATTTTAGTGGCATTGATGTTTGATGTTTGATTTTGTTCCCACAGTGTATTTTCTTTTTTTTTCATTTTATTTAATTACCATATATATGTGTTACGTCTTATTACAGATTGTCATCCAGAAATTGTGTTGGATTTTGATTCTGACATACTAGATAAGTCGGGAAAGAACATTCATGTTGGATCACACTTTGTTCAGTTATCCAATGGTTCAGCTGTATTTAACGGTGATAGTGATCTAACCATTTGGCGGTTTACTGGTTCACATATAGGGCAACAATTATTGATTAAAGCACGATTTAAAGCTGCAAAGAGTCCCGAAGTTAGACAGTCCGTTATTAGCAACTGTCACTTTGCTATTGGAATTTCATTCGGTATTGAGATAGACCGTTTTGAAGAAGTTGTGATATTTTCATTGGATACACAGCCTCGTAAGAGGAGGGAAATCAAAATACCTTTTAAGGTAAGAATTTAAGTAAATTGAAATTAATTGAAATAGCCTTTAAATCGGGCTGGCATTTCAATTATCGAAGGTTTATTAACTGTTAGGGTGTGTCTATTCGTCTAAATATTGCCTCTGCCATTAATAATAGCACCAAAAGAGTGTAAAACAGTAACATGACATTAGATGAGACTCTGGCTGATTGTACATTACTAGTTCTTTCCAAAATTAATATGACAGAAAGTAAACATTGTTGGTATCTTCAAACAAATTAATAGAAAACTTTTTAAAATGTTCTAAAATGACTGCTGAGCGCTTAGGTAAACATACGTGTTTGTTGGTAGGGTTTGGTGCTAATCGTTTTAGCTTTTTGTCTTGTGTCCAATGTGTCTCTGAGTTATTAATTGTTATTGCCCCTTTTGTTTTCGTTAACGTTTAGTGTCTTATCAATCTTCTGTTTTGTGTTTGACAGTTAGACCAGTGGACGGATGTCAGTTTGATGTATACTGGACTTATGTTTACCGGTATTGTAGATAGTCAAAAGAAGTATGTCCCCTTGGCAGGTAAGTAGAGACGTATGTATAAAACCTTTCCGATAAGGTTTAATAAAACAGATTGGTACCAACATATTTAAGATTTACAACTTGTCAATAATAGATTGATTCTGAAGGGATTACTGTAAATTAGTAGCATCCAAAATGTACCTCTGTTGGTGGACTATTAAGTCCCCGAGGGTATGATCTGCCCATTTTTCAGGTGTTTCTTAGCTATATTTGTTACAAGTCCTAAATAATGTAATTGTTATTAAAGCTTAGGTTCTCCTTCCTTAGGCATAAATGACCATCGTCAATCTTGGCTCCGCTGTTTAAGCCCTTTGGAGTTTTTTCTCCCACAGTTTTACATTATTTGGCTTTTCAACCTTTTGACCTTGAACGTACTTGGTGAAGGTCATTCCAGAAGCGCGTTGTGCCCATTAAATTATACATCTACGTTTTTATTATCATTACATGTTTAAACTAGAAATGAGATTTAATTTACACCTAAATGGACAGCTTCAGTCGTTTAATGGTCAGCATGCTCGCTCGATGAATTTAATTCCTCTCGATCGGGTCACAGAAAGGCTTATAAACTAAATGTTGAATGCTAAGCACACATACAAATCCATAAGAGTTGTTATTAAAGATTGATTGGCTCGGAGTTACTCAGAACTATTGTGTCAGTGAACAAACGTAATACAAATCCGTGTCAGTGTGATGGTGTGGTAAAATGTAGGCATCGTCATCATTCCATCAAAAAATATTTTTTTCTCGCCATGCAAAAAGATAACATCTCCCGCGTCGAACCTCTGCTGGTGGAGCCTCCCCCTCCCAGTTGTCAGGTGTTTCGGCGCTAACAGTGTTTATTAGATATATATGTTAATGAAATTTACAGTTCCTAAGAAATGCAAATGTTGTTAAAGCTTAGATTCTACCCCCTCAGGCAAAGTTGGCCTTATAATGGTTGGTATGCTGCAAGTGTTGAAGATCGCGATTTAAATTCCCAGTGGGGTCAACGAAAGGCCTATAAAAAGGACATTGAATACTGGGGACACATCCCAGATCGTAAGGGTTATTATTAAGGACTGATTGGTTCGGAGTTACTCAGAACTATTGTGTCAGTGAACAAACACAATGTAAATTCAGCTTGGTGTTCTGGTAGAATGTAGGCATCGGCATCATTCCATCAAAAGGTAACTTAAACATAGAATGTCCCATGTTAGTATAGAGTGTCATTATATTATTAGGTGATGTTGAAACCCGATCAAGTCCCTTAAGGATTGGTGGCTGTGGAGGGAGATCACATGGATTTTCTGGACTTATTGATGAGGTACGTTGACAAGTTTGAAGATACCAAAGGGATAATCAGAATCCGTATATCGAAGGACAGAAAATACAATGGTGAAAAAAAAAGTACAATAGGACAAACAACGATCTACAAAATATACATATAAAACTAATGGTCGATTAACACAAACCACACTAAGAACTGGGGTGAACTAAGGTGCTCCGGAAGGATATTGAGTACTTAAGCAAATTGTTGGAGAAATAAAGTATGGCGGACCAGATTGATGCAATGCGATATATATTTGTTTTAAATGTAAATATCTAATACATATAAACCATAACATTGAACAACGTTAACGATTGAAAGAAGAACAGTTTGAAGATATTATAGGGGAAGAAGCCGAAAACCGAAGACGGACAGAGAATACAATGACCAAAAGAAAGAAAAAAAGACAAGCAATAGCCAATAAACACTACACAGCAAACTAAAAATTGAGCAACGCGAACACCTACCAAAATCCGGGGATGAACTCAGGTACTCCGGAAGGGTAGACAGTTCCTGTTCCACAGCAGAAAACACTTGTCATTATACTGGCTGGTTAAAAAATATATAAACACTCGTTAAATGATGTATGTTTCTGCTTTGTTATATATACTGATTGTACATTTGCTGGGTTAATTTCCATTTGCTGAGTTAATCTCCTACTATGCGGTCGTATTGTACTTAGTGATAAACGTGTGAAAACTCGTGGATCCCTTTAACATTTTTGGTTGATACACAACGACTCTATGACATCAACAATTATGCTGGTGGCGGAATATATCATACATGTAGTATGTGAGTTTTGTACAGCTGATCATCAAATATAATTAAATATTGAAAGATAATAATGACGAGTTGATTATTATATGATGCTTAGCAAACGTGATTTGATCGCCAGCGATACACAATTCACACAAATTCGCCATGTTCCCCTCTTGATATATATATATGTTCAGAAAGAAGAGTTTGAAGATACCAAAGGGGTAATGAGAATCCGTAAATCGACGAAGAACAGACAACACAATGGCAAAAAGAAAAAAAGCACAAAAGGACAAATAACGATCTACAAAACATGCGCATAAAACTAAAGACAGGGTAACACGAACCCCACTAAAAATCGGGAGTAAACTCAGGTGTTCCGGAAGGGTAAGCATTTTCTGCTCCCATAAGTGGCACCCGTCGAGTTAATCTAGTTACAAACCCGGTGACAAGTCGCAAATGAGGAAAGGACCGGGAAGTGTTTACGACAAGTGGAACACATGCGTGGTTATTTGTAACACACATTCCATAACGGTCAACCAAGTCATACTGGCTACCGTAAAATTTTTAAAGTGACGACTTCAACTTTACCAAGAGCAATCAGTAATAAAATAAAGATTAAACCAGGTGTTGCTAAGCGTGTAGTAATATCAACACTGATCAATTGTTTGACTGACCGCATTTGTTAAAACGGTATCTCAGTGGGAGATGGGCCAATTAAAATGGGCATTATTGTTATCTTCAAAATAATGAATAAGAGATCCCCCGAAATGTCGTAAAATAACAATTCATCTGAGAAGTTGACAACAACGTTCAAACATAAGAGAAATACATTTATTTGGTATATTTCCTAAGTATTAGAATGTATGATCTTTTTTTTTTTGTTTTTTACAGATATCTGTTTCATTCTGTATTCCAAAAAAGAAGAGACGACGATTTTTCGGCTGATAAAACTGATAAAGTGGTACTACAAGGAGTTTAATAATTTTTTTGTGGACAAAATATATGTGTAGTGTATATTTCATTTTTCGGTATGTGTGTGTTGCAAGTTTTTCTTTCCATATTTCATCAATCAAAGGCATTATGTGTGGGTGTATATATGTGTGTCATACATATCGATATATTCCTTTTGAAAATAAAATGTCGATCCATCAATGCATCTTTCGATTTATTGATTTATTGATTTATTGATTTGGCGCGATGATGAGGAAACAACTGCATGACAAGTATTTTTAAACAGGGACGGTGAGCAATAGTTGACAAAAAAACCACGATCTATGGCTTTGGAAATCCAGGTCCTATGACAGATACAACATAGTGGTGGGATTAAACCGCTTAATGAGATCCCAACCGTCAATGTTAATACAAACAAAAATTAATCTAAGTTATCATTACACATTTTGAAGGAATAATCCAAACACAGCATCAAAATCACACGCACCACGCTGGTGTCAGTCATTCTCATCTGCACGAAAAATTGAAATCAATATAAATAAACGTTAAGGAAAACCAAAGGGTCATTCAAAAATGGACAATATAGAGATACGGAACAATATTGGGTACATGACACAGAACGAAGATAGATTAAATGACACAGTAAGTGTGAGAGAAATAAAACACATGTGTTTAGAGCATATCGTCACGGTATGTGTTTTCGTGTGTCATGTCTTTTCGTATCATCCATTTTATTTTGAATTCCACAGCGCACGCATTATTTTTGACGTGTCCTCCGGTTTCTATTTATGGAACGTAAACAGGACTACAACGTGACATCTGTAAAAAATGTTAAAGTTTGCTTTTAAAGACGTAAGTACCAAAAACAGTGAACCTACCTACTGAACCATACTTTTTGTAATGCTAAAAATATACTTCATTTATAAAGTAGCTGGAAAAAAATCCAAAAGGGCTAAATAAAATTTAACTATGTCGTCTGCCTCTCAGACACCTGCTCTTCCTGTCATGTAACTGTCATGGGGTCACTGATCGTACTTGTAAACAAAAGAGCTGACTGAAATGTGCCTGTTTCTTATATAAAATACATGTCACTTTTCAGTGCATTGTGGTTTCAGCACTAAAAAAACCATCTAAGGTAAACACAATTTTGAAAGTGGTCATTTTCAAACATTCTGTTATTTTATTTAGATTTAGTATGATTTGATAGATGGCCAGAACCATGAAATTTTAAAACCAGCCATTTCCTGTTTATATATTCGTTTCCATCCCGTATATCGGCCTTGTTTTTACTTCACACGAAAACAGATGACGCCATTTTACTGACAACAAAAGTTGCCAGATAATCGAGAGTATATTAAAATACAAGAATGGCTTTAAAAACAATCTTATCTACAAAGAAATATTTAACTAGCCATTCTTTGAAAATTCCAATCGTCATATGAATGAAGGGTTAACACTGTTAATCGCTATAACGGAAAATCGATAATAGCACGAAAACCGATAACACGATGCTATAACCGCCATTTTAAGAATTGGTATGCATTTCAATGAAATCAATATAAATGTCAGGGCCCGGGTTGCTCAATGACTTAGGAAGTTGGATTACCTAACAACTCATACAAGCCTATCACCAATACGGCATGGAATCGCACCCGGCTTTGTAGCTTACTAAAAGTGTGCACTCGACTCGAAGTGATAAAGTTTACCAGTTGCTTGCCCATGGTCGGTGGTTCTCTCCGGGTACTCCGGCCTTTTCCACCACTAAAACTGGTCGCCATGATATAGCTGAAATGTTACTGAAAGTGGCATTAAACAAAATAAATAGAATAAACAAATCAATCAATCAATATAAAAGTCTGTATGTTTGATGCTTATTTTTATAAAGCATATGAAAAACTGTCATCTAAAACAAATTAAAAGACACTGTAACAGTTGTAACGTTTATGTTAAGTTCGTTTTGTTAATTACAATCTCTATTTTTTGTAACCTCTTCCGGTATGGTTCGAAGTCATTTAATTTAAGGAATATTTGAAATTGTTGAACAGGTTATACGATATAACCTGGTTTTGGTCAGTTTAGGCTTAATATGAAAAGCGTATACTGGTCCAAACCATGCTAGTATAATTCTATTCTTACTAGAATTTATCAATAACTCGTAATCCGATTGGATATCGTCACTTGTTCTACGTCATTCGAAAGGAATTTATAAATCAATATTTCCGTTTGCCGGACTACATTTTCATCCGGTCATTCCACGCGTATAAATCTACGAGCAATGATACTAAGGGGTTTTGCTGGAAGGATCTGCCATCTTGAAGATGTGAAATCCTACATGTCATATTTACAACAATGCACAAAAATAATTAAAAAGCTTACCTTGAAAACTTATTTCAGTTAAATTGTATCAAACTTGAAGCGTACACGAAGCCAAATAACGTCTAATCTTTACGTTTCAAACTGGAAGTCTTCATATGACGTCAATGACGTCATGTTGGTTATGTTCCAAAGTCGTCAATAACATTTCGCGGATTTTTTTCAGCTTACAATCGTATGTGTATTGTATGTCCATTGTTTGAGGCTCTCCTTGGGTATTTCTTTAATAGTATTTTGCGTCGAACCAAGAATAAGAATAATAAGGATTAAACACTGTGTTTTTAGGAAATTATGTATGTATAAACTCCGGCAGCTCATTCACAAACTTTACATAAAGTCCCTCGGACTTTATTCAGTTTGTGAGTGAGCTGCCGGAGTTTATATATAGATAATTTCCTAAAAAACAGTGTTTAATCCTATAATAACCTGTTCAACAATTTCAAATATTCCTTATAATTTAATTTTTACAACAAAATTTAATGATTCCTCGATTTTAATTACGATTATTTCATGTGATTATTTTAGGAATATTTGAAATTGTTGAACAGGTTATACGATATAACCTGGTTTGGGTCAGTTTACAACCACGAAGCGGTTGATGAAAAGCGTAAACTGACCCAAACCAGGTTATGTAAATATAACCTGTTCAACAATTTCAAATATTCCTTATAATTTAATTTTTACAGCAAAATTTAATGATTCCTCGATTTTAATTACGATTATTTCATGTAACTATTTGAATTTGTTGTTGGCGGATGAACACGTTGGTGACGTCACAATACCAACCCAGGTTATCGAGTATAACCAAAATTTTCTCCAGGCCGATTATCCAATCAGATTGAAATATTCAAATCAAATTAAATTATTTGAATTTGTCGTTGGCGGATGAACATGTTGGTGACGTCACAATACCAACCCAGCCTGATTATCGAGTATAATAAAAAAAAATCTCCAGGCGGATTAGCCAATCATATTGAAATATTCAAATCAAATTAAATTATAAACACATATCTACCTTGTACACATCTTTGCCGTGTATCAATAGACCAGAACAGACAGTCATTTATATGAAACAACAGTGTGAAGTCAATAAAACACACTTCATTAAACAAGCAAACAAACAAACAAACAAACAAACAACTACCATTTTAAGCATGTGTATGTATTTCAATGAAATCAATATAAAAGTATGCATGATTATTGGTATAAAACATATGAACAAAAATAGCAACATTTAATTCAAAATAAATTAAAAACACAGTAACAGTGTTAAATAAAACAATCGTTTTTTAAGACAAATAACTACTATTTTCAGAATTTGTATGTATTTCAGCAAAATCAATATAAAAAATGTATGTATGTTATATTTTCATTGGCATAAAACATATGAAATATTTAGTAAAATTTAATTAAACAAGAGTACCGCCCACGGTATCTGATATTAAACTGCAAGCAATTTACAAAGTTATACATACTTCTAACTATGATGGTCATATAAGCAAATATGTTTGCAAGATTGGTAAATATAATCAGAAGTGTGTCTCACTAAAGGGACATTAAATTTCATTTGTAGGTGTAGACTTTGGCTGTTCAGTGGTGCCCAAATGATCTGTGGTCCATGCTGATATTTGTAGGTGTAGGCTTTGGCTGTTCAGTGGTGCCCAAATGATCTGTGGTCCATGCTGATATTTGTAGGTGTAGACTTTGGTTGTCCAGTGGTGCCCAAATGATCTGTGGTCCATGCTGATATTTGTAGGTATAGACTTTGGCTGTTCAGTGGTGCCCAAATGATCTATGGTCCATGCTGATATTTGTAGATGTAGACTTTGGCTGTTCAGTGGTGCCCAAATGATCTGTGGTCCATGCTGATATTTGTAGGTGTAGACTTTGGCTGTTCAGTGATGCCCAAATGATCTGTGGTCCATGCTGATATTTGTAGATGTAGAATTTGGCTGTTCAGTTGTGCCCAAATGATCTGTGGTCCATGCTGGTATTTGTAGGTGTAGGCTTTGGCTGTTCAGTGCTGCCCAAACGATCTGTGGTCCATGCTGATATTTGTAGATGTAGAATTTGGCTGTTCAGTGGTGCCCAAATGATCTGTGGTCCATGCTGATAGCTTTAGGTGTAGACTTGACTAAGAAGTCAATTTCAGTTTCCAAGATCATCCACGGTATTAAATACATTTCCTTTGCTTGTACCAATCTCTCTTCAAGTGACAACCGAATTCGTTTATATGTGGACCAAATGAACTATCAATTGCTGTCTGTCAACTTCTTTCAAAGCAAAACATATCTCTTCACAGATTGGTTGGTAGAACATCATACCTTTGCTTCATCAACATTTTACAGCTTCTGTGATAATATCCTCAATGGTAATTTTCATCTGCATAATATATACATCACTGTGACACAATATTACACATTGAAGAATCAATACAGTCTTTGCAATATTATCCTCAATATTTGGTCTACATTCTGTACATATTGCAATTATTAACAGCATGTCCGTAGTGAAATTAAATACTGCGAAAACACTATATATAGAAGCCGATTAGTAGACCAATATGTTAGGTGAAAAAATGTCAAGTATGCTATATGTATTTACAATAGTTTCCATAAATGTTCCAGTTCTAATTTGGTCTTTTGAGTTTGATCCATACTGGTTTGTGGTCTGAGAAGTATGACTCAAACACTCCAGTTTGGATGTCTACAATATTTGTGTAAATATGGTCTAAAATAGACATATAGTCTGTTGTTGGCGCTTGTATGTGCTGTTTCATATCCTTCAAAGCCTGGAATGGTACTTCTTTCTTTTTCAAGTCTACATTAAACTCTCCTAGAACGATAACCTGACGCCCTCTGCAACTCGCCATCCTCTCCATGAGGTATGTGTTGACTTTCTTTTGGACAACTTTTGGGGAAGCGTACACTCCAATCACACATAGATCCCATGAAGGGAGATTGATAGTGGCATACTCTATAACGACAACAGCTGGAATAATGTCTGTGTGTGTGTGGATGACTTGATCCTGATGTTGAACTTTGGAATATACTGCCATCCCATAAGCCGATGTCTCAGTAGTTTGAAGCAAGCAATCATGGCGATGCATATCGTATCCAAGTAAGGTGAAGTCTTTAGAATCATGTTTTCCAGACAATTTTGTTTCTGAATATATGTTAATATCTGCACTTGTGAAATTGGGGTCATTTTCAATGTCTTAGAAATGGGCATAGAGTGATCTGATATTAAGAAATAGTATTGTAAGACATTCCTCCTTGCAAACGTCAACTGGGTAATCGAGTGACTGATGTAAGAGCTTTTCTGTAAGAAGTCTTTCAATTTCTTTCTTCACTTCGGGCGACACAGATATCTTCTCTTTGTTGAAATTTCGGATGTACAGATGCTGTAATGACTTCACTCTACTCAGTGCAACATAGTTTGAATGGTTACTTCTTCTTCCAGTAAAGTCAACTATGACACTATGCATGGTGTCTCCTTGGCATCGATGGGCAGTTTTAGCTGAGGCTGGTCTTAATGGTAGTTGTTTCCGTAAGACTTCTGTGTTTTTGTATTTTCCCACTGGAAATTGTCTTTTTATGTCTTGAATGAGTGTCCAAGTTGTTGCTGTCTTTGAAGAGTACATGTGCTTACTCTCATTTCTTACGTTTTTCCAATGTGTTCCTCTTCGAAATATACCCAAACTGTTACGTTATTTCTTCTTGTTTACCTTTCAAAAGCCATTACTTGACCAGACGCTTCATTAGCTAATCCATCGTTAACGTCTACATTAGTAGACAACTCTACACGGGATCCTAATGCTATATTCAAAGTCATTGCCAGACCCATTGTCTTGGACAGTTTGCTAGGAATATTTTGCAAAATTTTATCTTTCACTTTATCTGATTTATCACCAAGTACAACTTTCCATGCAATAAATTTTGTTTTGTCACATTCAGGTGAAAATGTATTTTACGTGTATCCACTAACTCATTTGTCAAGAATATATGCGGTTCTTTCAGTGGATAATCTTTATCCATGTAACATGGTGCTATCACTCTTGTCTGTAGTGTGTCTATATCTTCTTTTGTATACGGAGACGGTTCAGAAGTTGAGCATACTCGAAGTCATCTTTCTGTCTCATAATGTCTTCCAAAACAAATATTTGAAATAAATCCTTCCATATGTTCCTATCGTCAAATACTGGCTTCAGCTGATAAAAGTCTCCACCAGCCAGAACTGAAATCCCACCAAAATCCAAACTGTTGCCCATGATTTCTTGAAGACGTAGATTTATGAAGTTAAGCATTTCGTTTCCCACCATTGAACATTCATCTATTATCAGCAACCGTACATGTCTGTATTTACACCGAAGAGTATTGCGTTTTTCATTTGAAAGCTTTTGATGCTTAAATCCTTGAGAAGCTGGTATATGGAAGAGGTGGTGTAGAGTATTTACTCCAATGAGAAATGCTGCTTTTCCTGTTGGAGCTCCTAACAGCACTTTCAGATCATCTGGGTTTGCCCCGGCCTCTTTGTTCAAGTAACGTATTGCCATCTGGTACATAGCATTGGTTACAGCTGTTTTGCCAACACCTGCTCCTCCAGTCAAAAATACATGGAATGCTTCATGTGGACTGTTCTTGATCTTGTCAGTGACAAAGTAGAAAAAACTCTGTTTGTTTTATGTTGAGAGATCGAACCAAGGAAAGTTAGTCTTCGTCTTTCATCATGTTTGGCTTGATGCTTTCTTTATCTGCTGTATTTGGAACACCAAGTCCAATATTCAGTTCAACTGCTTCAGGAGAATTGTACTCTGGATCTGTATGTGAATGTGGTAGAATAACTTTTACTTCGTCATCTTGATTTTCAACATGTTGAGTATTTTGGTGCAACATGATTCCACTGTTCTTGTAGCACACTATCATCAACTTCTTCCAACTTTTCAACAGCATAATCAAATTCCTGCGACTGTATTCCTCCATTTTGGTAATGATAGTTAGGTTCTCAAGTGTCAGTTGCCTAAATTGTTCCAAATAGGTTTCTGAGGATCCAATTATTTCACTTTCATCCCTCCATGGTTGAAACAGCATCAATATCTCTCTGTAATGGTTCTCGGTATCTTTTTCAACATGGAATCTCACATATCTAATACACAGCTGTTTTCGTCTCCTTACCAACTGGTATCCATTGTGAAGATCATGGTTTTCGGAGGATGTATTCTCATCAGGGTCGTCATCGTCTGTGTGATGATCATCATTTTCCATGATCAATTGTTTTTGTTTCTTCGAAGTTTTCGAAGCTATTTTCTTTCTCCTATACCATGAGACCAAATCGGCTAAGCAAGTCTCTTCCAAAGCTTCAGGCATGTTGTAGTGTTTCAGCATTCCTTCAGCGAACACATCTTTACAGTCATCTGGAATATTCTCTATAATGTTGAAGTCTTTTAACATGACAGTTCTTTTTTTTCTGGTGAACTAGTATTCACAAATATAACGTCTCTGGATTGTGCAAGGGTATTTGCAGTAATGTGAAAACTGCTTCTTGTGCAGAAACTTCTACATTATTGAGGAACTTGTTTCCAATAAACTTCACTTGATCTCGTATGTCGCTGTGACCTTTCCATGGTTTCTTTTGCTGCATGAAATAGAAGATTACTCATGCCTCTTTGGCTTTTGGCGGTGTAAGAAACAATGTACATCGCACAAGAATTGGCGTCTAGTACATATTTGGGTGTCCATGTTTGCTCTCCAGCACTGTAATAGAAGATTATTGTAGCTATTTACTCTTGTTTCGGCAGGAGTCCTTTTAAGAAATACTTGAGATTGATGTCATCACTGCTTTTATGTAGTCTTCTTTGCTAATTTGTAATGTATGCAGAAAAGCTTCAAAGTCAAGTTCACAGTGCTTTGGTTGAAGATTTGTTAATAATTTAGCTATTTTTTCCCAGTTGGTTTTGTGTAGTTTTTCATCTTCATTAACATCTACATACAGTGCTTGTGAAATGACTTTCTCTTCCATAGGTGGTATAGGGTAACCAAATCTGCATACCGGTTTTTTATTCTTCTTGTATGTTCTGGAGTGAGAGTGTACTTGTAGCTCAACCAAATCTCCTATTGCTTCTGACTTTTCACATGTCACATATCTGTCAATAAATTCTATCAGAGCTTTATCTTCAATTTCTTTATATATTGGTGTATCCTTTACCAAAACCAACATATGTATGTGTGGTGACTCTCGCATCTGAAACTCCACTTTATAGAAATAGTCCACAATCTCACCAACAGGTTTTGCTGTATTTTGGAGAACTTCATTGATGAAATTTCGAACTGCATAATCAAAATGACGAGCACATGTCACAGGATTTTTTTTTTTTTTTACCAATTCTTGTTTCTTGAACCACGAAAAATCGTTAACCTGTTCTGTTGTATAATCCTTCTTGTCAACTGTGTTCCCTAAAATCTTAAGCATGTGTATTCAGCGTGTATCTGAAGATGAGAAAGATGTAAACCATGTCGGAATGCCTAAGAATCGAATTAAAGCAAACATATCTTTCTTAACCTTTTCCCAGTATGGCGATGACCCACGAAGATCTCTGAACACTTTGAAGCTTAAGTCAGTGTGCATCAGTTTATCAAGGTTATTTGTATTCTTCAAAAACCCAGCTGTCAAATCTTGTTTTTCCCCCAGATGTTTTCCTCATGCATATGTTAGCTTTGTCAAGAATGTGTTTCATTTGGACCTTTTTCAGCTTGAAAAATAAGTCAGTCATAAGTCCAGCAACCCTTCTATCTGTTCTTCTTAACTCTGATTTACACAGATCTGTATAGTGTACCTTAACATCATATTCGTTGGGAGCCTTCATTTCTTCTCCACAGTATAATGATGGGAATGAGAGGGATTCTGAATGCTTGTCCAGAAATATACTAACTGGTGAGTTACCTTCTGCTGGAGCCACTGACAAAACGTCCCTTGCATTTCCAGAATATCCTTTGGCTGAAGGAGAGTGTCGAGAGGACCTGAACTCAGCTCATCTGATGGGTCATTGGCAAACACGTTTCCTGGTTTCTCTGTCTCTTCAATTGTATTACTATCATTGTCATCGATTTCCATTTTGTTTTCCATGTCCGAGTCATTATTGCTATCAATATCATCTTGAGCTGATAATTCCCATTGATCATCAACAACATTTCCCTCTTCTTTGTATAACTGACTGTTCTGTTAACCATTTCACTGCCTCATACACTTTATTAGCACGTACATATTCATACAAGTAGTGATGATTATACCTCAACCTTCTTTTTAGTTTTATTGGAATGCATTCTTCATCAGATTGCTTTTTTGGTAGCACTTGAATAGTCCTGTTGACATTGGTAGGTACATTTACAACATTTCCTGTTATACTGGCTTGTCCACCCCTTGGCAGTTCCCTTAATTGCATGAACGGTGTCCTTGCAGCTACAAGTCTTTCTTCCATTTGTCTCCTTTGGAGGGACACTGTTTCAGCAGGTCGTCGGCGTACCAATGGGTACGAATTGTGCCCCTCTTCTAGCCGATTTATTTTTATACTCATATGAGTCGGAGTTTCTTCAAAAGCTTGTAAAAGATAAGAAGATTCATGAGGCTAGAGCCTTTAATTTCACATACAGGTATATTGATGACGTTTTATCTATCAATAATTCTAGATTTGCAGAATTTCTTCCATTGATATATCCTCCAGAGCTGGAAGTTAAAGAGACCACCGATACAGCTTCGTCCGCATCATTTTTTGACTTATATCTCGAATTTGACGACAGTGGTCAACTCAGTACTAAAATTTATGATAAACGGGACGACTTCAATTTTAAAATCATAAATTTTCCAAACATGTGCAGCAATATACCAGCTTCTCCTGCATATGGTGTTTACATGTCGCAATTGATTCGCTATGCAAGGGCCAGTAGCAATTATTCTGATTTCCTGAAACGTCATCTTCATCTGAGGAACAGGCTACTGGACCAGGGCTATAAAAAGATTCGCCTTAATCGATCTCTTAAAAAGTTTATATTCCGATACCAAGATATTGTCGAAATGTATTCCGTCTCTGCAGAAACGATTATAAGCGATGGATTTTCATATAGTGAAAATGTATAAAGATAAAGAAGTCAAGAAAAATGTCAAAAATGTTTTTTATCAATATGTGACATGAAGGTGTTTTTGACATTTACATTCACTGAATATGGTACTGTTTTGACAACTATTTAACCTATTTTGTTCCTGTATTTAAATACTGTTATAGTGACAGCCGGAGCCTTTGAACCGTAATGAGAGCGGGAGGTTTGGCGCTTTAAAATCTGATTCAACCCACCATTTCTTTAGAAATGCCTGTACCAAGTCAGGGTCATTACGGTTTTCACAGTTTTCCGGTTGTTGACTGATCTTGTCTGTTTATATAATTGTGAGTTTTGACTTTCCCTTTGTTGTAAGATTGCTCGGAGTTCGGTAATTTTGTTATTACCCTTATTTCCAGTTGTGTGAGGTCTAATTCTGGTGGTTGTGTTGGAAATTTCACTCCGTTAGCTTTGGACAAAGGTGGCACCTTGTTCTGTGATAAGTGAGACGTGCAAGTAGAGCAAATATACTTTTTCCCTTTCACATTATCAAGGAGTCATTTCTGTTTCATACTGTCACTTATTTTGGCACTGGTGAGAGAAGATACATTATTTTTGTATTTTGTACCAGAGTTGATCACAACAACAGCAAGAATATTGCGGTCCTTTTAATACATTTGAATGAAAGTTTTAAATGATATTTATTTCTAAATTTAGCCTTTTCTTTTCTTTCTTCCTTAGCTCTTTGTTTTTCCTTGTATTCTTCATTTTGTTTATGCACATTTTCCTTATCCTTCTTCCTTATGTCTGGATCAAAACGTTTTCTTTGTTGATTTGCTCTTTGTTTTTCCTTGTACTCTTCACTTTGATTATACATTTTTTGCCTTTTACTATATTCAGAAAATTCCCTGTTTTTTCTTCGCATTTCTTTGATTTTCAAGGTATTTTGTATACCAGTCTGCATTGGGTGTCTGTACTTGAGATGCAGTAACGTTTAGATCTGGCTCAAAGTGATTCTGGTTTTTGTGATGTATATATATAGACATACTGGAAGTGTTACTGTGTCCAATTATATTGGGTGAATATTCTATCCATCTCCAGTTATTACCAACTTTAGTATACAGAAATATATGTGTCTTCAACAGGTTTGCTGTTGCAAATATTTCCACTTGACTTGGCGACACACCTCACTGATTCATGCGTGTTGCTGCTACATAGTTGCTCATTGACATTGGTGTAGCCATGACTCTTTGAATAATGTCTTCTATCGAAAACATATGCTGTATAACAGCATTCCTTATATATGCATGGTTTGATTGAGAGCCTGTTATAACAAACGATAAAGTTCTGAAGAAACAGTTTCCATCTCCAAGGATATTCTGTATTTCGTCTGGTCTGGAAAAATTCAATGGTTGTCTTCTTGTGCTTGATAAAGAATTGTCCTTTTGTGAAAGTTGTATATTAAAGGAATCACATTTTTCAATTTGCCATGCCATTGCTACTGGGTTGAAAGGTGGAAGATTAACCACTTTAGTGCTAGACACAGATTCTGAGTCCATTTGTTGTCGCACACACTTATGTGCACTGTATTTCTGATATGTGCTAAACTTTGTATTACACTTTTTGCAGAAAGTACACTTGTGTTTCTGAAGCAGGAGATCGTTAGTGCATGATGTCTTGCACATTTCACATATATGACCTTCACATGCATTACACTTATGTCCAACATATTTCTGGTATGTGCTAAATGCTGTATTACAATTTTTGCAGAAAGTACACTTGTGCTTCTGAAGTAGTAGTTTTGTAGTGTATGACTTCTTGCACAGTTCACATATATGGTTGTTTATACAGTCTGTGTTGAGTAGGGTATATTTTCCCACATTTACCATATCTCAAGCAGCATGATTTGCCCATCCTGCCCGGGTCTTGTATTTATTTCTATATCACAAGTGATTATATTGCCATATACCAGGTGAGCATATTTGTTACCAAGCATATAATCCATTACTCCTTGGTCTGTTGGAGAAAGAAATAAAAATTCTTCCATGTTCTCAATCTGAAATTTGTAATGTGTGTCATTAGGGTCATAAAATCAATGTTAATTAAACTATCTCTATGTGGAAAACATCATGTAATTATGTAGCATTGTTATCTTTTATGTCATGTAAGTGTCCATTGCACATATTTGAACCACTGAAAGTATAAAGATTATATTTCACATTTACAAATCAAAAATGTTAAGAGTATATTTCAATGAAAACTTAAATTCGATTCTACACTTGGACAAACTTATAACTGTGCAGTTGTATCAATTCCAATATCTCTGGAATAAAAGCAGCAATTTACTTGATTTATTTTTGCAATTGATAAAATAATGATGTACACATAAATTCCATATAAATAAGATTTTAGAATTGAATACTAGAGCTTGCTTTAATTTTTTTTTCGGGTGTGGTGTGGAGGGAGGGGGGGGGGGTATAATCTTTTCTTGTAACACTATTTTAGTGCATATGAAATAAAAATAAAAAATAAAAAATAATATTTGGTAGAGGGGGGGGGGGGGAGGGCAGTGGGGGTTTGAAATAAACAAAAATAATTGGGAGTGTGTGGGGTGGTACTCTTCTGTAATGTGTTCCCCTTTTGATAGTGTACCCCCTTTTAATAGTGAACAGGTATGTTGGGTTTCATTTTAATGCCTATCATAGTTTATATCGAGCATATTGTATTTTTAGAAAAAAATGCAAGTAAAAAAAGGGGAATAACTCAAATAAAATGCTGGATGTAGTTGTCTTCTCTTGTCAACAGATTGGGGTCAGCACTTTCTACAAGTGTATTGAGTTTCAAGTTAATAGCTTTGATAGTTATTGAGAAATTTTAATTATACTAAAACAATATCCCAAATTTCTATGTACTATGTCGAAACAAGGGCAGATAACTCTGGATATACAAATCATAGGGTCACCTGCCTTGTTGTAATGGGTTACCCATTTGATAGTGAACAGGTATATTGAGTTTCATTTCAATGCCTATCATAATTATTGAGAAATTGTATTTTTTGAAGAAATTCTAAGTCAAAAAGGGGAAATAACTCAAATAAAATGCTGGATGGAGTTGTCTTCTCTTGTCAACAGATTGGGGGAAACACTTTCTACAAGTGTATTGAGTTTCAAATTAATAGCTTTGATAGTTATTGAGAAATTTTAATTATACTAAGAAAATATCCCTAATTTCTATGTACTATGTCGAAACAATGGCAGATAACTCTGGATATACAAATCACATGGTCATCTGCCTTCTTGTAATGGGTTCCTCTTTTGATAGTGAACAAGTATTCCAAGTTTCAAATGGATACCTTTGATAGTTTTTGAGAAATGGACTCTGACAAAAAACTTAACCGAAAACTTAACCGACCCAGACGCTGACGCCGGAGTGACGACAATAGCTCAACTTTTTTTCTTCGAAAAGTCGAGCTAAAAACATATTAAAAGATATAGTAACGGTGCTAAATGAATAAAACACACGTTTTTAGAACAAACAACCGACATTTTAAGAATTTGTATATATTTCAATGATATCAATATAAAAGTATTGTAAGGTATAGGTCAGTGAATCAAGATAAACCCATAAATTTACTTTTTATTGTGCAAACCTGTTATTTCTTGGGTTTCAATATATCATTTATAGATTTTTAGACTATAAATTTTGAGAATGACTCCTATATGTTGTTTTTTTTTAAAATCCATGAATTCCAAAAATGGACCAGCATTCCAACTATTTTAAAGTACATCCTCAAACAAATGCAGACCCTTCGGTATAATTGTGGGCAGGATATCTCCTCTAACTGATTAATTCATTTAATTCGGAAAGTTTCAGATGCTCCTGAATTTTGTTTGTTTGTTGCAAATTCAACATTTCTGAATTGTATTGTATTTGTAAGAAATGTGAAATTAAGTTCAAGCTTTGTATTCTGGTTCTACTGAAAATAGTCTGCTTGAATGATGAGCCAGTTAATAAAAAGGCATTTGAAGATTAAAAAAAAACCTGTGGAGATGACACTACTAATATTGAAACAATATATTTTCAAACAAAATTTGATATTTACATAAGTGACAAATTTTTAGACAAGGATCATGAACAGAGTTTTCAAGACTCCTTGTGCCATAAACATTATAATATATTTAGTCATTCAGAAAAGAACTTTTTTATTGTGTAATTTTTGAAACTTCATCTTAAAGTCAAAAGGTTTATATCAATTTCAGTTGAAAACTAGGACTGTTCTTAAATATTTCAAGAATGAATTAAATTTCTGTAAAGAAATTGGCTCAGAAGATAAAAAAATTAGTTGTAACACATTTTCTAGGTCAGAAAGTGGATCTGAAACAAGATCTCAAACTTTTCAATTTCCTTTAGATATTTTGAACAAGAACCAAGTTGTTGAGCAAGTTTCTACAGACATTTAGATCTGTATACACTTCAACATGTTGTTGAATTTGTTATTCATGCTTCTTTTTTTTGTTAGATGAAAAGGTACTTCTGTTGCCTGCTGTTTATGAGAAATATAAATCTCTTTTATCTATGAATTTTAATGCTGAATTTTATAAATTTTCTTTAACAGAAAAGATTTTTTCAAAATTTGCCATTTTATTATTAACTTTTTTCCAGTCACTGGATCAAATAAAATAGTTTTTTAACTTCAATTTTAAACAATATTAACCAATACTTGGTTATTTTCTCATCAGAAAACATATTCATTCTAGTCATTTTATTTACCTAGTGAAATTTGGAATTCTGGTTTTTCCTTTCATGTGAATGCAAGTCATTCTGTATGTGTCTTTTATCTGAATGCTAGTCATTCTGTATGTGTCTTTTATCTGAATGCTAGTCATTCTGTATGTGTCTTTTATCTGAATGCAAGTCATTCTGTATGTGTCTTTTATCTGAATGCTAGTCATTCT
Organism: Bathymodiolus brooksi; assembly: GCA_963680875.1. Classification (NCBI taxonomy): domain Eukaryota; kingdom Metazoa; phylum Mollusca; class Bivalvia; order Mytilida; family Modiolidae; genus Bathymodiolus; species Bathymodiolus brooksi. The sequence goes on from OY804580.1 coordinate 103,205,308, forward strand.
GTATGTGTCTTTTATCTGAATGCTAGTCATTCTGTATGTGTCTTTTATCTGAATGCTGAATCATTCAATATGTGTCTTTTATGTGAATGCTAGTCATTCTGTTTGTGAATATCATGGGGAAAGAATTATTGCAACCTAAGTACTCATATTTGTTATTTACGCTGGTCATTTTGTGAACGTCCTGGAGGAAGAGTTATTGCAACCTAAGTACCCATTTTTGTAAATGCTGGTCATTTTGTGATTGTCATGGGGAAAGAATTATTACAACTTAACCACCCATATATGTTATAAAAGCTAGTTTGTAGTTGTGTCAAACACATGAACATTCCAAATACATTGATATTTACATTGTGAGAGGTTATATAGACTTTCTGAAGAAATGTTCTGCTCTGTATCTCCAGACTGGAAAGTTTGGGTTATTAAGCATGCATGCACTTGTGCATCTGTCTGGTCCAGTATTACCTAGATTTTGTTGCTGGTTACCTATCCATGAAGTGTGTAATAACAACATTTACAACATATATTGTCAATATAGTTTTTTTGTATACACTGCTTCTTCACATGTGTATCACAAAATATATTAAAATATGTTAACAATTATATGATATGATCTCACACATTATATAATATCAATCTATCATGAAGAACCTTGTCCATCAAAAATCTTTTTTGATCTCAATTTAAAGCTTTGAATAAGAAAATGACCTTAATTTTCAACTAAAAATATATCTTCAGTGGTCATTAACCATACAAATTTTGATTTATTATCTAATTTGATGAAATTTTTACAATAATTAAATTGATTGCATGTGTCCTGGGTTTGCATGGTCAGAATGTATAAACTACCTCCTTAAATGTAATGCCAAGTTGTATGTTTTAGTTACTGTATGGGAAATGATTGTGTATGTATAGATTAGCATGGGTGAGACTAAAATTCAGAGCGAGTTAATTTTAGTCCCACCCATGGTGTATCTATACTGATTGACTATTTCTCGCATCCTCATGGGAGACTAAAAACATGTAGGTGCTGACATTTAAACCTGGATGTGTAAATCCAACATAGATACGAAAGTAAATAATTTCATGAAAAAGATTTAAATAGTAGCCACTTTGTTTTGTTTTTATTAAATAAAATATGTATTTTCATTCAATAAATTAAAAAAACTACATCTATTTGGCAACTATGTCAATTTCACATAAATCATGACGTCTTGTGTAAACACAAACTTGTATCACTGTCTCCGGCTCTGGCAAATATTTTCCTAATTTCGTAATTTTTCCTATGCAAAAATTGTGGATGGTATTTGAAAATGCTTTACCTCTAATAATATTGTGTCAATATTTTTTATTCTTATACATTGCTTCTTCACATGTGTACAAACTAGAAGATGTTAGTTCAAGTCTAACCAGAAGCAGGAAAAAATGTTTTATAGGTTGAAGAGCTTCTGTTGTATAAAGTATTACATCTAGTTACAAACTTGAAGATGTTAGTTGAAGTCTAATCAGAAGCAAGGGGAAAACATGTTGCTAGATACATTCTGAGAAAATGTATGTTATATTTTTACTATCTTAGTTTATCATCCCTAGAAACATACATTTGTACAGAAAGGCAAGTTGTACAGAATCAAAAACTTGCATTAAAATTGGATGAAAAAATAAAAAAGTTCAAATTTTGGAATTTAGTGACGTTTATTTCATGAAGTGTAAGAGATAGAGAAAATGTTGTTATACTACTGGAAGGATCAGTTAACTAGAAATAATAATATTATATTATGGCAAGGAAACCATTTTGGAGTGAGCGAGTGATTATTGTTTTAACACGAAATGAGTAATTAATTGTATATCATGGCAATAACAAGTTACATTTGATGAGATAATGATGATGTCCACTTTGTGCTAGACCAACAACCCTAATAATTAGATTTCTATAGTGCTAGTTCACTGAAACAACAGTCTGTGGGTAGACATGTTGCTCCACTCGGACACATTATTCTGATTCCTGGCCGACCAGTCTTTTTTATTAATGAATGTTAATGCTGCATGCTTAGGAGAGAAGCAATAAATGCCAATGTCATAGTCTTCGCTTTGACCAGACTGGTGTTGGAACTCACGGATCTAACCATGCTAACCATAAAACCACTGATGAGGTCGGAAACCATTTTGTCTACAGACTGATGATGACAGACCCATAACATAATAGACCACAAAATCTTTGTGGTGGTATAAAAATCAGACTGAAAAAGGAGCAGTTCTTCAAAACTTTCATTAAACTAGGGACTTGTGCCCCAGTTGTTTAAGGTAGTTAATGCAATCAACACATGGTCAAGCACACATTAAAAAAACAGATTAGCTTCCAGTCAGATTTGAACTGACATCTTTTCAACATTATTGAAATGTACTACCTTGTACTATAGAAGCCATTATAAATGTTTGTGTCAACTTCCTACAAAGTAACAATTCAATCACAAATGTCGTTTTGGAGAATATATTTGAAATTTCATTCAATCAAAATGCATAATTGGCACTAGCAGTGCTCTATGTTGAATTTCCAAATGAAACAAAACTCGCATAAAATATAGAGAACAACCCAAGTAAAATGTCTACCAAGTTTGGTTCTAATTGGGTTAAGGGTTTGTGTAATTAATTTGAGTAATTAAAATTAGATGTTTGTTGGATCTTTAAAAAAAATCCTTTGACCTAAAACCATTCTGTTTGGGGTAATATTGTGTAATCTTTCATTCATTCACCTTTGATCGTTGATTCAGACATATCCAAGTTAGTTAAATATACTGATCAATCAGACAACAGATCTTGTTGTGTACATAGTTTTGATTACATGTACTAAGATTTAGAAGACATATCCCTGATAGAGTATAAATTCTGACATGTCCCCATACGACATGTTGCTAGATGTTGATGTATCACCAATGAAAAAAAAAAATACAACACACATCTTATTTTAATTAGATTGAGATTTGTGAGAAATAGATTAAAATGTTAAAAGCTAATCTCCACTATTGATCTAAACATGAAACCCACATGGCCATGGATGTGAGGGATAAAATTTATTAATATTTGCCAACCCATGTTAAAACTCAAAACACATTCTGGCTTCCATGAATTATGTTGATTCTGATATGTCTAAGAGGACAAATACGGTGGTATACTTTGATTAGAAGACGGTAATTTATATTTACGCTTGCGGACAATGCACACAATTTAGGCTGCCAAATTCGAGCAGACGATAATAAGAGATTAACAATGTTTTTTAAAACGAGAGGACTTTTCTCAGTCATATCTCATCGAAAGGCGAAGCCTTGAGATGAGAGATGACTGAGAAACGTCCTAGAGTTTTAAAAAAACATCTTTAATTATTTTATCGCTATTTTATATTTATAATTAAATAATTTTTGTTGAGATACTGACATTTTTTTAAACACAATTAATATTTTATATCGTTAATCACTTAATTATCAAGAATTTGGTAATGACATCATTATAACGTCATATTAGAAAACAAGATAATACTACGTGCATCCTTGACAACGCTTAAGAGATTAGCGATATTTGGAATCATCTCATGCGCTCACATGATATGAAATATATCAGTTTTAAACATCAAAGGGAAAATAAACAAAATAGCGATAATTCATCAACATGTACATTAAAGTCAGTCACATGCACCGGAACATGTGCTAATGAGATTATACCCAATTGATAAATCACTCGTTTGTTAGCGAAAGAAGGACGTCATGTTAGAATATTTTTTCACTTTAATTCTTTATCCAACATCTAAATAATTGAAAAAATAAAGATTTGAAGTTAACTGCCTATCTAAAACCAAGATATGGGTTCATATTCATAGGTTGGTAGACACTTTTTTTTTTTGTGGAACATTTTCATTTAACTTTTTCTTTCCCCTTTGTTTTTATTAAATATTCAAAAACAACATATCAAAAGCATCATATTCATGTTAACATTCAGAATTTGAAAAAAATGAGGCATATTTTCAATAGAAAAAAAATATGGGTCTTTAAATAGGGGTACCCTCATAGGTTTTTCATGAAAAATACACTAAAATGTAAAAAGAACAATACCTTTTTTCACAATTTTCAATATTTTTTTATCTTTGAAATATAAAAACAATAATTATAAAAATTTAAATGGGTGCTCAATAAATTCTGTTTTCACAATTCTATGAAAAATGTACAAAAAAATGTATTCCTTATTTTATTGGTAAATTTTCAAAACTGTGCAGCAATAAAAAGTTACTATGGTTTCAAAACATACCCTTAATTATACCCTTCGCTAACTGGACAATATATAATACTTCCTTGCTAAAAGTAAACAGGTTTTTTTACTTAAATTTAAAGCGAAAAAAAAAGGGGGGGGGGGGGTAAATTAGTTTTGCCACCGGCAATTTTTCAAAGTGGGGGGGGGGGGCGATTGTCCCAAGCTCCTATGCCCATGTAGTGGCATTAGTGAAGTTCGATCTGCAGACTCTTACAGAGCATCCGAGTTCATTCCGGTTCGGAGTTTTAGCACAGGCACTTGAAGTCCGGACCCCCCTTTTTCCTCATTTGGTCCCTCCCGCGATTATGGTATGGATCTTTGTCTGGAAGTATATATTTGAACCATTTATCCATATGTTACAACATTTCATGTTACAACTCTCTCGTTCTAATAACTTTAGTTTTTAGGTCCAGCTGCCGTATTACTTATATATACATAAAGGTATGAAACAATCGTCAAAATACAAAGAGGGAATCCTCGCTTCGGCTCTATATTTTACAATAACGCGCCAGTTTTAAAAAGGACCTTCGCTTGTCCTCGTCTCAAAAATGATTTCCCTTCATTCCTATCTAGTTTATACGTACGAACAACAAATATTTATTGACGAAATTCAAGTTTATTCTCGACGACACATCCAACTTTCCTCCACTCGTGCCCATTCAGGAGGTCAGCCGAACATATTTTGTTTTGCACTATTTCATTGGTCGGAAAGATTTTCGGAACTTTTTTAGCTTGTTCTTCGCTATGCACGGCCAATCCATTTCGTATCGAGAGGCCTATTAAGCGGGAGTTTTAAATAAGAATAAAAGTGGAAAGTAAACCTTTTCGGCCAATGTGTTATGTAGGCACCAGAAAAAAAAAATGACGAACCTAGTGACATGGTAAGAATATTGTCTGAAATGGAAAAATGCACTTCAAACATAAATTTTGACGGATAACCATTTGATCACTGAAAAGATCAGAGAGAAAGGGACACTAGTTATCATAAAGCAAAAAAATCTCCTTTTTAGGCTTGTCAAAAAATTAAAATGAGTTAACGCTCCTCAACCCCTATCCCAGCAACAACAAAAAGACAGTGTACATAAGTAAACCCCTTGTAAATTGTAGCATTCATAATTCCCCTCTTCTGCCTTAGAAACAGGTATATGTAAATATGCCTCAAAAGAAATTTTAGGCATTAAAGGGATTAGAACTACTCTTTGTATTTCTTTTCTGTTTAGGGAGATACGTGTAATATTCCAACTGTAATGGCCTTTGCAAAAAACATAGGAAAGAACAAAATATTCTTTAATTTACATGGGGGGGATCAACATTTTTGTACCTAGGCTCAACACAAATAATTAATGACCCCCCAAAAAAAAATAATAATAATAAAAAAAAACAAGAAAAAAAACCCTCTTAATGCAATTTCTGATGCCCAGTTTTGATTTAAACAGTTAAAATAAGTAAAACATGAAGGTGTGCATTTTTAGTACTTCATGTTTCAATAAACCAATAAAAAAATACAACACAAATTGTGTCCCCCCCCCAAAAAGAGTACATTAGACCCAAAAATAATACGTGTCTAGGTACAAAAACATTTTTGTGAGTAATTACCCCCCCCCTTTTTTTTTTTACATCCACAATTTTAGGTGTGTATTGTTCAAACCAGAATTTTTATAATATTTCTTTCAGCTACAGAAAAATTAAAGATTAAACTTTGTTGTGATACTAGTACTCATGAAAAGTTCTAATTATGTTATTTACCTGAAAAAAAGAATGGATATAGGTAAATGTACATCATGTATATTGTACATAAAACAAAATCCAACAACATACAAGGAAACAACCAGCTTCGCTTTTCTGCTTGTATCTTCAACAACAAACCAATCTATACCTAACAACATCATCTATTCTCCCCTCCCCCCTTTTCCAAAAAAAAAAGAAGAAAAAAAATGGTCATCAACAGAGTCCTAGATTTAATCTGCCGTGTACTTCTCGTGCTTGTTCTTTGAAAGTTTTGCCAAAATAACAGTATTTTTGTTGAAACTTGTATTCTTTTATTCTTATTTAAAACTCCCGCTTAATAGGCCTCTCGATACGAAATGGATTGGCCGTGCATAGCGAAGAACAAGCTAAAAAAGTTCCGAAAATCTTTCCGACCAATGAAATAGCGCGAAACAAAATATGTTTGGCTGACCTCCTGAATGGGCACGAGTGGAGGAAAGTTGGATGTGTCTTCGAGAATAAATTTGAATTTCGTCAATAAATATTTGTTGTTCGTACGTATAAACTAGATAGGAATGAAGGGGAATCATTTTTGAGACGAGGACAAGCGAAGGTCCTTTTTAAAACTGGCGCGTTATTGTAAAATATCGAGCCGAAGCGAGGATTCCCTCTTTGTATTTTGACGATTGTTTCATACCTTTATGTATATATAAGTAATACGGCAGTTGGACCTAAAAACTAAAGTTATTAGAACAAGAGAGTTGTAACATGAAATGTTGTAACATATGGATAAATGGTTCAAAGATATACTTCCAGACAAAGATCCATACCATAATCGCGGGAGGGACCAAATGAGGAAAAAGGGGGGTCCGGAATTCAAGTGCCTGTGAGTTTTAGTGGTGTTTGTGTTACTTTACTTTGTTACTTTGTTACTTTGTTGTTCTGTCCTCTTCACCAATCTGGTAAGGACCTCAGTCTTCTTTTAAAGCTGTCCAAGGTAGGTGCGCTGACAACAGCAGATGGCAAGTCATTCCAATAGTTAACCACTCTATTTGAGAAGAAGTTTTTTCTGACATCCGTTCTGGCGAAATGTTTAGTAAGTTTAAAGTTATGTCCTCGTGTTATAGATGTGTTGAGTTTAAATAAATTGTCAGTGTTAGTTTTATAACTATGATGAAGGTATTTATAAACTTCACACATATCTTGTCTACGCCTACGAAGTTCCAGTGGTTCAATATGAAAAGGGTGGTTTGAAATTCTAGTACACCTACGCTGAACTTTATCTAAAGCTTCTATATCTTTAACTAAATATGGTGACCAAACTGTTGATCCGTATTCTAAAATTGGACGTACGATTGATTTGTATAATATAGATACTTTCTCAGATGTAAGATTAGTAAAACATCTTCTAATAAGACCAATACGTTGATTTGCTTTCTTAACTATATGAGAAATATGACAATCCGGGTGTAAGTTATTAGAAATGATAACTCCTAAATCTCGTTGGTTATCCTCTTCTATTAAAGGTATTCCATTCAAGTAGTATATAAATTCGAAACATTTACGTATTCGAAGTACTATGCATTTTGTTTCATTGAAACGCAACAACCATATTTTAGACCAAGCTGATGTTGCTCGATATTCAGTTTTCTGTGACTGTATTCATAATTTTTTGTCAGCCATTATCTATTTTTCTTTTTGTTTTGTTTATATATGTTATACCTATATATTTATATCCTATATTGTGAATGAAGTAATATATTTACCCTTTAAGACAAGATACCGATAAATGTAGCCAGGGGATTTAGTATAGGGGAAGGAAACACGTTATACGATCTGCAGAAGATTTTCGTTCGAGGTTTTTCGTATTTTTCATTGTGAAGTATACAATAATTATTACTTGTAGGGTGGTGCATTCGGAATATATCTTCCAACTGAGAAACCACGCGAGGAACGACGCTTGTAGATCTCATTGGTCAACTACTGGGTCAATTTTGTACGGATGACCAAATAAGAACTTTGAGCTGAATATTATTGATATGAGAAGGCGCGGCCTTTGAAGAGGACGGAAATATATTTGAAATTAAAATAGTAGTGTTAAAAATTACTTTATAGAAAATTAAATTAAGTTTTGGAATAGTAAAAGAATGGAAAATTACGAATTTATTTTTTATTATACACAGAGACGTGCCAAAAGTATTCGGTCACTTGTGATTTTTTACTATATATTTCATATAAAACCACATTTTTTAAAAACATTATTCCAAAATCGACTCTTGTTCGATTTTGATGATTTTTTTTACCAACAAAAACAGGATTAAATGTAGTTTTACACTAATTTTAGCATAATTTTATAATCTATAATTTTTATGAGTTCACGATTTAAACACAAAACTAAATTTTGAACGTCAAAAATACCATACAATGATAGTACATTTGAAGACAAATCATTTAAGTTTGTGTTTAAATCATGAATATTTAAAATCTGTGCTTCCAAAAAATATTTTAAAATAATCACAGAAAACTACGTACGTTCTCTCTTCTGTTGGTAAAACTTTCATCAAAATCGAACAATGGAATAATGCTTTGAAAAATTGTGGTTTTATATGAAATATATAGTAAAAAATTACAGTGACCGAATACTTTTGGCACGTCTCTGTATATTCAAAATTGTATTAAAAAAGAACCTTATCTAAAAATTGATAATTTTCAGTAAAAGGAAAAAAAATTCTCAAAATATTACCTTTAAGCAATGCAGAAGTTTAAAATTTCTGAATAAAGATAATAAATTAATTTTGTTATTCTCGTATGTACAGAAAAGAAGTTTTCAAATGTGTGCACATGCAGATATTTTGAACCAAGAAAATTATGTACAATAATCATTAATATTGAAATGATACTTTTTTTGTTCTTTTTCTTTAGGCCATTGTGTTGTCTTTCCTTCGATTTACGGATTATGATAACCGCTTTTGTATCTTCAAACTCTTCTTACCTATGTTATGAATGCTATTTATTCATTATTTATGATCTTCTTTAGAAATGGGATAGTTTTAAATGTACATGTATACACGTTTTTCCCTTCATATAAATGTCAAAAATAATAATATTTGGTTGAAATAATATGCAACATCTCCATGTTCTTAAAAATAAAACAGAAAAATATATTTTTATCTTCCAATGCTCTTTCGACACTTCGTTTATTTTTACTTTACTAAGTTGTTAGTTAAACGTTCTTAGTTTTAATTAAAAGTTGTTTCCTTTTCAGTTAAACATCCAAAATAGGTATTTTTATCACTTGCTTTTGGGTAACTCAAATTTTAGGAATATAGCTGTTTAGTGGGTTTGTTCTTTTACGCATTTATTCTTCATAACCACCAACAATGACAAACGCTATTTTCAAGCATTTGCGATTTTTTAAAATAAAAAATCTGTAATATAGGTCTACCCTTGGAGAATGAGCGGATTAGCATTATATAGTGTCTTAATACCATGAAGGGGGTCTCAGCAAGGATACAGAGAATGTTTTGGTGTTCAAAACGTGATACATGATATTGAATTCTGTGTAGGATAATGCATTTGGTTATAAATAATAATAATACCGAGGGAATACCCTCACCCGTCTTTAAATGAATCATTGAAGGGATCGGGAAAGTATTTTTGCCTTAATAAAAAAAAACCATTTAAATATTTCATTTGTTACAGTTACCATTGATTTCCTACTATGCATGTATAAATATATAATGTAGTCCTTTCTTCAGAAACATTGGCAACCTTCTGTCTAGTTTTACTCCCGATGTTGTTATCACCGTGTACGCATTCACTGTGACCAGTTACCTGCTGTGACTTATCATATTAGCCTACAATTTTGCCTGTCCTAAGCCAGTGCTCGTGCAGATATTGCAAATTTGTCCAACTTCATTTTAATAATGGTGAAATGTCTTTTTAACTATTTTTCATATTACCCTAACCAGGCGAAAATGATGAGCACTAAAGGATAATTCATGCATCATATAATTTTTTCAAATACCCAATAGCTTGGGAGAAGCAGGGTCCTTTGCTAAATCATGTTCCATGATGAGGTAATTTTTGCATTTCCAATTGACACCACAATTTTATATAAAAGCCCACAATATGATCCCATACACAATTTGGTTATAAAGTTTGAAGTGGTTTCTGAGAAGAAGTGTTTGTATGTATTTTCCCCAGGATCTTTTATTTAACTGTGATAAATATGATGAATTAAGAAAAACACTTTTCACAAGATTAAATCATTGCCTGTCCAAATGTGAATTTAAATAGTTTCAAAAATGAAATAAACACATATTTAGTTGAGCTTTTTCTTCAAGGAAGTGATGATTTATCTATGGATGATAACATAGTTATATTTCAGTGTGTATATGAATTCATTGAAAATAGCAATAGATTTCTATAGATTCTATGCTTTGTAAATATTCTAAATTGCTATTGAAAATATAATTTGTATTAACTATTATGAGTGAATGAGTGTATTGTCTTGTCTTGTATCATATGTATGTTGAGGAGACCAACTTTGTAGCCTTCAGGCTGTTTGCAATCCTCTTGAAATAAATAAAGCATTAAATTAAAATAACTATGTTCCATGCCAAAAGTGGTATTTTTTATTTTGTAATCTAGCTTCTGTACCAGACACTAATGTTGCATACAGTTACTTACATGAACATACTAAGAAGAGTTGTTATTCATGGTTGGGAGGATCCTGATTTAAAATGAAAAGAAGATTTTCCAGATGCAAAACTTTTAACCAGTGTGAAAAAAAATTAACCTGTAGTATACTTTCTTTGTATTCCTATATATCAAGAATCATTGATATGCATACTAATAGGGGCAGAGCCTATCGCTCACCTTTCATTCTGCTTCGAGGAAACTTAATACAGCACCTTCCATAGGTGCTTACCAGCAAATTTCGCTTCATTTGGCTAAGCAGTTACAGAGAAAAAGTTTTTTATAAATCAACCAATCAGAAAATATAATTGCCTGTGGTGGCCATGTTTGTTAACGGATCTGAATTAAATTAGCATTCTGGATAGAGGACCTTCCAAGGATGCTTCCTACCAAGTTTCGATTCATTTGGCCAAGCGCTTTCAGCGGAGATGATTTTTTAGAAATCAACCAATCAGAAACAAGAATTGCCTGTGGCGGTCATGTTTGTTAATGGATCGGAAATAAATGAGCAACTTTATAGAGGACCTTCCAAGGATGCTTCCTATCAAATTTTGATTCATTTGGCAAAGCGGTTTCAGAGGAGAAGATTTTTTAGAAATCAACCAATCAGAAACAAGAATTGCCTGTGGCGGTCATGTTTGTTAACGGATCGGAAATAAATGAGCAACTTTATAGAGGACCTTCCAAGGATGCTTCCTATCAAATTTTGATTCATTTGGCAAAGCGGTTTCAGAGGAGAAGATTTTTCAGAAATCAACCAATCAGAAACAAGAATTGCCTGTGGCGAACATGTTTGTTAATGGATCGGGACGAAATGAGCAATCTTTATAGAGGACCTGCCATAGATGCTTCCTACCAAGTTTTACTTCATTTGGCTGAGGGGTTTCAGAGGAGAAGATTAAAATGTGAAAAGTTAACGGACGATGGACGCCAAGTGATGGCAAAAGCTCACATTGCCTTTGGCAAGGTGAGCTAAAAAGGGTGCAGTTGACTCGCAGCCGCAAGTAATAAAGTTTACCAGTTGCTTGCTCGTGGTCGGTGGTTCTCTCCGGCTTCCTTCACCACTAAAACTGGTCGCCATGATATAGCTGATATATTGTTGAAAGTGGAGTTAAAACACCAAAAATCAAATCAAATCAAATCTGGACAATTATACAGGGGTAACAGGCGAAAAATCACAGAAGGTATTAGCCAAGTTGGATATTAATGTTACTCTTATCACAAATACATATGCAGGGTCGCCCTAGGAGGTGTGGACCCCATAACATAATAATCATTGCTTTTCTCTGTAAAACCTAGTGTTTTTGTTTGTGTGTACTTGAACAGCTGTGAGTATGCAACTTCAGTGGGCTCAATTGGCTTAAGGCAGATCCTGTATATATGGTTCATTCTACCTAGGGCCATTATTTCGTGTTGGCATGCTAGTTGGATTTACAACTACCTGTGCAATCAGTTTCTATCACCACTAAAGTTGTGATTTCGAATCCTGCTCGTGGGGAGGTGTGCTTGATACAACATTATGTGATAAAGTTTGTCAGTGTTTTTCTCCATTTTCCTCCAACAATAAAACTGACCACCATGATATAACTGAAATTTTGTTGACTGTGGCATTAAACACCATAACCCTAACTCTTCATTCTACCTATTAGTACAACAATGTATTACAACTTTTTGAAAATAGACAAAAAATATATATAATTTTTAACCAGAATATGTGGAATACTTTTTTGCTATATTTTGCAGCAGCCAGACAAGACATAACTTAGAAAATAATCCTACATAATATATCTCAATCAGGGCGAGGTGTACAACATTTTGTGATAAAGTTTGTCAGTGATTTGCAACATGTCGGTGGTTTTCTCCAAGGTCCTCCACCAATAAAACTGACCACCACAATATAACTGAAACATTGTTGAAAGTGGCATTAAACACGATCAAACAAACAAACCAAATATATCAGAAAATACATGTAATTCATTCAATCAATATTCAGTAAGTATGATGTTGGTCACCAAACTGGATGGTAGTTATTAATACAAATGTAGATTGCAAAGTCATTATTTTTAATTTAGTTCATCAACTTTGTTGTCAATTGCTTGATAACTTATTTTCTTTTTTATACTCTTACTCTCAGCTGATACTGATATGTCAATAAAATATAATAAACATAGGCAAAATTTCAAAATCACTTTTTATTAGAAAATCTGAGTCTTAATCCATAATAACAGTCTTTTATCCTACATCTTTGAACTATGAAAATGTCTTCAAATAAGTTGCATATGGTTATTTCTACTACATGTACATGTATGTGATGTCATAAACAATGTAAAATTATTAATACAGATAAAATCCCTGTTTTTAATATTTAATAAAAGAAAAGGTTTTTAAAACAAAATGATAATCAAATAACCTCAATTTTTTTTATTGATTTAGTTAAAGTATTTGTACAAGGAAACTTCCTCCAAAATCATGTAATGTCTCAATAAATTAATTTTAAATTAAAAAAAAACCTCCCTTCCAGATCTCAGCTAACGTATTCCGATGAATAAGGTTCCTGTTAAATATATAAAAAATTAACTAATTACTCATGTCACATGAAAAGTTGTCTATTTTCAGCTAAAAAAAAATCCTTTCACCCCTTCTCTCCCCCCCCCCCCTCCAAAAAAACCCCCAAATACTCAACAACATAAAATTTAGGATGAAGTCTTTGATGACTTGAAATGAAAGCTTAAAAAGCATAAAAATTAGTCATAGCAATGGTCCTCCTATGTTGGAATTTGATCTGTCATCTGAAAGACTTCGAAGCCAACATCCAGTTCATGTTGTATTTGCTACCAAGTTCCTGACAACCATTCTGGAATCCATCAGCTGTAACAAAAAATAACATTATAGTACTTGATAACAGAAATTCTAAAATAATATGACATTTAAAAAAAATAGATGATGTCTCAAAAGAGGTACCAGTATTTTAAGGCAAACTTATGTTATATGTTAAAAGAATTCTCTATTTTATTAAAGATATATACCGGTTCTTTGATTGTACCTCCCTCGTTTGATACTGTACATCACTTTCTCAGTCAAATCACAAACTCTGTAGTTACTCTATGTAGTACTAAGGTATATATATTGCTGTTTTGTCTTGCATGTAGAACACTACATGTTGATATCAATAGAGGAGTAACAGAATTTGACACTCATCTGATCCTGTATCTCTCATGCATTGTCATTTCGATATGTATACATGTATAAAAGAAGAGGGTACTTTATTTACCAAATACAGGCCCACGAGGGGCATGAATATTCACATATATAATTATTTAAAACATAACATATATGTTTAACAAAGACAAAGATACAATTACATATACTTATAACATGTCATTTATATGCTCAGTGTGATTGATATGTTTTAATACATCCAGCTATGATATATGTATCACATAAATATGATGATAAATAAATAGATAGAGCCGACTATTTGTATCCTACCCGTGTCTGAAACAGAGAGGCAAACACAATGATAACCTTTCTGCAGGAGACACCAGGTGACGGTGCTAAAAGGATGATAGTCAACCCTTAATTTTGAGGTACAGGTATGAGCCATTTATATCCTCCCTGTGTCTAAAGCAGAAAGGCAAGCACATCGGTTGCCCTTCAGCAGAAGACACCACGGGAGGATGCTAAAAGGAATATATATAGATGGCTTCATCATGCAGTTTTATAATTATTGCATTCAAGTTTAAATCAAAATACATGTAGCTATCTGAGAAAACTAATTCTACAAGTACATACATGATGAAGTTAGCCATCTCTTTGATCTGCATTGTTATATTCCTTTTTTCCATGATCATAGTGTTATTTTTAGTCAAAATAATGAATCTTCCAGCAATCCAGAGATTTGTATTTTTTACATGTAGGTCGCATTAATTTCTGTATTAACAGGAGGAAGCTGATCTAAAAATTGCTAATGAAAATTATAGCTTCCTGGAGTTATTTGGACTATGAGTGATATTACAGGCAGCTAATGACCAAGTGTTATTGGTGATATGGATATATACATATATGCATATCATTAACCTTTCAACCAAAAATTGTGGCTATTTTTAACCAGAAGCATTGTGACTGTGAGTCATGTTGGTTTGTAAACAAATGCAATTTTTCATTCTAAAAAATAATAATCAAATAAAACAATGTTAAAACATCTGAATTATATAATAAATTAAGCAATCGGTCATTTTAAAGTCCTTGTAATGGAAGCTAGTATAGTCATAGTTCTCTTTTTATAGCCACAGCGCCCGCAGAACAAAGACTTTCAAATTTCTTACACCCTAAAATTAGCTTGGGTTTTGAGTTCTTGTATGTTTTTACTTCACTTGATTATATAAATTGTTCAAATTAATTGGCGATATCAAACAATAAAATTAGCTTAGGTGTAGCTTAATTTAGAGTACAATCAAAGACTTGTACACTAATCAGTACTAACTGCTGTATAATCATCATTTAATTGTAATAAATATATTTATTTAAGGAGTACGTTGATTTCTTGATTACACACAAAAAATTCTAATATTTGAATTTTTAAAATTAAAATCGATCAAAAACATTTTGAAATGATAAACACTTGCGTATTTCAGTTCAAAAGTATTTAATTTCAAATGGGGCAGAATCTACTTTTAATTTAGGGCCGGAACGACCTGGACCGAATCGACATGGTTGATTGATTGATTGATTGATTGGTGCTTAACGTCAAGCGAGCAATTTTTCAGCTAAATTCAGGACGACGAATCGATTTGGGGCCGGAACGACCTGAAACCAATCGGAAGTTGGATTATGTAATTTTTTCGTCGAATTATCTCCATTTTGTCATCACGCATTTATTTTTGTGAAATAAATTATGTCATCGGGGGTAAATGATAGAAATAACTTTTAATTTATGTTAAAATGATGCCGGAAATTTGTTAAAAATAAACATTGATTTACCAGAATACGAATAAAAACAACAATTTATTCGTATTTAACCGCGCAACCAATGTAATAAATTGCAGGAAAAATCAATTTTGCATACTAATACTAATAAAAACATTCCAACGAAATCTATGAACCCCAGTCACGTTAATGTCGTTATCCTCTTTCACTAGAACGTGCACATATGTTTCGTCTGCTAGATAGATAGATACGATAACGTAACCCTCAGTCCGCTTTTGCTCCCAGCGAGGGTTACGAATTGGTCCCATTCAACTAGATACGATAACGTAACCCTCAGTCCGCTTAAAATTGCTCCCAGCGAGGGTTACGAATCGGTCCCATTCAAGGTATGGGAGCAGCGCCTGGAGTGATTCAAACCGGGCGGTTTTTTGTCCTAATTCCGTTGTAAGAGGTTGGAAAAATTAACGGGGGTGAAAGATAAATATATTTAGGTAAACCTTGAGGTGTTAAGGGATCGACAGACCATTTAACTTGAAGGGGGGGGGGTTATGGTTTTTTTCTAAAAAAATATTCTGATTCCCAAATGTTGCTGAAAAAAATATTCTGATTTTGGTGGAGGAAAAAAAAAATATTCTGATTCAGAGTTTTTGTCATATAACCCAATGTTATATTCTGGAAAAAAAATTCGCGCATAGCGCGACAAAAATTTAAATATTCTAACTCTTGTGTTTTCCGAAAAAAAAAATTCTGAATGAAACAAAAAAACCATAACCATCTCCCATTGTCGGTCCCTTTAAGTAAACGTTGCATCAATCCATGGTAGACTTAAAACCATCTGAAAATTTGAATGCATGAAATCTTAATTCTGTCCGACATTTTGTTTACAAGTTGCTATTTCACGTGCACTTACCTCGTTTTGGAGATATCCTTATTTGGATCAATCGTAGTAATATATTATAGTAAAGTTTTTCATATTTGGCATTCAGATCCATATATGGATAGGCTCCGCCCATCACGAGAGTATACGTAAGATGCCATGGCGGACAAGAAACAATTTTCGAATACTAAATCGATCGTGAAGGTAGAAACAGGTATTGTAACACTTATTTCGTATCGCCAATGTTACTTAAAAATTGTAGGGAATAATAACATATGGCAAAATCATGCTCATTATTTTATTCATGAGATATGAATATTCATGACGTCGTGGAACCACGTGACTTTTTTTTCCAGCAACATTGGGAAGAATATTATTTTTATAGAAAAAAAGCCATAGCCTATGATTTTATTGTTATGTTTCCCCTCAACGCACCTCACATAATTATTTGATCACGTGATAC
Source organism: Bathymodiolus brooksi (assembly GCA_963680875.1). Taxonomy (NCBI): domain Eukaryota; kingdom Metazoa; phylum Mollusca; class Bivalvia; order Mytilida; family Modiolidae; genus Bathymodiolus; species Bathymodiolus brooksi. The sequence goes on from OY804580.1 coordinate 103,222,275, forward strand.
TTTGTTTATGAAGAAGCGGTGCAAATGGTACAGACGAATTGTATGAAAATGCCTCGGGAATAATGGTACGTTTCACACGCCCAACATCCCTACGTTGCCTCTTAAATGGCGTCGGGCATTGAAAAGTGTAAAAACGATCACAATTAATCTTCTCCAGGAACCTACAGATCATAAGTGTTCCATTCTAAACAAATATCAAGTGGAACTTTTATACCGGAAGTTTTAATGTGAACGAAAAGAACTTATGTGGGTATGGCGGTTTCGTCAGTTTTATCATTTTTTAAACCATATTTTAAGGTTTTTTTAAGAAATGATAGGAAAATTGTATCAAAATAAGAAACACTCCAGGAACCTCCAATATATTGAGTATGGTATCAAAAATTTGCTTGAACAACCTTAAGCGGTGTTTGGTGAAAAAAGAACTCAGAAATTAAGTCCAGGTTTAATAAAAGATCAACACGGCCTCTTTTACTTCTTCAGCCGTTCATTGCTTAGTACTACGATGACGTCCATTTTGATTCAATATGGCGGTCGTATGCAAATTAGCAAAATGGGCTTGATTTTGCCATATGAAGTTATGACCAGATATGCAAAAAGAAAGTTAAAATATTCACTTAACGAAAATTTTAATTTGTTCCCATACGTTGAATGGGACCGATTCGTAACCCTAACTGGAGCACAAGCAGAATGAGGGTTACGTTATCGTATCTACCATTCAACGTATGGGAGCAGCGCCCAGAGTGATTCACACCGGGCGGTTTTTTGTCCTAATTCCGTTGTAAGTGGTTGGAAAAATTAACTGGGGTGAAAGATAAATATATTTAGGTAAACGCTGCATCAATCCATGGTAGATATATATCCATCTGAAAATTTGAATGCATGAAATCTTCATTCTGTCCGACATTTTGTTTACAAGTTGCTATTTCACGTGCACTTGCCTCGTTTTGGAGATATCCTTATTTGGATCAATCGTACTACGATTCGTAGTAAAACATCGTAGTAAGTTTTTCATATTTGGCATTCAGATCCATATATGGATAGGTTCCGCCTATCACGAGAGTATACGTAAGGTGCCATGGCGGACAAGAAACAATTTTCGAATACTAAATCGATCGTGAAGGTAGAAACAGGTATTGTAACACTTATTTCGTATCGCCATTACTTAAAAAAAATTGTAGGGAATAATAAATTATGACCAGATATGCAAAAAGAAAGTTGAAATATTCACTTAACGAACATTTTAATTTGCTCCCATACGTTGAATGGGACCGATTCGTAACCCTAACTGGAGCACAAACGGAATGAGGGTTACGTTATCGTATCTACTAGATAGATAGTCCGAGACATCAACATTAAAATAAAAACTAAAAAATGTCCAATTTTATTTATTATCAATAATAAATATTTCCATGGTCCGAGTTTGCACACCTATTTTAAATCTCCTAATATTAGTGGTCCGAATTTGTTATGGTCCGAGTTTGTTTTGTCCGAGTTTGTCATGGTCCGAGTTTGTTATGTTCCGAGTTGTCCAGTTATCGCTAGATATATTCGTCTGCTCATTTTTGAACAAGACAGCTTAGCAATACGCCAATCGTCGCATGGTTTGTACGCCAATAGGCAACAACAACTTAACTTTGAAAATTAGTACTAGTAAGTTAAATATAAATATACATAAATATTGTACATCAGAACACTGTTATGCAGACATTTTCAATTCAAAAGCACAATTTCCTGATTCTATTTCTGATAAAAAAATCTTTTGAAATACTTCTTTCTGATGTTAAACTAGCTGCGGAACCGTAGCTCTTTTTATCTTAAAAAAACAAAAGGAGCTACGGTTCTGCAGCTAATGTTAAACATGACCATACATATGAAAGCACTATAAACTCACAACATGCATCATCTGTTTGTAATCCCACCCCTGTTGATATTCAAACATCATGCACCAAAGATGAATTTGCCACCGTTTCGTTTCGTTTTCAGGTAATTTCCTCCATAAGCTGGAGCACTCCAATTTCCATTGGATAAAAGCACAATGATTTTAAAAAGACGTAAAATAGTTCAGTATATCACGATTAGATAAAAGTTCATTCTCTGACCTTATAAAAGCATCTAGTTAAAAGTTTCTGTGTAGCACATAAAAACACAATGTACATATGTACATGTCTACAGTCTATATACACTTCAGGAGTTAAAATTATATAATAATGTTGTGTTAGCAATGACTATGCCAATATAGTGGTCAGGGTTGAAGACGTCAGAGTGCACGACCCGAAGGCCAATATAGTGGTCAGGATTGAAGACATAGTGTACGACCCGAAGGGAAGTGCACTATGTCTTCAACCCTGACCACTATATGACATAGTCATTGCTAACACAACATTATTATTATTATTATGCTGACTGTTATGTGTAGACAAAATATATTGAGAACTATTACAATAAAGGAGCTCCTGATATTGGTGACTAATATATTGGATCAGATAGTCTTGAAAGTGTGAGAATATTCTTTGTTTCATTTAAGGCTTTAAAAATATAAAGATTTTTGAAGTTTGAAATCTAATTAACAACAATAACAAGTATTAAAAAACGTTTAGACGACTATAATAGATGGACAGATTGGATCCGCCCCCTTGCACGTGGACTATAGCTATATATAGCTCAAGACAGACAGCTGAAAACCCAACCTTCCTCGCGTGAAACTGGCATAGTAGATGTACTATTTTCGCATAGTATGTCAACGCTATATAATTCTTTGTAATATATGCCAAGATATCGTATGAACTTATATTACAGAAGAAATTTACAGAAAGCATAATAATATAAAAGATGGATCCTGTAGTGATAAACGACGTCCAAGTTTGTCTCTATCTTAATTCGCAATATAGTTTGGTTCTAAGTCTATGTAGTTCAAAGCACAAATTTTGTGAGACATGTTCTATGGCCTTCAAGTCATTGTGGTTATTTGTAATAATAGTATAACCATTTTTAGATGTACAATCTAATATAGCGTGTAAAAGTTGATTTTTCTCTTCAGGTAGTTCTGCACCACCCCCCTTTATATCTTCCACTGTCCTTTTGAATTGTTCTATCTTGTTCTGCCGTACTTCATCTAGTGGTTTGCATTTTAGTATAAAATGTTCTATATCTTCAACTCCATCTTTGCAGATTTTACAAAATCCAGCATTTTCCTTATGACTAAACTTATCTTGATGGTACTGGAGCATATATATGTATCAATAACCAGTTTCACTTTTACTTCTGCTTTTTGTATATCTGATATTTGGTTTTTTACACAGTTCCATATATTATGTGGTGTTCCTATAGGTTCCTTTTGAATTTCAAGGTGTCTGATAGTTGTTTTCGTTGACTTCCTCATTGTACTTTTTGCACCAGTATTCATTTATGGCCTTCTTTATCATTGTTTTTCCCATATGTTTACTTGGCGGGTTTATAAGAAGTTCCATTGGCATATGCATTCCATACTTTTCTAGAATTCCAGCTATTGTGTTGATAAACAATGTATCATTTGCGTTGGCATTTGCGGACTCCGACAATAGCATTTGTTTCTCAATTGTTGAGTCTAGCCTGGCAATTCCAAAAAATAAGTTTATACACCACTATTTATCCTTTTGACAAAAAACACCATAATAGCTATGAATATGGCAAAAATGTGTTCTCTGTAAATAAGACCAATGAAAACCACACATTTAAACCCCAGAAGAAGCTTGATCATGATAGACAACACACACAATTATTAATTCCATGCAACATTGACACAAATGAAGAACATTCAGAACTTGTTTCAAAATCCAGCATTTTACATAAAGACAATGTCTCACAAATTATTATGAGTCAGAAATTAGTAAATCCACCATAAAAGATACTAATCCATTCCTTCAGACACGGTCCCCTTTTGGTACAATATCAATCGAGGGAAAACATTTTCTTATCTATGATGTTTCTTGAAAAGTAACAAATAAACCCTGGTCTTGAGACCCATTTTCAATACTCCTGTGAAAATCACGATGCATTTTTCACAATCATTTCTACACTTAAAGTTTGATTCGTTCTCTAAAATGTTATTCTGGTTTTCACTATTCATGTATAATGTATATATATACTTGCCACCTTGATAGGTTAATTTTATAAATACTTTTTATAAATTGCCTTTTAAATTATTCTGATAAATATGTCTCCAAGGTGTGAACTATGTCAATTTCTAACCTTAAGCAGGGTGAGCATCCTTTAAATATTCATAATTTGTATTTGCTCAGACTTGTCAACATGTCTCCCAAGAATTGAAATGTACTGATACAAGTTTCTGAAAAAAGAAGAATATCAGTTCTGAAGGTCCCAACTTAAATCAATACTTGCACACAGCACTTTTTTGTCATGACCTTCGAGACTGCAATTCTTCTATTTAAAAGTGATGTTTAACTAATACTAGTTTTTTACCCTGAAATGTGAGTGTAATATCAAAAACATGACTGGTGAGTGATATATTAATCACAAACCTACCTACCATTTGCTATCAAGAACGTGACTGGTGAGTAATACATCAATCACAAACCTACCTACCATTTGCTATCAAAAACGTGACTGGTGAGTGATATATCAATCACAAACCTACCTACCATTTGCTATCTAGAACGAGACTGGTGAGTGATATATCAATCACAAACCTACCTACCATTTGCTATCAAGAACGAGACTGGTGAGTGATATATCAATCACAAACCTACCTACCATTTGCTATCAAAAACATGATTGGTGAGTGATATATCAATCACAAACCTATCTACCATTTGCTATCAAAAATGTGACTGGTGAGTGATATATCAATCACAAACCTACCTGCCATTTTCTTTAAAAAAATAATTTCAGGCTAAGCATTGAAGGTACAAAAAATGTACATGTACAGGTCACATATTATTTATTTAATAGTATGTTTAAATGCAAAATTGAGCTATATTACAATCTATATATACCGGTAACTATTTCTCTTCCTTTTGTTACAATTCTTATATTTCAATGATGAGCAGTAAATAAATTTCTAACAAAATTTAATTTAGATCATTAAATTTGAAGTACAACTGTATGTGATATTTAAGCAGAAAGACAAGTTTTGTTCTCATAAAAATCAACATTTGTGTCAAAATATTTTACTTATCAATACATGTATTAAAATGTACTCGGTTTTCTTTATCAAAAGGTGAAGGATATACCAATCTACAACCTTTTTTTCATAAATTTCATGCATTTTTTTATCAACACATTAAATGAAAGTCCGCAAATTCATACCTTATAATTATTGCAGACGGTCATAAAGGATTGATTGATTGATTTTTGGTGTTTAATGCCACTTTCAACAATATTTCAGCTATATCATGGCGAATAGTTTCAGTGGTGGAAGATGCCGGAGTACCCTGAGAGAACCGCCGACCATGGGCAAGCAACTGGTAAACTTTGTCACTTGCCGCTGCGAGTCGAGTACACCCTTTTTTGTAATTTACAAAGCCAGGTGCGAACCCATGCCGTATTGGTGATAGGCTTGTATGAGTTGTTAGGTAATCCAACTACCTAACTCATTGAGCCACCTGGGCCTTTCGGTCATAAAGGAAAGTTTACATTCATATAGATGTACATATATTTACATTGTAATACAAATTAAAATGATCAGTTGGTGGTTGCTGGTTAATGTCCAGTAGCAAATATTAATTTCATGCATGAATCGATGATGATATTATCAAGATTTTTATTGTACAACTTGCAGCCATCTTTCTTAATCAACATTTACATGCATGTGTACAGAAATAAAAATGTATTAGGCATGGTGATGAAATAGGTGATGGATATACAAATCCACAGCCTTTTTTTCCTTTCATGTAGTTTAACTGTCATTGGTGAAGGATACATCAATCCTCAGCCATTCTTATGTTTAACAATTTCAGGAGACAAATGGAAGGATAAATTATATTTGGGACAAGTTCCAGAGGGGCGAGGTTAGAGAAATACCTAACAATAAATTATCCTTTCCTCTCTGGATGGAGGTCAGATATTTTGGTTCGACCTGGGGGCAAAATAGGGGATATTTTTTCACTGGTAAAGGATAAATTTATTAGGCTAGAAACAAACTAGAGGCTCTGGGTTGAGCCTGTGTCACTCGCCTTTCATTCTGCTTTGAGGAAACTTAATACAGAACCTTCCATAGGTGCTTCCCACCAAATTTTAGTTCATTTGGCTAAGCAGTTTCAGAGAAGAATATTTTTAGAAATCGACCAACCAAAAACAAGAATTGCTTATGGCAGCCATGTTTGTTAACGGATCTGGATGAAATTAGCAATATTTATAGAGCACCTTCCATGTATGTTTCCTACCAAGTTTCGTTTCATTTGGCTAAGCGATTTCAGAGAAGAAGATTTTTAGAAATCGACCAATCTGAAACAAGAATTGCCTGTGGTGGCCATGTTTGTTAATGGATCGGGATGAAATGAGCCTTTTTTATAGAGGACCTTCCATAGATGCTTCCTACCAAGTTTCAGTTTATTTGGCTGAGGGGTTTCAGTGGAGAAGATTAAAATGTGAAAAGTTAACAGACAAAGGATAAACTAAACATGGTGAAAATTCCAATAAAATGATATCTTTTATATATACTGAGCTGTATGATGGCGGCCATGTTTGCTATTGGATCAGGACGAAATGAGCAATCTTTATAAAGGACTGCCCATAGATGCTTCCTACCAAGATTGTTCATTTGGCCAAACAATTTCAGAGGAGAAGAATTAAAAAAAATCAGCCAATCAGAAACAAGAGTCGCCTGTGGCGGCCATGTTTGTTAACGGATCGGGACGAAATGAGCAATCTTTAGAGGACCTCCTATAGATGCTTCCTACCAAGTTTTGGTTCATTTGGCCAAGTGCTTTCAGAGGAGATGATTTTAAAAAAATTGGCCAATCAGAAACAAGAATTGCCTGTGGTGGCCATGTTTGTTAATGGATCGGGACGAAATGAGCATGTTTTATAGAGGACCTGCCATAGATGCTTCCTACCAAGTTTCAGTTCATTTGGCTAAGGGGTTTCAGAGGAGAAGATTAAAATGTGAAAAGTTAACAGGCGACGAACGCCAAGTAATGGCAAAGTGAGCTAAAAATGTAAAGATTGTATTTGCAGGGGGTGTCTGCAATCTTACGACAACAGTTCGATATGCAGGAGGGATTGAAATATCCTATCATAGGAGTGATGATAAGATACAATGTTTGATAGGGGAATATGATAGCATGTAAATATTTCAATTCTCATAATGTTCCAATATATTTTGCCACAATTCCACCTGTTTCTATTAAGAAAAATAGAGATTAAAAATTTTCAAGATCTTTGTTAAGGACTAGTCAATTTGAAGATACTGAAATGCAAAATTTATTAAAAAAAAATATCAACGAATATTTGAATGCACTAAATGAAAAACAAAACATTTCAAATATCCGATGGGACAGATCCATCTGTAAATATGTAACTAGAAAAAAGGGTAAACTAAACATGGTGAAAATTCCCAAAAAATTATATCTTTTATATATACTGAGCTGTATGATGGTGTACACCTATTACTGGAACTATCAAATAAATGGTATAGTTATATGTGTTCATCAGACAGTTTACCATGATTTAATGAAATCAACAAATAATTAGAACCCCTATTTAAGTTAACAATAATACAAATGAAGAATTCTTGTAATATTTAAAATAAAGGACAGTGTTAAAAAGAAAACTAAAATCTATGTTCTTAAACTTTCTGTGTCATAATTTAATGAACTCTATTGATTATTTATTTATCTTTCCTCAATTACCAATTTAAATTTTCATGACATTCTGGAAACTCAAATAAAGAAATCTGCATAATAATGTTTTCGTTTAATGCCTCAATATAAATAATGGATACTAGTAATCCTATTAAGTACTTTTTATTTTGCTTTATTATAAACTTCATACTGTCATTCTTTTTTCTTCATTTAGTTAATTTGTTTTCATTGTATAGAGTAAGATATACAAATCTTTACTATCTATTTCAGGTCTTGAATATAAAGCAAGTGTATTATTGACTTTTACAGATATTACAAAAATTTAGGACCCATTTTTCATGTTTTTAAGTTCATTATTTCAATCTGTGTATAGTTAAGGTGTTATAACAGACTTATCAGACCATGCCCTTCTTTTTCATTGATTATTTTTAATACAGTATGTGTGAGGCATACCAGCATCTATCTTACAGCATACATTACATACTTATAAATGTAGGTGTGAGGCATACCTGCCCCTACCTTAAAATACAATTAAAGCCTGCACTTGCGGTGAACATCATAATTGTTCACCCTTGGGATGTTGTTTTCCCGAGGGCTAATTGTTCACCCGAGGGTGAACAATTATGATGTTCACCGCAAGTGCAAGCATTAAAATTGTTTTATTATACTGAAACTCGATGCAAAAAAAATTTGTTAATTGCAAACATTTCTGTAAATGAACAGCCAGAATGGTTCCACTGGGCACACCAGCGGTGGCCATTTTATACATACTTACATCATGTACACGTTTTAGATCATGGTCATTTTACCGATATTGTAAGTGCTTTGGTGATCTAGATCACTGTTCCCCCGGTCCATCAGTAAAAACTGATGACCGGTGAAATAGAGAAAACAAGGAATTTAGGATTTATTAGTTAAAATATTACACTAGATTTTCTATTGAAAAAATATACTGAAGTATAATAATGTATAATGTTCCTTTGTTAATATATTTTTTTGAATTTAGTAACTATAGTACATGTATTAATTTAATACTTAAAAGTTTTTAATATTCCTCCTGCATGTCGAACTTGTATAAAAACAATGAATATAATAAATAAAAAAAAGTTGTATATATAACTTATAAGATATTTGCAACTCATTGTATAGAGTGAGATATACAAATCTTTACTATCTATTTCATGTCTTGAATATATTTAGCAAGTGTATTATTAACTTTTACAGATATTACACAAAATTTAGGACTATTACAAGACCATACATGGATCAACTGAGATGAAGATACCTGAAGTACAGTACTGTCAGTAGTCAGTATGCAGCTACTGTATGTAAGTTATTTTCAATTCATCTTTTTCTAGCGACTGGTACCTCTGCTAGGTGTCGCCCAGATGCAATGAATGAACAATTCAGAAAAGTTGACACAGAGTGACATGGTATTTTATATGGGGTTATATAAAGAGACCTGTGTACAAATGTTTCGAATATATCATATAGTATTTTATATATATATATTATATATAATATATGCAAAATATAGTAGGGATGATATGGGCATTAAATAATCAAAGCACTGAAAATACTGAGAGCCGAGCTAATCTATCAAACTCAATGTGAAAGCCTTGAAATAAAAAAAAAATGGGTGGTTGGAAATAAGATTTAGGGCTTGCCAACAGGAGACATCTGTATAGTTGTTCAAATAGTTTTTTAGCAGCCATGTTTGTGATGAATCAACACCAAAGCAACAACACTAAGAAAAATATATGGCAAGTTGGACAAATGGAAAGATTTCAATAAATTGTCAAGATGTAAATGTTATTAACTATAGGCTACTGTTTGTAGCCATGTTGAATGGCAGTTAGACAAATCATTTTTTAAATAATGATTATGTTTGATATACTGGCACCTTGATGTTTCAGATCTGATTGATATGGTTACAGGGGTTAACAAATATTGGACCACCTCACTAGCCCAGGGCTAGCATACTCCCAAATATTACTAGCCCGAATCTATGAACCACTAGTCCTGGTCAATACCGTGATTTCATGAATCCGACTTGCAGACTTGAACCCTTGTACAACATTTACAATGTATATTAGTTTAACTATCTTTCTAAGTTTCTTTTCAGATCCTTGTACAACATGTACAATGTATATTAGTTTAACTATCTTTCTTTTCAGATCTGGTATTGTGTTTTATTTTCACTTATTTCCCCTAGTTCAGGTCACTGTAAGGCCAAAAAAAAATATGTGTGTTTATGGTCACATGTCAAAAAAATCTAGGGTCGGTCGGCCTTTAATTTTTTTTTTTTTTTTTTACTATCGGCAAAACCGGAAATAGTCGTTCCTGATTCCGGAATCCGATTCCGGTATTTCATTTTCGAAATTTTCGGTAAGCCGTCATTTGTTGAAGCTTTTTATGACGAGAATACACAGTTTTTCTACCTTCTTTGCTCTCAATTTTGACAAAAAGCTAGCGGTTGAATAAATAAAACATTGCTGCTGATTAAACAACATATATAACATATATGAATATTATATGTTATTCAGCTATCAGACAGGGTATATAATGTGACATTCCCAGCTTCCCTGTCTGATAGCTGAATAACAGATATATTACGGATTTAACCTATTTTTTTTTAAATACAACATCCAACTGTATTAAATAAATTTGCCTCTTTTATTTTCATTTTTTGTATCTCTAGATGTCCATACCTTTGACGTCATTTTTCAATGACGTCAAAATATGTGTCACGTCATATTTCATGTATAGGGTGTCTCATGAAGGAAAATACTGTACTAAATTTCTAAATCAATACAGTTTCATATGTAGTAAATTTTATAAACTTTATAAATATAATATTAATATATCACATAACAAAACAACGGGTTTGCGAAACAGTTTCAATAATTTAAATGTTAACTACATGTAAATAAAACCTTGGTGTGGCCCCATGACGTTGAAAGTTTTCAAGGCTCAACGTTTTGTTTATTTGTTATGGTACAGCCGTGGAACATAGGAGTTTGCTGAATCGATCAGGTATTTGTGACGGAATTAACCGTTGTAATAATTTTTTGTTCATGCAGCCGTTTTGAGTATTAAAACAGCATTTAATTTGGTAAAAATACACATATTATCCTGTATTATACCATTGATTCAGTGAAGCGTAATGTTTTGTCGTCCATGTTTTAATCGTTTTTGGGGACTGAAATATATACCAGTCTGTTTTCCGGATATATGCTGACATTCAGGGCTGAAGAACCAATGAAAATATGTGTAACAAACTAAATCCGTAATATAAGTAGATACGCGAATATTGACAAGTTTGTCAATATCCGATATATATTTTTACTAGCCCGTCGGGCATACAGCTGATTATTTCAACTAGCCCAAATGTGGAAATTACTAGCCCCGGGCATCGGGCTAGGGGATTTTTTAACCCCTGGATTATAATACATAAATATAAGACTAGATTAAACTCAACTTATTGTTTTCACTTAAGAATGGAAAAGCTGTAAAAAAATAAGTTTGCTAGTCAACATATTTTTGGACCCAACATTGCTTTATTTAAAAAATAAAAAATACTTAGCAGTTCATATAATATCAGATATCAATTACTATGAAAATAGCACCAAAACAGTAAATTAAGAATAATCAATAATAGCCAAATTAATAGTACAATTATTTACATCATTGGTCAGTCTTTTCCAGTTGGAATATCTTAATTATTATCTTTTGCCCTTAGCCATTTGAAACAATTGAATAATGATCTTATTCTGAAGTAATGGGAAAGGAAACAACTGTAGCAATAAGTAAACCTATTACATATTATACACGTGTAGATACATTTGTAGTACTTACACAAGTGTATAAAATTTATCAAAAAATGTCAAAGGTATGATTCACATAAATGCATAGATAACGATCTATCAAAGAGAAAAGAGTTAAGGTTGTGGGTGTTAAATGCCACTTTAAACAATATTTCAGTTATAACGTGGAGGTCACATTTATTACTGGAGGAAATCGAAGAAAACCAAGAACCTGCTCCAAGTCACTGAGAAACTTTATCACATAATGTTGTATCGAGTACACTTCGCCTGATGTGAATAAAAGGTGGCAATGGAGTAGCTGCAGGATTATCAGAGATTTTATTGCCACGGGTACCCAACCGACCTGCCGCAAGTCACTGACGAACGTTATAACATAATGTTGTATTGAGTACTCCTCGACACGACTGGGATTGGAACTCACAACTTCAGTGGTGATTAGCACTGATTGTACAGGTACATGTAGTTTCAAAGAAAAAAAGATTATAAAATATATCACATTGCAGATAGAAAACTGTCCTTAATGAAATACTGTTTGTATTATGCTACGATATATAAAATAAAATAAAAATCGTAATAGATTTTAAAATCTATCCACGAAAAAACATTAATAACAATAAAATGCTAAACTGGCTATTCCGATATGAAAATGTTAAGTGTATAGGAAACGATTGCCACACATTAATATTGCTTATTTTATAGCTTTCTTTCTTTTTGTATCATTACAAACTTGTGTAAAAAAAACCTCCCAATACTGAAGTCTTAAAAAATCATTACACCTTGTAATTGCAAATTGGGAATTCAAATTCTTTTCAAAGTAATTAGAAATTACAAAGATAATAAACAACACAAGGTGTCAAAATCCATCATTCCTTTTGCATTATGCATTTTGAGAGCAACTTTAGAGAGCACTAAACATAAACAATAAGTTTAAACCTCTACAAACAGCACTAATCTAACGAATGAATATGACAACTTACCACAATAGATTAATTGGGATAAATATTTATTATTCTAAATTCAGCCCTTTGTTCCGGCATCTTAGATTGTAAGTGAAATGACGCGAACTAAACAATATACAAAATGTATATCTACGCTTTGCACGTTTCAGTTTCTATATATTTAGAATCATAGAAACTCATTTGTATTCTATTCATCAACATGAACTGTAACTTCACTTTGGGTCTTTGCCAATTATTGTAATTTTGTGTTTGTGCCAATACAATATTTGTATTTTGTATTTGTATTTGTATATTAATTTATTGTGGTCAGTTGTCATATTTATTAGTTACACGGTATGTATTGCGAATTCAATGCACACTAATGAGAACTATTTGTAATGCGTAGTGAATGGCACGTGAACCACACGTCACACCCATGAGTTACCGTTCTTGAGTGAATGGTACCAATAGCCTGTGGTAACTTTGTTACCTCTCCTAAAAATAGAAACACATTTTTTCTTAAATTTTTGCCCAAAAAATGTGAGGGGTTGCGAAGACTTTTCTGCTCTGTTTCTCCAGACTAATCGGGTCACAAGCCCTATAGTATCAGTAACAAAGGTATTCTGGAAATTTAACATATATATCTTCACGGTATGTGTTTTCGTATGTCATATGTTTTCGTATCATCCATTTTATTTTGATTTCCACAGTGCACGTGTTATTTTTGACGTGTCTTCCGGTTTCTATTTCTGGAACGTAAACAGGACTCCAACGTGACATCTGTCAAAAATGTTCAAGGTTGCTATTAAAGACGTAAGTTAAGTACCAAAAATAGTGAACCTACCTACTCAGGCTACTGAACCATACTTTTTGTAATGCTAAAAATATACTTCATTTATAAAGTAGCTGGAATAAATTCCAGAAGGGCTATATAAAATTGAACTATGTCGTCTGCCTCTCAGACACCGGCTCTTCCTGTCATGTGACTGTCATGGGAGCACTGATCGTACTTGTAAACAAAAGAGCTGACTGAAATGTGCTTGTTTCTTATATAAAATACATGTGACCTTGCAGTGCATGTGGTTTTAGCACTAAAAAAAACATCAAAAGTAAACACAATTTTGAAAGTCGTCATTTTCAAACATTCTGTTATTTCATTTAGATGTAGTATGATTTGTAGATGGCCAGAACCATGAAATTTTAAAACCAGCCATTTCCGGATTTTAAATTCGTTTCCATCCCGTATATCGGCCCTGTTTTTACTTCATATGAAAACAATGGGGATCATTTAACCCGAATAATCCAGTCGTTATATTACGCTTTGCTATACCAGCGATAGTGCCGATAGAGGGCGCAGTATTATTCGAGTTAGGGATCATTCACCAAATTTCTTTCGACAGACGTCGCTGTTGTTCCATAAGTAGTTAGAGGAACGTTTTAATCTCGATGATGCTTGAATTGTTAACGTTGGGTACAAGAACACGTTAGTATCTAATGCCCTTATAACATGAATAGGAAAATTCTGTAAATTCGTTCACAAACAAAACTGTTCTCACGACTTTTTTTTATTGTATAAATTATAACATTATTGTACAAGTTAGATAAACTACTATTGAAACAAAAAAAGTTGCCCGTATTGCGGGATATTCAATACGGGCCGCTTCTTTTTTTTAATAGTACTGTATCTTATACTTACATGTTTGTACAACCATTGCGCTGGAACAGTTGACTACAGAACGACAGGGATATTAGGTTATTAATTAAATTCCTAACGGTGTATACGTGTATCACATTTCATTTCTTTGCATTAGCATTAGGGGAAAAGGGTGTATTTTACTCTTATAAAAAGATTTCGATGCTACATTTTTGTAACTGAAAAAAATGCACTCTGAAACAGAATTCTGGGAAAAAATTGTCCCTTTATGTCATGACCAATAATAACTAGAGGCTCAGCCCACTGAGCCTGTATCGCTCACCTGACAATAGAATGATACTGAAGCAAATTTCAAAGGGAGATAATCAATACCTTAAAAAACAGCAGCCATCTTGAATGGAGGGTGGGGCTGTCGGACACAATTTTAAAAGGGACACACCCAGGGACCATCTATGCCAAGTTTGGCTCCATTTGGCCAAGCTGTTTCAGAGGAGAAGATTTTTTTAACATTAGCCAATCAGAAAAAAGAATTATTCTTGGCGGCCATGTTTATAGGCCAAATGGAACGAAATGGAGAAACTTTATAGAGGACCTTACATAGATGCTTACTGCCAAGTTTGGTTCCATTTGGCCAAGTTGTTTCAGAGGAGAAGATTAAAATATGAAAAAGTTAATGGACGGACGACGGACGCCAAGTGATGGCAATACCTCACATGGCCCTTTGGGTCAGGTGAGCTAAATAATGATGAAAAAAGGGGAATAACTCCTAGACATGTAATCAGATTTACTTCAAAATTGCAGGGCATGTAGATCTTGACAAGCTGAACATGTTTTCAGTTTACACTCAACATCTATCTCTTTTAGTTTTTGAAATAAAGGATGAAAAGTATTAACATTTTTAAAATTTGATGAAAAAAGGGCAATAACTTCAAGATGGGTAATCAGATTTACTTTAATATTGTAGGCTAGGTTGATCTTGACATGCTGAACATATTTGCTGTTTAAACTTAACATCTATCTCTTATAGTTTTTGAAATAAAGGACAAAAGGTATTAACATTTTGAAAATTTGACGAAAAAAAGGGCAATAACTCCAAATTGGGTACTCAAATTAACTTCAAAATTACAGGGTAGGTAGATCTTAATATGCTGCACATGTTTGCAATTTAAACTTAACCTTTATCTCTAATAGTTTTTGAAATATCAGACAAAAATGTTTAAATAAAAAAAATAAAAAATGGCAATAACTCCTAGACGGGTAATCAGATTTACTTCAAAATTGCAGGGCATGTAGATCTTGACATGCTGCACATGTTTGCTGTTTAAACTTAACATCTATCTCTTATAGTTTTTGAAATAAAAAACGAAAAGTATTAAAATTTTGAAAATTTGACGAAAAAAGGGCAATAACTCCAAGATAGGTAATCAGATTTTCTTCAACATTTCAGGGTAGTTAGATCTTCCTGTGCTGATCATTTTTACCCATGTCAGATTTCTGATATTATTAATGGTTTTTGAGTTGTTACCAAAAACGTGCAATTTTACCCTATGTTCTATTTTTAGTAACAGTGGCCATGTTTGTTGGCCGAATGGAATTAAATGAAGAAATTTTATAGAGGATCTTACATAGATGCTTCCTGCCAAGTTTGGCTCCATTTGGCCAAGCAGTTTCAGAGGAGAAGATTTTTTTTAACATTAGCCAATCAGAAACAAGAATTGTCCTTGGCGGCCATATTTGTTGGCGGAATGGGACGAAATGAAGAAACTTTATAGAGGACCTTATATAGATGCTTTCTGCCAAGTTTGGTTCAATTTGGTCCAGTTGTTTCAGAGGAGTAGATTAAAATATGAAAAGTTAATGGACGGACGACGGACGGACGACGGACGCCAAGTGATGGCAATACCTCACATGACCCTTTGGGTCAGGTGAGCTAAAAATATGGGTAAAAGGGTAAAAAATCAAAACCATACATGTACAATACACAGGAACACAACAAATTCATTTATATCTTTAGGCAGTAATATACAATTTTCAACAAATACAGAAAAAGAACAAGTAATAATAAAAAAAAAAACTTGTAACAATGAATAAATAGAATTTCTGTGTGTATAGACACCTCTTTAAGTAACATAGTTGGTATTTTATATCATTCAAAATAAATCTAAAAACAGCTAATGATAAAAAAAATTAATAGCAATAATAAATTTATCTTTGTAATAAACAATCCAAAGGGAACACATTTATGTTTATTTTCAAAAAATTTCAGCAAAAAATATTCTTCATCTGAACGATATATCCAGTTTACGGAAAGGAAAGAATTGTCCTTCCCTACCTAGATGATCACAGTATTTATTTTTGAAGCATATTTTCCTTTTCTCATTTTTGTTTCAATTTTTGATTTAAGCCACACAAAATAAAATTCTTTTTAGATTTCCATCCCATCCCTTCCCACTTCTTACCATCAAATTCACGATTTTCTAAATTCAATCAATTCATTTTCAAAATTAAACAAATTCTTCATTAGGGTATCAGTATACCAAATAAATTTTTTATTTTTATTATGTGATGTTCTATCACGATAGTTTCCAGATTCATCTAGTTCTACAATATTTAACTCAGTAGTCTGCAAGGAGCCTTCGTGGTCATGATCGTTTGGTAGTTGGATTTACAACTACCTATAGATGCAACCAGTACCTATCACGACTAACGTTATGAATTCGAATCTCGCTCAGGCGATACAACATTATGTGATAAAGTTTGCCAGTGACTTGTGGCAGGTCTGTGGTTTTCTCTGTGCACTCCGTTTTCCTCCGCCAATAAAACTGACCCTCACTGAAATTTGTTGAAAGTGGTGTTAAACACCAAACCCAGTAGTCCGTACGTTTCCAATCGTGTACGCTTACATTCTTTTATGTTTATTTGTTTTTATTGTATAGAACGCTGGGTTTTATGCAAATTCCCGATTTTTTCGTAGCATTACTGAAATCGTAATTCAAATCGTTTGACTGTTCATTTCAATAACAGGTAGCTAACTAAAGTTATAAATAACGTTTTTACCTGCATTAGAATGGAATAAACCTACAAAAATCATGTGCTTTGCCTTTAGTCCTCTACCATTAAAAAATTCATTATGCCAAATAATTGTAATCTTCAATATGTTTTTACATATATATTACAATGAAATAAATTTGATAATTGGGATAGTATAGTGGTGCGTGTATAGGTCAACAGATAAGAAAAGTTTGTAGATGCCAAAAGGGTTATCGGAAGTCATATATCAAGAAGGACAGGCAATGCAATGGCCAAACGAAAAAGGACAAAATGATAAACAGTGGTCTACAAAAAACTATACAGAAAACTGAAGATTGAGCAGCACAAATCCCACTTAGAACCCGACGGAACTCTGTCGGTGACAACTTGAGTCTTTAGTTTTGCATTGTATAGCAGTTCCAGGTTTTGTACAATGATCAGCCAGTCTGATTGTACAAAATATTTGAATGCTACCAAAATCTGTCGAAAATAATTAAAAATAGTAAGAAACAACGAATTTTCTTTATTTAACTATTTATTATGCCATTCATAATACATCTGCTTAAAATCTTTCTAAAATAAATGCTATGATTAACCCACTTGTTGTCGAATCTTTAACAGTTAATAACACTACACGAAGAAGGAATATATTATCTGTATAATTTTGTACCAAATAATTTTAAAGAGTGTGATTTAGATTTGAAGATTGCCTAAATATAGATAGACCTAGATATATTCATTCAAAATTTTGTATGTGGAGATGGGGACTTTATTATTCTATTTTGTTCACTTGGAGGTAGTATTTCCCGAAATTCAGGTACTTTAAAATGTTGGAATGAAGTTCATCAGTATTGCAGTGTGAGTAACAAAACATCATGTACAATGTACACCTTTTATGAACATGTATAGGCTACACCAAGGTACATGCCGATATATCTTGTAAACATCTATTCGACTGTTGTATTTCTTAATATATGGTCATAATACAACTCTTTTCTTGCGACTTACAGATAATACTTTTATTTTACATATACTCGTCAACTAAATTTATACTTCTAACAGGTATTATCATCCGCACTGTACTAGTTAAGCTTCAATGTTTCCACCATCCAAGTTTTATAATTCAGTGCCGTCATTAGGTTAATGTTAAGATACAAGCGTCTTTGTGATTCAAAAGCACATGTAACCACTTATGGAACAGTAGCGTCACCAAACGAGAGAAGTGGTGAATGATCCCTATTGACGCCATTTTACTGATAGCAAAAGTTGCCAGATTATCGAGAGTATATTAGAATACAAGAATGGCTTTTAACAATCTTATGTACAAAGAAATATTTAACTAGCCATTCTTTGAAAATTCCAATCGTCATATGAACGAATAATTGCTATATCGGAAAATCTATACTTTTATCATATATACTTGGAGATAATATAGCTAAAATTTTACCCAATGATAAACCTTTGAGTTTTGTTTAGACCAAGGATTTATAAAGTATATAAATCCTTGTTTAGACTAATAAGAGAAATCATGTACATGTTCATATCACTCAGTTACACAAGAATGGCTAACTCGAATAATACTGCGCCCTCTATTGGCACTATCGCTGGATGAGGGCTTGAACTCTCCTTGTGATAAAAACGCGTCAGCTGCTCTCTGAAAGAGAGAGCCAATCAGCGATGATTATTTGCAGAGTATGCGCAAGGCGGTTCTTTCAATTTCCGGTAATGTTTACAAACAACAAGAAATGGAGATCGACAAGTTGATTAATGATGTTTAATTCATTATTTAGTTTTCCTACATTTCTTCTCTTTTCACCTTTTAGATTAGTAAGGTCAAACACGTGGATACAAAGAAAACATTTGACACCTGAACGCTCCATTGACCTATGTTTACAAACATTTCCTAAGCTCCTCCTTCTTTTAATGCCAAAAGTCACCACACACAGTTTATACCCAGAATGCATTGCTAATTTGAAGCTTCCGATTGACACGTTTTATCAAGAAAGTCGTTCAGGCGTTAATATAGCAAAGCGTAATATAACGACTGGATTATTCGGGTTAAAGAATGGCCCAAGCGGGCTCATAAAAAAAGTTTATTAACTGCTTCCGGAATGTTATTACATGCCTTTCCGTCAATGTTCGTAAGTTCATTTCATGAATTTTCGGAAAACTGTGTTTACCAACATGTTTCAACTGTTTTATTGATTATTTGTACAGAAAATTATCAACTGACAATTTTCTCTCTTATGATATTGAAAGTGTTGAAAAAAAGTTCATTTATTGGATTTGCATATTAAAACAATAAATTTCATGTTCTATAACTAAATGTATGTATTTAATTCTAGGCAAAAATGACTAAACATTACAGATCAGTTATTTCCTTTGTTGAAGTATGATAAGCAGATCATAATATGTCATTTTTCAAATCATACCCTTTATCAGCCGTCGTTCATATATCATCCCTTGAGCCTATCGGCTCTCGGCTGATATCATGACATAGGGTTGATAAAGGGTATGATATGAAAAATGCCATCTATCTGTATCAATACGTCGAAGATACCACTTGCTGGTTTTAACTCGACGGGAGAGAGAGCGCCTAATGTCGGTGTTGGAGAGCTGTTTTGAAGCTCTCAACTAACTGTCTTTGCATGCACATCTCTTCGTCCAGCTGGTTCCAATGTAATAATCTATATTTATCCTGCAATTGGGTTATTTTTTGTCATAATAAATGGAATAAACTTGCTTTATTATGACAGTGTCATAATAACACTTTTCACATGGTCCTAATAAAGCTATTAAGCCACACCCCTGTCATAATTACACTTTTCACATTAGCCTAATAAAGCTATTAAGCCACACCCCTGTCATAATAACACTTTTTATATTAACCTAATAATGCTATTAAGCCACTTCCCTCACCGGAACTACTATTGAGGTATCAATGGGGTTTCCGTTATCTTTTTTTATTATTAGATTGAATAACATTTTTTGTTGTTGCAAATTTTATTGCAGGATAAATACAATATTGCTGTATTGACGGTAAATATAGAATTCAAGTTATGTGGCTCGGCACGAAACGGTTGGAAAGACTCGCTAAAAGCTCGTCTTTCCCCCGTTTCTAAGCCTTGTCACATAAATTCTATGTTTACCGTCAATACACCAATATTGTATATTGAACTGAGTATTAGTAATATGAGAAGGGACGGCATTTGAAGAGGACGGAAATATATTTGAAATTAAATAATGTTAAAAAATTACTTTATAGAAAGCTAAATGAAGTTTTGGAATAGTAAAGAATGGAAAATTACGAACTTATTTTATCATATATTCAAAAATATATGAAAAAGAACCGTATATTTTCAGTAAAAGAAAAAAATTCTCACAATATTAGTCTGAATATTACTTATCTATAGGTGTTCATTTAAGCAATGTAGAAATGTAAAATTTCTGAATAAAGATAATAAATTCATTTTGTTATTATCACATTTATAAGTAATAACGTCAATTTTACCCATACGTAAACACCGAAGTGCCACAGCGATATCAGTCCATGGGCAGATATCGAGGCAACAATCTGATAACATGATTTATGGGCTGTTTAAAAAAAAATGGCTCCAACATGTGAAAAAAATGTCCAAATTAAACTCACTCCTAAAAACTTTCTGCTGATAATTTTCAATGTTGTATACATTGAAGTAAATGAAACAAGAAAGAAACTATGAACAGATAAGCAATACATTTTTAAGAACCTTTTATTGAACACAAATTGGCATGAAAAACTTGTAAAACACATACTTATTCTATATCAGTTAAACAATCTGTAGTCTCAATTATTTTGTATAATGGTTTCTGAAACAATGCAACTGATATAAATGACTTTTTGTGCAAAATATTGGGTTATTAGTAGTGGTAGTTTTTCTTAAAAGCTATTTTTTATGAAAAATTCTCAATATTTTTGTCCAATCTACCTGATAGAGTTTTTATTATCAAAATAATAACGAATATTTTTACTTAAGACAGCAAAATGTTCAAACTTTAAAGATAAGTAGTCATTGTAAAAAAAAATCACATTGATTCTTTGAACGATCGCAAAATAATTGGTTGTAGAAAAAACATTTTGTCTATTTTTGTTGCACTCCTGACATTTTATAATAAAGAAAAAAGAAGAAGAAAATATCACATTTTAAAATGCCAACATTGAACAGTGATGTTACTGTTAACTCATACAATAATCTT
Source organism: Bathymodiolus brooksi (assembly GCA_963680875.1). Lineage (NCBI taxonomy): Eukaryota > Metazoa > Mollusca > Bivalvia > Mytilida > Modiolidae > Bathymodiolus > Bathymodiolus brooksi. The sequence continues at coordinate 103,243,759 of OY804580.1, forward strand.
TACCTGTTTCAATGAAATATTTGTACCGAAATGACAGTATTTGGAAATTTGTAACAATTTTTTGCCATACCCACTTCTTTAATACCCAGTTTTAGCAGTAATATTTTTAATTACATTTGAAAATTTGTATTATACCACTCTAATATATTAGATAAATCATAAAGAAATAATTAGAATATTTTTATAGGCTAGAAAAGGCAATTTATTATAAATTATCATTATTTTATCTATGGTGCTATTTTATCAGAATATGTTGCACTCCTGACATTATATTGCCATCAAGAAAAAGAAGAGTTATTAACTTAAAAACAATTCACAGGGGAAAAAAATCAGTTGGTGTTCTTTCAAGCATTAGTTTTACCAAGTTTTAATGATAATTGTTTCTTAAAGTAACATTTTTCTAGTTATTTGTAACTTGTTTACAGCCATACTTCTTGAAAATTCCAACTTATTTTTGAAATATACTATGCAAAAACATTTAAAACATGTATTAATCTAAATTAATATTGAAAATGGATGTTTAATGTACAATTACAAGTATTTTTTGGATATTTAGAAAATTGATTATATCAAATTTCAATGATTTTTAAATATTTATGTCGGGAGTGCAACATTTACATGGTCAACCATAAATTATCTATGTAAGAAAATAGATAAATGCATTTATCATAAACTTTATCAAGTCAATTAATCTCCAATAGCTAATGAACCTAGAAAACATGTTCCCTTGTCAGAGAATGTCTCTAGTATTAATACCTAATAGATATTAAAGCATGAGACCATTTAAAATGAACAAAAATGCTTTATTACATAAAATTAAAAGCACATAAAATGCTATTGGCACTTTTAATTTTTTCAAACATTATTCTAAACTTGACAGAATCTCATTTTATTTAAATCATCCATATAAAAAGCTATAATTTAGACTGTGTAGAAGATCACTTAAAACTAGTTGCACTCCTGACATGAATCAAAGGCTTCTGTGAGAGATATTTTATGTATCTCAAACAGGTAAATGGGGTTTATCTGTTCTCTTGGTCAGTCTCTGTTGCAATAGAAAGACAAATGTGATATTAGTTACATTTAAAAGAAAATATGTCTAAGAAAATATCAAATGTTGCACTCCTGACATTTGAGGGTGCTGCCTTTAATGTGACATTCTTGGCCTTACTACTGATTTTAGTGTATCCTTTAACTATGGTTTTGAAGCAGCAATGATGTATTAAGATTTATTTATACCCCATATCTTTGAAAACTAAAAGACAACATTTCTACAATGTAATTTAGGAAAACTTGCATAAATGTTTGTTGCACTCCTGACTAGGTACATCTTTTTTACAAAGCCATATTTTTATGCAATAATAAATGTGAAGCATGATCTATTGCTATCTTCAAGTATGTCAACATATCAAAGTTTGTGATGATATAGATTTTGATAACATATTGTTTGATTTAGCTCTGCGGTAGGTTGTTGAAAATTAAGGATTTTTTAAAGTGTCACAAAAAAGTGTTGCACTCCTGACAATTTTGACATGTTTTTTGGACATATTTTTTTTGTTATTCTAGATATCTTAAAGATTTTTTGCAGTAACAAACATCAAATCATTACAGATCTTTTGAACTATTTAGATCCAATAAAATCATAAAAATGAGTAAATTAGACAGCCATAGCAGTAGGAGCCATTTATTTTGAAACTGCCCTTATCATATGTGAAGAAAATAAGTGTGCACATGCAGATGTTTTGAACCAAGAAAACTATTCCTGTACAAAAACCATTAATATTGAAATGATACTTTTTTGTCCTTTTTCTTTAGGCCGATATGTTTGTCTGTTCTTCGATTTACGAATTCTTATGTTATGAATGCTATTTATTCATTATTGATGATCTTCTTTAGAAATGGGATAGTTTTATATGTATACATGTTTTTTCCCTTTATATACTGATGTAGTACATAATTTAAGAGAATAACATTTTTAAAATTGGTTTTCACGAAAAAGTTTATGATTTTTTTGCTGGATAGCATAATAAGGGTTTGACGATACCAAAGAAGTAATCAGAATCCGTATTTGATAAGCATATGACTTAATTAGTGCTAATTGAATATGAATGAGTACATTGTAATATCCCCTGCTAACAAATATCATCAATGAACAATAAGTTTAATAAATTTTATATATTTTAATAGCCAGTCGCCGTGCATTCTGTGTAGTTTGTTCGACTTGTCTAGAAATTGCAGTTTTTAAATCTATTCAAATGTATTCAAATTCATAAATACTTTTATTATATTAGGTAGCCGAATTATAATAGGAACATTTACGCATGTACTACATAGAATAGGTGTAATATTAATAAATAAATGCAACAGGTTGTGACACCCCCCCCCCCAATGTCAATGTCTCGCATTGTTTTTTATATATATATACTTTCTTCGTAAATGTCACTAAATAAATGTCAAAAATAGTAATATTTGGTTGAAATAATTTGCCACTTCTCCATGTTCTTAAAAATAAAACAGAAAAAAATCTAAATAAACTTTTATCTTCCTATGCTATGAAGTTGCTCTTTCGATACTTCGTTTATTTTTGCTTTATTAAGTTGTTGGTTAAACGTTATTAGTCTTAATTAAAAGTTTTCCTTTTCAATTAAACAACCAAAAAAGGTAGTTTTATCACTTGCTTTTGGGTAACTCAAATTTTAGGAATATAACTGATTAGTGGGGTTGTTCTTTTATGCATTTATATTTCACAACCACCAACAATGACAAACGCTATTTTCAAGCATTGGCGATTTTTGTAAATAAAAAATCTGTAAATATATAGGTCTACTTTGGAGAACGAGCAGATTAGCAAGGATACCTAGGATGATTTGGTGTTCAAAACGTGATACATGATATTGAATTTTGTCTAGTAGGAAAATGGATATGGTTATAAATAAAAAATAATACTGAATAATGAATCATTGAAGGGATCGGGAAAGTATTTTTGTGTTTATGAAAAAACATTTAAACACTTCATTTGTTACAGTTATCATTGATTTCCTACTATACATGTACACATATTTATCCTGCAATCAGTACATTTGCTGTACAAATATGCTATACGAATAAATTTTTGCTTTATTCGTACTAGACGAATAAACTTTTCAGCCTACGAATAAACTTTTCAGCCTGCGAATAAACTTTCCTGGTACCCTGTAGCTATGTACAGCGGAGGGCGCAGACAAGTATGAAACTGGTACTAATGTAACGCAGACCACGAAGAAGACACCCTTGACAACATTTCACTTTTCGTCCGTCGTCCGTCCGTCAACATTTCACATTTTAATCTTCTCCTCAGAAACCACTGGACCAATTGCAACCAAACTTTGGTGGAATGGTCCTTGGATGGCTCCCTTTCAAAATTGTGTCCGATGATCCCGACTTCCAACCAAGATGGCCACCAAGCTAAAAATAGAAAAAAGGGGGGATGAAATTTTAATTGTCCATTGCTGCTTTAGTGTAAGTCAAAATGAGCTGAAATTTCAACTGCAGCTACATGGCAAGGAGTAGTTTAACATATATTCCAGGTTTTTCTGTGAAATTTTTCTTTCAGCCGATATATACAGATTATGCAAATTAAGCATATTTTGATTAAAGATCACATTTAAATCTTCTCCTCTGAAACCGCTGAACCAAATTAAACCAAACCTGGCAGGGATGGTCCCTGGGTGGGTCCCTTTCAAAATTGTGTCTGACAGCCCCGCCCTCCATTCAAGGTGGTCTCTGTTACTAAAAATAGAAATTTCTTCAAATGGCCAAAAACTGCTCTATTTTAAGCCAGAATGTGCCCAAATTTGAACTGTGTAAGCATAATGATGAGCTTTTTAGCATATATTACAGGATTTTTTATGAACTTTGAACTTTTGCCGATTTTGACCGATTATGCAAATTAGAAAAAAGGGGGGATGAAATTTAAAAAAAATCTTCTCCTCGGAAACTACTGAGCCAATATCAACCAAATTTTGCTGAAATGATTCTTGGATGGCCCCCTTCCAAAATTGTGTCCGTTAATCCCGACTTCCAACCAAGATGGCCGCCAAGCTCAAAATAGAAAAAAGGGGGGATGAAATTTTAATTGTCCATTGCTGCTTTAGTGTAAGTCAAAATGAGCTGAAATTTTAACTGCAGCTACATGGCAAGAAGTAGTTTAACATATATTCCAGGTTTTTCTGTGAAATTTTTCTTTCAGCCGATATATACCGATTATGTAAATTAAGCATATTTTGATAAAAGATCACATTTAAATCTTCTCCTCTGAAACCGCTGAACCAAATTAAACCAAACCTGGAAGGGATGGTCCCTGGGTGGGTCCCTTTCAAAATTGTGTCTGACAGCCCCGCCCTCCATTCAAGATGGCCACTGTTACTAAAAATAGAAATTTCTTCAAATGGCCAAAACTGCTCTATTTTAAGCCAGAATGTGCCCAAATTTGAACTGTGTAAGCATAATGATGAGCTTTTTAGCATATATTACAGGATTTTTTATGAACTTTGAACTTTTGCCGATTTTGACAGATTATGCAAATTAGAAAAAAGGGGGGATTAAATTAAAAAAAAATCTTCTCCTCGGAAACTACTGAGCCAATATCAACCAAATTTTGCTGAAATGATTCTTGGATGGCCCCCTTCCAAAATTGTGTCCGTTGATCCCGACTTCCAACCAAGATGGCCGCCAAGCTCAAAATAGAAAAAAGGGGGGATGAAATTTTAATTGTCCATTGCTGCTTTAGTGTAAGTCAAAATGAGCTGAAATTTTAACTGCAGCTACATGGCAAGAAGTAGTTTAACATATATTCCAGGTTTTTCTGTGAAATTTTTCTTTCAGCCGATATATACAGATTATGCAAATTAAGCATATTTTGATTAAAGATCACATTTAAATCTTCTCCTCTGAAACCGCTGAACCAAATTAAACCAAATCTGGCAGGGATGGTCCCTGGGTGGGTCCCTTTCAAAATTGTGTCTGACAGCCCCGCCCTCCATTCAAGGTGGTCTCTGTTACTAAAAATAGAAATTTCTTCAAATGGCCAAAAACTGCTCTATTTTAAGCCAGAATGTGCCCAAATTTGAACTGTGTAAGCATAATGATGAGCTTTTTAGCATATATTACAGGATTTTTTATGAACTTTGAACTTTTGCCGATTTTGACCGATTATGCAAATTAGAAAAAAGGGGGGATGAAATTTAAAAAAAATCTTCTCCTCGGAAACTACTGAGCCAATATCAACCAAATTTTGCTGAAATGATTCTTGGATGGCCCCCTTCCAAAATTGTGTCCGTTAATCCCGACTTCCAACCAAGATGGCCGCCAAGCTCAAAATAGAAAAAAGGGGGGATGAAATTTTAATTGTCCATTGCTGCTTTAGTGTAAGTCAAAATGAGCTGAAATTTTAACTGCAGCTACATGGCAAGAAGTAGTTTAACATATATTCCAGGTTTTTCTGTGAAATTTTTCTTTCAGCCGATATATACCGATTATGTAAATTAAGCATATTTTGATAAAAGATCACATTTAAATCTTCTCCTCTGAAACCGCTGAACCAAATTAAACCAAACCTGGAAGGGATGGTCCCTGGGTGGGTCCCTTTCAAAATTGTGTCTGACAGCCCCGCCCTCCATTCAAGATGGCCACTGTTACTAAAAATAGAAATTTCTTCAAATGGCCAAAACTGCTCTATTTTAAGCCAGAATGTGCCCAAATTTGAACTGTGTAAGCATAATGATGAGCTTTTTAGCATATATTACAGGATTTTTTATGAACTTTGAACTTTTGCCGATTTTGACAGATTATGCAAATTAGAAAAAAGGGGGGATTAAATTAAAAAAAAATCTTCTCCTCGGAAACTACTGAGCCAATATCAACCAAATTTTGCTGAAATGATTCTTGGATGGCCCCCTTCCAAAATTGTGTCCGTTGATCCCGACTTCCAACCAAGATGGCCGCCAAGCTCAAAATAGAAAAAAGGGGGGATGAAATTTTAATTGTCCATTGCTGCTTTAGTGTAAGTCAAAATGAGCTGAAATTTTAACTGCAGCTACATGGCAAGAAGTAGTTTAACATATATTCCAGGTTTTTCTGTGAAATTTTTCTTTCAGCCGATATATACAGATTATGCAAATTAAGCATATTTTGATTAAAGATCACATTTAAATCTTCTCCTCTGAAACCGCTGAACCAAATTAAACCAAATCTGGCAGGGATGGTCCCTGGGTGGGTCCCTTTCAAAATTGTGTCTGACAGCCCCGCCCTCCATTCAAGGTGGTCTCTGTTACTAAAAATAGAAATTTCTTCAAATGGCCAAAAACTGCTCTATTTTAAGCCAGAATGTGCCCAAATTTGAACTGTGTAAGCATAATGATGAGCTTTTTAGCATATATTACAGGATTTTTTATGAACTTTGAACTTTTGCCGATTTTGACCGATTATGCAAATTAGAAAAAAGGGGGGATGAAATTTAAAAAAAATCTTCTCCTCGGAAACTACTGAGCCAATATCAACCAAATTTTGCTGAAATGATTCTTGGATGGCCCCCTTCCAAAATTGTGTCCGTTGATCCCGACTTCCAACCAAGATGGCCGCCAAGCTCAAAATAGAAAAAAGGGGGGATGAAATTTTAATTGTCCATTGCTGCTTTAGTGTAAGTCAAAATGAGCTGAAATTTTAACTGCAGCTACATGGCAAGAAGTAGTTTAACATATATTCCAGGTTTTTCTGTGAAATTTTTCTTTCAGCCGATATATACCGATTATGTAAATTAAGCATATTTTGATAAAAGATCACATTTAAATCTTCTCCTCTGAAACCGCTGAACCAAATTAAACCAAACCTGGAAGGGATGGTCCCTGGGTGGGTCCCTTTCAAAATTGTGTCTGACAGCCCCGCCCTCCATTCAAGATGGCCACTGTTACTAAAAATAGAAATTTCTTCAAATGGCCAAAACTGCTCTATTTTAAGCCAGAATGTGCCCAAATTTGAACTGTGTAAGCATAATGATGAGCTTTTTAGCATATATTACAGGATTTTTTATGAACTTTGAACTTTTGCCGATTTTGACAGATTATGCAAATTAGAAAAAAGGGGGGATTAAATTAAAAAAAAATCTTCTCCTCGGAAACTACTGAGCCAATATCAACCAAATTTTGCTGAAATGATTCTTGGATGGCCCCCTTCCAAAATTGTGTCCGTTGATCCCGACTTCCAACCAAGATGGCCGCCAAGCTCAAAATAGAAAAAAGGGGGGATGAAATTTTAATTGTCCATTGCTGCTTTAGTGTAAGTCAAAATGAGCTGAAATTTTAACTGCAGCTACATGGCAAGAAGTAGTTTAACATATATTCCAGGTTTTTCTGTGAAATTTTTCTTTCAGCCGATATATACCGATTATGTAAATTAAGCATATTTTGATAAAAGATCACATTTAAATCTTCTCCTCTGAAACCGCTGAACCAAATTAAACCAAACCTGGAAGGGATGGTCCCTGGGTGGGTCCCTTTCAAAATTGTGTCTGACAGCCCCGCCCTCCATTCAAGATGGCCACTGTTACTAAAAATAGAAATTTCTTCAAATGGCCAAAACTGCTCTATTTTAAGCCAGAATGTGCCCAAATTTGAACTGTGTAAGCATAATGATGAGCTTTTTAGCATATATTACAGGATTTTTTATGAACTTTGAACTTTTGCCGATTTTGACAGATTATGCAAATTAGAAAAAGGGGGGATTAAATTAAAAAAAAATCTTCTCCTCGGAAACTACTGAGCCAATATCAACCAAATTTTGCTGAAATGATTCTTGGATGGCCCCCTTCCAAAATTGTCCATTGCTGCTTTAGTGTAAGTAAAAATGAGCTGAAATTTTAACTGCAGCTACATGGCAAGAAATAGTTTAACATATATTCCAGGTATCTTTCAGCCGATATATACCGATTATGCAAATTAGGCATATTTTGATAAAAGATCGCATTTAAATCTTCTCCTCTGAAACCGCTGAACCAAATTAAACCAAACCTGGCAGGGATGGTCCCTGGGTGGGTCCCTTTCAAAATTGTGTCCGACAGCCCCACCCTCCATTCAAGATGGCTGCTGTTACTAAAAATAGAAATTTCTTCAAATGGCCAAAACTGCTCTATTTTAAGCCAGAATGTGCCCAAATTTGAACTGTATAAGCATAATTATGAGCTTTTTAACATTTATTACAGGATTTTTATGAACTTTGAACTTTTGCCAATTTTGACCGATTATGCAAATTAGAAAAAAGGGGGGATGAAATTTAAAAAAAATCTTCTCCTCTGAAACTACTGAGACAATCTCAACCAAACTTTGCTGAAATGATTCTTGGATGGCCCCCTTCCAAAATTGTGTCCGGTGATCCCTACTTCCAACCAAGATGGCCGCCAAGCTCAAAATAGAAAAAAGGGGGGATGAAATTTTAATTGTCCATTGTTGCTTTAGTGTAAGTCAAAATGAGCTCAAATTTTAACTGCAGCTACATGGCAAGAAGTAGTTTAGCATATATTCCGTGTTTCTTTCAGCCGATATATACCGATTATGCAAATTAGGCATATTTTGATAAAAGATCGCATTTAAATCTTCTCCTCTGAAACCACTGAACCAAATTAAACCAAACCTGGCAGGGATAGTCCCTGGGTGGGTCTCTTTCAAAATTGTGTCCGACAGCCCCGCCCTCCATTCAAGATGGCCACTGTTACTAAAAATAGAAATTTCTTCAATTGTCCATTGCTGCTTTAGTATAAGTCAAAATGAGCTCAAATTTGAACTGCAGCTACATGACAAGGAGTAGTTTAGCAGATGTTCGGGTTTTTTTTTTTGAAATTTTTCTTTCAGCCGATTTATACAGATTATTCAAATTAGGCATATTTTGATCTGAAACCGCTGAACCAAATTTGTGTCTGGTGGTCCCGCCCTCTGACCAAGATGGCTGCACAGCTGTACTTAGTTTAACATAGGACCCTATGGGAAATTCACATTAAAACCATCTTGTCTGGAACCAGTAGCTCAATTAAAACCAAACTTTGATGGAATAGTCATTGGATGGTCCTCTTCCAAAATGGTGTCCGGCAGTTGTGCTCTCCCGCCAAGATGACCGCCACAGTGCAGTTGCGTTGTTATTGAAAGCAGCTTTGATCCAGGTGAGCGATTACAGGCTCCTGGGAGCCTCTGGTGTTTAAATCTGACAAGTTTTTCGACTTTTTTGACATTGCAGGATAAACACAATATACGTACATTGTCGTTAAATATCAAATTCATTTGTACTCGCTGCGAAATAGGCCTGAAAAGCTTGCCTAAGGCTCGCTATTCTGCCTGTTTCTAAAGCTCGTACAAATAAATTTTATATTTACCGACAATGTACGTATATTGTATATATATCAATCATATGCTTCATGTATGTAAGCTGTAATTTTATTGGATAAGACAAGGGTAACATTCTGCTCTGACACATGGCTCAGAGGGTAGCAATTTTTGTACTGTCACCCTCTCATATTTGTCTTTTTAAATGCAAGAATATAAATATATCTGCCACTCTAGTGCTGGGTGGTTAAGAATTCTAGGTTCTAGCAATATTACTGAACATCTGTTAAAATGAATAGACTGAGCATGAAATGAAACATTAAAATGAAAAAAAAACATCATTGCAAACGAGAAAGTGAAAACATTCAGTATAATAAATTAAATAACATATAGTTGAGGGGATGATAGATCAGATTGTTATACATTGTACTTCAGTATCTTTTTTCAATAGAAAATCAAGTGTAATATTATAACTAATAAATCCTAAATTCCTTGTTTTCTCTACTTCACCGGTCATCAGTTTTTTTACTGATGACCTGGGGGAACAGTGATCTAGATCGTGACGTAAGTATGTATAAAATTGCCACCGCCGGTGTGCCCAGTGGAACCATTCTGGCTGTTCATTTACAGAAATGTTTGCATTTATCAAGCGAAATAAGAGTGATGCAAGAAAAAAAATAGAGTTTCAGTATAATAAAACAATTAATGCCTGCACTTGCGGTGAACATCATAATTGTTCACCTTAAGTGCAGGCATCAATTGTATATTGTTACCCTTCGAAAAAGACATTGTCAACCTCGGCTTCGCTTCGGTTAACAATGTTTTTCTCAGGGTAACAATCTGATCTATCACCCTCTCAACTATATGTTATTTATATAATGTGGTCATTTCCTTATTAACAAGCAACTGGTAAACTTTATCACTTGCGGTTGCGAGTCGAGTGCACCCTTTTTGTAATTTATAAAGCCGGGCACGAACCCACGCCGTATTGGTGATAGGCTTGTATAAGTTGTTAGGTAATTCAACCACCTAACTCATTGAGCCACCTGGGCCCCAGTTATCATTGATTTCATACTATCCATGTATAAATATATAATGTAGTCCATTCCTTATTTAGTTATTACCATCTGCAACCTTCTGTCTTGTTTGGATGAACATACTTTAGTCCAGATGTTGTTATCTGGGTATGTTATTTCGTGTTCCACTGTGACTTATGGTATTAGCCTGCAATTTTGCCTGTCCTAAGCCAGTGCTCATGAAGATATTGCAAATTTGTCTGTGACGATTTTGTTTGACCCCAAATCTAAGCAATTGCCTTTGTCTTACCGCTTTGTTTGTACCCAAGATCGATCGTGTATCTCGTCAGTTATCTTTTGAGCACCAGGTATCCTGTTAAACAAGTTTGATTTATATATTGATAGTTATATAATTTTTAGAATGGTGACTATGTGTGATATATATGAACGCATACACATGGTGGAATTGTAAGTGGTCAATTTTGTGGATGTTGGTACTCCTTTTCGATTTATTTTGTTCGTCTGGTATCTTATATACACAACCAAGTCATTTATCTTCTGACTAGAAGATTTTGAAGATACCAAAGGGGTAATCCGAATCCGTAAATCTAAGGACAAACAACACAATGGCCAAAAGGACAAACAACGATCTACAAAATATTACACATAAAACTAAAGATCTTGTAACACGAACACTGCTCAGATGCTCCACTAGTGGTACCCGTCGTGTTACTCTAGTAACAAAACAGTTTACTTGAATTCGTGACCCTATAAAATTGTGTGGGAAAATAGTCATTTTTCATTTGTTATGTTATTTTTGACAACCTAAACATAACTAGCACTGATACACAAACATGTCATTGTGACAGCCATGTACAATACTTAGCATGTCAAACAAGACCAGGGACCGCCGTAGTCGTGATCGTATGGTAGTTGGATTTATAACGACCTATGCAATCAGCGCCTATCACCACTAACATTGTAATTTCGAATCCTGCTCAGGCGAGGTGTACTCCAAACAACATTATGTGATAAAGTTTGTCAGTGACTTGCAGCAGTTTGGTGGTTTTCTCCACCAATATAACTGAAATATTGTTGTTACTCTCAGCTGCATGCTGATATATATGTCAATAAAATATAATAAACATAGGCAAAATTTCAAAATCACTTTTTTAATAGAAAATCTGAGTCTTAATCCAAGATAACAGTCTTTTATTCTATATCATTGAACTATGAAAATATCTTCAAATAAGTTGTCATGGTTATTTCTATTACATGTATGTGATGTAATAAACAATGTAAAATTATTAATACAAATACAACCCTTTTTTTTTAATATTCAATAAAAGAAAAGGTTTTTAAAACAAAATAATAATCAAATTAACCTCATTTTTTAAAAAGATTATTTAGCAAAGGTCTTTTTACAAGGAAACTTTCTCTAAAATAATACCAAAATCATGTAATCATGTCACATGAACATGTACAGTTGTCTATTTTCAGCTAAAAAAATCCTTTCACCCCTTCTACCCCTTCCCCCAACCCAAACAAACAAAACAAAAACTCAACAACATAAAATTTAGGATGAAGTCCTGAAGACCTAAACTGAAAGCTGAAATAGCGAAAAAAAAAACTAGAGTCATAGCAATGGTCCTCCTACATTGGAATTTGATTTATCATCTGAAAGACTTCCAAGCTAGCATCCAGTTCAGGCTGTATTTGCTACCAAGTTCCTGACAACCATTCTGGAATCCATCAGCTGTAGCAAAATTCCAGTACAGTCGGGAAGCCACGCACAGATTCCGTACCTCCAACAATGCAAAGTCAAATCCCGAAATCAAGGGACGTAACTCTATTTTTTTTTAGACATGACGCTTTACAAGTGAGCGGCCATGCATTGTTTACGTCGACACCCATGTGTTTTTACTGAATATCTTCATAAATAAAACTGAAAGAAGTATTCATTTTTATTGAATCCATTTTTTAAATAAAATTGTAACGTGACTGACGCGTGAATACGTGTATTTATGATATCGTTTGCTTGAAATCAACGTTGGAACTCGGGATACCGCTGCTGATGAAATGTTGTATAAAAAAAATGGCGCTAAAAATAGACTCTTTAACTAAGTGGAACAATTGCATCCCATTGGCTGTTTATTAATAAATTTGGTAAAAATAGCTAGAATCACGTATTAGAGTATGGATTATTTGCATATTTCCCCATCATTCGTCACTAGAATTCCATATTTGGATGTAAACAAGAAGCACTATATTTCGAGATTCTAACCAAATATTTCTGGGTTTTTTCATAGATTGATCGATCTATTAGGATGAAAATGTGACTGTTTCTGTTTAAACACGAAAGAACCACTTGACCAATCATAGTCACACATATATAGAGTCATTTTATTCCATTTTTAACAACAAATCTTTCATTTTCGTTGACTCGTTCCATGGCATTTATGGACATGTCAAAATATTGACATAATTAATAAATACATTTTAGAAATAAAAAGGTCTGCATTATATAATGTATGATCTTGTCATGCAGAAAATGGTGAAAGATTATGTTAAATTCACTCTAGATTAACATGGCATAGCATAAGGCTACATATTTAGTTCATGTCAAGCATTTACACCCCCCCCCTTTTTTTTTCATTTTCAGTCTGTTTTCCTGAAATACTTATTGATGTGTGTACATGCTACTTTTCAGTGCCAATGGCATTGACAACCTCCAGTTTTAGTTAGTTTTAGATCATTGTAGGTAGATATATATATATACACACTGGACATGGGATGTTTATTTTTTTTTAACAAGAGTCTGAAGATACCAAAGGGGCAAAGTAACAGATTCTATTAAATAAAATAGATGTTTATTTTCTGTTAGTTTCAGATTCTATGAGTATAAATGCAAAGTTTCCTGTGATGTTTATTGGTTGAATATTTGAATAAATAAAAATAAGAATATATGATAAGTCTTATATATATATTCATACATGTTTGAAAATCAATATATATATATATATATATACGTCTGAAAATTAAACCAAACAGTGTTAGAATTAGATTTTAGAGCTGTCAAATTTTTGTTCTTCCCTCGACGGGATTTGAACCCACACCATTGTTACACTGCAGCACCATTCGCTTAGCCTTACGTCCAGCGCCCTAGACCACTCGACTACATCCACTCCCTAAAAAAGGAGCTTCAATAGTCGTAGTGTTACCTTGTCTCGTAAGGCAAATCTAGGGATAGACGCAAGACATGTGTATAAGCGTGTGTAGATGGTACATATATACTTAATATTATAATTTGACAGCAATCTAACTCAGCAATTTTTAATATATTGGATAGGATAATGAAGAATTCATTATACAGTCACAGGAAATAAAGTATATTATACAAACGTCTAGAAGCAAGTGACAACCATACAATATATCTGTCCCACTGGATCTCAAAGTTACTTTAAAGGATACTAGGTTAATACTAAATATTATATACGTCTGAAAATTAAACCAAACAGTGTTAGAATTAGATTTTAGAGCTGTCAAATTTTTGTTCTTCCCTCGACGGGATTTGAACCCACACCATTGTTACATCTACACACGCTTATACACATGTCTTGCGTCTATCCCTAGATTTGCCTTACGAGACAAGGTAACACTACGACTATTGAAGCTCCTTTTTTAGGGAGTGGATGTAGTCGAGTGGTCTAGGGCGCTGGACGTAAGGCTAAGCGAATGGTGCTGCAGTGTAACAATGGTGTGGGTTCAAATCCCGTCGAGGGAAGAACAAAAATTTGACAGCTCTAAAATCTAATTCTAACACTGTTTGGTTTAATTTTCAGACGTATATAATATTTAGTATTAACCTAGTATCCTTTAAAGTAACTTTGAGATCCAGTGGGACAGATATATTGTATGGTTGTCACTTGCTTCTAGACGTTTGTATAATATACTTTATTTCCTGTGACTGTATAATGAATTCTTCATTATCCTATCCAATATATTAAAAATTGCTGAGTTAGATTGCTGTCAAATTATAATATTAAGTATATATGTACCATCTACACACGCTTATACACATGTCTTGCGTCTATCCCTAGATTTGCCTTACGAGACAAGGTAACACTACGACTATTGAAGCTCCTTTTTTAGGGAGTGGATGTAGTCGAGTGGTCTAGGGCGCTGGACGTAAGGCTAAGCGAATGGTGCTGCAGTGTAACAATGGTGTGGGTTCAAATCCCGTCGAGGGAAGAACAAAAATTTGACAGCTCTAAAATCTAATTCTAACACTGTTTGGTTTAATTTTCAGACGTATATAATATTTAGTATTAACCTAGTATCCTTTAAAGTAACTTTGAGATCCAGTGGGACAGATATATTGTATGGTTGTCACTTGCTTCTAGACGTTTGTATAGGGAGTGGATGTAGTCGAGTGGTCTAGGGCGCTGGACGTAAGGCTAAGCGAATGGTGCTGCAGTGTAACAATGGTGTGGGTTCAAATCCCGTCGAGGGAAGAACAAAAATTTGACAGCTCTAAAATCTAATTCTAACACTGTTTGGTTTAATTTTCAGACGTATATAATATTTAGTATTAACCTAGTATCCTTTAAAGTAACTTTGAGATCCAGTGGGACAGATATATTGTATGGTTGTCACTTGCTTCTAGACGTTTGTATAATATACTTTATTTCCTGTGACTGTATAGTGAATAATTCTTCATTATCCTATCCAATATATTAAAAATTGCAGAGTTAGATTGCTGTCAAATTATAATATTAAG
Organism: Bathymodiolus brooksi; assembly: GCA_963680875.1. Classification (NCBI taxonomy): domain Eukaryota; kingdom Metazoa; phylum Mollusca; class Bivalvia; order Mytilida; family Modiolidae; genus Bathymodiolus; species Bathymodiolus brooksi. The sequence continues at coordinate 103,258,899 of OY804580.1, forward strand.
TATATATGTACCATCTACACACGCTTATACACATGTCTTACGCCTATCCCTAGATTAGCCTTACGAGACAAGGTAACACTACGACTATTGAAGCTCCTTTTTTAGGGAGTGGATGTAGTCGAGTGGTCTAGGGCGCTGGACGTAAGGCTAAGCGAATGGTGCTGCAGTGTAACAATGGTGTGGGTTCAAATCCCGTCGAGGGAAGAACAAAAATTTGACAGCTCTAAAATCTAATTCTAACACTGTTTGGTTTAATTTTCAGACGTATATATATATATATATATATGGTTTTTTTCTTCTAAAATATCCATGAAGTAAAAGAAATGGACCAGCATTCCAATTATTTTTAAAGTACATCATCAAACAAATGCCATGAGTTTTCAAGACACCTTGTGTCATAAATTATAATAAAGTCATTCAGAAAAGAACTTTTTGATTGTGTAATTTGTGAAACTTCATCTGAAAGTCAAAAGGTTTATTTCAATTTCAATTGAAAACCAGGACTTGTCTTAAACATTTGAAGAATGAATTAAATTTCTTTAAAGAATTTGGCTCAGAAGATAAATTATTTTGTGGTACATATTGTTATAACAGTTGCAACACATTTTCTAGGTCAGAAAGTGGAGCTGAAACAAGATCTCAAACTTTTCAATTTCTTATAGATATATTGAACCAGAACTAAGTTGTTGAACAAGTTTCTACAGACATTTAGACCTGTATACACTCCAACATGTTGTTGAATTTGTTATTCATGCTTTTTTTTTTTAGATGAAAAGGTACTTATGTTGCCTGTTGTTTATGAGAAATATAATTATCTTTTATCTATGAATATTAATGCCGAAATTTATAAATTTTCTTTTACAGAAAAGAATTTTTCAAAATGTGCCCATTTATTAACTTTTTTCCAGTCATTGGAACAAATAAAATAATTTTTTTAACTTCAATTTTAAACAATATTAACCAATACTTGGTTATTTTTCCAACGTATTCGTTCTATTCTAGTCATTTAATTTACTTAGTGAAATTTGGAATTCTGGTTTGTCCTTTCATGTGAATGCAAGTATTCTGTATGTGTCTTAAAATTATGTGAATGGTAGTCATTCAATATGCTCTTTTATGTGAATGCTAGTTATTCTGTATGTGTCTTTTATGTGAATGCTAGTCATTTTGTGTCTGTCTTTTATGTGAATGCTATAGTCATTCTGTTTGTGAATGTCATGGTGGAAAAATTATTGCAATCTAAGTATCCATATTTTTGTAAATGCGGGTAATTTTGTGAATGTCCTGGAGAAAGAATTATTGCAAACTAAGTACCCATATTTGTAAATGCTGGTCATTTTGTGAATGTCCTGGAGAAAGAATTATTGCAACCTAAGTACTCATATTTGTAAATGCTGGTCATTTTGTGAATGTCAAGGGGAAAGAATTGTTACAACTTGACCACCCATATATGTTATAAAAGCTAGTTTGTAGTTGTGTCAAACACATGAATATTCCAAATACATTGATATTTACATTGTGAGATAAACATGAAACTTAGTAGCTTTCATTCAGATAATATAATTTCCTAATTTCAAGAAAAATATTTGCTTACACTGATTTTTTTTAAATTTGCCTTCATATAATAGGAAGGGTTAAGATATCTGAATACAATTTTTTATGCCCCTTTTTGTCTCAAGGTTTCACTTTATTTTTAGATTTTAAAAAAATTATTAATTTTTTTACATGTTTTTTTTTCCCAAAATTTTCATATTTTTTCAATTCGCTTAATTTTTGTTTACATGCTTTTATTTTTTCCACACATTTATTTATTTCTATTTATCTTGTACCTGTTGTATTGAAATTAAATTAAATTGAAATTATTAATTGTTGTACAGTCTTGTATCATAGATGATTTTTTTTTTAATTTAAAGTGATAATAAATAGTAATTCCCCAGTCTAAATTACAAAATGCACAATGTCTAAAACAATATTGCAATACAAATAATTCAATTAAACTGAAAAATACGGTATTAATACAAGAAAATTAAAAAAAGACATAGACACCCCTTTCCCAAATGAAATATACTCTTTCGGATGTACGCTTAGGTGTCGTTTATTTTTGATGTTAAGAAACACCACCGATGTGTTCCGAAAGACAATGAATTTCGATGTTTGGCAAATGGTCGATCCGATCAAGGTGGGTGTAGGGCTAAGTGGAACAATTGCATCCCACAAGACATTGACACTAGTTGTCGGTATGATAATGATCCTAGATGATTTCCTCAGGCAATGTATGTTACAGAAAACCATTATATTGTTTTAATTAAATGTTCTCTTTTAAATAGAACCACCTTGACATTTGTTTTGAAATTGAGTCCACTTCAAGTAGCAAAATTCGATGTTTGTACACAATATAAATAAAAACTTAAGTGATACAATAAATTTCTATTTATCCATAGACATCTTCCGTATATTTTTAATTGATTTCAAGCATAAATATTTATTGTAAACCGACGTATTTTAAGCGAAGGGTTGAACGTCATTTTTCATCAAAAAATGAAGCGAAAGTCACGTGACTGGGACTTGACTTTGGAGCTCTCCTGTCACGCTGGCTGTCCTACTGGTATATGTACTTGATAACAGAAATTCTAAAATAATATGACATCTTAAGCAAAAATAGGTGATGTCTCAAAAGAGGGACCAGTGTTTAAAGGCAAACTTATGTTATGTTAAAAGAATTCTCTATTTAAGATACATAAAATGATTGTACCTCCCTCCTTTGATACTGTATATAACTTTCTCAGTCAAATCACAAAGTTTGTAGTGACTGTCGTACTAAGGTATATATACTGTTGCTTTGTCTTGGAACACTACATGTACATGTCGATATCAACAGAGGAGTAACAGAATTTGAGACTAATCTGAGCCCGTATCTCTCATGCATTGTCATTTCAAACTATATTATATATTTATCAGGTTTGTGGTTTCAGAGAAGTAATTAGTTAATTAGAATTTATCCATTGTTCCTTTTAAGCATTATTTTCTGCTGTGGTAGCTATTCTATAATACTAATCAACGTAGAACAAACTCTTGTTGAGGTTGTATGGGTCAAGTTTAGCCTGAAGGGAAACGGAACTGTGTATATTGGTTCTTACTATAGGCGTCATGTGTCCGATGGGGAAAGCTTGGAACAATTAAAAACTTCACTCCACCGAGCCTCAAGTATTCGAAATGCTAGTGTCATTATTGGAGGTGACTTTAACCTTCCTGGATGGGATTGGAGGTTCACGACTCTCAAACCCAACGCAACGTATCCCAACTTACACCAGCAGTTCCTGGATATCATCAACAACAATGGTCTCGCACAGATAGTCGAAGACTCTACCCGACTAGACAACACTCTGGACTTGATTCTCACTAACAGCCCCAGTAAAGTTCTCCAAACCGACACTCTACCAGGCATCTTAGATCATGACATTGTTTATTCCGAATTTGACTTTAGGCCTGTCATCCACCGCCAAAAACCACGCAGCATTCCTTTATATAACAAAGCTGATTGGGACTCCATCAGATTAGATATGATGAACCTTCTCAGAGATCTCACCGATATTTTCAACGATACTAAATGCACCGCCAACACCATGTGGAACACCTTCAGAGATACACTCATCAACTCTACAAGCAAGAACATCCCCCATAAAACAGCGAAGAACAAAAATGGACACCCTTGGATAGACGCAGAACTTAAAAAGCAGATAAGACGTCAACAATGACTCTACAAAAAGATGAAAAAGACTGGTGATCCTGACATCAAGAAAGCTTACAGAAAACACAAACGTCAACTGCAAAAACTCACCAGACAGGCATATTGGCGATACATCGAAGGAATCATAACACCAGATGATCTTGATCGACCATACACAGGGATGAAGAAATTCTGGACCTACATCAAGCACCGAAGGAAAGACAACTCAGGAGCACAGTCACTCAAGCTAAATGGTAAACTGTACTGTGATCCTACAACAAAATCCAACATTCTGAACCAGCAATTTAAATTAGCGTTCTCCCAGAGGACCACCTTCACTTCTAACGAGTTTGCAGACTCTCACAGATTGTATGATGCTGACTATCCCATTATGTCAGACTTCAAATTCACATCAAACGGCATAGAAAAACTCCTGAAAGGCCTGAATGCGCACAAAGCTCCCTGACCGGGAAAACCATTCTCCTAGACTTCTGAAGGAACTTAGCAGTGAGATAGCACCTCTACTCCAGCTTGTATACCAGAAGTCTCTAGACACCAGCTGTGTACCGGAAGATTGGCGCAAAGCGAATGTTACACCTATCTACAAAAAGGGACCAAAATATCTCGCAGAAAACTACCGCCCAGTCTCACTTACCTCGGTCTGCTGCAAGATAATAGAACATGTGTTGGCGAGAAACATTATGCGACACGGAGAGGATAATGGCATCCTATACCAGCTACAGCACGGTTTCCGGAGGAACAGATCCTGTGAGACACAGCTGATCTAGTTTATCGACGATCTCATCAAGAAGCTCCAGGAAGGCCTTCAAACGGACATGCTCATAATGGATTTCGCGAAGGCTTTTGACAAAGTCAACCACAGCCTCCTCGTCCACAAGATACACCAGTATGGCATCCGGGGTAAGGTAAACAGCTGGATCAAAAATGGGCTCTGATTTGGAATATAGTAATATTGTAAAAAAAACAGTATGGTGCCTTGGTTTATAACTTTGAGAATATACATGAAATTTCTAACGATGATCTTCATTTCACTATTAATAGTCAATTGTTTGTAGAAACACTGTTGATGGAAATTAGAGGCAAAACTATTTCTTATTCAAGCTACAAGAGAAAAGAAAGAGATAAAATAGAAAGAGATTTATTGAAAGAAATTGACACTTTAGAATGTAATGTAAACCAAGCCTCCATACAACTTTTAGAGAATAAGAAGCAAGATTTAGAAAATATAAGAAAGGAAAAAATAAAGGGTAAAATAATACGTTCTAGAGTGCAGTGGATTGAAGAGGGGGAAAAACCTACAAAATATTTTTGTGGGCTAGAATCAAAAAAATTTACTAGTAAAAAAATTCTCAAAATAGAAAGGGATGATGGCAAAACTATAACTAAACAATTTGATATCTTAAAAGAAACAAAGGTATTTTATGAAGAACTATATAAATTTAGAGAAGGAAATGGGTGTAAAGTGAGTGATTTAGAAAGAGATTTAAAAGACTTAAAACTTTAATAGATTGTCTTTTGATGAACAATTAAGTTTAGAAGGGGAAATTAATAAAAATGAAGCAAGTAAGGTTTTACAAAAAATGAATAATAATAAATCACCCGGGTCAGACGGTTTTTCAACATAATTTTTCAAATTTTTCTGGATAGATTTGAAGTCATTTGTTGTAAATTCTATAATTTTTGGGTCACTTTTAGGTGAGCTATCAGTGACTCAAAAACAGGGAATCATTACATGTTTACCAAAAGATAACAAACCAAGATACTTTCTCTCAAAAATTGGAGACCAATATCGGGGTCCGACCTATAATCCGACAGTCTGACAGTCCGATAGTCCGACAAATGCTATATTTCTTTGAAAGTTAACACTATAACATGTGTAATATGGGGCCAGAAACCGAACTGTTTACTCACCAAAGAAAGATCCAGAACATCGGAAACACGATATCATAGACGGACAAACAATTGGCAGGGCCACACAAGAGCTAAATAAAAACACATATATGAACAACGCGGACTCCATAAAGACCTGGATCCAATCGTGATGAACCGGTAGTGTAAGTATCCCGTATATTTTTTAGTAGCGACTACTTCAGGCTTTATTTAAGTAGCGGGTAGCCGAGTCCAGCCAAGAAAAGTCACTATTATAAAGAAAGATGAAATAAATGAATACACAAAAAAAAAAAAATACAAAAAAAAGGAAAAGCCAAAAGGAGAGTGTACCAGTGTCCCCCGCCCTTTATCATGGAATATTTGTGTTTAAAAGCAATGTCGACACGCCAATAGAGCTGGATACAATAATGTGTGCGAATTGATTGATTGATTGATTGCTTAAGGTCCAGCAAGCAATATTTCAGTCATATTCAGGATGAGAAAAGTTTGTAAACAAAAAATCAGAAATAGGGGACTGTGGGATGGGTCAACGGGTTATAGTGACAGCCGGGAACCTATGAACCGTAATGAGAGTGGGAGGTTTGGCGCCTTAAAATCTGATTCAACCCACCATTTCTTTAGAAATGCCTGTAGCAAGTCGGGGTCATTACGGTTTTCACAGTTTTCCGGTTGTTGACTGATTTTGTCTGTTTATAGAATTATGAGTTTTGACTTTCCCTTTGTAAGATTGTTCGGAGTTCGGTAATTTTGTTATTACCCTTATGGGCAACGGCTTAACACGGGAACTTGTTTTTCTGTCTCTTCCGACGACAAGTTGGTTCTATTTTTATTCCCCGGGATTCCGACGGGTGACCCTGCTATTGTCGCCTTCTACGACAAATGCATATATAAAAAGTTACGATTGAAGGAATTGTCCCAAAGTGACCCCTTATATCACGGAAAGAAACAGCATCGGAATATGACAAAATAAATAACTGTGCCATGATGTGCCCCGCCCCCCTCTTTTATGACAATTGAAGGTCGGTTGCACAGCGTGAGAACAGTAATTAATATTCTGCACTTTTTTAAACCAATTAATTGTATATACATGTACCATATGAAAATTGGCGTTTTCCAAACTGACTAAAATCACACCTCTCACTTGCTCCCCCTTTTATCAATACAATGTATGTCACAACATGACCTATGAGTACAAGGGGGAACAAGTGAGAGATGTTATCGTACGAGGCGTAGACGGACGGACGAACAGCGGTATGCTATAATAAGCCCGTATTTTGACGGGCGTATAAAAATGAATGGCCCATATCCTGAAATTACGAATATATCATTTTGGCAAAATTATTTTTCAAAACTTTCATCAGTTTAAAGCATTTGTCGGACTATCGGACTGTCGGATTATAGCTACCCCCCCCCCCCCCCCCCCCCCCCCCAATATCACTACTAAATACTGTATACAAAATTGGTTCTGGTGTTATTGCTAGTAGATTGAAGAGAGTTCTGGAAAAATTGATTGATTTAGATCAAACAGGTTTTATTAGTGGAAGATACATTGGAGATAACATTAGATTAATCTATGATATGCTACAATTTACAGAAGAAAACAACATACCTGGTTTGTTACTTTTAATAGACTTTGAAAAGGCATTTATCTGTATTAAATTTTTTCAACTTTGGGGAATCTATTATAAACTGGGTTAAAGTATTTTATAATAATATATCATCAGCAGTCATTCAGGGTGGTAATCTTTCAGAATTTTTTCAAATAGGCCGTGGTTGTAGACAAGGTGATCCGTTATCGCCTTATCTTTTTATTTTATGTGCAGAAATTTTAGCCATTAAGATACGGGGTAATAAAAATATTGGTGGTATAAATGTGACAAGGATTGAACATAAGTTATCACAGTTTGCAGATGACACATCATTAATTTTAGATGGCAGTGAAAAGTCTCTAAATGAAGCTTTACTTGAATTAGATTGGTATGCAAAACTCTCTGGGCTAAACATTAATTTTACTAAGACACAAGTAGTATGGATTGGGAGTAAAAAATACAGTAATGACACTTTAGGTCAACACAGAAACTTATCCTGGGGTAAAACATCCTTCAAGCTATTGGGTATTAATTTTGATGTTGATTTGGATAAAATTGTAAATATTAATTATAATGAGAGAATTTTGCAAATAAAAAAACTAATTAAGATATGGTCAAAAAGGAATCTTACTGTCATTGGAAAGATTACTGTTGTGAAAACTCTGATTTTACCTGTCTTAAATCACCTAATCATTACATTGCCTAATCCTACTGAAGACATCTTAAAGAAGGTGAACAAGCTTATTTTTACCTTTATATGGAGTTCACCTGTGCACAGAGTTAAAAGGAATTGTTACAAAAAGACTTCTGTGAAGGAGGATTAAAAATGATTAATCTAAATTTATTTATTTTAGCCCTAAAAACAACCTGGGTAAGAAAGCTATTTCGAACTGAATGTAAATGGGATAATATCTTATTTTCGACAATAAATCAAGAAAAATTATTCAATTTTGGTAATGGTTATATTTCTTACATAAAAGAAAATGTTGTAAAAAATAAATTTTGGAAAGATGTGTTCCATGCTTGGAACACCTTTATTGATAAAGAAGAAAACTTTACATGGGAATATTTTTTGTCTTCTCCTCTGTGGATGAACAAAACTATAAAAATAGAAAACAAACCAGTATTCTATGAAGACTGGTTCAGAAAAGGTATTTGTTTTGTTAATGATATTATGTCAGAAGATGGAAAATTTCTCTCCATTGATCAAGTAGAGACAAAACTTAACATTTCCAAAAATATTATGAAATTTAATAGTATAATTTCAGCTGTTAAACATGCTGGAAAACAAAATGTGTATAATAGTTATAAGGCCAAAAAAAAAAATATGTGTGTTTACTGTCACATGTCAAAACAATCTAGGGTCGGTCGGTCGGGATTTCTTCTTCTTCTTCTTCTTCTTCTTCTTCTTTTTCCGTTTTCCCTCCAGTCTAGGAGCACTCTTTTTTTTCCACCACCAATTTTGAATTGACCATGAAATTCCTCCACCAATTTGAATGAATCAGGTATATGTACACTGGAATTATATACAAAGATATTTGCGGAACCCGCACGTGCAGATAGGGTAGCGATAAAGTTAAGAAAAGTTAACTCTATAATGTCCTGCTACTACTTTACTATTTGCTTATTACTGTCATTAATAGGCAACGGCGGTTAAGTTCCTGTAATTTTCATAGGATTCAGACGCACCTTAATCGATCTATCCTATATATTGGGCTTATAGTAAAATATAAAACTATATTATTCTTAAAATCTAAAAAAACCTAACTTGTGGAACGTGTAGTTGACTTATTTTAAAATCTAAAAGCTCAATTAACGATATTGAGTATTCATACAAATCATATCACAAGCAGTGACAAAAAGGAATAAAAAGTTAAGAACTTATTATAAAATCTAAAAATAAAGTAACAATAAGTAAATTTCTAATAGTCTAATATAAGGTGACATAAATGGATAGAGATGTGGCGGATGTTACACAGAGACTGCCATCCATACCAGCCTTTATTCGGCACAGTTGAAGTTTAGTCTTCTTGTATGTATGGCGTGACATAGGACCTTTGATGCTGTTTCAATATCATATATTAGATCATCAATCTTTGGCAGCAGACCAGTATCCACCAGTTTTTGACAGTCAATGACTAGCTGGCATATAATGTCCTTTTTATTGAAATTTCTTTTCCAACTATCAAAGCCAATAGCAGTTATAACAGTTCCCTTAATTTTTACAAAGTGTTCTTTCCTGATCTCATTATATAGTGGGCAGCTTGTAATAACGTGAGTTATGGTTTCTGTTTCCAGTCTGCATATTGGGCAGGTCGGATCCACCTCGGACTGGTTGAACTTGCTCTTTAGTGTTTGTAGCATGTATGTTCCTGTTAGCATTCTTGCCTTTGTGATGGCCTGTCTTACATCCCGGACTGAATTGTTGATCGAGTCCCAAACAATATGAGTTTTCCCCATCTCTAGCGATGTAGTACTGAGCAGGCTCAAGGATGATTTACTCTGGCAGTCCAGTTGTAACTTTGTATTCCAGTAGGTGTTGATTGACCTTTTTACAATACCTTTCCATTCAATTTTTTTGAAGTGTCAATTCATTACCTCAGTAAAGGGTGGCAGTTCGTACAGGTCTAGTATGCCAACTATTGTGATGAAAAAGCTAGCAGGTCTGCCCACATTGTACTGTCTCCAGGCTATTTCTCTAATTGAAACATTTTCACTCATCGCTATTTGGTGGAGCAGGCTCTGTTGTCTTTTGTGCAGTTCGGCGGATATTGGTAATGTTCCCAACAACAGGTATACAGCGGAATTTGCTGTTCTGATTGGTAGAGATTGTAGACGTTTTAGTGTACCTATATGGAAGCTGGAGAGGGTTGCCATATCCTTCTTTTTTAGATTTAGTGTTTCAAGGCCATATAGTAATCTTGGGATCACGTAGACTTGGTAGATTTTGCATGATGTTCTTGGGTTCAGCCCATTTGTACCATGAACTCCTGTTTTTATTAATGAGTAAAGCGTTCTCCTAGCTAAAGCTATTCTTTCCTCTATGTTAATTCTATTTTCATCCGAGCTTGATCTTGTTAAGCCAAGATGTGGAGTTTCCGATTTGAAGTGCAGTGTATTATCTCCAAGTTTAAGTTCATTTTGTTTTTCTGCTACCCTGTCTATCTTTCTTTTTCCTACAGTTTTTATAATGACATTGCTCTTGACTGGGTGTATTTGGAATCTATGGTCTCCTGCATAATCGAGTACTATGTCTAACATTTCCTGCATTTCGTTGTTGTTAAGTGATAGTAGTACTATATCGTTGGCACAGGTAGGACAGCCAGCATATGTGTTACCAATTGAGATACCAATGTTGTGAATTTCCAGATCATTGAGTAGCTCGTTTAAGTATTGTTTGTACAGATGAGTTGAGAGAACACCCCCTTGACGAACTCCCTGGTTTATGGAGAAGCTGAGGCTGGTGTTGCCATTCCATTCCATTTGACGTGTTCTGCTGTAATACCATACTCATCAGCCGCTTTTACCGCTGTTCAGCTTTTGTATAGCCTTTTCTACTTCTTCGATGGTTACAATTATTTTCTTTTTCTCTTCAGATTTTGATATTTCGTTAATTAGTTTGAACCGTCTTTCGCTTTCTTTCAAGTGTTGGTTATTGAAGTTAGGTGCATCCTTTGGAGTTGCTAGTTCTTTGAAATATTCAGCAAAGAGATCTCGTTGTTCTTCTGGCGTACACACAGTTTTCTCTCCCTTTTTAATACAGTCTGGTATTTTTGATCTGACTTCTGCATGATTTCTCCGGATTAATTGGAAAAAGGTCTTTTGGTCTGGTTTACTTTCTAACTTTTTCATAAAGAGCTCTCTCTCTATTGCTCTTTCTTTTCGTTGCTGTTTTCTAAGAGCCTTTTTTGCCTCTTTTTTGTCAAGAAATAGGTTATGTCCGTCTCTGGGTCTGCCAGCCTGATCCCACAATCTATGTTTGTATTTACTTGTTCCGATTAGCTCTCGGACTTTTGGGGAAGCCTTCCATTTAAATCCATCTAGGCGAATTAGGCGTTTTGGTACGATTTGTTCAGCAGTTTCGCACATTACTCGTGTCAGATAGTCCAGTTTTTTGTCAATTGTATCTTCTTCCGACTTATCCATATTTTGTGTTAGAATACAGTTAAAGGTGTTTTCATATTCCTGGCGATCCGTTTTGTCCCAGAGCAACTTATATGCTGTACAGCTTGTTCTCGTTTTTGTCTTCATAGTTGCCATTTTGCTAGATAACTTAGCCTTGCCTGGGATATGTGTAGATGAGTTTAGATGGTCTTGATCGAAAAATGTGATAGATTCTATTACATCGTCATTTGCAATGATGTCGTCGATTTGAGATTTTGACTTTCCGTCATGATGATAGAAAGTTGATTGGTTTCTGACATCTGTGTGCAGGTGGAATTCATTTAGTTTCATAAATGATTTTAACTTGGCATCATGACTGTTGTTTCTTTCAATACTGAGGCTACCATTCATATCCCCGCAAATGATGATGGTGTGACTATCTACGTACTTGTCGATCATGGTCTGTAGTATGTCTAAATTTTCTTGATATTGGGTATCAGAATTCGCCATTTTGGTTGGAAGGTATACATTAATCAGACAGATTGGTTTATTTTTGGTTTGTATTTCTGCTGCAATTATTCTTTCATTTCCATCGGTTAATTTCTTGATGTATTTGTCCCTTTCACTTGGCTACAAGATAGCCACCCCACCTCTTCCTCTTGGTACCTGGAAGTTTGAGATCGGTTCATTGCAGTCAAAGCATCGTATATGACATTCCATTTGAGGTATAATTTTGTTGAAGTAGTTTTCATCAAAAGACCATAGCCAATGTTCCTGTATACATAATACTGATTTTTCCTTTGCTACTTTTTGCAAAAATACGTTGTTTGATTTTGCCCCTTCTATGTTGCAGGTAATTAGGTCTATATTCTGGATACTTCTGTTTCCATCTGTAACGAATGAAGATTCGGCGGTACTTTTAGGAGGCTTGGTATCGTTAAAAAATACTTCTTCTGTAGTTCTTGCTGTATTAATTTAATTCCCTCTATCTGTTTGATCGCATCTCTCAAGTCATAATTCTTTCCTCCCTGAGATTGCTTATCCAGTCCCGAGTTTTTGATTGTGGAATTTGTACTATCTTCCTTTTTACTCTCCTGTCTAGCATATGTAGTCGACGGTGTGTCCTCTTGATGTTTTGCCCGGTTATCTTGTGGAAGTGGAGAGTCTTTGGCTTTTGGTTGCTCTGGATTGCCAGTGTATATTTCGTCAGGCCCTGTTGTTTTTGGAGTCGAATGATGCTGTAGAGTCGGCTGAGTTGGTTGTAGGTGACTATTTGGAGGTTGACTAGAAGCTTGTTGGTAAAATTTTTGTTGAGTTGGAATCTGATTTTTGGCGTTGGTATATATGGATGACTGCTGTTGTTGTCCATAACTATGCGTAGAGACTGGCATTGTTTGACTAGTCATAGTCGCGGACTGTTGCATCGGAATGAACCCAATCTGGTGTACTTGGTCTTGGTTGACCGGTCGAGCCGAGGAAAAACTTGGAGTTGTATAGTTTGCTGTTGTTGGATTTTGCATATTCGTGAGGTATCCATTTTGATGGTATGGATTCAACATCGGAGCCGAATGTGTGGAGGTTTGATTGAAATATGACGGATGTCCGATATGTACGGGCTGATATGGAAAATTTTGTTGTTGATTAAAAGCTGGAGGTCCTGTCTGGTATGGAGAGTTCTGTTGTTGACTATGTGCCGGATATCCAACGTGTGCAGGCTGGAATGGGAAGTTCTGTTGTAGACTATTCGGATATCCCATGTAATTATTGAAGGGCTGGTTTAAGTTTCCATAAGCTGGTGGAATGTTCACATTTACCATACTTGGTGTTGTTGTTTGTTGTCTGGTCAACATGGCTTGTTGTAGTTGCATTGCTAATTGAGTAGTTAGCGTTGTGCTGATACACATGTGCTGAGTAAGCTGTTGTTCCAGCGCTTTCACATTACTCGTGAGGTGTTGAAGTTGGCAGTTGAATTCCTGATGTCGGGGATACTCATGTTGGTGGTATTGAGTAGGGTTATACTCGTGTTGACAGTAAGTTGTGTCCCTTGTATTAGGGGTATCCTGATTTTGTTTTAGCCGAGTAAGACTTCTCTCCATTAGTTTTATGGTGTTGTCACGGTCCCTTATTTTTCGTTCCAGTTGTGTGATATAGCTACTGTTCATTGATTCATGCCACTTCTCCGGTTTATGCATTGGTACATTTGCTTTTACTGATTTTCGCGGTTCTTTTTATGGGTTTTTTCTTGGGTTCTGCAGTGGTGACTCTGTTACCAGGTATATCGTTTCTGCTTTTCCATCGTCTGATTATGTTGATATTTGAGATGTATTACTGGACCCATGTGCATTTTTGTAATTGTCTCCATTTCCTTGCTGAACTTGCTCTTCGGAGTGGTCTAATAAGCTTGTCTGTTGAGTCATTTCATCTTGGATAGCTACAGTTTCAATCATATCATTTTCTGTTACTATAACTATTCTTGGACTCGTAAGTGGACTAGTTGCCTTGGTCTCAAATTCATCAGTATTGATATTGAGGTTTTCTGGTAATTGGTATAGTTGGTTTTCTATGCATGCCTTGCATATATATATAGGGAGCTTCTTCTTCGATTTTCTTAATATTTTTTTATGTAAGTCCTAGGCATTCAAAGTGGAACCAATCGTCACATTCCTCGCATGCAATAGTGTCCATGTTGGCTTGCTGCTGGCATATTGGACAGACATACTGCATGGCTTGATCTATGTCAATATACTTTATGCTCAGTATTTCCTTATTTGTATTAATTTCCTCTCCTATGTCAATGTTATCCTGTTTTCTTATGTTTTCAGAGGTTAACGATATAAGAATCTTATTGTTTATTTCACTCAGGTTGTCCTCTTGACTATGTACTTCCTTTTCAATGCATGGAAGTATGTTGTCTACGAATAGATCTGTTTTTGATCCATTTATAAGAATAGATGTGCTAGTGTGGTAACAGTTGATAGTAAATTTTAACTGGCTTCCGGGTTTGCCTGATTTCAGTTTGTTCACTATTCGATAACGGAGTTCCACTTCAGCATTGTTGCTATCAAGACCCATTTCGGTGGTCATATCTAAATTGTCATTATTTATGTACTCCGACAGATGTTCAGGTAGCCTTTTTTTGACTAGTTCATATGCTGATGTATTAAGGAATATCCTGATGTTATTTTTTGCCTAGTACGTAGGTGTTCTGTTGTACAAGTGTCCATTTTCTTATATATGGCTTTATCTGCATTCAGTTCATATGTTTTTCTGACAATTTTGGTCTCTGGAGCGGACTTTAGTGGACTTATACTATTGCGCTTTAAATTGGTTCTCGATGTTCTTTGACTTTTTCTCAGTCCTCTTTCCTCTTTGTTTTGGGTTGGTAATAACTCCACGTTTCTATGAGTAGCAGTGCTTCTAATCAGTTTAGTAGTCAGGTAGTCACTGGGCCAGTTTAGCTCGGAAAAACCCGTGCGGACTGGTAGGTGACCCTTCTATATGGATCAGGTTGCACAAACAATCAGGTAATTACGGAGTATAATCGGTTAATCAGGTAAACACGGGGTCGATATTGTTCAGGGAGACCAGGCTTGGAGATGATCAAGATGTTACAGATATAATCAGATGATCAAGTAGTCACTTTTTCTATGAGTAGCAGTGCTTGTAATCAGTTTAGTAGACAAGTAGTCACTGAGCCAGTTTAGCTCGGAAAAACCCGTGCTGACTGGTAGGTGACCCTTCTTTATGGATCAGGTTGTACAAGCGATCAGGTAATTACGGAGTATAATCAGTTAATCAGGTAATCACGGGGTCGATATTGTTCAGGGAGACCAGGCTTGGAGATGATCAAGATGTTACAGATATAATCAGATGATCAAGTAGTCAGGTTCTATGAGTAGCAGTGCTTGTAATCAGCTTAGTAGTCAAGTAATCACTGTACCAGTTTAGCTCGGAAAAACCTGTGCTGACTGATAGGTGACCCTTCTATATAGATCAGGTTGTAAAAGCAATCGGGTAATTTCGGAGTATAATTTGGTAATCAGATAATCAGATAATCACTGGGTCGATATTGTTCAGGGAGACCAGGCTTGGTGATATTCGAAATGTTACGGAAATAATAAGATGATCAAGTAGTCACTGAAAATAATCAGATAGTCACGATTCAATATTATTCAAAGAATGCAGACTTGGTGATGTACTAATTGTTAAAAGAACAATGTAGCTTGAAAGGCTAATCTATCTCTGCACAGCTTAATAGTTTTTCCTTATGACCAACAGTCACGTCTCATTTGTGTACCGTATCTGGCCAATGTTCGACACGGGTGAATGCCATCTACATACAGATCAAAGTTGAAATAGTTGCGATTCTTTGGATGGGTATCCTTTTTTACTTTACGGTGGTATTGCAAGTCTGTTGTGAATTGTGGACTATATACACCTAATTGCGTATTCAGCTGTCTTATCTGACCGTTTAATTTATATATCTGGTTTTCAAGCTGGCTGTCCTGTTCTGTGAATTTTTCTGGGTTTTTGTGACCAGAATGCTTATTCCAACTCACGATAGAGTATACAGGTATCTCAATGATTGTTACTTTGCATCCAGGATGTTCCTTTATCAAATCAATAATTTTTTGTATATATTCCAGGATAGTTTCTATGGACGTGTCAGATTCCGGAGATCTAATAGCTATATACTTTTTATCCTTTTGAGTGAGATCGCATGTGCCAAGCCAGACGTAAATCCACGCAGTTCCAGTATTTGGGAATTGTCTATCCAGATTTCTTTTCAACCATAGATATTGGCGCTGTGTGGAAGCTCCACTGTCACACCACCATCTAGTATGTCGTGTCACAGGATGGTTTGCGATGACTTGATCTCTTAATCTGATTCCTTTACTATCTGAGAGGATAATAGGTGTATAGTTTATGTTATTTGGAGTTGGCGGTTCAGGCTTTGTTCAAGAATTTTTGTAGTTTAGTCAATGACATGGGCTTTCTGATATCTGTTAAGTAGATTGATGTATATCGGTCAATGCATATTAATAATCTGTAGTTCTGTAGCCAGTGTAGCTCGGAAAAACCCGTGCTGACTGGATTAGTGTCAATCTATTTTGTAGCTAACATAGAATATATCTTTGTCTGATTTATTAAGATGATGTGGATCCACCACTGCACTGTTGGCAGTCTCTATGCAACAGGATGGCCACATAAAACTTAACAATATCGAAAATTACGACTAATCGGAACCCTATTTATATAAATAGTACCAAATTGAAGAATATCAAGTTACAAGAGTACCGAATACCAGTGTAGCTCGGAGAAACCCGTGCTGACTGGCTTACGGTTGAGATGCAGAAGTTGGGGTTTACAAATAGTATGGTTTGACAGGGAAATAAATTATATAGATTTAAAACAGGCAGCTAAAAAAAACCAATCTGAAAGTAAGTTCACCAAATATAAATACTGTTACACTATGGCTTGAGTCAAAGCAACGTTAAAAGTATGCGAGTAAATTAAATCACTACTAAAAACTAAGATCAGCTGACCTAAAATCAACGAAACACTAAGAGTATATGAAGTAATTTAAATGAATACTAAAAGCTAATGACTAGCATAATCTGTCCCTTAATTGACGGTCACTTTGTGAATTTGATGGTTGGACCGAGCGAACTAAGTACGGTTTAAATTTGAAAGAATTGTAAAATTTCTTTAAGGGACTCACCCTAGATAAAAAGATGAATATTAAAAATGTTTGTACCCTATATTCTTAAGTAGAACTACGAGATAATACAATTTTATCTATTAAAATTCAAGATGGCGGATAAAAAAATGGTGGTCAACAATGTGGTCAAATTAGCTTAAGAGCTAATAGCACAGTTAAAATTCCATAAATTCACTGATTGTTAGTATGGATTGTTGTTTGACGTCAATATTCAGATGGTGTATGCATAAAATTCCTGTACAACACAAATTCAGACACTAATTAAAATCTGTTTCACTCAGCAGCACTTTCACACGTCTTTCTTCTTCAGTCTCGTTCTCAATCCATCATTTTATTTTTTTTTTATTATCGACAAAACCGGAAATAGTCGTTCCCGGTTCCGGAATCCGATTCCGGTATTTAATTTTCGAAAATTTTGGTAAAATGACGAATTATACAGTTTTTCTACCTTCTTTGCTCTCAATTTCGACAAAAAGCTAGCAGTTGAATAAATAAAACATTGCTGCTGGTTAAACAACAAAAATGGTTATCCGAATTCTGTGTAAAAATGCATAGGGTCGCTTATCTGCAATAATGTAGCTCCTGTGACAAACTTGTGTCTCGGCAGAGCTACAACGCGGTCCCATTCGTCACAATGGAGCAAAAAAAAAAGTTGCAGTTGAAACATAAAAACTCACTATTTACGCTTCAAACATTTCATTATGACTATTACTGATGATCCCAGTCCTTGTTAAATCGGTTTGGCTGAGAAATATATGCTTTTCAAAGTTAGCAAATTTATCGATCGTTTTCCATAACCGGAAACTACGGAAGGCGGAGCTTTTCTAAATATGGTATTTCTAACTACAAGCTGATGTAAACATTCCAATCGTAACTACTCGGCCATTCTCGCTACCCTGTTATTTGCAGGGTAGCGAGAATGGCCGAGTGGTTACGATTGGCAAACATTCACGCCTAAATCGCCAAATATGGTATCAACATCCAAATAGTGATGCCGGAAATGACGAAATTCAAAATGTAAACATGGATTTTTATTTTGTGGGAATTACATTCTAAAATACTGGTAGGTGATAAAAACTTGTTATAATAATGGACAAAAGGAAAGGTTTATGTCTTATTATTGATAAATGCAGGCGTCAGAAGCTCTGTAAGCGAGCGCAAAAAATCTCGGCGGCTGCTCCATTACGTGTAATGGCATCCCGTTATAACCCTTGCGAGTAAGCGAGCATTTAGGGTTTTACTATTAGAACTAAGGGTCGCTAGGAAAAATTAGGGTAGGTCGGGTGAACGTAAACACACATATTTTTTTTTTTTTGGCCTAAGCTACTTACCCCATTTATTCCTTCGTTTGTTAAGACCATTTTGAAGAGTAAAAGGGGAACTAAAGATATGTATTTGTTACTAATAAGGAATAACATAGTGTCAAATGGTCAGAAAAAGTGGGAGGAAATTTTAGCCTTAGGTTTAGATGAAACGAAATGGAGAGAAATATTCAAACTACCCTTTATAGTCACACAAAATACCAAACTACAATGGTTACAGTACAGAATTAACCAACGTATCCTAGGAACAAATAAATTTCTGTATAAAATTAAAGTAAAAGACAATGCCTTTTGTACTTTTTGTCAGGAAGATGAGGAAACTAGAACATTTATTTTGGAACTGTGAGATTGTACAAGCTTTTATTGATGACATTGATTCTTGGTTATTGTCAAATGGTGTTAGTATTCCATTTACTATGCATTTTTTTCTTTTTGGTGATACTTCAAAATCGTGTCGAGGAGATGCTATCAACCTCATTTTATTACAAATAAAGCAGTATATTTTTAACTGTAAATATTTTCAGAAAAAATTATCATTGGTCACAACGCAGAGGAAAATACAGTCACTATATAACATTGAGAAATCTATTGCTATTAAAAATAAAAAAAATGATTTTTTCAACCAGATATGGAATGCTTTCACTTTACTGTTTAATTAGATATAAAGATTTATACAAATATTCATTCTGTATATAACATGATAGAAAAGAAATAGCCTTTTGTTTTTATGAATGCTAAAATTACCTATTCATCAAAGCAAATTAAAAAACTTTTTCTTTCTCTTTAAAAATTATTTTTATGCCTTAAAAAACTCAATAAATTAAACTTTTTCCATTTTTTTCTTTTACTTCTATAACTACTTAAAACCCTATTTTTTTATTATCTGTATATTTGTTAATTTGGTTTATTATGATTGAAAAACTCATCTTTTTGTGAAATCACATTATTTGGTATTTTCTGTCATGTTATTCAAATAGAAATAGTATGCCATTCTGTATGTAAATTACTAACAAATACTAACATCTTTATATGTTATGTGCTTTACTAATGTTAACGAGGCCGGGATAAGGTACCGGTACTTTATGTAAGGCCAAAAAAAAAATATGTGTGTTTACGGTCACCCGACCTACCCTAATTTTTACACAGAATTCGGAAAACCATTTTTGGTGTTTAACCAGCAGCAATGTTTTATTTATTCAACTGCTAGCTTTTTGTCGAAATTGAGAGCAAAGAAGGTAGAAAAACTGCATAATTCGTCATTTTACCGGAATTTTCGAAAATTAAATACCGGAATCGGATTCCGGAACCGGGAACGACTATAAAAAAAAAATTAATCCCGACCGACCGACCCTAGATTTTTTTGACATGTGACAGTAAACACACATATATTTTTTTTGGCCTAATCAACTAACAAATGTACAGATTTCAATAAAAATATCACACTTAAAAAAAAAAAAAAAAATGGGCTCTCCGGAAGGAACCAGACAGTCGTTGTCGAGGGAGTGAACTCATCACAGGTCGATGTAGTCTCCGGAATACCACAGGGATCAGTACTTGGACCATCCCTCTTCATCTATTACATCAATGACCTCCAAGACCGGCTACGATCCACTTTTCGACTATTTGCGGACGACACTATCGCCTACCTCACTATGACATCTGAGGATGATGCAGAACACCTCCAGGAAGACCTCGACAAACTCGCACAATGGGGAGAAGACTGGTGCATGCAGTTCCATCCAGCAAAATGTACAGTCCTCACCGTCACCAGCAAGCAGAACCCCATCGTGACAGTATACCATTCGAGGACAATTACTTACAGCAGTGACATCAGCCAAGTACCTGGGGGCTACCATCACCGACAAAGTGAACTGGGGCCAACACATCGATTCCATCACAAACAAGGCGAATAGGACTCTAGGCTTCCTATGCAGATATCTGAAGATCTCATCAATATCAATCAAGGACCCTAGTACGTCCACTCGTGGAGTATGCCAGCCCTGTATGGGATCCTCATCATCAGACAGACATCAGGAAGCTGGAGAGTGTACAACGAAGGGCAGCAAGGATCGTCTTAAGTAGCCAACACAATACAGTACAGCTGACAGCATACACTGATAAATGCTCAGCATAATCTGCATGCTGAGCCAGGCTCAGCATTTTTGCTGATGGTCTGCTAATTAACCCCAAAGTAATAAACAGGGCCATAAAATACCTGGTCAGTAGTGTCTTGTTGATTTTACAGGTAAATATATACACCTGTTTGTGTTACATAACAGGAAATAGGCATATTTGGAATTCAATGATTTTGATGTGTAGAAAAAGGACTTTAATACATTTAACTGTACATTGAAAATTTGTCAATAAAATAATATTTTCAAAATTTAATATTTTGTGATATTAGCATCAGCTAACAATTTAAACAAATAATTGAAATGAAATCATAATTTTGTGTTGGATATATAAGAATGTTTACCTGAAAATATGGCAAAGAAGAACAAGATTAATTGTGATGCTATTTTAATCAATAGATTAATTAATTAAAGGACACATGACACGATTTTTTATTTTTCACAAAACTTTGTGAAATACTTCCAAAATGCTGTAAAAATAATTACTGTTTCACTTTCATGTGATTAACGATACATACAAAGGGATAAACACCCCTTTTATCGCCCTTTTTGCTGACCTAGAAATTATGCATATTTTGAGTGCGATAACGAGGCTGAACCACTCGTGACGTCACATGCGCCAGTCATCTATTTCTAAATCAGCCGATTGATATCGATACGAAATTTGCATTACAAAGCCGTGAATAGCAAACCAAAAGAAACATCCACGTGGGTGAAATAGCTAGAAGTTCCAAATGGTGTCCTGTGCAGCGTTTGGGTGCAACAACAGAGGAACCAAAGGCAATAGACTGAGTTTTTTCTCGTTCCCAAAGGACGGCCAGCTGAGAAAAGCCTGGATCCATTACTGTGGACGATGGAATTTCGATCCAACATCAGGTCCCAGATTGTGCTCCACCCACTTCACCCGTGACTGCTTTTAAATGGATCCTTTGAGAATGATGGAACTTGGTGTTGATGGAACCTTCAAGCGACGACTGAAGCCAGATGCAGCCCCAAATGTGCCCCTAGCATCACCTGACCCGGAGAAAAAAAATGGCGAAACTCCAGTTGTTCAACACCTACACATTCGCAGGGGAACACTACAGAAGCGTCAAAAGGCCGAGGTATGTGATTTTTAACATTACACATGTGCAAAGGCTAGTCGAGAATATCGATAATAATTAATGATATTAAGAGTGCAAGTCGTGGTTTAGAAGTACATGTAGGTCATCATGCTCCCCCCTTTTCCCCAGTTTACTACGAACAGACGATCACGGGGCGTATACATCAAGTTTTGCATGTTGTAATCTCGTTTAAATTTCATGCATAGTATACAAGTGTTATAATTTCTTTCCAGTTTCATAAATTACTAGTATATACGTTCTCCGCACAAGTACAAATGTACGGACGGTCCAGATTCTGACCTTTACCAAATGTAAACAAATAACAATACTATTTTTAACTCGGATTTGACAACTGAAAATACAACACTGTATGTTACAGTGCAAATATAAAAAAAACCATTCATATAAACATGATGAAGAGGAAAAATGAACAAGCAAACTCGAAGAAAAAAATACAATACAAGTGTGAAATTGTTTACCAAACAGAAAAGTGCAATGTATACTGATGTAACCTTTTAAACATGTAGCTTATAATATTGTTTATTCATAAGAAAAAGTGTTTGCATCCAAAAAGTAAAATGTGGTGGTTTTATTTTGTAACAAATCAAATGTAAATATTTGTATATTTTTTTTTCAAACTGATTTGATTTTTGCAGGTTAGGAATAGCTGCACTTCATTACAACGAGAACTGCAATAGACCAAGCAACAACTAAAGATGGACAGCAATGCTTCAACACCTGCTACCCAAAGAAGGGAACACACGCTATTGCAAAACCTAGGACACCACCACCATCATTTGGTTAGTATTGTCAAACATCAGTAGCTTGAGAACCACTCATTTCTCAATCCTGCATATTCTTTTATTAGTAACTAAACAATATGCATTTCTTGAAAAAAATTGTGCAGTCTCTGTGATGTTTTACTGTACATGTATACTTCACACTGTAATGTTTTACTGTACATGTATACTTCACACTGTAATGTAAAAGTCATACCTTTTGACAAGTTTAATTTTGTCAAACTTCCAGTTTCACCAAGATGAAGAACAGCAATAAATATAAAAACCTTGTTCTTTTGCACTGATTTTCTTTTTTTCTCGCATCCATCCTGTTTTCAGTTAAAATTTGCCAAAGCAGCTTAACGGTTTATTTGATGTGTTGCGTCAATGAGCTATACATTTATACTGATAATTTTTTATGCTTTTAACTAAAGATTAATACCGGTAATTCAAGGAAATATAGTCATATAGGTACACAGTGTTGAGAAACAAATTAAAAATATCAACTCTACTAATATAAAGTTGCAATTGTGATACATGTATATGTCATTTACCAGATTTTATAACTTTCTTTTTTATTGTAGAGTATGTGGCCCTGATCAAGCAGGCAGTAGTGGAAAGAAGACGATGATATAAAAGTGCTCAACACTACCAATCCACCATCTCTGACATCATTCACTATATTTGAGAAAGCAGACCTCATTCAGAGACATCGATCAAGATTTAGCAGACAATGAAAAGACTGTGTGAACATTAAAATTTAATTCTTTATGTTAATTGTATATAATAATCTGCAGTGTATATAATTCACAGAAATAGTACATATTTCAAACAAATGTTACTCAAACAGTAGCGTATTTAAACCCACAATATTCTTCTAATGGAAAAGTCTCTCTTATTTTCTGAACAACACAAGTTGGTAAAAATTTTCCTGTTATGACGTCCAAGTCTGTGCCAAATCCACTGTACGAAGCGTCTGTATGCCATAAATCTGTATTGTCTGAAATAAAAATACCAACTTTTAGATTCAGTTTCACTTATTATAACAGTTTATAAAATGATTAATTAGAAGATTTTACAGAGTATGATTCTAAACATTTTATATCTTCCTATATTCACAATTATTTGTATATTAAAAATATAATTGTTAATTTGTCCTGTAAATAATTCTTCTGTATATCCAATAATAATTTATATAAAAACAAATTTATGAGTTTACATGACAAAGTCTTGTGTTGTAAGTTCTGTATGTTAATAAATATAATTTGTATAAAGATACAAATTATTCATTGTAAATATACCTGTTTATAATTATGCACATTTTACTGAAAAATGCACATACTGAATAAAATGTTGAAATATGATTACATACTCATTTATTGGCTCGTTGTCGTCAAAGGGACCAACATTTTCCAAGAACTCGTACATGCTGACGTGAAGAACATGTCGGTTAAGGCAGTTGGAAATAAAAATGTCACTGTCTGTAATACACTGCATGTCCTCTGATAGCATCTGGGAGT
Organism: Bathymodiolus brooksi; assembly: GCA_963680875.1. Classification (NCBI taxonomy): domain Eukaryota; kingdom Metazoa; phylum Mollusca; class Bivalvia; order Mytilida; family Modiolidae; genus Bathymodiolus; species Bathymodiolus brooksi. The sequence goes on from OY804580.1 coordinate 103,282,808, forward strand.
GAACTACGGGCACTTCAACACAACAAATACATTCTTCTGGTGTTGTCATTGAGGAGCAATTGCCACATTCACACCTAAAAAATAAGATACATTACTTACATATAAAGCAAGCATAACATGAAAAAATATACACATGGGGTACATCTATAAAGTAAATACATATGGATATAAAGTAGACTGATGTGGTTCCAGAAACAGATGGTGTAAAGCTTATGAAGGGTTTTACTATACAGTTGGGAAGAAAAGGAACAGATATGGAGCAAATGTCAATGAGAACATCCCATCTCCGAATTGACTGGCTGATCAAAAATAGACATATAGGTGGCCACACCATCTTCAACAAGCGGGACACCCCACAAAATACAGCAAGCCCTAAATGACCCCCAACAAAAAACAAAGTGGATCAGTGGCCAAAATACTAGAACAATTTTTCAAATATGATTGAAAACTGCCTCTAATCTAGAATGGAATTGAGAAGTAATTGATTCTTGTTGTCTCGAATACATTTAAGTCAACATTTCAGGTAACTCGAAAAAGTTTTCTGGATCTTCAACAGTAATTACTATGCAAATTTACCACTGATGAATACAATTACTGGCTGTGTACCCTATCCCGCCAGGTACCCATGCAAGATGTTTCTGTCAACTTGAAAGTGTCAGTTAAAACATTTCATTGTTTACAATTAACAGGGAGCCACTTTACCAGAACTTTCTTTAAAATTTCTGAAAACTTTTTGTAGAAATGTACGTAACATGCATAAATACAATGGTTAGTGTTGAGATTGGGTACTCAGCCAGTAGACCTGACAACTCGAAAGAAATGTACCAACTTGCAGACTTGTTCAAGATATGCATAATATCAGTAATTGTATAAGCAAATATATAAAGTTGTGGGTTTTCTGGAAAAGAGGTCAATGCTTGAGCTGTTGTGGATTGTGGATTATTTGTTTGCTGCTTCATTTGAGTGAAAATAATGTTAAAATTACTCAATTTTCTCTTTACCTGGGGGTACTCTTTACATGGCAAGACTCACACTATCAGTATCAATATGGCTGTAGAACTAACAAAAGGCAGATGGGCTTAAAAGTCTTTCGTTTTTAATCTCTCCTGTTCGAAACGTGTCAGGGTTCATTTTATACATGTGCAAAGTAGAATCCAAAAAAAAGGGAGACATATGAGGCACTACGACAGTCGTCTTTATTCGTTAAAACTTTCGTAAATTTGGGGGGGGGGGGGTTAAGATATCATCGTCAGTACAACATGTTATTTCAGTTTTTCGTTCAATCGTGTTTTTTTTTTAATATTGTTAACAAATAAACAAAACCTCACCAGTTTGTGTTGACAAGTCTGTCCTGAGCTTGGGAACTTTCGTCGATATCCGAGTCTTCTGATGTTGAATATTCTCTTTCCTGTTGACTTTCATCATTACATAATGGCTCGAACTGATACGGCTGGATGTCTAAATCACCAACATGATCGGAGATATTACTGTCATCACTGTCCATTATATTTATCGGCTGTTTACTGTCTCACTTCGATCGCTCAACTGACCGTTTATCATGGAAGCCATCCTTTGGCGCATGTGACGTCACGTAATCACGTGACCACTTAGCTCATTAAAATGTATAGGTCAGAGATCGCGACAATTTCAAAAGGTAATAATCAATAAAATGAGCGTCCTAGGGGGTTATTTTCAATTAAGACAATGTTTATAGTTTATTTAATGACCAAATCAAACAAAATTGAGAAAATTATTTTTTGTGTCATATGTCCTTTAAGATTATATTTAACATTTTAAGAATTTTCTGTCTATGTAATGTGCATGTGTGTACATGTTGGTCATGTAATTAAGAGGTTTTTTTCAACTTTGACAAAAATGTTATAGTTGTTCTTTTATGATACATGTATTGTAAAATTTCAATTTTTTTTATTTTGTAATTAATTTTATCTGTTTTTGCAGAGGAATAATATATTTAATTTGCTTTATCAATTTAATCAAATAAATGTAATCTAATTTCAAAAATATACTTGTTACTATGTTTCAATTTTTTCGATTTTTTTTTAATCAATTTTATCCAAGGTAATATTAATTTCTTTTCTTTTTGTTATTCAGGACATTTCTTGAACATTTTTTTTTTCACATTTTTATTCTTATTTTGTTAAACATACATTCTAAACATTAAAAAAAAAATATGGCAGTTGAATATAAATACATTCTTTTCAATATAAAAAAATTACAAATTAAGTATTTTTTGTATATTAACACACATATATGGTAAACATAGAAAATCTCAATCAATGAAGGATTTATGGACACTTGTAATTTGCCACTTATTCACTCACATGTCATAAATTGACCGTATCGTTAACAGAATTTTAAAATCGATTTCATTCCCTTATCCAACATAATAAAACGCTAATATACATATAAACATCCATATTTATACATCAGGAAAAACATATAAAAAAAATGTTTTTTGCGAAGTTTCCCTTTAATTAAAAAACACACACACTCATATTCAACTAGATTCCTAAATTAAATACATATATTTTTTTTTATAAAATGTGAAATGTTCAATGGTTAAAATTAAATTACTATAAATTTCTTTTTCATAAATATTCATGAATTTTGAATTAAACTTTTTTTTAAATAATTTACTGTTTTTGTTAGTACAAACACAAATAAAAAAAAAAAGACAACAAACAAATGGTTAAAAAAAGACTAGATACACATCTATTGTATACATCTAAATATTTTCAAATAATTTACTTTTAAATTTTAAAATACAGATAATAATTGAAATTTTAATAAAACAAATCAATTGAAAAACAAAGAAATTTTAATTTAATTTTAGAATTATCAAAACATTACTACATTGTAAAATAGAAAATTTATTATGTAAATATTTCCACTAAATAAAAAGTCACAAGTGTAACAAATCACACATACATGCTCAGGTTAATTTTACTAACACCTAGTGAATCAGGTACATCTACCTGGAAATCATTATGATCATATTGTTTATTCAATTGCTGACCATATATACAGGTGAGGGTAATAAAACTGATCATCAGCCCATGATTTACGACCCCCAATAAAACCTCAGCATTTAATGCTGAGCCTTATAAAAGCTCAGCATTTATCAGTGTATGCTGTCAGCTGTACTGTAGGTCTAGCGTCACTGCCATGATCCAACGCCTTGGTTGGAGATCATTAGAGGATAGGAGAAGGGACGCTAGACTTACCATGCTCTATAAGATCGAACACGAACTAGTGGCCATCTCCAAGACAAACCGCCTCGACAGACCAACAAGAAGACTACGACAATCTCACGACAATGCCTATCAAGTACCACACTGTAGGATTGACATCAGGAAGATGTCGTTCTTCCCAAGAACTGTCCGAGATTGGAACGCCCTGCCACCTGACAATGCCAGCCTGGACACACTTGAAGCTTTTAAAGCTGCAATCTGTGTCCAATAAACCGCCTCGACTGCTTTTATCTTTTAACCTGTTTTTAACTTATCCTGATGCGAGACTTCCCTTGATGCATAGCACCTATTTAAATCACTGCATGATCTTCGACACGACGAAAGAGGCAGTTAATCGGCAGAAGCAGAAGTACATTGGATTTCGGATTGACATAAAATATTCTGACTGTCCATTCAAGAAACATTCTAGACTTTTTTTCCTTTACCATATGAATGGTTCAGTAGTTTCACGAAAACACATATAATGATCCTATGTTTAAATAAGCCTGAAGAAGGTGACCATCTTTGTATTCCGATTGTTCATCTTCAATCTGATATTATATTATCTTGTAGCAAATACGATATAAAATGGAAAACCAATATATAAAGTGGATATAATTGATGCTTGAGAGTAAACCATACCTTATCAGTTTAACCCGCTTCAAAAAATTTGTACATTAACTTTTTTATCTGTTGTAAATGGGAAGAAATATATTTATGTATCTATAGATTGCTTATTTTGCCTCCTGACTTCCTGTTAACAGGATGTGAAACTATTATTCTGAACAAATGTGAAAATTTCTATGAATAGAAATGTCAATTTATTAGCAACAGGATATTCTATTATTCCAGAAATAGTACTTCCTTGTTACAGTTAATCACTTTATTAAGTTTATCTCATGGTGTACTTACAGCTCCCTGACTTTTCACAAGCCTTTTACTGTTAACATTCTACGTATAATACTTATATATTCTTTATATTATAAAGTTATTGATGTAACTGAAAATTTGACTTCACAATCAACTCGTGGGTGTGCTCGATACCAACACTGCCTAATCTCGATACTGAATTATTCTTACAATTCTTTAAATACCCCCGTATTATGAAAACCGGTTCTTATTAATAAGTAAGAAATTACTACGCACGATATACATAGATATATAGATATTAAAACTGATTCATTTAACATTTTCTTGGGAAGCTGGAAACATTTCAACAATTTTAAATTTTATATATCGAGATGAAACAAAGCATCTAACAGATCTCTATACAAAGAAAAACTTTCAACATCAAATTAAAAAATACTGAGGATCAATTAATAATAAAAATAATAAAAATGATAATGATAATGACAATGATATCTTTTTCAAACATTACCGATACCAACCTGAAGTATTACGGATGGAAGAACAAAAATACCCTAAAAAAATAGTCCGTTAAAACTGTTAACTCAAACACTGTTAGGTTGAATTTGGAGACGTTATTTTGAAATATTCACTACAACCTAGCAACCTTTCGGGATCCAGAGATACATTGTACGGTTGTCACTTGCTCGAGACAATTGCAATATTTCATTGCTAAAAAGATTGCTGCAAGATTAATGGCGAAAGCTATCTAAATAAATTGACTAGTATAAAAGATCGTGATGCATTTTGATAAAAGCTATATGTTAAATGTGGAAAAAACATTAATCAGGAGACGACATATTTTAATTAAGGGTTGAAATGACCAAAGAGATAATCAGAAGCCGTAAATCGAAGAAAGACACTAGAATGGCAAAGCGAAAAAGGGCAAAAGGACTAACAATAATCCCCAAAGCACCACATAAAAGACGAACGATCGAGCAGTACGAACCGCACTAAAACCGAACTGACCATTAACTGGGATTTAGAAGTTAAATTCATGATTGATGCCAACAAAGTAAGAAGTCGCATTCACATACTGAATGAAAACTAAATAACATAAAGAATAACTTAAGTCTAAAACTGACATAATAAAAATTAAAAAAAAAATCGTAAACCACCTCTATTGCTTTTCACAGTGAAGATGAGTATCTACCTTCGTTATACAAATTAATCAAAAATTATTTATTTGTCAAAAATGAGAAAAACAACACAATATTTGGAGTATAACGGTCACAGTTCACCACTGAACAAAGTACAGGATTTGGCAGGATTAAACAGAATGCCAATTAAAGTGTGGACAAATTACATGAATATAAGAAGTCAAGTTTAAAATGGTGTGCCCCTCTTCTAGCCGATTTATTTTTATACTCGTATGAGTCGGAGTTTCTTCAAAAGCTTGTAAAAGATAAGAAGATTCATGAGGCTAGAGCCTTTAATTTCACATACAGGTATATTGATGACGTTTTATCTATCAATAATTCTAGATTTGCAGAATTTCTTCCATTGATATATCCTCCAGAGCTGGAAGTTAAAGAGACCACCGATACAGCTTCGTCCGCATCATTTTTGGACTTATACCTCGAATTTGACGACAGTGGTCAACTCAGTACTAAAATTTATGATAAGCGGGACGACTTCAATTTTAAAATCATAAATTTTCCAAATATGTGCAGCAATATACCAGCTTCTCCTGCATATGGTGTTTACATCTCGCAATTGATTCGCTATGCAAGGGGCAGTAGCAATTATTCTGATTTCCTGAAACGTCATCTTCATCTGAGAAACAGGCTACTGGACCAGGGCTATAAAAAGATTCGCCTTATTCGATCTCTTAAAAAGTTTATATTCCGATACCAATATCTTGTCGAAATATATTCCGTCTCTGCAGAAAAAATTATAAGCGATGCATTTTCATATAGTGAAAATGTATAAAGATAAAGAGTCAAATATGTCAAAAAAAATTTTTGTCAATGTGTGACGTAAAAGTATTTTTGACATTTACGTCACCGAATATGGTACTGCTTTGACAACTATTTTACCTATTTTGTTCCTGTATTTAAATACTGTTACAGTGACAGCCGGAACCTTTGAACCGTAATGAGAGCGGGAGGTTTGGCGCCTTAAAATCTGATTCAACCCACCATTTCTTTAGAAATGCCTGTACCAAGTCAGGGTCATTACGGTTTTCACAGTTTTCCGGTTGTTGACTGATTTTGTCTGTTTATATAATTATGAGTTTTGACTTTCCCTTTGTAAGATTGTTCGGAGTTCGGTAATTTTGTTATTACCTTTATTCAGAACCGGCCACTCATGGTAAACAGGAAAGTAAAAGTATAATATGTTCCGAGGTACACTACAGGAAAGGATCGTGGCCCCATTTATCTTGGCAGATCCGGTAATTCACCTGCACTATGACAAATCCTTGTTAGTTCACCTGGACCAAAGGTCCATGTGAACTATTACCATCACTTGGCGTCCGTCGTCTGTAAACTTTTCACATTTCAAGCTTCTTCTCCGAAACAACTGGGCCAATTGGAACCAAATTTAGCAGGAATGTTCCTTGGATGGTCCTCTACAAAGTTACTGTTTTTCATTCCAGTCGGGTATTCAACATGGCTGCCAGGGCCAATAATATACTCTGATTGGCTGAAATTTCAAAGATCTTTTCTCTGAAACTAATGAACTGACTGAACCCAAACTGTAAATGCTGATCATTGGAATGTCCTTTTCCAAGTTTCTGTTTTTTATGCCGATCGGAAATCCAAGATGGCGCCACCGCAGGGCATAGATTAACAATGGACCCTATGGGAAAATGTTCAAATGCCTTCTTCTCAGAAACTACAAATATGATTAAAGCCAAACTGTACATGAATGTTCATTGGATGGTCCTCTACAAACTTAAGGTTTTTTGGTCCGATATGAAATTCAAAATGGCGGCTACGGCAGGACTTAGTTTAACATTGGACCCTATGGGAAAAATGTTTCAAAACGCTTCTTCTCTGAAACCACTTGGACAATTGAAACCAAACTACCCAGGAATGATCATTGGAAGGTCCTCTAGTCTGCAAAGTTTCTGTTTTTTTATGTTGATCGAAAATTCAAGATGGCCACCACCGCAGGAAATAGATTAACATTGGACCCAATGGGAAAATGTTCAAATGCCTTCTTCTCAGAAACTACAAATATGATTAAAGCCAAACTGTACATGAATGTTTATTGGATGGTCCTCTACAAACTTTATGTCTTTTGTTCTGGTATGAAATTCAAAATGGCGGCTACGGCAGGACTTAGTTTAACAATGGACCCTATGGGAAAAATGTTTCAAAACGCTTCTTCTCTGAAACCACTTGGACAGTTGAAACCAAACTGCCCAGGAATGATCATTGGAAGGTCCTCTACAAATTTCTGTTTTTTATGCCGATCGGAAATCCAAGATGGCTGCCACCACAGGTCATAGTATTAACACAGAACCATATGGAGAAAATACAGAAATATATTCTTCTTTGAAGCTATTGCACTGATTGAACCTAAACTGAGCATCAATCATTGGAAGGTCCTTTACAAACTTTGTGTTTTTTATGTTGATCTCGTAATTCCAAGATGACTACCACTGCAGGACATATTTTTTACATAGGACCAATTGGTTCTTTTTATAACCAGGTGAACGATGCAGGCTCTTGAGAACCTCTGGTATTATAATATAAAGTTTATTGTAACAAGAGTAATTAACAAAATCAGTTTGTTGAAATTGATTTACATTTATATCAACATTAGCAAATGATGGATTATCCCTTGAATATTGTGAAAACATTCCGAATTCATTTAAAATGTCACATAGATATCTCCCAAATTCATTTCGTCAACTAAATACGATTATTGTGTCGACCATGAAACCATGGATAATCTTTTTCCTATTTGGTAGCAAATTGCACATGTGAGAAAAACATTTCCAAGTTCCAACTGGTCTTGATTTCGCACTTCCTTCCGGCATAGTTCGATTAACTTTCAGAGTGCATAAGTGAAGTGTCCATTATATGTCTTTTTGTAATAATGTTTGTATTTATCGCTCCTATTGCACAGTTAGCTGCAGCTGAGTGTATTTGATATAGTTGAATTATTACTTTTTTTTAAATAATAATTTTGTGAGATATACTTTATTGAAATATAACTTTTATTTAGTGCACAGTTCAGTGTGAAGTTTCAAATAAAATCTTTAAGCCAACTTGTTTGATGTTTCTCAATCCAAAAATTGAGCCATTATTTTTCTATGGTTTAAAAATATATGTACAGGTATTTACTTTTGTATACTTTGGTATTACAACGTGACAACACACTACAAAGATGTGAATTTCCATTTTTTTTTATATCAGTAAGTTAGAAATATAGTGCACTTAATCTAGTGACAAGCTTCAACAAGTTGAATATAATGTCACGTTGATGATTTACTTACAATGATAAATAAATTGGAAACCAGAAATAAATACAATATATGCACGAATAAGGAAAACATGTATATGTACAATAGAATTAGTGTAATTTTGTATTGGTGTTTAGCTATAACTACAGACCTAATAGAGAGTCTACGTTAACTGCATTGTAATTTCTATTTTTATCAAACTTCTATTAATCCTGCATTGTTTCTTTTTGAGCAGACAAATTGCATTGACTGGATATGTTTTTGTAATATACTGTCACTGAAGGAAACATAGTTTTGTTCTGGTACCCCTGTCACATGTTACCTGTTGAGCTTTGGGAACCTAGTTGTAAATCCAGTCCATTTCCTCTTGACAGAACATATCAAAAGGGGAAATCAAGAAATAATTAAAAATGTATCATTAAATTCAAAATATAAACGTCGATGGATTAATGTGTGTTTTTTTTTCTGTATTCGGTGCAAAACTGAGGAAAGACTGGGATAACCTCGCCTTTATCTAATACACATAAACTGAGGAAAGACTCGGATAACCTCGCCTTTATCTAATACACATAAACTGATGAAAGACTCGGATAACCTCGCCTTTATCTAATACACATAAACTGAGAAAAGACTCGGATAACCTCGCCTTTATCTAATACACATCAACTGAGGAAAGACTCGGATAAGCTCGACTTTATCTAATACACATAAACTGATGAAAGACTCGGATAACCTCGCCTTTATCTAATACTCATAAACTGAGGAAAGACTCGGATAACCTCGCCTTTATCTAATACACATAAACTGAGGAAAGGCTCTGATAAGCTCACCTTTATCTAATACACATAAACTGAGGAAAGACTCGGATAACCTTGCCTTTATCTAATACACATAAACTGAGGAAAGACTCGGATAACCTCGCCTTTATCTAATACACATAAACTGAGGAAAGACTCGGATAAGCTCGCCTTTATCTAATACACATAAACTGATGAAAGACTCGGATAACCTCGCCTTTATCTAATACACATAAACTGAGGAAAGACTCGGATAAGCTCGCCTTTATCTAATACACATAAACTGAGGAAAGACTCGGATAACCTCGCCTTTATCTAATACACATAAACTGAGTAAAGACATGGATAACCTCGCCTTTATCTAATACACATAAACTGAGGAAAGACTCGGATAAGCTCGCCTTTATCTAATACACATAAACTGATGAAAGACTCGGATAACCTCGCCTTTATCTAATACACATCAACTGAGGAAAGACTCGGATAAGCTCGCCTTTATCTAATACACATAAACTGAGGAAAGACTCGGATAACCTTGCCTTTATCTAATACACATAAACTGAGGAAAGACGCGGATAACCTCGCCTTTATCTAATACACATATACTGAGGAAAGACTCGGATAACCTCGCCTTTATCTAATACACATATACTGAGGAAAGACTCGGATAAGCTCGCCTATATTTTATACACATAAACTGATGAAAGCCTTGGATAACCTTGCCTTTATCTAATACACATAAACTGATGAAAGACTCGGATGACCTCGCCTTTATCTAATACACATGAATGGAGGAAAGACTCGGATAACCTCGCCTTTATCAAATACACATAAACTGAGGAAAGACGCAGATAACCTCGCCTTTATCTAATACACATATACTGAGGAAAGACTCGGATAACCTCGCCTTTATCTAATACACATATACTGAGGAAAGACTCGGATAAGCTCGCCTATATTTTATACACATAAACTGATGAAAGCCTCGGATAACCTCGCCTTTATCTAATACATATAAACTGATGAAAGACTCGGATGACCTCGCCTTTATCTAATACACATGAATGGAGGAAAGACTCGGATAACCTCGCCTTTATCAAATACACATAAACTGAGGAAAGACGCGGATAACCTCGCCTTTATCTAATACACATATACTGAGGAAAGACTCGGATTACCTCGCCTTGATCTAATACACATATACTGAGAAAAGACTCGGATAACATCGTCTTTATCTAATACACATAAACTGAGGAAAGACTCGGATAACCTCGCCTTTTTCTAATACACATAAACTGAGGAAAGACGCGGATAGCCTCGACTTTATCTAATACACACATACTGAGGAAAGACTCGGATAACCTCGTCTTCATCTAATACACATAAACTGAGGAAAGATTCGGATAAGCTCGTCTTTATCTAATACACATAAACTGATGAAAGACTCGGATAACCTCGCCTTTATCTAATACACATATACTGAGGAAAGACTCGGATAAGCTCGTCTTCATCTAATACACATAAACTGAGGAAAGACTCGGATAAGATCGCCTTTATCTAATACACATATACTGAGGAAAGACTCGGATAAGATCGCCTTTATCTAATACACATAAACTGAGGAAACACTTGAATAACCTCGCCTTTATCTAATACACATAAACTGAGGAAAGACTCGGATAACCTCGCCTTTATCTAATACACATAAACTGATCAAAGACCCGGATAGCCTCGTCTTTATCTAATACACATCAACTGAGGAAAGACTCGGATAAGCTCGACTTTATCTAATACACATAAACTGAGGAAAGACGCGGATAACCTCGCCTTTATCTAATACACATAAACTGAGGAAAGACTCGGATAACCTCGCCTTTATCTAATACACATAAACTGATCAAAGACCCGGATAACCTCGTCTTTATCTAATACACATCAACTGAGGAAAGACTCGGATAAGCTCGACTTTATCTAATACACATAAACTGATGAAAGACTCGGATAACCTCGCCTTTATCTAATACTCATAAACTGAGGAAAGACTTGGATAACCTCGCCTTTATCTAATAGACATAAACTGAGGAAAGGCTCTGATAAGCTCGCCTTTATCTAATACACATAAACTGAGGAAAGACTCGGATAACCTCGCCTTTATTTAATACACATAAACTGAGGAAAGACTCGGATAACCTCGCCTTTATCTAATACACATAAACTGAGGAAAGACTCGGATAACCTCGCCTTTATCTAATAAACATAAACTGAGAAAAGACTCGAATAACCTCGCCTTTATCTAATACACATAAACTGATGAAAGACTCGGATAACCTCGCCTTTATCTAATACACATAAACTGAGGAAAGACTCGGATAAGCCCGTCTTTATCTAATACACATAAACTGAGGAAAGACTCGGATAACCTCGCCTTTATCTAATACACATAAACTGAGTAAAGACGCGGATAACCTCGCCTTTATCTAATACACATAAACTGATGAAAGACTCGGATAACCTCGCCTTTATCTAATACACATAAACTGAGTAAAGACGCGGATAACCTCGCCTTTATCTAATACACATCAACTGAGAAAAGACTCGGATAAGATCGCCTTTATCTAATACACATAAACTCATGAAAGACTCGGATAAACTCGCCTTTATCTAATACTCATAAACTGAGGAAAGACTCGGATAAGCTCGCCTTTATCTAATACACATAAACTGATCAAAGACCCGGATAACCTCGTCTTTATCTAATACGCATAAACTGAGGAAAGACTCGGATAAGCTCGACTTTATCTAATACACATAAACTGATGAAAGACTCGGATAACCTCGCCTTCATCTAATACTCATAAACTGAGGAAAGACTCGGATAACCCCGCCTTTAACTAATACACATAAACTGAGGAAAAGACTTGGATAAGCTCGCCTTTATCTAGTACACATAAACTGAGGAAAGATTCGGATAACCTCGCCATTATCTAATACACATAAACTGATCAAAGACCCGGATAACCTCGTCTTTATCTACTACACATAAACTGAGAAAAGACTCGGATAAGCTCGACTTTATCTAATACACATCAACTGATGAAAGACGTGGATAACCTCGCCTTAATTTAATACTCATAAACTGAGGAAAGACTCGGATAACCTCGCCTTTATCTAATACACATAAACTGATGAAAGACTCGGATAACCTCGCCTTTATCTAATACACATGAACTGAGGAAAGACTCGGATAACCTCGCCTTTATCAAATACACATAAACTGAGGAAAGACGCGGATAACCTCGCCTTTATCTAATACACATAGACTGAGGAAAGACTCGGATAACCTCGCCTTGATCTAATACACATATACTGAGAAAAGACTCGGATAACATCGTCTTTATCTAATACACATAAACTGAGGAAAGACTCGGATAACCTCGCCTTTTTCTAATACACATAAACTGAGGAAAGACACGGATAGCCTCGCCTTTATCTAATACACACATACTGAGGAAAGACTCGGATAACCTCGTCATCATCTAATACACATAAACTGAGGAAAGACTCGGATAAGCTCGTCTTTATCTAATACACATAAACTGATGAAAGACTCGGATAACCTCGCCTTTATCTAATACACATATACTGAGGAAAGACTCGGATAAGATCGCCTTTATCTAATACACATAAACTGAGGAAAAACTCGGATAACCTCGTCTTTATCTAATACACATCAACTGAGGAAAGACGCGGATAATCTCGCCTTTATCTAATACACATAAACTGAGGAAAGACTCGGATAACCTCGCCTTTATCTAATACTCATAAACTGAGGAAAGACTCGGATAACCTCGCCTTTATCTAATACACATAAACTGAGGAAAGACTCGGATAAGCTCGACTTTATCTAATACACATAAACTGATGAAAGACTCGGATAACCTCGCCTTTATCTAATACTCATAAACTGAGGAAAGACTCGGATAACCTCGCCTTTATCTAATACACATAAACTGAGGAAAGGCTCGGATAAGCTCGCCTTTATCTAATGCACATAAACTGAGGAAAGACTTGGATAACCTCGCCTTCATCTAATACACATAAACTGAGGAAAGACTCGGATAACCTCGCCTTTATCTAATACACATAAACTGAGGAAAGACTCTGATAACCTCGCCTTTATCTAATACACATAAACTGAGGAAAGACTCGGATAACCTCGCCTTTATCTAATACACATGAACTGAGGAAAGACTCGGATAACCTCGCCTTTATCAAATACACATAAACTGAGGAAAGACGCGGATAACCTCGCCTTTATCTAATACACATAGACTGAGGAAAGACTCGGATAACCTCGCCTTGATCTAATACACATATACTGAGAAAAGACTCGGATAACATCGTCTTTATCTAATACACATAAACTGAGGAAAGACTCGGATAACCTCGCCTTTTTCTAATACACATAAACTGAGGAAAGACACGGATAGCCTCGCCTTTATCTAATACACACATACTGAGGAAAGACTCGGATAACCTCGTCATCATCTAATACACATAAACTGAGGAAAGACTCGGATAAGCTCGTCTTTATCTAATACACATAAACTGATGAAAGACTCAGATAACCTCGCCTTTATCTAATACACATATACTGAGGAAAGACTCGGATAAGATCGCCTTTATCTAATACACATAAACTGAGGAAAAACTCGGATAACCTCGTCTTTATCTAATACACATCAACTGAGGAAAGACGCGGATAACCTCGCCTTTATCTAATACACATAAACTGAGGAAAGACTCGGATAACCTCGCCTTTATCTAATACTCATAAACTGAGGAAAGACTCGGATAACCTCGCCTTTATCTAATACACATAAACTGAGGAAAGACTCGGATAAGCTCGACTTTATCTAATACACATAAACTGATGAAAGACTCGGATAACCTCGCCTTTATCTAATACTCATAAACTGAGGAAAGACTCGGATAACCTCGCCTTTATCTAATACACATAAACTGAGGAAAGGCTCGGATAAGCTCGCCTTTATCTAATGCACATAAACTGAGGAAAGACTTGGATAACCTCGCCTTTATCTAATACACATAAACTGAGGAAAGACTCGGATAACCTCGCCTTTATCTAATACACATAAACTGAGGAAAGACTCTGATAACCTCGTCTTTATCAAATACACATAAACTGAGGAAAGACGCGGATAACCTCGCCTTTATCTAATACACATAGACTGAGGAAAGACTCGGATAACCCCGCCTTGATCTAATACACATATACTGAGAAAAGACTCGGATAACATCGTCTTTATCTAATACACATAAACTGAGGAAAGACTCGGATAACCTCGCCTTTTTCTAATACACATAAACTGAGGAAAGACACGGATAGCCTCGCCTTTATCTAATACACATATACTGAGGAAAGACTCGGATAAGATCGCCTTTATCTAATACACATATACTGAGGAAAGACTTGGATAACCTCGCCTTTATCTAATACACATAAACTGAGGAAAGACTCGGATAACCTCGCCTTTATCTAATACACATAAACTGAGGAAAGACTCTGATAACCTCGCCTTTATCTAATACACATAAACTGAGGAAAGACTCGGATAACCTCGCCTTTATCTAATACACATAAACTGAGTAAAGACGCGGATAACCTCGCCTTTATCTAATACACATCAACTGAGAAAAGACTCGGATAAGATCGCCTTTATCTAATACACATAAACTCATGAAAGACTCGGATAAACTCGCCTTTATCTAATACTCATAAACTGAGGAAAGACTCGGATAAGCTCGCCTTTATCTAATACACATAAACTGATCAAAGACCCGGATAACCTCGTCTTTATCTAATACACATAAACTGAGGAAAGACTCGGATAAACTCGACTTTATCTAATACACATAAACTGATAAAAGACTCGGATAACCTCGCCTTCATCTAATACTCATAAACTGAGGAAAGACTCGGATAACCTCGCCTTTAACTAATACACATAAACTGAGGAAAAGACTCGGATAAGCTCGCCTTTATCTAATACACATAAACTGAGGAAAGACTCGGATAACCTCGCCTTTATCTAATACACATAAACTGATCAAAGACCCGGATAACCTCGTCTTTATCTAATACACATAAACTGATCAAAGACCCGGATAGCCTCGTCTTTATCTAATACACATCAACTGAGGAAAGACTCGGATAAGCTCGACTTTATCTAATACACATAAACTGAGGAAAGACGCGGATAACCTCGCCTTTATCTAATACACATAAACTGAGGAAAGACTCGGATAACCTCGCCTTTATCTAATACACATAAACTGATCAAAGACCCGGATAACCTCGTCTTTATCTAATACACATCAACTGAGGAAAGACTCGGATAAGCTCGACTTTATCTAATACACATAAACTGATGAAAGACTCGGATAACCTCGCCTTTATCTAATACTCATAAACTGAGGAAAGACTTGGATAACCTCGCCTTTATCTAATAGACATAAACTGAGGAAAGGCTCTGATAAGCTCGCCTTTATCTAATACACATAAACTGAGGAAAGACTCGGATAACCTCGCCTTTATTTAATACACATAAACTGAGGAAAGACTCGGATAACCTCGCCTTTATCTAATACACATAAACTGAGGAAAGACTCGGATAACCTCGCCTTTATCTAATAAACATAAACTGAGAAAAGACTCGAATAACCTCGCCTTTATCTAATACACATAAACTGATGAAAGACTCGGATAACCTCGCCTTTATCTAATACACATAAACTGAGGAAAGACTCGGATAAGCCCGTCTTTATCTAATACACATAAACTGAGGAAAGACTCGGATAACCTCGCCTTTATCTAATACACATAAACTGAGTAAAGACGCGGATAACCTCGCCTTTATCTAATACACATAAACTGATGAAAGACTCGGATAACCTCGCCTTTATCTAATACACATAAACTGAGTAAAGACGCGGATAACCTCGCCTTTATCTAATACACATCAACTGAGAAAAGACTCGGATAAGATCGCCTTTATCTAATACACATAAACTCATGAAAGACTCGGATAAACTCGCCTTTATCTAATACTCATAAACTGAGGAAAGACTCGGATAAGCTCGCCTTTATCTAATACACATAAACTGATCAAAGACCCGGATAACCTCGTCTTTATCTAATACGCATAAACTGAGGAAAGACTCGGATAAGCTCGACTTTATCTAATACACATAAACTGATGAAAGACTCGGATAACCTCGCCTTCATCTAATACTCATAAACTGAGGAAAGACTCGGATAACCCCGCCTTTAACTAATACACATAAACTGAGGAAAAGACTTGGATAAGCTCGCCTTTATCTAGTACACATAAACTGAGGAAAGATTCGGATAACCTCGCCATTATCTAATACACATAAACTGATCAAAGACCCGGATAACCTCGTCTTTATCTACTACACATAAACTGAGAAAAGACTCGGATAAGCTCGACTTTATCTAATACACATCAACTGATGAAAGACGTGGATAACCTCGCCTTAATTTAATACTCATAAACTGAGGAAAGACTCGGATAACCTCGCCTTTATCTAATACACATAAACTGATGAAAGACTCGGATAACCTCGCCTTTATCTAATACACATGAACTGAGGAAAGACTCGGATAACCTCGCCTTTATCAAATACACATAAACTGAGGAAAGACGCGGATAACCTCGCCTTTATCTAATACACATAGACTGAGGAAAGACTCGGATAACCTCGCCTTGATCTAATACACATATACTGAGAAAAGACTCGGATAACATCGTCTTTATCTAATACACATAAACTGAGGAAAGACTCGGATAACCTCGCCTTTTTCTAATACACATAAACTGAGGAAAGACACGGATAGCCTCGCCTTTATCTAATACACACATACTGAGGAAAGACTCGGATAACCTCGTCATCATCTAATACACATAAACTGAGGAAAGACTCGGATAAGCTCGTCTTTATCTAATACACATAAACTGATGAAAGACTCGGATAACCTCGCCTTTATCTAATACACATATACTGAGGAAAGACTCGGATAAGATCGCCTTTATCTAATACACATAAACTGAGGAAAAACTCGGATAACCTCGTCTTTATCTAATACACATCAACTGAGGAAAGACGCGGATAATCTCGCCTTTATCTAATACACATAAACTGAGGAAAGACTCGGATAACCTCGCCTTTATCTAATACTCATAAACTGAGGAAAGACTCGGATAACCTCGCCTTTATCTAATACACATAAACTGAGGAAAGACTCGGATAAGCTCGACTTTATCTAATACACATAAACTGATGAAAGACTCGGATAACCTCGCCTTTATCTAATACTCATAAACTGAGGAAAGACTCGGATAACCTCGCCTTTATCTAATACACATAAACTGAGGAAAGGCTCGGATAAGCTCGCCTTTATCTAATGCACATAAACTGAGGAAAGACTTGGATAACCTCGCCTTCATCTAATACACATAAACTGAGGAAAGACTCGGATAACCTCGCCTTTATCTAATACACATAAACTGAGGAAAGACTCTGATAACCTCGCCTTTATCTAATACACATAAACTGAGGAAAGACTCGGATAACCTCGCCTTTATCTAATACACATGAACTGAGGAAAGACTCGGATAACCTCGCCTTTATCAAATACACATAAACTGAGGAAAGACGCGGATAACCTCGCCTTTATCTAATACACATAGACTGAGGAAAGACTCGGATAACCTCGCCTTGATCTAATACACATATACTGAGAAAAGACTCGGATAACATCGTCTTTATCTAATACACATAAACTGAGGAAAGACTCGGATAACCTCGCCTTTTTCTAATACACATAAACTGAGGAAAGACACGGATAGCCTCGCCTTTATCTAATACACACATACTGAGGAAAGACTCGGATAACCTCGTCATCATCTAATACACATAAACTGAGGAAAGACTCGGATAAGCTCGTCTTTATCTAATACACATAAACTGATGAAAGACTCAGATAACCTCGCCTTTATCTAATACACATATACTGAGGAAAGACTCGGATAAGATCGCCTTTATCTAATACACATAAACTGAGGAAAAACTCGGATAACCTCGTCTTTATCTAATACACATCAACTGAGGAAAGACGCGGATAACCTCGCCTTTATCTAATACACATAAACTGAGGAAAGACTCGGATAACCTCGCCTTTATCTAATACTCATAAACTGAGGAAAGACTCGGATAACCTCGCCTTTATCTAATACACATAAACTGAGGAAAGACTCGGATAAGCTCGACTTTATCTAATACACATAAACTGATGAAAGACTCGGATAACCTCGCCTTTATCTAATACTCATAAACTGAGGAAAGACTCGGATAACCTCGCCTTTATCTAATACACATAAACTGAGGAAAGGCTCGGATAAGCTCGCCTTTATCTAATGCACATAAACTGAGGAAAGACTTGGATAACCTCGCCTTTATCTAATACACATAAACTGAGGAAAGACTCGGATAACCTCGCCTTTATCTAATACACATAAACTGAGGAAAGACTCTGATAACCTCGTCTTTATCAAATACACATAAACTGAGGAAAGACGCGGATAACCTCGCCTTTATCTAATACACATAGACTGAGGAAAGACTCGGATAACCCCGCCTTGATCTAATACACATATACTGAGAAAAGACTCGGATAACATCGTCTTTATCTAATACACATAAACTGAGGAAAGACTCGGATAACCTCGCCTTTTTCTAATACACATAAACTGAGGAAAGACACGGATAGCCTCGCCTTTATCTAATACACATATACTGAGGAAAGACTCGGATAAGATCGCCTTTATCTAATACACATATACTGAGGAAAGACTTGGATAACCTCGCCTTTATCTAATACACATAAACTGAGGAAAGACTCGGATAACCTCGCCTTGATCTAATACACATATACTGAGAAAAGACTCGGATAACATCGTCTTTATCTAATACACATAAACTGAGGAAAGACTCGGATAACCTCGCCTTTTTCTAATACACATAAACTGAGGAAAGACACGGATAGCCTCGCCTTTATCTAATACACACATACTGAGGAAAGACTCGGATAACCTCGTCATCATCTAATACACATAAACTGAGGAAAGACTCGGATAAGCTCGTCTTTATCTAATACACATAAACTGATGAAAGACTCAGATAACCTCGCCTTTATCTAATACACATATACTGAGGAAAGACTCGGATAAGATCGCCTTTATCTAATACACATAAACTGAGGAAAAACTCGGATAACCTCGTCTTTATCTAATACACATCAACTGAGGAAAGACGCGGATAACCTCGCCTTTATCTAATACACATAAACTGAGGAAAGACTCGGATAACCTCGCCTTTATCTAATACTCATAAACTGAGGAAAGACTCGGATAACCTCGCCTTTATCTAATACACATAAACTGAGGAAAGACTCGGATAAGCTCGACTTTATCTAATACACATAAACTGATGAAAGACTCGGATAACCTCGCCTTTATCTAATACTCATAAACTGAGGAAAGACTCGGATAACCTCGCCTTTATCTAATACACATAAACTGAGGAAAGGCTCGGATAAGCTCGCCTTTATCTAATGCACATAAACTGAGGAAAGACTTGGATAACCTCGCCTTTATCTAATACACATAAACTGAGGAAAGACTCGGATAACCTCGCCTTTATCTAATACACATAAACTGAGGAAAGACTCTGATAACCTCGTCTTTATCAAATACACATAAACTGAGGAAAGACGCGGATAACCTCGCCTTTATCTAATACACATAGACTGAGGAAAGACTCGGATAACCCCGCCTTGATCTAATACACATATACTGAGAAAAGACTCGGATAACATCGTCTTTATCTAATACACATAAACTGAGGAAAGACTCGGATAACCTCGCCTTTTTCTAATACACATAAACTGAGGAAAGACACGGATAGCCTCGCCTTTATCTAATACACATATACTGAGGAAAGACTCGGATAAGATCGCCTTTATCTAATACACATATACTGAGGAAAGACTTGGATAACCTCGCCTTTATCTAATACACATAAACTGAGGAAAGACTCGGATAACCTCGCCTTTATCTAATACACATAAACTGAGGAAAGACTCTGATAACCTCGCCTTTATCTAATACACATAAACTGAGGAAAGACTCGGATAACCTCGCCTTTATCTAATACACATAAACTGAGTAAAGACGCGGATAACCTCGCCTTTATCTAATACACATCAACTGAGAAAAGACTCGGATAAGATCGCCTTTATCTAATACACATAAACTCATGAAAGACTCGGATAAACTCGCCTTTATCTAATACTCATAAACTGAGGAAAGACTCGGATAAGCTCGCCTTTATCTAATACACATAAACTGATCAAAGACCCGGATAACCTCGTCTTTATCTAATACACATAAACTGAGGAAAGACTCGGATAAACTCGACTTTATCTAATACACATAAACTGATAAAAGACTCGGATAACCTCGCCTTCATCTAATACTCATAAACTGAGGAAAGACTCGGATAACCTCGCCTTTAACTAATACACATAAACTGAGGAAAAGACTCGGATAAGCTCGCCTTTATCTAATACACATAAACTGAGGAAAGACTCGGATAACCTCGCCTTTATCTAATACACATAAACTGATCAAAGACCCGGATAACCTCGTCTTTATCTAATACACATAAACTGATCAAAGACCCGGATAGCCTCGTCTTTATCTAATACACATCAACTGAGGAAAGACTCGGATAAGCTCGACTTTATCTAATACACATAAACTGAGGAAAGACGCGGATAACCTCGCCTTTATCTAATACACATAAACTGAGGAAAGACTCGGATAACCTCGCCTTTATCTAATACACATAAACTGATCAAAGACCCGGATAACCTCGTCTTTATCTAATACACATCAACTGAGGAAAGACTCGGATAAGCTCGACTTTATCTAATACACATAAACTGATGAAAGACTCGGATAACCTCGCCTTTATCTAATACTCATAAACTGAGGAAAGACTTGGATAACCTCGCCTTTATCTAATAGACATAAACTGAGGAAAGGCTCTGATAAGCTCGCCTTTATCTAATACACATAAACTGAGGAAAGACTCGGATAACCTCGCCTTTATTTAATACACATAAACTGAGGAAAGACTCGGATAACCTCGCCTTTATCTAATACACATAAACTGAGGAAAGACTCGGATAACCTCGCCTTTATCTAATAAACATAAACTGAGAAAAGACTCGAATAACCTCGCCTTTATCTAATACACATAAACTGATGAAAGACTCGGATAACCTCGCCTTTATCTAATACACATAAACTGAGGAAAGACTCGGATAAGCCCGTCTTTATCTAATACACATAAACTGAGGAAAGACTCGGATAACCTCGCCTTTATCTAATACACATAAACTGAGTAAAGACGCGGATAACCTCGCCTTTATCTAATACACATAAACTGATGAAAGACTCGGATAACCTCGCCTTTATCTAATACACATAAACTGAGTAAAGACGCGGATAACCTCGCCTTTATCTAATACACATCAACTGAGAAAAGACTCGGATAAGATCGCCTTTATCTAATACACATAAACTCATGAAAGACTCGGATAAACTCGCCTTTATCTAATACTCATAAACTGAGGAAAGACTCGGATAAGCTCGCCTTTATCTAATACACATAAACTGATCAAAGACCCGGATAACCTCGTCTTTATCTAATACGCATAAACTGAGGAAAGACTCGGATAAGCTCGACTTTATCTAATACACATAAACTGATGAAAGACTCGGATAACCTCGCCTTCATCTAATACTCATAAACTGAGGAAAGACTCGGATAACCCCGCCTTTAACTAATACACATAAACTGAGGAAAAGACTTGGATAAGCTCGCCTTTATCTAGTACACATAAACTGAGGAAAGATTCGGATAACCTCGCCATTATCTAATACACATAAACTGATCAAAGACCCGGATAACCTCGTCTTTATCTACTACACATAAACTGAGAAAAGACTCGGATAAGCTCGACTTTATCTAATACACATCAACTGATGAAAGACGTGGATAACCTCGCCTTAATTTAATACTCATAAACTGAGGAAAGACTCGGATAACCTCGCCTTTATCTAATACACATAAACTGATGAAAGACTCGGATAACCTCGCCTTTATCTAATACACATGAACTGAGGAAAGACTCGGATAACCTCGCCTTTATCAAATACACATAAACTGAGGAAAGACGCGGATAACCTCGCCTTTATCTAATACACATAGACTGAGGAAAGACTCGGATAACCTCGCCTTGATCTAATACACATATACTGAGAAAAGACTCGGATAACATCGTCTTTATCTAATACACATAAACTGAGGAAAGACTCGGATAACCTCGCCTTTTTCTAATACACATAAACTGAGGAAAGACACGGATAGCCTCGCCTTTATCTAATACACACATACTGAGGAAAGACTCGGATAACCTCGTCATCATCTAATACACATAAACTGAGGAAAGACTCGGATAAGCTCGTCTTTATCTAATACACATAAACTGATGAAAGACTCGGATAACCTCGCCTTTATCTAATACACATATACTGAGGAAAGACTCGGATAAGATCGCCTTTATCTAATACACATAAACTGAGGAAAAACTCGGATAACCTCGTCTTTATCTAATACACATCAACTGAGGAAAGACGCGGATAATCTCGCCTTTATCTAATACACATAAACTGAGGAAAGACTCGGATAACCTCGCCTTTATCTAATACTCATAAACTGAGGAAAGACTCGGATAACCTCGCCTTTATCTAATACACATAAACTGAGGAAAGACTCGGATAAGCTCGACTTTATCTAATACACATAAACTGATGAAAGACTCGGATAACCTCGCCTTTATCTAATACTCATAAACTGAGGAAAGACTCGGATAACCTCGCCTTTATCTAATACACATAAACTGAGGAAAGGCTCGGATAAGCTCGCCTTTATCTAATGCACATAAACTGAGGAAAGACTTGGATAACCTCGCCTTCATCTAATACACATAAACTGAGGAAAGACTCGGATAACCTCGCCTTTATCTAATACACATAAACTGAGGAAAGACTCTGATAACCTCGCCTTTATCTAATACACATAAACTGAGGAAAGACTCGGATAACCTCGCCTTTATCTAATACACATGAACTGAGGAAAGACTCGGATAACCTCGCCTTTATCAAATACACATAAACTGAGGAAAGACGCGGATAACCTCGCCTTTATCTAATACACATAGACTGAGGAAAGACTCGGATAACCTCGCCTTGATCTAATACACATATACTGAGAAAAGACTCGGATAACATCGTCTTTATCTAATACACATAAACTGAGGAAAGACTCGGATAACCTCGCCTTTTTCTAATACACATAAACTGAGGAAAGACACGGATAGCCTCGCCTTTATCTAATACACACATACTGAGGAAAGACTCGGATAACCTCGTCATCATCTAATACACATAAACTGAGGAAAGACTCGGATAAGCTCGTCTTTATCTAATACACATAAACTGATGAAAGACTCAGATAACCTCGCCTTTATCTAATACACATATACTGAGGAAAGACTCGGATAAGATCGCCTTTATCTAATACACATAAACTGAGGAAAAACTCGGATAACCTCGTCTTTATCTAATACACATCAACTGAGGAAAGACGCGGATAACCTCGCCTTTATCTAATACACATAAACTGAGGAAAGACTCGGATAACCTCGCCTTTATCTAATACTCATAAACTGAGGAAAGACTCGGATAACCTCGCCTTTATCTAATACACATAAACTGAGGAAAGACTCGGATAAGCTCGACTTTATCTAATACACATAAACTGATGAAAGACTCGGATAACCTCGCCTTTATCTAATACTCATAAACTGAGGAAAGACTCGGATAACCTCGCCTTTATCTAATACACATAAACTGAGGAAAGGCTCGGATAAGCTCGCCTTTATCTAATGCACATAAACTGAGGAAAGACTTGGATAACCTCGCCTTTATCTAATACACATAAACTGAGGAAAGACTCGGATAACCTCGCCTTTATCTAATACACATAAACTGAGGAAAGACTCTGATAACCTCGTCTTTATCAAATACACATAAACTGAGGAAAGACGCGGATAACCTCGCCTTTATCTAATACACATAGACTGAGGAAAGACTCGGATAACCCCGCCTTGATCTAATACACATATACTGAGAAAAGACTCGGATAACATCGTCTTTATCTAATACACATAAACTGAGGAAAGACTCGGATAACCTCGCCTTTTTCTAATACACATAAACTGAGGAAAGACACGGATAGCCTCGCCTTTATCTAATACACATATACTGAGGAAAGACTCGGATAAGATCGCCTTTATCTAATACACATATACTGAGGAAAGACTTGGATAACCTCGCCTTTATCTAATACACATAAACTGAGGAAAGACTCGGATAACCTCGCCTTTATCTAATACACATAAACTGAGGAAAGACTCTGATAACCTCGCCTTTATCTAATACACATAAACTGAGGAAAGACTCGGATAACCTCGCCTTTATCTAATACACATAAACTGAGTAAAGACGCGGATAACCTCGCCTTTATCTAATACACATCAACTGAGAAAAGACTCGGATAAGATCGCCTTTATCTAATACACATAAACTCATGAAAGACTCGGATAAACTCGCCTTTATCTAATACTCATAAACTGAGGAAAGACTCGGATAAGCTCGCCTTTATCTAATACACATAAACTGATCAAAGACCCGGATAACCTCGTCTTTATCTAATACACATAAACTGAGGAAAGACTCGGATAAACTCGACTTTATCTAATACACATAAACTGATAAAAGACTCGGATAACCTCGCCTTCATCTAATACTCATAAACTGAGGAAAGACTCGGATAACCTCGCCTTTAACTAATACACATAAACTGAGGAAAAGACTCGGATAAGCTCGCCTTTATCTAATACACATAAACTGAGGAAAGACTCGGATAACCTCGCCTTTATCTAATACACATAAACTGATCAAAGACCCGGATAACCTCGTCTTTATCTAATACACATAAACTGAGGAAAGACTCGGATAAGCTCGACTTTATCTAATACACATAAACTGATGAAAGACTCGGATAACCTCGCCTTAATTTAATACTCATAAACTGAGAAAAGACTCGGATAACCTCGCCTTTAACTAATACACATAAACTGAGGAAAAGACTCGGAAAAGCTCGCCTTTATCTAATACACATAAACTGAGGAAAGACTCGGATAACCTCGCCTTTATCTAATACACATAAACTGAGGAAAGACTCGGATAACCTCACCTTTATCTAATACACATAAACTGAGGAAAGACTCGGATAAGCTCGCCTTTATTTAATACACATAAACTGATGAAAGACTCGGATAACCTCGCCTTTATCTAATACACATAAACTGAGGAAAGACTCGGATAAGCTCGCCTTTATCTAATACACATAAACTGAGGAAAGACTCGGATAACCTCGCCTTTATCTAATACACATAAACTGAGGAAAGACGCGGTTAACCTCGCCTTTATCTAATACACATATACTGAAGAAAGACTCGGATAACCTCGCCTTTATCTAATACACATATACTGAGGAAAGACTCGGATAAGCTCGCCTATATTTTATACACATAAACTGATGAAAGCCTCGGATAACCTCGCCTTTATCTAATACACATAAACTGATGAAAGACTCTGATGACCTCGCCTTTATCTAATACACATGAACTGAGGAAAGACTCGGATAACCTCGCCTTTATCAAATACACATAAACTGAGGAAAGACGCGGATAACCTCGCCTTTATCTAATACACATATACTGAGGAAAGACTCGGATAACCTCGCCTTGATCTAATACACATATACTGAGAAAAGACTCTGATAACATCGTCTTTATCTAATACACATAAACTGAGGAAAGACTCGGATAACCTCGCCTTTTTCTAATACACATAAACTGAGGAAAGACGCGGATAGCCTCGCCTTTATCAAATACACACATACTGAGGAAAGACTCGGATAACCTCGTCTTCATCTAATACACATAAACTGAGGAAAGACTCGGATAAGCTCGTCTTTATCTAATACACATAAACTGATGAAAGACTCCGATAACCTCGCCTTTATCTAATACACATCAACTGAGAAAAGACTCGGATAAGATCGCCTTTATCTAATACACATAAACTGATGAAAGACCCGGATAACCTCGCCTTTATCTAATACACATATACTGAGGAAAGACTCGGATAAGCTCGCCTTTATCTAATACACATAAACTGATGAAAGACTCGGATAACATCGCCTTTTCCTAATACACATAAACTGAGAAAAGACTCGGATAACCTCGCCTTTATCTAATACACATAAACTGAGGAAAGACTCGGATAAGCCCGCCTTTATCTAATACACATAAACTGATGAAAGACTCGGATAAGATCGCCTTTATCTAATACGCATAAACTGATGAAAGACTCGGATAAGCTCGCCTTTATCTAATACACATAAACTGATGAAAGACTCGGATAAGATCGCCTTTATCTAATACACATAAACTGAGAAAAAACTTGGATAACCTCGCCTTTATCTAATACACATAAACTGAGGAAAGACGCAGATAACTTCGCCTTTATCTAATACACATATACTGAGGAAAGATTCGAATAACCTCGCCTTTATCTAATACACATATACTGAGGAAAGACTCGGATAACCTCGCCTTTATTTAATACACATAAACTGAGGAAAGACTCTGATAACCTCGCCTTTATCTAATAGACATAAACTGAGGAAAAACTCGGATAAGCCCGCCTTTATCTAATACACATAAACTGAGGAAAGACTCGGATAACCTCGCCTTTATCTAATACACATAAACTGAGTAAAGACGCGGATAACCTCGCCTTTATCTAATACACATAAACTGATGAAAGACTCGGATAACCTCGCCTTTATCTAATACACATAAACTGAGTAAAGACGCGGATAACCTCGCCTTTATCTAATACACATCAACTGAGAAAAGACTCGGATAAGATCGCCTTTATCTAATACACATAAACTCATGAAAGACTCGGATAAACTCGCCTTTATCTAATACTCATAAACTGAGGAAAGACCCGGATAAGCTCGACTTTATCTAATACACATAAACTGATGAAAGACTCGGATAACCTCGCCTTTAACTAATACACATAAACTGAGGAAAAGACTTGGATAAGCTCGCCTTTATCTAGTACACATAAACTGAGGAAAGATTCGGATAACCTCGCCATTATCTAATACACATAAACTGATCAAAGACCCGGATAACCTCGTCTTTATCTAATACACATAAACTGAGGAAAGACTCGGATAAGCTCGACTTTATCTAATACACATCAACTGATGAAAGACGTGGATAACCTCGCCTTAATTTAATACTCATAAACTGAGGAAAGACTCGGATAACCTCGCCTTTATCTAATACACATAAACTGAGGAAAAGACTCGGATAAGCTCGCCTTTATCTAATACACATAAACTGATCAAAGACCCGGATAACCTCGTCTTTATCTAATACGCATAAACTGAGGAAAGACTCGGATAAGCTCGACTTTATCTAATACACATAAACTGATGAAAGACTCGGATAACCTCGCCTTCATCTAATACTCATAAACTGAGGAAAGACTCGGATAACCCCGCCTTTAACTAATACACATAAACTGAGGAAAAGACTTGGATAAGCTCGCCTTTATCTAGTACACATAAACTGAGGAAAGATTCGGATAACCTCGCCATTATCTAATACACATAAACTGATCAAAGACCCGGATAACCTCGTCTTTATCTAATACACATAAACTGAGGAAAGACTCGGATAAGCTCGACTTTATCTAATACACATCAACTGATGAAAGACGTGGATAACCTCGCCTTAATTTAATACTCATAAACTGAGGAAAGACTCGGATAACCTCGCCTTTATCTAATACACATAAACTGAGGAAAAGACTCGGATAAGCTCGCCTTTATCTAATACACATAAACTGAGGAAAGACTCGGATAACCTCGCCTTTATCTAATACACATAAACTGAGGAAAGACTCGGATAACCTCGCCTTTATCTAATACACATAAACTGAGGAAAGACTCGGATAAGCTCGCCTTTATCTAATACACATAAACTGATGAAAGACTCGGATAACCTCGCCTTTATCTAATACACATAAACTGAGGAAAGACTCGGATAAGCTCGCCTTTATCTAATACACATAAACTGAGGAAAGACTTGGATAACCTTGCCTTTATCTAATACACATAAACTGAGGAAAGACGCCGATAACCTTGCCTTTATCTAATACACATATACTAAGGAAAGACTCGGATAAGCTCGCCTTTATCTAATACACATAAACTGATGAAAGACTCGGATAACATCGCCTTTTCCTAATACACATAAACTGAGAAAAGACTCGGATAACCTCGCCTTTATCTAATACACATAAACTGAGGAAAGACTCGGATAAGCCCGCCTTGATCTAATACAAATAAACTGATGAAAGACTCGGATAAGATCGCCTTTATCTAATACGCATCAACTGAGGAAAGACTCGGATAAGCTCGCCTTTATCTAATACACATGAACTGATGAAAGACTCGGATAAGATCGCCTTTATCTAATACACATAAACTGAGAAAAAACTTGGATAACCTCGCCTTTATCTAATACACATAAACTGAGGAAAGACGCAGATAACTTCGCCTTTATCTAATACACATATACTGAGGAAAGACTCGAATAACCTCGCCTTTATCTAATACACATATACTGAGGAAAGACTCGGATAACCTCGCCTTTATATAATACACATAAACTGAGGAAAGACTCGATAACCTCGCCTTTATCTAATAGACATAAACTGAGGAAAAACTCGGATAACCTCACCTTTATCTAATACACATAAACTGAGGAAAGACTCGGATAAGCCCGCCTTTATCTAATACACATAAACTGAGGAAAGACTCGGATAACCTCGCCTTTATCTAATACACATAAACTGAGTAAAGACGCGGATAACCTCGCCTTTATCTAATACACATAAACTGATGAAAGACTCGGATAACCTCGCCTTTATCTAATACACATAAACTGAGTAAAGACGCGGATAACCTCGCCTTTATCTAATACACATCAACTGAGAAAAGACTCGGATAAGATCGCCTTTATCTAATACACATAAACTCATGAAAGACTCGGATAAACTCGCCTTTATCTAATACTCATAAACTGAGGAAAGACTCGGATAAGCTCGCCTTTATCTAATACACATAAACTGATCAAAGACCCGGATAACCTCGTCTTTATCTAATACGCATAAACTGAGGAAAGACTCGGATAAGCTCGACTTTATCTAATACACATAAACTGATGAAAGACTCGGATAACCTCGCCTTCATCTAATACTCATAAACTGAGGAAAGACTCGGATAACCCCGCCTTTAACTAATACATAAACTGAGGAAAAGACTTGGATAAGCTCGCCTTTATCTAATACACATAAACTGAGGAAAGATTCGGATAACCTCGCCATTATCTAATACACATAAACTGATCAAAGACCCGGATAACCTCGTCTTTATCTAATACACATAAACTGAGGAAAGACTCGGATAAGCTCGACTTTATCTAATACACATCAACTGATGAAAGACGTGGATAACCTCGCCTTAATTTAATACTCATAAACTGAGGAAAGACTCGGATAACCTTGCCTTTATCTAATACACATAAACTGAGGAAAAGACTCGGATAAGCTCGCCTTTATCTAATACACATAAACTGAGGAAAGACTCGGATAACCTCGCCTTTATCTAATACACATAAACTGAGGAAAGACTCGGATAACCTCGCCTTTATCTAATACACATAAACTGAGGAAAGACTCGGATAAGCTCGCCTTTATCTAATACACATAAACTGATGAAAGACTCGGATAACCTCGCCTTTATCTAATACACATAAACTGAGGAAAGACTCGGATAAGCTCGCCTTTATCTAATACACATAAACTGAGGAAAGACTCGGATAACCTTGCCTTTATCTAATACACATAAACTGAGGAAAGACGCCGATAACCTTGCCTTTATCTAATACACATATACTGAGGAAAGACTCGGATAAGCTCGCCTTTATCTAATACACATATACTGAGGAAAGACTCGGATAAGCTCGCCTTTATTTTATACACATAAACTGATGAAAGCCTCGGATAACCTCGCCTTTATCTAATACACATAAACTGATGAAAGACTCGGATAACCTCGCCTTTATCTAATACACATGAACTGAGGAAAGACTCGGATAACCTCGCCTTTATCAAATACACATAAACTGAGGAAAGACGCGGATAACCTCGCCTTTATCTAATACACATAGACTGAGGAAAGACTCGGATAACCTCGCCTTGATCTAATACACATATACTGAGAAAAGACTCGGATAACATCGTCTTTATCTAATACACATAAACTGAGGAAAGACTCGGATAACCTCGCCTTTTTCTAATACACATAAACTGAGGAAAGACACGGATAGCCTCGCCTTTATCTAATACACACATACTGAGGAAAGACTCGGATAACCTCGCCTTTATCTAATACTCATAAACTGAGGAAAGACTCGGATAACCTCGCCTTTATCTAATACACATAAACTGAGGAAAGGCTCGGATAAGCTCGCCTTTATCTAATGCACATAAACTGAGGAAAGACTTGGATAACCTCGCCTTTATCTAATACACATAAACTGAGGAAAGACTCGGATAACCTCGCCTTTATCTAATACACATAAACTGAGGAAAGACTCTGATAACCTCGCCTTTATCTAATACACATAAACTGATGAAAGACTCGGATAACCTCGCCTTAATTTAATACTCATAAACTGAGGAAAGACTCGGATAACCTCGCCTTTAACTAATACACATAAACTGAGGAAAAGACTCGGAAAAGCTCGCCTTTATCTAATACACATAAACTGAGGAAAGACTCGGATAACCTCGCCTTTATCTAATACACATAAACTGAGGAAAGACTCGGATAACCTCACCTTTATCTAATACACATAAACTGAGGAAAGACTCGGATAAGCTCGCCTTTATTTAATACACATAAACTGATGAGAGACTCGGATAACATCGTCTTTATCTAATACACATAAACTGAGGAAAGACTCGGATAACCTCGCCTTTTTCTAATACACATAAACTGAGGAAAGACACGGATAGCCTCGCCTTTATCTAATACACACATACTGAGGAAAGACTCGGATAACCTCGTCATCATCTAATACACATAAACTGAGGAAAGACTCGGATAAGCTCGTCTTTATCTAATACACATAAACTGATAAAAGACTCGGATAACCTCGCCTTCATCTAATACTCATAAACTGAGGAAAGACTCGGATAACCTCGCCTTTAACTAATACACATAAACTGAGGAAAAGACTCGGATAAGCTCGCCTTTATCTAATACACATAAACTGAGGAAAGACTCGGATAACCTCGCCTTTATCTAATACACATAAACTGATCAAAGACCCGGATAACCTCGTCTTTATCTAATACACATAAACTGAGGAAAGACTCGGATAAGCTCGACTTTATCTAATACACATAAACTGATGAAAGACTCGGATAACCTCGCCTTAATTTAATACTCATAAACTGAGAAAAGACTCGGATAACCTCGCCTTTAACTAATACACATAAACTGAGGAAAAGACTCGGAAAAGCTCGCCTTTATCTAATACACATAAACTGAGGAAAGACTCGGATAACCTCGCCTTTATCTAATACACATAAACTGAGGAAAGACTCGGATAACCTCACCTTTATCTAATACACATAAACTGAGGAAAGACTCGGATAAGCTCGCCTTTATTTAATACACATAAACTGATGAAAGACTCGGATAACCTCGCCTTTATCTAATACACATAAACTGAGGAAAGACTCGGATAAGCTCGCCTTTATCTAATACACATAAACTGAGGAAAGACTCGGATAACCTCGCCTTTATCTAATACACATAAACTGAGGAAAGACGCGGTTAACCTCGCCTTTATCTAATACACATATACTGAAGAAAGACTCGGATAACCTCGCCTTTATCTAATACACATATACTGAGGAAAGACTCGGATAAGCTCGCCTATATTTTATACACATAAACTGATGAAAGCCTCGGATAACCTCGCCTTTATCTAATACACATAAACTGATGAAAGACTCTGATGACCTCGCCTTTATCTAATACACATGAACTGAGGAAAGACTCGGATAACCTCGCCTTTATCAAATACACATAAACTGAGGAAAGACGCGGATAACCTCGCCTTTATCTAATACACATATACTGAGGAAAGACTCGGATAACCTCGCCTTGATCTAATACACATATACTGAGAAAAGACTCTGATAACATCGTCTTTATCTAATACACATAAACTGAGGAAAGACTCGGATAACCTCGCCTTTTTCTAATACACATAAACTGAGGAAAGACGCGGATAGCCTCGCCTTTATCAAATACACACATACTGAGGAAAGACTCGGATAACCTCGTCTTCATCTAATACACATAAACTGAGGAAAGACTCGGATAAGCTCGTCTTTATCTAATACACATAAACTGATGAAAGACTCCGATAACCTCGCCTTTATCTAATACACATCAACTGAGAAAAGACTCGGATAAGATCGCCTTTATCTAATACACATAAACTGATGAAAGACCCGGATAACCTCGCCTTTATCTAATACACATATACTGAGGAAAGACTCGGATAAGCTCGCCTTTATCTAATACACATAAACTGATGAAAGACTCGGATAACATCGCCTTTTCCTAATACACATAAACTGAGAAAAGACTCGGATAACCTCGCCTTTATCTAATACACATAAACTGAGGAAAGACTCGGATAAGCCCGCCTTTATCTAATACACATAAACTGATGAAAGACTCGGATAAGATCGCCTTTATCTAATACGCATAAACTGAGGAAAGACTCGGATAAGCTCGCCTTTATCTAATACACATAAACTGATGAAAGACTCGGATAAGATCGCCTTTATCTAATACACATAAACTGAGAAAAAACTTGGATAACCTCGCCTTTATCTAATACACATAAACTGAGGAAAGACGCAGATAACTTCGCCTTTATCTAATACACATATACTGAGGAAAGATTCGAATAACCTCGCCTTTATCTAATACACATATACTGAGGAAAGACTCGGATAACCTCGCCTTTATTTAATACACATAAACTGAGGAAAGACTCTGATAACCTCGCCTTTATCTAATAGACATAAACTGAGGAAAAACTCGGATAACCTCACCTTTATCTAATACACATAAACTGAGGAAAGACTCGGATAAGCCCGCCTTTATCTAATACACATAAACTGAGGAAAGACTCGGATAACCTCGCCTTTATCTAATACACATAAACTGAGTAAAGACGCGGATAACCTCGCCTTTATCTAATACACATAAACTGATGAAAGACTCGGATAACCTCGCCTTTATCTAATACACATAAACTGAGTAAAGACGCGGATAACCTCGCCTTTATCTAATACACATCAACTGAGAAAAGACTCGGATAAGATCGCCTTTATCTAATACACATAAACTCATGAAAGACTCGGATAAACTCGCCTTTATCTAATACTCATAAACTGAGGAAAGACCCGGATAAGCTCGCCTTTATCTAATACACATAAACTGATCAAAGACCCGGATAACCTCGTCTTTATCTAATACGCATAAACTGAGGAAAGACTCGGATAAGCTCGACTTTATCTAATACACATAAACTGATGAAAGACTCGGATAACCTCGCCTTCATCTAATACTCATAAACTGAGGAAAGACTCGGATAACCCCGCCTTTAACTAATACACATAAACTGAGGAAAAGACTTGGATAAGCTCGCCTTTATCTAGTACACATAAACTGAGGAAAGATTCGGATAACCTCGCCATTATCTAATACACATAAACTGATCAAAGACCCGGATAACCTCGTCTTTATCTAATACACATAAACTGAGGAAAGACTCGGATAAGCTTGACTTTATCTAATACACATCAACTGATGAAAGACGTGGATAACCTCGCCTTAATTTAATACTCATAAACTGAGGAAAGACTCGGATAACCTCGCCTTTATCTAATACACATAAACTGAGGAAAAGACTCGGATAAGCTCGCCTTTATCTAATACACATAAACTGATCAAAGACCCGGATAACCTCGTCTTTATCTAATACGCATAAACTGAGGAAAGACTCGGATAAGCTCGACTTTATCTAATACACATAAACTGATGAAAGACTCGGATAACCTCGCCTTCATCTAATACTCATAAACTGAGGAAAGACTCGGATAACCCCGCCTTTAACTAATACACATAAACTGAGGAAAAGACTTGGATAAGCTCGCCTTTATCTAGTACACATAAACTGAGGAAAGATTCGGATAACCTCGCCATTATCTAATACACATAAACTGATCAAAGACCCGGATAACCTCGTCTTTATCTAATACACATAAACTGAGGAAAGACTCGGATAAGCTCGACTTTATCTAATACACATCAACTGATGAAAGACGTGGATAACCTCGCCTTAATTTAATACTCATAAACTGAGGAAAGACTCGGATAACCTCGCCTTTATCTAATACACATAAACTGAGGAAAAGACTCGGATAAGCTCGCCTTTATCTAATACACATAAACTGAGGAAAGACTCGGATAACCTCGCCTTTATCTAATACACATAAACTGAGGAAAGACTCGGATAACCTCGCCTTTATCTAATACACATAAACTGAGGAAAGACTCGGATAAGCTCGCCTTTATCTAATACACATAAACTGATGAAAGACTCGGATAACCTCGCCTTTATCTAATACACATAAACTGAGGAAAGACTCGGATAAGCTCGCCTTTATCTAATACACATAAACTGAGGAAAGACTTGGATAACCTTGCCTTTATCTAATACACATAAACTGAGGAAAGACGCCGATAACCTTGCCTTTATCTAATACACATATACTGAGGAAAGACTCGGATAAGCTCGCCTTTATCTAATACACATAAACTGATGAAAGACTCGGATAACATCGCCTTTTCCTAATACACATAAACTGAGAAAAGACTCGGATAACCTCGCCTTTATCTAATACACATAAACTGAGGAAAGACTCGGATAAGCCCGCCTTGATCTAATACAAATAAACTGATGAAAGACTCGGATAAGATCGCCTTTATCTAATACGCATCAACTGAGGAAAGACTCGGATAAGCTCGCCTTTATCTAATACACATGAACTGATGAAAGACTCGGATAAGATCGCCTTTATCTAATACACATAAACTGAGAAAAAACTTGGATAACCTCGCCTTTATCTAATACACATAAACTGAGGAAAGACGCAGATAACTTCGCCTTTATCTAATACACATATACTGAGGAAAGACTCGAATAACCTCGCCTTTATCTAATACACATATACTGAGGAAAGACTCGGATAACCTCGCCTTTATATAATACACATAAACTGAGGAAAGACTCGATAACCTCGCCTTTATCTAATAGACATAAACTGAGGAAAAACTCGGATAACCTCACCTTTATCTAATACACATAAACTGAGGAAAGACTCGGATAAGCCCGCCTTTATCTAATACACATAAACTGAGGAAAGACTCGGATAACCTCGCCTTTATCTAATACACATAAACTGAGTAAAGACGCGGATAACCTCGCCTTTATCTAATACACATAAACTGATGAAAGACTCGGATAACCTCGCCTTTATCTAATACACATAAACTGAGTAAAGACGCGGATAACCTCGCCTTTATCTAATACACATCAACTGAGAAAAGACTCGGATAAGATCGCCTTTATCTAATACACATAAACTCATGAAAGACTCGGATAAACTCGCCTTTATCTAATACTCATAAACTGAGGAAAGACTCGGATAAGCTCGCCTTTATCTAATACACATAAACTGATCAAAGACCCGGATAACCTCGTCTTTATCTAATACGCATAAACTGAGGAAAGACTCGGATAAGCTCGACTTTATCTAATACACATAAACTGATGAAAGACTCGGATAACCTCGCCTTCATCTAATACTCATAAACTGAGGAAAGACTCGGATAACCCCGCCTTTAACTAATACATAAACTGAGGAAAAGACTTGGATAAGCTCGCCTTTATCTAATACACATAAACTGAGGAAAGATTCGGATAACCTCGCCATTATCTAATACACATAAACTGATCAAAGACCCGGATAACCTCGTCTTTATCTAATACACATAAACTGAGGAAAGACTCGGATAAGCTCGACTTTATCTAATACACATCAACTGATGAAAGACGTGGATAACCTCGCCTTAATTTAATACTCATAAACTGAGGAAAGACTCGGATAACCTTGCCTTTATCTAATACACATAAACTGAGGAAAAGACTCGGATAAGCTCGCCTTTATCTAATACACATAAACTGAGGAAAGACTCGGATAACCTCGCCTTTATCTAATACACATAAACTGAGGAAAGACTCGGATAACCTCGCCTTTATCTAATACACATAAACTGAGGAAAGACTCGGATAAGCTCGCCTTTATCTAATACACATAAACTGATGAAAGACTCGGATAACCTCGCCTTTATCTAATACACATAAACTGAGGAAAGACTCGGATAAGCTCGCCTTTATCTAATACACATAAACTGAGGAAAGACTCGGATAACCTTGCCTTTATCTAATACACATAAACTGAGGAAAGACGCCGATAACCTTGCCTTTATCTAATACACATATACTGAGGAAAGACTCGGATAAGCTCGCCTTTATCTAATACACATATACTGAGGAAAGACCCGGATAAGCTCGCCTTTATTTTATACACATAAACTGATGAAAGCCTCGGATAACCTCGCCTTTATCTAATACACATAAACTGATGAAAGACTCGGATAACCTCGCCTTTATCTAATACACATGAACTGAGGAAAGACTCGGATAACCTCGCCTTTATCAAATACACATAAACTGAGGAAAGACGCGGATAACCTCGCCTTTATCTAATACACATAGACTGAGGAAAGACTCGGATAACCTCGCCTTGATCTAATACACATATACTGAGAAAAGACTCGGATAACATCGTCTTTATCTAATACACATAAACTGAGGAAAGACTCGGATAACCTCGCCTTTTTCTAATACACATAAACTGAGGAAAGACACGGATAGCCTCGCCTTTATCTAATACACACATACTGAGGAAAGACTCGGATAACCTCGCCTTTATCTAATACTCATAAACTGAGGAAAGACTCGGATAACCTCGCCTTTATCTAATACACATAAACTGAGGAAAGGCTCGGATAAGCTCGCCTTTATCTAATGCACATAAACTGAGGAAAGACTTGGATAACCTCGCCTTTATCTAATACACATAAACTGAGGAAAGACTCGGATAACCTCGCCTTTATCTAATACACATAAACTGAGGAAAGACTCTGATAACCTCGCCTTTATCTAATACACATAAACTGATGAAAGACTCGGATAACCTCGCCTTAATTTAATACTCATAAACTGAGGAAAGACTCGGATAACCTCGCCTTTAACTAATACACATAAACTGAGGAAAAGACTCGGAAAAGCTCGCCTTTATCTAATACACATAAACTGAGGAAAGACTCGGATAACCTCGCCTTTATCTAATACACATAAACTGAGGAAAGACTCGGATAACCTCACCTTTATCTAATACACATAAACTGAGGAAAGACTCGGATAAGCTCGCCTTTATTTAATACACATAAACTGATGAGAGACTCGGATAACATCGTCTTTATCTAATACACATAAACTGAGGAAAGACTCGGATAACCTCGCCTTTTTCTAATACACATAAACTGAGGAAAGACACAGATAGCCTCGCCTTTATCTAATACACACATACTGAGGAAAGACTCGGATAACCTCGTCATCATCTAATACACATAAACTGAGGAAAGACTCGGATAAGCTCGTCTTTATCTAATACACATAAACTGATGAAAGACTCGGATAACCTCGCCTTTATCTAATACACATATACTGAGGAAAGACTCGGATAAGATCGCCTTTATCTAATACACATAAACTGAGGAAAGACTCGGATAACCTCGCCTTTATCTAATGCACATAAACTGAGGAAAGACTTGGATAACCTCGCCTTTATCTAATACACATAAACTGAGGAAAGACTCGGATAACCTCGCCTTTATCTAATACACATAAACTGAGGAAAGACTCTGATAACCTCGCCTTTATCTAATACACATAAACTGAGGAAAGACTCGGATAACCTCGCCTTTATCTAATACACATAAACTGAGTAAAGACGCGGATAACCTCGCCTTTATCTAATACACATCAACTGAGGAAAGACTCGGATAAGATCGCCTTTATCTAATACACATAAACTGAGGAAAGACTCGGATAAGCTCGCCTTTATCTAATACACATAAACTGATCAAAGACCCGGATAACCTCGTCTTTATCTAATACACATAAACTGAGGAAAGACTCGGATAAGCTCGACTTTATCTAATACACATAAACTGATAAAAGACTCGGATAACCTCGCCTTTAACTAATACACATAAACTGAGGAAAAGACTCGGATAAGCTCGCCTTTATCTAATACACATAAACTGAGGAAAGACTCGGATAACCTCGCCTTTATCTAATACACATAAACTGAGGAAAGACTCGGATAACCTCGCCTTTATCTAATACACATAAACTGAGGAAAGACTCGGATAACCTCACCTTTATCTAATACACATAAACTGAGGAAAGACTCGGATAAG
Organism: Bathymodiolus brooksi; assembly: GCA_963680875.1. Taxonomy (NCBI): domain Eukaryota; kingdom Metazoa; phylum Mollusca; class Bivalvia; order Mytilida; family Modiolidae; genus Bathymodiolus; species Bathymodiolus brooksi. The sequence goes on from OY804580.1 coordinate 103,322,401, forward strand.
CTCGCCTTTATTTAATACACATAAACTGATGAAAGACTCGGATAACCTCGCCTTTATCTAATACACATAAACTGAGGAAAGACTCGGATAAGCTCGCCTTTATCTAATACACATAAACTGAGGAAAGACTCGGATAACCTCACCTTTATCTAATACACATAAACTGAGGAAAGACGCGGATAACCTCGCCTTTATCTAATACACATATACTGAAGAAAGACTCGGATAACCTCGCCTTTATCTAATACACATATACTGAGGAAAGACTCGGATAAGCTCGCCTATATTTTATACACATAAACTGATGAAAGCCTCGGATAACCTCGCCTTTATCTAATACACATAAACTGATGAAAGACTCTGATGACCTCGCCTTTATCTAATACACATGAACTGAGGAAAGACTCGGATAACCTCGCCTTTATCAAATACACATAAACTGAGGAAAGACGCGGATAACCTCGCCTTTATCTAATACACATATACTGAGGAAAGACTCGGATAACCTCGCCTTGATCTAATACACATATATTGAGAAAAGACTCTGATAACATCGTCTTTATCTAATACACATAAACTGAGGAAAGACTCGGATAACCTCGCCTTTTTCTAATACACATAAACTGAGGAAAGACGCGGATAGCCTCGCCTTTATCAAATACACACATACTGAGGAAAGACTCGGATAACCTCGTCTTCATCTAATACACATAAACTGAGGAAAGACTCGGATAAGCTCGTCTTTATCTAATACACATAAACTGATGAAAGACTCGGATAACCTCGCCTTTATCTAATACACATCAACTGAGAAAAGACTCGGATAAGATCGCCTTTATCTAATACACATAAACTGATGAAAGACCCGGATAACCTCGCCTTTATCTAATACACATATACTGAGGAAAGACTCGGATAAGCTCGCCTTTATCTAATACACATAAACTGATGAAAGACTCGGATAACATCGCCTTTTCCTAACACACATAAACTGAGAAAAGACTCGGATAACCTCGCCTTTATCTAATACACATAAACTGAGGAAAGACTCGGATAAGCCCGCCTTTATCTAATACACATAAACTGATGAAAGACTCGGATAAGATCGCCTTTATCTAATACGCATAAACTGAGGAAAGACTCGGATAAGCCCGCCTTTATCTAATACACATAAACTGATGAAAGACTCGGATAAGATCGCCTTTATCTAATACACATAAACTGAGAAAAAACTTGGATAACCTCGCCTTTATCTAATACACATAAACTGAGGAAAGACGCAGATAACTTCGCCTTTATCTAATACACATATACTGAGGAAAGACTCGAATAACCTCGCCTTTATCTAATACACATATACTGAGGAAAGACTCGGATAACCTCGCCTTTATTTAATACACATAAACTGAGGAAAGACTCGGATAACCTCGCCTTTATCTAATAGACATAAACTGAGGAAAAACTCGGATAACCTCACCTTTATCTAATACACATAAACTGAGGAAAGACTCGCGTAAGCTCGCCTTTATCTAATACACATAAACTGATGAAAGACTCGGATAACCTCGCCTTTTCCTAATACACATAAACTGAGAAAAGACTCGTATAAGCTTGCCTTTATCTAGTACACATAAATTGAGAAAAACTTGGATAACCTCGCCTTTATCTAATACATATAAACTGAGGAAAGACGCGGATAACCTCGCCTTTATCTAATACACATATACAGAGGAAAGACTCGGATAACCTCGCCTTTATCTAATACACATAAACTGAGGAAAGACTCGGATAACCTCGCCTTAATCTAATACACATAAACTGAGGAAAGACTCGGATAACTTCGCCTTTATCTAATACACATCAACTGAGGAAAGACTCGGATAAGCTCGCCTTTATCTAATACACATAAACTGATGAAAGACGCGGATAACCTCGCCTTTTCCTAATACACATAAACTGAGGAAAGACTCGGATAAACTCGCCTTTATATAATACACATATACTGATGAAAGACTCGGATAAGATCGCCTTTATCTAATACACATAAACTGAGAAAAAACTTGGATAACCTCGCCTTTATCTAATACACATAAACTGAGGAAAGACGCGGATAACCTCGCCTTTATCTAATACACATATACTGAGGAAAGACTCGGATAACCTCGCCTTTATCTAATACACATATACTGAGGAAAGACTCGGATAACCTCTCCTTTATTTAATACACATAAACTGAGGAAAGACTCGGATAAGCTCGCCTTTATCTAATACACATAAACTGAGGAAAAACTCGGATAACCTCGCTTTTATCTAATACACATATACTGATGAAAGACTCGGATAACCTCGCCTTTATCTAATACACATAAACTGAGGAAAGACTCGGATAAGCTCGCCTTTATCTAATACACATAAACTGAGGAAAGACGCGGATAACCTTGCCTTTATCTAATACACATATACATGTACTGAGGAAAGACTCGGATCACCTCGCCTTTATCTAATACACATAAACTGAGGAAAGACTCGGATAACCTCGCCTTTTTCTAATACACATAAACTGAGGAAAGACACGGATAGCCTCGCCTTTATCTAATACACACATACTGAGGAAAGACTCGGATAACCTCGTCATCATCTAATACACATAAACTGAGGAAAGACTCGGATAAGCTCGTCTTTATCTAATACACATAAACTGATGAAAGACTCGGATAACCTCGCCTTTATCTAATACACATATACTGAGGAAAGACTCGGATAAGATCGCCTTTATCTAATACACATAAACTGAGGAAAAACTCGGATAACCTCGTCTTTATCTAATACACATCAACTGAGGAAAGACGCGGATAACCTCGCCTTTATCTAATACACATAAACTGAGGAAAGACTTGGATAACCTCGCCTTTATCTAATACACATAAACTGAGGAAAGACGCGGATAACCTCGCCTTTATCTAATACACATATACTGAGGAAAGACTCGGATAACCTCGCCTTTATCTAATACACATATACTGAGGAAAGACTCGGATAACCTCTCCTTTATTTAATACACATAAACTGAGGAAAGACTCGGATAAGCTCGCCTTTATCTAATACACATAAACTGAGGAAAAACTCGGATAACCTCGCTTTTATCTAATACACATATACTGATGAAAGACTCGGATAACCTCGCCTTTATCTAATACACATAAACTGAGGAAAGACTCGGATAAGCTCGCCTTTATCTAATACACATAAACTGAGGAAAGACGCGGATAACCTTGCCTTTATCTAATACACATATACATGTACTGAGGAAAGACTCGGATCACCTCGCCTTTATCTAATACACATAAACTGAGGAAAGACTCGGATAACCTCGCCTTTTTCTAATACACATAAACTGAGGAAAGACACGGATAGCCTCGCCTTTATCTAATACACACATACTGAGGAAAGACTCGGATAACCTCGTCATCATCTAATACACATAAACTGAGGAAAGACTCGGATAAGCTCGTCTTTATCTAATACACATAAACTGATGAAAGACTCGGATAACCTCGCCTTTATCTAATACACATATACTGAGGAAAGACTCGGATAAGATCGCCTTTATCTAATACACATAAACTGAGGAAAAACTCGGATAACCTCGTCTTTATCTAATACACATCAACTGAGGAAAGACGCGGATAACCTCGCCTTTATCTAATACACATAAACTGAGGAAAGACTCGGATAACCTCGCCTTTATCTAATACTCATAAACTGAGGAAAGACTCGGATAACCTCGCCTTTATCTAATACACATAAACTGAGGAAAGACTCGGATAAGCTCGACTTTATCTAATACACATAAACTGATGAAAGACTCGGATAACCTCGCCTTTATCTAATACTCATAAACTGAGGAAAGACTCGGATAACCTCGCCTTTATCTAATACACATAAACTGAGGAAAGGCTCGGATAAGCTCGCCTTTATCTAATGCACATAAACTGAGGAAAGACTTGGATAACCTCGCCTTTATCTAATACACATAAACTGAGGAAAGACTCGGATAACCTCGCCTTTATCTAATACACATAAACTGAGGAAAGACTCTGATAACCTCGCCTTTATCTAATACACATAAACTGAGGAAAGACTCGGATAACCTCGCCTTTATCTAATACACATAAACTGAGTAAAGACGCGGATAACCTCGCCTTTATCTAATACACATCAACTGAGAAAAGACTCGGATAAGATCGCCTTTATCTAATACACATAAACTGAGGAAAGACTCGGATAAGCTCGCCTTTATCTAATACACATAAACTGATCAAAGACCCGGATAACCTCGTCTTTATCTAATACACATAAACTGAGGAAAGACTCGGATAAGCTCGACTTTATCTAATACACATAAACTGATAAAAGACTCGGATAACCTCGCCTTCATCTAATACTCATAAACTGAGGAAAGACTCAGATAACCTCACCTTTAACTAATACACATAAACTGAGGAAAAGACTCGGATAAGCTCGCCTTTATCTAATACACATAAACTGAGGAAAGACTCGGATAACCTCGCCTTTATCTAATACACATAAACTGAGGAAAGACTCGGATAACCTCACCTTTATCTAATACACATAAACTGAGGAAAGACTCGGATAAGCTCGCCTTTATTTAATACACATAAACTGATGAAAGACTCGGATAACCTCGCCTTTATCTAATACACATAAACTGAGGAAAGACTCGGATAACCTCACCTTTATCTAATACACATAAACTGAGGAAAGACGCGGATAACCTCGCCTTTATCTAATACACATATACTGAAGAAAGACTCGGATAACCTCGCCTTTATCTAATACACATATACTGAGGAAAGACTCGGATAAGCTCGCCTATATTTTATACACATAAACTGATGAAAGCCTCGGATAACCTCGCCTTTATCTAATACACATAAACTGATGAAAGACTCTGATGACCTCGCCTTTATCTAATACACATGAACTGAGGAAAGACTCGGATAACCTCGCCTTTATCAAATACACATAAACTGAGGAAAGACGCGGATAACCATCGCCTTTATCTAATACACATATACTGAGGAAAGACTCGGATAACCTCGCCTTGATCTAATACACATATACTGAGAAAAGACTCTGATAACATCGTCTTTATCTAATACACATAAACTGAGGAAAGACTCGGATAACCTCGCCTTTTTCTAATACACATAAACTGAGGAAAGACGCGGATAGCCTCGCCTTTATCTAATACACACATACTGAGGAAAGACTCGGATAACCTCGTCTTCATCTAATACACATAAACTGAGGAAAGACTCGGATAAGCTCGTCTTTATCTATTACACATAAACTGATGAAAGACTCGGATAACCTCGCCTTTATCTAATACACATCAACTGAGAAAAGACTCGGATAAGATCGCCTTTATCTAATACACATAAACTGATGAAAGATCCGGATAACCTCGCCTTTATCTAATACACATATACTGAGGAAAGACTCGGATAAGCTCGCCTTTATCTAATACACATAAACTGATGAAAGACTCGGATAACATCGCCTTTTCCTAATACACATAAACTGAGAAAAGACTCGGATAACCTCGCCTTTATCTAATACACATAAACTGAGGAAAGACTCGGATAAGCCCGCCTTTATCTAATACACATAAACTGATGAAAGACTCGGATAAGATCGCCTTTATCTAATACGCATAAACTGAGGAAAGACTCGGATAAGCTCGCCTTTATCTAATACACATAAACTGATGAAAGACTCGGATAAGATCGCCTTTATCTAATACACATAAACTGAGAAAAAACTTGGATAACCTCGCCTTTATCTAATACACATAAACTGAGGAAAGACGCAGATAACTTCGCCTTTATCTAATACACATATACTGAGGAAAGACTCGAATAACCTCGCCTTTATCTAATACACATATACTGAGGAAAGACTCGGATAACCTCGCCTTTATTTAATACACATAAACTGAGGAAAGACTCGGATAACCTCGCCTTTATCTAATAGACATAAACTGAGGAAAAACTCGGATAACCTCACCTTTATCTAATACACATAAACTGAGGAAAGACTCGCGTAAGCTCGCCTTTATCTAATACACATAAACTGATGAAAGACTCGGATAACCTCGCCTTTTCCTAATACACATAAACTGAGGAAAGACTCGGATAAGCTCGCCTTTATCTAATACACATAAACTGATGAAAGACGCGGATAACCTCGCCTTTTCCTAATACACATAAACTGAGGAAAGACTCGGATAAACTCGCCTTTATATAATACACATATACTGATGAAAGACTCGGATAAGATCGCCTTTATCTAATACACATAAACTGAGAAAAAACTTGGATAACCTCGCCTTTATCTAATACACATAAACTGAGGAAAGACGCGGATAACCTCGCCTTTATCTAATACACATATACTGAGGAAAGACTCGGATAACCTCGCCTTTATCTAATACACATATACTGAGGAAAGACTCGGATAACCTCTCCTTTATTTAATACACATAAACTGAGGAAAGACTCGGATAAGCTCGCCTTTATCTAATACACATAAACTGAGGAAAAACTCGGATAACCTCGCTTTTATCTAATACACATAAACTGAGGAAAGACTCGGATCAGCTCGCCTTTATCTAATACACATAAACTGAGGAAAGACGCGGATAACCTTGCCTTTATCTAATACACATATACATGTACTGAGGAAAGACTCGGATCACCTCGCCTTTATCTAATACACATAAACTGAGGAAAGACTCTGATAAGCTCGCCTTTATCTAATACACATAAACTGATAAAAGCCTCGGATAACCTCGCCTTTATCTAATAAACATAAACTGAGGAAAGATTCGGATAAGCTCGCCTTTATCTAATACACATAAACTGAGGAAAGACTCGGATAACCTCGCCTTTATCTAATACACATAAACTGAGGAAAGACTTGGATAACCTTGCCTTTATCTAATACATATATACTGAGGAAAGACGCGGATAACCTCGCCTTTATCTAATACACATATACTGAGGAAAGACTCGGATAACATCGCCTTTATCTAATACACATATACTGAGGAAAGACTCGGATAACCTCGCCTTTATCTAATACACATAAACTGAGGAAAGACACGGATAACCTCGCCTTTATCTAATACACATAAACTGATGAAAGACTCATATAATCTCGCTTTTATCTAATACACATATACTGATGAAAGACTCGTATAACCTCGCCTTTATCTAATACACATATACTGAGGAAAGACTCGGATAACCTCTCCTTTATTTAATACACATAAACTGAGGAAAGACTCGGATAAGCTCGCCTTTATCTAATACACATAAACTGAGGAAAAACTCGGATAACCTCGCTTTTATCTAATACACATATACTGATGAAAGACTCGGATAACCTCGCCTTTATCTAATACACATAAACTGAGGAAAGACTCGGATAAGCTCGCCTTTATCTAATACACATAAACTGAGGAAAGACGCGGATAACCTTGCCTTTATCTAATACACATATACATGTACTGAGGAAAGACTCGGATCACCTCGCCTTTATCTAATACACATAAACTGAGGAAAGACTCTGATAAGCTCGCCTTTATCTAATACACATAAACTGATAAAAGCCTCGGATAACCTCGCCTTTATCTAATAAACATAAACTGAGGAAAGATTCGGATAAGCTCGCCTTTATCTAATACACATAAACTGAGGAAAGACTCGGATAACCTCGCCTTTATCTAATACACATAAACTGAGGAAAGACTTGGATAACCTTGCCTTTATCTAATACATATATACTGAGGAAAGACGCGGATAACCTCGCCTTTATCTAATACACATATACTGAGGAAAGACTCGGATAACATCGCCTTTATCTAATACACATATACTGAGGAAAGACTCGGATAACCTCGCCTTTATCTAATACACATAAATTGAGGAAAGACACGGATAACCTCGCCTTTATCTAATACACATAAACTGATGAAAGACTCATATAACCTCGCTTTTATCTAATACACATATACTGATGAAAGACTCGTATAACCTCGCCTTTACCTAATACACATAAACTGAGGAAAGACTCGGATAACCTCACCTTTATCTAATACACATATACAGAGGAAAGACTCGGATAAGCTCGCCTTTATCTAATACACATAAACTGAGGAAAGACTCGGATAACCTCGCCTTTATCTAATACACATATACTGAGGAAAGACTTGGATAACCTCGCCTTCATCTAATACACATAAACTGAGGAAAGACTCGGATAACCTCGCCTTTATCTAATACACATAAACTGAGGAAAGACTCGGATAAGCTCGCCTTTAACTAATGCACATCAACTTGTTATTTTAAGACACTACACTAATATTGTTTACACGTAGAAATAAAAACTCAACAGAACTAGAGTGTAAAGCGTCTATAATGGACATTATTTTGTTCTTTTATGATTATAAAATATGCATTATGAGTACGTGTTTATTTGAGGATATAAGACCATAAGACTGTAGCACAATAAGGTTTGCAGATTGTTCTCTTTTTTAACAAGTCAGTTTACTGTCGAATTACAATAAACGAGGTAAAACAGTTATACACGATGTTCTTTATTAACATAGATGACATTGCCCCTTGTGGACTAAAATGATGTACATGTACTAAACATAAGGGTTCATATAAAATGGCTACGAATAGTAATAATCCTGTTTTGAATGTACTGCAAGAGTTAAAGGTACATCAGACTTTTTTTTATGGAAAATGATAATTTTGTTAACATATCATTATTACAGTATTACTTTCATTTAATGCACAGTTCTTTTCCTATCGTCAATTTTCCTTTTTTGGATGATGACGTTCCCATCATATGGCCTTTACATTTCTCATTTAGTTCGTTTTCCACGTATTTGTAATAATGTGTTTGACTTCAATGACCGAAATCTCATAGTAACGGAAAAACTTTTCCACCAAGGATACCATTTTCATCAATTATTGAAAACTTTCACAAAATTGTATTACCGCTATACTGATCTTGTATATAAATATAATTCTACATGCAGAAATATGATCAAAAAGGATATTTACCATCAATGTTCTTATGGCGCCGTAATAAACAATTCTAAAAAGGTAAAATCTAAACCCCTTAAAAAATCTTATTCGTATGGGCTATGACTTAGCTATTATAGTTCACTCTTTGAAACAGGTTTACTTTGCTAATATATAGACAATCTGCTAGTGCAACTAGTAAGCCCACCTAGCAATTATATAAGCATAGTAAATGTTCCATCCAGCTGGAGATCCAGGTGTCAAACGTGGAGAGGTGGGATCCCATTAATCATAAGATCACGCCACATGCTTGTGTCGGCCCAAAGTCAGGACCTGTATTTCCAACGTCATATGTCGTGGTATTTCTTTCTATTCAGTGAGTTCGGATAAGATGAGAGGTGATTGTTTGCTTTGTTGATATTGTTAAACGTGATGACCATCACTGTTTAGACTTTCATTTCATAATGTATATGTGAACTTTTAAAACCATATATAATATAAATAAGTAGAATTTAGGATCGGTGTTAGGACATGTTATTATTTTAAATGACCTGGCGCCTCAAACAAACCATTCTGGCGTTTTATATCGTTGATATGATACATTTTTTTTTGTTCGTACATGTAATCAAAATGAAAAGCAAAGCATAACATGCTGTCGGAACAGTTCCAAAATTAAAAAAAAAAACAAAAAAAACCAACAAAGAACAGTAGAAAGAGTCAAAATGACCGCGCGCTTTCCTCGCTTCGTACAGGGACGCGTGGCGGAATTAAACTAGTTTTATGGGCTCAAATTCATCTATTTTACCAATTCAACTTACAGCTATAATACCATTTCAGAACAGATATACTAAATGAAGCTTAGGTGTGTTGTTGTCGTGTTGATTTCCTGTATCAATGTGTCTTACACTTGTCCCAGTGGTTGTAGCTGTAGAGCTGGCAAAGTGAAATGTCAAGAGAGAAATTTTGCAGCAATTCCCACTGGAACACCTTTTACAACAGAGTATTTGTAAGTATTTACATATATAGTCGGTCGAATCTTGTTGTGTAGTAGACGAAGGGCTTTATAATTTTATATTGGAAATATTCGAGTTATCCAGAATAAATAATGTTGAGAAAACAGCCATCAACTAAACAAATATTTCAAATATCCAATCAAACGAATTATCGGAGTTCAATATAAAGATATTTGACCGATAGTACATTCAAATACAGAAAATACGATACTACACACTGACCTTTTGAAAAGCACATTTTCTTGCGAATGTTATTTTTTTCCACAAAATATATATACTCGTCAAAATGCTGGAATATTTATCATTCCAATAGACACTAGATGTGATCCCAGTCTGGTCGACTTATTCCTTTATTTGTTCGAGGCGGACTTCAGTGGCTAGCCAAGTGGAAAGAGAGTAATTCAGCAAAATTTTTCATATTCAGTTTACATAGGAAGCCGTATGGAATTTATTACCTGTTTCTGTGTTTACACTTTTTATTCATACAAAACGAAAACGCAAAAAAAAAAACCACACAAACAATAATAGATAAATAAAAGCCAAAACACGAAAAAGCAAAATGAAATTATTTAGCGTTTTCGCTTTGTGAAAATTAAACGTCAAAAAGGAGCAAACGCGAAAACGAAACAGGGTCGCATATAGCTTCCATAGAGCAATCGTTTCTTTTACAGTTATTTAGGAACACCCTTACAATTGAGGTTTGTCCACTTTGCTTGTAGAAATGGAATTATTTGGAGATACTTTGCTCAAATATCTTATGTATTATTAAATAAACCATTCTTGAAAAGATAAATGCATTCTTTTCCTTTGATCTTTCTATGATTTATATATCAGAATGTAAGCAACAGCTAAGAACTATGAAATAATACATGCAAATACGAGATATTACACACTTTAAATCTGGGCTGTAGTTTTATTGCCCTCAGACATCCGTGCAATAATCAATTACCTGGATGTGACAGGATTCATCTTATGAATCATTTATACCACGGTTTAAGTCGGAAAACCGTGGTATAAATATTGCTTATTCACAAAGAATAAAGGCAAGATCCGAACTCAAAATAAAAAACCCTCAAACATAAGTGTAATACAAACACTATAGAGCAAACCTTGAACAGTTCGAACTCCAACAAAAAGCTCGAGTAAAACCAGGTGCCCTAGGTTAGTTAGCATCTCCTGTCGCTTTAATATTGCTTTTAGAGAAGCCCTAATTAGAAAACTGAATTAAGAATTCAGAGATCTCAGGTTCGTGTTGGAGAAAGAAATGTCTGTTGATTGCATACGCGAAAACGAAACAGGGTCGCATATAGCTTCCATAGAGCAATCATTTCTTTTACAGTTATTTAGGAACAGCCTTACAATTGAGGTTTGTCCACATAATTCCTGACCAGATGGCTTGAGCAAAGGTTTCCTGTAACCCTAAATGAGTACTTTCCTAGTATCCTACTGTCAAAAAACACACTTACAAGAAAAGGCTATGGAATATCAATTGGAATTAAAAAAAACAAACAAACACAGGAATTTTGATACTAAGAAAGGACAATTTATCATAAGAAAATGGAAATCACAACGTTTATCTTAAATCTGTCGTTCATTGTAAAAGTTTGAAGATACCAAAGAGGCAATAAGAAACCATAAATCCACAAATCGAAGACGGACAGACAATGTAATGTCAAAAAGACGGACAGACAATGTAATGTCAAAAAGACGGACAGACAATGTAATGTCAAAAAGACGGACAGACAATGTAATGTCAAAAAGACGGACAGACAATGTAATGTCAAAAAGACGGACAGACAATGTAATGTAAAAAAGACGGACAGACAATGTAATGTCAAAAAGACGGACAGACAATGTAATGTCAAAAAGACGGACAGACAATGTAATGTCAAAAAGACGGACAGACAATGTAATGTCAAAAAGACGGACAGACAATGTAATGTCAAAAAGAAAAAGGAAAAAGGACAAACATTTGTCTACAAGACAATACACAAATCAAATATTGAGCAACAAAAACATTAATTTTAAGCTCACTGAAATATATTAGAGGTACGTGGTGATTAAGACTAAGATTGTGTAGTGACAAAACATCATCTATATGTCGGGTAAATTAAAGGTATGGGGTAAATGTTTTCAGTTCTTTTTTTGAGATGTGTGAGGAGCTTTTTGAAAAATTAACCTTGTAAGAGTGCAAGAACAGGTCGGGAAGCAGCAGTGCACAGTTTGTTTGTTCCAATTGAATTTCCTGTTGTGCCTAGTCTATTGTAAATTACTCTTGCCAGTTGATCTTTAATCACGTGTTCAGTGTAAATCTTTTTCAGCATGCTGAAATTACATATTCATATTAAATAGAAATATTGCAAACGTTTCCCAACTTCACATGCCTTAGACTTGAAAACTCGGGTATTCGTTTTCATTGTTTCCAGTTCGGTCCCAGATATTCGCTATTTTTGAAACAGTTGACAGTGATCCAATATTGACAGTACAGAGGAATGTAGGGATTGGGCAACGCGATCTCAACAAAGCACCAGAGTGAATTCGCTTGTTTTGGTTGGGTAAGAAGTTCATGCTCTACTAGACGACACGTAGTGGTGCATAGGCTGCATAAGTAGTGGTTCAGAGTTTCTTTGTTCCAGTTGTATTTCCTCTTGTATATAGTCTGTTGTAACATCATCTCACCATAAAATTATTTATTTTAGCATAGAAATAGACAACTGAATAGCTTTCTTTTTTCCCAGGTATTTGGAAAAGAACCAAATTACAGATATCAGTCCTGAAGCCTTTCAAAATCTAGCGCAATTAAACACTTTGTAAGTGGTTTGAATTTCTACAATATATACATGCTTATAGTTTATAAAACCTGCAATAATAAATTTGGCAGCAATTCCCTCTGGAATACTTGAGACACCAGAGATATTGTAAGTATTTACATATATAGTCAGTCGAATCTTGTTGTGTAGAAGACAACATTTTTGATGCTGCTATATTGGAAATATTCGAGTTATCCGGAAAAATAATGTTGAGAACTGCTATCAACTAACCAAATTTTCGAAATATCGAAAGAAACGAATTATCGGTGATGAAGATAGCGAGATTCGACTGTACATATAAATACATAAACTACTATGCTACATACTAACCAGAGTTTTGGACACTTTGAAAACGGATATGCATTTATACATTTAAGACTTAACGTCTTTCAGCTAACATTTCAACAGTTGCACATCAACTAAATATTTGTCTCTTATGTTTGAAGAAACATGAGGACATTTTTTTGCCAATGTTATTTTTTTCAAAATATTTGGACACTCGTCAAAATGCTGAAATATGTATCGACAACATATTTACTGTGTTTGGTGGTGTTGTTTTAGAAAAAAGTCTTAGCATTCCAATGGACACTAGATGTGATCCCACCCTGGATGATTTATTCATATAAAAAATTGTTGGCGGACTTCAGGGGCTAGCCAATAGCTAAATAGAGTAAATTATCTTTTTTTTCAAATTCAGTTTACTTTGGAAGCCGGGCGTGTTTATTACGTGTTTTTTTTTTATTGGTGTGCGAATTTGATATATGCAAAACGAAAAAAAACCATAGGAAATAAAAGCCGAAACATGAAAGCGAGAACACGAAAAAGCAAAATGAAATTATTTATTGTTCTCGCTTTTTGTAAATTAAACGGTGAAAATACTCAAAGGCGAAAATGAGAAATGGTCACGTGACGGAAGTATGTATTCCGCATGCGCAACCGGTACATTTTGTACTACTACTATAGTAGTAGTAGTACAAAATGGAGTACAAGTACCATTGCTACCGTTCGGTCACGTGACCCCGAAGGGGCTCCCTTGGGTGCGTGCATGCACAACCGGAAGTTGGGGTTTCCCGCCCTTTTTTCTGGTGTTTTCGGATATGTTGTGTAGTAATCCACGTCCGCGTTCTCACTGGTATTTTTAAGAGTACATTTGATTTCCTATGTCACCCAACACCCAATAGAACATCACTCTGCATTAATCCAGGCTTGTGACTGGCTCCATATATAGAGGCTGCATTAACTTTTTTTTCTTCTTTTTTCATAACACATGTTTAGCAATTAACAAAACAACTTTCTTTACAATGTCCGTCGCTTATGATTTTTTTTTAATGAGACTTACGGCAGGTCGGAGGAGAGTGGGAATGTGCGGAGGAGGGGGAGGAGGTCTCTTTGGGTGTAATTATGACTAACATAGAAATCTTCGATATTTTCCATATCATTTCACTATTCAACTTACCTTTCTTCCATATTTTCCATATCTTTTCACTATTTTCTTCTGTATTTTCCATATCTTTTCACTATTCGACTTGCCTTTCTTCCATATTTTTCATATCTTTTCACTATACAACTTGCCTTTCTTCCATATTGTCCATATCTTATCACTATTCGACTTGCCTTTCTGCCATATTTTCCATATCATTTCACATTTCAGCTTACTTTTCTTCCACATTTTCCATATCATTTCACTATTCAACTTACCTTTCTTCCATATTTTCCATATCTTTTCACTATTTTCTTCTGTATTTTCCATATCTTTTCACTATTCAACTTATCTTTCTTTCATAATTTCTATGTCTTTTCACTATTTTCTTCTGTATTTTCCATATCTTTTCACTATTCGACTTGCCTTTCTTCCATATTTTTCATATCTTTTCACTATACAACTTGCCTTTCTTCCATATTGTCCATATCTTATCACTATTCGACTTGCCTTTCTGCCATATTTTCCATATCATTTCACATTTCAGCTTACTTTTCTTCCACATTTTCCATATCATTTCACTATTCAACCTACTTTTCTTCCATATTTTTCATATCTTTTCACAATTTTCTTCTGTATTTTCTAAATCTTTTCACTATTCGACTTACTTTTCTTCCATATTTTCCATATCATTTCACATTTCTTCCATATTTTTCATATCTTTTCACAATTTTCTTCTGTATTTTCCAAATATTTCCACTATTCAACTTACTTTTCTTCCATATTTTCCATATCATTTCACAAGTCAACCTACTTTTCTGCCTTATTTTCCATATCATTTCACAATTCAACCTACATTTCTTCCATATTTTCCATATCATTTCACAATTTTCTTCTGTATTTTCCAATTCTTTTCACTATTCGATTTGCCTTTCTTCCATATTTTTCATATCTTTTCAGTATTTTCTTCTTCATTTTCAATATCATTTCACATTTCAAATTGCCTTTCTTCCATATTTTTCATATCTTTTCACTATTTTCTTCTGTATTTTCCATGTCTTTTCACTATTCAACTTGCCATTCTTCCATAATTTCCATATCTTTTCATTTTTCAACTTACTTTTCTTCCATATTTTCCATATCATTTCACAATTCAACCTACTTTTCTTCCATATTTTCCATATCATTTCACAATTTTCTTCTATATTTTCCAATTCTTTTCACTATTCGACTTGCCTTTCTTCCATATTTTTCATATCTTTTCAGTATTTTTTTCTGTTTTTTCAATATCATTTCACATTTTAACTTGCCTTTCTTCCATATTTTTCATATCTTTTCACTATTTTCTTCTGTATTTTCCATGTCTTTTCACTATTCAACTTGCTTTTCGTCCATAATTTCCATATCTTTTCACTTTTCAACTTACTTTTCTTCCATATTTTCCATATCATTTCACAATTTTCTTCTGTATTTTTCAAATCTGTTCACTATTCAACTTATCTTTCTTTCATAATTTCCATATCTTTTCACTGTTTTCTTCTGTGTTTTCCAAATCTTTTCACTATTTGACTTGCTTTTCTTCCATATTTTCCAAATCATTTCACCATTCAATTTATCTTTCTTCCATATTTTCCATATCATTTCACAATTCAACCTACTTTTCTTCCATATTTTCCATATCATTTCACAATTTTCATCTGTATTTTCCAATTCATTTCACTATTCGACTTGCCTTTCTTCCATATTTTTTTTCATATCTTTTCAGTATTTTCTTCTGTATTTTCAATATCATTTCACATTTCAACTTGCCTTTCTTCCATAATTTTCATATCTATTCACTATTTTCTTCTGTATTGTCCATGTCTTTTCACTATTCAACTTGACTTTCTTCCATAATTTCCATATCTTTCCACCTTTCAACTTACTTTTCTTCCATATTTTCCATATCATTTCACATTTCATCCATATTTTCCATATCATTTCACAATTTTCTTCTGTATTTTCCAAATCTGTTCACTATTCAACTTATCTTTCTTTCATAATTTCCATATCTTTTCACTATTTTCCTCTTTATTTTCCAAATCTTTTCACTATTCAACAGACTTTACTTCCATATTTTCCAAATCATTTCACTATTCAACTTATCTTTCTTCCATATTTTCCATATCATTTCACAATTCAACCTACTTTTCTTCCATATTTTCCATATCATTTCACTATTCGACTTGCCTTTCTTGCATATTTTTCATATTTTCAGTATTTTCTTCTGTATTTTCAACATTTCACATTTCAGCTTGTCTTTCTTCAATAATTTTCATATCTTTTCACTACTTTCTTCTGTATTTTCCATGTCTTTTCACTATTCAGCTTGACTTTCTTCCATATTTTCCATATCATTTCACATTTCATCCATATTTTCCATATCATTTCACAATTTTCTTCTGTATTTTCCAAATCTGTTCACTATTCAACTTATCTTTCTTTCATAATTTCCATATCTTTTCACTATTTGTTCTGTATTTTCCAAATCTTTTCACTATTCGACTTTCCTTTCTTCCATATTTTCCAAATCATTTCACTATCTTCACTATTTTCTTATGTATTTTCCAAATGTTTTCACTATTCAGCTTACTTTTCTTCCATATTTTCCAAATCATTTCACTATTCAACTGATCTTTCTTCCATATTTTCCAAAGTGTTTCACTATTTTCTTCCATGTTTTCCCTATCTTTTCACAATTTTCTTCTGTATTTTCCAAATCTTATCACTATTCAATTTGAGTTTCTTCCATATTTTCCCTATCTTTTCACTATTCAACTTACTTTTCTTCTGTATTTTCCAAATCTTTCCACTATTCAACTTACTTTTCTTCCATATTTTCCATATCATTTCATAATTCAGCCTACTTTTCTTCTGCATTTTCCATATCTTTTCACTATTCAGCTTACTTTTCTTCCATATTTTACATATCATTTCACAATTTTCTGCTGTATTTTCCAAAACTTTTCACTATTCAGCTTGGGTTTCTTCCATATTTTTCATTTCTTTTCACTATTCAACTTACTTTTCTTCTGTATTTTCCAAATCTTTTCACAATTCAACATACTTTTCTTCCCTATTTTCCATATCATTTCACAATTCAACCTACTTTTCTTCCATATTTTTCACATCATTTCACAATTCAACCTACTTTTCTTTTCCATTTTCCATATCTTTTCACTATTCAACTTACTTTTCTTCCATATTTTCCATATCATTTCATAATTTTCTTCTGTATTTTCCAAATCTTTTCACTATTCAACTTGGGTTTCTACCATATTTTTCATCTCTTTTTACTATTCAACTTACTTTTCTTCTGTATTTTCCCTATCTTTTTACTATTTTCTTCTGTATTTTCCAAATATTTTCACTGTTCAACTTATTTTTCTTCCGTAATTTCCATATTTTGTTCACAATTTAACTTGCCTTTCCTCCATATTTTCCATATCTTTTCACTATTCAACTTACTTTTCTTCTGTATTTTTCGTATCTTTTAACTTTTCAACTTATTTTTCTTCCATATTTTGCATATCATTTCACTATTTAACTTGCCTTTCTTCCATATTGTGCATATCTTATCACTATTTGACTTGTCTTTCTTCCATATTTTTCATATCTTTTCACTATTTAACTTGCCTTTCTTCGATATTGTCCATATCTTATCACTATTCAACTTGCCTTTCTTCCATATCTTTTCACTATTCAACTTACTTTTCTTCAATATTGTCCATATCATTTCACTATTCAACTTACTTTTCTTCCATATTTTCCAAATCTTTTCACTACTCAACTTACCTTTCTTCCATATTTTCCAAATCATTTCACTATTCAACTGACTTTACTTCCATATTTTCCATATCATATCCTTTCACTATTCAACTTATTTTTCATCCATACTTTCCAAATTTTATCATTATTCAACTTTCTTTAATTCCAAATTTTACATATCATTTCACTATTTTCTTCCATATTTTCCCTATCTTTTCACTATTCAACTTACGTTTCTTTCATCTGTTCCATATCTTTATTTCATTGTTTCTAATGCTTCTTTCAAATCAGAATTTTCTTCTCTCCATGTTTGCTGATTTTCCAAGATTAATTCTGCTTTGCTAATTCTGGAAATATAAAAGAATGATTAAAATCCTAACTTCATACGCCATGACTATGATGTTGTGGTGTTTACTCTCAGAACAATGAAATCTATATCAACATATTAAAACTCTGTAAAACGAATATAACTTGCAACGTTACTTGTTTTCTGCGTACATGACGTCATAAGACATTTCATTTTACAGTACTTTTTCAAACTGCAACGTTTGAAATGCAACTTTACTTGTTTTCTACGTACATGACATCATTTTCCGTTTTATTATTTTCCTAAATTTTCATTTTCCTCCCAGAATCTATTTTTACTATCAATACTACAGCATGTTATTGCTTCTAAAAGCAACCACATTAATACAATGTTGCCCAATGAGATGGTCTTAGCTCCTCTACAAAAGCTGAGGATTAAATATGAATTGTCTTACCAATCTACTACCAGGCTGAAATATATTGATACATTTGACCAATTGCTGATCATTCACCAGTGAACGTCTACAGTTTCAATGTTTGTAAAATAGGTAAAGCTTGTGGTGATGACGGCATCACCCATCAAATGTTAAAGAGTACTTCTGAAACCATTTGTATACCTTTAGCTATTATTTTTAACTTTTCGTTGCAGAAAGGCATATTTCCGTCAACATGGAAAATTGCGCGAGTTATGCCAGCTTTCAAAAAAGACGACAAAAGCAGTCCTTCAAATTATAGACCCATATCTTTATTAAGTTGTATAGGGAAAGTGATGGAACGTGCTGTATATAAGTATACATATAATTTTATTTTTGAACATTCTCTTCTGTATGCCTACCAATTAGGATTCATTCGTGGTCATTCTACTGTATACCAATTATTAGAAATGTATCATAGAGTATGTCAAAATTTAGACGAACGATTGTCAACTATTTTAATATTTTGTGACATTTCAAAAGCTTTTGACAGAGTTTGGCATGAGGGGCTTATTAAGAAATTAAAAACGTATGGGGTATCGGGCGACCTTTTGATCTGGTTTAAAAATTATTTAAGTGGTAGAAGGCAATTTGTGTTTGTAAATAATGAACTATCAGATTCTGGTCTTGTCAAAGCAGGTGTACCCCAAGGATCTGTATTTCGCCCTTTATTATTTTTATTATATATTAATGGCATTACAGATAACTTAGGCAATTTGGCGAGACTGTTTGCTGACGACACCTCATTGTCATACTCTGGAAAAAAACTTTGATTTGATGCAAATTGAGATAAATAATGATTTACAAATATTGGATCAATGGGCAAAACATGGCTTGTAGACTTTAACCCTAAAAAAACTAAAGCCCTTATAATATCAAATAATACTAATATTCCTGAATTAAACATACGTTTTAATGACGAATCAGTTGAACTTGTTGATAATCATAAACATCTGGGTGTAACATTTGTATCTGATGGAAACTGGACTGTACATATTGAAAACATAGCTAGATCAGCATTAAAACAAGTAAATGTTCTTCGTAAATTAAAATTTATTTGATCTAAATAAGCTTTGTGAAATATCTATCTTACATTTATCAGACCAGTACTAGAATGTGCATGTGAAGTGTGGGATGGGTGTTATGAACGGGACATTGAAAAATTTGAAAAAATACAATTAGAAGAGGCACAAATTGTAACAGGTCTGACAAAATTTGCTAGTAAGGATTCATTATATTTTGAGACTGGATGGGAAATTTTGGCCAATCGGCGGGAAATTCGTAAATTAACTACTTTTTATAAAATTCATAATAAATTATGCCCTCCTTATTTATTTAACTGTTTACCTCCAGTTACATCAGATGTAAATAGTTATAACCTTAGAAATAATCAGAATTATGTTCCACCCAGATGCAGACTGAGAACATCAGCAAGCTCATTTATTCCATCTACCGTTTCGCTTTGGAACAATCTAGACCTATCAATAAGAAATTCTCCTACATTATCTTCGTTTAAAAACAGAGTGAAAGCTGATATTTATAAAACCCCAAAGTATTATAATGAAGGCCCACGGAAACTAAGTATATTACATACTAGACTTAGACACCAATGCAGCTCACTCAATGCCGATCTGTCAAAAATACATATAATAAATAATTTTAAATGTAATTGCGGTGCTTCTTTTGAAGATGCTATACATTATTTTCTGGAATGTCCCTTATACCTGAATGAAAGAAGAACACTTCTGAGTTATTGCGACGATATCAATATCAATATTGAAACTTTGCTCTTTGGGAACGATAAGTATAGTTATGACGTCAACTCCAAAATATTTGGAAAAGTTCGAACTTTTATAAATCAATCAAAAAGATTTTAGGGCTAATGTCAGCAATTTTTCACTTTTTCACTTTTTCACTTGTACTTCTTACTTTCTTCCAGTGTCAACATTTTAAATGTCTATTGTCTGTGTTTTGTTTTGCTGTCATTAATTCATGTGTATAATTTGTAAGGAGAGGACTTCATATAAGTTGGTATAACTTGCTGTCCAATCCTATTGTTTATGTACAATAAAATATTATTAAACTAATAATAAGATATGGACAATATGGAAGAAAGGCAAGTTGAATAGTGAAAAGATATGGAAAATATGCAAGAAAAGTAAATTGAATAGTGAAAAGCTCTGGAAATTATGGAAGAAAAGTAAGCTGAATAATGATAAGATATCCACAATATGGAAGAAAGGCAAGTCGAATAGTGATAAGATATGGATAATATGGAAGAAAGGCAAGTTGAATAGTGAAATGATATGGAAGAAAAGTAAGTGGAAAAGATATGGAAAATATGGAGGAAAGGCAAGTTAAATAGTGAAAAGATATGGAAAATACAGAAGAAAATAATGAAAAGATATGAAAAATATGGAAGAAAGGCAAGTTGAAATGTGAAATGATATTGAAAATACAGAAGAAAATAGTGAAAAGATATAATTAGAAGATATGAAAAATATGGAAGAAAGGCAAGTCGAATAGTGATAAGATATGGACAATATAGAAGAAAGGCAAATTGAATATTGAAAAGATATGAAAAGATATGAAAAATATGGAAGAAACCCAAGTTGAATCATGAAAAGATATGAAAAATATGGAAGAAAAGTAAGTTGAATAGTGAAAAGCTATGGAAATTATGAAAGAAAAGTAAGTTGAATAGTGATAAGATATGGACAATATGGAAGAAAGGCAAGTTGAATAGTGAAAAGATATGGAAGAAAGGCAAGTCGAATAGTGATAAGATTTGGACAATATGGAAGAAAGGCAAGTTGAATAATGAAATGATATGGAAAATATGGAAGAAAGGTAAGTAGAAAAGTGAAAAGATATGGAAAATATGGAGGAAAGGCAAGTTAAATAGTGAAAAGATATGGAAAATACAGAAGAAAAGAGTGAAAAGATATGAAAAATATGGAAGAAAGGCAAGTTGAAATGTAAAATGATATGATATGGAAAATATGGAAGTAAAGTCAGTTGAATAGTGAAAAGATATGGAAAAAATGGAAGAAAGTCAAGTCGAATAGTGATAAGATATGAACAATATGGAAGAAAGGCAAGTTGAATAGTGAAATGATATGGAAAATATGAAAGAAAAATAAGTAGAAAAGTGAAAAGATATGGAAATTATTGAAGAAAGGCAAGTTAAATAGTGAAAAGATATGGAAAATACAGAAGAAAATAGTGAAAAGATATGGAAGAAAGGCAAGTTGAAATGTGAAATGATATTGAAAATACAGAAGAAAATAGTGAAAAGATATGAAAAATATGGAAGAAAGGCAAGTCGAAAAGTGAAAAGGATTGAAAAATACTGAAGCAAATTGTGAAATGATATGGAAAATATGGAAGAAAAGTTAGTTGAATAGTGAAAAGATTTGGAAAACATGGAAGAAAGGCAAGTCGAATAGTGAAAAGATTTGGAAAATACAGAAGAAAATTGTGAAAAGATATGAAAAATATGGATGAAAAGTAGTTTGAATAGTGTATGATATGAAAAATATGGAAGAAAAGTAAGTTGAAATGTGAAATGATATGGAAAATATGGAAATAAAGTCAGTTGAAATGTGAAATGATATTGAAAATATGGAAGAAAGGCAAGTCGAATAGTGAAAAGATTTGGAAAATACAGGAGAAAATTGTGAAAAGATTTGGAAAATATGGAAAAAAAGTAAGTTGAAATGTGAAATGATATTGGAAATATGGAAGAAAAGTAAGTTGAAATGTGAAATGATATGGAAAATGTGGAAAAAAGGGAAGTCGAATAGTGATAAGATATGGATAATATGGAAGAAAGGCAAGTTGAATAGTGAAAAGATATGAAAAATATGGAAGAAAGGCAAGTCGATTAATGAAAAAAATATGGAAATTACAGAAGAAAATTGTGAAAAGATATGGAAATTATGAAAGAAAGATAAGTTGAATAGTGAAAAGATATGGAAAATACAGAAGAAAATAGTGAAAAGATATGAAAAATATGGAAGAAAGGCAAGTCGAATAGTGAAAAGATATGGAAAATACAGCAGAATATAGTGAAAAGATATGGAAATTATGAAAGAAAGATAAGTTGAATAGTGAAAAGATTTGGAAAATACAGAAGAAAATTGTGAAATGATATGGAAAATATTGATGAAATGTGAAATGATTTGGAAAATATGGAAGAAAAGTAAGTTAAAATGTGAAATGATATTGAAAATACAGAAGATAATACTGAAAAGATATGAAAAATATGGAAGAAAGGCAAGTCGAATAGTGAAAAGGATTGGAAAATACAGAAGAAAATTGTGAAATGATATGAAAAATATGGAAGAAATGTGAAATGATATGGAAAAAAAGTAAGTCGAATAGTGATAAGATATGGACAATATGGAAGAAAGGCAAGTTGAAATGTGAAATGATATGGAATATATGGAAGAAAATAGTGAAAAGATATGGAAATTATGATAGAAAGGTAAGTCGAATAGTGAAAAGATTTGGAAAATACAGAAGAAAATTGTGAAAAGATATGAAAAATATGGAAGAAAAGTAGGTTGAATAGTGTATGGTATGAAAAATATGGAAGAAAAATAAGTTGAAATGTGAAATGTTATGGAAAATATAGAAGTAGAGTAAGTTGAAATGTGAAATGATATGGAAAATATGGAAGAAAGGCAAATTGAAATGTGAAATGAGATGGAAAATATGAAAGAAAGGCAAGTCGAAAAGTGAAAAGATTTGGAAAATACAGAAGAAAATTGTGAAAAAAGTTGGAAAATATGGAAGAAAAGTAAGTTGAAATGTGAAGTGATATTGAAAATATGGAAGAAAAGTAAGTTGAAATGTGAAATGATATGGAAAATATGGCAGAAAGGCAAGTCGAATAGTGGTAAGATATGGACAATATGGAAGAACGGCAAGTTAAATAGTGAAAAGATATGAAAAATATGGAAGAAAGGCAAGTCGAATAGTGAAAAGATATGGAAAATACAGAAGAATATAGTTAAAAGATATGGAAATTATGAAATAAAGATAAGTTGAACAGTGAAAAGATTTGGAAAATACAGAAGAAAATTGTGAAATGATATGGAAAATATGGATGAAATGTGAAATGATTTGGAAAATATGGAAGAAAAGTAAGTTGAAAAGTGAAAAGATATGGAAAATATGGAGGAAAAGTAAGTTGAAAAGTGAAAAGATATGGAAAATATGGAGGAAAAGTAAGTTGAAAAGTGAAAAGATATGGAAAATATGGAGGAAATGTGAAATGATATGGAAAATATGGAGGAAAAGTAAGTTGAATAGTCAAAAGATATGGAAAATATAGAAAAAAGCAAGTTGAATAGTGAAATGATATGGAAAATATATAAGATTTCTGTGTTAGTCATAATTACACCCAAAGAGAACTCCTCCTCCTCCTTCCCGCCCTCCTCCTCCTCCGACCTGCCGTAAGTCACATTAAAGAAAATTCATAAGCGACGGACATTGTAAAGAAATTTGTTGTGTTACTTGCTAAATATGTGTTATGAAAAAAAAATGAACAAAGAAAAAAAAATGAAAAAAAAAGATCAAATGAAAAAAAAATGGAAAAAAAGATTAATGTGGCCTCTATATGTGGAACCAGTCACAAGCCTGGATAAATGCAGAGTGACCTTCTATTGGGTGACTTAGGGAGCCATGGTACTTGTACTACTGTACTACATTTTGTAATACTACTGTATTAGTAGTACAAAATGTACCGGTTGTGTAGACGGAGAACATACTTCCGGTCATGTGACTGACGTCATTTCGGTGACGACACTTCCGGTCAGGGGGCGGTGACGTTATTTCTGGTAGCTCCACATCATCACTCCACCTCAAATGTGGCTTTGTCCGTGCTGATATACTACTCGTGAATGTATGTGATATTGGCTTAGCAAAAGTAATTTAAGTTTCCTCTCCACTAAATATAAATAAAATTGTCTTCTTGGAGGATAATTGTCAAGCTAAACCATTTGATGTAAATGTTGTTTAATATTATTTACTTTAGCATAGAAATAGACAACTGAAAATCTTTATTTTTTCCCAGGTATTTGTACAAGAACAAATTGACAAGTATCAGTTATCCAATGTTTGAAGATCTATCTGCAATACATGTTTTGTAAGTGGTTTTAATTTCTACAATATATACATGCTTAAAGTCTATAAAACTGCAATAATAAATTTGGCAGCAATTCTCTCTGGAATACCTGAGACAATAGAGATATTGTAAGTATTTACATACAATGTATATAGTCGGTCGAATATTGTTGTGTAGAAGACGAAGGGTTTGATGCTGCTATATTGGACATATTTGAGTTATCCGGAATAAACAATGTGGAGAACTACTAGCAATAAACCAAATATTCGAAATATCCAGCGATCGGAGTTCAAGATAACAAGATTAGACTGTACATGCAAATACAGAAAATACGATACTACACACTAATAAGAACGTTGACACTTTGAAACGGTTATGAATTGATATATTTAGGATTTGACATCATTCAATTGTCATTTCAACAGAATCTTGCACAACAGTTGCACAACCACTAAGCATTTGTCTCTTATATTTAAAGAAACATGAGTACATTTTTTTACCAATGTTTGTTCCCCGAATATTTGTCCTCGTAAAAATGTTGGAATATTTCATGATAGATAACATATTTGTTGTGATTGGTGGTCGTAGTTTTAATAAAGACCTAGCATTCCAAAGGACATTAGATGTGATCCCATTCTCGTCGATTTCTTTCTATGTCTGTTTGAGGAGGATTTCAGTGATTAGCCAAGAGAAAGGACAGTAAAGAAGCTAATTTTTTTCAAATTCAGTTTACTGTTGAAGCCGGAGGCAATTATTATGGGTTTTTGAGTTTGAAAATTTAATTTATACAAAGCAAAACGCAAAGGAAAAAATTAAAGTCGAAACACGAAAACGAAAAACGAAAAAGCAAAATGAAGCTATTCAGCTTTGTAGAAATTAAACGGCGAGAGGGTTCAAGCGCTAAAATGAGAAACGGTCGTATGCAGCTTCCATAGTGCAATCAATCGTTTCTTGTACAGTTATATAAGGACAACCATAACATTTGAGATTTTTCCACTAAGCTGGTAGAATTGGAATACTTTGGAGTAAGTTTACTCAAATGTCTTATGACGTAGCGTATTATTAGATAAACAATCCATGCTCAGACGGGATATTAGAGTGGATGCCAGACAACTCGGCCCGCAGACCATTTGGACCATAAGCGAGGACAAGTCGGCCCGTATGTTAAGACGAATGTAGGACAGAAATTCACAAGACAAAAAGTCACAGGAGAAAAAGTCACAGTTTAAATTTTGCATTTTGACAAAACATATAGGACAAAAAGTCACAACATAAAATTTTGCATAGGAGCTTATCACTAGGACAAAAAGTCACAATGAACAATTTTGCAAAAAGATTGGCCCCATGTATTACAAGTAACTATAGGACAACAAGTCACAATTCAATTTTACGCTCATTTTTGCTTTCAAATTATATTGATACTTAATTTTAATTATTTAAAAAAATGTATGGAATAAAACACTGAAAATCTTATTTTTGATAGATATAGTTTCTATGAAAACAAACAGATGTCAAAACACACCTGATTATTAAGAATTTTACATGTATGGCTTTATTGTCACTCCAATCAATTAAAATCCCTATTTTGTTAATTGATACGTTTCTTTTTATTATACATATGCTTTTACTTTCAATACTTCGTTCATCACATTAATGAATGACATATTGAAAGGAAAGGCAAATGGATAGTTAGAAGACACTTTAATTTATAGTGTTAAAGGGTATAAATATTTACACAATGACTTGTAAGTCCAACACAAGAAAACCAGTCTTTACAGTTTGACACAAAGAAATAAGAATACAACTTTTATTGTTCTTCATCCTGAAGTAACGAGGAGGTTTTGAATAGCGAGTACTTGAGAAATAACATATATCACACCGTGACTTCTTGTCGTACCTACATACATGTTAAGCAAAAATATAAGTTGTGACTTTTTGTCCGCCAGGGTAAAAAATATAGATTGTGACTTTTTGTCCTATGAGTTTTGTGAGTTGTTGTCATGTGACTTTTTGTCTTGTGACTTTCTGTCCATTTACCGTTAAGACAACTCGGACTATTATTGTTTTATAATATTGTTCAATATTTATATGTGTATAATTATTTATTTATTTAAAAGACAATTATTATCTTTTAGTGAAAATGAATTATTTATTAAATGATAATATTACTTGTGACCAAAAATGTGATTAGGACGTGATTTTGTTCTCATAACATGGTTTATTACATATCATTTACAGGAATAAGATTAATATCAAAAATTAAAAATAAAAATTTAAGAACAAATTATTTAGAGCTTATAAATTTTGAAATTTCATATTAGCATTATGTATTATTTTTGTTTTTGTATAAGCTTCATGGTTGTTGGAAA
The DNA here is from genome assembly GCA_963680875.1 of Bathymodiolus brooksi. Lineage (NCBI taxonomy): Eukaryota > Metazoa > Mollusca > Bivalvia > Mytilida > Modiolidae > Bathymodiolus > Bathymodiolus brooksi. The sequence continues at coordinate 103,349,851 of OY804580.1, forward strand.
AGTTGCAAATGGGTGTCATTAAACAAAACATAAATAATTTTTTTTTATATCTTAAAGATGACAATACACGGCTGGTAATCCGCACAAGCAGAAGTCGGTTCTGCAAAGAAATTTGTGAGGATAACTTCCGGTTTTGGTGGAGGGGAGTTCACGAAGATGCTTTGCAAGGTATGTACATGTCAAAAATTGAAATTTGCTTTTTTACTGCTCAAATATTGCAAAATCAGAGAATGCTATGCTGTGGCGAATGCTTTCACGATTAGAAACATGCATAGTTTATTGTTGTATATGAAGTGTAACTCTTGCAAAATCAATCGTCCCACGAAAAACATGACGAAAATTGTGACACTCTTACATTTCTAAGTTGTTCTTGACAAAGATGCAAGTTAAATTTTCAATATTTTTTCATCATGGGAGTCTAAATGTAATCGGGAATAAATTCCGATTCGTCAGAAGTAAATTGAAGTCTAGATAAATCTACAAACTGCCAATTTTCTCGTTTTCCTGCTTGAGGAGATAGGTTAAGATAGAGCACATTGCGAACGCATGAGGATATTTGCTAGTTTTGTTCATTGTTTTCTGCAAAATTGATAAATTGACACTTTTAAGCATAAAACTGATAAATACTCTGTCCACTTTCAGGAGATGCCAGGATTCAAGGGAAAGAGGAAAGGGAGACTGACATTGACTCTTTACAAAAAACCATTTCGATATAGATTGCCTGTATCACCGCCAAGGAAACGAACAAAAGCAAGTAGCAGTACACCTAATTTAAAATCCCCATCAATCAGGACACCAAGTTTATTAAAAAAAATCGCTTTCAATTACAAAATATTTATATCCTTTCAAACAGGTTTCCACACGTATTCGGCGTTGAAGATCCTGTTAAAATGTCACTTTATTTTTTGGGCCAGACATAAACCGAATGAAGCGACCACCAAATAACTTTCTCCCTAACCAAAAATATTGGAGAGTTGATGGCAAATATCTCATTTGACGTGATTCATCTTTGTAAAACATTCTACAATGTCCAAAAACAACTCAAATGCAATGTTATTCAAAGGGAATTTTCCATCTTGTACTAATTTAATGAATTTCAATAGTTTGTCCTTTTTCCCAACATCAGAAAGTTTGTCAAGGACATCTTGAAAAACTTCAACTACTGAAGCTTCTTCCTTCGGGTCAACTTCTATCTTGCCTATGCTTTCATCAAGACTCATAAAGGAAACATGTTGTAGATCTGCGGTGAAGTTTCCGTCTTCTTTTAGTAAAAAGGTTGCGCCGAATAGGTGTGAAAACCCGTTTGAAAGGATATAAATATTTTGAAATTGAAAGAGATTTTTTTAATAAACTTGGTGTCCTGATTGATGGGGATTTTAAATTTGGTGTACTGCTACTTGTTTTTGTTCGTATCCTTGGCGGTGATACAGGCAATCTAAATCGAAATGGTTTTTGTAAAAAAGAGTCAATGTCAGTCCCCTTTTCCTCTTTCCCTTGAATCCTGGCATCTCCTGAAAGTAGACAGAGAATACTTTATTTTGATTAGAGTATTTATCAGTTTTATGTTGAAAAGTGTCAATTTATCAATTTTGCAGAAAACAATTAGTAAAACTAACAAATCTCCTCATGCATTCGCAATGTGCTCTATCAGAACCGATCTCCTCAAACAGGAAAACGAGAAAATTGGCAGTTTGTAGATTTATCTAGACTTCAATTTACTTCTGACGAATCGGAATTTATTCCCGATTACATTTAGACTCCCATGATGAAAAAATATTGAAAATTTAACTTGCATCTTTGTCAAGAACAACTTAGAAATGTAAGAGTGTCACAATTTTCGTCATGTTTTTCGTGGGACGAATGATTTTGCGAGAGTTACACTTCATATACAAGAATAAACTATGCATGTTTCTAATCGTGAAAGCATTCGCCACAGCATAGCATTCTCTGATTTTGCAATATTCGAGCAGTAAAAAAGCAAATTTCAATTATTGACATGTACATACCTTGCGAAGCATCTTCGTGAACTCCCCTCCACCAAAACCGGAAGTTATCCTCACGAATTTCTTTGCAGAACCGACTGTTCTACTTGTGCGAATTACCAATTGTCTTTGATAAATATAAAAATAAAAACAAATTAAACTGTTAACAGGATTTTGTCAAAATTGGGTTTTGTTGTCCATTAATTCAAAGTGTAATTTTTTTATGCATTGTATTTTTGCGGCTACATAATTTCTTTTAAATACATGCCTGTCAAATTATTTTTAGTTGTTGAAGTATTAAGATATTTTTAATTATATATTTAAAATTCGGTTCATTAATTTTCTAATTTTATTTTTGTTTTGAAAATCATTTTATCCACAACTAGGATTTTTTGTTGGAAAGTTCTATCGAACAGATCATCAGTTGAAACATTAGTTATTGTCATTATAATTAACTCATCAATGTTTTATTATCAATTTAATACACATACTAATGGGGTATATAGCAACGACCAGATGGCCATTATTGCTCAATTATTCACAGACATGAAACACAAAAATTCAAAAGAAGTCATACCACACTTTTTGACATTTTAGAGATTTCTCAAGTTTTCCATATTGCAATTGCAAACTGAGACCATAAATTACTGAAATGAAATATGGTTTTGGTTGATTATATAGGGATTTTATTTTTACATTTGATTTCCCAATACTTTTGACAGATGACTGTATCTTTATGATTTCCGTCAATTTTATTAAAAAAATCAGTAAGACAACAATAATCATTGATGATCCGAGTAGTCTTTTCATTCGGTCCGAGTTGTCTTAGCATACGGGCCGACTAGTCCTCGCTTACGGGCCGACTTGTCTCGGTCCGAGTTGTCCGCGGGCCAAGTTTTCTGGCACCCATTATAGTAAAGGCATGAACCGGACTCAAATTAAAAACACTACAAACACAGGTGTAGTACAAAAACGATAGAGCAATTAAAGGTTGATAAGGCCAAAAAAAATATATATGTGTGTTTACTGTCACATGTCAAAAAAATCTAGGGTCGGTCGGTCGGGATTAATTTTTTTTTTTTTTTTTTATTATCGACAAAACCGGAAATAGTCGTTCCCGATTCAGGAATCCGATTCCGGTAATTAATTTTCGAAAATTCCGGTAAAATAACGAATTATGCAGTTTTTCTACCTTCTTTGCTCTCAATTTCGACAAAAAGCTAGCAGTTGAATAAATAAAACATTGCTGCTGGTTAAACAACAAAAATGGCTATCCGAATTCTGTGTAAAAATGCATAGGGTCGCTAGCAAAAATTAGGGTAGGTCGGGTGACCGTAAACACACATATTTTTTTTTTTTGGCCTAAGCTCGATCTCCAACACAATGCTCGAGTAAAACCAGGTGCACCAAGTCCATTAGCATCTCCGTACCATTAATAATGAAGTTTGTCAGTGACATGTGGTAGGTATGAGGTTCCCCCAGGTACTCCAGTTTCCTCCACCAATAAAACTGACCGACACGATATAACTGAAATATTGTTGAAAGTGACATTAAACACCATAACCATAACCCTAACCCAATGATAATGCTTTGAGAAAATTCCTAATTAATAAAGGCAACTAAGAATTCAGAGATCTCGGGATCATATTGGAGAAAAATATGTCTGCAACAGTTGATTGCTTATGCATCCACTAACACATGATGTCAGCCATAGAATTCCTGACCAGATGGTTTAAGTAAAGGTTAATCGTAGCCCTGATTGCGTTGTTTACTTGCATCATACTACTAAAAAAAACTCACTTATAAGAACAAGCTCTGGAATATCAACTGGAAGTTAAATAAACAAACACTGGAATTATGATACTCAAGAAAGGAACATTTACCATAACAGAATAGAAGTCATAAAGTTTATCATAAATCTGCGAAAGTAGCTGTCGGTCATTTTCAAAGTTTAAAGATACTAAAGAGGTAATAAGAAAGCATAAATTAATAAGTCGAAAAAGGACAGACAATGTAATGTCAAAAAGAAAAATTAAAAAAGACAAACAATTGTCTACAAAACATACACATCAATCAAATATCGAGCAACAACAAATATTAATTTTAAGCTCACCGAAATACATTAGAGGTACGTGGTCATTAAAGCTAGGATTGCTTAGTGCCATAACATCATCTATATGTCGGAGAAAATAAAGCTATGAGATAAATGTTTTCAGTTCTCATCTTTGACATGTGTGAAGAACTCTCTGAAGACTCGGCCTTGTAAGAGTGCAAGAACAAGTCGAGAAGTAGTAATCCACAGTTTGTTTGTTCCAATTGAATCTCTTATTGTGCCTAGTCTATTGTAAAAATCCTCTTGACTCTTGGTTGTTAATCACATGTTAAGTGTAACATCATCTTCAGCATGCTGAAATTACATATTCATATTAAATAGAAATCTTGCAAACGTTTCCCAACTTCGCATGTCTTAGACTTAAGCACTCGGGTATCCATTTTCATCATTTCCAGTTCGGTCCCAATGATAACCGATATTATATGAAATAGCTGACAGTGAACTTATATAAACAACACACAATAAACTAAGGATTTGGCAACACAAACTCCACAAAACACGAAGGTGAAATCAGTTGTTCTGTTTGGAAAAGGAGGTCATTCTCCACTAGAGGCAGCCATCGTGTTTCTTGACTCTTGTTAAGAATCTGCTGATAAGTCATAGACGAAGAAGAATGAAATTGTTATAAACGACAAGTAGTGGTTCAGAGTTTCTTTGTTCCAGTTGTATTTTCCTATTGTGCATATTCTGTTGTAACATCATCTGAACAAACACGACGAATATGGTGTCGATTATTTTGATAATATCATATTCAGTGTAATTGTTGCGTTAATATATGTGATTTTCTTCTGGTTGGGTTAGAAGTTCATGCTCTAATAGTGGCACCCGTCGCGTTACGTTGCGCTTGATAAAAATCTGCTGATAAGACATAGATGAGGAAATATGAGATTGCTATAGACGACACGTAGTGTATAATCTGCTTGTTCCAGTTGTATTTCCTCTTGTACATACATGTACTCTGTTGTAATATCATCTATCCATTAAAACGACGAAAATTGTGTTGATTAAAAAGTCCATCATTCTTATAATGCCATTTGTAATTGTTGCGTGAATTTTTGTGATGTTGGTTTAACATTTAAGTTTTCTCTCCACCAAATATAAATAAATTTATCTTCTTGTAGCATTATTGTCACACTAACCCATCTGATGTAAATGTTGTTTATAATTATTTATTTTAGCATAGAAATAGACAACTGAATAGCTTTATTTTTTCCCAGGTCTTTGAGCTACAACCAAATTACAGAAATCAGTCCTCGAGTCTTTGAAGGTCTATCGACTTTAATATCTTTGTAAGTGGTTTGAAGTTTTACTATTTATACATTGTTAAAGGATCTAAAGCTCCAATGATAAGCTTGGCAGCAATTTTCGCTGCAATACCTGAGACAATAGAGACATTGTAAGTATTCATATATATTCGGTCGAATCTTGTTGCATAGAAGACGAATGGTTTGATGTTTTTCTATTGGAAATATTCGAGTTATCCGGAATAAATAATGTTGAGAACTGCTATCAACAAACCATATTTTTTAGATATCCAATGAAATGAATTATCTGAGTTCAAGGTAACGAAATTACAAATTCATGTTAATTAGAAATATTACAAAGCGGTTCCCAACTTCGCATGCCTTAGACTTAAAAACTCAGGTTTTCATTGTTTCCAATTCGGACCCAATGATAATGGCTTTTCTTCAAAATAGTTGACAGTGATCCAATGTGAACACTACACAGGAAGCTAAGGTTTGGGTAACGCAAACTCTACAAAACACGAGGATGAACTAGGTTGTTCCAGTTGGATAAGTAGTTTCTGCTACAATAGTGGCACCTGCCGTGTTACTTTAGTTTTATTACGAATCTGCCGATAAGTCATAGATGAGGAAAGAACGAGAATGCTATAAACGACAAGTAGTGTGGTATAGTTCCAGTTGTATATTCTGTTGTATGAATAGCTTGAGGATATCAAAGGGGTAATCAGAATCCGTATATCGAAGAACAAAAAACTCACTGGCCAAAAGAAAAAGTACAAAAGGACAAACAACGATCTACAAAGCATACACAGAAAGCAAAAGATCGAGTAACACGAACCCAACTAAAAACTGGGGGGAGGTGGGACCTCAGGTACTACGGAAGGGTAAACAGTTCCTGCTCCATTAGTGGTAACATCATCACACCATTATGTTTTAAGATGGCCGACAAGCTAGTCACCTGAGTTTTTGCTCTGCAGTTTTCTGATAATTTCACTGTGTTATGGAATGAAATTAAGAAAATTATTCATATCTACATGCCCAGGACATTATTATCTACAAGTTATGGAAACTTTATGTTAAATATTTGAACTTTAAATTCTTAAATTTGATGGAAATATATTTAACCTTTGTCTTATGAACAGAACTCAGTTACAATCTACAAACACTTTACAATTTGGATTGGATTATAACTCACAACATATATAACATGCCTGGGAATAGTGATAAAAGTAGTGAGAAACCAAAACCTGTTCAAACTGTACAAACACTGCTTGCAGCAAAAAATGGAAATGAAAAACAAAAGAAGAAAACTCCTAAAAGGCCTAATATAGAAGTTTCAATGGATAGTAGTTCAGATTTGACAATTGAATTGACAAATTTCCAAAATGATCTGGACATTATCAAGGATAGCCTGGAGGGTGTTGTTACAAAAACAGATCTTGACAAATCTCTTGCTGACATTGTAAAGAAAAGTGATTTAGAAACTGTAGTCACTTCAATTGTCACCAAATTACTTGATAGCTTCAAGAAAGAAATAAACGAAAACATTAGTGAAAAGTCAAACAAACAGACAAAGGCTATTGAAAATTTAACTAAGGAGAATGAGGAGTTGAGAGAACAAATAGCTGGACAAAGAAAATAAATGAGTGAGATTCAGAAACAGGTAGCTGATAACGGAATCATATCAAAAGAGGCACTACAAATGTCTAATTATAACCAGCAATACTCCAGGAAATTTAACATCAAAATCATGAACTATCCTGAGAATAAAGACGAAAAAATAAGAGATATATTTGTCAAGGATATTGTAAAGGACAAACTAAATGTAAAAGTTGATTCATCAGAGATCCAGGCTATACATAGGATACCAGGGAAGATTGGTGAAGCAAGACCTGTAATTGTGAAATTAGTCAATTCTGAAGTGAAATACAGGATTATGGGGGCAAAAAAGAACTTGCCAAAGAAAGAGACTGTAAGACTGGTAGACGATGTTACAAAACACAATATGGGACTTATAACAAGACTGAGAAATTGTAAAGAACTTGAAAGTGCCTGGTACTTTAATTGTTCTGTGTATGGTAAAACTTTTGACGAAAAGAGAATAAAATTTGATATTTTTGATGACATCAACAACAAAATTGCAAAAAGACACTAAATTAACCATTTGCTCTGGATTTATATGTACTATAAAGGAATACAGTGAACTTTTATTCAATAAACAGTAAGTTTATTTACATTTTTTTTTTTTCAATTATATAATTTTGTTGTTTATGAATGTAAAAAAGGGTGATAAGTTAAATTAGTAAAATATCTTTTATTGTTAACACACCAAATGATCATCAAAATTAAACATTTTCAATCCACTTCTTTTATATTATATACAATACAAATATTGTGAGCATAAAATTGTAATACATGTACCTGTAAATTACAGTTATCATTTTTATAGCCAAAGGGAGATAACTCAAATCATATTACCAATCAATGAATCTCTTAAATTTTCTGCTATACCCTAAAAATATCTAATCGTCAAATGAAACCTTTCAAAACGGTTTATTTTTTAATATTGGATATTTTCATTTATTAGTAATTTATTAATTCTATGAAAGATTAAATAAATACTTTAAAACTATGAATTTACGAAATGTATAACTCTCTTTTTTTGGTTTGGTTTTAAAAATCAGTGCTAATTTTCTTTTTTTCAAATGTATATGTAAAATATCAGATTGACTGCCCTCGTGTTTCAATTATTTACATGTATAAAATGTGCTATCTTAAGTGTATGAATGAGTGTAGTGGTATGGTTTGTGTATCTGTGTTCTTGGTTGTATTGACTTGTAACTTGCTCCTATTGGTATATCAACATGTTAATATAACATAATGAATAACCATATACAAATTTTGTCTATGAATGTAAGGGGTCTTTTTTCAAATACTAAAAAGAGGTCAGATGTATTTAATTGGGTCAAGGCAAAGAAAATCTCCATAGTTTGTTTTCAGGAGACACATAGTACCAAAGATGTAGCAGTCAAATGGGAGGACGAATGGGGTAGTAAATGTTTTTTTAGTCATGGTGATAGTAAAAGTGCCGGAGTAAGTGTTATGTTCAGAAATGGTTTTGATTTTAAGGTTAATGATTCTATATTAGATCAGAATGGTCGCTATATTATTTTAGATTTAACTGTTTATGAACAACGTTTAACACTAGTTTGTTTATATGGTTACAACACTGACAAACCTGAATTGTTTACTGAAATACTGCAAAAGTCTGCAGGATTTGCTAATACAATGTTTTTATTTTGTGGTGACTGGAATGTAGTACAGAATAAATCTGATGATACTTATAATGTAATACATGACAGAAACCAAAATGCACGTAAGAAAATAGAGGAACTTAAAGAAACATTTGAATTATTAGATCCTTGGCGAACTTGTTATCCTGTGGATAAAAAGTTCACATGGCATCAAACCTCTCCTATTAAACAAAGCAGAATTGATTACTTTCTTGTCTCAGAAGATATTTTTTCTCTCATCGAGTATACCAAAATAATTCCAGGCTATAGAACTGACCACTCTGCCATTGTTTTTAGTTTTTCTGCCTCTCCTGCTAATCGGGGAAAGGGCTACTGGAAATTTAATTCCCAATTATTGAGGGACTCAAATTATATTGATATAGTTAAAACATGCATTAGAGATACATTATCTGAATACTATTCAGTTGGAAATATTGATGATTTTCTTCATGTTGAATTATTATGTAATGATCAGGTGTTTTTTGAAATATTGAAAATGAAAATCAGAAGTGTTTCCATAACCTACAGTATAAGAAAATCTCGAGATGAAAAGGAAAAAAACATTAAAACTTGAGAGTGACATACAAATTTTAGAAAATCAAATGAATTTGAATCCTACTGAGTTTATTCAGGCATCTTTGAATCAGAAAAGGGGGAATTAGAAAATCGGAGGCAGGATATAGTAGAGGGTTTACTTCTTCGATCTCGGGCCAATTGGCATGAGAATGGGGAAAGATGCTCTGAATATTTTTGTAAATTAGAAAAAAAGTCCTCTATCAACAAAACCATTTCTGAACTTATCAATGAAAAAGGTAATCATATTTCAGAACAATCAAAAATTCTATTTGAACAGGAACAATATTACAGGAAATTGTATTCATCCAATCATTTATGTGTAGATAATGATTTTTTCTTCCAGCATGATGTCAAATTAAGTGATGAACAAAAAAACTCTTTGGAGGGGAATTTATCATTCAAGGAATGTGGTGAATCTCTTAAATTAATGAAAAATGGCAAAAGCCCTGGGTCAGATGGTTTCACAGTAGATTTCTATAAATTCTTTTGGAACGATATTGGTGCTTTTGTTTTTCGGTCATTATATTTTGGCTATGAAACAGGCCATTTCTCTCAATTTCAGACTCAAGGAGTTATTACTTGTATTCCTAAGGAGAATAAAGATAGGCGATATATGAGCAACTGGCGTCCAATCAGTTTACTAAATACAGATTTAAAAATAGCCTCTGCAGCAATTGCAAATAGATTTAAACAAGTTTTAGGTGGTATTATTAGTGATACTCAAAAAGGTTTTATGAAAGACAGATTCATGGGTGAAAATACTCGTCTTCTCTATGACTTAATGCACTATTTAGAAGAAAATGATATGGATGGGTTATTATTATTAGTTGATTTCGAAAAAGCTTTTGATTCTATTGAATGGAAATTTTTACAGAAAGCTTTAAATAGTTTTAATTTTGGTCCTTCTATTTGCAAATGGTTTGAAACTTTTTATGTAGACTCTAAAAGTTGTGTGATAAATAATGGACATATATCAAACTTTTTCAATCTGGAAAGAGGCTGTCGTCAAGGCGATCCACTATCTCCCTATTTATTTATTATTGGTGTTGAGTTGCTTTCCCTACAAATTAAATCAAATCCCAAAATAAAAGGAGCATTGGTGAATGATACTGAATCACTCATTAGTCAATATGCAGATGATACATTCCTTGTACTTGATGGTTGTGAGACATCACTTAGGGAGACCCTGATTTGTTTTGAAAACTTTTATAAAGCTTCAGGTCTGAAAATTAATACATCTAAAACAAGGGTAGTATGGGTGGGAAATAAAAGGTATTCCAATCAAATTCTTTGTCCAGATTTCAAATTGAACTAGTCTGTATCCAATTTCAAACTACTTGGTATAGATTTTTCTCTTGATCTCAGTTCTATGCCTGACCTAAATTTTAGAAAGTAAATTATAGATGTTTCAAAAATATTAAAAAGCTGGCAACATAGAAAACTCACCCTTCTTGGGAAGGTAACCGTGATAAAAACACTTGCACTTCCAAAACTTATTCATTTACTTACCTCACTGCCAAATTTAAAACAATCACTGTTTAATGATCTAAATAAACTATTTTTTAATTTTATATGGGATGGAAGACCAGAAAAAATCAAACGAAATACACTCATAGCTGATTTTGAAGATGGAGGGTTAAAAATGATACATTTACAACAGTTCAATGCCTATCTCAAAATAAGCTGGATAAAAAGATTCTTTTCCAATTTGAAAGGTGGCTGGCAAAAAATCATGGCAAAGAATATAAAATATTATGGGGGTGAAAGAATTTTTTCCTTACAAAAGGAAAAGATCCTTGAAATTTCTAAAATATTCAGTAACCCATTTTGGAAAGATGTCTTTTATAGCTTGTATTTAGCAAAGCAACTTGTAAAATTGAATATAAAGGAGTGTTTATCTCTTGATCTACTTAACTTTGTATCGATTGATGATTTCCCTTTTTATATGAGATGGGAAAATGCAGGTGTAACAAACTTAAATCATATGATGGATACTGTTACAAAAAATTTCTTGACTTTTGAAAAGATTAAAACATTAATTAAAAGTAACAACTTCATTCGATATTACACATTAATCTCAAACATTCCTACTGATATTAAAAAGTGCTTAAAGGATAACATTGATAATATCAATACAGAAAATTTTCATCCAAAAGATGACTTTTTAGACAGACTAATATATACAAAAAGTTTAAAATTTGTATATATTACTTTACTGCAGACATTAACTCATCTTCCCATTCAAAAATATTTGAAATGGGAAGAAATACTTGGGATTGACATTGCAGACTGGTCTATATATTTTCGAATTCTTAAAAAGTGTTGTAGGAATACATATCTGATCAATTTTCAGTATACGTTTTTACATAGAGTTATACCTACTAATACCTTTTTATTCAAAATTCATATTAAAGACACAAAATTGTGCTCATTTTGCAATGTTGAAGACGAAACGGTTGAACATTTATTTTTTAATTGTCCTTTGATATCTCCTTTCCTGAGAGCTTTCTATGACTGTCTTAAACGCTATTTTCACAATATTGAATTTCACAAAGAACAATTTTTGCTTGGATTTAAAGAAGAAAGTTTAACTCTTAACTTGCTGATCCTTATAGCTAAAAATTATATATATAAATGTAAACTAAAAGAAAAAATTCCAAATATCATAGAATTGAAGTATCGAATTAAAAATTACTATTCACTTGAACAATATATAGACATAAAGAACAACAACTTGAAAGGTTTTGAAAAATACTGGACCACAGTGATACATGTTTTTCCAGATTTTTAACTATGGATAGGTACCTGGGTACACTACGTTATTTATGTTTATGTATTTATTTGTATCAATTAGGAGTAAGTTACTAAAGTCACAAAATAATAGAAGACAGATATTGTAAAGGAATGGGTGTTTTGTTTATGAAAGGGAGAGAGAGAATGTGAAAGAATGAATGTGTCTCAATTGATTTATTTATTCATGTCATATTTTGCTTATTAATTAACTTTAAAAAAATGCAATAGTCACATAATAATTATGTTGTAAATCCTTGTACATCCATGTCAGGTGGTAATGTATGGGCTTTTGTATGAATGTAAATTCCTGACTATTGAAGAAACAAATAAAAAAAAAAAAAAAAAAAAAAACATCATCGCACCAAACACGACGAATATGGCGTCGAATGAAAGGTCCATAATTTGTTTAATCCCACCATTAGTGTAATTGTTGCGTGTATTTATGTGATATTGGTTTAACAATGGAATTTAAGTTTTATCTCCACTAAATATAAATAAATTTATCTTCTTGTAGCATTATTGTCACACTAAACCATCTGATGTAGATGTTATTGATAATTATTTATTTTAGCATAGAAATAGACAACTGAATAGCTTTTTTTCCCCAGGTTTTTGAACGACAACCAAATTACATATATCAGCCCTGAAAGCTTTAAAGATCTAGCGGCTTTAGAATTTTTGTAAGTGATTTGAAGTTTTACTATTTATACATTATTAAAGGATCTAATACTCCAATGATAAGGTTTTTTCACTAAGCTGGTAGAATTGGAAAGCTTCGGAGACAATTAGTTGGATGCTTTTAGAGAAGTCTTAATAAGAAAACACAACTAAGAATGCAGAGATCACAGGATCAAATTGGAGAAAGCAAAGATTTGCGAACAGTTGATTGTATATGCATCCGCTCACACATTATGTCGACAATATAATTCCTGATAAGGTTTCTCATAACTCTGATTAAGTACCTTTATTGTATCCTACTGTTGAACAACTTACTTACAAGAACAACCTCTGAAATATCAATTTGTTTGTTCCTATTGGATTTCCTATTGTGCATGGTCTATTTTAAGCTTCTCTTTCCAGTTGATGGCTAATCACATGTTCAGTGTAAAATCATTTTCAAAATGCTGAAATTACATATTCATGTTAATTAGAAATATTACAAGCTTTTCCGGTTTCATCGTTTCCAATTCGGTTCCAATGATATTGGCTTTTCTTCCAAATAGTTGACAGTGATTCAATGTGAACACTATGCAGGAATCTAAGAATTGGGTAACGCGAACTCTACAAAACACGAGGCTAAGCTCAGTTGTTTCAGTTGGGTAAGTAATTTCTGCTCCAATGGTGGCACCCGTCATGTTATGTTAGTCTTGTTACCAATCTTCTGATAAGTCATAGATGAGGAAAGAACAAAATTGTTATAAACGACAAGTAGTGGTGCATAGTTCCAGTTGTATTTTCTGTTGTATATATAGTCTGTTATAACATCATCTCAATAAACATGACAAATATGACTTCGAATGAAAGTTCCATGATTTTTATAATCCAATCATTAATGTAATTGTTGCGTAAATTTATGTGATATTGGTTTAACAAAGTAATTTAAGTTTTCTCTCCACTAAATATGAACAAATTTATCTTCTTGTCACATTATTGTCAAACTAAACCATCTGATATAAATGTTGTTTAAAATTATTTATTTAGCATAGAAATAAGAAACTGAATAGCTTTATTTTTTCCTAGGAGTTTGAACAGGAACCATATTACAGTTATCAGCCCTCAAATCTTTGAAGGTCTATCAGCATTAGGCGAGTTGTAAGTGTTTTGAAGTTTTATTATTTATACATTGTTAACGGATCTAAAACTCCAATGATAAGGTTTCTTCACTAAGCTGGTAGAATTGGAACGCTTTGGAGACAATTAGTTGGAATGTCTTATGAATTAGCGTATTATTAAATCGACAATTCCTATTCTGAAGTGATATGCGGGTAAATGCATGATCCGGATTCATAATAAAAACACAATAAACACAAGTGTAATATAAAACCTTTAGAGCAAACGTTTGAACAGCTCAAACACCAACAAAGTGATGTAGTAGAACCAGGTACTCCAGGTCAGATATCATCTCCTGTCACATTAATAATGCTTTTAAAGAAGTCCTAATAAGAAAACACAACTAAGAATGCAGAGATCTCAGGATCAAGTTGGAGAAAACAAGGATTTGCGAACAGTTGATTGTATATGCATCCACTCACACATGATGTCGACAATAGAATTCCTGACAATGGATTAAGCAAATGTTTCTCATAACCCGGATTGAGTAACTTTCTTGTATCCTACCGTTGAACAACTTACTTACAGGTTCTGGAATATCAATTGAAATTTAAAAAAACCAAACAGAAAGTATGATGCCCAAGAGAGGAAAATTGACCATAAGAAAATGGAAATCACAACATCTATCGTAAATCTGCGAAAGTATCTGTGGTTCATTTACAAAGTTTGAAGATACCAAAGAGGTAATGATAAACCATAAATCCATTAATCGTAAAAGAACAGATAATATAATGGCCAAAAGAAAAGAGGAAAAAAGACAAACAATTGTCTACAAAACATACACATCAATCAAATATTGAGCAACACAACACATTAATTTTAAGCTCATTGAAATACATTAGAGGTACGTGGTCATTTAAACTAGGATTATTTAGTGACAAAACATCATCTATATGTTGGGTAAATTAAGCTATGGGAATAATGTTTTCTTTTCCCATCTTTGACATATGTGAGGAGCCAATGAACTCTGTCTTATAAGAGTGCAAGAACAAGTCGAGAGGTAGTAGTGCACAATTTGTTTATTCCATTGGATTTCCTATTGTGCATAGTCTATTTTAAACTTCTCTTTCCAGTTGATGGTTAATCACGTGTTCAGTGTAAGATCATTTTCAACATACTGAAATTACATATTCATGTTAATTAGAAATATTACAAGCGTTTCCCAACTTTGCATGCCTTAGACTTAAAAACTCAGGTATCCGGTTTCATCGTTTCCAATTTGGTTCCAATGATATTGGCTTTTCTTCAAAATAGTTGACAGTTTGCCAATGTGAACACTATGCAGGAATCTAAGAATTGGGTAACGCTAACTCTACAAAACACGAGGGTGAACTCAGTTGTTCCAGTTGGGTAAGTAGTTTCTGCTCCAATGGTGGCACCCGTCGTGTTATGTTAGTCTTGTTACGAATCTGCTGATAAGTCATAGATGAGGAAAGAACGAAATTGTTATTAACGACAAGTAGTGGTGCATAGTTCCAGTTGTATTTTCTGTTGTATATATAGTCTGTTATAACATCATCTCAATAAACACGACGAATATGACGTCGAATGAAAGGTTCATCATTTTTATTATCCAATTCATTAATGTAATTGTTGCGTAAATTTAAGTTTTCTCCACTAAATATGAATAAATTTATCTTCTTGTCACATTATTGTCAAACTAAATCATCTGATGTAAATGTTGTTTAAAATTATTTATTTTAGCATAAAAATAAGAAACTGAATAGCTTTATTTTTTCCTAGGAGATTGAGCTTTAACAAAATTACAGATATCGGCACTAAAATCTTTGAAGGTCTATCAACATTAGTCAGGTTGTAAGTGTTTTGAAGTTTTATTATTTATACATTGTTAAAGGATCTAAAACTCCAATGATAAGTTTTTTTCACTAAGCTGGTAGAATTGGAACGCTTCCGAGACAATTAGTTGGAATGTCTTATGACGTAGCGTATTATTAAATCGACAATTCCTATTCTGAAGTGATATGCGGGTAAATGCATGATCCGGACTCATAATAAAAACACAATCAACACAAGTGTGATATAAAATATTTAGAACAAACATTTCAACAGCTCAAACCCCAACAAAGTGATGTAGTAAAACGAGGTACCCCGGGTCCGATATCATCTCCTGTCACATTAATAATGCTTTTAGAGAAGTCCTAATAAGAAAACACAACTAAGAATACAGGGATCTCAGGATCAAATTGGAGAAAACGAGGATTTGCGAACAGTTGATTGTACATGCATCCACTCACACATGATGTTGACAATAGAATTCCTGATAAAATGGATTAAGTAAAGGTTTCTCATAACCCTTATTGAGTATCTTTCTTGTATCCTACTTTTGAAAAACTTATACTTACAAGAACGGGCTCTGGAATATCAATTGAAATTTAAAAAAACCAAACAGAAAGTGTGATGCTCAAGAAAGGAAAATTGACCATCAGAAAATGGAAATCACAACATCTATCGTAAATCTGCGAAAATATCTGTGGTTCATTTGCAAAGTTTGAAGATGCCAAAGAGGTAATGATAAACCATAAATCCATTAATCGAAAAAGAACAGACAATATAATGGCCAAAAGAAAACGTGAAAAAAGACAAACAATTGTCTACAAAACATACACATCAATCAAATATTGAGCAACAACAAATATTAATTTTAAGCTCACCGAAATACATTAGAGGTACGTGGTCATTAAAGCTAGGATTGCTTAGTGCCAAAACATCATCTATATGTCGGAGAAAATAAAGCTATGAGATAAATGTTTTCGGTTCTCATCTTTCACATGTGTGAAGAACTCTCTGAAGACTCGGCCTTGTAAGAGTGCAAGAACAAGTCAAGAAGTAGTAATCCACAGTTTGTTTGTTCTAATTGAATCTCTTATTGTGCTTAGTCTATTGTAAAAATCCTCTTGACTCTTGGTCGTTAATCACATGTTAAGTGTAACATCATCTTCAGCATGCTGAAATTACATATTCATATTAAATAGAAATCTTGCAAACGTTTCCCAACTTCGCATGTCTTAGACTTAAGCACTCGGGTATCTGTTTTCATCATTTCCAGTTCGGTCCCAATGATAACCGATATTATATGAAATAGCTGACAGTGAACTTATATAAACAACACACAATAAACTAAGGATTTGGCAACACAAACTCCACAAAACACGAAGGTGAAATCAGTTGTTCTGTTTGGGAAAGGAGGTCAATCTCCACTAGAGGCAGCCGTCATGTTTCTTGACTTGTTAAGAATCTGCTGATAAGTCATAGACGAAGAAGAATGAAATTGTTATAAACGACAAGTAGTGGTTCAGAGTTTCTTTGTTCCAGTTGTATTTCCTATTGTACATATTCTGTTGTAACATCATCTGAACAAACACGACGAATATGGTGTCGATTATTTTGATAATATCATATTCAGTGTAATTGTTGCGTTAATATATGTGATTTTCTTCTGGTTGGGTTAGAAGTTCATGCTCTAATAGTGGCACCCGTCGCGTTACGTTGCGCTTGATAAAAATCTGCTGATAAGACATAGATGAGGAAATATGAGATTGCTATAGACGACACGTAGTGTATAGTCTGCTTGTTCCAGTTGTATTTCCTCTTGTATATACATGTACTCTGTTGTAACATCATCTATCCATTAAAACGACGAAAATTGTGTTGATTAAAAAGTCTATCATTCTTATAATGCCATTTGAAATTGTTGCGTGAATTTTTGTGATGTTGGTTTAACAAAGTAATTTAAGTTTTCTCTCCACCAAATATAAATAAATTTATCTTCTTGTAGCATTATTGTCACACTAACCCATCTGATGTAAATGTTGTTTATAATTATTTATTTTAGCATAGAAATAGACAACTGAATAGCTTTATTTTTTCCCAGGTCTTTGTTCCACAACCAAATTACAGAAATCAGTCCTCAAGCCTTCAAAGGTCTATCGGTTTTAAAATCTTTGTAAGTGGTTTGAAGTTTTACTATTTATACATTGTTAAAGGATCTAAAACTCCAATGATAAGCTTGGCAGCAATTTTCGCTGGAATACCTGAGTCAATAGAGATATTGTAAGTATTAACATATATATTCGGTCGAATCTTGTTGCGTAGAAGACGAATGGTTTGATGTTTTTCTATTGGAAATATTCGAGTTATCCGGAATAAATAATGTTGAGAACTGCTATCAACAAACCATATTTTTTATATATCCAATGAAATGAATTATCTGAGTTCAAGGTAATGAAATTACAAATTCATGTTAATTAGAAATATTACAAAGCGGTTCCCAACTTCGCATGCCTTAGACTTAAAAACTCAGGTTTTCATTGTTTCCAATTCGGACCCAATGATAATGGCTTTTCTTCAAAATAGTTGACAGTGATCCAATGTGAACACTACACGGGAAACTAAGGTTTAGATAACGCAAACTCTACAAAACACGAGGATGAACTTGGTTGTTCCAGTTGGGTAAGTAGTTTCTGCTACAATAGTGGCACCTGCCGTGTTACGTTAGTTTTATTACGAATCTGCCGATAAGTCATAGATGAGGAAAGAACGAGAATGCTATAAACGACAAGTAGTGGGGTATAGTTCCAGTTGTAT
Organism: Bathymodiolus brooksi; assembly: GCA_963680875.1. Taxonomy (NCBI): domain Eukaryota; kingdom Metazoa; phylum Mollusca; class Bivalvia; order Mytilida; family Modiolidae; genus Bathymodiolus; species Bathymodiolus brooksi. Next base: position 103,368,287 of record OY804580.1, read on the forward strand.
ATTCTGTTGTATGAATAGCATGAGGATATCAAAGGGGTAATCAGAATCCGTATATCTAAGAAGAACAGAAAACACACTGGCCAAAAGAAAAAGTACAAAAGGACAAACAGCGATCTACAAAGCATACACATAAAGCAAAAGATCGAGTAACATGAACCCATCTAAAAACCCGGAGGAACCTCAGGTACTCCGGAAGGGTAAACAGTTCCTGCTCCACTAGTGGTAACATCATCACACCAAACATGACGAATATGGCATCGAATGAAAGGTCCATAATTTTTTTGATCCCACCATTAGTGTAATTGTTGCGTGAATTTATGTGATATTGGTTTAACAATGGAATTTAAGTTTGATCTCCACTAAATATAAATAAATTTATCTTCTTGTAGCATTATTGTCACACTAAACCATCTGATGTAGATGTTGTTTATAATTATTTATTTTAGCATAGAAATAGACAACTGAATAGCTTTCTTTCCCCAGGTATTTGAACGACAACCAAATTAAATATATCAGCCCTGAAAGCTTTAAAGATCTATCAGCTTTAGAATTTTTGTAAGTGATTTGAAGGTTTACTATTTATACATTTTTAAGGATCTCAAACTCCAATGATAAGGTTTTTTCACTAAGCTGGTAGAATTGGAAAGCTTCGGAGACAATTAGTTGGAATGTCTTATGACGTAGCATATTATTAAATCGACAATTCCTATTCTGAAGTGATGTGCGAGTAAATGCATAATCCGGGCTCATAATAAAAACACAATAATCACAAGTGTAATATAAAATATTTAGAGCAAACATTTCAACAGCTCAAACCCCAACAAAGTGATGTAGTAGAACCAGGTACTCCAGGTCAGATATCATCTCCTGTCACATGAATAATGCTTTTAGAGAAGTCCTAATAAGAAAACACAACTAAGAATGCAGAGATCACAGGATCAAATTGGAGAAAACGAGGATTTGCGAACAGTTGATTGTATATGCATCCACTCACACATGATGTCGACAATAGAATTCCTGACAAAATGGATTAAGCAAAGGTTTCTCATAACGCTGATTGAGTACCTTTATTGTATCTTACTGTTGAACAACTTACTTACTAGAACAGGCTCTGAAATATCAATTGAAATTTAAAAAAACAAACAGAAAGTGTGATGCTCAAGAAAGGAAAATTGACCATAAGAAAATGGAAATCACAACTTCTATCGTAAATCTGCGAAAGTATCTGTGGTTCATTTTCAAAGTTTGAAGATACCAAAGAGGTAATGATAAACCATAAATCCATTAATCGAAAAAGAACAGACAATATAATGGACAAAAGAAAAAGGAAAAATAGACAAACAATTGTCTACAAAACATACACATCAATCAAATATTGAGCAACAAAACACATTAATTTTAAGCTCATTGAAATACATTAGAGGTACTTCGTCATTTAAACTAGGATTATTTAGTGGAAAAACATCATCAATATGTCGGGTAGATTAAAGCTATGGATTAATGTTTTCTTTTCCCATCTTTGACATATGTGAGGAACCATGAACTCTGTCTTATAAGAGTGCAAGAACAAGTCGAGAGGTAGTAGTGCACAATTTGTTTGTTCCTATTGGATTTCCTATTGTGCATGGTCTATTTTAAACTTCTCTTTCCAGTTGATGGCTAATCACATGTTCAGTGTAAAATCATTTTCAAAATGCTGAAATTACATATTCATGTTAATTAGAAATATTACAAGCTTTTCCGGTTTCATCGTTTCCAATTCGGTTCCAATGATATTGGCTTTTCTTCCAAATAGTTGACAGTGATTCAATGTGAACACTATGCAGGAATCTAAGAATTGGGTAACGCGAACTCTACAAAACACGAGGCTAAGCTCAGTTGTTTCAGTTGGGTAAGTAATTTCTGCTCCAATGGTGGCACCCGTCATGTTATGTTAGTCTTGTTACCAATCTTCTGATAAGTCATAGATGAGGAAAGAACAAAATTGTTATAAACGACAAGTAGTGGTGCATAGTTCCAGTTGTATTTTCTGTTGTATATATAGTCTGTTATAACATCATCTCAATAAACACTACGAATATGACTTCGAATGAAAGTTCCATGATTTTTATAATCCAATCATTAATGTAATTGTTGCGTAAATTTATGTGATATTGGTTTAACAAAGTAATTTAAGTTTTCTCTCCACTAAATATGAATAAATTTATCTTCTTGTCACATTATTGTCAAACTAAACCATCTGATATAAATGTTGTTTAAAATTATTTATTTTAGCATAGAAATAAGAAACTGAATAGCTTTATTTTTTCCTAGGGGTTTGAACGGGAACAATATTACAGTTATCAGCCCTCAAATCTTTGAAGGTCTATCAGCATTAGGCGAGTTGTAAGTGTTTTGAAGTTTTATTATTTATACATTGTTAAAGGATCTAAAACTCCAATGATAAGGTTTTTTCACTAAGCTGGTAGAATTGGAAAGCTTTGGAGACAATTAGTTGGAATGTCTTATGAATTAGCGTATTATTAAATCGACAATTCCTATTCTGAAGTGATATGCGGGTAAATGCATGATCCGAATTCATAATAAAAACACAAGTGTAATATAAAACCTTTAGAGCAAACGTTTGAACAGCTCAAACCGCAACAAAGTAATGTAGTAGAACCAGGTACTCCAGGTCAGATATCATCTCCTGTCACATTAATAATACTTTTAGAGAAGTCCTAATAAGAAAACACGGCTAATAATGCAGAGATCACAGGATCAAATTGGAGAAAACAAAGATTTGCGAACAGTTGAGTGTATATGCATCCACTCACACATGATGTCGACAATAGAATTCCTGACAAAATGGATTAAGCAAATGTTTCTCATAACCCGGATTGAGTAACTTTCTTTCATCCTACTGTTGAACAACTTACTTACAGGTTCTGGAATATCAATTGAAATTTAAAAAAACAAACAGAAAGTGTGATGCCCAAGAAAGGAAAATTGACCATAAGAAAATGGAAATCACAACATCTATCATAAATCTGCAATAGTATCTGTGGTTCATTTGCAAAGTTTGAAGATACCAAAGAGGTAATGATAAACCATAAATCCATTAATCGTAAAAGAACAGATAATATAATGGCCAAAAGAAAAGAGGAAAAAAGACAAACAATTGTCTACAAAACATACACATCAATCAGATATTGAGCAACACAACACATTAATTTTAAGCTCATTGAAATACATTAGAGGTACGTCGTCATTTAAACTAGGATTATTTACTGACAAAACATCATCTATATGTTGGGTAAATTAAAGCTATGGGATTAATGTTTTTTTTTCCCATCTTTGACATATGTGAGGAGCCATGAACTCTGTCTTATAAGAGTGCAAGAACAAGTCGAGAGGTAGTAGTGCACAATTTGTTTTTTCCATTGGATTTCCTATTGTGCATAGTCTATTTTAAGCTTTCTTTCCAGTTGATTGTTAATCACGTGTTCAGTGTAAAATCATTTTCAACATGCTGAAATTACATATTCATGTTAATTAGAAATATTGCAAGCGTTGCCCAACTTTGCATGCCTTAGACTTAAAAACTCAGGTATCCGGTTTCATCGTTTCCAATTCTGTTCCAATGATATTGGCTTTTCTTCAAAATAGTTGACAGTGAGCCAATGTGAACACTACGCAGGAATCTACGAATTGGGTAACGCTAACTCTACAAAACACGAGGGTGAACTCAGTTGTTCCAGTAGGACAAGTAGTTTCTGCTCCAATGTTGGCACCCGTCGTGTTATGATAGTCTTGTTACGAATCTGCTGATAAGTCATAGATGAGGAAAGAACGATATTGTTATTAACGACAAGTAGTGGTGCATAGTTCCAGTTGTATTTTCTGTTGTATATATAGTCTGTTGTAACATCATCTCAAGAAATATGACATCGAATGAAAGGTCCATCATTTTTATTATCCAATTCATTAATGTAATTGTTGTGTAAATTTATGTGATATTGGTTTAACAAAGTAATTTAAGTTTTCTCTCCACTAAATAGTAATAAATTTATCTTCTTGTCACATTATTGTCAAACTAAACCATCTGATGTAAATGTTGTTTAAAATTATTTATTTTAGCATAGAAATAAAAAACTGAATAGTTTTATTTTTTCCTAGGAGATTGAGCGATAACCTAATTATAGATATCAACCCTCAAATCTTTGAAGGTCTATCGGCATTAACCAGTTTGTAAGTGTTTTGAAGTTTTACTATTTATACACTGTTAAAGGATCTAAAACTCCAATGATAAGTTTTTTTCACTAAGCTGGTAGAATTGGAATGCTTCCGAGACAATTAGTTGGAATGTCTTATGATGTAGTGTATTATTAAATCAACATGTCCTATTCTGAAGTGATATGCGGGTAAATGCATGATCCGGACTCATAATAAAAACACAATCAACACAAGTGTAATATAAAACCTTTAGAGCAAACGTTTGAGCAGATCGAACCCCAACAGAGTGATGTAGTAAAACGAGGTACCCTAGGTCAGATATCATCTCCTGTCACATTAATAATGCTTTTAGAGAAGTCCTAATAAGAAAACACAACTAAGAATACAGAGATCTCAGGATCAAATTGGAGAAAACGAGGATTTGCGAACAGTTGATTGTACATGCATCCACTCACACATGATGTTGCCAATAGAATTCCTGACAAAATGGATTAAGTTAAGGTTTCTCATACCCCTTATTGAGTATCTTTCTTGTATCCTACTGTTGAAAAACTTATTCTTACAAGAACGGGCTCTGGAATATCAATTGAAATTTAAAAAAACAAGCAGGAAGTGTGATGCTCAAGAAAGGAAAATTGACCATAAGAAAATGGAAATCACAACATGTATCGTAAATCTGCGAAAGTATCTGTGGTTCATTTGCAAAGTTTGAAGATACCAAAGAGGTAATGATAAACCATACATCCATTAATCGAAAAAGAACAGACAATATAATGGACAAAAGAAAAAGGAAATAAGACAAACAATTGTCTACAAAACATACACTTCAATCAAATATTGAGCAACAGTGGCCTAGTGATGGAAATCGGTAACATTTTCAAGATCGATGATCGTTATATCAACATCGGCTGATGATCGATCATCGGTGACAATTGCCTGCTAAATGTATTTACTGACTATGATTAATCAAATAGTCTTTTTTCAAGAGTATGATTGACAAAAGTAAAGATATGATTAAAATTGTATCATAAATTTATAAACTAAAATTTTTCCATTAGTAAACATTAACTTAGAACAAAAGAAATGATCGTTTTTCATATGTGTAACACCTGATATAGATAGATAAATAATAGACTACTCCAAATATGTGTTTGACAAAAATACAGATTTGAATAAAATCAAATAATATATTTACAAACTACAATTTTTCCATTTGTAAACATTAACTTAGAACAAAACAAAAGATCGTTTTCCATATGTGTAACACCTGATATAAAATGGACTATTTCGGGAAATAGAAAAATAATAGACTAGTCCAATTATGTGTATTGACTGAGTGTCAAAAGTAGACTTGGACAAAACTGCCAGATGTTTGTCAGTATGAGGGCAAAAAAACCAGCTGGGATAAAACTGCAATATTTTTGTCAATATGAAGACAAAAAAAAAACAAAACAAAATAACCAAAGAACAAAGTTAAGTAATATTTTAGACACTATAGAATCAGAATCGACCACAAGATTTAAGAATCGATCATCGGATCGTATGATGACATCCGACTGATTAGTCGATGTTTCCGATGATCGGTGCACCACTAAGCAACACAACACATTAATTTTAAGCTCACTGAAATACATTAGAGGTACGTTGTCATATAAACCAGGATTATTTAGTGACAAAATATCATCTATATGTCAGGTAAATTAAAGCTATGGGATTAAGTTTTTCTGTTCCCATCTTTGACATGTACATGTATGAGGAACCCTCACCCTGTTTTATAAGAGTGCAAGAGCAAGTCGAGAGGTAGTAGTGCACAATTTGTTTGTTCCGATTGGATTTCCTATTGTGCAGTCTATTTTAAACTTCTCTTTCCAATTGATGGTGAATCACGTGTTCAATGTAAAATCATTTTCAACATGCTGAAATTACAAATTCATGTTAATTAGAAATATTACAAACATTTCCCAACTTCCTGATGTCTTAGACTTAAAAACTCAGGTATCCGGTTTCATCGTTTCCAATTCTGTTCCAATGATATTGGCTTTTCTTCAAAATAGTTAACAGTGATCCAATGTGAACACTACACAGGAGTCTACGAAATGGGTAACGCGAACTCTACAAAATACGAGGGTGAACTCAATTGTTCAAGTTGGGTAAGTAGTTTCTGCTTCAATGGTGGCACCTGTCGTGCTACGTTAGTATTGTGACGAATCTGCTGATAAGTCATAGATGAAGAAAGAACGAGATTGTTATAAACTGCAAGTAGTGGTGCATAGTTCCTGTTGTATATAGTCTGTTGTAGCATCATCTTAATAAACACGACAAATATGACGTCGAATTAAAGGTCCATTATTTTTATTATCCAATCATTAGTGTAATTGTTGCGTGAATTTATGTGATATTGGTTTAGCAAAGTAATTTAAGTTTTATCTCCACTAAATATAAATAAATTTATCTTCTTGTAGCATTATTGTCACACTAACCCATCTGATGTAAATGTTGTTTAAAATTATTTGTTTTAGCATAAAAATAGACAACTGAATAGCTTTATTTTTTCACAGGTCTTTGAGCAGCATGCAACTTAGAAATATCAATTCTGAAATCTTTGAAAGTCTATCGGCATTAAAATATTTGTAAGTGGTTTGAAATTTTACTATTTATACATTGTTAAAGGATCTAAAACTCCAATGATAAGTTTAGCAGCAATTTTCTCTAGAATACGTGAGACAATAGAGATATTGTAAGTATTAACATATATATTCGATCGAATCTTGTTGTGTAGACGACGTAGCGTTTTGATGTTTTTCTATTGGAAATATTCGAGTTATCCGGAATAAATAATGTTGAGAAATGCTATCTATAAACCAATTTTCGAAATATCTAATGAAATGAATTATCTGAGTTCAAGATAACGAGATTCGACTCTACATACAAATAAAGAAAATTTGATACTTGATATGGATATGCATTTATGCATTGAAGATGTATAATGTCATTTAATTGACATTTCAAAAAAACCTTGCACAACAACTAAATATCTTTCTCTTATGTTTGAAGAAACATGATCACATTTTTTGCCAACGTTAATTTTTTCAAGCTATTTGAACTGGCTAAAATGTTGGAATATTCATAGACAACATATTTGTTGTGTTTGTCGGTCATGTTATTAGAAGAGACGTGTGATCCCATTCTGGCCGACTTATTCCTATATTTATTTGAGGTGGACTACAGAGGCTAGCCAAGTGGAAAGAGTGTAAATTAACTACAATTTTCAAATTCAGTTTACTTTGGAAGCCAGATGCAATTATTACGTGGTTTGTATTTGTGCATTCAATTTATACAAAACAAAAACACATAAAATAAAAGCAGAAACATGAAAGCGAAAACACGAAAAGGGCAAAATGAAATTATTTAGCGTTTTCGCTTTGTGAAAATTAAACCACAAAAAACAAGAAATGGTATCACACAGCTTCCATATAACAATCGTTTCTTGTAAAATTTAAGAACACCTTAACATTTGAAATTGTCCACTAAGCTGGTAGAATGGGAATAACTTGGACATAATTTATTCAAATACCTTATAACGTAACGTATTATTAATGTAACAATTCCTTTTCAGAAGGCATTTTCGGGTAAAGGCGTTATCCACACTCAAAATAAAACTACAATAATCATAGATGTAATACAAATACTAGAGAGCAAAAGTTTGAACAGCTCGTACTCCAACAAAATGCTTGAGTAAAACTAGGTGCCCTAGGTCGGTTAGCATCTCCTGTCCCGTTAATAATGCCTTTAGAGAAGTCCTACTAAGAAAAGCAAACTACAAATTCAGAGATCTCAAGATCACATTGGTTAAAAAAAAAATGTCTGCAAATAGTTGATAGCATATGCATTCATTAAAACATGATGTCAACAATGGAATTGCTGACAAGATGGGTTAAAGTAAAGGTTTCTTGTAACACTGATTGAATAATTTGCTTGTATTTAACTCTTCAAAAACTCACTTACATGCCCTGGAATATCAATTTGAATATAGTTGACCGTGATCAAATATAAACACTACACATAAAACTAAGTTTAAGCAACGTGAACTTCACAAAGCACGAAGGTGAACTCGGTTGTTCCGGTTGGGTAAGAGGTTGACGCTCCACTAGTGCCACCCGTCGTGTTACGTTACTCTTGTTAAGAATATGCTGATAGGTCATAGATGAGGAAGGAATGATATTGTTATAAACAACAAGTGTGGTTCATAGTTTGTTTGTTCCTATTGTATATAGTCTGTTGTAACATCATCTCACCAAATACGACGAATATGGCGTCGATTAAAACGTCCATGATTTTTATAAATTCTTTTTCAGTCTAATTGTTGCGTGAATGTATCTGATTTTGGTTTAGCAAAGTAATTTCAAGTTTTCTTGTCACTAAATATAAATAAATTGATTTTCTTCTAACATTGCTTTCAATCAAAAATATCCGATGTAAATGTTGCATCAAATTATTTATTTTAGCATAGGAATAATGAACTGAATTGCTTTATTTTTCTCAGGTATTTGCTCAACAACCAAATTACAGATATCAGTCCTCAAGCCTTTGATGGTATATCTGCATTAATAGAATTGTAAGTGGTTTGAATTTTTTCAATATAAGCATGATTAAAGTCTATATAAACTCCAATGATTAATTTGGCAGCAATTCCATTTGGAATACCTGAGACAACAGAGATATTGTAAGTATTTACATATATAGTCAGTCGAATCTTGTTGTGTAGAAGAAGAATGATTTGATGATTTTATATAAGAAATATTCTAGTTATCCAGAATAAATAATATTGAGAACTGCTAACAACAAACCATATTTTCTTAAGTGGTTTAAATTTTCCACAATGCTAGTATATACATGCTATAACAACTCCAATAATAACTTGCCTTCTTAGTAAATGGAATTTTTTATTTGAACCATTTATTTCATAATCAACCAAAACATGGTATTGTGGTTAGCATGCTCGTATCGAGAACTAAAGCTTGTGGGTTGGAGCTGGGTGGGTCAAACCAAAAACTAAAAAATTGGTGCTTGATAGGTGATTAGACAGTTAAATTTGTGTTTGAAGTAGTGGTACAGATAAAGATTGAATCAAATTTAGTCCTGTAATCACCCCTTCGAACTCATTACAGCATAAGTCATTTAATTTTTATTACAAACCAACAAGCTGTCACAATAGAAAAAAATGAAATCCTTCCAATGAAAGAAGAGTTTGAAGGGAAATCAAAGCCTTCAGTCTAAGAAGTACAGATAATACAATGGCCAAAACATTGATCTACAAAATAATACACAGAAAACTAAAGATCGAACACCACGTATCCCACTAAAAACCGTGGTTGGACTCGGATTTGTATTTGAAGTAGTGGTACAGCTAAAGATTGAATGAAATTTAATCTTGTAATCACACCTTTGAACTTATTACTGCATAGGTCATTTATTGTCATGACAACCCAACAAGCTGTCACAATAAACAAAAAGTCAACCCTTCCAATGAAAGAAAAGTTTGAAGACATCAGAAGGGAAATCAGAAGCCTTCATTCGAAGAAGGACAGACAATGCAAAAGAAAAAGAAAAAAGGTCAAAAAGTGCAAACAATGATCTGCAAAATAATACACAGAAAACTAAATATCGAGCACCATGTACCCCACTAAAACCGTGGTTGAACTCAGATACCCAGGAAGGGATAGTAATTGCTGCTCTGCATGTGACACCCATTGTGTTACTTTAGCTACAAACCCAGTGATAAGAAATGATTATTAGGTATTTTTTACCAATGTTAAGTTGAAGGTTTGGCTGTTCTCTTTTATAGACTTATTCCCTCCATATTTCATAAAACTTTGTCAAAATATACACCCACAAACTCCTTTAAAATACGATTTTTCTACATTAGCAGGGCCAAATACATTCACTTTCTGGTCTGCAAACTTCCAAATTAAATTAGCACCCTTGATTCTCTACACAACTCTCATTTACACTTCTACTTTAAAATCTACAGTTTAAAAGATATTTCATATTTTCGTTATTCTAATAAAAAAATTATTACTTTAGAACACATATTAGTCAAAAATGGATGCGACTGGGCCATTAAAATTGACAGGATGTAGTCCATTCGTTTCATTTTTTTCCCTCCTTTTTAACAGGAATCTTATGAATAACCCGTTGGACTGTTCTAAATGTGATCTTGAAGAATTTAAAGTGTTCCTGAATAATCAAGCACAACTTGGAAATGCTGAAGCAATATGCAGTGGCACCAACACCTATGTTGTCGACCATGATTTTCAATATTGCGACACAGGTAAACTGAATACAATTAGACTGTCGAGAAAATAGAAATGTTAATATAATGGATATTGTATGTTGATGACATATAGCGCTTACCTAAGGAAGTTAAGAGTACAATGTACCACTCAGCTGCATGCAAGTGGGCGTTTCCTATTCATTGTATGAGATGAGTTATGCTCATTGTTGAAGACAATAAAAGCACTATTCCTTTGTTTGATGTTGTGTAATGTTGTATAATATCTCATGTTCATTTACATCCATATCCTGTCATACTACAAGCTGTTCGTTTATTTTAATTTGTGTCTAAGTGTAATGTTGGATAGTATCTCATGTTCATTAACATTTTTTCTTACTAATCAGAAATGAACAATGGAGACCGTGTTTGCGCACTAAATTAGATATCTACATTTTTATTGAAACAATCTGCATTATCTCTCTTATATTACAATTTTCTTCAGATTAAAATAAACTATTTATATTTTTCATGCTATATTCTTGAAGTTTTTCTAATCGCTTTGGGAAAAAATCATTAATTAATGACTATTGTCATTGATGTTACGACAGTCACGTTTCCTAGAGCATTCCACCATCTTACCTTCTCGACCGGAAATCGATGGCTTCTGCAATCAATATTCTGTAGCTACAACAAAACGTGTTTTGTACTTCGGTATAGGATTTTGTTTGTAAATCCTGCGTTAATCCCGAATTAAAAATTCTGCATATATTGGGGTCACATCTTTTTGAACATAATAATTTATTTTTTCATAAATATATCACCTATTGGAAAAGTTTTAAATTTCTTCACAGTTGACACGACAACTACAGATGCCATGACAACTACAGATGCCATGACAACCACAGATGACATGACAACTACAGATGACATGACAACTACAGATGCTGTGACAACTACAGATGACATGACTACACTGGTTAGCAACAGTACCAATAATACGGGTTCCTCTGAAGGTAATTATGATTATTGATTATGTATATTCAACAACAATATGTCAGCTATATATTGGTGGGCATGTTTATTCTTGCAGAAAACTGGAGTTCTCTGTAATTTGTGTCTCAGTGTAATGTTGGATAATATCTCATGTTCATTTACATGCTTTCTTACTAATCAGAAAGTGAACAATGGAGACTGTGTTTGCGCACTAAATTAGATATCTACATTTTTATTAAATCAATCTGCATTATCTCCCTTATATTACAATTTTCTTTAAAATAAAAAAAAATCGATTAAAGTTTAAACTATTCATATTTTATTAAGTCTCCCAAACAAAGTTTGGGAGACTTATTGTTTTTGCTCCGTTTCTTTTTATTATTATTATTTTGCTCCGTTTCTTATTATTAAGTCTCCCAAACTTTTGGGAGACTTATTGTTTTTGCTCCGTTTCTTATTATTATTACGTCACCCCGAATGCAGTCGGGTGACGTATTGCTATTCTACATTTCTTTTTCACTATTATTATTATTATTATTCTTCCACACATTTTTGTCCGCTCGATTTCTCGGAGATGCCTTGATCAAACTTTATGAAACCTTGTAGGAATATCATATGCCATGTGAAGTTGTACTGGTAAGGGTTGATTTGTTCAAAATGGCTGCCGTTGCCATGGAAAAATGCTAAAAAATTGAAAAACACAAAAATGATCATAGCAGGTTACTCGCCGATCAGAAATTGATGAAACTTGATAGGAACAACATCCACAGATAGTGGAACAAAATAAGCCAAAAAAATCGCAATCGGTTGGACAAACTTTGCCGCAGTTGCCATGGAAATAAAAAAATGGGGGATTTAAAACAAAATTCGATTTTTCATCAAACTTCATGAAACATCGTAGGAATATTCACCGTAGTGTGTGGAAGCTTTTGGCGTGTTGATAAAATTCAAAATGACGTTACCATGGAAACCGAGGTACCAAAATAATGGGGTGGGGTGACGTCCGCTATTGCTTTGCAATGGCAATTCTAGTTTTTATTATTATTATTCTTGTTCTTCTTCTCCTTTCTTTCCGCGGACCATGAACTTGTCCACGGCAGATCTTAGGAACTACTGGACAGACCTTCGTGAAACTTGGTGGAGTTATAGATATATGTTTCTAGTTGGTCCTAAAGTTTTCAGCTTTGTGGTAAAGTGGGTCAAAGTCATATTTTGAGGGGTTCAAAGGGGATGGGGGTTACTATAGAATCCTATGGGAAAGTTGAAATTTCGTACATTAATGTTGATAACTTCTAAATGTATAATGATAGAGACATAAAATTTGACATAGTGATAGGTCACCATTAGAGGAGCAATTCTGCTTTTTAAAATTTTTCAAGATGTCTGCCAAAACACGGCATAAAATATGGACGGTAAAAATTCAACATTGTCCGATATCATCATAATTTGATATGTGGGTAGATAATGATGTCCCGAATTGATTCCCGACATTGAAAAATGTCTACCGGTCACCATTTTCAAAATGGCCACCACAATACCGCAAAAATTCAACATTGTCCGATATCATCAAAATTTGATATGTGGGTAAATAATGATGTCCCGAATTGATTCCCGACATTTAAAAATTTCTACCGTCGCCATTTTCAAAATGGTCGCCACAATACCGCAAATATTCAACATTGTCCGATTTCAACGCCATTTCATAAGTGGGTAGATTATGATGTCCCGAATAGATTCCTGACATCGAAAAATTTCTACCAGTCGCCATTTTCAAAATGGCCACCACAATACCGCACAAATTCAACATTGTCCGATTTCAACGACAATTCATATGTGGGTAGATTATGATGTCCCGAAATGATTCCTGGCATTTTTAAAATGACCACCACAATACCGCAAAAATTCAACATTGTTCGATTTCAAAGGTAGTTTTTAATTTATTTTTTAAACCGGTTGTCTGTGGCCGGTTTGGGAGACTTCATAATCGTTAGATTATAATCATATCTTGTTTTCATACAACATTTTAAAATATGTTTTTCTAATCATTTTGCGAAAAAAAATCATTAATTAATGACTATTGTCACCGATGTCACGACAGTCACGTTTCCTAGAGTATTTCGCCATCTTACCTTCTCGACAGGAAATCGATGGCTTCTGCAATCAATATACTGTAGCTACAACAAAACGTGTTCTGTACTTCTGTATAGGATTTTGTTTGTAAATCCTGTGTTTAAGCCTGAGTTAAAAATTCTGCATACATTGGGGTCACATCTTTTTGAACATAAGAATTCATTTTTTCATAAATATATTACCTATTGGAAAAGTTTAAATTATTCATATTTTTCTTACAATATTCTAAAAGTTTTTCTAATCATTTTCAGGGAAAAAAATCATTAATTAATGACTATTGTCACCGATGTCAAGACAGTCACGTTTTCTAGAGCATTCCGCAATGTTCTACAGCACTTTCAACAATATTTCAATTATATCTTGGCGACCATGTTTAATATTGGAGAAAAATGGAGTTTTCTGCGAAACCAATTATTTGTTTTTCATTTGTCCCACGCATATGGGACACTTCCTATCGGAAAGATAGCTTAGCTATTATTTTGAGCACTCTTGGTTTTCTTGATCCTTGATATTTGGAAATTATTGGCATTCCAATCTTTTAACCCGATTAATGTTATTCCAGAAACGAGTCGTGTGCACTTAATTAGATATCTACGTTGATATGAAGATTACTGGATCAATACTTCTGATGGTGGATTATTCTTCATCCAGGGTATTACCGGGTATTCATCACGTAATCAGTGTTACAGAGCCCTGACATAGTATACAAGATAATTTTAGCGGTAATTTTGACAGTTTTCCTTTGATCTCGCCAAGTGATATTTTCTGTATCAACGAACTGACTCTGATACTGACAATTATCTAATATTATATACGGTGTGCTTTGAAATTAACGAAAATAGAGTGTCTGATACAAGATGTTGTATCACCACGCTGTGGTGATAAAAGAATGGCACGACACATCCTCTGCCGAACTACTTTGCCATGACGTCATATAATTTGAAGGTGGGAAAACACATATATGAAAACAACATAAGCATTGCGACATTGTAATGTTCATTCATTCATATTATGCATCGCCAAGGACATAAGTTCAATTTATCCGGTCCACATTTCTCCAAATTAAACAGCGTTGTTGGACGATTATACAAAAGTGACAGACAGTGTTTGAACAGAAACGTGACATTCGGGAAAGAACCGCAGCAAATAACATGACATCATGCACAAAATGTAGTCTCCATCGAAGTATTGTACACATTTGGTAATTCGACCCTTGTTAGTTGTGTAAAATTCCTTTTTATTGAAATGTTTGATAAACTTACTACAGACATAATGTGTTGGTACATGACTTTACATCAGGTCTTGTATGTTGCCTAAACTAACCGGGTCACAACTCTTTGCTTTCCCGACTCGTAGTGATACTGGTTCAATGAACAAACTCGACCTGATACAATATCTTATTGCAACAAACTAAGTATGTAATGGACATTTATCGGTCAGTGTGACGTCAAGCACATTATGACCTGACAGATTAAAACAATCACGTCCGAGTCGGAAATCTCCACAGACCTTATCACTAATATCGCAGCTCAGTCTACCTGACTCGATACAATACAAGTGATAATGTCTGTCTCGACGTTCGTCGTTATAAATTAAGAACAATACACAACATAATACACTGTTTGATTTTAAACCTACATATGTTGACACTGTAAACAAACTGGTTAATAAAATAAACATCAAGAAAGCTACTGGTGTAGATCAGATCTCATCTAAACTGTTACGTGCTGGTGCACCTGTACTTAACAAGCATATAACAACACTATCAAAACCAGTGTTTTTCCAACCAGGTTAAAAGAAGCTCAGGTTGTTCCACTACATAAAAAGAATGACCCTTTAGATAAAAAGAACTACTGGCCAGTTAGCATTTTACCCACAATTTCTAAAGTTTATGAAATGGTTTTATCTGACCAACTCACTGATTTATTTGAAAATATTTTTCATGCTTTTTTATGCGCTTTTAGAAAGGGTCATATGGTTGTCAGACAACTTTTCTGAGACTCCTTGAAGATTGGAAAACAGCTCTAGATAAAAATCAGTATGTGGCAGCAATTCTTATGGATCTTTCGAAGGCTTTTGACTGTCTGCCACATGACATTCTTCTTTGTAAGCTGTCTGCATACGGCATATCTCCATAATCTGTGGAATTACTTAGAAATTATTTAACTAGTCGTAAACAACAAATCAAACTTCAAGGAGATCTCAGCAGTTGGGCTGATATACAAAAAGGGGTACCTCAAAACTCTATACTTGGCCCCTTGTTATTAAATTTCTTATTAACAACATCTTTTATTTTATTGAATATGGTACATTGTATAATTATGCTGACGATAACACCTAGTCTTATGTAAATCTTGGAATGGAAATGTATGTAAATGTTCAATTTGTGCTGACTTTTAAATTTGTTTAAATTTCTACCATCTAGGTCATATCCCGTTTTTATTTATTGTGCTTATAAAATTTGTATTGCTTTGCTCATAATATCAGCTTTTAGTTGTTCATAGTTTGCTACATTAGCTCTTAGTATGCTTAGCTTATAACATCAGCTTTTAATCTGCTTTTTGCTTATCTTATAACTGTTAGTGTTTGTATGTTGTTTTAACCATGCCGACTCTAAATAAAACTTATTTATTATTTTTTATTTATTTATTATATACTGTTTCGGTTATATTCACCATAGTATATGCATAATGAACATATTCTATAACTCAATAATTTGAATATTAAGCTAATTCACACTTACGTAGTTTATCCTTTAGAAATTGACATAACACGTTTATTATTATTTAGTCATTTGTCTATACTACAATTCTTTATAATGTATTTTGTAGATTCGTCATCGATTATCACTACCACACAGATTGTAGTAATAATCATAGTAGGTAGTATCGGTGCTCTAGCTATTATTATCTGGAAAGCTTATGTAGCTTATTCTAACTCTGTTCAAAACAGGTGAGTCTGTTATTAATAGCATTACTACTACTCTTGGATTTAGAATATCGAAAATAAAATCATGTGTTTCCGAAAATCACAGTAATTCACTAATTAGCTTTAGCGCATGAGTGAATTACAGTCGTTGTTCGGTTAAGAGTAATTACACTATATATTACGTAGATTGTACACTGTTGTTTGTTCTAGATAGACATTTTAACTACGGAACCGTAAGCTCTTTTTCCCATGGGAATATAGAATTGAATTCGAAAAACGTTGCAAAATCCGAAACATAATTTCCGCATAAGAAAAATCTCGTAATAAAAGAAAAGATTTCCGGTTCGGGAAGAACAGAGTTATCTACCTTTGTGGTTCGGGTTACACATTTTACCGACCTTGAAATCAGAAAACTGCACCCTTCAACTTTTTGAATATATTTCGTCATCTTATTATAATCTATGTGTTTCAAGTATATAAAAATACACAATAAATGAAAAAGTTTTTGCAAAACATCGTAAGATTAAAGAAGATATCAACAATAAAATATTTCCGGTTCGGGTTACACATTTTACCGACATTGAAATTAGAACACTGCACCTTTCAACTTTTTGAATATATTTCGACATCTTATTATAATCTATGTGTTTCAAGTATATAAAAATACACAATTAATGAAAAGTTTTTGAAAAACATCGTAAAATTAAAGACGATATCAACATTAAAAGATTTCCGGTTCGGAACATTTTCGTCTATTTCCGGTTCGGGTTACACTTTTTGCCGACCACCGTTGGAATCGGCAAGTTTGCAAACGAGTAAAATCTGTAGCTCTCTGGTCACAAAAAGACCATAACAGCTACAGTCCCACAGCTAGATCGACATTTAAAAACAAACATGGTTTTCATAGTCTGACGCTCAATGATATTTTGTTTGTTTCGAGTCTGGTACTATGATGTCACAAAGTTAAATAGACGTTTTTATTTCACTGGTTGAAATACCACATTTTTTCACTTGGAAATTTCAGCCATTTCACGGGCATCTATGTAGCAAATGCATATTGTCGTGGGATATCAAACTATCTTGTACATTGCATTTCAAACAGCTGTGCCATATCCGCATGTATAAAGTCCTATAATTCAAGTGGGACGCTTTAACATGTATTTAAACCCTCGGACCAATATATGCTAATAATCTAGAGTGGTGTGATAAAACTACAAGTGAAATTAGAGCAATATTTGTAAGTGGAGGTTAGTGAGCGACATGTTTACAAGCGG
The DNA here is from genome assembly GCA_963680875.1 of Bathymodiolus brooksi. Taxonomy (NCBI): domain Eukaryota; kingdom Metazoa; phylum Mollusca; class Bivalvia; order Mytilida; family Modiolidae; genus Bathymodiolus; species Bathymodiolus brooksi. The sequence goes on from OY804580.1 coordinate 103,386,101, forward strand.
AAAGACAAACGGATCTATCACATAATATCATAATACGCATCGCCCAATGATGGCGTATACAAATACGTATATAAGTCCCCAAGGCTTAAATAATTGGTCTTTCCTATCGTTTGACTATGAAAGTATCTGATGAAGATCATTCCAGAAACAGGTCGTGTGGTCTAAATTAGATATCTATTATCACCTCTGCTGGTGGACTATTAGTTCCTGATGATATCATCCATCTAGAAGTCAGTACTTCGGCACTGACATTGTTTAATATAAATATTAAGCTTGAAATTTCCAGTTCCTAAATAATGTGATTGATTAAAGCCAACATCTATCTCCACCAAACATCAGTCATCTTAGGCTATCCTGTTTCTGCTAATTGGCTGACTTGTCTTTACTGTCTAGCCGTGTAGGAGACGAGACTAGATCCCAAAGATTTTAACTTATTTGGCTTTCTAATCATTTGACTATGATTGTACCCGTTGAAGGTTATTCCGGAAACAATGTCGTGTCGACTAAGTTAGACGTCTATGTTTTTATTATTATAACTGGGTCGATACCTCTGCTGGCAGATTATTATCATCACCCACCCAGTAGTTTTTACCGCTAAGCTACAGGGCGGATGATGATAATAGTTTATAAGATGTTTATGGCATGGTTTATCAGATGTATTTTCAAAATTTGCTGTTCATAAATAATATAATTATTTTTAAACCATTGATTGCTCCTTCAGTTTGTTCTGGCATTTATTCATCACACGTTTGAATATATAACTTTAGTCGATTCGGATATCGGGTTTAGTATAGGACCTAGTGTATTCTTGGGGTCGGTGTTCCTCATGATATTAGTTTTCTGTGTCGTTTTTTTTTTGGGGGGGGGGGGTTGTTTGTATTAATTCTCTGTCTTTTTTAACCCAATTCCAACTGTGTCTCTGAATTGTCCATACTAGATATCCAGTCTATTGCAGACGACGCACTTCTGGATAGTTGACCCACGGGTGATGGAGGAGGTACGAGCGTGAACACTGGTTTACAAACGATAGAATCCCAAACCCCCCTCCTCTTGATAACTGGATCTACGACAACTCAAATATAAGCAGACAATACAAAAACTATACAGATTTGCATCCACTATCACACAAATCACACACTATCACACAAATGAATGACAGCATGAACACTGACAGTTACAAAGCGGATCACTTCCAACAGATTTAATATAAATTAATCATAAACCTCTAAACATTGTTGTCGTTGGATACCATGATATTTCTTTTTCTTTTTCTTTGTCCATAGTAATCTTTGATATATGACGACTGATTACACCTTCTCTTACATTTATCTTCTCAGAAACAAAATATTAGTATAATATTGTTTTTTTTCAGGATAGATACCATTCCAAGCACACACTAGTATAAATGGATTGTTTATTAAGTTACCCTCTGTGATAGACAAAGTTACTATATTTCAGGATAAGTACCATTCCAAGCACACTGTAAATGGATTGTTTATAAACTTACCTTCTGTGATAAACAAAGTTACTATATTTCAGGTAAAGGGGCCAATTGTTATATATAAAGGAATTGTGTAACTTCTTCTTTCTGGGCTAGTTTCAAGTATCATACTTATTTTAATATTTTTTTTTATCTATGACTGTAACGCTTGGTTATATTATTATATTTATTGTAATATTTTTTTATCTATAACTATTTCGCTTGTTTCAATTATTATATTTATTGTAAAACGTTTTTTCATCTATACCTGTAACACTTCTTTCAATTATTATATTCATATATTACAATTTACGTTACCGGCCAGGTACCTGCCTTATTATTTTAGATAAAAAGTATAATATAGCAAATAATTCGCGCTTCGGTCCATATACTATTTTTTTGGTGACGGACCGGTCCATATACTGCCATATGACCCTCAGTGCCATGAACTATTTGCTATATATTTATTGTAATATTTTAATATTTTTTTAAGAAGACTTGCACGACGGTTTCCACTAGGGGAGAGGGAACTCGTTACTCTTCTGGAGCACCATAGATCGCCCGATTTTTTGTGGAGCATTGCTTGTCGTTTTGTTGTTGTTTTTTAAGCCTTTGTATTCTGTCCTCCTTAGATTTACCGCATCCTAAACCAGTCATATCGTGTAAGCATACATGTTTTAATTCGTTCAGTGGATATCAAATTATATACCACAAATATCAGATATGCCAGACATTGAAGTACTGTTTTTGCTTTACCGAAGCACTATATTGTTATTCAAAAGATTGATTGTTTGCTCACACGATTCACAGTGTTATATGGTCTATTGATATTACTTTGCGTCTGTCCATCGTCCGTCATCAGTCGTTGCAATTTCACATATGTATAACCTTTTGATGAATCTATTTAGATAATTATCACCAATCATTGTAGTAATTATGCATGAAAGGCTTTCTACAAAAGTGCATCATGTTGTTTTGATATAGTGGAAAAGATTGCCGACATAGGCAATTCCTGTTTCTGATTGAACAACTTAAGCCAATATTCTCCCTGAAACTACTAGGTCAATAGGAAACAAACTGCATGAATGGTGTATTAAAGTCCTTTATACAAATACCACATTTCGAACCTATCGCTCAAACGAGAGGCAATTCAAATTTCTGATTAGTCAATTACAAAAAAAGAATGTTCTCTGAAAATAAAACAACAAGTCTGGATGATTTTTAACTTAGTATAAATGATAATGTACATGACAAACAATGGCGATGTGCAATTTTTTTTTCAGAATCGTCCAAGAATGCACACAAGGTGATCGATTCAGACTCAGGTCGACCTGCAGTGTACATGTTATAAGAAATGTATTATGATTTATTTAATATTATATATATTTTTGTTTTTCATTTTATTAGCATATTTATAGTATGTAGCATATTTGAAAATATGTATTTATTTAACATAATATCATTTAATCGTGGTAATATCTTCTAAAGAATGTTGAACGAAAAGAATTATACATATTAAGAAATATCACAAATATATTTACAAGACAACCCCTTTGGTGTAGTGGATATCGTATTCACTACGAATGAGGGCTACCATAGGTTCTATCACTGTTGGATCAAATCACTGACTAGAAGTTTTTCTTGCAATCTATCTATCGAACTGTTTACATGCAGACAGGTTTGAACGTTAATACCTCTCAGCACTTAAAAAATGAATTGTAGCAGTTTTATTAAATTGTTGCGATTTGAGTTAATGTCTGAGAAATAATAATTAGAGCCTTTACTTGCTTCAGTTTTTGCCTGTCAATATACGTTTGTGCTATATTTTCATTCCCTAGATATAATTATTTATAGTTGGATCTTTGAGAACATTGGCAGATACATCTTTCTTCTTTTGAGTATTACAGAAATATGAGTTATCACAATTTTTGTGGTATTAGATCAAAGCACAGTAATACTTCAAAAGGGAGAGGGGGTTACATATATGCAAGAACCCAATAGTCAAGCTTGACAGAAACAAGTATTTGACATTGGATATACGTTATTTAGGCAATTATGAATAAAAAACAGAAAAAAGTCAGATCAGACAGCTGTAAAACTATTTACTAAATGTGTGCAGGGTAACTTCAGATGGGTCGCACAACATTGTTTTCAATCAGTCGCCATTAGCTTCTCCCATAAATCTCCCCACTTCTCTCTGTTGTCTTCCACTTCTCCGTGTGAGCTCTATGAAAGAGAAGTCACTTTTTTCTCTAATTTAAAAGTAGTGAGAGCCCTGAAATGTTTATCTGAAGTTTTATATATATGTGCCAACGTCACGAAAAATATTTATCAGCATCTTAGTTTTTCTCTCTCACTTTTTATACCCTTAAATACATTGTATCTATGTACTGTAGCTTTATAGCAATGAGTTGTATGAGGTTTAATACATGATTTCATGTCAAACCATTCTCTTTACAGCTATGTTAATGAAAATTGATTTGTAAATAAAGTGATACCTGATTAAACCAAACCTTGAAATAAAGTCCAACTATATTAAATCTTTGTTATTTAAACCTGTTTAAACTGATCACCTGTATATTTGAGCAGAAACATTAGTCCAAATGAGGTTTAGCTTAACCAGGTTTAAGTAAACACTGTTCTAAAGACACCAGCGGAATAATTACCTCCCTTGTTTTTCTATAATACTTTGAAAATTGTATACATTATTGTGTATGTTGTACAATATCAGTAATACTGTTCAAGCTAAAAGATGCATAGTTTTGTTATATTTGATTATAAATTGTCATAATATATATATATATATATGTAAATTATGTTTGATTAACTAGTCCTGATGTAATGGTTAGTGTGTTCGCCTTGAGTGTGGTAGATGGTGAATTTCATCCTTGTCTGGTCAACCCACAGACAATAACATTAGTATTGCCAGTAGCTGCTTCTCCGCTAAGCACACATGAGTAAGAGCAAACGCTGGTTGACTCTGAATAAGGATAATATGTCTGAGTGAAGTGACATGTCTACCCGTGGACTATTGTTTCAGTGAACTACCACTATAAAAATCCAGCTAAGCATGTTGGTCTAATACAAAGTGGACATCATCATCATATTATTAAATGCCATGATACTGAAAAATTGCTCCTTTGTCATTAAACAACATCAATCACTCATTGCAGATCAGGCTATTGCTGGTCTAACAGTATCAATCACTCATTGTAGATCAGGCTATTGCTAGGCCAACAACATCAATCACTCATTGTAGATCAGGCTATTGCTAGTCTAATAACATCAATCACTCATTGTAGATCAGGCTATTGCCAGGCTAACAACATCAATTACTCATTGTAGATCAGGCTATTGCTAGGCTAACAACATCAATCACTCATTGTAGATCAGGCTATTGTTGGTCTAACAACATCAATCACTCATTTTAGATCAGGCTATTGCTAGGCTAACAACATCAATCACTCATTGTAGATCAGGCTATTGCTGGTCTAACAACATCAATCACTCATTGTAGATCAGGCTATTGCTAGCCTAACAGTATCAATCACTCATTGTAGATCAGGCTATTGCTGGTCTAACAACATCAATCACTCATTGTAGATCAGGCTATTGCCAGGCTAACAACATCAATCACTCATTGTAGATCAGGCTATTGCTAGGTTAACAGTATCAATCACTCATTGTAGATCAGGCTATTGCTAGGCTAACAACATCAATCACTCATTGTAGATCAGGCTATTGCTGGTCTAACAGTATCAATCACTCATTGTAGATCAGGCTATTGCTAGGCCAACAGTATCAATCACTCATTGTAGATCAGGCTATTGCTAGGCTAACAACATCAATCACTCATTGTAGATCAGGCTATTGCCAGGCTAACAACATCAATCACTCATTGTAGATCAGGCTATTGCTGGTCTAACAACATCAATCACTCATTGTAGATCAGGCTATTGCTAGGCTAACAACATCAATCACTCATTGTAGATCAGGCTATTGCTGGTCTAACAACATCAATCACTCATTGTAGATCAGGCTATTGCTAGCCTAACAGTATCAATCACTCATTGTAGATCAGGCTATTGCTGGTCTAACAACATCAATCACTCATTGTAGATCAGGCTATTGCCAGGCTAACAACATCAATCACTCATTGTAGATCAGGCTATTGCTGGTCTAACAGTATCAATCACTCATTGTAGATCAGGCTATTGCTAGGCCAACAGTATCAATCACTCATTGTAGATCAGGCTATTGCTAGGCTAACAACATCAATCACTCATTGTAGATCAGGCTATTTCCAGGCTAACAACATCAATCACTCATTGTAGATCAGGCTATTGCTAGTCCAACAACATCAATCACTCATTGTAGATCAGGCTATTGCTAGGCCAACAACATCAATCACTCATTGTAGATCAGGCTATTGCTAGGCTAACAACATCAATCACTCATTGTAGATCAGGCTATTGCTAGGCTAACAACATCAATCACTCATTGTAGATCAGGCTATTGCCAGGCTAACGACATCAATCACTCATTGTAGATCAGGCTATTGCTAGGCTAACAACATCAATCACTCATTGTAGATCAGGCTATTGCTAGGCCAACAACATCAATCACTCATTGTAGATCAGGCTATTGCTAGGCTAACAACATCAATCACTCATTGTAGATCAGGCTATTGCTAGGTTAACAGTATCAATCACTCATTGTAGATCAGGCTATTGCTAGGCCAACAACATCAATTACCCATTGCAGATCAGGCTATTGCCAGGCTAACAACATCAATCACTCATTGTAGATCAGGTTTTTGCTAGGCTAACAACATCAATCACTCATTGTAGATCAGGCTATTGCTAGGCTAACAACATCAATCACTCATTGTAGATCAGGCTATTGCTAGTCTAATAACATCAATTACTCATTGTAGATCAGGCTATTGCCAGGCCAACAACATCAATTACTCATTGTAGATCAGGCTATTGCTGGGCTAACAACATCAATCACTCATTGTAGATCAGGCTATTGTTAGGTTAACAACATCAATCACTCATTGTAGATCAGGCTTTTGCCAGGCCAACAACATCAATTACTCATTGTAGATCAGGCTATTGCCAGGCCAACAACATCAATCACTCATTGTAGATCAGGCTATTGCTAGGCTAACAACATCAATCACTCATTTCAGATCAGGCTATTGCTGGTCTAACAGTATCAATCACTCATTGTAGATCAGGCTATTGCTAGGCTAACAACATCAATCACTCATTGTAGATCAGGCTATTGCTAGGCTAACAGTATCAATCACTCATTGTAGATCAGGTTATTGCTAGGCTAACAACATCAATCACTCATTGTAGATCAGGCTATTGCTGGTCTAACAGTATGAATCACTCATTGTAGATCAGGCTATTGCTAGGCTAACAACATCAATCACTCATTGTAGATCAGGCTATTGTTGGTCTAACAACATCAATCACTCATTTTAGATCAGGCTATTGCTAGGCTAACAACATCAATCACTCATTGTAGATCAGGCTATTGCTGGTCTAACAACATCAATCACTCATTGTAGATCAGGCTATTGCTAGCCTAACAGTATCAATCACTCATTGTAGATCAGGCTATTGCTGGTCTAACAACATCAATCACTCATTGTAGATCAGGCTATTGCCAGGCTAACAACATCAATCACTCATTGTAGATCAGGCTATTGCTAGGTTAACAGTATCAATCACTCATTGTAGATCAGGCTATTGCTAGGCTAACAACATCAATCACTCATTGTAGATCAGGCTATTGCTGGTCTAACAGTATCAATCACTCATTGTAGATCAGGCTATTGCTAGGCCAACAGTATCAATCACTCATTGTAGATCAGGCTATTGCTAGGCTAACAACATCAATCACTCATTGTAGATCAGGCTATTGCCAGGCTAACAACATCAATCACTCATTGTAGATCAGGCTATTGCTGGTCTAACAACATCAATCACTCATTGTAGATCAGGCTATTGCTAGGCTAACAACATCAATCACTCATTGTAGATCAGGCTATTGCTGGTCTAACAACATCAATCACTCATTGTAGATCAGGCTATTGCTAGCCTAACAGTATCAATCACTCATTGTAGATCAGGCTATTGCTGGTCTAACAACATCAATCACTCATTGTAGATCAGGCTATTGCCAGGCTAACAACATCAATCACTCATTGTAGATCAGGCTATTGCTGGTCTAACAGTATCAATCACTCATTGTAGATCAGGCTATTGCTAGGCCAACAGTATCAATCACTCATTGTAGATCAGGCTATTGCTAGGCTAACAACATCAATCACTCATTGTAGATCAGGCTATTGCCAGGCTAACAACATCAATCACTCATTGTAGATCAGGCTATTGCTAGTCCAACAACATCAATCACTCATTGTAGATCAGGCTATTGCTAGGCCAACAACATCAATCACTCATTGTAGATCAGGCTATTGCTAGGCTAACAACATCAATCACTCATTGTAGATCAGGCTATTGCTAGGCTAACAACATCAATCACTCATTGTAGATCAGGCTATTGCCAGGCTAACGACATCAATCACTCATTGTAGATCAGGCTATTGCTAGGCTAACAACATCAATCACTCATTGTAGATCAGGCTATTGCTAGGCCAACAACATCAATCACTCATTGTAGATCAGGCTATTGCTAGGCTAACAACATCAATCACTCATTGTAGATCAGGCTATTGCTAGGTTAACAGTATCAATCACTCATTGTAGATCAGGCTATTGCTAGGCCAACAACATCAATTACCCATTGCAGATCAGGCTATTGCCAGGCTAACAACATCAATCACTCATTGTAGATCAGGTTTTTGCTAGGCTAACAACATCAATCACTCATTGTAGATCAGGCTATTGCTAGGCTAACAACATCAATCACTCATTGTAGATCAGGCTATTGCTAGTCTAATAACATCAATTACTCATTGTAGATCAGGCTATTGCCAGGCCAACAACATCAATTACTCATTGTAGATCAGGCTATTGCTGGGCTAACAACATCAATCACTCATTGTAGATCAGGCTATTGTTAGGTTAACAACATCAATCACTCATTGTAGATCAGGCTTTTGCCAGGCCAACAACATCAATTACTCATTGTAGATCAGGCTATTGCCAGGCCAACAACATCAATCACTCATTGTAGATCAGGCTATTGCTAGGCTAACAACATCAATCACTCATTTCAGATCAGGCTATTGCTGGTCTAACAGTATCAATCACTCATTGTAGATCAGGCTATTGCTAGGCTAACAACATCAATCACTCATTGTAGATCAGGCTATTGCTAGGCTAACAGTATCAATCACTCATTGTAGATCAGGTTATTGCTAGGCTAACAACATCAATCACTCATTGTAGATCAGGCTATTGCTGGTCTAACAGTATGAATCACTCATTGTAGATCAGGCTATTGCTAGGCTAACAACATCAATCACTCATTGCAGATCAGGCTATTGCCAGGCTAACAGTATCAATCACTCATTGTAGATCAGGCTATTGCTAGGCTAACAACATCAATCACTCATTGTAGATCAGGCTATTGCTAGGTTAATAGTATCAATCACCCATTGCAGATCAGGCTATTGCCAGGCTAACAACATCAATCACTCATTGTAGATCAGGCTATTGCTAGGCTAACAACATCAATCACTCATTGTAGATCAGGCTATTGCTGGTCTAACAGTATCAATCACTCATTGTAGATCAGGCTATTGCTGGTCTAACAGTATCAATCACTCATTGTAGATCAGGCTATTGCTAGGCCAACAGTATCAATCACTCATTGTAGATCAGGCTATTGCTAGGCTAACAACATCAATCACTCATTGTAGATCAGGCTATTGCCAGGCTAACAACATCAATCACTCATTGTAGATCAGGCTATTGCTGGTCTAACAACATCAATCACTCATTGTAGATCAGGCTATTGCTAGGCTAACAACATCAATCACTCATTGTAGATCAGGCTATTGCTGGTCTAACAACATCAATCACTCATTGTAGATCAGGCTATTGCTAGCCTAACAGTATCAATCACTCATTGTAGATCAGGCTATTGCTGGTCTAACAACATCAATCACTCATTGTAGATCAGGCTATTGCCAGGCTAACAACATCAATCACTCATTGTAGATCAGGCTATTGCTAGGTTAACAGTATCAATCAATCATTGTAGATCAGGCTATTGCTAGGCTAACAACATCAATTACTCATTGTAGATCAGGCTATTGCTGGTCTAACAGTATCAATCACTCATTGTAGATCAGGCTATTGCTAGGCCAACAGTATCAATCACTCATTGTAGATCAGGCTATTGCTAGGCTAACAACATCAATCACTCATTGTAGATCAGGCTATTGCCAGGCTAACAACATCAATCACTCATTGTAGATCAGGCTATTGCTAGTCCAACAACATCAATCACTCATTGTAGATCAGGCTATTGCTAGGTCAACAACATCAATCACTCATTGTAGATCAGGCTATTGCTAGGCTAACAACATCAATCACTCATTGTAGATCAGGCTATTGCTAGGCTAACAACATCAATCACTCATTGTAGATCAGGCTATTGCCAGGCTAACGACATCAATCACTCATTGTAAATCAGGCTATTGCCAGGCTAACAACATCAATCACTCATTGTAGATCAGGCTATTGCTAGGCCAACAACATCAATCACTCATTGTAGATCAGGCTATTGCTAGGCTAACAACATCAATCACTCATTGTAGATCAGGCTATTGCTAGGTTAACAGTATCAATCACTCATTGTAGATCAGGCTATTGCTAGGCCAACAACATCAATTACCCATTGCAGATCAGGCTATTGCCAGGCTAACAACATCAATCACTCATTGTAGATCAGGTTTTTGCTAGGCTAACAACATCAATCACTCATTGTAGATCAGGCTATTGCTAGGCTAACAACATCAATCACTCATTGTAGATCAGGCTATTGCTAGTCTAATAACATCAATTACTCATTGTAGATCAGGCTATTGCCAGGCCAACAACATCAATTACTCATTGTAGATCAGGCTATTGCTGGGCTAACAACATCAATCACTCATTGTAGATCAAGCTATTGTTAGGTTAACAACATCAATCACTCATTGTAGATCAGGCTATTGCCAGGCCAACAACATCAATTACTCATTGTAGATCAGACTATTGCCAGGCCAACAACATCAATCACTCATTGTAGATCAGGCTATTGCTAGGCTAACAACATCAATCACTCATTGCAGATCAGGCTATTGCTAGGCTAACAACATCAATCACTCATTGTAGATCAGGCTATTGCCAGGCTAACGACATCAATCACTCATTGTAAATCAGGCTATTGCCAGGCTAACAACATCAATCACTCATTGTAGATCAGGCTATTGCTAGGCCAACAACATCAATCACTCATTGTAGATCAGGCTATTGCTAGGCTAACAACATCAATCACTCATTGTAGATCAGGCTATTGCTAGGTTAACAGTATCAATCACTCATTGTAGATCAGGCTATTGCTAGGCCAACAACATCAATTACCCATTGCAGATCAGGCTATTGCCAGGCTAACAACATCAATCACTCATTGTAGATCAGGTTTTTGCTAGGCTAACAACATCAATCACTCATTGTAGATCAGGCTATTGCTAGGCTAACAACATCAATCACTCATTGTAGATCAGGCTATTGCTAGTCTAATAACATCAATTACTCATTGTAGATCAGGCTATTGCCAGGCCAACAACATCAATTACTCATTGTAGATCAGGCTATTGCTGGGCTAACAACATCAATCACTCATTGTAGATCAGGCTATTGTTAGGTTAACAACATCAATCACTCATTGTAGATCAGGCTTTTGCCAGGCCAACAACATCAATTACTCATTGTAGATCAGGCTATTGCCAGGCCAACAACATCAATCACTCATTGTAGATCAGGCTATTGCTAGGCTAACAACATCAATCACTCATTTCAGATCAGGCTATTGCTGGTCTAACAGTATCAATCACTCATTGTAGATCAGGCTATTGCTAGGCTAACAACATCAATCACTCATTGTAGATCAGGCTATTGCTAGGCTAACAGTATCAATCACTCATTGTAGATCAGGTTATTGCTAGGCTAACAACATCAATCACTCATTGTAGATCAGGCTATTGCTGGTCTAACAGTATGAATCACTCATTGTAGATCAGGCTATTGCTAGGCTAACAACATCAATCACTCATTGCAGATCAGGCTATTGCCAGGCTAACAGTATCAATCACTCATTGTAGATCAGGCTATTGCTAGGCTAACAACATCAATCACTCATTGTAGATCAGGCTATTGCTAGGTTAATAGTATCAATCACCCATTGCAGATCAGGCTATTGCCAGGCTAACAACATCAATCACTCATTGTAGATCAGGCTATTGCTAGGCTAACAACATCAATCACTCATTGTAGATCAGGCTATTGCTGGTCTAACAGTATCAATCACTCATTGTAGATCAGGCTATTGCTGGTCTAACAGTATCAATCACTCATTGTAGATCAGGCTATTGCTAGGCCAACAGTATCAATCACTCATTGTAGATCAGGCTATTGCTAGGCTAACAACATCAATCACTCATTGTAGATCAGGCTATTGCCAGGCTAACAACATCAATCACTCATTGTAGATCAGGCTATTGCTGGTCTAACAACATCAATCACTCATTGTAGATCAGGCTATTGCTAGGCTAACAACATCAATCACTCATTGTAGATCAGGCTATTGCTGGTCTAACAACATCAATCACTCATTGTAGATCAGGCTATTGCTAGCCTAACAGTATCAATCACTCATTGTAGATCAGGCTATTGCTGGTCTAACAACATCAATCACTCATTGTAGATCAGGCTATTGCCAGGCTAACAACATCAATCACTCATTGTAGATCAGGCTATTGCTAGGTTAACAGTATCAATCAATCATTGTAGATCAGGCTATTGCTAGGCTAACAACATCAATTACTCATTGTAGATCAGGCTATTGCTGGTCTAACAGTATCAATCACTCATTGTAGATCAGGCTATTGCTAGGCCAACAGTATCAATCACTCATTGTAGATCAGGCTATTGCTAGGCTAACAACATCAATCACTCATTGTAGATCAGGCTATTGCCAGGCTAACAACATCAATCACTCATTGTAGATCAGGCTATTGCTAGTCCAACAACATCAATCACTCATTGTAGATCAGGCTATTGCTAGGTCAACAACATCAATCACTCATTGTAGATCAGGCTATTGCTAGGCTAACAACATCAATCACTCATTGTAGATCAGGCTATTGCTAGGCTAACAACATCAATCACTCATTGTAGATCAGGCTATTGCCAGGCTAACGACATCAATCACTCATTGTAAATCAGGCTATTGCCAGGCTAACAACATCAATCACTCATTGTAGATCAGGCTATTGCTAGGCCAACAACATCAATCACTCATTGTAGATCAGGCTATTGCTAGGCTAACAACATCAATCACTCATTGTAGATCAGGCTATTGCTAGGTTAACAGTATCAATCACTCATTGTAGATCAGGCTATTGCTAGGCCAACAACATCAATTACCCATTGCAGATCAGGCTATTGCCAGGCTAACAACATCAATCACTCATTGTAGATCAGGTTTTTGCTAGGCTAACAACATCAATCACTCATTGTAGATCAGGCTATTGCTAGGCTAACAACATCAATCACTCATTGTAGATCAGGCTATTGCTAGTCTAATAACATCAATTACTCATTGTAGATCAGGCTATTGCCAGGCCAACAACATCAATTACTCATTGTAGATCAGGCTATTGCTGGGCTAACAACATCAATCACTCATTGTAGATCAAGCTATTGTTAGGTTAACAACATCAATCACTCATTGTAGATCAGGCTATTGCCAGGCCAACAACATCAATTACTCATTGTAGATCAGACTATTGCCAGGCCAACAACATCAATCACTCATTGTAGATCAGGCTATTGCTAGGCTAACAACATCAATCACTCATTGCAGATCAGGCTATTGCTAGGCTAACAACATCAATCACTCATTGTAGATCAGGCTATTGCCAGGCTAACGACATCAATCACTCATTGTAAATCAGGCTATTGCCAGGCTAACAACATCAATCACTCATTGTAGATCAGGCTATTGCTAGGCCAACAACATCAATCACTCATTGTAGATCAGGCTATTGCTAGGCTAACAACATCAATCACTCATTGTAGATCAGGCTATTGCTAGGTTAACAGTATCAATCACTCATTGTAGATCAGGCTATTGCTAGGCCAACAACATCAATTACCCATTGCAGATCAGGCTATTGCCAGGCTAACAACATCAATCACTCATTGTAGATCAGGTTTTTGCTAGGCTAACAACATCAATCACTCATTGTAGATCAGGCTATTGCTAGGCTAACAACATCAATCACTCATTGTAGATCAGGCTATTGCTAGTCTAATAACATCAATTACTCATTGTAGATCAGGCTATTGCCAGGCCAACAACATCAATTACTCATTGTAGATCAGGCTATTGCTGGGCTAACAACATCAATCACTCATTGTAGATCAGGCTATTGTTAGGTTAACAACATCAATCACTCATTGTAGATCAGGCTTTTGCCAGGCCAACAACATCAATTACTCATTGTAGATCAGGCTATTGCCAGGCCAACAACATCAATCACTCATTGTAGATCAGGCTATTGCTAGGCTAACAACATCAATCACTCATTTCAGATCAGGCTATTGCTGGTCTAACAGTATCAATCACTCATTGTAGATCAGGCTATTGCTAGGCTAACAACATCAATCACTCATTGTAGATCAGGCTATTGCTAGGCTAACAGTATCAATCACTCATTGTAGATCAGGTTATTGCTAGGCTAACAACATCAATCACTCATTGTAGATCAGGCTATTGCTGGTCTAACAGTATGAATCACTCATTGTAGATCAGGCTATTGCTAGGCTAACAACATCAATCACTCATTGCAGATCAGGCTATTGCCAGGCTAACAGTATCAATCACTCATTGTAGATCAGGCTATTGCTAGGCTAACAACATCAATCACTCATTGTAGATCAGGCTATTGCTAGGTTAATAGTATCAATCACCCATTGCAGATCAGGCTATTGCCAGGCTAACAACATCAATCACTCATTGTAGATCAGGCTATTGCTAGGCTAACAACATCAATCACTCATTGTAGATCAGGCTATTGCTGGTCTAACAGTATCAATCACTCATTGTAGATCAGGCTATTGCTGGTCTAACAGTATCAATCACTCATTGTAGATCAGGCTATTGCTAGGCCAACAGTATCAATCACTCATTGTAGATCAGGCTATTGCTAGGCTAACAACATCAATCACTCATTGTAGATCAGGCTATTGCCAGGCTAACAACATCAATCACTCATTGTAGATCAGGCTATTGCTGGTCTAACAACATCAATCACTCATTGTAGATCAGGCTATTGCTAGGCTAACAACATCAATCACTCATTGTAGATCAGGCTATTGCTGGTCTAACAACATCAATCACTCATTGTAGATCAGGCTATTGCTAGCCTAACAGTATCAATCACTCATTGTAGATCAGGCTATTGCTGGTCTAACAACATCAATCACTCATTGTAGATCAGGCTATTGCCAGGCTAACAACATCAATCACTCATTGTAGATCAGGCTATTGCTAGGTTAACAGTATCAATCAATCATTGTAGATCAGGCTATTGCTAGGCTAACAACATCAATTACTCATTGTAGATCAGGCTATTGCTGGTCTAACAGTATCAATCACTCATTGTAGATCAGGCTATTGCTAGGCCAACAGTATCAATCACTCATTGTAGATCAGGCTATTGCTAGGCTAACAACATCAATCACTCATTGTAGATCAGGCTATTGCCAGGCTAACAACATCAATCACTCATTGTAGATCAGGCTATTGCTAGTCCAACAACATCAATCACTCATTGTAGATCAGGCTATTGCTAGGTCAACAACATCAATCACTCATTGTAGATCAGGCTATTGCTAGGCTAACAACATCAATCACTCATTGTAGATCAGGCTATTGCTAGGCTAACAACATCAATCACTCATTGTAGATCAGGCTATTGCCAGGCTAACGACATCAATCACTCATTGTAAATCAGGCTATTGCCAGGCTAACAACATCAATCACTCATTGTAGATCAGGCTATTGCTAGGCCAACAACATCAATCACTCATTGTAGATCAGGCTATTGCTAGGCTAACAACATCAATCACTCATTGTAGATCAGGCTATTGCTAGGTTAACAGTATCAATCACTCATTGTAGATCAGGCTATTGCTAGGCCAACAACATCAATTACCCATTGCAGATCAGGCTATTGCCAGGCTAACAACATCAATCACTCATTGTAGATCAGGTTTTTGCTAGGCTAACAACATCAATCACTCATTGTAGATCAGGCTATTGCTAGGCTAACAACATCAATCACTCATTGTAGATCAGGCTATTGCTAGTCTAATAACATCAATTACTCATTGTAGATCAGGCTATTGCCAGGCCAACAACATCAATTACTCATTGTAGATCAGGCTATTGCTGGGCTAACAACATCAATCACTCATTGTAGATCAAGCTATTGTTAGGTTAACAACATCAATCACTCATTGTAGATCAGGCTATTGCCAGGCCAACAACATCAATTACTCATTGTAGATCAGACTATTGCCAGGCCAACAACATCAATCACTCATTGTAGATCAGGCTATTGCTAGGCTAACAACATCAATCACTCATTGCAGATCAGGCTATTGCTGGTCTAACAGTATTAATCACTCATTGTAGATCAGGCTATTGCTAGGCTAACAACATCAATCACTCATTGTAGATCAGGCTATTGCTAGGCTAACAGTATCAATCACTCATTGTAGATCAGGTTATTGCTAGGCTAACAACATCAATCACTCATTGTAGATCAGGCTATTGCTGGTCTAACAGTATGAATCACTCATTGTAGATCAGGCTATTGCTAGGCTAACAACATCAATCACTCATTGCAGATCAGGCTATTGCCAGGCTAACAGTATCAATCACTCATTGTAGATCAGGCTATTGCTAGGCTAACAACATCAATCACTCATTGTAGATCAGGCTATTGCTAGGTTAACAACATCAATCACTCATTGTAGATCAGGCTATTGCTAGGTTAACAGTATCAATCACTCATTGTAGATCAGGCTATTGCTAGGCCAACAACATCAATTACCCATTGCAGATCAGGCTATTGCCAGGCTAACAACATCAATCACTCATTGTAGATCAGGTTTTTGCTAGGCTAACAACATCAATCACTCATTGTAGATCAGGCTATTGCTAGGCTAACAACATCAATCACTCATTGTAGATCAGGCTATTGCTAGTCTAATAACATCAATTACTCATTGTAGATCAGGCTATTGCCAGGCCAACAACATCAATTACTCATTGTAGATCAGGCTATTGCTGGGCTAACAACATCAATCACTCATTGTAGATCAAGCTATTGTTAGGTTAACAACATCAATCACTCATTGTAGATCAGGCTATTGCCAGGCCAACAACATCAATTACTCATTGTAGATCAGACTATTGCCAGGCCAACAACATCAATCACTCATTGTAGATCAGGCTATTGCTAGGCTAACAACATCAATCACTCATTGCAGATCAGGCTATTGCTGGTCTAACAGTATTAATCACTCATTGTAGATCAGGCTATTGCTAGGCTAACAACATCAATCACTCATTGTAGATCAGGCTATTGCTAGGCTAACAGTATCAATCACTCATTGTAGATCAGGTTATTGCTAGGCTAACAACATCAATCACTCATTGTAGATCAGGCTATTGCTGGTCTAACAGTATGAATCACTCATTGTAGATCAGGCTATTGCTAGGCTAACAACATCAATCACTCATTGCAGATCAGGCTATTGCCAGGCTAACAGTATCAATCACTCATTGTAGATCAGGCTATTGCTAGGCTAACAACATCAATCACTCATTGTAGATCAGGCTATTGCTAGGTTAACAGTATCAATCACTCATTGCAGATCAGGCTATTGCCAGGCTAACAACATCAATCACTCATTGTAGATCAGGCTATTGCTAGGCTAACAACATCAATCACTCATTGTAGATCAGGCTATTGCTGGTCTAACAACATCAATCACTCATTGTAGATCAGGCTATTGCTAGCCTAACAGTATCAATCACTCATTGTAGATCAGGCTATTGCTGGTCTAACAACATCAATCACTCATTGTAGATCAGGCTATTGCCAGGCTAACAACATCAATCACTCATTGTAGATCAGGCTATTGCTAGGTTAACAGTATCAATCACTCATTGTAGATCAGGCTATTGCTAGGCTAACAACATCAATCACTCATTGTAGATCAGGCTATTGCTGGTCTAACAGTATCAATCACTCATTGTAGATCAGGCTATTGCTAGGCCAACAGTATCAATCACCCATTGTAGATCAGGCTATTGCTAGGCTAACAACATCAATCACTCATTGTAGATCAGGCTATTGCCAGGCTAACAACATCAATCACTTATTGTAGATCAGGCTATTGCTAGTCCAACAACATCAATCACTCATTGTAGATCAGGCTATTGCTAGGCCAACAACATCAATCACTCATTGTAGATCAGGCTATTGCTAGGCTAACAACATCAATCACTCATTGTAGATCAGGCTATTGCTAGGCTAACAACATCAATCACTCATTGTAGATCAGGCTATTGCCAGGCTAACGACATCAATCACTCATTGTAAATCAGGCTATTGCTAGGCTAACAACATCAATCACTCATTGTAGATCAGGCTATTGCTAGGCCAACAACATCAATCACTCATTGTAGATCAGGCTATTGCTAGGCTAACAACATCAATCACTCATTGTAGATCAGGCTATTGCTAGGTTAACAGTATCAATCACTCATTGTAGATCAGGCTATTGCTAGGCCAACAACATCAATTACCCATTGCAGATCAGGCTATTGCCAGGCTAACAACATCAATCACTCATTGTAGATCAGGTTTTTGCTAGGCTAACAACATCAATCACTCATTGTAGATCAGGCTATTGCTAGGCTAACAACATCAATCACTCATTGTAGATCAGGCTATTGCTAGGTTAACAGTATCAATCACTCATTGTAGATCAGGCTATTGCTAGGCCAACAACATCAATTACCCATTGTAGATCAGGCTATTGCCAGGCCAACAACATCAATTACTCATTGTAGATCAGGCTATTGCTGGGCTAACAACATCAATCACTCATTGTAGATCAGGCTATTGCTAGCCTAACAGTATCAATCACTCATTGTAGATCAGGCTATTGCTGGTCTAACAACATCAATCACTCATTGTAGATCAGGCTATTGCCAGGCTAACAACATCAATCACTCATTGTAGATCAGACTATTGCTAGGTTAACAGTATCAATCAATCATTGTAGATCAGGCTATTGCTAGGCTAACAACATCAATTACTCATTGTAGATCAGGCTATTGCTGGTCTAACAGTATCAATCACTCATTGTAGATCAGGCTATTGCTAGGCCAACAGTATCAATCACTCATTGTAGATCAGGCTATTGCTAGGCTAACAACATCAATCACTCATTGTAGATCAGGCTATTGCCAGGCTAACAACATCAATCACTCATTGTAGATCAGGCTATTGCTAGTCCAACAACATCAATCACTCATTGTAGATCAGGCTATTGCTAGGCTAACAACATCAATCACTCATTGTAGATCAGGCTATTGCCAGGCTAACGACATCAATCACTCATTGTAAATCAGGCTATTGCTAGGCCAACAACATCAATCACTCATTGTAGATCAGGCTATTGCTAGGCTAACAACATCAATCACTCATTGTAGATCAGGCTATTGCTAGGTTAACAGTATCAATCACTCATTGTAGATCAGGCTATTGCTAGGCCAACAACATCAATTACCCATTGCAGATCAGGCTATTGCCAGGCTAACAACATCAATCACTCATTGTAGATCAGGTTTTTGCTAGGCTAACAACATCAATCACTCATTGTAGATCAGGCTATTGCTAGGCTAACAACATCAATCACTCATTGTAGATCAGGCTATTGCTAGTCTAATAACATCAATTACTCATTGTAGATCAGGCTATTGCCAGGCCAACAACATCAATTACTCATTGTAGATCAGGCTATTGCTGGGCTAACAACATCAATCACTCATTGTAGATCAAGCTATTGTTAGGTTAACAACATCAATCACTCATTGTAGATCAGGCTATTGCCAGGCCAACAACATCAATTACTCATTGTAGATCAGGCTATTCCAGGCCAACAACATCAATCACTCATTGTAGATCAGGCTATTGCTAGGCTAACAACATCAATCACTCATTGTAGATCAGGCTATTGCTAGCCTAACAGTATCAATCACTCATTGTAGATCAGGCTATTGCTGGTCTAACAACATCAATCACTCATTGTAGATCAGGCTATTGCCAGGCTAACAACATCAATCACTCATTGTAGATCAGGCTATTGCTAGGTTAACAGTATCAATCAATCATTGTAGATCAGGCTATTGCTAGGCTAACAACATCAATTACTCATTGTAGATCAGGCTATTGCTGGTCTAACAGTATCAATCACTCATTGTAGATCAGGCTATTGCTAGGCCAACAGTATCAATCACTCATTGTAGATCAGGCTATTGCTAGGCTAACAACATCAATCACTCATTGTAGATCAGGCTATTGCCAGGCTAACAACATCAATCACTCATTGTAGATCAGGCTATTGCTAGTCCAACAACATCAATCACTCATTGTAGATCAGGCTATTGCTAGGCTAACAACATCAATCACTCATTGTAGATCAGGCTATTGCCAGGCTAACGACATCAATCACTCATTGTAAATCAGGCTATTGCTAGGCTAACAACATCAATCACTCATTGTAGATCAGGCTATTGCTAGGCCAACAACATCAATCACTCATTGTAGATCAGGCTATTGCTAGGCTAACAACATCAATCACTCATTGTAGATCAGGCTATTGCTAGGTTAACAGTATCAATCACTCATTGTAGATCAGGCTATTGCTAGGCCAACAACATCAATTACCCATTGCAGATCAGGCTATTGCCAGGCTAACAACATCAATCACTCATTGTAGATCAGGTTTTTGCTAGGCTAACAACATCAATCACTCATTGTAGATCAGGCTATTGCTAGGCTAACAACATCAATCACTCATTGTAGATCAGGCTATTGCTAGTCTAATAACATCAATTACTCATTGTAGATCAGGCTATTGCCAGGCCAACAACATCAATTACTCATTGTAGATCAGGCTATTGCTGGGCTAACAACATCAATCACTCATTGTAGATCAAGCTATTGTTAGGTTAACAACATCAATCACTCATTGTAGATCAGGCTATTGCCAGGCCAACAACATCAATTACTCATTGTAGATCAGGCTATTGCCAGGCCAACAACATCAATCACTCATTGTAGATCAGGCTATTGCTAGGCTAACAACATCAATCACTCATTGCAGATCAGGCTATTGCTGGTCTAACAGTATTAATCACTCATTGTAGATCAGGCTATTGCTAGGCTAACAACATCAATCACTCATTGTAGATCAGGCTATTGCTAGGCTAACAGTATCAATCACTCATTGTAGATCAGGTTATTGCTAGGCTAACAACATCAATCACTCATTGTAGATCAGGCTATTGCTGGTCTAACAGTATGAATCACTCATTGTAGATCAGGCTATTGCTAGGCTAACAACATCAATCACTCATTGCAGATCAGGCTATTGCCAGGCTAACAGTATCAATCACTCATTGTAGATCAGGCTATTGCTAGGCTAACAACATCAATCACTCATTGTAGATCAGGCTATTGCTAGGTTAACAGTATCAATCACTCATTGCAGATCAGGCTATTGCCAGGCTAACAACATCAATCACTCATTGTAGATCAGGCTATTGCTAGGCTAACAACATCAATCACTCATTGTAGATCAGGCTATTGCTGGTCTAACAACATCAATCACTCATTGTAGATCAGGCTATTGCTAGCCTAACAGTATCAATCACTCATTGTAGATCAGGCTATTGCTGGTCTAACAACATCAATCACTCATTGTAGATCAGGCTATTGCCAGGCTAACAACATCAATCACTCATTGTAGATCAGGCTATTGCTAGGTTAACAGTATCAATCACTCATTGTAGATCAGGCTATTGCTAGGCTAACAACATCAATCACTCATTGTAGATCAGGCTATTGCTGGTCTAACAGTATCAATCACTCATTGTAGATCAGGCTATTGCTAGGCCAACAGTATCAATCACTCATTGTAGATCAGGCTATTGCTAGGCTAACAACATCAATCACTCATTGTAGATCAGGCTATTGCCAGGCTAACAACATCAATCACTTATTGTAGATCAGGCTATTGCTAGTCCAACAACATCAATCACTCATTGTAGATCAGGCTATTGCTAGGCCAACAACATCAATCACTCATTGTAGATCAGGCTATTGCTAGGCTAACAACATCAATCACTCATTGTAGATCAGGCTATTGCTAGGCTAACAACATCAATCACTCATTGTAGATCAGGCTATTGCCAGGCTAACGACATCAATCACTCATTGTAAATCAGGCTATTGCTAGGCTAACAACATCAATCACTCATTGTAGATCAGGCTATTGCTAGGCCAACAACATCAATCACTCATTGTAGATCAGGCTATTGCTAGGCTAACAACATCAATCACTCATTGTAGATCAGGCTATTGCTAGGTTAACAGTATCAATCACTCATTGTAGATCAGGCTATTGCTAGGCCAACAACATCAATCACTCATTGTAGATCAGGCTATTGCCAGGCTAACAACATCAATCACTCATTGTAGATCAGGCTATTGCTAGGTTAACAGTATCAATCAATCATTGTAGATCAGGCTATTGCTAGGCTAACAACATCAATTACTCATTGTAGATCAGGCTATTGCTGGTCTAACAGTATCAATCACTCATTGTAGATCAGGCTATTGCTAGGCCAACAGTATCAATCACTCATTGTAGATCAGGCTATTGCTAGGCTAACAACATCAATCACTCATTGTAGATCAGGCTATTGCCAGGCTAACAACATCAATCACTCATTGTAGATCAGGCTATTGCTAGTCCAACAACATCAATCACTCATTGTAGATCAGGCTATTGCTAGGCTAACAACATCAATCACTCATTGTAGATCAGGCTATTGCCAGGCTAACGACATCAATCACTCATTGTAAATCAGGCTATTGCTAGGCTAACAACATCAATCACTCATTGTAGATCAGGCTATTGCTAGGCCAACAACATCAATCACTCATTGTAGATCAGGCTATTGCTAGGCTAACAACATCAATCACTCATTGTAGATCAGGCTATTGCTAGGTTAACAGTATCAATCACTCATTGTAGATCAGGCTATTGCTAGGCCAACAACATCAATTACCCATTGCAGATCAGGCTATTGCCAGGCTAACAACATCAATCACTCATTGTAGATCAGGTTTTTGCTAGGCTAACAACATCAATCACTCATTGTAGATCAGGCTATTGCTAGGCCAACAACATCAATCACTCATTGTAGATCAGGCTATTGCTAGTCTAATAACATCAATTACTCATTGTAGATCAGGCTATTGCCAGGCCAACAACATCAATTACTCATTGTAGATCAGGCTATTGCTGGGCTAACAACATCAATCACTCATTGTAGATCAAGCTATTGTTAGGTTAACAACATCAATCACTCATTGTAGATCAGGCTATTGCCAGGCCAACAACATCAATTACTCATTGTAGATCAGGCTATTGCCAGGCCAACAACATCAATCACTCATTGTAGATCAGGCTATTGCTAGGCTAACAACATCAATCACTCATTGTAGATCAGGCTATTGCTAGGTTAACAGTATCAATCAATCATTGTAGATCAGGCTATTGCTAGGCTAACAACATCAATTACTCATTGTAGATCAGGCTATTGCTGGTCTAACAGTATCAATCACTCATTGTAGATCAGGCTATTGCTAGGCCAACAGTATCAATCACTCATTGTAGATCAGGCTATTGCTAGGCTAACAACATCAATCACTCATTGTAGATCAAGCTATTGCCAGGCTAACAACATCAATCACTCATTGTAGATCAGGCTATTGCTAGTCCAACAACATCAATCACTCATTGTAGATCAGGCTATTGCTAGGCTAACAACATCAATCACTCATTGTAGATCAGGCTATTGCCAGGCTAACGACATCAATCACTCATTGTAAATCAGGCTATTGCTAGGCTAACAACATCAATCACTCATTGTAGATCAGGCTATTGCTAGGCCAACAACATCAATCACTCATTGTAGATCAGGCTATTGCTAGGCTAACAACATCAATCACTCATTGTAGATCAGGCTATTGCTAGGTTAACAGTATCAATCACTCATTGTAGATCAGGCTATTGCTAGGCCAACAACATCAATTACCCATTGCAGATCAGGCTATTGCCAGGCTAACAACATCACTCACTCATTGTAGATCAGGTTTTTGCTAGGCTAACAACATCAATCACTCATTGTAGATCAGGCTATTGCTAGGCTAACAACATCAATCACTCATTGTAGATCAGGCTATTGCTAGTCTAATAACATCAATTACTCATTGTAGATCAGGCTATTGCCAGGCCAACAACATCAATTACTCATTGTAGATCAGGTTATTGCTGGGCTAACAACATCAATCACTCATTGTAGATCAAGCTATTGTTAGGTTAACAACATCAATCACTCATTGTAGATCAGGCTATTGCCAGGCCAACAACATCAATTACTCATTGTAGATCAGGCTATTGCCAGGCCAACAACATCAATCACTCATTGTAGATCAGGCTATTGCTGGTCTAACAGTATTAATCACTCATTGTAGATCAGGCTATTGCTAGGCTAACAACATCAATCACTCATTGTAGATCAGGCTATTGCTAGGCTAACAGTATCAATCACTCATTGTAGATCAGGTTATTGCTAGGCTAACAACATCAATCACTCATTGTAGATCAGGCTATTGCTAGGCCAACAACATCAATCACTCATTGTAGATCAGGCTATTGCTAGGCTAACAACATCAATCACTCATTGTAGATCAGGCTATTGCTAGGTTAACAGTATCAATCACTCATTGTAGATCAGGCTATTGCTAGGCCAACAACATCAATCACTCATTGTAGATCAGGCTATTGCCAGGCTAACAACATCAATCACTCATTGTAGATCAGGCTATTGCTAGGTTAACAGTATCAATCAATCATTGTAGATCAGGCTATTGCTAGGCTAACAACATCAATTACTCATTGTAGATCAGGCTATTGCTGGTCTAACAGTATCAATCACTCATTGTAGATCAGGCTATTGCTAGGCCAACAGTATCAATCACTCATTGTAGATCAGGCTATTGCTAGGCTAACAACATCAATCACTCATTGTAGATCAGGCTATTGCCAGGCTAACAACATCAATCACTCATTGTAGATCAGGCTATTGCTAGTCCAACAACATCAATCACTCATTGTAGATCAGGCTATTGCTAGGCTAACAACATCAATCACTCATTGTAGATCAGGCTATTGCCAGGCTAACGACATCAATCACTCATTGTAAATCAGGCTATTGCTAGGCTAACAACATCAATCACTCATTGTAGATCAGGCTATTGCTAGGCCAACAACATCAATCACTCATTGTAGATCAGGCTATTGCTAGGCTAACAACATCAATCACTCATTGTAGATCAGGCTATTGCTAGGTTAACAGTATCAATCACTCATTGTAGATCAGGCTATTGCTAGGCCAACAACATCAATTACCCATTGCAGATCAGGCTATTGCCAGGCTAACAACATCAATCACTCATTGTAGATCAGGTTTTTGCTAGGCTAACAACATCAATCACTCATTGTAGATCAGGCTATTGCTAGGCCAACAACATCAATCACTCATTGTAGATCAGGCTATTGCTAGTCTAATAACATCAATTACTCATTGTAGATCAGGCTATTGCCAGGCCAACAACATCAATTACTCATTGTAGATCAGGCTATTGCTGGGCTAACAACATCAATCACTCATTGTAGATCAAGCTATTGTTAGGTTAACAACATCAATCACTCATTGTAGATCAGGCTATTGCCAGGCCAACAACATCAATTACTCATTGTAGATCAGGCTATTGCCAGGCCAACAACATCAATCACTCATTGTAGATCAGGCTATTGCTAGGCTAACAACATCAATCACTCATTGTAGATCAGGCTATTGCTAGGTTAACAGTATCAATCAATCATTGTAGATCAGGCTATTGCTAGGCTAACAACATCAATTACTCATTGTAGATCAGGCTATTGCTGGTCTAACAGTATCAATCACTCATTGTAGATCAGGCTATTGCTAGGCCAACAGTATCAATCACTCATTGTAGATCAGGCTATTGCTAGGCTAACAACATCAATCACTCATTGTAGATCAAGCTATTGCCAGGCTAACAACATCAATCACTCATTGTAGATCAGGCTATTGCTAGTCCAACAACATCAATCACTCATTGTAGATCAGGCTATTGCTAGGCTAACAACATCAATCACTCATTGTAGATCAGGCTATTGCTAGGCTAACAACATCAATCACTCATTGTAGATCAGGCTATTGCTAGGTTAACAGTATCAATCACTCATTGTAGATCAGGCTATTGCTAGGCCAACAACATCAATTACCCATTGCAGATCAGGCTATTGCCAGGCTAACAACATCACTCACTCATTGTAGATCAGGTTTTTGCTAGGCTAACAACATCAATCACTCATTGTAGATCAGGCTATTGCTAGGCTAACAACATCAATCACTCATTGTAGATCAGGCTATTGCTAGTCTAATAACATCAATTACTCATTGTAGATCAGGCTATTGCCAGGCCAACAACATCAATTACTCATTGTAGATCAGGTTATTGCTGGGCTAACAACATCAATCACTCATTGTAGATCAAGCTATTGTTAGGTTAACAACATCAATCACTCATTGTAGATCAGGCTATTGCCAGGCCAACAACATCAATTACTCATTGTAGATCAGGCTATTGCCAGGCCAACAACATCAATCACTCATTGTAGATCAGGCTATTGCTGGTCTAACAGTATTAATCACTCATTGTAGATCAGGCTATTGCTAGGCTAACAACATCAATCACTCATTGTAGATCAGGCTATTGCTAGGCTAACAGTATCAATCACTCATTGTAGATCAGGTTATTGCTAGGCTAACAACATCAATCACTCATTGTAGATCAGGCTATTGCTGGTCTAACAGTATGAATCACTCATTGTAGATCAGGCTATTGCTAGGCTAACAACATCAATCACTCATTGCAGATCAGGCTATTGCCAGGCTAACAGTATCAATCACTCATTGTAGATCAGGCTATTGCTAGGCTAACAACATCAATCACTCATTGTAGATCAGGCTATTGCTAGGTTAACAGTATCAATCACTCATTGCAGATCAGGCTATTGCCAGGCTAACAACATCAATCACTCATTGTAGATCAGGCTATTGCTAGGCTAACAACATCAATCACTCATTGTAGATCAGGCTATTGCTGGTCTAACAACATCAATCACTCATTGTAGATCAGGCTATTGCTAGCCTAACAGTATCAATCACTCATTGTAGATCAGGCTATTGCTGGTCTAACAACATCAATCACTCATTGTAGATCAGGCTATTGCCAGGCTAACAACATCAATCACTCATTGTAGATCAGGCTATTGCTAGGTTAACAGTATCAATCACTCATTGTAGATCAGGCTATTGCTAGGCTAACAACATCAATCACTCATTGTAGATCAGGCTATTGCTGGTCTAACAGTATCAATCACTCATTGTAGATCAGGCTATTGCTAGGCCAACAGTATCAATCACTCATTGTAGATCAGGCTATTGCTAGGCTAACAACATCAATCACTCATTGTAGATCAGGCTATTGCCAGCCTAACAACATCAATCACTTATTGTAGATCAGGCTATTGCTAGTCCAACAACATCAATCACTCATTGTAGATCAGGCTATTGCTAGGCTAACAACATCAATCACTCATTGTAGATCAGGCTATTGCCAGGCTAACGACATCAATCACTCATTGTAAATCAGGCTATTGCTAGGCTAACAACATCAATCACTCATTGTAGATCAGGCTATTGCTAGGCCAACAACATCAATCACTCATTGTAGATCAGGCTATTGCTAGGCTAACAACATCAATCACTCATTGTAGATCAGGCTATTGCTAGGTTAACAGTATCAATCACTCATTGTAGATCAGGCTATTGCTAGGCCAACAACATCAATTACCCATTGCAGATCAGGCTATTGCCAGGCTAACAACATCAATCACTCATTGTAGATCAGGTTTTTGCTAGGCTAACAACATCAATCACTCATTGTAGATCAGGCTATTGCTAGGCTAACAACATCAATCACTCATTGTAGATCAGGCTATTGCTAGTCTAATAACATCAATTACTCATTGTAGATCAGGCTATTGCCAGGCCAACAACATCAATTACTCATTGTAGATCAGGCTATTGCTGGGCTAACAACATCAATCACTCATTGTAGATCAGGCTATTGCTAGCCTAACAGTATCAATCACTCATTGTAGATCAGGCTATTGCTGGTCTAACAACATCAATCACTCATTGTAGATCAGGCTATTGCCAGGCTAACAACATCAATCACTCATTGTAGATCAGGCTATTGCTAGGTTAAGAGTATCAATCAATCATTGTAGATCAGGCTATTGCTAGGCTAACAACATCAATTACTCATTGTAGATCAGGCTATTGCTGGTCTAACAGTATCAATCACTCATTGTAGATCAGGCTATTGCTAGGCCAACAGTATCAATCACTCATTGTAGATCAGGCTATTGCTAGGCTAACAACATCAATCACTCATTGTAGATCAGGCTATTGCCAGGCTAACAACATCAATCACTCATTGTAGATCAGGCTATTGCTAGTCCAACAACATCAATCACTCATTGTAGATCAGGCTATTGCTAGGCCAACAACATCAATCACTCATTGTAGATCAGGCTATTGCTAGGCTAACAACATCAATCACTCATTGTAGATCAGGCTATTGCTAGGCTAACAACATCAATCACTCATTGTAGATCAGGCTATTGCCAGGCTAACGACATCAATCACTCATTGTAAATCAGGCTATTGCTAGGCTAACAACATCAATCACTCATTGTAGATCAGGCTATTGCTAGGCCAACAACATCAATCACTCATTGTAGATCAGGCTATTGCTAGGCTAACAACATCAATCACTCATTGTAGATCAGGCTATTGCTAGGTTAACAGTATCAATCACTCATTGTAGATCAGGCTATTGCTAGGCCAACAACATCAATTACCCATTGCAGATCAGGCTATTGCCAGGCTAACAACATCAATCACTCATTGTAGATCAGGTTTTTGCTAGGCTAACAACATCAATCACTCATTGTAGATCAGGCTATTGCTAGGCTAACAACATCAATCACTCATTGTAGATCAGGCTATTGCTAGTCTAATAACATCAATTACTCATTGTAGATCAGGCTATTGCCAGGCCAACAACATCAATTACTCATTGTAGATCAGGCTATTGCTGAGCTAACAACATCAATCACTCATTGTAGATCAAGCTATTGTTAGGTTAACAACATCAATCACTCATTGTAGATCAGGCTATTGCCAGGCCAACAACATCAATTACTCATTGTAGATCAGGCTATTGCCAGGCCAACAACATCAATCACTCATTGTAGATCAGGCTATTGCTAGGCTAACAACATCAATCACTCATTGCAGATCAGGCTATTGCTGGTCTAACAGTATTAATCACTCATTGTAGATCAGGCTATTGCTAGGCTAACAACATCAATCACTCATTGTAGATCAGGCTATTGCTAGGCTAACAGTATCAATCACTCATTGTAGATCAGGTTATTGCTAGGCTAACAACATCAATCACTCATTGTAGATCAGGCTATTGCTGGTCTAACAGTATGAATCACTCATTGTAGATCAGGCTATTGCTAGGCTAACAACATCAATCACTCATTGCAGATCAGGCTATTGCCAGGCTAACAGTATCAATCACTCATTGTAGATCAGGCTATTGCTAGGCTAACAACATCAATCACTCATTGTAGATCAGGCTATTGCTAGGTTAACAGTATCAATCACTCATTGCAGATCAGGCTATTGCCAGGCTAACAACATCAATCACTCATTGTAGATCAGGCTATTGCTAGGCTAACAACATCAATCACTCATTGTAGATCAGGCTATTGCTGGTCTAACAACATCAATCACTCATTGTAGATCAGGCTATTGCTAGCCTAACAGTATCAATCACTCATTGTAGATCAGGCTATTGCTGGTCTAACAACATCAATCACTCATTGTAGATCAGGCTATTGCCAGGCTAACAACATCAATCACTCATTGTAGATCAGGCTATTGCTAGGTTAACAGTATCAATCACTCTTTGTAGATCAGGCTATTGCTAGGCTAACAACATCAATCACTCATTGTAGATCAGGCTATTGCTGGTCTAACAGTATCAATCACTCATTGTAGATCAGGCTATTGCTAGGCCAACAGTATCAATCACTCATTGTAGATCAGGCTATTGCTAGGCTAACAACATCAATCACTCATTGTAGATCAGGCTATTGCCAGGCTAACAACATCAATCACTTATTGTAGATCAGGCTATTGCTAGTCCAACAACATCAATCACTCATTGTAGATCAGGCTATTGCTAGGCCAACAACATCAATCACTCATTGTAGATCAGGCTATTGCTAGGCTAACAACATCAATCACTCATTGTAGATCAGGCTATTGCTAGGCTAACAACATCAATCACTCATTGTAAATCAGGCTATTGCCAGGCTAACGACATCAATCACTCATTGTAAATCAGGCTATTGCTAGGCTAACAACATCAATCACTCATTGTAGATCAGGCTATTGCTAGGCCAACAACATCAATCACTCATTGTAGATCAGGCTATTGCTAGGCTAACAACATCAATCACTCATTGTAGATCAGGCTATTGCTAGGTTAACAGTATCAATCACTCATTGTAGATCAGGCTATTGCTAGGCCAACAACATCAATTACCCATTGCAGATCAGGCTATTGCCAGGCTAACAACATCAATCACTCATTGTAGATCAGGTTTTTGCTAGGCTAACAACATCAATCACTCATTGTAGATCAGGCTATTGCTAGGCTAACAACATCAATCACTCATTGTAGATCAGGCTATTGCTAGTCTAATAACATCAATTACTCATTGTAGATCAGGCTATTGCCAGGCCAACAACATCAATTACTCATTGTAGATCAGGCTATTGCTGGGCTAACAACATCAATCACTCATTGTAGATCAGGCTATTGTTAGGTTAACAACATCAATCACTCATTGTAGATCAGGCTATTGCCAGGCCAACAACATCAATTACTCATTGTAGATCAGGCTATTGCCAGGCCAACAACATCAATCACTCATTGTAGATCAGGCTATTGCTAGGCTAACAACATCAATCACTCATTGCAGATCAGGCTATTGCTGGTCTAACAGTATCAATCACTCATTGTAGATCAGGCTATTGCTAGGCTAACAACATCAATCATTCATTGTAGATCAGGCTATTGCTAGGCTAACAGTATCAATCACTCATTGTAGATCAGGTTATTGCTAGGCTAACAACATCAATCACTCATTGCAGATCAGGCTATTGCTGGTCTAACAGTATTAATCACTCATTATAGATCAGGCTATTGCTAGGCTAACAACATCAATCACTCATTGTAGATCAGGCTATTGCTAGGCTAACAGTATCAATCACTCATTGTAGATCAGGTTATTGCTAGGCTAACAACATCAATCACTCATTGTAGATCAGGCTATTGCTGGTCTAACAGTATGAATCACTCATTGTAGATCAGGCTATTGCTAGGCTAACAACATCAATCACTCATTGCAGATCAGGCTATTGCCAGGCTAACAGTATCAATCACTCATTGTAGATCAGGCTATTGCTAGGCTAACAACATCAATCACTCATTGTAGATCAGGCTATTGCTAGGTTAACAGTATCAATCACTCATTGCAGATCAGGCTATTGCCAGGCTAACAACATCAATCACTCATTGTAGATCAGGCTATTGCTAGGCTAACAACATCAATCACTCATTGTAGATCAGGCTATTGCTGGTCTAACAACATCAATCACTCATTGTAGATCAGGCTATTGCTAGGTTAACAGTATCAATCACTCATTGTAGATCAGGCTATTGCTAGGCTAACAACATCAATCACTCATTGTAGATCAGGCTATTGCTGGTCTAACAGTATCAATCACTCATTGTAGATCAGGCTATTGCTAGGCCAACAGTATCAATCACTCATTGTAGATCAGGCTATTGCTAGGCTAACAACATCAATCACTCATTGTAGATCAGGCTATTGCCAGGCTAACAACATCAATCACTTATTGTAGATCAGGCTATTGCTAGTCCAACAACATCAATCACTCATTGTAGATCAGGCTATTGCTAGGCCAACAACATCAATCACTCATTGTAGATCAGGCTATTGCTAGGCTAACAACATCAATCACTCATTGTAGATCAGGCTATTGCTAGGCTAACAACATCAATCACTCATTGTAGATCAGGCTATTGCCAGGCTAACGACATCAATCACTCATTGTAAATCAGGCTATTGCTAGGCTAACAACATCAATCACTCATTGTAGATCAGGCTATTGCTAGGCCAACAACATCAATCACTCATTGTAGATCAGGCTATTGCTAGGCTAACAACATCAATCACTCATTGTAGATCAGGCTATTGCTAGGTTAACAGTATCAATCACTCATTGTAGATCAGGCTATTGCTAGGCCAACAACATCAATTACCCATTGCAGATCAGGCTATTGCCAGGCTAACAACATCAATCACTCATTGTAGATCAGGTTTTTGCTAGGCTAACAACATCAATCACTCATTGTAGATCAGGCTATTGCTAGGCTAACAACATCAATCACTCATTGTAGATCAGGCTATTGCTAGTCTAATAACATCAATTACTCATTGTAGATCAGGCTATTGCCAGGCCAACAACATCAATTACTCATTGTAGATCAGGCTATTGCTGGGCTAACAACATCAATCACTCATTGTAGATCAGGCTATTGCTAGCCTAACAGTATCAATCACTCATTGTAGACCAGGCTATTGCTGGTCTAACAACATCAATCACTCATTGTAGATCAGGCTATTGCCAGGCTAACAACATCAATCACTCATTGTAGATCAGGCTATTGCTAGGTTAACAGTATCAATCAATCATTGTAGATCAGGCTATTGCTAGGCTAACAACATCAATTACTCATTGTAGATCAGGCTATTGCTAGTCTAATAACATCAATTACTCATTGTAGATCAGGCTATTGCCAGGCCAACAACATCAATTACTCATTGTAGATCAGGTTATTGCTGGGCTAACAACATCAATCACTCATTGTAGATCAAGCTATTGTTAGGTTAACAACATCAATCACTCATTGTAGATCAGGCTATTGCCAGGCCAACAACATCAATTACTCATTGTAGATCAGGCTATTGCCAGGCCAACAACATCAATCACTCATTGTAGATCAGGCTATTGCTGGTCTAACAGTATTAATCACTCATTGTAGATCAGGCTATTGCTAGGCTAACAACATCAATCACTCATTGTAGATCAGGCTATTGCTAGGCTAACAGTATCAATCACTCATTGTAGATCAGGTTATTGCTAGGCTAACAACATCAATCACTCATTGTAGATCAGGCTATTGCTGGTCTAACAGTATGAATCACTCATTGTAGATCAGGCTATTGCTAGGCTAACAACATCAATCACTCATTGCAGATCAGGCTATTGCCAGGCTAACAGTATCAATCACTCATTGTAGATCAGGCTATTGCTAGGCTAACAACATCAATCACTCATTGTAGATCAGGCTATTGCTAGGTTAACAGTATCAATCACTCATTGCAGATCAGGCTATTGCCAGGCTAACAACATCAATCACTCATTGTAGATCAGGCTATTGCTAGGCTAACAACATCAATCACTCATTGTAGATCAGGCTATTGCTGGTCTAACAACATCAATCACTCATTGTAGATCAGGCTATTGCTAGCCTAACAGTATCAATCACTCATTGTAGATCAGGCTATTGCTGGTCTAACAACATCAATCACTCATTGTAGATCAGGCTATTGCCAGGCTAACAACATCAATCACTCATTGTAGATCAGGCTATTGCTAGGTTAACAGTATCAATCACTCATTGTAGATCAGGCTATTGCTAGGCTAACAACATCAATCACTCATTGTAGATCAGGCTATTGCTGGTCTAACAGTATCAATCACTCATTGTAGATCAGGCTATTGCTAGGCCAACAGTATCAATCACTCATTGTAGATCAGGCTATTGCTAGGCTAACAACATCAATCACTCATTGTAGATCAGGCTATTGCCAGCCTAACAACATCAATCACTTATTGTAGATCAGGCTATTGCTAGTCCAACAACATCAATCACTCATTGTAGATCAGGCTATTGCTAGGCTAACAACATCAATCACTCATTGTAGATCAGGCTATTGCCAGGCTAACGACATCAATCACTCATTGTAAATCAGGCTATTGCTAGGCTAACAACATCAATCACTCATTGTAGATCAGGCTATTGCTAGGCCAACAACATCAATCACTCATTGTAGATCAGGCTATTGCTAGGCTAACAACATCAATCACTCATTGTAGATCAGGCTATTGCTAGGTTAACAGTATCAATCACTCATTGTAGATCAGGCTATTGCTAGGCCAACAACATCAATTACCCATTGCAGATCAGGCTATTGCCAGGCTAACAACATCAATCACTCATTGTAGATCAGGTTTTTGCTAGGCTAACAACATCAATCACTCATTGTAGATCAGGCTATTGCTAGGCTAACAACATCAATCACTCATTGTAGATCAGGCTATTGCTAGTCTAATAACATCAATTACTCATTGTAGATCAGGCTATTGCCAGGCCAACAACATCAATTACTCATTGTAGATCAGGCTATTGCTGGGCTAACAACATCAATCACTCATTGTAGATCAGGCTATTGCTAGCCTAACAGTATCAATCACTCATTGTAGATCAGGCTATTGCTGGTCTAACAACATCAATCACTCATTGTAGATCAGGCTATTGCCAGGCTAACAACATCAATCACTCATTGTAGATCAGGCTATTGCTAGGTTAAGAGTATCAATCAATCATTGTAGATCAGGCTATTGCTAGGCTAACAACATCAATTACTCATTGTAGATCAGGCTATTGCTGGTCTAACAGTATCAATCACTCATTGTAGATCAGGCTATTGCTAGGCCAACAGTATCAATCACTCATTGTAGATCAGGCTATTGCTAGGCTAACAACATCAATCACTCATTGTAGATCAGGCTATTGCCAGGCTAACAACATCAATCACTCATTGTAGATCAGGCTATTGCTAGTCCAACAACATCAATCACTCATTGTAGATCAGGCTATTGCTAGGCCAACAACATCAATCACTCATTGTAGATCAGGCTATTGCTAGGCTAACAACATCAATCACTCATTGTAGATCAGGCTATTGCTAGGCTAACAACATCAATCACTCATTGTAGATCAGGCTATTGCCAGGCTAACGACATCAATCACTCATTGTAAATCAGGCTATTGCTAGGCTAACAACATCAATCACTCATTGTAGATCAGGCTATTGCTAGGCCAACAACATCAATCACTCATTGTAGATCAGGCTACTGCTAGGCTAACAACATCAATCACTCATTGTAGATCAGGCTATTGCTAGGTTAACAGTATCAATCACTCATTGTAGATCAGGCTATTGCTAGGCCAACAACATCAATTACCCATTGCAGATCAGGCTATTGCCAGGCTAACAACATCAATCACTCATTGTAGATCAGGTTTTTGCTAGGCTAACAACATCAATCACTCATTGTAGATCAGGCTATTGCTAGGCTAACAACATCAATCACTCATTGTAGATCAGGCTATTGCTAGTCTAATAACATCAATTACTCATTGTAGATCAGGCTATTGCCAGGCCAACAACATCAATTACTCATTGTAGATCAGGCTATTGCTGAGCTAACAACATCAATCACTCATTGTAGATCAAGCTATTGTTAGGTTAACAACATCAATCACTCATTGTAGATCAGGCTATTGCCAGGCCAACAACATCAATTACTCATTGTAGATCAGGCTATTGCCAGGCCAACAACATCAATCACTCATTGTAGATCAGGCTATTGCTAGGCTAACAACATCAATCACTCATTGCAGATCAGGCTATTGCTGGTCTAACAGTATTAATCACTCATTGTAGATCAGGCTATTGCTAGGCTAACAACATCAATTACTCATTGTAGATCAGGCTATTGCTAGGCTAACAGTATCAATCACTCATTGTAGATCAGGTTATTGCTAGGCTAACAACATCAATCACTCATTGTAGATCAGGCTATTGCTGGTCTAACAGTATGAATCACTCATTGTAGATCAGGCTATTGCTAGGTTAACAGTATCAATCACTCATTGTAGATCAGGCTATTGCTAGGCTAACAACATCAATCACTCATTGTAGATCAGGCTATTGCTGGTCTAACAGTATCAATCACTCATTGTAGATCAGGCTATTGCTAGGCCAACAGTATCAATCACTCATTGTAGATCAGGCTATTGCTAGGCTAACAACATCAATCACTCATTGTAGATCAGGCTATTGCTAGGTTAACAGTATCAATCACTCATTGCAGATCAGGCTATTGCCAGGCTAACAACATCAATCACTCATTGTAGATCAGGCTATTGCTAGGCTAACAACATCAATCACTCATTGTAGATCAGGCTATTGCTGGTCTAACAACATCAATCACTCATTGTAGATCAGGCTATTGCTAGCCTAACAGTATCAATCACTCATTGTAGATCAGGCTATTGCTGGTCTAACAACATCAATCATTCATTGTAGATCAGGCTATTGCCAGGCTAACAACATCAATCACTCATTGTAGATCAGGCTATTGCTAGGTTAACAGTATCAATCACTCATTGTAGATCAGGCTATTGCTAGGCTAACAACATCAATCACTCATTGTAGATCAGGCTATTGCTGGTCTAACAGTATCAATCACTCATTGTAGATCAGGCTATTGCTAGGCCAACAGTATCAATCACTCATTGTAGATCAGGCTATTGCTAGGCTAACAACATCAATCACTCATTGTAGATCAGGCTATTGCCAGGCTAACAACATCAATCACTTATTGTAGATCAGGCTATTGCTAGTCCAACAACATCAATCACTCATTGTAGATCAGGCTATTGCTAGGCCAACAACATCAATCACTCATTGTAGATCAGGCTATTGCTAGGCTAACAACATCAATCACTCATTGTAGATCAGGCTATTGCTAGGCTAACAACATCAATCACTCATTGTAGATCAGGCTATTGCCAGGCTAACGACATCAATCACTCATTGTAAATCAGGCTATTGCTAGGCTAACAACATCAATCACTCATTGTAGATCAGGCTATTGCTAGGCCAACAACATCAATCACTCATTGTAGATCAGGCTATTGCTAGGCTAACAACATCAATCACTCATTGTAGATCAGGCTATTGCTAGGTTAACAGCATCAATCACTCATTGTAGATCAGGCTATTGCTAGGCCAACAACATCAATTACCCATTGCAGATCAGGCTATTGCCAGGCTAACAACATCAATCACTCATTGTAGATCAGGCTATTGCTAGGTTAACAGTATCAATCACTCATTGTAGATCAGGCTATTGCTAGGCCAACAACAT
Organism: Bathymodiolus brooksi; assembly: GCA_963680875.1. Taxonomy (NCBI): domain Eukaryota; kingdom Metazoa; phylum Mollusca; class Bivalvia; order Mytilida; family Modiolidae; genus Bathymodiolus; species Bathymodiolus brooksi. Next base: position 103,423,890 of record OY804580.1, read on the forward strand.
CAATTACCCATTGCAGATCAGGCTATTGCCAGGCTAACAACATCAATCACTCATTGTAGATCAGGTTTTTGCTAGGCTAACAACATCAATCACTCATTGTAGATCAGGCTATTGCTAGGCTAACAACATCAATCACTCATTGTAGATCAGGCTATTGCTAGTCTAATAACATCAATTACTCATTGTAGATCAGGCTATTGCCAGGCCAACAACATCAATTACTCATTGTAGATCAGGCTATTGCTGGGCTAACAACATCAATCACTCATTGTAGATCAGGCTATTGCTAGCCTAACAGTATCAATCACTCATTGTAGATCAGGCTATTGCTGGTCTAACAACATCAATCACTCATTGTAGATCAGGCTATTGCCAGGCTAACAACATCAATCACTCATTGTAGATCAGGCTATTGCTAGGTTAACAGTATCAATCAATCATTGTAGATCAGGCAATTGCTAGGCTAACAACATCAATTACTCATTGTAGATCAGGCTATTGCTGGTCTAACAGTATCAATCACTCATTGTAGATCAGGCTATTGCTAGGCCAACAGTATCAATCACTCATTGTAGATCAGGCTATTGCTAGGCTAACAACATCAATCACTCATTGTAGATCAGGCTATTGCCAGGCTAACAACATCAATCACTCATTGTAGATCAGGCTATTGCTAGTCCAACAACATCAATCACTCATTGTAGATCAGGCTATTGCTAGGCCAACAACATCAATCACTCATTGTAGATCAGGCTATTGCTAGGCTAACAACATCAATCACTCATTGTAGATCAGGCTATTGCTAGGCTAACAACATCAATCACTCATTGTAGATCAGGCTATTGCCAGGCTAACGACATCAATCACTCATTGTAAATCAGGCTATTGCTAGGCTAACAACATCAATCACTCATTGTAGATCAGGCTATTGCTAGGCCAACAACATCAATCACTCATTGTAGATCAGGCTATTGCTAGGCTAACAACATCAATCACTCATTGTAGATCAGGCTATTGCTAGGTTAACAGTATCAATCACTCATTGTAGATCAGGCTATTGCTAGGCCAACAACATCAATTACCCATTGCAGATCAGGCTATTGCCAGGCTAACAACATCAATCACTCATTGTAGATCAGGTTTTTGCTAGGCTAACAACATCAATCACTCATTGTAGATCAGGCTATTGCTAGGCTAACAACATCAATCACTCATTGTAGATCAGGCTATTGCTAGTCTAATAACATCAATTACTCATTGTAGATCAGGCTATTGCCAGGCCAACAACATCAATCACTCATTGTAGATCAGGCTATTGCTAGGCTAACAACATCAATCACTCATTGCAGATCAGGCTATTGCTGGTCTAACAGTATTAATCACTCATTGTAGATCAGGCTATTGCTAGGCTAACAACATCAATCACTCATTGTAGATCAGGCTATTGCTAGGCTAACAGTATCAATCACTCATTGTAGATCAGGTTATTGCTAGGCTAACAACATCAATCACTCATTGTAGATCAGGCTATTGCTGGTCTAACAGTATGAATCACTCATTGTAGATCAGGCTATTGCTAGGCTAACAACATCAATCACTCATTGCAGATCAGGCTATTGCCAGGCTAACAGTATCAATCACTCATTGTAGATCAGGCTATTGCTAGGCTAACAACATCAATCACTCATTGTAGATCAGGCTATTGCTAGGTTAACAGTATCAATCACTCATTGCAGATCAGGCTATTGCCAGGCTAACAACATCAATCACTCATTGTAGATCAGGCTATTGCTAGGCTAACAACATCAATCACTCATTGTAGATCAGGCTATTGCTGGTCTAACAACATCAATCACTCATTGTAGATCAGGCTATTGCTAGCCTAACAGTATCAATCACTCATTGTAGATCAGGCTATTGCTGGTCTAACAACATCAATCACTCATTGTAGATCAGGCTATTGCCAGGCTAACAACATCAATCACTCATTGTAGATCAGGCTATCGCTAGGTTAACAGTATCAATCACTCATTGTAGATCAGGCTATTGCTAGGCTAACAACATCAATCACTCATTGTAGATCAGGCTATTGCTGGTCTAACAGTATCAATCACTCATTGTAGATCAGGCTATTGCTAGGCCAACTGTATCAATCACTCATTGTAGATCAGGCTATTGCTAGGCTAACAACATCAATCACTCATTGTAGATCAGGCTATTGCCAGGCTAACAACATCAATCACTCATTGTAGATCAGGCTATTGCTAGTCCAACAACATCAATCACTCATTGTAGATCAGGCTATTGCTAGGCCAACAACATCAATCACTCATTGTAGATCAGGCTATTGCTAGGCTAACAACATCAATCACTCATTGTAGATCAGGCTATTGCTAGGCTAACAACATCAATCACTCATTGTAGATCAGGCTATTGCCAGGCTAACGACATCAATCACTCATTGTAAATCAGGCTATTGCTAGGCTAACAACATCAATCACTCATTGTAGATCAGGCTATTGCTAGGCCAACAACATCAATCACTCATTGTAGATCAGGCTATTGCTAGGCTAACAACATCAATCACTCATTGTAGATCAGGCTATTGCTAGGTTAACAGTATCAATCACTCATTGTAGATCAGGCTATTGCTAGGCCAACAACATCAATTACCCATTGCAGATCAGGCTATTGCCAGGCTAACAACATCAATCACTCATTGTAGATCAGGTTTTTGCTAGGCTAACAACATCAATCACTCATTGTAGATCAGGCTATTGCTAGGCTAACAACATCAATCACTCATTGTAGATCAGGCTATTGCTAGTCTAATAACATCAATTACTCATTGTAGATCAGGCTATTGCCAGGCCAACAACATCAATTACTCATTGTAGATCAGGCTATTGCTGGGCTAACAACATCAATCACTCATTGTAGATCAGGCTATTGTTAGGTTAACAACATCAATCACTCATTGTAGATCAGGCTATTGCCAGGCCAACAACATCAATTACTCATTGTAGATCAGGCTATTGCCAGGCCAACAACATCAATCACTCATTGTAGATCAGGCTATTGCTAGGCTAACAACATCAATCACTCATTGCAGATCAGGCTATTGCTGGTCTAACAGTATCAATCACTCATTGTAGATCAGGCTATTGCTAGGCTAACAACATCAATCATTCATTGTAGATCAGGCTATTGCTAGGCTAACAGTATCAATCACTCATTGTAGATCAGGTTATTGCTAGGCTAACAACATCAATCACTCATTTTAGATCAGGCTATTGCTGGTCTAACAGTATGAATCACTCATTGTAGATCAGGCTATTGCTAGGCTAACAGCATCAATCACTCATTGCAGATCAGGCTATTGCCAGGCTAACAGTATCAATCACTCATTGTAGATCAGGCTATTGCTAGGCTAACAACATCAATCACTCATTGTAGATCAGGCTATTGCTAGGTTAACAGTATCAATCACTCATTGCAGATCAGGCTATTGCCAGGCTAACAACATCAATCACTCATTGTAGATCAGGCTATTGCTAGGCTAACAACATCAATCACTCATTGTAGATCAGGCTATTGCTGGTCTAACAGTATCAATCACTCATTGTAGATCAGGCTATTGCTAGGCTAACAACATCAATCACTCATTGTAGATCAGGCTATTGCTAGGCTAACAACATCAATCACTCATTGTAGATCAGGCTATTGCTAGGCTAACAACATCAATCACTCATTGTAGATCAGGCTATTGCTAGGCTAACAACATCAATCACTCATTGTAGATCAGGCTATTGCTAGGCTAACAACATCAATCACTCATTGTAGATCAGGCTATTGCCAGGCTAACAACATCAATCACTCATTGTAGATCAGGCTATTGCTAGGCCAACAACATCAATCACTCATTGTAGATCAGGCTATTTCTAGGCTAACAGTATCAATCACTCATTGTAGATCAGGCTATTGCTAGGTTAACAACATCAATCACTCATTGTAGATCAGGCTATTGCTAGGCTAACAACATCAATTACTCATTGTAGATCAGGCTATTGCCAGGCTAACAGTATCAATCACTCATTGTAGATCAGGCTATTGCTAGGTTAACAACATCAATCACTCATTGTAGATCAGGCTATTGCCAGGCCAACAACATCAATCACTCATTGTAGATCAGGCTATTGCCAGGCTAACAGTATCAATCACTCATTGTAGATCAGGCTATTGCTGGTCTAACAACATCAATCACTCATTGTAGATCAGGCTATTGCTAGGCTAACAACATCAATCACTCATTGTAGATCAGGCTATTGCTAGGCTAACAACATCAATCACTCATTGTAGATCAGGCTATTGCTAGGTTAACAGTATCAATCACTCATTGTAGATCAGGCTATTGCCAGGCCAACAACATCAATCACTCATTGTAGATCAGGCTATTGCTAGGCTAACAACATCAATCACTCATTGTAGATCAGGCTATTGCTAGGTTAACAGTATCAATCACTCATTGTAGATCAGGCTAACAGTATCAATCACTCATTGTAGATCAGGCTATTGCTAGGCCAACAACATCAATCACTCATTGTAGATCAGGCTATTGCCAGGCTAACAACATCAATCACTCATTGTAGATCAGGCTATTGCCAGGCTAACAACATCAATCACTCATTGTAGATCAGGCTATTGCTAGGCTAACAACATCAATCACTCATTGTAGATCAGGCTATTGCTGGTCTAACAGTATCAATCACTCATTGTAGATCAGGCTATTTCTAGGCCAACAACATCAATTACTCATTGCAGATCAGGCTATTGCCAGGCTAACAGTATCAATCACTCATTGTAGATCAGGCTATTGCTAGGCTAACAACATCAATCACTCATTGTAGATCAGGCTATTTCTAGGCTAACAACATCAATCACTCATTGTAGATCAGGCTATTGCTAGGCTAACAGTATCAATCACTCATTGTAGATCAGGTTATTGCTAGGCTAACAACATCAATCACTCAATGTAGATCAGGCTATTGCTGGTCTAACAGTATGAATCACTCATTGTAGATCAGGCTATTGCTAGGCTAACAACATCAATCACTCATTGCAGATCAGGCTATTGCCAGGCTAACAGTATCAATCACTCATTGTAGATCAGGCTATTGCTAGGCTAACAACATCAATCACTCATTGTAGATCAGGCTATTGCTAGGTTAATAGTATCAATCACTCATTGCAGATCAGGCTATTGCCAGGCTAACAACATCAATCACTCATTGTAGATCAGGCTATTGCTAGGCTAACAACATCAATCACTCATTGTAGATCAGGCTATTGCTGGTCTAACAGTATCAATCACTCATTGTAGATCAGGCTATTGCTGGTCTAACAGTATCAATCACTCATTGTAGATCAGGCTATTGCTAGGCCAACAGTATCAATCACTCATTGTAGATCAGGCTATTGCTAGGCTAACAACATCAATCACTCATTGTAGATCAGGCTATTGCCAGGCTAACAACATCAATCACTCATTGTAGATCAGGCTATTGCTGGTCTAACAACATCAATCACTCATTGTAGATCAGGCTATTGCTAGGCTAACAACATCAATCACTCATTGTAGATCAGGCTATTGCTGGTCTAACAACATCAATCACTCATTGTAGATCAGGCTATTGCTAGCCTAACAGTATCAATCACTCATTGTAGATCAGGCTATTGCTGGTCTAACAACATCAATCACTCATTGTAGATCAGACTATTGCCAGGCTAACAACACCAATCACTCATTGTAGATCAGGCTATTGCTAGGTTAACAGTATCAATCACTCATTGTAGATCAGGCTATTGCTAGGCTAACAACATCAATCAATCATTGTAGATCAGGGTATTGCTGGTCTAACAGTATCAATCACTCATTGTAGATCAGGCTATTTCTAGGCTAACAACATCAATCACTCATTGTAGATCAGGCTATTGCTAGGCTAACAGTATCAATCACTCATTGTAGATCAGGTTATTGCTAGGCTAACAACATCAATCACTCAATGTAGATCAGGCTATTGCTGGTCTAACAGTATGAATCACTCATTGTAGATCAGGCTATTGCTAAGCTAACAACATCAATCACTCATTGCAGATCAGGCTATTGCCAGGCTAACAGTATCAATCACTCATTGTAGATCAGGCTATTGCTAGGCTAACAACATCAATCACTCATTGTAGATCAGGCTATTGCTAGGTTAATAGTATCAATCACTCATTGCAGATCAGGCTATTGCCAGGCTAACAACATCAATCACTCATTGTAGATCAGGCTATTGCTAGGCTAACAACATCAATCACTCATTGTAGATCAGGCTATTGCTGGTCTAACAGTATCAATCACTCATTGTAGATCAGGCTATTGCTGGTCTAACAGTATCAATCACTCATTGTAGATCAGGCTATTGCTAGGCCAACAGTATCAATCACTCATTGTAGATCAGGCTATTGCTAGGCTAACAACATCAATCACTCATTGTAGATCAGGCTATTGCCAGGCTAACAACATCAATCACTCATTGTAGATCAGGCTATTGCTGGTCTAACAACATCAATCACTCATTGTAGATCAGGCTATTGCTAGGCTAACAACATCAATCACTCATTGTAGATCAGGCTATTGCTGGTCTAACAACATCAATCACTCATTGTAGATCAGGCTATTGCTAGCCTAACAGTATCAATCACTCATTGTAGATCAGGCTATTGCTGGTCTAACAACATCAATCACTCATTGTAGATCAGGCTATTGCCAGGCTAACAACACCAATCACTCATTGTAGATCAGGCTATTGCTAGGTTAACAGTATCAATCACTCATTGTAGATCAGGCTATTGCTAGGCTAACAACATCAATCACTCATTGTAGATCAGGCTATTGCTAGTCTAATAACATCAATTACTCATTGTAGATCAGGCTATTGCCAGGCCAACAACATCAATTACTCATTGTAGATCAGGCTATTGCTGGGCTAACAACATCAATCACTCATTGTAGATCAGGCTATTGTTAGGTTAACAACATCAATCACTCATTGTAGATCAGGCTTTTGCCAGGCCAACAACATCAATTACTCATTGTAGATCAGGCTATTGCCAGGCCAACAACATCAATCACTCATTGTAGATCAGGCTATTGCTAGGCTAACAACATCAATCACTCATTGCAGATCAGGCTATTGCTGGTCTAACAGTATCAATCACTCATTGTAGATCAGGCTATTGCTAGGCTAACAACATCAATCATTCATTGTAGATCAGGCTATTGCTAGGCTAACAGTATCAATCACTCATTGTAGATCAGGTTATTGCTAGGCTAACAACATCAATCACTCATTTTAGATCAGGCTATTGCTGGTCTAACAGTATGAATCACTCATTGTAGATCAGGCTATTGCTAGGCTAACAGCATCAATCACTCATTGCAGATCAGGCTATTGCCAGGCTAACAGTATCAATCACTCATTGTAGATCAGGCTATTGCTAGGCTAACAACATCAATCACTCATTGTAGATCAGGCTATTGCTAGGTTAACAGTATCAATCACCCATTGCAGATCAGGCTATTGCCAGGCTAACAACATCAATCACTCATTGTAGATCAGGCTATTGCTAGGCTAACAACATCAATCACTCATTGTAGATCAGGCTATTGCTGGTCTAACAGTATCAATCACTCATTGTAGATCAGGCTATTGCTAGGCTAACAACATCAATCACTCATTGTAGATCAGGCTATTGCTAGGCTAACAACATCAATCACTCATTGTAGATCAGGCTATTGCTAGGCTAACAACATCAATCACTCATTGTAGATCAGGCTATTGCTAGGCTAACAACATCAATCACTCATTGTAGATCAGGCTATTGCTAGGCTAACAACATCAATCACTCATTGTAGATCAGGCTATTGCCAGGCTAACAACATCAATCACTCATTGTAGATCAGGCTATTGCTAGGCCAACAACATCAATCACTCATTGTAGATCAGGCTATTTCTAGGCTAACAGTATCAATCACTCATTGTAGATCAGGCTATTGCTAGGTTAACAACATCAATCACTCATTGTAGATCAGGCTATTGCTAGGCTAACAACATCAATTACTCATTGTAGATCAGGCTATTGCCAGGCTAACAGTATCAATCACTCATTGTAGATCAGGCTATTGCTAGGTTAACAACATCAATCACTCATTGTAGATCAGGCTATTGCCAGGCCAACAACATCAATCACTCATTGTAGATCAGGCTATTGCCAGGCTAACAGTATCAATCACTCATTGTAGATCAGGCTATTGCTGGTCTAACAACATCAATCACTCATTGTAGATCAGGCTATTGCTAGGCTAACAACATCAATCACTCATTGTAGATCAGGCTATTGCTAGGCTAACAACATCAATCACTCATTGTAGATCAGGCTATTGCTAGGTTAACAGTATCAATCACTCATTGTAGATCAGGCTATTGCCAGGCCAACAACATCAATCACTCATTGTAGATCAGGCTATTGCTAGGCTAACAACATCAATCACTCATTGTAGATCAGGCTATTGCTAGGTTAACAGTATCAATCACTCATTGTAGATCAGGCTAACAGTATCAATCACTCATTGTAGATCAGGCTATTGCTAGGCCAACAACATCAATCACTCATTGTAGATCAGGCTATTGCCAGGCTAACAACATCAATCACTCATTGTAGATCAGGCTATTGCCAGGCTAACAACATCAATCACTCATTGTAGATCAGGCTATTGCTAGGCTAACAACATCAATCACTCATTGTAGATCAGGCTATTGCTGGTCTAACAGTATCAATCACTCATTGTAGATCAGGCTATTGCTAGGCCAACAACATCAATTACTCATTGCAGATCAGGCTATTGCCAGGCTAACAGTATCAATCACTCATTGTAGATCAGGCTATTGCTAGGCTAACAACATCAATCACTCATTGTAGATCAGGCTATTTCTAGGCTAACAACATCAATCACTCATTGTAGATCAGGCTATTGCTAGGCTAACAGTATCAATCACTCATTGTAGATCAGGTTATTGCTAGGCTAACAACATCAATCACTCAATGTAGATCAGGCTATTGCTGGTCTAACAGTATGAATCACTCATTGTAGATCAGGCTATTGCTAGGCTAACAACATCAATCACTCATTGCAGATCAGGCTATTGCCAGGCTAACAGTATCAATCACTCATTGTAGATCAGGCTATTGCTAGGCTAACAACATCAATCACTCATTGTAGATCAGGCTATTGCTAGGTTAATAGTATCAATCACTCATTGCAGATCAGGCTATTGCCAGGCTAACAACATCAATCACTCATTGTAGATCAGGCTATTGCTAGGCTAACAACATCAATCACTCATTGTAGATCAGGCTATTGCTGGTCTAACAGTATCAATCACTCATTGTAGATCAGGCTATTGCTGGTCTAACAGTATCAATCACTCATTGTAGATCAGGCTATTGCTAGGCCAACAGTATCAATCACTCATTGTAGATCAGGCTATTGCCAGGCTAACAGTATCAATCACTCATTGTAGATCAGGCTATTGCTAGGCTAACAACATCAATCACTCATTGTAGATCAGGCTATTGCTAGGTTAATAGTATCAATCACTCATTGCAGATCAGGCTATTGCCAGGCTAACAACATCAATCACTCATTGTAGATCAGGCTATTGCTAGGCTAACAACATCAATCACTCATTGTAGATCAGGCTATTGCTGGTCTAACAGTATCAATCACTCATTGTAGATCAGGCTATTGCTGGTCTAACAGTATCAATCACTCATTGTAGATCAGGCTATTGCTAGGCCAACAGTATCAATCACTCATTGTAGATCAGGCTATTGCTAGGCTAACAACATCAATCACTCATTGTAGATCAGGCTATTGCCAGGCTAACAACATCAATCACTCATTGTAGATCAGGCTATTGCTGGTCTAACAACATCAATCACTCATTGTAGATCAGGCTATTGCTAGGTTAACAACATCAATCACTCATTGTAGATCAGGCTATTGCTGGTCTAACAACATCAATCACTCATTGTAGATCAGGCTATTGCTAGCCTAACAGAATCAATCACTCATTGTAGATCAGGCTATTGCTGGTCTAACAACATCAATCACTCATTGTAGATCAGGCTATTGCCAGGCTAACAACACCAATCACTCATTGTAGATCAGGCTATTGCTAGGTTAACAGTATCAATCACTCATTGTAGATCAGGCTATTGCTAGGCTAACAACATCAATCAATCATTGTAGATCAGGGTATTGCTGGTCTAACAGTATCAATCACTCATTGTAGATCAGGCTATTGCTAGGCCAACAGTATCAATCACTCATTGTAGATCAGGCTATTGCTAGGCTAACAACATCAATCACTCATTGTAGATCAGGCTATTGCTAGTCCAACAACATCAATCACTCATTGTAGATCAGGCTATTGCTAGGCCAACAACATCAATCACTCATTGTAGATCAGGCTATTGCTAGGCTAACAACATCAATCACTCATTGTAGATCAGGCTATTGCTAGGCTAACAACATCAATCACTCATTGTAGATCAGGCTATTGCCAGGCTAACGACATCAATCACTCATTGTAGATCAGGCTATTGCTAGGCTAACAACATCAATCACTCATTGTAGATCAGGCTATTGCTAGGCCAACAACATCAATCACTCATTGTAGATCAGGCTATTGCTAGGCTAACAACATCAATCACTCATTGTAGATCAGGCTATTGCTAGGTTAACAGTATCAATCACTCATTGTAGATCAGGCTATTGCTAGGCCAACAACATCAATTACCCATTGCAGATCAGGCTATTGCCAGGCTAACAACATCAATCACTCATTGTAGATCAGGTTTTGGCTAGGCTAACAACATCAATCACTCATTGTAGATCAGGCTATTGCTAGGCTAACAACATCAATCACTGATTGTAGATCAGGCTATTGCTAGTCTAATAACATCAATTACTCATTGTAGATCAGGCTATTGCCAGGCCAACAACATCAATTACTCATTGTAGATCAGGCTATTGCTGGGCTAACAACATCAATCACTCATTGTAGATCAGGCTATTGTTAGGTTAACAACATCAATCGCTCATTGTAGATCAGGCTATTGCCAGGCCAACAACATCAATTACTCATTGTAGATCAGGCTATTGCCAGGCCAACAACATCAATCACTCATTGTAGATCAGGCTATTGCTAGGCTAACAACATCAATCACTCATTGCAGATCAGGCTATTGCTGGTCTAACAGTATCAATCACTCATTGTAGATCAGGCTATTGCTAGGCTAACAACATCAATCACTCATTGTAGATCAGGCTATTGCTAGGCTAACAGTATCAATCACTCATTGTAGATCAGGTTATTGCTAGGCTAACAACATCAATCACTCATTGTAGATCAGGCTATTGCTGGTCTAACAGTATGAATCACTCATTGTAGATCAGGCTATTGCTAGGCTAACAACATCAATCACTCATTGCAGATCAGGCTATTGCCAGACTAACAGTATCAATCACTCATTGTAGATCAGGCTATTGCTAGGCTAACAACATCAATCACTCATTGTAGATCAGGCTATTGCTAGGTTAACAGTATCAATCACTCATTGCAGATCAGGCTATTGCCAGGCTAACAACATCAATCACTCATTGTAGATCAGGCTATTGCTAGGCTAACAACATCAATCACTCATTGTAGATCAGGCTATTGCTAGGTTAACAGTATCAATCACTCATTGTAGATCAGGCTATTGCTAGGCTAACAACATCAATCACTCATTGTAGATCAGGCTATTGCTAGGCTAACAACATCAATCACTCATTGTAGATCAGGCTATTGCTAGGCTAACAACATCAATCACTCATTGTAGATCAGGCTATTGCTAGGCTAACAACATCAATCACTCATTGTAGATCAGGCTATTGCCAGGCTAACAACATCAATCACTCATTGTAGATCAGGCTATTGCTAGGCCAACAACATCAATCACTCATTGTAGATCAGGCTATTGCTAGGCTAACAGTATCAATCACTCATTGTAGATCAGGCTATTGCTAGGTTAACAACATCAATCACTCATTGTAGATCAGGCTATTGCTAGGCTAACAACATCAATTACTCATTGTAGATCAGGCTATTGCCAGGCTAACAGTATCAATCACTCATTGTAGATCAGGCTATTGCTAGGTTAACAACATCAATCACTCATTGTAGATCAGGCTATTGCCAGGCCAACAACATCAATCACTCATTGTAGATCAGGCTATTGCCAGGCTAACAGTATCAATCACTCATTGTAGATCAGGCTATTGCTGGTCTAACAACATCAATCACTCATTGTAGATCAGGCTATTGCTAGGCTAACAACATCAATCACTCATTGTAGATCAGGCTATTGCTAGGCTAACAACATCAATCACTCATTGTAGATCAGGCTATTCCTAGGTTAACAGTATCAATCACTCATTGTAGATCAGGCTATTGCTGGTCTAACAACATCAATCACTCATTGTAGATCAGGCTATTGCTAGGCTAACAACTTCAATCACTCATTGTAGATCAGGCTATTGCTGGTCTAACAACATCAATCACTCATTGTAGATCAGGCTATTGCTAGCCTAACAGTATCAATCACTCATTGTAGATCAGGCTATTGCTGGTCTAACAACATCAATCACTCATTGTAGATCAGGCTATTGCCAGGCTAACAACATCAATCACTCATTGTAGATCATGCTATTGCTAGGTTAACAGTATCAATCACTCATTGTAGATCAGGCTATTGCTAGGCTAACAACATCAATCACTCATTGTAGATCAGGCTATTGCTGGTCTAACAGTATCAATCACTCATTGTAGATCAGGCTATTGCTAGGCCAACAGTATCAATCACTCATTGTAGATCAGGCTATTGCTAGGCTAACAACATCAATCACTCATTGTAGATCAGGCTATTGCCAGGCTAACAACATCAATCACTCATTGTAGATCAGGCTATTGCTAGTCCAACAACATCAATCACTCATTGTAGATCAGGCTATTGCTAGGCCAACAACATCAATCACTCATTGTAGATCAGGCTATTGCTAGGCTAACAACATCAATCACTCATTGTAGATCAGGCTATTGCTAGGCTAACAACATCAATCACTCATTGTAGATCAGGCTATTGCCAGGCTAACGACATCAATCACTCATTGTAGATCAGGCTATTGCTAGGCTAACAACATCAATCACTCATTGTAGATCAGGCTATTGCTAGGCCAACAACATCAATCACTCATTGTAGATCAGGCTATTGCTAGGCTAACAACATCAATCACTCATTGTAGATCAGGCTATTGCTAGGTTAACAGTATCAATCACTCATTGTAGATCAGGCTATTGCTAGGCCAACAACATCAATTACCCATTGCAGATCAGGCTATTGCCAGGCTAACAACATCAATCACTCATTGTAGATCAGGTTTTTGCTAGGCTAACAACATCAATCACTCATTGTAGATCAGGCTATTGCTAGGCTAACAACATCAATCACTCACTGTAGATCAGGCTATTGCTAGTCTAATAACATCAATTACTCATTGTAGATCAGGCTATTGCCAGGCCAACAACATCAATTACTCATTGTAGATCAGGCTATTGCTGGGCTAACAACATCAATCACGCATTGTAGATCAGGCTATTGTTAGGTTAACAACATCAATCACTCATTGTAGATCAGGCTTTTGCCAGGCTAACAACATCAATCACTCATTGTAGATCAGGCTATTGCTAGGCTAACAACATCAATCACTCATCATAGATCAGGCTATTGCTGGTCTAACAGTATCAATCACTCATTGTAGATCAGGCTATTGCTAGGCTAACAACATCAATCACTCATTGTAGATCAGGCTATTGCTAGGCTAACAACATCAATCACTCATTGTAGATCAGGCTATTGCTAGGTTAACAGTATCAATCACTCATTGCAGATCAGGCTATTGCCAGGCTAACAACATCAATCACTCATTGTAGATCAGGCTATTGCTAGGCTAACAACATCAATCACTCATTATATATCAGGCTATTGCTAGGCTAACAGTATCAATCACTCATTGTAGATCAGGCTATTGCTAGGCTAACAACATCAATCACTCATTGTAGATCAGGCTATTGCTAGGCTAACAACATCAATCACTCATTGTAGATCAGGCTATTGCTAGGCTAACAACATCAATCACTCATTGTAGATCAGGCTATTGCTAGGCTAACAACATCAATCACTCATTGTAGATCAGGCTATTGCTAGGCTAACAACATCAATCACTCATTGTAGATCAGGCTATTGCCAGGCTAACAACATCAATCACTCATTGTAGATCAGGCTATTGCTAGGCCAACAACATCAATCACTCATTGTAGATCAGGCTATTGCTAGGCTAACAGTATCAATCACTCATTGTAGATCAGGCTATTGCTAGGTTAACAACATCAATCACTCATTGTAGATCAGGCTATTGCTAGGCTAACAACATCAATTACTCATTGTAGATCAGGCTATTGCCAGGCTAACAGTATCAATCACTCATTGTAGATCAGGCTATTGCTAGGTTAACAACATCAATCACTCATTGTAGATCAGGCTATTGTCAGGCCAACAACATCAATCACTCATTGTAGATCAGGCTATTGCCAGGCTAACAGTATCAATCACTCATTGTAGATCAGGCTATTGCTGGTCTAACAACATCAATCACTCATTGTAGATCAGGCTATTGCTAGGCTAACAACATCAATCACTCATTGTAGATCAGGCTATTGCTAGGCTAACAACATCAATCACTCATTGTAGATCAGGCTATTACTAGGTTAACAGTATCAATCACTCATTGTAGATCAGGCTATTGCTGGTCTAACAACATCAATCACTCATTGTAGATCAGGCTATTGCTAGGCTAACAACATCAATCACTCATTGTAGATCAGGCTATTGCTGGTCTAACAACATCAATCACTCATTGTAGATCAGGCTATTGCTAGCCTAACAGTATCAATCACTCATTGTAGATCAGGCTATTGCTGGTCTAACAACATCAATCACTCATTGTAGATCAGGCTATTGCCAGGCTAACAACATCAATCACTCATTGTAGATCAGGCTATTGCTAGGTTAACAGTATCAATCACTCATTGTAGATCAGGCTATTGCTAGGCTAACAACATCAATCACTCATTGTAGATCAGGCTATTGCTGGTCTAACAGTATCAATCACTCATTGTAGATCAGGCTATTGCTAGGCCAACAGTATCAATCACTCATTGTAGATCAGGCTATTGCTAGGCTAACAACATCAATCACTCATTGTAGATCAGGCTATTGCTAGGCCAACAACATCAATCACTCATTGTAGATCAGGCTATTGCTAGGAAAACAGTATCAATCACTCATTGTAGATCAGGCTATTGCTAGGTTAACAACATCAATCACTCATTGTAGATCAGGCTATTGCTAGGCTAACAACATCAATTACTCATTGTAGATCAGGCTATTGCCAGGCTAACAGTATTAATAACTCATTGTAGATCAGGCTATTGCTAGGTTAACAACATCAATCACTCATTGTAGATCAGGCTATTGCCAGGCCAACAACATCAATCACTCATTGTAGATCAGGCTATTGCCAGGCTAACAGTATCAATCACTCATTGTAGATCAGGCTATTGCTGGTCTAACAACATCAATCACTCATTGTAGATCAGGCTATTGCTAGGCTAACAACATCAATCACTCATTGTAGATCAGGCTATTGCTAGGCTAACAACATCAACCACTCATTGTAGATCAGGCTATTGCTAGGTTAACAGTATCAATCACTCATTGTAGATCAGGCTATTGCTGGTCTAACAACATCAATCACTCATTGTAGATCAGGCTATTGCTAGGCTAACAACTTCAATCACTCATTGTAGATCAGGCTATTGCTGGTCTAACAACATCAATCACTCATTGTAGATCAGGCTATTGCTAGCCTAACAGTATCAATCACTCATTGTAGATCAGGCTATTGCTGGTCTAACAACATCAATCACTCATTGTAGATCAGGCTATTGCTAGGCCAACAACATCAATCACTCATTGTAGATCAGGCTATTGCTAGGCTAACAGTATCAATCACTCATTGTAGATCAGGCTATTGCTAGGTTAACAACATCAATCACTCATTGTAGATCAGGCTATTGCTAGGCTAACAACATCAATTACTCATTGTAGATCAGGCTATTGCCAGGCTAACAGTATCAATCACTCATTGTAGATCAGGCTATTGCTAGGTTAACAACATCAATCACTCATTGTAGATCAGGCTATTGCCAGGCCAACAACATCAATCACTCATTGTAGATCAGGCTATTGCCAGGCTAACAGTATCAATCACTCATTGTAGATCAGGCTATTGCTGGTCTAACAACATCAATCACTCATTGTAGATCAGGCTATTGCTAGGCTAACAACATCAATCACTCATTGTAGATCAGGCTATTGCTAGGCTAACAACATCAATCACTCATTGTAGATCAGGCTATTACTAGGTTAACAGTATCAATCACTCATTGTAGATCAGGCTATTGCTGGTCTAACAACATCAATCACTCATTGTAGATCAGGCTATTGCTAGGCTAACAACATCAATCACTCATTGTAGATCAGGCTATTGCTGGTCTAACAACATCAATCACTCATTGTAGATCAGGCTATTGCTAGCCTAACAGTATCAATCACTCATTGTAGATCAGGCTATTGCTGGTCTAACAACATCAATCACTCATTGTAGATCAGACTATTGCCAGGCTAACAACATCAATCACTCATTGTAGATCAGGCTATTGCTAGGTTAACAGTATCAATCACTCATTGTAGATCAGGCTATTGCTAGGCTAACAACATCAATCACTCATTGTAGATCAGGCTATTGCTGGTCTAACAGTATCAATCACTCATTGTAGATCAGGCTATTGCTAGGCCAACAGTATCAATCACTCATTGTAGATCAGGCTATTGCTAGGCTAACAACATCAATCACTCATTGTAGATCAGGCTATTGCTAGGCCAACAACATCAATCACTCATTGTAGATCAGGCTATTGCTAGGCTAACAGTATCAATCACTCATTGTAGATCAGGCTATTGCTAGGTTAACAACATCAATCACTCATTGTAGATCAGGCTATTGCTAGGCTAACAACATCAATTACTCATTGTAGATCAGGCTATTGCCAGGCTAACAGTATCAATCACTCATTGTAGATCAGGCTATTGCTAGGTTAACAACATCAATCACTCATTGTAGATCAGGCTATTGCTAGGCTAACAGTATCAATCACTCATTGTAGATCAGGCTATTGCTAGGTTAACAACATCAATCACTCATTGTAGATCAGGCTATTGCTAGGCTAACAACATCAATTACTCATTGTAGATCAGGCTATTGCCAGGCTAACAGTATCAATCACTCATTGTAGATCAGGCTATTGCTAGGTTAACAACATCAATCACTCATTGTAGATCAGGCTATTGCCAGGCCAACAACATCAATCACTCATTGTAGATCAGGCTATTGCCAGGCTAACAGTATCAATCACTCATTGTAGATCAGGCTATTGCTGGTCTAACAACATCAATCACTCATTGTAGATCAGGCTATTGCTAGGCTAACAACATCAATCACTCATTGTAGATCAGGCTATTGCTAGGCTAACAACATCAATCACTCATTGTAGATCAGGCTATTACTAGGTTAACAGTATCAATCACTCATTGTAGATCAGGCTATTGCTGGTCTAACAACATCAATCACTCATTGTAGATCAGGCTATTGCTAGGCTAACAACATCAATCACTCATTGTAGATCAGGCTATTGCTGGTCTAACAACATCAATCACTCATTGTAGATCAGGCTATTGCTAGCCTAACAACATCAATCACTCATTGTAGATCAGGCTATTGCTGGTCTAACAACATCAATCACTCTTTGTAGATCAGGCTATTGCCAGGCTAACAACATCAATCACTCATTGTAGATCAGGCTATTGCTAGGTTAACAGTATCAATCACTCATTGTAGATCAGGCTATTGCTAGGCTAACAACATCAATCACTCATTGTAGATCAGGCTATTGCTGGTCTAACAGTATCAATCACTCATTGTAGATCAGGCTATTGCTAGGCCAACAGTATCAATCACTCATTGTAGATCAGGCTATTGCTAGGCTAACAACATCAATCACTCATTGTAGATCAGGCTATTGCTAGGCCAACAACATCAATCACTCATTGTAGATCAGGCTATTGCTAGGCTAACAGTATCAATCACTCATTGTAGATCAGGCTATTGCTAGGTTAACAACATCAATCACTCATTGTAGATCAGGCTATTGCTAGGCTAACAACATCAATTACTCATTGTAGATCAGGCTATTGCCAGGCTAACAGTATCAATCACTCATTGTAGATCAGGCTATTGCTAGGTTAACAACATCAATCTCTCATTGTAGATCAGGCTATTGCCAGGCCAACAACATCAATCACTCATTGTAGATCAGGCTATTGCCAGGCTAACAGTATCAATCACTCATTGTAGATCAGGCTATTGCTGGTCTAACAACATCAATCACTCATTGTAGATCAGGCTATTGCTAGGCTAACAACATCAATCACTCATTGTAGATCAGGCTATTGCTAGGCTAACAACATCAATCACTCATTGTAGATCAGGCTATTGCTAGGTTAACAGTATCAATCACTCATTGTAGATCAGGCTATTGCTGGTCTAACAACATCAATCACTCATTGTAGATCAGGCTATTGCTAGGCTAACAACTTCAATCACTCATTGTAGATCAGGCTATTGCTGGTCTAACAACATCAATCACTCATTGTAGATCAGGCTATTGCTAGCCTAACAGTATCAATCACTCATTGTAGATCAGGCTATTGCTGGTCTAACAACATCAATCACTCATTGTAGATCAGGCTATTGCCAGGCTAACAACATCAATCACTCATTGTAGATCAGGCTATTGCTAGGTTAACAGTATCAATCACTCATTGTAGATCAGGCTATTGCTAGGCTAACAACATCAATCACTCATTGTAGATCAGGCTATTGCTGGTCTAACAGTATCAATCACTCATTGTAGATCAGGCTATTGCTAGGCCAACAGTATCAATCACTCATTGTAGATCAGGTTATTGCTAGGCTAACAACATCAATCACTCATTGTAGATCAGGCTATTGCCAGGCTAACAACATCAATCACTCATTGTAGATCAGGCTATTGCTAGGCCAACAACATCAATCACTCATTGTAGATCAGGCTATTGCTAGGCTAACAACATCAATCACTCATTGTAGATCAGGCTATTGCTAGGCTAACAACATCAATCACTCATTGTAGATCAGGCTATTGCCAGGCTAACGACATCAATCACTCATTGTAGATCAGGCTATTGCTAGGCTAACAACATCAATCACTCATTGTAGATCAGGCTATTGCTAGGCCAACAACATCAATCACTCATTGTAGATCAGGCTATTGCTAGGCTAACAACATCAATCACTCATTGTAGATCAGGCTATTGCTAGGTTAACAGTATCAATCACTCATTGTAGATCAGGCTATTGCTAGGACAACAACATCAATTACTCATTGTAGATCAGGCTATTGCTGGGCTAACAACATCAATCACTCATTGTAGATCAGGCTATTGTTAGGTTAACAACATCAATCACTCATTGTAGATCAGGCTTTTGCCAGGCTAACAACATCAATCACTCATTGTAGATCAGGCTATTGCTAGGCTAACAACATCAATCACTCATTATAGATCAGGCTATTGCTGGTCTAACAGTATCAATCACTCATTGTAGATCAGGCTATTGCTAGGCTAACAACATCAATCACTCATTGTAGATCAGGCTATTGCTAGGCTAACAACATCAATCACTCATTGTAGATCAGGCTATTGCTAGGTTAACAGTATCAATCACTCATTGCAGATCAGGCTATTGCCAAGCTAACAACATCAATCACTCATTGTAGATCATGCTATTGCTAGGCTAACAACATCAATCACTCATTATAGATCAGGCTATTGCTGGTCTAACAACATCAATCACTCATTGTAGATCAGGCTATTGCTAGGCTAACAACATCAATCACTCATTGTAGATCAGGCTATTGCTAGGCTAACAACATCAATCACTCATTGTAGATCAGGCTATTGCTAGGCTAACAACATCAATCACTCATTGTAGATCAGGCTATTGCTAGGCCAACAACATCAATCACTCATTGTAGATCAGGCTATTGCTAGGCTAACAGTATCAATCACTCATTGTAGATCAGGCTATTGCTAGGTTAACAACATCAATCACTCATTGTAGATCAGGCTATTGCTAGGCTAACAACATTAATTACTCATTGTAGATCAGGCTATTGCCAGGCTAACAGTATCAATCACATTGTAGATCAGGCTATTGCTAGGTTAACAACATCAATCACTCATTGTAGATCAGGCTATTGCCAGGCCAACAACATCAATCACTCATTGTAGATCAGGCTATTGCCAGGCTAACAGTATCAATCACTCATTGTAGATCAGGCTATTGCTGGTCTAACAACATCAATCACTCATTGTAGATCAGGCTATTGCTAGGCTAACAACATCAATCACTCATTGTAGATCAGGCTATTGCTAGGCTAACAACATCAATCACTCATTGTAGATCAGGCTATTGCTAGGTTAACAGTATCAATCACTCATTGTAGATCAGGCTATTGCTGGTCTAACAACATCAATCACTCATTGTAGATCAGGCTATTGCTAGGCTAACAACATCAATCACTCATTGTAGATCAGGCTATTGCTAGGCTAACAACATCAATCACTCATTGTAGATCAGGCTATTGCTGGTCTAACAACATCAATCACTCATTGTAGATCAGGCTATTGCTAGCCTAACAGTATCAATCACTCATTGTAGATCAGGCTATTGCTGGTCTAACAACATCAATCACTCATTGTAGATCAGGCTATTGCCAGGCTAACAACATCAATCACTCATTGTAGATCAGGCTATTGCTAGGTTAACAGTATCAATCACTCATTGTAGATCAGGCTATTGCTAGGCCAACAGTATCAATCACTCACTAATTGTAGATCAGGCTATTGCTAGGCTAACAACATCAATCACTCATTGTAGATCAGGCTATTGCCAGGCTAACGACATCAATCACTCATTGTAGATCAGGCTATTGCTAGGCTAACAACATCAATCACTCATTGTAGATCAGGCTATTGCTAGGCCAACAACATCAATCACTCATTGTAGATCAGGCTATTGCTAGGCTAACAACATCAATCACTCATTGTAGATCAGGCTATTGCTAGGTTAACAGTATCAATCACTCATTGTAGATCAGGCTATTGCTAGGACAACAACATCAATTACCCATTGCAGATCAGGCTATTGCCAGGCTAACAACATCAATCACTCATTGTAGATCAGGTTTTTGCTAGGCTAACAACATCAATCACTCATTGTAGATCAGGCTATTGCTAGGCTAACAACATCAATCACTCATTGTAGATCAGGCTATTGCTAGTCTAATAACATCAATTACTCATTGTAGATCAGGCTATTGCCAGGCCAACAACATCAATTACCCATTGTAGATCAGGCTATTGCTGGGCTAACAACATCAATCACTCATTGTAGATCAGGCTATTGTTAGGTTAACAACATCAATCACTCATTGTAGATCAGGCTTTTGCCAGGCTAACAACATCAATCACTCATTGTAGATCAGGCTATTGCTAGGCTAACAACATCAATCACTCATTATAGATCAGGCTATTGCTGGTCTAACAGTATCAATCACTCATTGTAGATCAGGCTATTGCTAGGCTAACAACATCAATCACTCATTGTAGATCAGGCTATTGCCAGGCTAACGACATCAATCACTCATTGTAGATCAGGCTATTGCCAGGCTAACAACATCAATCAGTCATTGTAGATCAGGCTATTGCTAGGCCAACAACATCAATCACTCATTGTAGATCAGGCTATTGCTAGGCTAACAACATCAATCACTCATTGTAGATCAGGCTATTGCTAGGTTAACAGTATCAATCACTCATTGTAGATCAGGCTATTGCTAGGCCAACAACATCAATTACTCATTGCAGATCAGGCTATTGCCAGGCTAACAACATCAATCACTCATTATAGATCAGGTTTTTGCTAGGCTAACAACATCAATCACTCATTGTAGATCAGGCTATTGCTAGGCTAACAACATCAATCACTCATTGTAGATCAGGCTATTGCTAGTCTAATAACATCAATTACTCATTGTAGATCAGGCTATTGCCAGGCCAACAACATCAATTACTCATTGTAGATCAGGCTATTGCTGGGCTAACAACATCAATCACTCATTGTAGATCAGGCTATTGTTAGGTTAACAACATCAATCACTCATTGTAGATCAGGCTATTGCCAGGCCAACAACATCAATTACTCATTGTAGATCAGGCTATTGCCAGGCCAACAACATCAATCACTCATTGTAGATCAGGCTATTGCTAGGCTAACAACATCAATCACTCATTGCAGATCAGGCTATTGCTGGTCTAACAGTATCAATCACTCATTGTAGATCAAGCTATTGCTAGGCTAACAACATCAATCACTCATTGTAGATCAGGCTATTGCTAGGCTAACAGTATCAATCATTCATTGTAGATCAGGTTATTGCTAGGCTAACAACATCAATCACTCATTGTAGATCAGGCTATTGCTGGTCTAACAGTATGAATCACTCATTGTAGATCAGGCTATTGCTAGGCCAACAACATCAATCACTCATTGTAGATCAGGCTATTGCTAGGCTAACAGTATCAATCACTCATTGTAGATCAGGCTATTGCTAGGTTAACAACATCAATCACTCATTGTAGATCAGGCTATTGCTAGGCTAACAACATCAATTACTCATTGTAGATCAGGCTATTGCCAGGCTAACAGTATCAATCACTCATTGTAGATCAGGCTATTGCTAGGTTAACAACATCAATCACTCATTGTAGATCAGGCTATTGCCAGGCCAACAACATCAATCACTCATTGTAGATCAGGCTATTGCCAGGCTAACAGTATCAATCACTCATTGTAGATCAGGCTATTGCTGGTCTAGCAACATCAATCACTCATTGTAGATCAGGCTATTGCTAGGCTAACAACATCAATCACTCATTGTAGATCAGGCTATTGCTAGGCTAACAACATCAATCACTCATTGTAGATCAGGCTATTGCTAGGTTAACAGTATCAATCACTCATTGTAGATCAGGCTATTGCTGGTCTAACAACATCAATCACTCATTGTAGATCAGGCTATTGCTAGGCTAACAACATCAATCACTCATTGTAGATCAGGCTATTGCTGGTCTAACAACATCAATCACTCATTGTAGATCAGGCTATTGCTAGCCTAACAGTATCAATCACTCATTGTAGATCAGGCTATTGCTGGTCTAACAACATCAATCACTCATTGTAGATCAGGCTATTGCCAGGCTAACAACATCAATCACTCATTGTAGATCAGGCTATTGCTAGGTTAACAGTATCAATCACTCATTGTAGATCAGGCTATTGCTAGGCTAACAACATCAATCACTCATTGTAGATCAGGCTATTGCTGGTCTAACAGTATCAATCACTCATTGTAGATCAGGCTATTGCTAGGCCAACAGTATCAATCACTCACTAATTGTAGATCAGGCTATTGCTAGGCTAACAACATCAATCACTCATTGTAGATCAGGCTATTGCCAGGCTAACAACATCAATCACTCATTGTAGATCAGGCTATTGCTAATCCAACAACATCAATCACTCATTGTAGATCAGGCTATTGCTAGGCCAACAACATCAATCACTCATTGTAGATCAGGCTATTGCTAGGCTAACAACATCAATCACTCATTGTAGATCAGGCTATTGCCAGGCTAACGACATCAATCACTCATTGTAGATCAGGCTATTGCCAGGCTAACAACATCAATCAGTCATTGTAGATCAGGCTATTGCTAGGCCAACAACATCAATCACTCATTGTAGATCAGGCTATTGCTAGGCTAACAACATCAATCACTCATTGTAGATCAGGCTATTGCTAGGTTAACAGTATCAATCACTCATTGTAGATCAGGCTATTGCTAGGCCAACAACATCAATTACTCATTGCAGATCAGGCTATTGCCAGGCTAACAACATCAATCACTCATTATAGATCAGGTTTTTGCTAGGCTAACAACTTCAATCACTCATTGTAGATCAGGCTATTGCTAGGCTAACAACATCAATCACTCATTGTAGATCAGGCTATTGCTAGTCTAATAACATCAATTACTCATTGTAGATCAGGCTATTGCCAGGCCAACAACATCAATTACTCATTGTAGATCAGGCTATTGCTGGGCTAACAACATCAATCACTCATTGTAGATCAGGCTATTGTTAGGTTAACAACATCAATCACTCATTGTAGATCAGGCTATTGCCAGGCCAACAACATCAATTACTCATTGTAGATCAGGCTATTGCCAGGCCAACAACATCAATCACTCATTGTAGATCAGGCTATTGCTAGGCTAACAACATCAATCACTCATTGCAGATCAGGCTATTGCTGGTCTAACAGTATCAATCACTCATTGTAGATCAAGCTATTGCTAGGCTAACAACATCAATCACTCATTGTAGATCAGGCTATTGCTAGGCTAACAGTATCAATCACTCATTGTAGATCAGGTTATTGCTAGGCTAACAACATCAATCACTCATTGTAGATCAGGCTATTGCTGGTCTAACAGTATGAATCACTCATTGTAGATCAGGCTATTGCTAGGCCAACAACATCAATCACTCATTGTAGATCAGGCTATTGCTAGGCTAACAGTATCAATCACTCATTGTAGATCAGGCTATTGCTAGGTTAACAACATCAATCACTCATTGTAGATCAGGCTATTGCTAGGCTAACAACATCAATTACTCATTGTAGATCAGGCTATTGCCAGGCTAACAGTATCAATCACTCATTGTAGATCAGGCTATTGCTAGGTTAACAACATCAATCACTCATTGTAGATCAGGCTATTGCCAGGCCAACAACATCAATCACTCATTGTAGATCAGGCTATTGCCAGGCTAACAGTATCAATCACTCATTGTAGATCAGGCTATTGCTGGTCTAACAACATCAATCACTCATTGTAGATCAGGCTATTGCTAGGCTAACAACATCAATCACTCATTGTAGATCAGGCTATTGCTAAGCTAACAACATCAATCACTCATTGTAGATCAGGCTATTGCTAGGTTAACAGTATCAATCACTCATTGTAGATCAGGCTATTGCCAGGCCAACAACATCAATCACTCATTGTAGATCAGGCTATTGCTAGGCTAACAACATCAATCACTCATTGTAGATCAGGCTATTGCTAGGTTAACAGTATCAATCACTCATTGTAGATCAGGCTAACAGTATCAATCACTCATTGTAGATCAGGCTATTGCTAGGCCAACAACATCAATCACTCATTGTAGATCAGGCTATTGCCAGGCTAACAACAGCAATCACTCATTGTAGATCAGGCTATTGCCAGGCTAACAACATCAATCACTCATTGTAGATCAGGCTATTGCTAGGCTAACAACATCAATCACTCATTGTAGATCAGGCTATTGCTGGTCTATCAGTATCAATCACTCATTGTAGATCAGGCTATTGCTAGGCCAACAACATCAATTACTCATTGCAGATCAGGCTATTTCCAGGCTAACAGTATCAATCACTCATTGTAGATCAGGCTATTGCTAGGCTAACAACATCAATCACTCATTGTAGATCAGGCTATTGCTAGGTTAACAACATCAATCACTCATTGTAGATCAGGCTATTGCTAGGCTAACAACATCAATCACTCATTGTAGATCAGGCTATTGCCAGGCTAACAACATCAATCACTCATTGTAGATCAGGCTATTGCTAGGCCAACAACATCAATCACTCATTGTAGAACAGGCTATTGCTAGGCTAACAACATCAATCACTCATTGTAGATCAGGCTATTGCTAGGCTAACAACATCAATCACTCATTGTAGATCAGGCTATTGCTAGGCTAACAACATCAATCACTCATTGTAGATCAGGCTATTGCCAGGCTAACAACATCAATCACTCATTGTAGATCAGGCTATTGCTAGGCTAACAACATCAATTACTCATTGTAGATCAGGCTATTGCTAGGCTAACAACATCAATCACTCATTGTAGATCAGGCTATTGCTAGGTTAACAGTATCAATCACTCATTGTAGATCAGGCTATTGCTAGGCCAACAACATCAATCACTCATTGTAGATCAGGCTATTGCTAGGCTAACAACATCAATCACTCATTGTAGATCAGGCTATTGCTGGTCTAACAGTATCAATGACTCATTGTAGATCAGGTTATTGCTAGGCCAACAACATCAATTACTCATTGCAGATCAGGCTATTGCCAGGCTAACGACATCAATCACTCATTGTAGATCAGGTTATTGCTAGGCTAACAACATCAATCACTCATTGTAGATCAGGCTAGTGCTGTTCTAACAGTATCAATCACTCATTGTAGATCAGGCTATTGCGAGGCTAACAGTATCAATCACTCATTGTAGATCAGGCTATTGCTAGGTTAACAACATCAATCACTCATTGTAGATCAGGCTATTGCCAGGCCAGCAACATCAATCACTCATTGTAGATCAGACTATTGCCAGGCTAACAGTATCAATCACTCATTGTAGATCAGGCTATTGCTGGTCTAACAACATCAATCACTCATTGTAGATCAGGCTATTGCTAGGCTAACAACATCAATCACTCATTGTAGATCAGGCTATTGCTAGGCTAACAACATCAATCACTCATTGTAGATCAGGCTAGTTGCTAGGTTAACAGTATCAATCACTCATTGTAGATCAGGCTATTGCTGGTCTAACAACATCAATCACTCATTGTAGATCAGGCTATTGCTAGGCTAACAACATCAATCACTCATTGTAGATCAGGCTATTGCTGGTCTAACAACATCAATCACTCATTGTAGATCAGGCTATTGCTAGCCTAACAGTATCAATCACTCATTGTAGATCAGGCTATTGCTGGTCTAACAACATCAATCACTCATTGTAGATCAGGCTATTGCCAGGCTAACAACATCAATCACTCATTGTAGATCAGGCTATTGCTAGGTTAACAGTATCAATCACTCATTGTAGATCAGGCTATTGCCAGGCTAACAACATCAATCACTCATTGTAGATCAGGCTATTGCTAGTCCAACAACATCAATCACTCATTGTAGATCAGGCTATTGCTAGGCCAACAACATCAATCACTCATTGTAGATCAGGCTATTGCTAGGCTAACAACATCAATCACTCATTGTAGATCAGGCTATTGCTAGGCTAACAACATCAATCACTCATTGTAGATCAGGCTATTGCCAGGCTAACGACATCAATCACTCATTGTAGATCAG
This sequence comes from Bathymodiolus brooksi, assembly GCA_963680875.1. Taxonomy (NCBI): domain Eukaryota; kingdom Metazoa; phylum Mollusca; class Bivalvia; order Mytilida; family Modiolidae; genus Bathymodiolus; species Bathymodiolus brooksi. The sequence continues at coordinate 103,451,663 of OY804580.1, forward strand.
GCTATTGCTAGGCTAACAACATCAATCACTCATTGTAGATCAGGCTATTGCTAGGCCAACAACATCAATCACTCATTGTAGATCAGGCTATTGCTAGGCTAACAACATCAATCACTCATTGTAGATCAGGCTATTGCTAGGTTAACAGTATCAATCACTCATTGTAGATCAGGCTATTGCTAGGCCAACAACATCAATTACCCATTGCAGATCAGGCTATTGCCAGGCTAACAACATCAATCACTCATTGTAGATCAGGTTTTTGCTAGGCTAACAACATCAATCACTCATTGTAGATCAGGCTATTGCTAGGCTAACAACATCAATCACTCATTGTAGATCAGGCTATTGCTAGTCTAATAACATCAATTACTCATTGTAGATCAGGCTATTGCCAGGCCAACAACATCAATTACTCATTGTAGATCAGGCTATTGCTGGGCTAACAACATCAATCACTCATTGTAGATCAGGCTATTGTTAGGTTAACAACATCAATCACTCATTGTAGATCAGGCTATTGCCAGGCCAACAACATCAATTACTCATTGTAGATCAGGCTATTGCCAGGCCGACAACATCAATCACTCATTGTAGATCAGGCTATTGCTAGGCTAACAACATCAATCACTCATTGCAGATCAGGCTATTGCTGGTCTAACAGTATCAATCACTCATTGTAGATCAGGCTATTGCTAGGCTAACAACATCAATCACTCATTGTAGATCAGGCTATTGCTAGGCTAACAGTATCAATCACTCATTGTAGATCAGGTTATTGCTAGGCTAACAACATCAATCACTCATTGTAGATCAGGCTATTGCTGGTCTAATAGTATGAATCACTCATTGTAGATCAGGCTATTGCTAGGCTAACAACATCAATCACTCATTGCAGATCAGGCTTTTGCCAGGCTAACAGTATCAATCACTCATTGTAGATCAGGCTATTGCTAGGCTAACAACATCAATCACTCATTGTAGATCAGGCTATTGCTAGGTTAACAGTATCAATCACTCATTGCAGATCAGGCTATTGCCAGGCTAACAACATCAATCACTCATTGTAGATCAGGATATTGCTAGGCTAACAACATCAATCACTCATTATAGATCAGGCTATTGCTGGTCTAACAGTATCAATCACTTATTGTAGATCAGGCTATTGCTAGGCTAACAACATCAATCACTCATTGTAGATCAGGCTATTGCTAGGCTAACAACATCAATCACTCATTGTAGATCAGGCTATTGCTAGGCTAACAACATCAATCACTCATTGTAGATCAGGCTATTGCTAGGCTAACAACATCAATCACTCATTGTAGATCAGGCTATTGCCAGGCAAACAACATCAATCACTCATTGTAGATCAGGCTATTGCTAAGCCAACAACATCAATCACTCATTGTAGATCAGGCTATTGCTAGGCTAACAGTATCAATCACTCATTGTAGATCAGGCTATTGCTAGGTTAACAACATCAATCACTCATTGTAGATCAGGCTATTGCTAGGCTAACAACATCAATTACTCATTGTAGATCAGGCTATTGCCAGGCTAACAGTATCAATCACTCATTGTAGATCAGGCTATTGCTAGGTTAACAACATCAATCACTCATTGTAGATCAGACTATTGCCAGGCCAACAACATCAATCACTCATTGTAGATCAGGCTATTGCCAGGCTAACAGTATCAATCACTCATTGTAGATCAGGCTATTGCTGGTCTAACAACATCAATCACTCATTGTAGATCAGGCTATTGCTAGGCTAACAACATCAATCACTCATTGTAGATCAGGCTATTGCTAGGCTAACAACATCAATCACTCATTGTAGATCAGGCTATTGCTAGGTTAACAGTATCAATCACTCATTGTAGATCAGGCTATTGCCAGGCCAACAACATCAATCACTCATTGTAGATCAGGCTATTGCTAGGCTAACAACATCAATCACTCATTGTAGATCAGGCTATTGCTAGGTTAACAGTATCAATCACTCATTGTAGATCAGGCTAACAGTATCAATCACTCATTGTAGATCAGGCTATTGCTAGGCCAACAACATCAATCACTCATTGTAGATCAGGCTATTGCCAGGCTAACAACAGCAATCACTCATTGTAGATCAGGCTATTGCTAGGCTAACAACATCAATCACTCATTGTAGATCAGGCTATTGCTAGGCTAACAACATCAATCACTCATTGTAGATCAGGCTATTGCTGGTCGTCTAACAGTATCAATCACTCATTGTAGATCAGGCTATTGCTAGGCCAACAACATCAATTACTCATTGCAGATCAGGCTATTGCTAGGCTAACAGTATCAATCACTCATTGTAGATCAGGCTATTGCTAGGCTAACAACATCAATCACTCATTGTAGATCAGGCTATTGCTAGGTTAACAACATCAATCACTCATTGTAGATCAGGCTATTGCTAGGCTAACAACATCAATCACTCATTGTAGATCAGGCTATTGCCAGGCTAACAACATCAATCACTCATTGTAGATCAGGCTATTGCTAGGCCAACAACATCAATCACTCATTGTAGAACAGGCTATTGCTAGGCTAACAACATCAATCACTCATTGTAGATCAGGCTATTGCTAGGCTAACAACATCAATCACTCATTGTAGATCAGGCTATTGCTAGGCTAACAACATCAATCACTCATTGTAGATCAGGCTATTGCTAGGCTAACAACATCAATCACTCATTGTAGATCAGTCTATTGCTAGGCTAACAACATCAATTACTCATTGTAGATCAGGCTATTGCTAGGCTAACAACATCAATCACTCATTGTAGATCAGGCTATTGCTAGGTTAACAGTATCAATCACTCATTGTAGATCAGGCTATTGCTAGGCCAACAACATCAATCACTCATTGTAGATCAGGCTATTGCTAGGCTAACAACATCAATCACTCATTGTAGATCAGGCTATTGCTGGTCTAACAGTATCAATCACTCATTGTAGATCAGGTTATTGCTAGGCCAACAACATCAATTACTCATTGCAGATCAGGCTATTGCCAGGCTAACGACATCAATCACTCATTGTAGATCAGGTTATTGCTAGGCTAACAACATCAATCACTCATTGTAGATCAGGCTAGTGCTGTTCTAACAGTATCAATCACTCATTGTAGATCAGGCTATTGCTAGGCTAACAACATCAATTACTCATTGCAGATCAGGCTATTGCTGGTCTAACAACATCAATCACTCATTGTAGATCAGGCTATTGCTAGGCTAACAACATCAATCACTCATTGTAGATCAGGCTATTGCTAGGCTAACAGTATCAATCACTCATTGTAGATCAGGTTATTGCTAGGCTAACAATATCAGTGTTGTGATGGTTAGCACGCTCCTCTCGAATTTGATAGATCATGGGTCAATTTTTCCATATGGAAAGACATGTCTACCCGCTGATTTGTTTCAGTGAAGTAGCACAATGAAAATGCAACTAAGTGTATTTGTCCATTGCAAAAAGCAGACATCTTCATCATTTCATCAAAATGTTACTTGTTCTCGCCATGATATAGCTGACATAATGCTTACTTGACGTTAAACTACAATTACTCACTTACTAGAACGTAGGGGCTAAGCACACATGGAGATCCAATAAAGCCATATTTTCTCTCCAAATAAGCTTATATTTAAATAGTAACATTTTATTGTTTACTGGTATTATGACAAATGCATAATATGGGGAAAAGTTTTAAGATCTTCTTAAGAACCAGGAATGAAAATGCACGAAGATGAATTGTGATATTAATATTAGATTTGTATACGAATGAATGCCCTATAGTGTGGATTGTGTTGAAGTCGTTTGGAATAAGAATGAACATTAGTTGTGATAGGCAATGGGTCAAATACATTTTCTTTACCAGGCAAGTGAATTTGCCTGATTGAAAGGTATTTAGAATATGTATTTTTCATTCAATTTTGATACTGATGTTTTTCTGTGAATTGATTGTGCGCCTGACATAGGAAGTATGTAGATGGATTTTCTCAATCTCATATGGTTTCAAGATTCTAATGTTTGCCCAAGCCGTAAAGGGACAGTTTCTGTATACATGCTTAAACACATGTCTTATGTCTATCTCTAGATTTTCCTTACGAGACAAGGTAACACTTCGACTATTGAAGCTATATTTTTATATATCGGATGTGGTCGAGTGATCTAGGGCGCTGGACATAAGGCTAAGCAATTGCTGCTGCAGTGTATCAATGGTTTGAGCTCATATATATATATATACTAATTTGAAGTGATGAGGAGGACACACCTTTATTATTTACAGCATGGCATATGGCGTTGGCAATCGGTCACAGCATCATGGCGGGATTAACCCGTTAATGGGATCCCAACCCTTCAAGCTTAATGCAAGCAGAAATTAATCCAAGTTACCAATACAGATTTTGAAAGAATAATCCAAACACAGCATCTAAACCAGATGCACCACGTTGGTGTCAGTCATTGTCACCTGCATGGAAATTTAAATCAATATAAATAAATGTGAAAGAAAGTGTCAATCAAAAGCTGACAATCCAGAGACAAAGGGCAACATTGGGCACATGACACAGGACGAAGACAAACAAAACACAGAAAATTCAAATGTATGGTTTGAATTAATAAACATATATATACTTTATACACATCTTTGTCTTGTATCAATAGATCAGAACAGACAATCAGAGATATGAAACAACAGTGTGAAGCCAATAAAAACCCTTCATAAAATAAACAAACAAACAGCTACCATTTTAAGAATATGTATGTATTTCAATGAAATCGATATAAATAAAGCGTAGATTTCAAATTTAGTATGCATGACGCGTTTTTGGAATAACCTTCATCGTTTTATCTATCAATAATTCTACATTTGCAGAATTTCTTCCATTAATATATCCTCCAGAGCTGGAAGTTAAAGAGACCACAGATACAGCTTCGTCCGCATCATTTTTAGACTTGTACCTCGAATTTGACGACAGTGGTCAACTCGGTACTAAAATTTATGATAAGCGGGACGACTTCAATTTTAAAATCATAAATTTTCCAAACATGTGCAGCAATATACCAACTTCTCCTGCATATGGTGTTTACATCTCGCAATTGATTCGCTATGCAAGGGCCAGTAGCAATTATTCTGATTTCCTGAAACGTCATCTTCATCTGAGAAACAGGCTACTGGACCAGGGCTATTAAAAGATTCGCCTTATTCGATCTCTTAAAAAGTTTATATTCCGATACCAAGATCTTGTCGAAATATATTCCGTCTCTGCAGAAAAAATTATAAGCTATGCATTTTCATATAGTGAAAATGTATAAAGATAAAGAAGTCAAGAATGTCAAGGATATTTTTTTTTGTCAATGTGTGACGTAAAATATTTTTGACATTTACGTCACCGAATATGGTACTGCTTTGACAACTATTTTACCTATTTTGTTCCTGTATTTAAATACTGTTATAGTGACAGCCGGAACCTTTGAACCGTAATGAGAGCGGGAGGTTTGGCGCCTTAAAATCTGATTCAACCCACCATTTCTTTAGAAATGCCTGTACCAAGTCAGGGTCATTACGGTTTTCACAGTTTTCCGGTTGTTGACTGATTTTGTCTGTTTATATAATTATGAGTTTTGACTTTTCCTTTGTAAGATTTTTCGGAGTTCGGTAATTTTGTTATTACCCTTATTTATTGGTATAAAACATATGAAAAAAATTAAAAAACATTTAATTCAAAATAAATTAAAAACACAGTAACAGTGTTAAATAAAACAATCGTTTTTAAGACAAACAACTACTATTTTAAGAATGTGTATGTATTTCAGCCAAATCAATATAAAAAATGTATGTACGTTATTTTTTCATTGGCATAAAACATATGAAATATTTAGTAAAATTTAATTAAAAAACATATTAAAAGATATAGTAACGGTGCTAATAAATAAAACATGTGTTTTTAGAACAAACAACCACCATTTTAAGAATTCGTATATATTTCAATGATATCAATATAAAAGTCTGTTGTTATGCTCATTTGTATAACAAATATAAAAAAAAACCTAGTAAAATTTAACTTAAAATAAATCAAAAGACACGGACACAGTGTTAAATAAAACTAGCATTTTTTAAACAAACAAACGCCATTTTAAGAATGTGTATGTATTTTATTCTATGACACAGTATCATTTCTTCCTTCCTTGTGCAACACCTTTGCTCATTACAGGCCCGTTTTCATTTAAGTACATCATAGGCCATACTAGATAATCAACGCTATCACCTGCTTTGGTAAATGCAGATAACTTATCTTTATTAAACGGGTCTCCTCTTTTAAAGTTGAAATCTAGAACCACTGGCGGATCTTTGACACACATGAATAAACACAATTTTGAACATTTGGTCAGGAAAACGTCAGCACTTTCCCCGCCAATTTGACAAATCGTTTTAATCTCTCCTATCTCTTTTATTTTCTGAAAAAAGTAAGTTATGACAGTTGACGATAAATATATATTATCGTTGACGCGATAAGAAATATATTTCCTGGCAAAACATATTAATGATAGTATGACTATCGAAGTCTTTATCAGTGACCTCAATATAGTAAGACATAGTCACTTACACAAATCGTCTATGTTATGTTTGCATCAAGCAAATAACTTGATAATATATTTATCAAACTAAAAGATCGGGGAAAAAAATCATATTATCGATTCTTATTTATCGTAGGTGGTTAACACTAAAGTTAAAACCTCTTTTAAAATGACATTTGTTCATTTTTTCTCGGTGTTTTGTTCAAGGAATATTAATCCGATAAAAATAGCACCCCGTCAGCTACAATGTATCGACCAATGCAAGAAACAGAGACAAAATCGATTCCCCTAGCACACATATACATGACTGCTGACTTTCCTTGCTTCGTGCCTACACTTCGATTAAAAAAATGTGCAAAATATCAAAATTATTTTTATTTTTAAGAATATTAACCTGAAGAACACGCTCATATATGCGCTCTGCTGAAATCTGAAACAAATTCTTCACCATTTTGACGATTGGATCATGGCCATCTGTTCCACCAGTATACTGAAATATTCAAATTTTATCACTATGTAGAAAAATTATTATTTTATCTTATATTTAGCATCAATCGTTTTCAGCATTTCACAGCTAAAATCTTATTTTTGATTAGAAATAAATTAACTAAATTATATCCGCTATATCTTGGCCGCCAGTTTTATTTGTGAAAGACATCGGAGTGACGTGAAAAAACAACATTGCTGTCGTAAATAACTGCAAATACAAATGGGTTATCGGGTTCACATTGCAACGGGGTAGAGATCGACCTTACAATTTCAGTGGTTGATAGACATTGAGTGCATAGCTAGATATAAACTCAACTACCACATGTTGGCTCCCATGACAACTACCACATGTTAGCTCCCATAACAACTACCACATGTTAGCTCCCATAACAACTACCACATGTTAACTCCCATAGCAGCTACATGTTAGCTCCCACAACGCCCCCGGGGTAGAGATCGACTTTACAACATCAGTGGTTGATATAAACTTAACTACCACATGTTAGCTCCCATGACGCCCCCGGGGTAGAGATCGACCTTACAACTTCAGAGGTTGAGAGACATTAAGTTCATAGCTAGATATAAATTCAACTACCACGTGTTAGCTCCCACAACAACTACCACATGTTAGCTCCCATAACGCCCCCAGTGTAGAGATCGACCTTACAACTTCAGTGGTTGAGAGACATTAAGTTCATAGCTAGATATAAACTCAACTACCACATGTTAGCTCCCACAACGCCCCCGGGATAGAGATCGACCTTACAACTTCAGTGGTTGATATAAACTTAACTACCACATGTTAGCTCCCACAACGCCCTCGGGGTAGAAATCGACCTTACTACTTCAGTGGTTGATAGACATTAAGTTCATAGCTAGATATAAATTCAACTACCGCATGTTAGCTCCCACAAAGCCCCCGAGGTAGACATCGACTTTACAACTTCAGTGGTTGATAGACAATAAGTTCAGAGCTAGATATAAATTCAACTACCACATGTTAGCTCCCATAACAACTACCACATGTTAGCTCCCATAACAACTACCATATGGTAGGGCCCATAACAACTACCACATGTTAGCTCCAATAACAACTACCACATGTTAGCTCCCATAACAACTACCACATGTTAGCTCCCATAACGCCCCCGTGGTAGAGATCGACATTACAACTTCAGTGGTTGATAGACATTAAGTTCATAGTTAGATATAAATTCAACTACCACATGTTAGCTCCCATGACGCCCCCGGGGTAGAGATCGACCTTACAACTTCAGTGTTTGATAGACATTAAGTTCATAGCTAGATTTAAATTCAAATACCACATGTTAGCTCCCATGACAACTACCACATGTTAGCTTCCATAACGCCCCAGGGGTAGAGATCGACCACACAACTTCAGTGTTTGATAGACATTACGTTCATAGCTAGATATAAACTCAACTACCACATGTTAGCTCCCATGACGCCCACGGGGTAGAGATCGACCTTGCAACTTCAGTGTATGATTGGCATTAAGTTCATAGCTAGATATAAACTCAACTACCACATGTTGGCTCCCATGACGCCCCCGGGGTAGAGATCGACCACACAATTTCAGTGTTTGATAGACATTAAGTTCATAGCTAGATATAAACTCAACTACCACATGTTAGCTCCCATAACAACTACCACATGTTAGCTCCCATAACAACTACCACATGTTAGCTCCCATAACAACTACCACATGTTAGCTCCCATAACAACTACTACATGTTAGCTCCCATAACAACTACTACATGTTAGCTCCCATAACAACTACCACATGTTAGCTCCCATAACAACTACTACATGTTAGCTCCCATAACAACTACCACATGTTAGCTCCCATAACGCCCCCGACAATAAAATAAAAATGTTAATAATGTATAATGTTTATAATAGAATTCATAGTAATAGGTTTGGTGTCATGTTTTATCCACAAGCTATAAGCTCCAGGTAATAGATGCGATGCATGTTCAAGTCCTTGGATCTTTACAGTGTAAACCTTAAAACACAATTATGGCAATCTGTTCGTTCTCATAAGACAGACATTACGAAATTGCTAATCCATTGACACAAATAAGGGTAATAACAAAATTACTGAACTCCGAAAAACAACATATACATTTACTGTAGTTTTGATTTCTTCGTTTTTTTAGTGAACATTCAATTCAACACAAAGTATTAAGGAGTAAGAGACTTGGAATCAGAATAATGTGTCTGAGTTGAGTGACATTTCTACCATTAGTTTGTTGTTTCAGTGAGCTAGTGATTATAAAAATCTAAATCAGCATGGTGGTCTATATAAAGCGAAATCATAAGCATCTGATCAAAACGTAATTTGCTTTCGCCATGAAATTATAGGAAAAAAGTTCATTTGGCATTGAACAACAATCACACACTCGCTCACTTTATTTAGAATGTCGCATTATTAGTGTAATATATATGCTCAATTTTAATACATTATGGAAGGCTACAAGAAATGTTTTATTGATGGAATATCCACGTGTTACGATTAAAATAAAATACAAATTTACCTGCTTCTCAAACGTATCTTCTGGATATCTAATGCTTTTCAGGATTTGGAGTTTCATGTCGCCTATTTCCTTCTGACATTTTTCAAATATTTTCTGATAAAATACGACAATAATTTGAGCTAAAGGTAATTTTTTTATTAAAACCTAAATATTCTGTAAATAATTCTATCATCGAAATTACAAACAAAATCATCACCTCATGAACTCATTTTGCTTAATAAGGGTAATAACAAAATTACCGAACTCCGAACAATCTTACAAAGGGAAAGTCAAAACTCATAATTATATAAACAGACAAAATCAGTCAACAACCGGAAAACTGTGAAAACCGTAATGATCCTGACTTGGTACAGGCATTTCTAAAGAAATGGTGGGTTGAATCAGATTTTAAAGCGCCAAACCTCCCGCTCTCATTACGGTTCAAAGGTTCCGGCTGTCACTATAACAGTAATTAAATACAGGAACAAAATAGGTAAAATAGTCGTCAAAGCAGTACCATATTCGGTGACGTAATATGTGTACTAGTATCGGCATATCAGAATGATGTATAAGTCTTTATATACATGTAATTAGGTTTTGTGATAGAGGTTCGGCGATCCCTGGATAATTCCCCCAGCTGGGACAAAGGTATGCTCACATTTCCATATTTTTGAAAACATTTAACTAAATATCACCAATATTTACGAGGAGCACCCGAGTTCACCCAGGGTTTTTGTGATACTATCATGTTCAAACTTTGGAATACAGGTATATTAGCAAGTTACCTATGAAAAATGAACGGATATGGAGTTATGTCAAGGAGACAACATCCCATCTCCAAAATAAACTAACCAAGAACATACATCTAGTGGTCGCCACCAAAGTCTTGAACAAAGTGGGATTGTTTAAAACCAATACGGTTTCATCAGTATACATGAGGGTTACAACATTTCCTAACTTTTTACAAGAGGATATAGGTCACATCAAATGTTATTGATTAAAAATTAGTTTACATCACCTTCCAAATTTTTGACAGGAACCATATTCTGTCATGCACATCTGTCGGCAGTGTATTACAACTGTAAAGTTTCATTTAAATCCAATGAGCCATTTAGGAAGAATTGCGCTTACAAGCCCATCTCTCCATACAGAACGTATTTCAGAGTATAAGTTAAATTATCTCCCCTTCCAAATTTTGGACAGCAACCATATTCCTTCATGCACATCTGCAGGTAGTGTATTACAACTATGTAAAGTTTCATAAAAATCCAATAAGCTGCTTAGGAGGAGTTGCGCTTACAAGGTACATGCCCTCCTTCTTTTCGTGAAAGTGCAAGTTGAATTATTTCCCCTTCCAAATTTTGGACAGCGACCATATTTCTTCATGCACATCTGCAGGTAGTGTACTACAGCTGTGTAAAGTTTCACAAAAATCCAATAAGCCGTTTAGGAGGAGTTGCGCTTACAAGGTACACGACCCCTCTTTTCGTGAAAGTATAAGTTGAATTATCTCCCCTTCTAAATTTTAGACAGCAACGGTATTCCTTCATGCACATCTGCTGGTTGTGTACTAGAACTGTAAAGTTTCATAAAAATTCAATAAGCAGCTAAGTAGAAGCTGTGCTTACAAGGTACATGCCCCCCCCCTTTTTCGTGAAAGTATAAATTGAATTATCTCCCCTTTTAAATTTTGGACAACAACCATATTCCTTCATGCACATATGCAGGTAGTGTACTACAACTGTAAAGTTTCACAAAACTCCAATAATCTGCTTAGGAGGAGTTGCGCTTACAAGGTACACGATCCCCCTTTTCGTGAAAGTATAAGTTGAATTATCTCCCCTTCTAAATTTTAGACAGCAACGGTATTCCTTCATGCACATCTGCAGGTTGTGTACTACAACTGTGTAAAGTTTCATAAAAATTCAATAAGCAGCTTAGTAGGAGTTGCGCTTACAAGGTGCATGCCCCCCTTCCCCTTTTCGTGAAAGTATAAGTTGAATTATCTCCCCTTTTAAATTTTGGACAGCAACCATATTCATCCACGCACATCTGCAGGTAGTGTACTACAACTGTGTAAAGTTTCACAAAAGTCCAATAAGCCGTTTAGGAGGAGTTGCGCTTACAAGGTACACGACCCCACTTTTCGTGAAAGTATAAGTTGAATTATCTCCCCTTCTAAATTTTAGACAGCAACGGTATTCCTTCATGCACATCTGCAGGTTGTGTACTACAACTGTGCAAAGTTTCATAAAAATCCAATAAGCCGTTTAGGAGGAGTTGCGCTTACAAGGTACATGCCCACCCCTTTTTCATGAAAGTATAAGTTGAATTATCTCCCCTTTTAAATTTTGAACAGCAATCATATTCCTTCATGCACATCTGCAGGTAGTGTACTACAACTGTGCATAGTTTCACAAAACTCCAATAATCCGCTCAGGAGGAGTTGCACTTACAAGGTACATGATCCCCCTTTTCGGGAAAGTATAAGTTGAATTATCTCCCCTTCTAATTTTAGACAGCAACGGTATTCCTTCATGCACATCTGCAGGTTGTGTACTACAACTGTAAAGTGTCATAAAAATTCAATAAGCAGCTTAGTAGGAGTTGCGATTACAAGGTACATGCCCCCCTCCCCCTTTTCACGGAAGTATAAGTTGAATTATCTCCCCTTTTAAATTTTGGACAGCAACCATATTCATCCACGCACATCTGCAGGTAGTGCACTACAACTGTGTAAAGTTTCACAAAACTCCAATAAGCCGCTTAGGAGGAGTTGCGCTTACAAGGTACACGACCCCCCTTTTCGTGAAAGTATAAGTTGAATTATCTCCCCTTCTAAATTTTAGACATCAACGGTATTCCTTTATGCACATCTGCAGGTTGTGTACAACAACTGTGCAAAGTTTCATAAAAATCCAATAAGCAGTTTAGGAGGAGTTGCGCTTACAAGGTACATGCCCCCCCCTTTTCATGAAAGTATAAGTTGAATTATCTCCCCTTTTAAATTTTGGACAGCAATCATATTCCTTCATGCACATCTGCAGGTAGTGTACAACAACTGTGTAAAGTTTCACAAAACCCCAATAAGCCGTTTAGGAGGAGTTGCGCTTACAAGGTACACGACCCCCCTTTTCGTGAAAGTATAAGTTGAATTATCTCCCCTTCTAAATTTTAGACATCAACGGTATTCCTTCATGCACATCTGCAGGTTGTGTACAACAACTGTGCAAAGTTTCATAAAAATCCAATAAGCAGTTTAGGAGGAGTTGCGCTTACAAGGTACATGCCCCCCCTTTTCATGAAAGTATAAGTTGAATTATCTCCCCTTTTAAATTTTGGACAGCAATCATATTCCTTCATGCACATCTGCAGGTAGTGTACAACAACTGTGTAAAGTTTCACAAAACCCCAATAAGCCGTTTAGGAGGAGTTGCGCTTACAAGGTACACGACCCCCCTTTTCGTGAAAGTATAAGTTGAATTATCTCCCCTTCTAAATTTTAGACAGCAACGGTATTCCTTCATGCATATCTGCAGGTTGTGTACTACAGCTGTGTAAAGTTTCATAAAAATCCAATAAGCCGTTTAGGAGGAGTTGCACTTACAAGGTACATGGACGGACGGACGGACAGGGTGATTCCTATATACCCCCCAAACTTTGTTTGCAGGGGGTATAATGAAGTGTGGTTTCAGTGTCTTACCTGTGTTGCAGTTATAATCTGTTGTACGGCAATGTCATCAGTAGAATCAGTGTTCACAGTTATATAATCCAATAAATTAGTCCAGGCATTATTGTATATCTCACGAAACTGCTCCGCTATTTTTTCCGGACGATTTGGGTCGCTCAAATCAGCAATACCCGGATTGTTGTCTCTCATTTTCATACCGGCAACCATATTCAATCTAGAATTCAAATATAAGATATAATGGATTGTTAGTAATAAAGTTGAACCAATCAATACTTGTTTATATTATTAGTAATAAAAACATAGTTATTGAAATTAGTGCGCATGACGCGCTTTAGAATAACCTTCATCAGGTACGCTCATAATCAAAAGATTGGAATGCCAAATAATTTAAACGTCTTACGGAGCAAGAAAACAAAAGGGCATAAACAAGATAGCCAAGATCGTCTCAGGTCATCTATAAACAAGATAGCCAAGATCGTCTCAGGTAATCTATAAACAAGATAGCCAAGATCGTCTCAGGTCATCTATTATCAAGATAGCCAAGATCGTCTCGGGTCATCTATAAACAAGATAGCCAAGATCGTCTCATGTCATCTATAAACAAGATAGCCAAGATCGTCTCAGGTCATCTATAAACAAGATAGCCAAGATCGTCTCAGGTCATCTATAATCAAGATAGCCAAGATCATCTCAGGTCATCTATAAACAAGATAGCCAAGATCGTCTCATGTCATCTATAAACAAGATAGCCAAGATCGTCTCAGGTCATCTATAAACAAGATAACCAAGATCGTCTGAGGTAATCTGTAATCAAGATAGCCAAGATCGTCTCATGTCATCTATAAACAAGATAGCCAAGATCGTCTCATGTCATCTATAAACAAGATAGCCAAGATCGTCTCGGGTCATCTATAAACAAGATAGCCAAGATCGTCTCATGTCATCTATAAACAAGATAGCCAAGATCGTCTCAGGTTATATATGCCTGATGGAGAAGAACCATACGTTTATTTATAAACTTCAATAATAGATATATCTAATAAACCATGTCAGTGCCGAATCACTGACTACTGGGTGGATTATACCCTCAAAGACTGATAGTCCCCCAGTAATATCAAATAAACCATGTCAGTGCCGAATCACTGACTACTGGGTGGATTATACCCTCAAAGACTGATAGTCCCCCAGTAATATCAAATAAACCATGTCAGTGCCGAAACACGGACTACTGGGTGGATTATACCCTCAAAGACTGATAGTCCCCCAGTAATATCAAATAAACCATGTCAGTGCCGAAACACGGACTACTGGGTGGATTATACCCACAGAGACTAATAGTCTACCAGCAGAGGTATAGACCCAGTGATGGCAAAAAAAACGTAAATATCAAAATTAATGTGCATAGCCCGTTTCTGGAATAACTGTCATCAGGTAAGCTCATAATCAACAGAATAGAATATGCTTGTGCAACACAGCCACAATCTGAATTCTAGTGCAATATATGTAATGTAGACCATATTTGTACCCCCTCTCTCACACGTTGTTTCTTAAAACAGGTATATGTAGAAAAATAAAATATGATACAAGTTTTAAAATAGTGGTGTAACCGTATAATCGTCTAAAACCTACCTTTGCATTAACGATTCTTTTTCAGCTTTCAAAGTAGCTATCTGATTCTGTAATTCTTTGTACTGTCTTGCGCTTGAATGAGGAGCCGTCTGAGGCAGTAGCGATCTTAACATTAAAAACAAAATAATTAATATCAATAATGAAAGAGGAAACCAAAATATTCCCAAGAACCTTGATCATCCCATTTTTGCTGCTATTCGATTTATCTTATGTATATATTACAATTACAATATGTTATCAGTCTCTATCCTCACTTGAGTTTTAAGTTAGGTTCCCGCCAATGGTGACATGTACACCATATACTATTATGTGATCAAGTTTGTCATAGACACCGCAGGTTGGTGTTTTTCTATGTTACAACGGTTTCCTCGATGCAATTACATTGATCACCTAAGACATAATTTTATCCGGTGGAAAGAATTTAATATCAAATTTTATGTTACGGTAAATACTTTATAATAAAATACTTTCCATTGCTATAAAAAAAACTAGAGGCTCAGTGGGCTGAGCCTGTGTCGCTCACCTTTCATTCTGCTTTAAGGAAACTTAATACAGAACCTTCCATAGGTGCTTCCCACCAAATTTCGGTTCATTTTGGCAAAACGAAATGAGAAGTTAAATTAAAGATTCTAATGGAAACACACGAACTACTGGGCAGATTACCAGTTTGAAGAAATAAACTATGTGGACCTTGTTTTTTGTTGTGTTGTGCATGTTTTCTCTCCATTTTTTCAGTTACTTAGTATGACGGTTCACCAGTATAACAAGTGGCTGTGCAAAACAGTTTCCGTACACGGTTTTGCCGCCTGAGATTTGTAATATGATTTTTTTTTAATCCTGAATTCCACAAAGGACTGGGGGCTATAAGAACCAAATTCGGCCCCACCTCAGATGTCGATAATTTTTTCTCCAAAATATATTCCCAATATGTGCTTTCCAGAAATAAATACAAATAGTTACAGTAATATGTGCACTTATTTCCTCACAGCGGACCAACAAAGTTAGGTGATGAAATGCAACGAACGTCATTTTTTTCAGAATACAGAACTTACGACATATCATTGTATTCTAATGTCTATCTTAGAAAAACACACACAAAAAGAATACAACTCAATAAACAATGCGTGCAATTGACTTACTATGCAATGTGGTATTGATTTCAGGAGAGAGAGAAAATATGTTCCAATGCTGTGTTATGAAATGAAAGTGAACGAGTAGTAATATCGCAACGTCACCCATTATCGACGGTCGTCTGTTTTCGATGGTTTGTTTGACGTGATAAAATCTTTCATTATTTTGATCGCTTCATTTGTTAGAGGTTATATTATGATGCTAAGATTGCTTAAAATGATCGCAAGAAATCTGATCTAAAAATGTCATCTTTAAATGTAAGAACTATGTACCACATCTATTATTTCACATTGAAAATGTCTTTTTTTCGTAGTTCATTTTTTCGTCACGTTAAAAAAGCTTTAATTACGTAAAAAGGAATCTAGTGCATACCAATTTTTATTTTATCATCTGCTATGATATTGAAGTAGCATATGGGTACGAACAAAGCCATATTTGTGGAGGATCCAGAGGATCTGACCATTGCGCAAGCTTGATCGGAAGTGACCGGAAGAGGCCCTGTCCGGAAGTCACGTGACTTTTCCCCGTACTTTCTCTTTTCCCGTACTTTTTCAAAAGTCGCGACGTTTGAAATCCAACATTTTAAAATATCAGTTAGTTGTTTTCCTAGTACATGTCGTTATAACACAGTTCATGTTCTTTGTGGAATATCCATTCAATAAATAAACAGAATTCTTACCTTCTTCTTGCCTTGTTGCAGTCCGGTTCCGTTCCGGAATTAGATATGCACGTGTCCAAACATTTTTTGCCGGGTCAGTTTATCCACAGTGGAAAGAGTGTTATTCACTCCAAATCCCTTCATGAGAAAGGAACATACTCTTGGTTTTCGTATGTCAATCATGTAAGATAGGAAAATAAAATTAATCACTCAAATGAAGAATTTAATAAAAAGAATAAAAACATATTATGGCAAGGAAACCATTTTGGAGTGAGCGAGTGATTACTGTTTTAACACAAAATGAGTAATTTATCAGCTATATCATGGCAATAACAAGTTACATTTGATGAGATAATGATGATGTCCGCTCTGTGCTAGACCAACAACCCTAATTGGATTTCCATAGTGCTAGTTCACTGAAACAACAGTCTGTGGGTAGACATGTTGCTCCACTCGGACACATTATTCTGATTCCTGGCCGACCAGTCTTTGTTCTTTTTTATTAATGAATGTTAATGCTGCATGCTTAGCAGAGAAGCAATAAATGCCAATGTCATAGTCTTCGCTTTGACCAGACTGGTGTTGGAACTCACGGATCTAACCATGCTAACCATAAAACCACTGATGAGGTCGGAAACCATTTTGTCTACAGACTGATGATGACAGACCCATAACATAAAAGACCACAAAATTTTTGTGGTGGTATAAAAATCAGACTGAAAAAGGAGCAGTTCTTCAAAACTTTCATTAAACTTAAGGGACTTGTGCCCCAGTTGTTTATGGTAGTTGATGCAATCAACATGGTCAAGCACACATTAACAAAAACATAGATTAGCTTCTAGTCAGATTTGAACTAACATCTTTTCAACATTATTGAAATGTACTACCTTGTACTATAGAAGCCATTATAAATGTTTGTGTCAACTTCCTACAAAGTAACAATTCAATCACAAATGTTGTTTCGGTGAACATAATTGAAATTTCATTCAATCAAAATGCATAATTGGCACTAGCAGTGCTCTATGTTGAATTTCCAAATGAAACAAAACTCGCATAAAATATAGAGGACAACCCAAGTAAAATTTCTACCAAGTTTGGTTCTAATTGGGATAAGGGTTTGTGTAATTAATTTGAGTAATTAAAATTAGATGTTTGTTGGATTCTTAAAAAAAATACTTTGACCTAAAACCATTGTTTGGGGTAATATTGTGTAATCTTTCATTCATTCACCTTTGATCGTTGATTCAGACATATCCAAGTTAGTTGAATATACCATCAATTAGACAACAGATCTTGGTGTGTACATAGTTTTGATTACATGTACTAAGATTTAGAAGACATCATACATGTGATAGAGTTGCTATGCTACAACTGGAGATTTGGTCTCATAACTGGAGATTTTTTATCGACGTATTTGATGCATGTTTTTATTGTTTATTGATGTTTTCCTTTTGTTTGTTTCAGTATTGAACCAACTGCATCCCATTTCAATATATATTGTTTACATTTCCGTCTTATTAGTAGTGTTTCACATGATGAATGAAGGATAAAAACTGTATTTATAATTTATTCATAATCATAAGGTTATAACAAAGCAATAACAATGAAGACAGAATGTTCTGAGCAATAAAGTCATAGAGCACTAAAATTAAAAAGTCACTTTGCTGCTGGTGCGTTGGGTGATAGCATACGTTTCGGCATTTTTGTGGTTTATCAATTCCATCCTGGAACTTAGTCCTTAAATAATACTTTCATCGGCTTTGGTCCCAAACAAGCCATAACAACTCAATCCGAGATGAATTCATTGCACGTTTGATCGAAATAAGAAGTTTTCCTCGGCATCAAAGGTTGTCCGACTCTTGTTTGCACAACGGTTTATAACTATTTTTAATTGCCACTACCACATTTCTAATCATCTAAGCGTGTGCCACAAACCCACTTCCTTATGGTTCCGTGGCATTAGTCCGAAGGTCCATTAGTCCGAAGGTTCGTTAGTCCGAAGGTCCATTAGTCCGAAGGTCCGTTTGTCCTAATGTCGGCCACCCATACCATTGAACTCCATTCAGAATAACGACTTACAAAGACTGCGGTATTCGCGGGAAACCGAAGACGCATGCTTTGAGTTTTTATGGCTCAAAAAGGGAAACTTGTGTCCCCCCCCCCCCCCAATAAATAACCCATTTATGGAATGATCAAGGTAAATTTACACCTACTGTTTATCCCCAAAAGACCCCATCTCTATATCTAACCAATGAAATGGCGATTTCACATGACGGTTAACCCCTGATGCAGCAACGAAAGAGGGGTTAATCAAGGGATACTGGTTTGTTAACTTAGGGGTAGGAAAGGGACATATATGTAAATTTAGAATATAAACACATATTTGAAGTTAACTCCAAATGACTTTCCAAAATGCCTTGTGCAAACATGTATCTTAAAGTAGTGTTACTAGAAATTAAGGTATAAAACAATAAAGTACCGAAATTGCAGGAAATAATGATTTTTTTTCTAGTTTAACCCATACGTTTTTTCCTACATGTAATATGCATAAAACATTTGTTAGATGATCTTTTATGATATTATATTATTTTTTGTTTCTGATGCGTGTATACCTAAGTACCAATCTTTGGAATTTCTACACTAACAAGACTGTTTATTCCTCTACAGTATACCACTTGGTTAAAATCTCTAAGGAGACCCCCATCTGGTAACGGGTACTTGTATATTTCGAGCCACGGAACACAGTATTCTAGAATTACGTAGATGTGTAATTTGGTACGCGTATGCTTAAGTTGTTGCGGTAGTTGATTGGAGTTTTCAATATTCCATAATAATTGGTATATATATTTGAGGTTACACTCCGTATTTTGCGACCATCAGTTGTACATTAGAACGTCCGTTTAATGATTTGATGTATTCTCTTTTTAATGGAATGTACTTGTCCCTCACAAAACTTAATTTCAGATGTGCTTTTATGTTTTCTAATCCCTTTCTCAGAGATCGTCTCTTTTGTGTCGTACCAAAAGGAACTCTTTCAGTATTTCGCAAAGAGCAAATGACAAGTCTAAGACTATTTTGACGTGTTTGTTAAGCAAAAAAATCCCAGTTGTTAATTGGATCAACAACAGATCTTAAAAATAATCTTTGACTAAATATCTTTTAAGTCTAAAGCATATTTGGTTAAGATCAGAGTTTTAGTGGAGGGTTTACTTCATTGAAATGATTTCCATAAATACAAAAAATGTATTTGAGAGACGACTCGTTTTTTTGTTTTTTTTTTCGTCTTAGCACGCTTGGATCCATAATTACAATTTTTGGCATGTTTTCTACAAAATGTTTTAAGTTTTACCTATATTTGCCGATTACACATTTTTTTTGTTAGCAAAAGCAGGGCGTACAGCCTACAACCCACCTGGATAGGCCACTGCTTAGTTAGGATGTGAATATGAGTATCTTGCTTCTCTTACTTAATTTGATAAAAGACTGAATATTAAATAAATTCAACACTGTTCGATACCTATCCTTTGGTCGAAAAACAAGACTAACGGACCTTAAAAAGTTCGCACTAACGGACCTTCGGACTAATGAACCTTCGGACTAATGAACCTTCGGAGTAATGGACCTTCGGACTATCGAGCGGTCACCCTTCCTTATCCCCAATTAACTGTCAATCAGTGGATAATTGTTGTATAATCATCAATACCTTAATTAATCACCATGACCCAATCTATCTGTAAAGGTGTCAAACAGATCAATAACCGGATATCATTAAATATGACATTCACCTTTACCATTCGTATCTCTCGGCATTTTTCGTCAGCACGGGAGTTCCAAATGGGGAATTTCCAGAAATATTGATCGCAAAATGTAGGTCAAGATTTGCAGAATTTCTTCCATTGATATATCCTCCAGAGCTGGAAGTTAAAGAGACCAAAGATACCGCTTCGTCCGCATCATTTTTGGACTTATACCTCGAATTTGACAACAGTGGTCAAATCAGTACTAAAATATATGATAAACGGGACGATTTCAATTTTAATATCATAAATTTTCCAAATATGTGCAGCAATATACCAGTTTCTCTTGCATATAGTGTTTACATCTCACAATTGATTCGTTATGCAAGGGCCAGTAGCAATTATTCTGATTTCCTGAAACGTCATCTGAGAAACAGGCTACTGGACCAGGGCTATAAAAAGATTCGCCTTATTTGATCTCTTAAAAAGTTTATATTCCGATACCAAGATCTTGTCGAAATATTTTCCGTCTCTGCAGAAAAGATTATAAACGATGGATTTTCATATAGTGAAAATGTATAAAGATAAGTGGTCAAAAACAAAATTGTCAAAAATATTTTTTAATCAACGTGTGACGTAAAAATGTTTTTGATATTCACTTCACTGAGTTTGGTGCTGTTATGACAACTGTTTTACCTGTTTTGTTCAAGTATTGTTATAAATACTGTTACAGTGACAGCCGGAGACTTTGAGCCGTAATGAAAGGGGGAGGTTTGGCACTTTAAAAACTGATTCAACCCACCATTTCTTTAGAAATGCCTGTACCAAGTCAGGGTCATTACGGTTTTCACAGTTTTCCGGTTGTTGACTGATTTTGTCTGTTTATATACTTATGAGTTTTGACTTTCCCTTTGTAAGATTGCTCGGAGTTCGCTAATTTTGTTATTACCCTTATTTTATTGTACCTGATTGGGTATAAATTCTGACATGTCCCCATACGACATGTTGCTAGATGTTGATGTATCACCAATGAAAAAAAAATACAACACACATCTTATTTTAATTAGATTGGGATTTGTGATAAATAGATTAAAATGTTAAAAGCTAATCTCCACTATAGATCTAAACATGAAACCCACATGGCCATGGATGCGAGGGATAAAATTTATTAATATCTGCCAACCCATGTTAAAACTCAAAACACATTCTGGCTTCCATGAATTATTTCGATTCTGATATGTCTAAGAGAACAAATACGGTGGTATACTTTGATTGGAAGACGGTAATTTATATTTACGTTTGAGGACAATGCACACAATTTAGGCTGCCAAATTCGAGCAGACGATAATAAGTGATTAACGATGTTTTTTAAAACAAGAGGACTTTTCTCAGTCATATCTCATCAAAAGGCAAAGCCCTGAGATGAGAGATGACTGAGAAACTTCCTGGAGTTTTAAAAAAACATCTTTTGATTATTTTATCTCTATTTTGTATTTATAATTAAATAATTTTTGTTGAGATACTGACATTTTTTTAAACACAATTAATATTTTATATCGTTAATCACTTAATTATTTAGTTAATTATCAAGAATTTGGTAATGTGACGTCATTATAACGTTATATTAGAAAACAAGATAATACTATGTGCGTCCTTGACAATGCTTAGAGATTAGCGATAATTGGAATCATCTCATGATATGAAATATATCGGTTTTAAACATAAAAAAATAGCGATAATTCATCAACATATACATTAAAGTCAGTCACATGCAGAACATGTGCTAATGAGATTATACCCAATTGATAAATCGCTCGTTAGTTAGCGAAAGAAGGACGTCATGTTAGAATATTTTTTCACTTTAATTCTTTATCCAACATCTAAATAATTGAAAAAATAAAGATTTGAAGTTAACTGCCTATCTAAAACCAAGATATGGGTTCATATTCATAGGTTGGTAAGTACATTTTTTTTTGTGGAACATTTTCATTTAACTTTTTCTTTCCCCTTTGTTTTTATTAAATATTAAAAAACAACATATCAAAAGCATCATATACATGTTAACATTCAGAATTTGAAAAAAATGGGGCATATTTTCAATTGAAAAAAAATATGGGTCATGTGCAGACTTTTTGAAATTTGTTTTCATTTTACTGGACATAGGTCCAGCACCCAGGAATTTTCTGCTGGACCCTCTGAATTTTTGTCGGACCTACATTTTTTATGTAAAATTGTTTTAAAGCCAAGCAATGTCATACCGTTATTATTATTTTAGTCTAGCAGAGCGCTTTCTGTATTTAACTTCATTAGTACTGGTAGAGGCCTAAAAATAAGAAGACCAGTCACCATCTAGAATAAACCAAAAAGTTGAAACCATGCACCAAAAAATATTAGGCAAATCCAGCTAGGGATACCCTCAAAACTTTGAAAAATTTACCAGATTTAAAATATAATTTTTAATTTTTTTTTATTGAGATTACAATAACAATATTCTAAAAGTCATTAGACTCTCTCAATCTCCAGTTGGGGTGGCACTGGCCGTTTTATGTTTGTCAGGCTGAGCTCCGTCGTAATGCTTCAGAAACGACCACATTTTTATGATCGACACATTGCCACGTTGCCGGAACTGTAAACTAAATTCTAAATAGAAACGGATTCAGTGAAGGGAACGATACAAATCAGGGATGTCGTGTTTTTTTTTATTTTATTAATTTTTTGGGGGCTTTTCACTCGAAAAGATCATCTTACGCATCAATATATTCAAATATATTCATATTCATGACTGTTACCAATAATATTTACCAAAAACAGATAAAATATCACATATTCAATGCGGTTACGAATTCCAAGTTGACCGAACTTGTTCCGGTATTTACAATACGACCTGCATTTCCGACTTCCGTTAAAAAAGTAAACACATCATTCTACAAGAAAACTGCAACAGAGCTGCGAGAGGAGTCGATTAAAAAAAAAAACATAAATTAAATCAAAGTATCCAATATCTCATTTTATTTAACTAAAGATTTTTCCTCATATTTCAAGATTAGATGGGATAATTCCATCGAGCAGAAAAATTTTGCTTGACGGAAAGGCCCGAAAAAGTCCGATTGCCAAAACATAATAATACATTTTAATATTGATAGCATATTTAGTGTCTTCGGCACGAATGCCAATCAGTATGACATGACAAATTTTTGGTACGAATTTGCTTGGTAAATACCTGTTACAATTAACTTCCGGCAATGTGTTGCCATGGGATCCATTCCGACTATACTCTTTTCGTGCCTTTGGCACGAAGACTTTTGAAATTTTGTTCGCAATGGTCGTGCCTTATATAAGATATGCCTTCGGAACGAAAACTTAATGTTTCTTTGTCTATGAAAATAAAGGGCGAATCAACTTTCGTCAAGGTGTTGCCATGGGACCCATTTGCAACATTTAATGTGGCCGTGCTGATTCATTCTTTTGTTCATATCGGGTGTGCTTTCGCACAACGATTTTATTTCTTTATTCGTATATTGTTCGTGCCTTCGGCACGACACAAACTTTATTATTTATTTTTCCTTTACGAAACCTTCAATGATAACTCTGCCTTCTTCAAGTTCGAAAGTAAAACCCTGTTTTCTATTTGAATGATATAGTCATCACGGTGCCTTCGGCACGAAACGTAAGTTTTAATTCTCAATACCATGACAATTTTAAAGTCATTATTTTATTTTATTTGTTTCGTGTTGGTGGCGCGACAAAAATGTTCAATTACGAAAACAGGCAAATGGCTTAAGCTTCTCACACTTCCGCTTCCGATTTCAAAGTGTTTACAAGTATTAACAATGTTCGCTTCGCTCACAGCTGGGTTGATAAAAAATGTTTGGCGGACATGGGGACCGGCATTACCAACATTATTGGCGGACCTCATGATTTTCTGCCCCCTAGGTCCGATAGGTCTGACGAATTTCAAAAACCCTGCATGTGTAATTACCTCAATAATTATGATAATTTAAATGGGTGCTCAATAAATTCTGTTTTCACAATTCTATGAACAATGTACAAAAAAATGTATTCCTTATTTTATTGGTAAATTTTCAAAACTGTGCAGCAATAAAAAAAAAAGTTACTATGGTTTCAAAACATACCCTTAATTATACCCTTCGCTAACTGGACAATATATCGTCACAGTATGTGTTTTCGTGTGTCATCTGTTTTCGTTTTATCCATTTTATTTTGATTTCCACAGCGCACGCATTATTTTTGACGTGTATTCCGGTTTCTATTTATGGAACGTAAACAGGACTACAACGTGACATCTGTAAAAAATGTTAAAGTTTGCTTTTAAAGACGTAAGTACCAAAAACAGTGAATCTACCTACTGAACCATACTTTTTGTAATGCTAAAAATTTACTTCATTTAGAAAGTAGCTGGAAAAAAATCCAGAAGGGCTATATAAAATTTAACTATGTCGTCTGCCTCTCAGACACCGGCTCTTCCTGTCATGGGGTCACTGATCGTAATTGTGGAGAAATTCAGTATTGGGTCAAATGGAGAGGTTGTCAATAAAATGTTTTTTTCTGACTTCATGCTTTAGTTCTTATTGTGAACCAATGCACATTACATTACATGTACATCATTGAAATAAAACTAAAAAAATCTGATGAAAAAGTGAAAAAACTTATGCTTGACAAATCATTTTTCCCCACAAAATCCACAAAATTTGGGGCAAAATTTGTGACATTTGCAACATGGGTTGCTATAATGTAACTATTACAAGTAAAAATAATGGCACTTTTGAAAGTGCCAGCTTATTTGGACAGATATATTGATAAAGCTTTTGTATTTAATGAATTAATTATTTTTTCGTAAGGAGGAATATATATTTTTGTTCCAAAAGTTTCATGTTATGTTCATAACCAATGGTGTCCTTCAAAAGTATCTACGAATTGTATACATTACGATGATTCAGAATGATTTAATGAATTTGATCAGTGTGTACTGAAAAAAACTAACAGAGATGAGTTATATAATAAAAAGTTAAACAGATGGTCCCTATAATAATCGTGAAATCGAGGTTTTATTTTGGGATTCGAAATTGTCGTCATGAAGTTACCAACAGAACGTTGGCCAATAATAGAATCGTGAAAGCCGTGACACTTCCTAAAGTGTACCATAATCTACTGTTAGTGCGGGACTTTCCACAACGTCACGCAAAACTGGGTATCTTGCAGAAATCTGTGATGTAGTTCACAATAATGTGTTGTCGTCTCGAAAATGGTGGACAGTTATGAACGCAACAGGTAAGTCATGTACCTTGATTTCAACGTTTTTTGTTAAACTTCATGTATTATATATGTTGGGATAAAGAAGACTTACAGGCAATTTCTCAGTACATTTATTTACATTGTGAAGTAAAAAAAATAATCCCTAGTCTGTTATTTTCAAATAAAATCTTCATTCTAGTCACCTTAGTCGCGAATCACTGTTGTAGTCCTATGTTATGAACGCAACATTTAATTTGTTTTCACTTTTATATCTTGTGAAACTTCACATTACGGTAATGATTACCTGCAATGTCATTTTCTTTCTTTTTCAGACTATCCAGTGAAACTCCAGTGAATTAGACAATTAAAAGTTTAAGAATAAAGTATTTAGTGGTGCTATTGGTGTCCTTGTTACTCACAACACTTTTTTTTTTCCGCTACCATACACTGAAGATACTAAGATAAAGTTACCAAAATTACTTTCAAGTGTATAAACACAGCCATATCAATACTATGATGATTAAAACTTTCTAGTATATTCTCAGCAATATATAAAATCAAATTTGTTTATGTATAAGGTTACAAGTGTTCGTAAGTAACAGTGTCCACATGAATAATCATTCTTAAGTCAAAGATATGAATATTTATTTTAAAATTTTTAACCGTATTTTACAACTGTTATATATAAGGTTATTACTGAATACAAAAGGGGTCTTTTAAATATATACAACAGTTTATAAAAAGCTGCATTTGGACACTATGTTATGAACGCAACAGACATTGGACACTCTGATGCATCACAAAATTATGAGAAAATGGGAACAGAATTTATCTTGCCATTGCTATTTTATGAAAATATAGACATTTTGCTTTGCAAAAACTCTCAAGGATCTTTTAATTAAAGACTTCTATTTTTAACTTATGATCTCACACTTTATGTCCCAATACTGAATTTCTCCACATTTGTAAACAAAAAAGCTGACTGAAATGTGCCTGTTTCTTATATAAAATACATGTCACTTTGCAGTGCATTGTGGTTTCAGCACTAAAAAAAACATCTGAAGTAAACACAATTTTGAAAGTGGTCATTTTCAAACATTCTGTTATTTTATTTAGATGTAGTATGATTTGGTAGATGGCCAGAACCATGAAATTTTAAAACCAGCCATTTCCGGATTATATACTCGTTTCCATCCCGTGTATCGGCCTTGTTTTTACTTCACACGAAAACAGATGACACCATTTTACTGACAACAAAAGTTGCCAGATAATCGAGAGTATATTAAAATAAAAGAATGGCTTTAAAAACAATCTTATGTACAAAAAAATATTTAACTAGCCATTCTTTGAAAATTCCAATCGTCATATGAATGAAGGGTTAACACTGTTAATCGCTATATCGGAAAATCGATAATAGCACGAAAACCGATAACACGATGCTATAATACTTCCTTACTAAAAGTAAATAAAGTTTTTTTCTTAAATTTAAAGTGAAAAAAAAAGGGGGGGGGGGGGGGGGGGGGGGGGTAAATTAGTTTTGCCACCGTCAACTTTTCAAAGTGGGGAGGGCGATTGCCTCAAGCTCCTATGCCCATGAAGTGGTATTAGTGAAGTTCGAACTGCAGACTCTTACAGAGCATCCGAGTTCATTCCGGTTCGGAGTTTTAGTGGTGTTTGATATTCAGTTTTCTGTGACTGTGTATTCATAATTTTTTGTCAGCCATTATCTATTTTTCTTTTTCTTTTGTTATACCTATATATTTATATCCTATATTGTTAATGAAGTAATATATTTACCCTTTAAGACAAGATACCGATAAATGTAGCTCTCAGTCTGTAGTGTAAACAATCGAAGATGCTAAAATCGGAAGGTATCAGGTCGTTCCGGCCCCAAGTCGTTTCGGCCCAAGTTGTTCCGGCCCAAGTCGATTCAGCCCTACTATAAATATTACGTCATAAACTAGCAAACATGAACATCAAACAGAAAGTGTGTTCCGAATGATAAGCGGGAGATAACTAGTTTCCACAGGAGTTACACTCTAGAGCTTGCTGCTGCGTCTGACAGGTCTGGAACACACTACGCATGGGTAAGACATCATGGAAGCTATAGTCATAGTTCCCTTTTTATAGCCACAGCGCCCGCAGAACAAAGACTTTCAAATTTTTTACACCCTAAAATTAGCTTGGGTTTTGAGTTCTTGTATGTTTTTACTTCACTTGATTTTATAAATTGTTCAAATTAATTGGCGATGTCAAACAATAAAATTAGCTTGGGTGTACGTAGCTTAATTTAGAGTACAATCAAAGACTTGTACACTATTCAGTACTAACTGCTGTTTATTTAATTGTAATAAATATATTTATTTAAGGAGTACATTGATTTCTTGATTAACACACAAAAAATTCTAATATTTGAATTTTTAAAATTAAAATCGATCAAAAACATTTTGAAATGATAAACACTTGTGTATTTCAGTTCAAAAGTATTTAATTTCAAATGGGGCCGAATCGACTTGATTGATTGATTGATTGGTGTTTAACGTCAAACGAGCAATTTTTCAGCTATATTCAGGACGACGAATCGACTTGGTGCCGGAACGATCTGAAACCAATCGGAAGTTGGATTATGTAATTTTTCCGCCGAATTATCTCCATTTTGTCAACACGCATTTATTTTTGTGAAATAAATTATGTCATCGGGGGTAAATGATAGAAATAACTTTTAATTTATGTTAAAATGATGTGAAATTTTTAAAAAATAAACACTGATTTAGCATTTACGACCTAAATCGTATTTTTTAAATTTAATTTCCACTTCGAATGATGTTTTCACGAATAAAATGTGTTTCTAATTTTATTTAATGCCCATATATGCTTGATTTGATCATCCCTACTATATAATTTGCATATATTCGAAGCATTTGTTGTTGGGTCTCTATAGCCCCGTGGAAAATACCATGTCACTCGGTGTCAACTTTTCTGAATTTTCCATTCATTGCATTGGGGTGACACCTAGCGGAGGTGCCAGTCACTAAGGTAAACATCGTTTTCCGAAGGTGTCCTCTTCTTCGTCCGCGTGTTATACTGTTATCTAGCTATATATAGTTTCTTACCGTTTCTCTACATAATTCATAAATTAGACACACGTACCAGAATACGAATAAAAACATCAATTTATTCGTATTTAACCGTGCAACCACAGGGGTTTCAAAGTTTTTTTATAGTAGGAGGTACTTCTTAAATTTTAGGAGGTACCTAAAAAATAGGCTGAGGGCCGTAAGGGGTCCAGGGGGCGGAAGCTCCTGAAATCTAGCATTTTGTGGACCAAAAAATGTACTTCAGAGACTGGAAAACATTAAGTGTTTTTGAAAGAAAAATCCCATTAACTTTAGAGTTCAGATTTCACCAAGAGTGAAGACCATGCATAATGCCTGGATTTTCCCCCCCAATTTCTTTATTGAATATTTCAGTTTACAGACTTCAGCCAAGATTATTCATAGATAGTCTGCCATATCTTAAAAAAAACAAAAGGACCATAAAGAGCTACGGTTCCGCAGCTAGGCTTGACCAAGCCATTGTTATCAAAGCTTAAACTTCTCAAAATTCTTTTGTTGGCTTTGTCCTTTTCTTTTTCACAATACCTTGGCTTGTGTGTTTTTTTTTACTTTATTACCAGTAATTAAACTCATCAAAGACCGTTGGCAGGATCAAGACATATAAGTGTCATAATTAATGAAACCAAGAACGTATATAGAATACGTCCTTGATGAAACATATAAATTTAATTTGCAATCATCAATCTTTAATAAAATTTATAATTTTTTAATAGATCAATACAAATATAATTAAACAAAAACAATATATATTGTTACTTTCACGACTTGTGACGTTGTGTGCAAAAAAAATGTTCGAACAAAAACGATTCGCGGGAAGACATTTATTAACATTTGAATCACAAAAGTTAAATTATTTTGGAAAAAAATGGGGGCCGGCGTTTTGACATTACAATGTAATTCGTATTGGAGCCATGTCCGGTCCTTTTTCAAGATTTCTAGTAATTTTCTATCCCTTATCTCCTCGTATCCCCTTTTAAAAATGTTTTTCAGCACACTTTCATTTCTGTGAACAATCGCGGTAGGGCCCCGTCAAAATATGTAAATAAATTAGCCATAGGTTTTTATTTTTTTATACCGGAAGTTAAACAATATGGACGGAGTTAAGCAACAAGACAGTACGCCCCAGAATGATTCGACCCTGGGTTTTAAATGGATAAAAAAAATCGCACAAAATTTGTGTAGTCATATATTCATAATACATAATGATCATACTTATATTACTGGAGATTATACTAAATTGTGTTTGAACATAATTTGTAATCGGTCATTTTTTTTATTTTGAAATGATGTCAGCTTTGTTCCGGTCCGAGTTTTACACAAGGATGAAAAGATATTGGGGCGAAAACATGCTATTTACGATTCTAAGGTAACAGGTAACAGGTAAAGTTATTTTTAAAACAGGGAATATCCCATCAACTTGGTCGTGACGCAGTTGTTCGATTTGAATGCGAGAATTCAGCAATTGACGTGATCATTAATTTTTTATGAAAAATATTCTACAAGCCTATCGACCATCGTACTTGTGCCAGTTGTGGTTTTGACCACCGCTAATTTTGGGCGGTTCAGTAATTTCTGCCGGTACTATACACGATCACAGGCGGGTAAAAGTACCGGGTACCGGCCCACTTTGAAACCCCTGCAACCAATGTAATAAATTGCAGGAAAAATCAATTTTGCATACTAATATTAATAAAAACATTCCAACGAAATCTGTGAACCCCAGTCACGTTATCCTCTTTCACTAGAACGTGCACAGATGTTTCGTCTGCTAGATAGATAGTCCGAGACATCAACATTAAGATGAAAACTAAAAAATGTCCAATTTTATTTATTATCAATAATAAATATTTCCATGGTCCGAGCACAGGCGCATGTGTAGAGTCAAAAATATGCTCGCTATGTACCTAACATACCACTTTAGGTACATAGCGAGCATATTTTTGACTCTACACAAGCGCCTGTGGTCCGAGTTTGCACACCTATTTTAAATCTCCTAATATTAGTGGTCCGAGTTTGTTATGGTCCGAGTTGTCCAGTTACCGCTAGATATATTCGTCTGCTCATTTTCAAACAAGACAGCTGAGCAATAGGCCAATCATTGCATGGTTTGTACGCCAATAGGCAACAGCAACTTAACTTTGAAAATGATTACTGGTAAGTGAAATATAAATATACATACAGTCGGGAAGCCATGCACAGATTCCGTACCTCCAACAATGCAAAGTCAAATCCCGAAATCAAGGGACGTAACTCTATTTTTTAGACAGATGACGTTTTAAAAGTGAGCGGCCATACATTGTTTACGTCGACACCCCATGTGTTTTTACTAAATATCTTCATAAATAAAACTGAAAGAAGTATTCATTTTTATTGAATCCATTTTTAAATAAAATTTTAACGTGACTGACGCGTTAAAACGTGTATTTTATGACATCGTTTGCTTTAAATCAACGTTGGAACTGGGGATATCGCTGCTAATGAAATGTTGACAAAAAAATGGCGCTAAAAATCCATTCTTAAAATAAGTGGAACAATTGCATCCCATTGGCTGTTTATTAATAAATTTGGTAAAAATAGCTAGAACACGTATTAGGGTATGGGAGACTTGCATATTTCCCCATCATACGTCATTCGAAGTCCATATTTGGATGTAAACAAGAAGCACTATATTTCGAGATTCTAGCCAAATATTTCTGGGTTTTTTTTCATAGATTGATCGATCTATTAGGATGAAAATGTGACTGTTTCTGTTTAAACACGAAAGAACCACTTGACCAATCATAGTCACACATGTAGAGTCATTTTATTCCATTTTTAACAACAAATCTTTCATTTTCGTTTACTCGTTCCATGGCATTTATGGACATGTCAAAATATTGACATAATTAATATATACATTTTAGAAATAAAAAAGGTCTGCATTATAATGTATGATCTTGTCATGCAGAGAATGGTGAAAGATTATGTTACATTCACTCTAGATTAATCTGGCATAGCATAAGGCTACATATTTAGTTCATTTTCAAGCATTTACACACACCCTTTTTTTTTCCATTTTTGTGTCCAATCCCATTTGCAACTTTTATGCAAATAAAATATGTTTAAACTAAATATATATACAGACTGGACATGGGATGTTTATTTTTTTTAACAAGAAGAGTCTGAAGATACCAATGGGGCAAAGTTACAGATTCTATTAAATAAAATGGATGTTTATTTTCTGTTAGTTTCAGATTCTATGAGTATAAATGCAAAGTTTCCTGTGATGTTTATTGGTTGGATATTTTAATAAATAAATATAAGAATATATGACAAGACTTATATATATATATATTCATACAGGTTTGAAAATCAATATATATATATATATATGGTTTTTTTTCTTCTAAAATATCCATGAAGTAAAAAAATGGACCAGCATTCCAATTATTTTTAAAGTACATCATCAAACAAATGTGCATGAGTTTTCAAGACACCTTGTGTCATAAACATTATAATAAAGTCATTCAGAAAAGAACTTTTTGATTGTGTAATTTGTGAAACTTCATCTGAAAGTTAAAAGGTTTATTTCAATTTCAATTTCAATTGAAAACCAGGACTTGTTCTTAAATATTTCAAGAATGAATTAAATTTCTGTAAAGAATTTGGCTCAGAAGATAAATTATATTGTGGTACATATTGCTATAACATTTGTAACACATGTTCTAGGTCAGAAAGTGGAGATGAAACAAGATCTCAAACTTTTCAATTTCTTTTAGATATATTGAACCAGAACCAAGTTGTTGAACAAGTTTCTACAGACATTTAGATCTGTATACACTTCAACATGTTGTTGAATTTGTTATTCATGCTTTTTTTTTTAGATGAAAAGGTACTTCTGTTGCCTGTTGTTTATGAGAAATATAATTATCTGTTGTCTATGAATTTTAATGCTGAAATTTATAAATTTTCTTTTACAGAAAATAATTTTTCAAAATGTTCCCTTTTATTAACTTTTTTCCAGTCATTAGATCAAATAAAATAATTTGTTTAACTTCAATTTTAAACAATATTAACCAATACTTGGTTATTTTGCCAACAGAAAACATATTCATTCTATTCTAGTCATTTAATTTACTTAGTGAAATTTGGAATTCTGGTTTGTCCTTTCATGTGAATGCAAATGTTCTGAATGTGTCTTAAAATTATGTGAATGATAGTCATTCAATATGTGTCTTTTATGTGAATGCTAGTCATTTTGTGTGTGTCTTTTATGTGAATGCTATAGTCATTCTGTTTGTGAATGTCATGATGGAAAAATTATTGCAACCTTATCCACATTTATCTCACAATGTAAATTTCCTGGAGAAAGAATTATTGCAAACTAAGTACCCATATTTGTAAATGCTGGTCATTTTGTGAATGTCCTGGAGAAAGAATTATTGCAACCTAAGTACTCATATTTGTAAATGCTGGTCATTTTATGTTGTGAAGTCATGGGGAAATAATTATTGCAACCTAAGTACCCATATTTGTAAATGCTGGTCATTTTGTGAATGTCAAGGGGAAAGAATTATTGCAACGTAAGTACCCATATTTGTAAATGCTGGTCATTTTTTGAATGTCAAGGGGAAAGAATTATTACAACTTAACCATTAGTATATGTTATAAAAACTAGTTTGTAGTTGTGTCAAACACATGAATATTCCAAATACATTGATATTTACATTGTGAGATAAACATGAAACTTGGTAGCTTTCATTCAGATAATAAAATTTCCTAATTCCAAGAAAAATATTTGCTTACACTGAATTTTTGTTTAATTTGCCTTGGTATAATAGGAAGGGTTAAGATATCTGAATACTATTTTTTATGCCCTTTTTTGTCTCAAGGTTTCACTTTTTTTTTTAGATTTTTGAAAATTTATTAATTTTATTACATGTTTTTTTTTTATAATATTTTCATATTTTTTCAATTCACTTAATTTTTGTTTACATGCTTTTATTTTTTCCACACATTTGTTTCTTTCTACCGGTATTTATCTTGTACCTGTTACAAAGTATTGAAATTAAATTAAATTGAAACAAGATATGATTATAATCTAACGATTATGGAGTCTCCCAAACTGGCCACTGACAACAGGTTTAAAAAATAAATCAAAAGCTACCTTTGAAATCGAACAATGTTGAATGTTTGCGGTATTGTGGCGGCCATTTTGAAAATGGAGACCGGTAGAAAATTTTCGATGACGGGAATCAATTCAGGACGTTGAAATCAAACAATGTGGAATTTGTGCGGCATTGTGGCGGCCATTTTGAAAATGGCGACCGGTAGAAATTTTTCGATGTCAGGAATCAATTCGGGACATCATAATCTACCCACATATGAAATGTCATTGAAATCGGACAATGTTGAATTTTTGCGGTATTGTGGTGGCCATTTTGAAAATGGCGACCGGTAGAAATTTTTCGATGTCAGGAATCAATTCGGGACATCATAATCTACCCACACATGAAATGGCATTGAAATCGGACAATGTTGAATTTGTGCGGTATTGTGGTGGCCATTTTAAAAATGGCGACCGGTAGAAATTGTTCAATGTCGGGAATCAATTCGGGACATCATTATCTACCCACATATCAAATGTTGATGATATCGGACAATGTTGAATTTTTGCGGTATTGTGGCGGCCATTTTGAAAATGGCGACCGGTAGAAATTTTTCAATGTCGGGAATCAATTCGGGACATCATTATCTACCTACATATACAATTTTGATGATATCAGACAATGTTGATATTTTACCGCTCATTTTTTATGCCGTGTTTTGGCAGCCATTTTGAAAATGGCAGACATCTCGAAAATTTTGAAAACGCAAAATTGCTCCTCTAATGGTGACCTATCACTATGTCAAATTTTATATCTCTATCATTATCTATTTAGAATTTAATATGAAACCGGCACGGCCATGAATGCTCGCGCATCTGAAAATTATCTGGCAATTTCATCAAAAAGTGTCGAGATTTTTTGGGCCGAGATATATTGGGGACGACTTTTATTTAGGGCCGAATCTAGTCTCATTCAATCGCAATCGTAACTACTCGGCCATTCTCGCTACCCTGCAAATAACCTCGTATGCATTAGGCGTATAAATCGCACTACTTTTCACATGTCAGTTACATGAAAGTTTGATAAAGTTATATTATAAACAATTTTCTATATTTCAATTAAAGTTTTAATTAGTATTGCATGATTAGATTTTACTTAGTATGTCTTCCATATTGGATTTTCGTGGGACTATATTTTTGTGCGGCTTAACTTAACTTAACTTCCGGCAAACAATTTAAGAAGAATTTCTACTATGTACGTACGAGGTTATTTGCAGGGTAGCGAGAATGGCCGAGTAGTTACGATTGATTCAATCGAACTGTCGTTCCTTTATTCGAGTCATCGTTCCTTACGAAATCTCAAAAGTTAACTTCCGCGTAGAAACAAAAATTCTTGTCAGTATGTCAGAAGAGATTTAATAAATTAAAAAATATCAATATAAGTAAAACAAGTTAGCAAAATGACTTTTATTACACACGGGTTCCGGGTTTCAGTGGTATCGGACGTACGAGAGAGGGTACGAGACTTCAGGATCACATTTGCGCTTTATGTTAAGAAGATCTTCATTAGTTGAGTGTGTTAGTGTGTTACACGGAAACCGGTGTTTACAAAGCGTCGAATTTTTTTTCTTTGACAGTATGTTCAACCATGTTTGTTAAAAAATCCTAAGTACACATTTTATACCATAAAGAGCTCGCTTAGGCTCGCATATCAACATTAATGTACGAAATTTCAACTTTCCCATAGGATTCTATAGTAACCCCCACCCCCTTTGAACCCCTCAAAATATGACTTTGACCCCCTTTACCACAAAACTGAAAACTTTAGGACCAACTAGTAACATATATCTATAACTCCACCAAGTTTCATGAAATTCTGTCCAGTAGTTCCTGAGATCTGTCGTGGACAAGTTCATGGTCCACGGAAAGAAAGAAAGAAAGAAAGAGAAAGAGGAGGAGAATAATAATAATAATAATAATAATAATAATAATAAGAAACGGAGCAAAAACAATAATTCTCCAAACGTTGTTTGGGAGACTTAATTATCCCCTGTGCAAGTCTAGTATCATAGATGATTCTTTTTAAATTTTCAGTGATGATAAATAGTAATTCCCCAGTCTAAATTACAAAATGCACAATGTCTAAAACAATAATGCAATAAAAATATTTCAATTAAACTGAAAAATACGGTATTAATACAAGAAAATTAAAAAAAGACATAAAAATAGATACCCCTTTCCCAAACGAAATATCCTCTTTCGGATGTACGCTTATGTGTCGTTTATTGTTGATGTTAAGAAACACCACCGATGTGTTCCGAAAGACAATGAATTTCAATGTTTGGCAAATGGTCGATCGATCAAGGTGGGTGTAGCACTAAACTGAAAAATACGGTATTAATACAAGAAAATTAAAAAAATACATAAAAATAGATACCCCTTTCCCAAACGAAATATCCTCTTTCGGATGTACGCTTATGTGTCGTTTATTGTTGATGTTAAGAAACACCACCGATGTGTTCCGAAAGACAATGAATTTCAATGTTTGGCAAATGGTCGATCGATCAAGGTGGGTGTAGCACTAAGTGGAACAATTGCATCCCACAAGACATTGACACTAGTTGTCGGTATGACAATGATCCTAGATGATTTCCTCAGGCAATGGATGTTACAGAAAGCCATCATATTGTTTTAATTAAATTTTCTCACTTAAATAGAACCACCTCGACATTTGTTTTGAAATTCAGTCCACTTCAAGTAGCAAAATTCGATATTTGTACAATATATAAATAAAAACTGAAGTGATGCAATACATTTCTATTTATCCATAGACATCTTCCGAATATTGTAATTGATTTCAAGCATACGTATTTATTGTAAGCTGACGTATTTTAAGGGTTGAACGTCATTTTTCATCAAAAATGAAGCGAAAGTCACGTGACTGAGACTTGACTTTGGAACTCTCCTGTCACGCTGGCGTTCCTACTGACAACTATTGTACATTAGCACACTTTTATGCAGACATTTTCAATTCAAAAGCACAATTTCCTGATTTTATTTCTGATAAAAAAATCTTTTGAAATACTTCTTTCTGATGTTAAACTAGCTGCGGCACCGTAGCTCTTTTTATGGTTCGTGGTGGATGGTCCGCCATATCTTAAAAAACAAAAGGACCATAAAGAGCTACGGTTCCGCAGCTAATGTTAAACATGACCATACATATGAAAGCACTATAAACTCACAACATCCATCATCTGTGTGTAATCCCATCCCTGTTGATATTCAAACATCATGCACCAAAGATGAATTTGCCACCGTTTCGTTTCGTTTTCAGGTAATTTCCTCCATAAGCTGGAGCACTTCAATTTCCATTGGATAAAAGCACAATGATATTAAAAAGACATAAAATAGTTCAGTATATCACGATTAGATAAAAGTTCATTCTCTGACCTTATAAAAGCGTCTAGTTAAAAGTTTCTGTGTAGCACATAAAGACACAATGTACATATGTACATGT
Organism: Bathymodiolus brooksi; assembly: GCA_963680875.1. Taxonomy (NCBI): domain Eukaryota; kingdom Metazoa; phylum Mollusca; class Bivalvia; order Mytilida; family Modiolidae; genus Bathymodiolus; species Bathymodiolus brooksi. The sequence continues at coordinate 103,489,125 of OY804580.1, forward strand.
CTACAGTCTATATACACTTCAGGAGTTAAAATATAAAAGATGGATCCTGTAGTGATAAACGACGTCCAAGTTTGTCTCTATCTTAATTCGCAATATAATTTGGTTCTAAGTCTATGTAGTTCAAAGCACAAATTTTGTGAGGCACGTTCTATGGTCTTCAAGTCATTGTGGTTATTTGTAATAATAGTATGAACATTTTTAGATGTACAATCTGTAGTGAAATGAAATGAACACTTTACTGAAAGCGCTATTTTTCCATTACGTCAATGTTGTATTTATAAAGTTGGAAAGCCCATTGTAGAATTCTCGGGTGTTTACATAGAAGTGATCGATTAATTAGAGGATCCCGAGTAAATTTTATAGTATATAAGGCGGTCAAAATGCCGCGGATGGGCATTCGTTTTGTGTCATTTGTGAAGTGCACGTCGAAAGAGTAGAAAGATTAAATAGGTATATTGAGCTGAACTGAGCTAAAACAAGACATCAGGGTTTAAAGAAGAGCAGAAGTGACTGATTTAAGTCTTGCCTGTTATTCAGATGAAACGTTTGATCGTTGAATAGCTCAAAGCGAGCCAACATTCTATTTATAGTTATAGTTGTAGTTTACTGAGCAAAATTGAGATATAAAATTGTCTACCATTTTAAAATAATGCAATTAATTTGGATAGGCTCTTCATTTTACACAATAAATCTCGAACCCTAAGAATTAACTTAGGTACGAACCCTTTCTTACAGTTTATTTTCCTATTTATTTTAATTTACTTTAACATATCATTTTCAATAGATACACGCCCGTTACAAAATTGGTGGCAGCGTTGCGGGATTCGAGTAGTGTAAATAAATTGTTAAAATTGTAAATACGTTTCTTGTTTGATTGTTTGATTATTTGTTGTACTTGCAATATGGCAGATTATGATGAAGAGTTATCTGAAATAGAATCAGAGGTTGACCGTCTCACAAGACAAGTGAGCGGGTACGAACGGGTTGGTCAGTCAACACCAAAATATATGGCGACTGGTGAGCGTCAGTCGGCAGGTTTCCCGGTCGATTCAGGTTTCGCAACCGCACGACAATCAAGGAAAAGAGCTAGTGATCAAAGAGAAACTACAGAAGTGGACAGAATAGAGGTTGAAATTGAGAAATTGAGAGAGCAATTAAGGCAAAATGAAGAGCTCAGAAGTATGCAGGAAAGTGCATATAGAGAAAGAGAGGGTAGTCCCGCGGTTCGAATGAAGGAACCGTTATATGACAATTATGTTCCTCCGGGTGTTGCAGTGAGAAAAAAATCAGATCAAGCTAAGAAACCTGCACAACCGGCAGCTGCTAAAGGCTCAAATACTGCACGTGTAAAAGCTGCAACCTATGATGGTACATCATCATGGTTAGATTATAAGTCTCACTTTGATGCTTGCTCTCGTATAAATCAATGATCAGAAAATGAAAAGGGGTTATATCTGGCTGTGGCTTTGCGTGGACCAGCCCAGGGCATATTAGGAGATTTGCCTATAGATAAGCAACAAGACTATAAATCTCTTGTGAAAGCACTCGAAGAACGTTTTGCCCCACCTAATCAAACTGAGCTGTACAGAGTTCAGCTCACTGAGCGACGACAAAAACCAGCAGAAAGCCTACCTGAACTTGGTCAGACAATTAGAAGATTAGTAAATCTGGCTTATCCTACAGTACCAGAGAATGTACGTGACACGCTTGCAAAGCAGCATTTTATAGAGGCTCTAGCCGACTCAGAAATGAGGATACGCATTAAGCAGTCACGTTCCCAAAATTTAAATGATGCTATTCGACTGGCTGTCGAATTGGAGACTTTTAATAGAGCTGAACGAACAGACAGACATGATGAAATTAATGACTGATATGCAAAAAAGATTATCAGATTTACAAAGAGATGTCAACCAGCTTAAGAACGAAAAATTCAGACCACGCAAATTTGATAATACACCAAGATTTAATTATGGACGTGGTCAAGCTTACGGACAGAATTATGGTCGTGGACATGGGTATAGACAAAACTTTGGTCGTGGTCAAGATAATAGACAAAACGGATACAGAGTGAATCCTCAGAAGGAGAATTCACAAACTGATAAGAAATGTGAGAATGTTGGACGTGGTCGCGGAAGAGCAAGACCACTTAGGAGCGAAGTGAAAACAAATCAGAGTAATATACAGGGTAGTATTGGAGTGTCATCTGCCGCTCAAGAGGCAGGTATGTACGTAGAGGCTGATATTCATCAAGTCAAATGCAAGTTGTTAGTAGATACAGGAGCAACTGTGTCTATAGTATCAAACGATATGTATAAAAAGATACCTGATGTAGCTAGGCCAACCCTGACTAGCACAAATCAAGAAGTTTTGACTGCTAGTGGCGACAAATTAAAGATTTTAGGTCGTGGTAATTTTCTGATGAGACTTGATGATACACAAGATATGGTAGTGCAGGCATTAGTTGCACAAATCACAGTAGACGGAATAATAGGTTTGGATTGCTTGAGATCAAATGCTGGTTTAATAGATTTACAGAATAGTATGTTAGAGGTAGATGGGAGGCGAGTAAGTCTCAAGTATGCAGGAAAACTAGGTTGTTTTCGGGTTGTTGCACATGACAAAGTTGTCATGCCTGCTCAGAGTGAAATGATAATAAGAGGAGCAGTAGATGATTCAGCGAATAAGCTAACATATGAAACAGATATGTTAGTAGAAGCAAACGAAACATTTTTGAAAAAGGATAAAGCGCTTGTAGGCCGTTCACTAGTTCAAGCTAGTAAGAATGTCTTTGTTAGAGTTATGAATCCGTCAGCGGACACTCAAATTATTTATCCGGGAGCTATTGTGGCACAGGTCAGTCCTGTTCAAGAGGTTGTTAATCCCAACAGTAAAATTGATGAAAAAGGAGAATTGAGAACAGATTTAATTAATCTACTGGAACGCTCCCAAGAACATTTAACACCCAAACAAAGTTCAGAAGTTAAGCGTTTACTAAAAGAATATGAAGGGTTGTTTGCAACTTCAGATAGCGATTATGGACGGACAAACGTAGTAAAGCATAAAATTGCTACATGGTCTGCACATCCAATAAAACAACCACCTCGTAGACTCCCAGATGTCTTAGCAAAGGAAATGGACAAACAAGTAAAAGGAATGTTGAACAATGAAGTAATTACTCCATCCTCAAGCCCTTGGTCATCGCCTGTCGTCTTGGTGAGAAAGAAGGATGGAACGACCCGCTTCTGTGTAGACTACAGACGTTTGAATGCGGTAACCATCAATGATGCCTACCCATTACCACGCATTTTTTAAACATATTTTATTGTTCAATAAGAAACAATTGGATAGGACACAAGTTTCACAACTTAGAAACGTCTTCTCCAATACATACATGAATTAATACAAAATGAACTTATATAATATTATATACATATTTCATATTAAGTGATGACACGAAAAAAACAAAAGCAAAAACAAACAAAGACTAAAAATGTTGAGCGTCATGCAGGTGGATTATCCAAGCTAAAGTATACTTAATCGAACACACCCTTTCATCTTAATGACACGAACACACCAAACATTCAATTGGGATTTAACTTTCTAGTGGATTTATATATAAAGTGGGTGCTTAATTAAGGTAGTTAACATGTGAAAATATAGGGAGGAATCATTATTCTATTAACGTTCGGTAAGTATATTGCTTTTTTATAATATTTTTATTAAAAACGGTTATTTATGATATGACGACTCGATAATTCAGTTGCATGAGGCTGTCTCGAAACTAGTTCATACGATCTTGATCAATAAAGTAAGACATAAATCTATTATTAACCTGTTACACATTACAAATATGACTAATTTACAAATATTTATGATCATGACATAGAAAAGCGACAGGTGTTTTTAATGTATTTTTGTACAGCCAAAAATATGGAACAATTTATATCACAGTTAAGTGTTTCATTTCCGAATAATAATAAATCAATATTTACCGGAATTCCAATCAAATTCAACTTATTTATTTCAAATAACATAATAATACGCGATAAGGTAAATCTGTTACAGTGTAACAAGTAATGCTCTGCATTTTCATTAAAGTATCCACATAAACAATTATAATTTACAATTAAATTTGCATGATATAAATCTGCATTTAATGCACTGCATTTATTTCGCATTCTAGAGTGCAATACACTGAGAAAGCGGTCACCTATAGAATAATATTGAGGATTTCTCCTCCTAGTATAAAATATTTGCTGAAGTTTTAGTTTAAAAGAGGAAAACGTAGGAAGATTTCTAATAGTTAGATCCAAAGAATTCCATGCTTGAAGAGTACATGGAAAGTAAGAATTTTGGTAAACAGACAAACGATTAAAAGGTACATGTATATTGTGACTGTTACGTAAATTATAATTAACGTTTGCTGCCATTAAAGGCGGAACTAATTCATATAAATAATCTGGTGCTTCTTTATTGACAATTTTGTAAAAAAGTAGCAGTTTTTTTTAACTTTCCTTCTTGTACTCAATGTTTCCCACCCCGTTTCCTTGTAGATTGAATCAAAACTAGCATATATAGATAACCCAGTCACTATAAGAGCTGCTTCTATTTGTATTTTTTCTAGACGATTACAATTTGCTTGTCCACAATTATCCCAAACTTCTGAGGCATATTCCAAAATAGGTCGAATGAAAACTAAATATATTTTTTCAAGATAATCCCTTTTTAACCTGTATTTAAGTTTTCGTAATATGTTAAGTTGCTTGGAAGTTCTTTCAATAAGTACATCAATACGCTTTGTCCACTTACAATCATTGCTAAAAATAACACCTAAATGTTTATGCATATGCACAGGAGATAGTGAAATATTGTTAAAGTCAAATAGTACATTATTTTCTAAATGCCTAGTACTAAAAATCATAATATCTGTTTTATTGGGATTGAATTTCACAAGCCATCTATATGACCATGCATTTAAATATTCTAAATCTGTACTTATTAATGTATGTAAATTTTCTTCATTATGTGCCATATGGCCAATACAAGTGTCATCAGCAAATAGTCTGCCAAAGCCAGTCATATTGTCTGCTACGTCATTTATAAAAATTAGAAAGAGCAATGGACCCAAGACCGACCCTTGGGGCACACCAGCCTTTAATTCCCCAGTACTTGATAGTGCATCTTTAATAGCTACTCGTTGTTTTCGTCTTGAAAGATAACTTTTTAACCAGAAAAGAAGCTTCCGGCCTTTTATGCCATAATTCTCGAGTTTTAATATAAGCGCTTTAATCCAAACTGTATCAAAGGCTTTACTAATATCAGCGAAGGTTATACTAGTTATTTGTTTTTTATCCAACGCAAGTACAATATTATCATAAAGTTCAATTAACTGATGGGTAGTTGAATATCCCGGCAGAAATCCAGACTGGAATTTAAATAAAAGTTTGTTTATATGCAGATGATTTTAAATCTGTTTATAAACTATTTTTTTCTAAAATCTTACTAACACATGACAATAAGGAAACTGGACGATAATTTGACGGTAGAGATGTATCCCCCTTTTTAAACAAAGCAATGACATGTGCAATTTTCCACTGATCTGGAAAAACCATTTCTTGTATCGACCTATTAAATAACAAGGACATTGGTTTTGCTATTTCATTTTTTACAGCTAATAACATTCGGTTACTTATAATATCATGTCCAACAGCCTTATCTACATTCAACATGGAAATTATATCTATAACATCTTGTTCACAAACTTCAATATCAGAGAGAACATTCAAGCATCTACAATCAAAATCCGGTAAAACCCTATTTTCATCGTTTGAATTAGATATGGAAGAAAAATATTTATTTAAAATTTCTGCTTTTTCTATGGATTCGTATGATAATTTGAAATCATTCCGTGGGTCTGAGAGAGGAGGAGTCTCATTAGATGAATTTTCATTTTTTATTAACATATTCATGGTTTTCCAATATAATTTGCCATTGGCTGATTTTAATTCATCTAAATTTTCATTTATATTTGCATAAAATTTCTTTTTGGCCTGTTTTTTTAAATTATTTACCTTATTTCGCTGTGGTTTATATTTCGACTTTGTTAGTACTGATTTCACTCTAAGAAATGTTTTACGAAAACGATCACGTATTCGTATCTCTCTTCTCAAAGTGGAATCAAACCAAACTTTGTCGTCATTTCTTATAATTACCTCCCTTGTCGGAATGCATATACTAGCTATTTTCAAAAATATTGACGTAAAATCAGAGACCGCTCCATGAATATCACATGCACTAGTTATTAAATTGACCCAGTCTATTTCAGATATTTTTTGTTTCATAAGAAGATAATCTGCTCGTTTATAATCCCAAATTTTACGTTTATAATTTTTATTATTACTGAAACCACAACCTATTGTGATGTATGTTCCATCATGATCGCTAAACTCTCTGTCAATGTGTATTGTGTCACTATCAATAATACTTATCGAGTCGGTGATCAAAATTGGATCAAGTAAAGAATAATTACCTGTGCGATTATCAAAGTGTGTCGGTTTATTAATAATGTTTACAAAACCATTGATGAAAATAATATCTCTAATATTTGTAGGAATATTATCCATAAAATTTATGTTCAAATCACCCAAACATATAATATTGCAATTCTCGTCAAGAGCTCTTTTTTGATGACTCATTTGATCATTTATCCGGTAGCTGCTGGTTTTCGACATTCGACCTATGTTCGGGGTACTGGCAGGTGGAATGTGAGGGTAGTGATAGACACAAAACCGCTTTTGCGACAAGGTCTGGACTTTATGAATTTCGAGTCATGCCATTTGGACTAAAAGGAGCTCCAGCAACATTTGAGAGATTGATGGAAACAGTACTAGCAGGGTTGCAATGGGACATATGTCTGATTTATCTGGATTATGTTATTGTGTTGGGACGCTCATTTGAAGACATGGTTACAAACCTTAAAAAGGTTTACGATCGGCTGCTAGCCGCTGGACTTAAATTAAAAGCAAAGAAATGCCATCTCTTTTGTAAGAAAGTAGTTTATTTGGGACATGTAATATCGGAAGCAGGAATAGCTACCGACCCAGAAAAGACAAAAATTGTAGAATCATGGCCAATACCAAGGAATGTCAAAGAATTACGGTCATTTATGGGATTCTGTGGGTATTATAGAAAATTCATTCAAAACTTTTCAAAACTAGCGAAATGCTTGCACAAATTCACAGAGAAAGGGCGAAAATTTGAATGGACAAATGAATGTCAGTCAGCATTTGAAGAACTCAAAAATCGACTGGTATCATCGCCGATTCTGGCTCATCCAGATTTTTCGAAGAAATTTATACTTGACACAGATGCAAGTAATGAAGCCATTGGAGGTGTCCTGTCTCAGGAAATTGATGGAAAAGAGAGACCCATCGCGTTTGCTAGTCGAACTTTGACAAAACCGGAACGACGCTACTGTGTAACACGAAAGGAGTTACTAGCGGTAGTTTTCTTTGTGAAACATTTTAAGCATTGCTTGTATGGAAAACAATTTATCGTGCGAACAGATCATGGCTCACTCAGGTGGCTTTTAAACTTCAAAAATCCCGAAGGACAACTGGCAAGGTGGCTTCAAGTACTCAGCTCCTATGATATGACGATTGTACATCGTCCAGGTAGACATCATCGAAATGCCGATGCGCTCAGTCGCATCCCATGTAGACAATGTGGATTTGATCCAAATTGGGAAAACACAGAAAATCTGGCACAACATGCTAGAAACATACAGGAACGAGAAACACAGGAAGTAGATGAGAAGGAAGTATCTATCAGTGAGAAACAAAAATCTGATAAAGATTTAACACTGATGAGAAAATGGGTGGAGAAAGGAGAAAAACCAGAATTGAAGGAAATTACAGGAGAGTCAATAACAGTGAAGTCAATGTGGGCTCAATTTGACCAACTTACCATCATAGATGATGTACTTGTTAGGCGATTAGAAGGACTAAACACAAAGCTACAAGTGATTGTACCTATGACAGAAAGAAGGACTATACTGTCACACTATCATGATAATCGAACATCTGCACATCTTGGGTTGCGAAAAACTCTAGCTAAAATTAGACAGGGGTATTATTGGCCAGGTTTGCAAAAGGATGTAAAGTTATATGTAGCAGGTTGTTCGTTCTGCTCACAAAAGAAGCCTCCAAATAAGAAGAAGAGAGCTCCTATGCAAATAGTCGAAACTGGGTTCCCAATGGAACGCATAGCAATGGACATTCTTTGTGAATTACCAGAAACAAGTGGAGGAAATAAGCATATTTTAGTAATCAGTGATTACTATACTAAATGGACAGAATGTTTTGCAATGCCTAACATGGAGGCAAAAACAGTGGCAAAACTTTTAGTTGAAGAGGTTATAGTTAGATTTGGGACTCCATATGTGATTCATACGGATCAGGGGGTACAGTTCGAAAGCAAATTGTTTCAGGAGGTGTGTAGATTACTGCAAATACAGAAAACTCGGACTACTCCCTACCATCCTCAGTCAGATGGGATGGTCGAGCGGAATAATAGAACAATACTTACGATGTTGTCCGCATTTGTCAATGAACATCAACACGATTGGGATGAACACCTACCTTACATTTCAATGGCTTATAGAGCCGCAGAGCATGAAACAACGGGAATCACTCCGAATTATATGATGTTGAGAAGAGAGGTTACAACTCCGCTGGATATTCAATATTGCATGCCACGTAGCATTGCACATATCCCTCAAAATCGTTGGGCATGGATACTCAAGGACAGAATGGAAGAAACTCATAAACATATCAGGGAAAATGTTAAAGGTGCCATGCACCGACAGAAGAAATATTATGACCAGAAACTATCCTGGCAAAGTTTTCAGCCAGGCGATCAAGTATTTGTTTTCTTTCCAAATGTTAAACCAGGATTAACAACCAAGCTAGCATGCTTGTGGAGAGGACCCTTCAAAGTGATAACAAAAATCACAGATGTCACTTACAAATTAACTGTGGTCGAAAAGGTAAACCACAAGTAATACATGTGGATAGGATAAGAAAGAAATATCCACAAAATCTTCCAGGAGAAGAAAGTGAGCAGATTGAGTCTTACGAGGAAACAGTGGCAAAAGATGACTTACCAAATGAAAGTATGAAAACAGACAATGCCATGGAGTTTGACTCCAACGAGGAAATCTCAGACAATGTAGGGGTAGATAACGAAGCTCAAAAGTCAGGTAGACAAAAACGAAAACCCGCTTGGTTAGCGGATTACGAAACATATTAAACAGATATGTTGGTTTTTTTTATGTCCGTCGGATGGGGACATTAAATCCGAGGTCCCGTGTGCAGGAACTGCCATAACCTGTCCACGTTAAAGATCCCTCCTGCAGAGTTCGCTGCAGAGGCAAAATTTGTTAGGGAACATAAAATTTATTCTTTTGGCCGTGGCACTCAAAATTGCAGACGTTAGTAGGTACATTGTTGTTTAGGTTACTTTTTTTTGTCAAAATAACTTTAGGTGTTAGGGTCAAAGTTAATATTAGTTGGATCATTGATAAAAGTTAGGGTATAAGGATAATTTAATTTGGTTAAGAAAACAATGCTCGTACATGAGGAAAGCGAGGACGCTTTTTGTTCGGAGGCGTGGGTAAATGTAGTGAAATGAAATGAACACTTTACTGAAAGCGCTATTTTTCCATTACGTCAATGTTGTATTTATAAAGTTGGAAAGCCCATTGTAGAATTCTCGGGTGTTTACATAGAAGTGATCGATTAATTACAGGATCCCGAGTAAATTTTAGAGTATATAAGGCGGTCAAAATGCCGCGGATGGGCATTCGTTTTGTGTCATTTGTGAAGTGCACGTCGAAAGAGTAGAAAGATTAAATAGGTATATTGAGCTGAACTGAGCTAAAACAAGACATCAGGGTTTAAAGAAGAGCAGAAGTGACTGATTTAAGTCTTGCCTGTTATTCAGATGAAACGTTTGATCGTTGAATAGCTCAAAGCGAGCCAACATTCTATTTATAGTTATAGTTGTAGTTTACTGAGCAAAATTGAGATATAAAATTGTCTACCATTTTAAAATAATACAATTAATTTCGATAGGCTCTTCATTTTACACAATAAATCTCGAACCCTAAGAATTAACTTAGGTACGAACCCTTTCTTACAGTTTATTTTCCTATTTATTTTAATTTACTTTAACATATCATTTTCAATAGATACACGGCCGTTACAAATCTAATATAGCCTGTAAAAGTTGATTTTTCTCTTCAAGTAGTTCTCCGCGACCCCCCTTTATATCTTCGACTTCCACTGTCCTTTTGAATTGTTCTAACTTGTTCTGCCGTACTTCATCTAGTGGTTTGCATTTTAGTATAAAAGTTCTATATCTTCAACTCCATCTTTGCAGATTTTACAAAATCCAGCATTTTCGTTATGACTAAGCATATCTTGATGGTACTGGAGCATATATGTATCAGTAACCAGTTTCACTTTTACTTCTGCTTTTTGTATATCTGATTTTTGTTTTTTTACACATTTCCATATAGTATGTGGTGTTCCTCTAGGTTCCTTTTGAATTTCAAGGTGTCTGATAGTTGTTTTCGTCGACTTCCTCATTGTTCTTTTTGTACCAGTATTCATTTATGGCCTTCTTTATCGTTGTTTTCCCGATATGTTTTACTTGACAGGTTTATAAGAAGTTCCATTGGCGTATGCATTCCATACTTTTCTAGAATTCCAGCTATTTTGTTGATAAACAATGTATCATTTGCGTTGACATTTGCGGACTCCCACAGTAACATTTGTTTCTCAATTGTTGAGTCTAGCCTGGCAATTCCAAGAAATAAGTTTATACGCCACTATTTATCCTTTTGACAAAAAGACCATAATAACTATGAATATGGCAAAAATGTGTCCTCTGTAAATAAGACCAATGAAAACCACACATTTAAACCCCAGAAGAAGCTTGATATGATAGACAACGCACACGATTATTAATTCCATGCAACATTGACACATGAAGAACATTCAGAACTTGTTTCAAAATCCAGCATTTTACATAAAGACAATGTCTCACAAATTATTATAAGTCAGAAATTAGTGAATCCACCATAAAAGATACTAATCCATTCCTTCAGATACTAATCCATTCCTTTTGACACAATATCAATTGAGGGAAAACATTTTCTTATCTATGATGTTTCTTGAAAAGTAACAAATACACCCTGGTCTTGAGACCCATTTTCAATACTCCTGTGAAAATCATGACTGGCATTTGTCACAATCATTTCTACACTTGAAGTTTAATTTGTTCTCTAAAATGTTATTCTGGTTTTCACTATTCATGTATACTGTATATATACTTGCCACCTTGATAGGTTAATTTTTATAAATTGCCTTTTAAATTATTCTGATAAATATGTCTCCAAGGTGTGAACTATGTCAATTTCTAACCTTAAGTAGGGTGAGCATCCTTTAAATATTCATAATTTGTATTTGCTCAGACTTGTCAACATGTCTCCCAAGAATTGAAATGTACTGATACAAGTTTCTGAAAAAAGAAGAATATCAGTTCTGAAGGTCCCAACTTAAATCAATACTTGCACACAACACTTTTTTGTCATGACCTTCGAGACTGCAATTCTTCTATTTAAAAGTGATTTTTAACTAATAGTTTTACTAATACTAGTGTTTTACCCTGAAATGTGAGTGTAATATCAAAAACGTGACTGGTGAGTGATATATCAATCACAAACCTACCTACCATTTGCTATCAAGAACGTGACTGGTGAGTAATACATCAATCACAAACCTACCTACCATTTGCTATCAAAAACGTGACTGGTGAGTGATATATCAATCACAAACCTACCTACCATTTGCTATCTAGAACGAAACTGGTGAGTGATATATCAATCACAAAAATACCTACCATTTGCTATCTAGAACGAGACTGGTGAGTGATATATCAATCACAAAAATACCTACCATTTGCTCTCAAGATCGAGACTGGTGAGTGATACATCAATCACAAACCTACCTACCATTTGCTCTCAAGAACGAGACTGGTGAGTTATATATCAATCACAAAAATACCTACCATTTGCTCTCAAGAACGAGACTGGTGAGTGATACATCAATCACAAACCTACATACCATTTACTCTCAAGAACGAGACTGGTGAGTGATACATCAATCACAAACCTACCTACCATTTGCTATCAAGAACGTGACTGCTGAGTGATATATCAATCACAAACCTACCTACCATTTGCTATCTAGAACGAGACTGGTGAGTGATATATCAATCACAAAAATATCTGCCATTTGCTCTCAAAAACGTGACTGGTGAGTGATATATCAATCACAAACCTACCTACCATTTGCTATCTAGAACGAGACTGGTGAGTGATATATCAATCATAAAAATACCTACCATTTGCTCTCAAGAACGAGACAGGTGAGTGATATATCAATCACAAAAATACCTACCATTTGCTCTCAAGAACGAGATTGGTGAGTGATACATCAATCACAAACCTACCTACCATTTGCTCTCAAGAACGAGACTGGTGAATGATACATCAATCACAAACCTACCTGCCATTTGCTATCAAAAATGTGACTGGTGAATGATATATCAATCACAAAACTACCTGCCATTGTCTTTATAAAAATAATTTCAGGCTAAGCATTGAAGGTACAAAAAATGTACATGTACAGGCCACATAATATTTATTTAATAATATGTTTAAATGCAAAATTGAGATATACATGTATTACAATGTATATACCGGTAACTATTTCTCTTCCTTTTGTTCCAATTCTTATATTTCAATAGTGAGCAGTAAATAAATTGCTAACCAAATTTAATTTAGATCATTAAATTTGAAGTACAACTGTATGTGATATTTAAGCGGAAAGACAAGTTTTGTTCTCATAAAAATCAACATTTGTGTCAAAATATTTTACTTATCAATACATGTATTAAAATGCACTCGGTTTTCTGTTACAAAAGGTGAAGGATATACCAATCTACAACCTTTTTTTCATAAATTTCATGCATTTTTTTTATCAACACATTAAATGAAAGTCCGCAAATTCATACCTTATAATTATTGTAGACGGTCATAAAGGATTGATTGATTGATTTTTGGTGTTTAACGCCACTTTCAACAATATTTCAGCTATATCATGGCGAATAGTTTTAGTGGTGGAAGATGCCGGAGTACCCGGAGACAACCGCCGACCATGGGCAAGCAACTGGTAAACTTTATCACTTGCCGCTGCGAGTCGAGTACACCCTTTTTTGTAATTTGCAAAGCCAGGCCTGAACCCATGCCGTATTGGTGATAGGCTTGTATGAGTTGTTAGGTAATCCAACTACCTAACTCATTGAGCCACCCGGGCCCTCGGTCATAAAGGAAAGTTTACATTCATATAGATGTACATATATTTACATTGTAATACAAATTAAAATGATCAGTTGGTGGTTGCTGGTTAATGTCCAGTAGCAAATATTAATTTCATGCATGAATCGATGATGATATTATCAAGATTTTTATTGTACAACTTGCAGCCATCTTTCTTAATCAACATTTACATGCATGTGTACATAAATAAAAATGTATTAGGCATGGTAATGAAATAGGTGATGGATATACAAATCCACAGCCTTTTTTTCCTTTCATGTAGTTTAACTGTCATTGGTGAAGGATACATCAATCCTCAGCCATTCTTATGTTTAACAATTTCAGGAGACAAATGGAAGGATAAATTATATTTTGGACAAGTTCCAGAGGGGCGAGGTTAGAGAAATACCTAACAATGAAATATCCTTTCTCCTCTGGATGGAGGTCAGCTATTTTGGTTCGACCTGGGGGCAAAATAGGAGATATTTTTTCACTGGTAAAGGATAAATTTATTAGGCTAGAAACAAACTAGAGGCTCAGTGGGTTGAGCCTGTGTCACTCACCTTTCATTCTGCTTTGAGGAAACTTAATACAGAACCTTCCATAGGTGCTTCCCACCAAATTGTAGTTCATTTGGCTAAGCAGTTTCAGAGAAGAATATTTTTAGAAATCGACCAACCAAAAACAAGAATTGCTTATGGCAGCCATGTTTGTTAACGGATCAAAACGAAATGAGCAATCTCTATAGAGGACCTGCCATAGATGCGTCCTTCCAAGTTTCATTTCATTTGGTCAAGCGGTTGCAGAGGAAAAGCTTTTTTTGGAAATCGACCAATCAGAAACAAGAATTGCCTATGGTGGCCATGTTTGTTAACGGATCAAAACAAAATGAGCAATCCTTATAGAGGACCTTCCATATATGCTGTCTACCATGTTTCTGTTTATTTGGCCAAGCTGTTTCAGAGTAGAAGATTTTTAGAAATCGATCAATCAGAAACAAGAGTCGCCTGTGGTGGCCATGTTTGTTAATGGATCAAAACGAAATGAGCAATCTTTATAGAGGACCTTCCATAGATGCTTCCTACCAAGTTTCGGTTCATTTGGCAAAGCGGTTTCAGAAGAGAAGATGTATTAGAAATTGACCAATCAGAAACAAGAATTGTCTGTGGTGGCCCTGATTGTTAACGGATCAGGACGAAATGGGCAATTTTTACAGAGGACCTTCCATAGATGCTTCCTACCAAGTTTGGGTTCATTTTGCCACACGGTTTCAGAGGAGAAGAATTTTAAAAACCATCCAATCAGAAACAAGAATCGCCTGTGGTGGCCATGTTTGTTAACGGATCGGGACGAAATGAGCAATCTTTATAGAAGACCTTCCATAGATGCTTCCTACCACGTTTCGGGTCATTTGGCAAAGCGGTTTCAGAGGAGAACATTTTTAGAAATCGACCAATCAGAAACAAGAATTGCCTGTGGCGGCCATGTTTGCTATTGGATCGGGACGAAATGAGCAATCTTTATAAAGGACTGCCCATAGATGCTTCCTACCAAGATTGTTCATTTGGCCAAACAATTTCAGAGGAGAAGAATTAAAAAAAATCAGCCAATCAGAAACAAGAGTCGCCTGTGGCGGCCATGTTTGTTAACGGATCGGGACGAAATGAGCAATCTTTAGAGGACCTCCTATAGATGCTTCCTACCAAGTTTTGGTTCATTTGGCCAAGTGCTTTCAGAGGAGAAGATTTTAAAAAAATTGGCCAATCAGAAACAAGAATTGCCTGTGGTGGCCATGTTTGTTAATGGATCGGGACGAAATGAGCATGTTTTATAGAGGACCTGCCATAGATGCTTCCTACCAAGTTTCAGTTCATTTGGCTAAGGGGTTTCAGAGGAGAAGATTAAAATGTGAAAAGTTAACAGGCGACGAACGCCAAGTAATGGCAAAGTGAGCTAAAAATGTAAAGATTGTATTTGCAGGGGGTGTCTGCAATCTTACGACAACAGTTCGATATGCAGGAGGGATTGAAATATCCTATCATAGGAGTGATGATAAGATACAATGTTTGATAGGGGAATATGATAGCATGTAAATATTTCAATTCTCATAATGTTCCAATATATTTTGCCACAATTCCACCTGTTTCTATTAAGAAAAATAGAGATTAAAAATTTTCAAGATCTTTGTTAAGGACTAGTCAATTTGAAGATACTGAAATGCAAAATTTATTAAAAAAAAATATCAACGAATATTTGAATGCACTAAATGAAAAACAAAACATTTCAAATATCCGATGGGACAGATCCATCTGTAAATATGTAACTAGAAAAAAGGGTAAACTAAACATGGTGAAAATTCCAAAAAAATTATATCTTTTATATATACTGAGCTGTATGATGGTGTACACCTATTACTGGAACTATCAAATAAATGGTATAGTTATATGTGTTCATCAGACAGTTTACCATGATTTAATGAAATCAACAAATAATTAGAACCCCTATTTAAGTTAACAATAATACAAATGAAGAATTCTTGTAATATTTAAAATAAAGGACAGTGTTAAAAAGAAAACTAAAATCTATGTTCTTAAACTTTCTGTGTCATAATTTAATGAACTCTATTGATTATTTATTTATCTTTCCTGAATTACCAATTTAAATTTTCATGACATTCTGGAAACTCAAATAAAGAAATCTGCATAATAATGTTTTCGTTTAATGCCTCAATATAAATAATGGATACTAGTAATCCTATTAAGTACTTTTTATTTTGCTTTATTATAAACTTCATACTGTCATTCTTTTTTCTTCATTTAGTTAATTTGTTTTCATTGTATAGAGTAAGATATACAAATCTTTACTATCTATTTCAGGTCTTGATTATAAAGCAAGTGTATTATTGACTTTTACAGATATTACAAAAATTTAGGACCCATTTTTCATGATTTTAAGTTCATTATTTCAATCTGTGCATAGTTAAGGTGTTATAACAGACTTATCAGATCATGCCCTTCTTTTTCATTGATTATTTTTAATACAGTATGTGTGAGGCATACCAGCATCTATCTTACAGCATACATTACATACTTATAAATGTAGGTGTGAGGCATACCTGCCCCTACCTTAAAATACAATTAATGCCTGCCCTTAATTAGTTGAAAATCATAATTGTTCACCCTTGGGATGTTGTTTTCCCGAGGGCTAATTGTTCACGGCAAGTGCAGGCATTGAAATTGTTTTATTATACTGAAACTCGATGCAAAAAAAATTTGTTATATGCGAACATTTCTGTAAATGAACGGCCAGAATGGTTCCACTGGGCACTCAAGCGGTGGCCATTTAATACGTACTTACATCACGTACACGTTTTAGATCATGGTCATTTTACCGATATCGTAAGTGCTTTGGCGATCTAGATCACTGTTCCCCCTGTCCATCAGTAAAAACTGATGACCGGTGAAATAGAGAAAACAAGGAATTTAGGATTTATTAGTTAAAATATTACACTAGATTTTCTATTGAAAAAATATACTGAAGTATAATAATGTATAATGTTCCTTTGTTAATATATTTTTTTGAATTTAGTAACTATAGTACATCTATTAATTTAATACTTAAAAGTTTTTAATATTCCTCCTGCATGTCGAACTTGTATAAAAACAATGAATATAATAAATAAAAAAAAGTTGTATATATATAACTTATAAGATATTTGCAACTCATTGTATAGAGTGAGATATACAAATCTTTACTATCTATTTCATGTCTTGAATATATTTAGCAAGTGTATTATTAACTTTTACAGATATTACACAAAACTTATGACTATTACAAGACCATACATGGATCAACTGAGATGAAGATACCTGAAGTACAGTACTGTCAGTAGTCAGTATGCAGCTACTGTATGTAAGTAATTTTCAATTCATCTTTTTCTAGTGACTGGTACCAGGGGCGGATCCAGGATTTCAAGTTAGGGGGGGGGGGGGGGGGGGGGGGGGGGGGGGGTGCGCACTTAAAAAAAATTCCACCGAGCGGAGGAAGACGCGAAAATTGTTGCGGTATTTCGTGTGAAAAATCACGATTTTACGCCAAAAAATCATATTTTTTTCCAATTTTAGGGGGAGACCTGTGTACAAATGCTTCGAATATATCATATAGTATATAATATATATATAATATATATAAAATATAGTAGGGATGATATGGACATTAAATAATCAAAGCACTGAAAGTACTGAGAGCCGAGCTAATCTATCAAACTCAATGTGAAAGCCTTGAAATAAAAAAAAAAATGGGTGGTTGGAAATAAGATTTAGGCTTCGCCAACAGGAGACATCTGTATAGTTGTTCAAATAGTTTTTTAGCAGCCATGTTTGTGATGAATCAACACCAAAGCAACAACACTAAGAAAAATATATGGCAAGTTGGACAAATGGAAAGATTTCAATAAATTGTCAAGATGTAAATGTTATTAACTATAGGCTACTGTTTGTAGCCATGTTGAATTTCCCTCCAAGCATACAATAATCTTATTGCATTTAACAAACATATATCTTCATATTTCCATGTGATGGCAGTTAGACAAATCATTACATTTAAATAATGATTATGTTTGATATACTGGCACCTTGATGTTTCAGATCTGATTGATATGGTTATAATACATAAATATAAGAGATTAAACTCAACTTAAAGTTTTCACTTAAGAATGGAAAAGCTGTTGAAAAAATAAGTTTGCTAGTCAACATATTTTTGGACCCAACATTGCTTTATTTAAAAAAAAAATACTTTGAAATTCATATAATATCAGATATCAATTACTATGAAAATAGCACCAAAGCAGTAAATTAAGAATAATCAATAACAGCCAAATTAATAGTACAATTATCTACATCATGGGTCAGTCTTTTCCAGTTGGAATATCTTAATTATTATCTTTTGCCCTTAGCTATTTGAAACACTTGAATAATGATCTTATTCTGAAATAATGGGAAAGGAAACAACTGTAGCAATAAGTAAACCTATTACATATTATACACATGTAGATACATTTGTAGTACACAAGTGTGTAAAATTTATCAAAAAATGTCAAAGGTATGATTCACATAAATGCATAGATAACGATCTATCAAAGAGAAAAGAGTTAAGGTTGTGGGTGTTAAATGCCACTTTCAACAATATTTCAGTTATAACGTGGAGGTCACATTTATTACTGGAGCAAACCGAAGAAAACCATGAACTTGCTGCAAGTCACTGAGAAACTTTATCACATAATGTTGTATCGAGTACACCTCGCTTGATGTAAATAAAAGGTGGCAATGGAGTAGCTGCAGGATTATCAGAGATTGTATTGCCACGGGTACACAACCGACCTGCCGCAAGTCACTGACGAACGTTATAACATAATGTTGTATCGAGTACTCCTCGACACGACTGGGATTGGAACTCACAACTTCAGTGGTGATTAGCACTGATTGTACAGGTACATGTAATTTCAAAGGAAAAAAGATTATAAAATATATCACATTGCAGATAGAAAACTGTCCTTAATGAAATACTGTTTGTATTATGCTACGATATATAAAATAAAATAAAAATCGTAATAGATTTTAAAATCTATCCACGAAAAAACATTAATAACAATAAAATGCTCAACTGGCTATTCCGATATGAAAATGTTAAGTGTATAGGAAACAATTGCCACATATTAATATTGCTTATTTTATAGCTTTCTTTCTTTTTGTATCATTACAACCTTGTGTAAAAAAAAACCTTAAAAATTCATTACACCTTGTTATTGCAAATTGGGAATTCAAATTCTTTTCAAAGTAATTAGAAATTACAAAAATTATAAACAACACAAAGTGTCAAACTCCATCATTCCTTTTGCATTATGCATTTTGAGAGCAACGTTAGAGAGCACTAAGCATAAACAATAAGTTTAAACCTCTACAAACAGCACTAATCTAACTAATGAATATGACAACTGACCACAATAAATTAATTGGGATACATATTTATTGTTCTAAATTCAGCCCTTTGTTCCGACATCTTAGATTGCAAGTGAAATGATGCGAACTAAACAATATACAAAATGTATATCTACGCTTCGCATCTGAAAGTTTCAATAGATTTAGAATCATAGAAACTCATTTGTATTCTATTCATCAACATGAACTGTAACTTCACTCTGGGTCTTTGCCAATTATTGTAATTTTGTGTTTGTGCCAATACAATATTTGTATTTTGTATTTGTATTTGTATATTAATTTATTGTGGTCAGTTGTCATATTTATTAGTTACACGGTATGTATTGCGAATTCAATGCACACTAATGAGAACTATTTTTAATGCATAGTGAATGGCACGTGAACCACACATCACACCCATGAGTTACCGTTCTTGAGTGAATGGTACCAATAGCCTGTGGTAACTTTGCTACCTCTGCTAAAAATAGAAACACATTTTTTCTTAAATTTTTGCCCAAAAAATGTGAGGGGTTGCGAAGACTTTTCTGCTCTGTGTCTCCAGACTAATCGGATCACAAGCCCTATAGTATCAGTAACAAAGGTATTCTGGAAATTTAACATATATATCGTCACGGTATGTGTTTTCGTATGTCATATGTTGTCATTTCATCCATTTTATTTTGATTTCCACAGTGCGCGCGTTATTTTTGACGTGTCTTCCGGTTTCTATTTCTGGAACGTAAACAGGAATCCAACGTGACATCTGTCAAAAATGTTCAAGGTTGCTTTTAAAAACGTAAGTTAAGTACCAAAAAATAGTGAACCTACCTACTGAACCATACTTTTTGTAATGCTAAAAATGTACTTCATTTATAAAGTAGCTGGAATAAATTCCAGAAGGGCTATATAAAATTGAACTATGTCGTCTGCCTCTCAGACACCGGCTCTTCCTGTCATGTGACTGTCATGGGATCACTGATCGTACTTGTAAACAAAAGAGCTGACTGAAATGTGCTTGTTTCTTATATAAAATACATGTGACCTTGCAGTGCATGTGGTTTCAGCACTAAAAAAAACATCAAAAGTAAACACAATTTTGAAAGTCGTCATTTTCAAACATTCTGTTATTTCATTTAAATGTAGTATGATTTGTAGATGTCCAGAACCATGAAATTTTAAAACCAGCCAATTCCGGATTTTATATTCGTTTCCATCTCGTATATCGGTCGTTTTTACTTCATACGAAAACAATGGGGATCATTTAACCCGAATAATCCAGTCGTTATATTACGCTTTGCTATACCAGCGATAGTGCCGATAGAGGGCGAAGTATCATTTGTGCGACAGTCTGCCATGCCCATATACATATTGGAAGGCATTTGGTTGCCAGATAATCTAGAGTATATTACAATACAAGAATGGCTTTTAAAACAATCTTATGTACAAAGAAATATTTAACTAGCCATTCTTTGAAAATTCCAATCGTTATATGAACGAATAACACTGTTAATCGCTACATGTATATCTGAAAATCGATAATAGCACGAAAACCGATAACACGATGCTAATAATCGAATATTCTTCTACATATTTTTGGACAGGAAGAGCAGCTTTGGGAGAGCTCAGATCACATACTCCATTCATTATTGTATTTTTATTCAATAAAATATTTTAAAAAGTTGTATCTTCAATTTTCTATTTCATTAGTTAACGATATTTTTTTATTTATTTTTTTTGATAGCGTCACGTGTTTTGTTGGTTATGCATGTTGTTTGTTGACATCCTAGTTTTAGTAATATTTTGATCTCGGGGTGAAATTTATATGTATAACAAGCTTGCTTGCTGTATTTATCCTTTCTTATTATTCCTACAATGTAGCGTCAATTTATGTGTTTTCACCCGTATTTTTACATCCGACATTTTTTTTTTATTGACATGTACAAGGTTATTTTACATAATATAGTCTCTGATCTATTGATACACTTTGCTAATAAGTAATATTTTCTTTACAATAGTTTATTTTTGTTAATAAAATAGACGAATTATTGAATAAAGATTTATATAAATGAAACGATTAAAATTGATTGCTAAAAAAAGTGTTATTATTAAATACCCGGATATGTTTGTATAAGAGAATAGCATTAGTGGGGTTGTTCTTTTATGCATTTATATTTCACAACCACCAACAATGACAAACGCTATTTTCAAGCATTGGCGATTTTTGTAAATAAAAAAATCTGTAAATATATAGGTCTACTTTGGAGAATGAGCGGATTAGCAAGGATACCTAGGATGATTTGGTGTTCAAAACGTGATACATGATATTGAATTTTGTCTATTGGGAAAATGGATATGGTTATAAATAAAAAAAATAATACTGAATAATGAATCATTGAAGGGATCGGGAAAGTATTTTTGTGTTTTTGAAAAAACATTTAAACACTTCATTTGTTACAGTTATCATTGATTTCCTACTATACATGTATACATATATATCATATGCTTCATGTATGTAACCTGTAATTTTATTGGATAAGACAAGGGTAACATTCTGCTCTGACACATGGCTCAGCGGGTAGCAATTTTTGTACTGTCACCCTCTCATATTTGTCTTTTTAAATGCAAGAATATAAATATATCTGCCACTCTAGTGCTGGGTGGTTAAGCATTCTAGGTTCTAGCAATATTACTGAACATCTGTTAAAATGAATAGATTGAAGATGAAATGAAACATTAAAATGAAAAAAAAACATCATTGCTAACGAGAAAGTGAAAACATTCAGTATAATAAATTAAATAACATATAGTTGAGAGGATGATAGATCAGATTGTTATATTTCAGTATCTTTTTTCAATAGAAAATCAAGTGTAATATTTTAACTAATAAATCCTAAATTCCTTGTTTTCTCTATTTCACCGGTCATCAGTTTTTTTACTGATGACCGGGGGGAACAGTAATCTAGATCGCCAAAGCGCTTGCTATATCGGTAAAATGACCATGATCTAAAACGTGTACGTGACATAAGTATGTATAAAATTGCCACCGCCGGTGTGCCCAGTGGAACCATTCTGGCTGTTCATTTACAGAAATGTTTGCATTTATCAAACGAAATAAGAGTGATGCAAAAAAATAGAGTTTCAGTATAATAAAACAATTAATGCCTGCACTTGCGGTGAACATCATAATTGTTCACCTTAAGTGCAGACATAAATTGTATATTGTTGCCCTTCGAAAAAGACATTTAGTTTAATAATATTTTATTGTACATAAACAATAGGATTGGACAGCAAGTTATACCAACTTATGTGAAGTCCTATCCTTACAAATTATACACATGAATTAATGACAGCAAAACAAAACACAGACAATAGACATTTAAAATTTTGACATTGGAAGAAAGTAAGAAGTACAAGTGAAAAAGTGAAAAAGTGAAAAAGTGAAAAATTGCTGACATTAGCCCTAAAATCTTTTTGATTGATTTATAAAAGTTCGAACTTTTCCAAATATTTTGGAGTTGACGTCATAACTATACTTATCGTTCCCAAAGAGCAAAGTTTCAATATTGATATTGATATTGTCGCAATTACTCAGAAGTGTTCTTCTTTCGTTCAGGTATAAAGGACATTCTAGAAAATAATGTATAGCATCTTCAAAAGAAGCACCGCAATTACATTTAAAATATTTATTATATGTATTTTTGACAGATCGGCATTGAGTGAGCTGCATTGGTGTCTAAGTCTAGTATGTAATATTTGGTTGACACTGTTTTTTCTCAGGGTAACGATCTGATCTATCACCCTCTCAACTATATGTTATTTATATAATGTAGTCCTTTCCTTATTAACAAGCAACTGGTAAACTTTATCACTTGCGGTTGCGATTCGAGTGCACCCTTTTTGTAATTTACAAAGCCGGGCGCGAACCCACGCCGTATTGGTGATAGGCTTGTATAAGTTGTTAGTTAATCCAACCATCTAACTCATTGAGCCACCTGGGCCCCAGTTATCATTGATTTCATGCTATGCATGTATAAATATATAATGTAGTCCTTTCCTTATTACCATCTGCAACCTTCTGTCTTGTTTGGATGAACATACTTTAGTCCAGATGTTGTTATCTGGGTATGTTATTTCGTGTTCCACTGTGACTTATGGTATTAGCCTGCAATTTTGCCTCTCCTAAGCCAGTGCTCATGAAGATATTGCAAATTTGTCTGTGACGATTTTGTTACACCCCAAATATAAAGGATTACCTTTGTCTTACCGCAGTGTTTGTACGCAAGGTAGATCGTGTATCTCGTCAGTTATCTTTTGAGCAACAGGTATCCTGTTAAACAAGTTTGATTTATATATTGATAGTTATATAATTTTTAGAATGGTGACTATGTGTGATATATATGAACGCATACACATGGTGGAATTGTAAGTGGTCAATTTTGTGGATGTTGGTACTCCTTTTCGATTTATTTTGTTCGTCTGGTATCTTGTATACACAACCAAGTCATTTATCTTCTGACTAGAAGATTTTGAAGATACCAAAGGGGTAATCCGAATCCGTAAATCGAAGGACAAACAACACAATGGCCAAAAGGACAAAGAACGATCTACAAAATATTACACATAAAACTAAAGATCTTGTAACACGAACACCGCTCAGATGCTCCACTAGTGGTACCCATCGTGTTACTCTAGTAACAAAACAGTTTACTTGAATTCGTGACCCTATAAAATTGTGTGGGAAAATAGTCATTTTTCATTTGTTATGTTATTTTTGACATCCTTAACATAACTAGCACTGATACACAAACATGTCATTGTGACAGCCATGTACAATACTTAGCATGTCAAACAAGACCAGAGATCGCCGTAGTCGTGATCGTATGGTAGTTGGATTTATAACGACATATGCAATCAGCGCCTATCACCACTAATATTGTAATTTCGAATCCTCCTCAGGCGAGGTGTACTCCAAACAACATTATGTGATAAAGTTTGTCAGTGACTTGCAGCAGTTTGCTGGATTTCTCCACCAGTATAACTGAAATATTGTTCTTACTCTCAGCTGCATACTGATATATATATATGTCAATAAAATATAATAAACATAGGCAAAATTTCAAAATCACTTTTTAATAGAAAATCTGAGTCTTAATCCAAAATAACAGTCTTTTATCCTATATCATTGAACTATGAAAATATCTTCAAATAAGTTGCCATGGTTATTTCTATTACATGTATGTGATGTAATAAACAATGTAGAATTATTAATACAGATGCAACCCCTGTTTTTAATATTTAATAAAAGAAAAGGTTTTTAAAACAAAATAATAATCAAATAACATCATTTTTTAAAACGATTATTTAGCAAAGGTCTTTTTACAAGGAAACGTCCTCTAAAACAATACCAAAATCATGTAATATACATGTTTAACCAATTGCTCATGTCACATGAACAGTTGTCTATTTTCAGCTAAAAAAAATCCTTTCACCCCTTCTACCCCTTCCCCCACCCCCAACCCAAACAAACAAAACAAAAACTCAACAACATAAAATTTAGGATGAAGTCCTGAAGACCTAAACTGAAAGCTGAAATAGCGAAAAAAAAAACTAGAGTCATAGCAATGGTCCTACTACATTGGAATTTGATCTATCATCTGAAAGACTTCCAAGCTAGCATCCAGTTCAGGCTGTATTTGCTACCACGTTCCTGACAACCATTCTGGAATCCATCAGCTGTAGCAAAATTCCAGTATATGTACTTGATAACAGAAATTCTAAATAATATGACATCTTAAGCAAAAATAGGTGATGTCTCAAAAGAGGGACCAGTGTTTAAAGGCAAACTGATGCTATGTTAAAAGAATTCTCTATTTAAGATACATAAAATGATTGTACCTCCCTCCTTTGATACTGTATATAACTTTCTCAGTCAAATCACAAAGTTTGTAATGACTGTCGTACTAAGGTATATATACTGTTGCTTTGTCTTAGAACACTACATGTCGATATCAACAGAGGAGTATCAGAATTTGAGACTCATCTGAGCCCGTATCTCTCATGCATTGTCATTTCAAACTATATTATATATTTATCAGGTTTGTGGTTTCAGAGAAGTTAGTTAATTAGAATTTATCCATTGTTTCTTTTAAACATTATTTTCTGCTGTGGTGGCTATTCTATAATACTAATCAACGTAAAAAAAACTCTTGTTGAGGTTGTATGGGTCAAGTTTAACCTGAAGGGAAACGGAACTGTGTATATTGGTTCTTACTATAGGCGTCATGTGTCCGATGGGGAAAGCTTGAAACAATTAGAAACTTCACTCCACCGAGCCTCAAGTATTCGGAATGCTAGTATCATTATTGGAGGTGACTTTAACCTTCCTGGATGGGATTGGAAGTCCACGACTCTCAAATCCAACGCAACGTATCCCAACTTACACCAGCAGTTCCTGGATATCATCAACAAAAATGGTCTCGCACAGATAGTCGAAGATTCTACCCGACTAGAAAACACTCTGGACTTGATTCTCACTAACAGCCCCAGTAAAGTTCTCCAAACCGACACTCTACCAGGCATCTCAGATCATGACATTGTTTATTCCGAATTTGACTTTAGGCCTGTCATCCACCGCCAAAAACCACGCAGCATTCCTTTATATAACAAAGCTGATTGGGACTCCATCAGATTAGATATGATGAACCTTCTCAAAGATCTCACCGATATGTTCAACGATACTAAATGCACCACCAACACCATGTGGAACACCTTCAGAGATACACTCATCAACTCTACAAGCAAGAACATCCCCCATAAAACAGCGAAGAACAAAAATGGACACCCTTGGATAGACGCAGAACTTAAAAAGCAGATAAGACGTCAACAATGACTCTACAAAAAGATGAAAAAGACTGGTGATCCTGACATCAAGAAAGCTTACAGAAAACACAAACGTCAACTGCAAAAACTCACCAGACAGGCATATTGGCGATACATCGAAGGAATCATAACACCAGATGATCTTGATCGACCATACACAGGGATGAAGAACCTCTGGACCTACATCAAGCACCGAAGGAAAGACAACTCAGGAGCACAGTCACTCAAGCTAAATGGTAAACTGTACTGTGATCCTACAACAAAATCCAACATTCTGAACCAGCAATTTAAATCGGCGTTCTCCCAGAGGACCACCTTCACTTCTAACGAGTTTGCAGATTCTCACAGAATGTCCGATGCTGACTATCCCATTATGTCAGATTTCAAATTCACATCAAACGGCATAGAAAAACTCCCGAAAGGCCTGCATGCGCACAAAGCTCTCGGACCGGACAACCTTTCTCCTAGACTTCTGAAGGAACGTAGCAGTGAGATAGCACCTCTACTCCAGCTTGTAAACCAGAAGTCTCTAGACACCAGCTGTGTACCGGAAGATTAGCGCAAAGCGAATGTTACACCTGTCTACATAAAGGGACCAAAGTATCTCGCATAAAACTACCGCCCTGTCTGACTTACCTCGGTCTGCTGCAAGATAATGGAACATGTGTTGGCGAGAAACATTATGCGACGCGGAGAGGATAATGGCATCCTATACCAGCTACAGCACGGTTTCCGGAGGAACAGATCCTGTGAGACACAGCTGATCGAGTTTATCGACGATCTCATCAAGAACCTCCAGGAAGGCCTTCAAACGGACGTGCTCATCATGGATTTCGCCAAGGCTTTTGACAAAGTCAACCACAGCCTCCTCGTCCACAAGATACACCAGTATGGCATCCGGGGTAAGGTAAACAGCTGGATCAAAAATGGACTCTCCGGAAGGAACCAGACAGTCGTTGTCGAGGGAGTGAACTCATCACAGGTCGATGTAGACTCCGGAATACCACAGGGATCAGTGCTTGGACCATCCCTCTTCAACTATTTGCGGACGACACTATCGTCTACCTCACTATGACATCTAAGGATGATGCAGAACAGCTCCAGGAAGACCTCGACAAACTTGCACAATGGGGAGAAGACTGGTGCATGCAGTTCCATCCAGCAAAATGTACAGTCCTCACCGTCATCAGCAAGCGGAACCCCATCGTGACAGAGTATACCATTCGAGGACAATTACGTGTAGCAGTGACATCAGCCAAGTACCTGTGGGTTACCATCACCGACAAAGTGAACTAGGGCCAACACATCGATTCCATCACAAACAAGGCGAATAGGACTCTAGGCTTCCTACGCAGAAATCTGAAGTTCTCATCAATATCAATCAAGGAGCAAGCATACAAGACCCTAGTCCATCCACTCGTTTAGTATGCCAGCCCCATATGGGATCCTCATCATCAGATAGACATCAGGAAGCTGGAGAGTGCACAGCGAAGGGCAGCAAGGATCGTCTTAAGTAGCCAACACAATAGGTCTAGCGTCACTGCCATGATCCAACGCCTTGGTTGGAGGTCATTAGAGGACAGGAGAAGAGACGCTAGACTTACCATGCTCTATAAGATCGAACACGAACTAGTGGCCATCTCCAAGACAGACCGCCTCAACAGACCAACAAGAAGACTACGACAGTCTCACGACAATGCCTATCAAGTACCACACTGTAGGATTGACGTCAGGAAGATGTCGTTCTTCCCAAGAGCTGTCCGAGATTGGAACGCCCTGCCACCTGACAAAGCCAGCCTGGACACACTTGAAGCTTTTAAAGCTGCAATCTGTGTCCAATAAACCGCCTCGACTGCTTTTATCTTTTAACCTGTTTTTAACTTATCCCGATGCGAGACTTCCCTTGATGCATAGCACCTATTTAAATCACTGCATGATCTTCGACACGACGAAGGGGGCAGTTAATCGGCAGAAGCAGAAGTACATTGGATTTCGGATTGACATAAAATATTCTGACTGTCCATTCAAGAAACATTCCAGACTTTTTTTCCTTTACCATATGAATGATTCAGTAGTTTCACAAAAAAACATATAATGATCCTATGTTTAAATAAGCCTGAAGAAGGTGACCATCTTTGTATTCCGATTGTTCATCTTCAATCTGATATTATATTATCTTGTAGCAAATACGATATAAAATGGAAAACCAATATATAAAGTGGATATAATAGATGCTTGAGAGTAAACCATACCTTATCAGTTTAACCCGCTTCAAAACATTTGTATATTAACTTTTTTATCTGTTGTAAATGGGAAGAAACATATTTATGTATCTATAGATTGCTTATTTTGGCTCCTGACTTCCTGTTAACAAATGTGAAAATTTCTATGAATAGAAATGTCAATTTATTAGCAACAGGATATTCTATTATTCCAGAAATAGTACTTCCTTGTTACAGTTAATCACTTTATTAAGTTTATCTCATGCTGTACTTACAGTTCCCTGACTTTTCACAAGCCTTTAACGGTTAACATTCTACGTATAATACTTATATATTCTTTATACTATAAATTTATTGATGTAACTGAAAATTTGACTTCACAATCAACTCGTGGGTGTGCTCGATACCAACACTGCCTACTCTCGATACTGAATTATTCTTACAATTCTTTGAATACCCCCGTATTATGAAAACCGGTTCTTATTAATAAGTAAGAAATTACCACGCACGATATACATAGATATGTAGATATTAAAACTGATTCATTTAACATTTTCTTGGGAAGCTGGAAACATTTCAACAATTGTAAATTTTATATATCTAGATGAAACAAAGCATCTAACAGATCTCTATACAAAGAAAAACTTTCAACATCAAATTAAGAAATACTGAGGATCAATTAATAATAATAATAATAAAAATAATAATGATAATGACAATGATATCTTTTTCAAACATTACCGATACCAACCTGAAGTATTACGGATGGAAGAACAAAAATACCCTAAAAAAATAGTCAACTAAAACTGTTAACTAAAACACTGTTAGGTTGAATTTGGAAACGTTATTTTGAAATATTCACTACAACCTAGCAACCTTTCGGGATCCAGAGATACAGTGTGCGGTTGTCACTTGCTCGAGACAATTGCAATATTTCTTTGCTAAAACGATTGCTGCAAGATTAATGGCGAAAGCTATCTAAATAAATTGACTAGTATAAAAGATCGTGATGCATTTTGATAAAAAGCTATATGTTAAATGTGGAAAAAACATTAATCAGGAGACGACATATTTTAATTAAGGGTTGAAATGACCAAAGAGATAATCAGAAGCCGTAAATCGAAGAAAGACACTAGAATGGCAAAGCGAAAAAGGGCAAAAGGACTAACAATAATCCCCAAAGCACCACATAAAAGACGAACGATCGAGCAGTACGAACCGCACTAAAACCGAACTGACCATTAACTGGGATTTAGAACTTAAATTCATGATTGATGCCAACAAAGTAAGAAGTCACATTCACATACTGAATGAAAACTAAATAACATAAAGAATAACTTAAGTCTAAAACTGACATAATACAAATTAAAAAAAAATCGTAAACCACCTCTATTGCTTTTCACAGTGAAGATGAGTATCTACCTTCGTTATACAAATTAATCAAAAATTATTTATTTGGCAAAAATGAGAAAAACAACACAATATTTGGAGAATAACGGTCACAGTTCACCACTGAACAAAGGGGGTCCGACCTATAATCCGACAGTCCGATAATCCGACAGTCCGACGGTCCGATAGTCCGATAGTCCGACAAATGCTATATTTCTTTGAAAGTTAACACTACAATTTGTGTAATATGGGGCCAGAAACAGAACCGTTTACTCACCAAAAAAAGGTCCAGAACATCGGAAACACGATATCATAGACGGACAAACAACTGACAGGGCCACACAAGAGCTAAAAAAAAAACACATACCGGTATATGAACAACGCGGACTCCATATATAAAGACCTGTATCCAATCGTGATGAACCGGTAGTGTAAGTATCCCGTATATTTTTAGTAGCGACTACTTCAGGCTTTATTTAAGTAGCGTGTAGCCGAGTCCAGCCAAGAAAAGTCACTATTAAAAAGAAAGATGAAATAAATGAATACACAAAAAAAAAAAAATACAAAAAAAAAAGAAGGAAAAGCCAAAAGGAGAGCGTACCAGTGTCCCCCGCCCTTTATCATGGAATATTTATGTTAAAAAGCAATGTCGACACACCAATAGAGCTGGATACAATAATGTGTGCGAATTGATTGATTGATTGATTGCTTAAGGTCCAGCAAGCAATATTTCAGTCATATTCAGGATGAGGAAAGTTTGTAAACAAAAAATCAGAAAGAGGGGACTCTGGGATGGGTCAACATGGGCAACGGCTTAACACGGGAACTTGTTTTTCTGTCTCTTCCGACGACAAGTTGGTTCTATTTTTATTCCCCGGGATTCCGACGGTGACCATGCTATATTCGCCTTCTACGACAAACGCAAATATAAAAAGTTACGATTGAAGGAATTGTCCCTAAGTGACCCCTTATATCACGGACAGAAACAGCATCGGAATATGACAAAATAAACAACTGTTCCATGATACCCCCCCCCCCCCCCCCCCCACCCCCCCTTCTTTTATGACAATTGAAGGTCGGTTGCGCAGCGTGAGAACAGTAATTGATATTCTGCACTTTTTTAAACCAATTAATTGTATATACATGTACCATATGAAAATTGGCGTTTTCCAAACTGACTAAAATCACACCTCTCACTTGCTCCCCCTTTTATCAATACAATGTATGTCACGACGTGACCTATCAGTAAAAGGGGGAACAAGTGAGAGATGTTATCGTACGAGGCGTGGACGGACGGATGAACAGCGGTATGCCATAATAAGCCCGTATTTTGACGGGCGTATAAAAATGAATGGCCCATATCCTGAAATTACGAATATATCATTTTTGGCCAAATTATTTTTCAAAGCTTTCATCATGTAGCGAAATCAGCGTTCACATCAACATATATGTAATTACCTGGATTGTCCCCCTTTGTTATTACAATGGTCATATTAGAAATCCGTTGACATCCGTGTTAATTTTAATCAAAACATGGCACAAACGATATTTATTTGTTAATGATGAATTAATAAACACATACAGATTATTATCTTTAGATTATCACTTATTTGGAATGAATATTTAACAAGAAACATTTGATAATGAATTCAGCTTGTTAGGCTAACCGAACATCATATGAAACAGTTGTTTTGATTGGTTAATTCAATTTAGAAATTGACAGGCTTTCTTTTAGGGTCGCGTTCATCGTACTTAAGCCCGAAGATTTGGCAGTGAAGGGCTGGTTGTGAAA
Organism: Bathymodiolus brooksi; assembly: GCA_963680875.1. Classification (NCBI taxonomy): domain Eukaryota; kingdom Metazoa; phylum Mollusca; class Bivalvia; order Mytilida; family Modiolidae; genus Bathymodiolus; species Bathymodiolus brooksi. Next base: position 103,520,826 of record OY804580.1, read on the forward strand.
CAATACGACTTTTTGCTGGGTGCTGCGTTGTTCCTCTGGCAACAACTCATGGCCCTCATGGGTTGGTGATTGTTTCAAGGTTAGTGACAACCTTTTGCTGGGTCCGGTGTTGAAACCAGTGGTTACAACTGACGACTCATATTTGGTTTGGAACTATTATTAATTCACACAGTTTTCATGTTGTTTATGGTATAGATCTGTCGTCTAAGGTTGTGACATAGTTTTCGGTTGAGACAAGGTTTGAGACATAGGGTTCGAGACATAGGTCTGAAGCAGGTGTTGGTGACTGGTGACTGGTTAGTTAGGTTTCAGACAGGGTCTGAAACAAAGTAGTTGTTTATAAATATTCATTGTTTATATTGTGGTCTGTGTAGTGTTAGTGTGTGTTGCATTAGGATAGTTATATATTAGTCTGTGTAGATAGTGATTTAGCATTTATTATTTGCAAGGAGCCATTGTACCTATTTTAGTTTGTTGGGTTAGACATTGTTTGAACATTTTTGTTATACAAGACTATTATTTGTCAGGTCCCCAGGAAACTGGTACGGACCCAGTGTTTATACATCCATTCAGGTTACACGCTACAAATTGGTGGGCAGCGGTGGAACCTGTTCAAAATTAGTTTTGTATCATAGTAAATTGAAATGGCCATGTCAAGAGAGGATATAAGTCTTTTGTATGATCATGATGAAAGCTTCACCGAAGAACAGCTTCAGCGGGAGATAGAGCATTTAAATGCAGAGTTAGGGAAATTTAAGATCCGCGAATATAGGAGAAGCATATCCCCAGTTCCCATGCCCGTGCATCAAGAAACACGGAGGTCAACTGACTCTGGGATAGGTTCAGGTAGAAGGCCTGTACAATCAAATGCCCCTATTTTCGAAACAAGTAGGTATAAGACACCTACGAGGTTTGATACCTCCACACCTTATTTAGGGGAAAGGCAAACCACAAGTGAACTTGGTTCGGGTATCTACCAAACACCTAGACAAACTTCGCCAAGTGACAGGTTTGTTACAACTACACGACCAAGTTACAAGCCATTGGCTGATACTTCCTCTAAAGTAACAGGCACAATAGAAAGGAGGCATGATGGTCACGAACATGTTGAAAGTATGAAAACTAAAAATATAGTCAAGCCGGCAACCTATGATGGTAAGGGCCCCTGGCTTGACTACAAGTCACATTTTGATGCTTGTTCGGAGATCAACCACTGGTCTGACAAAGAAAAAGGCTTGTACCTGGCTGTGTCCCTTAGAGGTCAGGCACAAGGTGTGTTAGGGAACCTTCCCTTGGAATCACGCCAAGATTTTAAAGAGCTGGTTAAGTCTTTAGAGGAGCGGTTTTCGCCCTCGAACCAGACTGAGTTGTATAGAACTCAGCTAAGAGAAAGAAGGCAAAGAACTGTTGAGACACTGCCCGAGTTAGGTCAAGATGTAAGGCGCATGGCAAATCTCGCTTACCCAACCGCTCCAAACGATGTGCGAGAAACCTTAGCCAAGGAGCAATTTATTGACTCATTGATTGATGGAGACATGCGGCTGAGGATAAAACAGGCAAGACCCATCAATCTCAACGATGCTATTAGGCATGCAGTTGAGCTGGAGGCTTTCAATAAAGCCGAGCTAAAATGAAATGAAGGAGGTGGGTACCTAAGGTCTGCTACAGAACAAGAGACCAAAGATGAAACAGTCACCCTTCTAAAGACAATGCAACAAGCAATGACAGACCTACAGAAAGAGGTCAAAGGTTTGAAAAGTAAGCAAACACCTAGGGATCAAAATTTAAGACAATGTCATGCTTGTGGAAAGCCTGGACACATTGCCCGGTTTTGTCCCAGAGGAGATGTGACATGTTATGGTTGTGGGGAGAAGGGACACATGGTTCGTTTCTGCCCGAAAGGACGAAGGCAAAGCCAAAACGGGGGTCGGCAAAAAGGTAGAAATAATGATGATCAGGGTAAGACAGATACTACACCTGTCACATCTGACAAAACCCCAGGTTCTGTGGGAGTGCATAAACTAGCACCAGAGGCTGGTATGTATATTAAGGCAAAGGTGAATGGGGTTATTACAAATTTGCTGATAGACACTGGGGCTACAGTGACCCTTATTTCAACTGGTTTTATTAAAGACATGAGCAACATGCCAACATTAAGTCCGTCACAGCGGGACATACTGACAGCGAATGGGGAATCTCTAAAAGTAGCAGGCAAAACCATTATTGAAATTCAATCGGACAATTTTAAGTGTCTGAACGAAGCAGTGGTTGCTGATATAAACGTAGATGGGATACTGGAGCTTGACTTTTTGAAGAGTCAACATGCCGAAATTGACATGTGCAACAACACTATCAAAATCCAAGGTCACAAAATTCAGTTTAATATTCAAGGGCAAATCGGGTGTTACAGGGTCACGGTTTCTGAAACCGTTGTTATGCCTCCACAAAGTGAAATAGTGGTAAACGGGAAAGTGAATGATAGGTTTCCTATTTTGTTTAAAGTAGGACTTGTAGAACCAACTGAAGACTTTAGAAAATCTGACAAAGCATTGGTTGGCAGAACCCTTGTTAAAACCAATAAAGATATACTACTTCGACTTATGAATGTTTCTTCACAGCCCAAAACCTTATACGAGGGAACAGTTATTGCTAAGATCAGTCCAGTAAGTGAGATAGCTAGTCCAGTGTCAGGAAAAATACATAGCAAAACCGAATTTCCTCCCTATTTAAAAGATTTGTTTGAGCAATCAGTCCAGGATCTGTCCCCGGAACAGGGTTCAAAAGTAAAACATCTTTTGCAGACATTTTCGCATATTTTTGCCAAGGATGATGCAGACTTCGGTAGGACCAGTATCATCAAGCATGAAATCGAAGTCCAAAATGCAAGGCCGGTAAAGGAACCTCCAAGACGGGTTCCCTACCACCTACAGGGTGAATATGATACGGCCATACAGGATATGCTAAACAAGAATGTCATAGAACTCTCAACAAGCCCGTGGGTATCAGGGGTAGTCCTTGTAAAGAAAAAGGACGGATCTACACGGTTCTGTGTGGACTACCGAAACCTCAACAAGGTCACTATCAAAGATGCCTACCCTCTCCCAAGGATCGATGATTCATTGAACCAAATGTCAGGGGCAAAGTGGTTCTGTGTCCTCGACCTATGTTCGGGGTACTGGCAGGTAGAGTGCCACCCAAAAGACCGCCCAAAGACCGCATTTGCTACCAGGAGAGGTCTTTATCAATTTCAGGTAATGCCGTTTGGCTTATGTAATGCCCCAGCCACGTTTGAACGGCTTATGGAGACTGTCTTAGCTGGGTTGCAGTGGGACATTTGTCTTATATACCTGGACGATGTTATCATATACGGCAAAAACTTTGATGAAATGATTCGGAATTTGTCTTTAGTCTTTGACAGACTATCGTTCGCGGGTCTTAAACTCAAGCCTAGAAAATGTCGACTATTTGCCAGAGAGGTGGAGTATTTGGGCCATGTGGTGTCAGAGAATGGTATATCAACAGACCCAAAGAAAATCGAAGCTGTTAAAACATGGCCCGAACCAACAACCGTAACTGAGCTCAGATCCTTCATTGGTTTCTGTAGCTATTATCGAAGATTCATTGAAGGATTCGCAGATATTGCAAAGCCTTTGCATAAGTTGACACAAAAAGGCAAGCTTTTTGTATGGACAGATGAATGTCAGGTGTCTTTTGACCAGTTGAAAAATTGTTTGGTTAGGTCACCAGTCTTGGCACATCCAGACTTTAGTCAACCATTCATTCTAGACACTGACGCTAGCAATAGCTGCATTGGAGCTGTGTTATCACAAGTGCAGAATGGCCAAGAGAAGGCCATCGCATTTGCCAGTAGGAGCATGACAAAATCGGAGAGAAAATATTGTGTAACTAGAAAGGAGCTCTTAGCTGCTGTCTACTTCACCAAATATTTTCGCCATTACTTACTGGGCAGGAAATTTGTCATCAGAAGCGACCATAGTTCGCTGCGTTGGCTTCTCAATTTTAAAGAACCTGAAGGGCAAATGGCAAGATGGCTCCAGATTCTCTGCTCTTTTGATATGGAGATACAGTACAGAGCAGGTCGCAAACACTCTAATGCGGACGGAATGAGTCGTGTGCCTTGTAAACAGTGCCAACACTGTGGAACATCGGAAGACACGGATAGTAAACATACCATTCATACAGCAGTCAGTCAGAAGAGTGACATAACTCATAGCGGTGACATGAGCTTAGTGAATGCACAGCAGAGCGACCGTAACATCCAGAAAATGAGACAATGGGTTGAAAAGGGCACAAAACCGTCATATGACAGCATTAGAGGGGAAAATTATGTAATGCAGTCTTTGTATAGCCAATGGAACAAACTTGTTATTCATGAAAGTTTGTTGTGCAGAGAATGGAAGGTGATAGGCACGACAATGTCAAGCTTTCAAGCTATAGTACCACTAACACAGAGACGAACGGTGTTAAGTCACTGTCATGATATTCGACCATCTGGCCACTTGGGTGTTAACAAGACACTGAGTAAAATAAGACAGAGTTATTATTGGCCCGACTTACAGAACGATGTTCGAAGATATGTAGCAGGGTGCGATACCTGCTGGAAGAGAAAACACCCAGCGAAAACGAAACAGGCACCTATGCAAATGGTAAAATCGGGGGTTCCAATGCAGAGAATAGCAACGGATATATTGGGTGAGCTTCCGGAGACAGAAAATGGCAACAAATATATACTTGTGGTCTCGGACTATTTCACGAAATGGACAGAAGCCTTCGCTATGGCAAACATGGAAGCAGGAACCGTTGCCAGAATAATGGTAGAAGAGGTTGTAACCCGGTTTGGGGTCCCCCATGTCATCCATTCAGATCAGGGGCGACAGTATGAAAGTCGGTTGTTTCAGGAAATGTGTCAAATGCTGGGTACAACCAAAACAAGGACGACACCATACCATCCAAAATCCGATGGTATGGTTGAGCGCTTTAACCGGACACTGGAAACAATGTTAGGCGCATATGTTTCAGACAATCACAAGGATTGGGACAGACAACTTCCGTATGTAATGATGGCATACCGTGCTACGGCACATGAAACCACAGGTTTCAGCCCAAACATGCTAATGTTGGGCCGAGAGACATCAACTCCTTTAGATCTTGTTTATGACATGCCCCCTGGGATAAAACCTGTTCCTGCAAATATGTGGGTGTGGGAACTTCGGGAGAGAATAGAAGAGGCACACATACTTTGGTCAGAAAATATTCAGAGGGTAGCATTTTGCGACAAAAGACATACCATGACAAAAGGGCCTCATGGGAACGTTTTGAAGCCAATGACATAGTTTATGTGTTCTTCCCTCAGAAGAAGAAGGGATGTACACCAAAGTTCACATCATTTTGGAGGGGACCATTTAACATTTTGGGAAAACTTTCAGAAGTTTTATATGAGGTTGATTGTGGTAGAAACAATGAACCACAAATCATACATTGTGATAGATTAAAAAGAAAAGTTAAACAGAGACTTAGGGGCGAATCTGAACGTGATACATATCCTGTTGAAATAGACAGGGAGGAGGTTGTTGAAGACATTAGGCCTGATGTAGGATCAGAAATTGTAAATGTTGAAGACTTGGCCCAAGGTTCAGGTACAAACAGGCCAAGGCGAAAAATCAGATCACCGGAAAGATATGGTGATTTTGTTTATAAGTAGATATGTTACTTTTGTAAATGTTAGTATGTACATAGCTGTATATATGTTTGTTTATATCATTTCAAACCTTACCCTTGTACGTCACTTTTAATTGACAGGAACTCTTACACCAAGCGGTCTGTTTAAGTTGGCATGAAAGATAGCTGGTGAGGGATCGGAACTGTTTGTTTTAGACTAATGAAGTCTAATGGGTGTTATGACATTAGGTCATGTTTAAATTCTTAAGCATCTATATTTGCTTCCAGACTGTGTGTGGAACATTTATGCTTGTTTTAGGTGGTGTTCTGGCACAAAGTTTTGCGGTGCTAGATGGGAATAGCCTTCAGAGCTATTGCGGAAACAGTTCGGGGTTAATGTTATGAAAAAGACACTTGGTTTGATGTTTTTAGCTTGTTAGTTAAATTGGATGGTTTATTTTATGGTGTTGGTGTAGGAATATTAATTAAAGTCATGCGAGGACGCATGAAGTCGGAAGCGTGGGTAGTGTAGCGAAATCAGCGTTCACATCAACATATATGTAATTACCTGGATTGTCCCCCTTTGTTATTACAATGGTCATATTAGAAATCCGTTGACATCCGTGTTAATTTTAATCAAAACATGGCACAAACGATATTTATTTGTTAATGATGAATTAATAAACACATACAGATTATTATCTTTAGATTATCACTTATTTGGAATGAATATTTAACAAGAAACATTTGATAATGAATTCAGCTTGTTAGGCTAACCGAACATCATATGAAACAGTTGTTTTGATTGGTTAATTCAATTTAGAAATTGACAGGCTTTCTTTTAGGGTCGCGTTCATCGTACTTAAGCCCGAAGATTTGGCAGTGAAGGGCTGGTTGTGAAACAATACGACTTTTTGCTGGGTGCTGCGTTGTTCCTCTGGCAACAACTCATGGCCCTCATGGGTTGGTGATTGTTTCAAGGTTAGTGACAACCTTTTGCTGGGTCCGGTGTTGAAACCAGTGGTTACAACTGACGACTCACATTTGGTTTGGAACTATTATTAATTCACACAGTTTTCATGTTGTTTATGGTATAGATCTGTCGTCTAAGGTTGTGACATAGTTTTCGGTTGAGACAAGGTTTGAGACATAGGGTTCGAGACATAGGTCTGAAGCAGGTGTTGGTGACTGGTGACTGGTTAGTTAGGTTTCAGACAGGGTCTGAAACAAAGTAGTTGTTTATAAATATTCATTGTTTATATTGTGGTCTGTGTAGTGTTAGTGTGTGTTGCATTAGGATAGTTATATATTAGTCTGTGTAGATAGTGATTTAGCATTTATTATTTGCAAGGAGCCATTGTACCTATTTTAGTTTGTTGGGTTAGACATTGTTTGAACATTTTTGTTATACAAGACTATTATTTGTCAGGTCCCCAGGAAACTGGTACGGACCCAGTGTTTATATACATCCATTCAGGTTACACGCTACAATCAGTTTAAAGCATTTGTCGGACTATCGGACTATCGGACCATCGGACTATCGGACTGTCGGATTATAGCTACGGCCCCGAACAAAGTACAGAATTTGGCAGGATTAAACAGAATGCCAATTAAAGTGTGGACAAGTCTGGGCCCCAGTTCCTTTAAGTTGATCCTAAAGAGGATTTAACCAGTGGAGTGAAGATTAACAAATTACATGAATATAAGAAGTCAAGTTTAAAATGGTTCTAGTTCAGAACCGGCCACTCATGGTAAACAGGAAAGTAAAAGCATAATATGTTCCGAGGTACCCTACAGGAAAGGATCGTGGCCCCATTTATCTTGGCAGATCCCGTAATTCACCTGCACTATGACAAATTCTTGTATTATAATATAAAGTTTATTGTAACAAGATTAATTAACAAAATTAGTTTGTTGAAATTGATTTACATTGATATCAACATTAGCAAATAACGGATTATCCCTTGAATATTGTGAAAACATTCCGAATTCATTTAAAATGTCACATAGATATCTCCCAAATTCATTTAAAATGTCGCATAGATACTTCTCAAATTCATTTCGTCAACTAAATACGATTATTGTGTCGACCATGAAACCATGGATACTCCTTTTCCTATTTGGTAGCAACTTGCACATGTGAGAAAAACATTTCCAAGTTCCAACTGGTCTTGATTTCGCACTTCCTTCCAGCATAGTTCGATTAACTTCCAGAGTGCATAAGTGAAGTGTCCATTATATGTCTTTTTGTAATAATGTTTGTATTTATCGCTCCTATTGCACAGTTAGCTGCAGCTGAGTGTATTTGATATAGTTGAATAATTACTTTTTTTTTAAATAATAATTTTGTGAGATATATATTATTGCAATATAACTTTTATTTAGTGCACAGTTCAGTGTGAAGTTTCAAATAAAATCTTTAAGCCAACTTGTTTGATGTTTCTCAATCCAAAAATTGAGCCATTATTTTTCTATGGTTTAAAAATATATGTACAGGTATTTACTTTTGTATACTTTGGTATTACAATGTGACAACACACTACAAAGATATGAATTTCCATTTTTTTTTATATCAGTAAGTTAGAAATATAGTGCACTTAATCTAGTGACAAGCTTCAACAAGTTGAATATAATGTCACGTTGATGATTTACTTACAATGATAAATAAATTGGAAACCAGAAATAAATACAATATATGCACGAATAAGGAAAACATGTATATGTACAATAGAATTAGTGTAATTTTGTATTGGTGTTTAGCTATAACTACAGACCTAATAGAGAGTCTACATACTGCATTGTAATTTCTATTTTTATCAAACTTCTATTAATCCTGCATTGTTTCTTTTTGAGCAGACAAATTGCATTGACTGGATATGTTTTTGTAATATACTGTCACTGAAGGAAACATAGTTTTGTTCTGGTACCCCTGTCACATGTTACCTGTTGAGCTTTGGGAACCTAGTTGTAAATCCAGTCCATTTCCTCTTGACAGAACATATCAAAAGGGGAAATCAAGAAATAATTAAAAATGTATCATTAAATTCAAAATATAAACGTCGATGGATTAATGTGTGGTTTTTTTTCTGTATTCGGTGCAAAACTGAGGAAAGACTGGGATAACCTCGCCTTTATCTAATACACATAAACTGAGGAAAGACTCGGATAACCTCGCCTTTATCTAATACACATAAACTGATGAAAGACTCGGATAACCTCGCCTTTATCTAATACACATAAACTGAGAAAAGACTCGGATAACCTCGCCTTTATCTAATACACATCAACTGAGGAAAGACTCGGATAAGCTCGACTTTATCTAATACACATAAACTGATGAAAGACTCGGATAACCTCGCCTTTATCTAATACTCATAAACTGAGGAAAGACTCGGATAACCTCGCCTTTATCTAATACACATAAACTGAGGAAAGGCTCTGATAAGCTCACCTTTATCTAATACACATAAACTGAGGAAAGACTCGGATAACCTCGCCTTTATCTAATACACATAAACTGAGGAAAGACTCGGATAACCTCGCCTTTATCTAATACACATAAACTGAGGAAAGACTCGGATAAGCTCGCCTTTATCTAATACACATAAACTGATGAAAGACTCGGATAACCTCGCCTTTATCTAATACACATAAACTGAGGAAAGACTCGGATAACCTCGCCTTTATCTAATACACATAAACTGAGGAAAGACTCGGATAACCTCGCCTTTATCTAATACACATAAACTGAGTAAAGACTCGGATAACCTCGCCTTTATCTAATACACATAAACTGAGGAAAGACTCGGATAAGCTCGCCTTTATCTAATACACATAAACTGATGAAAGACTCGGATAAACTCGCCTTTATCTAATACACATCAACTGAGGAAAGACTCGGATAAGCTCGCCTTTATCTAATACACATAAACTGAGGAAAGACTCGGATAACCTTGCCTTTATCTAATACACATAAACTGAGGAAAGACGCGGATAACCTCGCCTTTATCTAATACACATATACTGAGGAAAGACTCGGATAACCTCGCCTTTATCTAATACACATATACTGAGGAAAGACTCGGATAAGCTCGCCTATATTTTATACACATAAACTGATGAAAGCCTCGGATAACCTTGCCTTTATCTAATACACATAAACTGATGAAAGACTCGGATGACCTCGCCTTTATCTGATACACATGAATGGAGGAAAGACTCGGATAACCTCGCCTTTATCAAATACACATAAATTGAGGAAAGACGCAGATAACCTCGCCTTTATCTAATACACATATACTGAGGAAAGACTCGGATAACCTCGCCTTTATCTAATACACATATACTGAGGAAAGACTCGGATAAGCTCGCCTATATTTTATACACATAAACTGATGAAAGCCTCGGATAACCTCGCCTTTATCTAATACATATAAACTGATGAAAGATTCGGATGACCTCGCCTTTATCTAATACACATGAATGGAGGAAAGACTCGGATAACCTCGCCTTTATCAAATACACATAAACTGAGGAAAGACGCGGATAACCTCGCCTTTATCTAATACACATATACTGAGGAAAGACTCGGATAACCTCGCCTATATCTAATACACATATACTGAGAAAAGACTCGGATAACATCGTCTTTATCTAATACACATAAACTGAGGAAAGACTCGGATAACCTCGCCTTTTTCTAATACACATAAACTGAGGAAAGACGCGGATAGCCTCGCCTTTATCTAATACACACATACTGAGGAAAGACTCGGATAACCTCGTCTTCATCTAATACACATAAACTGAGGAAAGATTCGGATAAGCTCGTCTTTATCTAATACACATAAACTGATGAAAGACTCGGATAACCTCGCCTTTATCTAATACACATATACTGAGGAAAGACTCGGATAAGCTCGTCTTCATCTAATACACATAAACTGAGGAAAGACTCGGATAAGATCGCCTTTATCTAATACACATATACTGAGGAAAGACTCGGATAAGATCGCCTTTATCTAATACACATAAACTGAGGAAAAACTTGGATAACCTCGCCTTTATCTAATACACATAAACTGAGGAAAGACTCGGATAACCTCGCCTTTATCTAATACACATAAACTGATCAAAGACCCGGATAGCCTCGTCTTTATCTAATACACATCAACTGAGGAAAGACTCGGATAAGCTCGACTTTATCTAATACACATAAACTGAGGAAAGACGCGGATAACCTCGCCTTTATCTAATACACATAAACTGATGAAAGACTCGGATAACCTCGCCTTTATCTAATACACATAAACTGATCAAAGACCCGGATAACCTCGTCTTTATCTAATACACATCAACTGAGGAAAGACTCGGATAAGCTCGACTTTATCTAATACACATAAACTGATGAAAGACTCGGATAACCTCGCCTTTATCTAATACTCATAAACTGAGGAAAGACTTGGATAACCTCGCCTTTATCTAATACACATAAACTGAGGAAAGGCTCTGATAAACTCGCCTTTATCTAATACACATAAACTGAGGAAAGACTCGGATAACCTCGCCTTTATTTAATACACATAAACTGAGGAAAGACTCGGATAACCTCGCCTTTATCTAATACACATAAACTGAGGAAAGACTCGGATAACCTCGCCTTTATCTAATAAACATAAACTGAGAAAAGACTCGAATAACCTCGCCTTTATCTAATACACATAAACTGATGAAAGACTCGGATAACCTCGCCTTTATCTAATACACATAAACTGAGGAAAGACTCGGATAAGCCCGCCTTTATCTAATACACATAAACTGAGGAAAGACTCGGATAACCTCGCCTTTATCTAATACACATAAACTGAGTAAAGACGCGGATAACCTCGCCTTTATCTAATACACATAAACTGATGAAAGACTCGGATAACCTCGCCTTTATCTAATACGCATAAACTGAGTAAAGACGCGGATAACCTCGCCTTTATCTAATACACATCAACTGAGAAAAGACTCGGATAAGATCGCCTTTATCTAATACACATAAACTCATGAAAGACTCGGATAAACTCGCCTTTATCTAATACTCATAAACTGAGCAAAGACTCGGATAAGCTCGCCTTTATCTAATACACATAAACTGATCAAAGACCCTGATAACCTCGTCTTTATCTAATACGCATAAACTGAGGAAAGACTCGGATAAGCTCGACTTTATCTAATACACATAAACTGATGAAAGACTCGGATAACCTCGCCTTCATCTAATACTCATAAACTGAGGAAAGACTCGGATAACCCCGCCTTTAACTAATACACATAAACAGAGGAAAAGACTTGGATAAGCTCGCCTTTATCTAGTACACATAAACTGAGGAAAGATTCGGATAACCTCGCCATTATCTAATACACATAAACTGATCAAAGACCCGGATAACCTCGTCTTTATCTAATACACATAAACTGAGGAAAGACTCGGATAAGCTCGACTTTATCTAATACACATCAACTGATGAAAGACGTGGATAACCTCGCCTTAATTTAATACTCATAAACTGAGGAAAGACTCGGATAACCTCGCCTTTATCTAATACACATAAACTGAGAAAAAGACTCGGATAAGTTCGCCTTTATCTAATACACATAAACTGAGGAAAGACTCGGATAACCTCGCCTTTATCTAATACACATAAACTGAGGAAAGACTCGGATAACCTCGCCTTTATCTAATACACATAAACTGAGGAAAGACTCGGATAAGCTCGCCTTTATCTAATACACATAAACTGATGAAAGACTCGGATAACCTCGCCTTTATCTAATACACATAAACTGAGGAAACACTCGGATAAGTTCGCCTTTATCTAATACACATAAACTGAGGAAAGACTCGGATAACCTTGCCTTTATCTAATACACATAAACTGAGGAAAGACGCCGATAACCTTGCCTTTATCTAATACACATATACTGAGGAAAGACTCGGATAAGCTCGCCTTTATCTAATACACATATACTGAGGAAAGACTCGGATAAGCTCGCCTTTATTTTATACACATAAACTGATGAAAGCCTCGGATAACCTCGCCTTTATCTAATACACATAAACTGATGAAAGACTCGGATAACCTCGCCTTTATCTAATACACATGAACTGAGGAAAGACTCGGATAACCTCGCCTTTATCAAATACACATAAACTGAGGAAAGACGCGGATAACCTCGCCTTTATCTAATACACATATACTGAGGAAAGACTCGGATAACCTCGCCTTGATCTAATACACATATACTGAGAAAAGACTCGGATAACATCGTCTTTATCTAATACACATAAACTGAGGAAAGACTCGGATAACCTCGCCTTTTTCTAATACACATAAACTGAGGAAAGACACGGATAGCGTCGCCTTTATCTAATACACACATACTGAGGAAAGACTCGGATAACCTCGTCATCATCTAATACACATAAACTGAGGAAAGACTCGGATAAGCTCGTCTTTATCTAATACACATAAACTGATGAAAGACTCGGATAGCCTCGCCTTTATCTAATACACATATACTGAGGAAAGACTCGGATAAGATCGCCTTTATCTAATACACATAAACTGAGGAAAAACTCGGATAACCTCGTCTTTATCTAATACACATCAACTGAGGAAAGACGCGGATAACCTCGCCTTTATCTAATACACATAAACTGAGGAAAGACTTGGATAACCTCGCCTTTATCTAATACTCATAAACTGAGGAAAGACTCGGATAACCTCGCCTTTATCTAATACACATAAACTGAGGAAAGACTCGGATAAGCTCGACTTTATCTAATACACATAAACTGATGAAAGACTCGGATAACCTCGCCTTTATCTAATACTCATAAACTGAGGAAAGACTCGGATAACCTCGCCTTTATCTAATACACATAAACTGAGGAAAGGCTCGGATAAGCTCGCCTTTATCTAATGCACATAAACTGAGGAAAGACTTGGATAACCTCGCCTTTATCTAATACACATAAACTGATCAAAGACTCGGATAACCTCGCCTTTATCTAATACACATAAACTGAGGAAAGACTCTGATAACCTCGCCTTTATCTAATACACATAAACTGAGGAAAGACTCGGATAACCTCGCCTTTATCTAATACACATAAACTGAGTAAAGACGCGGATAACCTCGCCTTTATCTAATATACATCAACTGAGAAAAGACTCGAATAAGATCGCCTTTATCTAATACACATAAACTCATGAAAAACTCGGATAAACTCGCCTTTATCTAATACTCATAAACTGAGGAAAGACTCGGATAAGCTCGCCTTTATCTAATACACATAAACTGATCAAAGACCCGGATAACCTCGTCTTTATCTAATACACATAAACTGAGGAAAGACTCGGATAAGCTCGACTTTATCTAATACACATAAACTGATAAAAGACTCGGATAACCTCGCCTTCATCTAATACTCATAAACTGAGGAAAGACTCGGATAACCTCGCCTTTATCTAATACACATAAACTGAGGAAAAGACTCGGATAAGCTCGCCTTTATCTAATACACATAAACTGAGGAAAGACTCGGATAACCTCGCCTTTATCTAATACACATAAACTGATCAAAGACCCGGATAACCTCGTCTTTATCTAATACACATAAACTGAGGAAAGACTCGGAAAAGCTCGACTTTATCTAATACACATAAACTGATGAAAGACTCGGATAACCTCGCCTTAATTTAATACTCATAAACTGAGGAAAGACTTGGATAACCTCGCCTTTAACTAATACACATAAACTGAGGAAAAGACTCGGAAAAGCTCGCCTTTATCTAATACACATAAACTGAGGAAAGACTCGGATAACCTCGCCTTTATCTAATACACATAAACTGAGGAAAGACTCGGATAACCTCACCTTTATCTAATACACATAAACTGAGGAAAGACTCGGATAAGCTCGCCTTTATTTAATACACATAAACTGATGAAAGACTCGGATAACCTCGCCTTTATCTAATACACATAAACTGAGGAAAGACTCGGATAAGCTCGCCTTTATCTAATACACATAAACTGAGGAAAGACTCGGATAACCTCGCCTTTATCTAATACACAGAAACTGAGGAAAGACGCGGATAACCTCGCCTTTATCTAATACACATATACTTAAGAAAGACTCGGATAACCTCGCCTTTATCTAATACACATATACTGAGGAAAGACTCGGATAAGCTCGCCTATATTTTATACACATAAACTGATGAAAGCCTCGGATAACCTCGCCTTTATCTAATACACATAAACTGATGAAAGACTCTGATGACCTCGCCTTTATCTAATACACATGAACTGAGGAAAGACTCGGATAACCTCGCCTTTATCAAATACACATAAACTGAGGAAAGACGCGGATAACCTCGCCTTTATCTAATACACATATACTGAGGAAAGACTCGGATAACCTCGCCTTGATCTAATACACATATACTGAGAAAAGACTCTGATAACATCGTCTTTATCTAATACACATAAACTGAGGAAAGACTCGGATAACCTCGCCTTTTTCTAATACACATAAACTGAGGAAAGACGCGGATAGCCTCGCCTTTATCAAATACACACATACTGAGGAAAGACTCGGATAACCTCGTCTTCATCTAATACACATAAACTGAGGAAAGACTCGGATAAGCTCATCTTTATCTAATACACATAAACTGATGAAAGACTCGGATAACCTCGCCTTTATCTAATACACGTAAACTGAGAAAAGACTCGGATAAGATCGCCTTTATCTAATACACATAAACTGATGAAAGACCCGGATAACCTCGCCTTTATCCAATACACATATACTGAGGAAAGACTCGGATAAGCTCGCCTTTATCTAATACACATAAACTGATGAAAGACTCGGATAACATCGCCTTTTCCTAATACACATAAACTGAGAAAAGACTCGGATAACCTCGCCTTTATCTAATACACATAAACTGAGGAAAGACTCGATAAGCCCGCCTTTATCTAATACACATAAACTGATGAAAGACTCGGATAAGATCGCCTTTATCTAATACGCATAAACTGAGGAAAGACTCGGATAAGCTCGCCTTTATCTAATACACATAAACTGATGAAAGACTCGGATAAGATCGCCTTTATCTAATACACATAAACTGAGAAAAAACTTGGATAACCTCGCCTTTATCTAATACACATAAACTGAGGAAAGACGCAGATAACTTCGCCTTTATCTAATACACATATACTGAGGAAAGACTCGAATAACCTCGCCTTTATCTAATACACATATACTGAGGAAAGACTCGGATAACCTCGCCTTTATTTAATACACATAAACTGAGGAAAGACTCGGATAACCTCGCCTTTATCTAATAGACATAAACTGAGGAAAAACTCGGATAACCTCACCTTTATCTAATACACATAAACTGATGAAAGACTCGGATAAGCCCGCCTTTATCTAATACACATAAACTGAGGAAAGACTCGGATAACCTCGCCTTTATCTAATACACATAAACTGAGTAAAGACGCGGATAACCTCGCCTTTATCTAATACACATAAACTGATGAAAGACTCGGATAACCTCGCCTTTATCTAATACACATAAACTGAGTAAAGACGCGGATAACCTCGCCTTTATCTAATACACATCAACTGAGAAAAGACTCGGATAAGATCGCCTTTATCTAATACACATAAACTGATCAAAGACCCGGATAACCTCGTCTTTATCTAATACGCATAAACTGATGAAAGACTCGGATAACCTCGCCTTCATCTAATACTCATAAACTGAGGAAAGACTCGGATAACCCCGCCTTTAACTAATACACATAAACTGAGGAAAAGACTTGGATAAGCTCGCCTTTATCTAGTACACATAAACTGAGGAAAGATTCGGATAACCTCGCCATTATCTAATACACATAAACTGATCAAAGACCCGGATAACCTCGTCTTTATCTAATACACATAAACTGATTAAAGACTCGGATAAGCTCGACTTTATCTAATACACATCAACTGATGAAAGACGTGGATAACCTCGCCTTAATTTAATACTCATAAACTGAGGAAAGACTCGGATAACCTCGCCTTTATCTAATACACATAAACTGAGGAAAAGACTCGGATAAGCTCGCCTTTATCTAATACACATAAACTGAGGAAAGACTCGGATAACCTCGCCTTTATCTAATACACATAAACTGAGGAAAGACTCGGATAACCTCGCCTTTATCTAATACACATAAACTGAGGAAAGACTCGGATAAGCTCGCCTTTATCTAATACACATAAACTGATGAAAGACTCGGATAACCTCGCCTTTATCTAATACACATAAACTGAGGAAACACTCGGATAAGCTCGCCTTTATCTAATACACATAAACTGAGGAAAAACTCGGATAACCTTGCCTTTATCTAATACACATAAACTGAGGAAAGACGCCGATAACCTTGCCTTTATCTAATACACATATACTGAGGAATGACTCGGATAAGCTCGCCTTTATCTAATACACATATACTGAGGAAAGACTCGGATAAGCTCGCCTTTATTTTATACACATAAACTGATGAAAGCCTCGGATAACCTCGCCTTTATCTAATACACATAAACTGATGAAAGACTCGGATAACCTCGCCTTTATCTAATACACATGAACTGAGGAAAGACTCGGATAACCTCGCCTTTATCAAATACACATAAACTGAGGAAAGACGCGGATA
Organism: Bathymodiolus brooksi; assembly: GCA_963680875.1. NCBI lineage: Eukaryota > Metazoa > Mollusca > Bivalvia > Mytilida > Modiolidae > Bathymodiolus > Bathymodiolus brooksi. Next base: position 103,538,280 of record OY804580.1, read on the forward strand.
ACCTCGCCTTTATCTAATACACATAGACTGAGGAAAGACTCGGATAACCTCGCCTTGATCTAATACACATATACTGAGAAAAGACTCGGATAACATCGTCTTTATCTAATACACATAAACTGATCAAAGACCCGGATAACCTCGTCTTTATCTAATACGCATAAACTGATGAAAGACTCGGATAACCTCGCCTTCATCTAATACTCATAAACTGAGGAAAGACTCGGATAACCCCGCCTTTAACTAATACACATAAACTGAGGAAAAGACTTGGATAAGCTCGCCTTTATCTAGTACACATAAACTGAGGAAAGATTCGGATAACCTCGCCATTATCTAATACACATAAACTGATCAAAGACCCGAATAACCTCGTCTTTATCTAATACACATAAACTGATTAAAGACTCGGATAAGCTCGACTTTATCTAATACACATCAACTGATGAAAGACGTGGATAACCTCGCCTTAATTTAATACTCATAAACTGAGGAAAGACTCGGATAACCTCGCCTTTATCTAATACACATAAACTGAGGAAAAGACTCGGATAAGCTCGCCTTTATCTAATACACATAAACTGAGGAAAGACTCGGATAACCTCGCCTTTATCTAATACACATAAACTGAGGAAAGACTCGGATAACCTCGCCTTTATCTAATACACATAAACTGAGGAAAGACTCGGATAAGCTCGCCTTTATCTAATACACATAAACTGATGAAAGACTCGGATAACCTCGCCTTTATCTAATACACATAAACTGAGGAAACACTCGGATAAGCTCGCCTTTATCTAATACACATAAACTGAGGAAAAACTCGGATAACCTTGCCTTTATCTAATACACATAAACTGAGGAAAGACGCCGATAACCTTGCCTTTATCTAATACACATATACTGAGGAATGACTCGGATAAGCTCGCCTTTATCTAATACACATATACTGAGGAAAGACTCGGATAAGCTCGCCTTTATTTTATACACATAAACTGATGAAAGCCTCGGATAACCTCGCCTTTATCTAATACACATAAACTGATGAAAGACTCGGATAACCTCGCCTTTATCTAATACACATGAACTGAGGAAAGACTCGGATAACCTCGCCTTTATCAAATACACATAAACTGAGGAAAGACGCGGATAACCTCGCCTTTATCTAATACACATAGACTGAGGAAAGACTCGGATAACCTCGCCTTGATCTAATACACATATACTGAGAAAAGACTCGGATAACATCGTCTTTATCTAATACACATAAACTGAGGAAAGACTCGGATAACCTCGCCTTTATCTAATACACATAAACTGAGGAAAGACACGGATAGCCTCGCCTTTATCTAATACACACATACTGAGGAAAGACTCGGATAACCTCGTCATCATCTAATACACATAAACTGAGGAAAGACTCGGATAAGCTCGTCTTTATCTAATACACATAAACTGATGAAAGACTCGGATAACCTCGCCTTTATCTAATACACATATACTGAGGAAAGACTCGGATAAGATCGCCTTTATCTAATACACATAAACTGAGGAAAAACTCGGATAACCTCGTCTTTATCTAATACACATCAACTGAGGAAAGACGCGGATAACCTCGCCTTTATCTAATACACATAGACTGAGGAAAGACTCGGATAACCTCGCCTTGATCTAATACACATATACTGAGAAAAGACTCTGATAACATCGTCTTTATCTAATACACATAAACTGAGGAAAGACTCGGATAACCTCGCCTTTTTCTAATACACATAAACTGAGGAAAGACGCGGATAGCCTCGCCTTTATCAAATACACACATACTGAGGAAAGACTCGGATAACCTCGTCTTCATCTAATACACATAAACTGAGGAAAGACTCGGATAAGCTCGTCTTTATCTAATACACATAAACTGATGAAAGACTCGGATAACCTCGCCTTTATCTAATACACATCAACTGAGAAAAGACTCGGATAAGATCGCCTTTATCTAATACACATAAACTGATGAAAGACCCGGATAACCTCGCCTTTATCTAATACACATATACTGAGAAAAGACTCGGATAAGCTCGCCTTTATCTAATACACATAAACTGATGAAAGACTCGGATAACATCGCCTTTTCCTAATACACATAAACTGAGAAAAGACTCGGATAACCACGCCTTTATCTAATACACATAAACTGAGGAAAGACTCGGATAAGCCCGCCTTTATCTAATACACATAAACTGATGAAAGACTCGGATAAGATCGCCTTTATCTAATACGCATAAACTGAGGAAAGACTCGGATAAGCTCGCCTTTATCTAATACACATAAACTGATGAAAGACTCGGATAAGATCGCCTTTATCTAATACACATAAACTGAGAAAAAACTTGGATAACCTCGCCTTTATCTAATACACATAAACTGAGGAAAGACGCAGATAACTTCGCCTTTATCTAATACACATATACTGAGGAAAGACTCGAATAACCTCGCCTTTATCTAATACACATATACTGAGGAAAGACTCGGATAACCTCGTCTTTATCTAATACACATCAACTGAGGAAAGACGCGGATAACCTCGCCTTTATCTAATACACATAAACTGAGGAAAGACTCGGATAACCTCGCCTTTATCTAATACTCATAAACTGAGGAAAGACTCGGATAACCTCGCCTTTATCTAATACACATAAACTGAGGAAAGACTCGGATAAGCTCGACTTTATCTAATACACATAAACTGATGAAAGACTCGGATAACCTCGCCTTTATCTAATACTCATAAACTGAGGAAAGACTCGGATAACCTCGCCTTTATCTAATACACATAAACTGAGGAAAGCCTCGGATAAGCTCGCCTTTATCTAATGCACATAAACTGAGGAAAGACTTGGATAACCTCGCCTTTATCTAATACACATAAACTGAGGAAAGACTCGGATAACCTCGCCTTTATCTAATACACATAAACTGAGGAAAGACTCTGATAACCTCGCCTTTATCTAATACACATAAACTGAGGAAAGACTCGGATAACCTCGCCTTTATCTAATACACATAAACTGAGTAAAGACGCGGATAACCTCGCCTTTATCTAATATACATCAACTGAGAAAAGACTCGGATAAGATCGCCTTTATCTAATACACATAAACCCATGAAAAACTCGGATAAACTCGCCTTTATCTAATACTCATAAACTGAGGAAAGACTCGGATAAGCTCGCCTTTATCTAATACACATAAACAGATCAAAGACCCGGATAACCTCGTCTTTATCTAATACACATAAACTGAGGAAAGACTCGGATAAGCTCGACTTTATCTAATACATATAAACTGATAAAAGACTCGGATAACCTCGCCTTCATCTAATACTCATAAACTGAGGAAAGACTCGGATAACCTCGCCTTTAACTAATACACATAAACTGAGGAAAAGACTCGGATAAGCTCGCCTTTATCTAATACACATAAACTGAGGAAAGACTCGGATAACCTTGCCTTTATCTAATATACATAAACTGATCAAAGACCCGGATAACCTCGTCTTTATCTAATACACATAAACTGAGGAAAAGACTCGGATAAGCTCGACTTTATATCTAATACACATAAACCGATGAAAGACTCGGATAACCTCGCCTTAATTTAATACTCATAAACTGATGAAAGACTCGGATAACCTCGCCTTTAACTAATACACATAAACTGAGGAAAAGACTCGGAAAAGCTCGCCTTTATCTAATACACATAAACTGAGGAAAGACTCGGATAACCTCGCCTTTATCTAATACACATAAACTGAGGAAAGACTCGGATAACCTCACCTTTATCTAATACACATAAACTGAGGAAAGACTCGGATAAGCTCGCCTTTATTTAATACACATAAACTGATGAAAGACTCGGATAACCTCGCCTTTATCTAATACACATAAACTGAGGAAAGACTCGGATAAGCTCGCCTTTATCTAATACACATAAACTGAGGAAAGACTCTGATAACCTCGCCTTTATCTAATACACATAAACTGAGGAAAGACGCGGATAACCTCGCCTTTATCTAATACACATATACTGAAGAAAGACTCGGATAACCTCGCCTTTATCTAATACACATATACTGAGGAAAGACTCGGATAAGCTCGCCTATATTTTATACACATAAACTGATGAAAGCCTCGGATAACCTCGCCTTTATCTAATACACATAAACTGATGAAAGACTCTGATGACCTCGCCTTTATCTAATACACATGAACTGAGGAAAGACTCGGATAACCTCGCCTTTATCAAATACACATGAACTGAGGAAAGACGCGGATAACCTCGCCTTTATCTAATACACATATACTGAGGAAAGACTCGGATAAGCTCGCCTTGATCTAATACACATATACTGAGAAAAGACTCTGATAACATCGTCTTTATCTAATACACATAAACTGAGGAAAGACTCGGATAACCTCGCCTTTTTCTAATACACATAAACTGAGGAAAGACGCGGATAGCCTCGCCTTTATCAAATACACACATACTGAGGAAAGACTCGGATAACCTCGTCTTCATCTAATACACATAAACTGAGGAAAGACTCGGATAAGCTCGTCTTTATCTAATACACATAAACTGATGAAAGACTCGGATAACCTCGCCTTTATCTAATACACATCAACTGAGAAAAGACTCGGATAAGATCGCCTTTATCTAATACACATAAACTGATGAAAGACCCGGATAACCTCGCCTTTATCTAATACACATATACTGAGGAAAGACTCGGATAAGCTCGCCTTTATCTAATACACATAAACTGATGAAAGACTCGGATAACATCGCCTTTTCCTAATACACATAAACTGAGAAAAGACTCGGATAACCTCGCCTTTATCTAATACACATAAACTGAGGAAAGACTTGGATAAGCCCGCCTTTATCTAATACACATAAACTGATGAAAGACTCGGATAAGATCGCCTTTATCTAATACGCATAAACTGAGGAAAGACTCGGATAAGCTCGCCTTTATCTAATACACATAAACTGATGAAAGACTCGGATAAGATCGCCTTTATCTAATACACATAAACTGAGAAAAAACTTGGATAACCTCGCCTTTATCTAATACACATAAACTGAGGAAAGACGCAGATAACTTCGCCTTTATCTAATACACATATACTGAGGAAAGACTCGAATAACCTCGCCTTTATTTAATACACATATACTGAGGAAAGACTCGGATAACCTCGCCTTTATTTAATACACATAAACTGAGAAAAGACTCGGATAACCTCGCCTTTATCTAATAGACATAAACTGAGGAAAAACTCGGATAACCTCACCTTTATCTAATACACATAAACTGAGGAAAGACTCGGATAAGCCCGCCTTTATCTAATACACATAAACTGAGGAAAGACTCGGATAACCTCGCCTTTATCTAATACACATAAACTGAGTAAAGACGCAGATAACCTCGCCTTTATCTAATACACATAAACTGATGAAAGACTCGGATAACCTCGCCTTTATCTAATACACATAAACTGAGTAAAGACGCGGATAACCTCGCCTTTATCTAATACACATATACTGAGAAAAGACTCGGATAAGCTCGCCTTTATCTAATACACATAAACTGATGAAAGACTCGGATAACATCGCCTTTTCCTAATACACATAAACTGAGAAAAGACTCGGATAACCACGCCTTTATCTAATACACATAAACTGAGGAAAGACTCGGATAAGCCCGCCTTTATCTAATACACATAAACTGATGAAAGACTCGGATAAGATCGCCTTTATCTAATACGCATAAACTGAGGAAAGACTCGGATAAGCTCGCCTTTATCTAATACACATAAACTGATGAAAGACTCGGATAAGATCGCCTTTATCTAATACACATAAACTGAGAAAAAACTTGGATAACCTCGCCTTTATCTAATACACATAAACTGAGGAAAGACGCAGATAACTTCGCCTTTATCTAATACACATATACTGAGGAAAGACTCGAATAACCTCGCCTTTATCTAATACACATATACTGAGGAAAGACTCGGATAACCTCGTCTTTATCTAATACACATCAACTGAGGAAAGACGCGGATAACCTCGCCTTTATCTAATACACATAAACTGAGGAAAGACTCGGATAACCTCGCCTTTATCTAATACTCATAAACTGAGGAAAGACTCGGATAACCTCGCCTTTATCTAATACACATAAACTGAGGAAAGACTCGGATAAGCTCGACTTTATCTAATACACATAAACTGATGAAAGACTCGGATAACCTCGCCTTTATCTAATACTCATAAACTGAGGAAAGACTCGGATAACCTCGCCTTTATCTAATACACATAAACTGAGGAAAGCCTCGGATAAGCTCGCCTTTATCTAATGCACATAAACTGAGGAAAGACTTGGATAACCTCGCCTTTATCTAATACACATAAACTGAGGAAAGACTCGGATAACCTCGCCTTTATCTAATACACATAAACTGAGGAAAGACTCTGATAACCTCGCCTTTATCTAATACACATAAACTGAGGAAAGACTCGGATAACCTCGCCTTTATCTAATACACATAAACTGAGTAAAGACGCGGATAACCTCGCCTTTATCTAATATACATCAACTGAGAAAAGACTCGGATAAGATCGCCTTTATCTAATACACATAAACCCATGAAAAACTCGGATAAACTCGCCTTTATCTAATACTCATAAACTGAGGAAAGACTCGGATAAGCTCGCCTTTATCTAATACACATAAACAGATCAAAGACCCGGATAACCTCGTCTTTATCTAATACACATAAACTGAGGAAAGACTCGGATAAGCTCGACTTTATCTAATACATATAAACTGATAAAAGACTCGGATAACCTCGCCTTCATCTAATACTCATAAACTGAGGAAAGACTCGGATAACCTCGCCTTTAACTAATACACATAAACTGAGGAAAAGACTCGGATAAGCTCGCCTTTATCTAATACACATAAACTGAGGAAAGACTCGGATAACCTTGCCTTTATCTAATATACATAAACTGATCAAAGACCCGGATAACCTCGTCTTTATCTAATACACATAAACTGAGGAAAAGACTCGGATAAGCTCGACTTTATATCTAATACACATAAACCGATGAAAGACTCGGATAACCTCGCCTTAATTTAATACTCATAAACTGATGAAAGACTCGGATAACCTCGCCTTTAACTAATACACATAAACTGAGGAAAAGACTCGGAAAAGCTCGCCTTTATCTAATACACATAAACTGAGGAAAGACTCGGATAACCTCGCCTTTATCTAATACACATAAACTGAGGAAAGACTCGGATAACCTCACCTTTATCTAATACACATAAACTGAGGAAAGACTCGGATAAGCTCGCCTTTATTTAATACACATAAACTGATGAAAGACTCGGATAACCTCGCCTTTATCTAATACACATAAACTGAGGAAAGACTCGGATAAGCTCGCCTTTATCTAATACACATAAACTGAGGAAAGACTCTGATAACCTCGCCTTTATCTAATACACATAAACTGAGGAAAGACGCGGATAACCTCGCCTTTATCTAATACACATATACTGAAGAAAGACTCGGATAACCTCGCCTTTATCTAATACACATATACTGAGGAAAGACTCGGATAAGCTCGCCTATATTTTATACACATAAACTGATGAAAGCCTCGGATAACCTCGCCTTTATCTAATACACATAAACTGATGAAAGACTCTGATGACCTCGCCTTTATCTAATACACATGAACTGAGGAAAGACTCGGATAACCTCGCCTTTATCAAATACACATGAACTGAGGAAAGACGCGGATAACCTCGCCTTTATCTAATACACATATACTGAGGAAAGACTCGGATAAGCTCGCCTTGATCTAATACACATATACTGAGAAAAGACTCTGATAACATCGTCTTTATCTAATACACATAAACTGAGGAAAGACTCGGATAACCTCGCCTTTTTCTAATACACATAAACTGAGGAAAGACGCGGATAGCCTCGCCTTTATCAAATACACACATACTGAGGAAAGACTCGGATAACCTCGTCTTCATCTAATACACATAAACTGAGGAAAGACTCGGATAAGCTCGTCTTTATCTAATACACATAAACTGATGAAAGACTCGGATAACCTCGCCTTTATCTAATACACATCAACTGAGAAAAGACTCGGATAAGATCGCCTTTATCTAATACACATAAACTGATGAAAGACCCGGATAACCTCGCCTTTATCTAATACACATATACTGAGGAAAGACTCGGATAAGCTCGCCTTTATCTAATACACATAAACTGATGAAAGACTCGGATAACATCGCCTTTTCCTAATACACATAAACTGAGAAAAGACTCGGATAACCTCGCCTTTATCTAATACACATAAACTGAGGAAAGACTTGGATAAGCCCGCCTTTATCTAATACACATAAACTGATGAAAGACTCGGATAAGATCGCCTTTATCTAATACGCATAAACTGAGGAAAGACTCGGATAAGCTCGCCTTTATCTAATACACATAAACTGATGAAAGACTCGGATAAGATCGCCTTTATCTAATACACATAAACTGAGAAAAAACTTGGATAACCTCGCCTTTATCTAATACACATAAACTGAGGAAAGACGCAGATAACTTCGCCTTTATCTAATACACATATACTGAGGAAAGACTCGAATAACCTCGCCTTTATTTAATACACATATACTGAGGAAAGACTCGGATAACCTCGCCTTTATTTAATACACATAAACTGAGAAAAGACTCGGATAACCTCGCCTTTATCTAATAGACATAAACTGAGGAAAAACTCGGATAACCTCACCTTTATCTAATACACATAAACTGAGGAAAGACTCGGATAAGCCCGCCTTTATCTAATACACATAAACTGAGGAAAGACTCGGATAACCTCGCCTTTATCTAATACACATAAACTGAGTAAAGACGCAGATAACCTCGCCTTTATCTAATACACATAAACTGATGAAAGACTCGGATAACCTCGCCTTTATCTAATACACATAAACTGAGTAAAGACGCGGATAACCTCGCCTTTATCTAATACACATCAACTGAGAAAAGACTCGGATAAGATCGCCTTTATCTAATACACATAAACTGATCAAAGACCCGGATAACCTCGTCTTTATCTAATACGCATAAACTGAGGAAAGACTCGGATAAGCTCGACTTTATATAATACACATAAACTGATGAAAGACTCGGATAACCTCGCCTTCATCTAATACTCATAAACTGAGGAAAGACTCGGATAACCCCGCCTTTAACTAATACACATAAACTGAGGAAAAGACTTGGATAAGCTCGCCTTTATCTAGTACACATAAACTGAGGAAAGATTCGGATAACCTCGCCATTATCTAATACACATAAACTGATCAAAGACCCGGATAACCTCGTCTTTATCTAATACACATAAACTGAGGAAAGACTCGGATAAGCTCGACTTTATCTAATACACATCAACTGATGAAAGACGTGGATAACCTCGCCTTAATTTAATACTCATAAACTGAGGAAAGACTCGGATAACCTCGCCTTTATCTAATACACATAAACTGAGGAAAAGACTCGGATAAGCTCGCCTTTATCTAATACACATAAACTGAGGAAAGACTCGGATAACCTCGCCTTTATCTAATACACATAAACTGAGGAAAGACTCTGATAACCTCGCCTTTATCTAATACACATAAACTGAGGAAAGACTCGGATAAGCTCGCCTTTATCTAATACACATAAACTGATGAAAGACTCGGATAACCTGGGGGGCCTTTATCTAATACACATAAACTGAGGAAAGACTCGGATAAGCTCGCCTTTATCTAATACACATAAACTGAGGAAAGACTCGGATAACCTTGCCTTTATCTAATACACATAAACTGAGGAAAGACGCCGATAACCTTGCCTTTATCTAATACACATATACTGAGGAAAGACTCGGATAAGCTCGCCTTTATCTAATACACATATACTGAGGAAAGACTCGGATAAGCTCACCTTTATTTTATACACATAAACTGATGAAAGCCTCGGATAACCTCGCCTTTATCTAATACACATAAACTGATGAAAGACTCGGATAACCTCGCCTTTATCTAATACACATGAACTGAGGAAAGACTCGGATAACCTCGCCTTTATCAAATACACATAAACTGAGGAAAGACGCGGATAACCTCGCCTTTATCTAATACACATAGACTGAGGAAAGACTCGGATAACCTCGCCTTGATCTAATACACATATACTGAGAAAAGACTCGGATAACATCGTCTTTATCTAATACACATAAACTGAGGAAAGACTCGGATAACCTCGCCTTTTTCTAATACACATAAACTGAGGAAAGACACAGATAGCCTCGCCTTTATCTAATACACACATACTGAGGAAAGACTCGGATAACCTCGTCATCATCTAATACACATAAACTGAGGAAAGACTCGGATAAGCTCGTCTTTATCTAATACACATAAACTGAGGAAAGACTCGGATAACCTCGCCTTTATCTAATACACATAAACTGATCAAAGACCCGGATAACCTCGTCTTTATCTAATAAACATAAACTGAGGAAAGACTCGGATAAGCTCGACTTTATCTAATACACATAAACTGATGAAAGACTCGGATAACCTCGCCTTAATTTAATACTCATAAACTGAGGAAAGACTCGGATAACCTCGCCTTTAACTAATACACATAAACTGAGGAAAAGACTCGGAAAAGCTCGCCTTTATCTAATACACATAAACTGAGGAAAGACTCGGATAACCTCGCCTTTATCTAATACACATAAACTGAGGAAAGACTCGGATAACCTCACCTTTATCTAATACACATAAACTGAGGAAAGACTCGGATAAGCTCGCCTTTATTTAATACACATAAACTGATGAAAGACTCGGATAACCTCGCCTTTATCTAATACACATAAACTGAGGAAAGAATCGGATAAGCTCGCCTTTATCTAATACACATAAACTGAGGAAAGACTCGGATAACCTCGCCTTTATCTAATACACATAAACTGAGGAAAGACGCGGATAACCTCGCCTTTATCTAATACACATATACTGAAGAAAGACTCGGATAACCTCGCCTTTATCTAATACACATATACTGAGGAAAGACTCGGATAAGCTCGCCTATATTTTATACACATAAACTGATGAAAGCCTCGGATAACCTCGCCTTTATCTAATACACATAAACTGATGAAAGACTCTGATGACCTCGCCTTTATCTAATACACATGAACTGAGGAAAGACTCGGATAACCTCGCCTTTATCAAATACACATAAACTGAGGAAAGACGCGGATAACCACGCCTTTATCTAATACACATATACTGAGGAAAGACTCGGATAACCTCGCCTTGATCTAATACACATATACTGAGAAAAGACTCTGATAACATCGTCTTTATCTAATACACATAAACTGAGGAAAGACTCGGATAACCTCGCCTTTTTCTAATACACATAAACTGAGGAAAGACGCGGATAGCCTCGCCTTTATCAAATACACACATACTGAGGAAAGACTCGGATAACCTCGTCTTCATCTAATACACATAAACTGAGGAAAGACTCGGATAAGCTCGTCTTTATCTAATACACATAAACTGATGAAAGACTCGGATAACCTCGCCTTTATCTAATACACATCAACTGAGAAAAGACTCGGATAAGATCGCCTTTATCTAATACACATAAACTGATGAAAGACCCGGATAACCTCGCCTTTATCTAATACACATATACTGAGGAAAGACTCGGATAAGCTCGCCTTTATCTAATACACATAAACTGATGAAAGACTCGGATAACATCGCCTTTTCCTAATACACATAAACTGAGAAAAGACTCGGATAACCTCGCCTTTATCTAATACACATAAACTGAGGAAAGACTCGGATAAGCCCGCCTTTATCTAATACACATAAACTGATGAAAGACTCGGATAAGATCGCCTTTATCTAATACGCATAAACTGAGGAAAGACTCGGATAAGCTCGCCTTTATCTAATACACATAAACTGATGAAAGACTCGGATAAGATCGCCTTTATCTAATACACATAAACTGAGAAAAAACTTGGATAACTTCGCCTTTATCTAATACACATAAACTGAGGAAAGACGCAGATAACTTCGCCTTTATCTAATACACATATACTGAGGAAAGACTCGAATAACCTCGCCTTTATCTAATACACATATACTGAGGAAAGACTCGGATAACCTCGCCTTTATTTAATACACATAAACTGAGGAAAGACTCGGATAACCTCACCTTTATCTAATACACATAAACTGAGGAAAGACTCGGATAAGCCCGCCTTTATCTAATACACATAAACTGAGGAAAGACTCGGATAACCTCGCCTTTATCTAATACACATAAACTGAGTAAAGACGCGGATAACCTCGCCTTTATCTAATACACATAAACTGATGAAAGACTCGGATAACCTCGCCTTTATCTAATACACATAAACTGAGTAAAGACGCGGATAACCTCGCCTTTATCTAATACACATCAACTGAGAAAAGACTCGGATAAGATCGCCTTTATCTAATACACATAAACTCATGAAAGACTCGGATAAACTCGCCTTTATCTAATACTCATAAACTGAGGAAAGACTCGGATAAGCTCGCCTTTATCTAATACACATAAACTGATCAAAGACCCGGATAACCTCGTCTTTATCTAATACGCATAAACTGAGGAAAGACTCGGATAAGCTCGACTTTATCTAATACACATAAACTGATGAAAGACTCGGATAACCTCGCCTTCATCTAATACTCATAAACTGAGGAAAGACTCGGATAACCCCGCCTTTAACTAATACACATAAACTGAGGAAAAGACTTGGATAAGCTCGCCTTTATCTAGTACACATAAACTGAGGAAAGATTCGGATAACCTCGCCATTATCTAATACACATAAACTGATCAAAGACCCGGATAACCTCGTCTTTATCTAATACACATAAACTCAGGAAAGACTCGGATAAGCTCGCCTTTATCTAATACACATATACTGAAGAAAGACTTGGATAAGCTCGCCTTTATTTTATACACATAAACTGATGAAAGCCTCGGATAACCTCGCCTTTATCTAATACACATAAACTGATGAAAGACTCGGATAACCTCGCCTTTATCTAATACACATGAACTGAGGAAAGACTCGGATAACCTCGCCTTTATCAAATACACATAAACTGAGGAAAGACGCGGATAACCTCGCCTTTATCTAATACACATAGACTGAGGAAAGACTCGGATAACCTCGCCTTGATCTAATACACATATACTGAGAAAAGACTCGGATAACATCGTCTTTATCTAATACACATAAACTGAGGAAAGACTCGGATAACCTCGCCTTTTTCTAATACACATAAACTAAGGAAAGACACGGATAGCCTCGCCTTTATCTAATACACACATACTGAGGAAAGACTCGGATAACCTCGTCATCATCTAATACACATAAACTGAGGAAAGACTCGGATAAGCTCGTCTTTATCTAATACACATAAACTGATGAAAGACTCGGATAACCTCGCCTTTATCTAATACACATATACTGAGGAAAGACTCGGATAAGATCGCCTTTATCTAATACACATAAACTGAGGAAAAACTCGGATAACCTCGTCTTTATCTAATACACATCAACTGAGGAAAGACGCGGATAACCTCGCCTTTATCTAATACACATAAACTGAGGAAAGACTCGGATAACCTCGCCTTTATCTAATACTCATAAACTGAGGAAAGACTCGGATAAGCTCGCCTTTATCTAATACACATAAACTGAGGAAAGACTCGGATAAGCTCGACTTTATCTAATACACATAAACTGATGAAAGACTCGGATAACCTCGCCTTTATCTAATACTTATAAACTGAGGAAAGACTCGGATAACCTCGCCTTTATCTAATACACATAAACTGAGGAAAGGCTCGGATAAGCTCGCCTTTATCTAATGCACATAAACTGAGGAAAGACTTGGATAACCTCGCCTTTATCTAATACACATAAACTGAGGAAAGACTCGGATAACCTCGCCTTTATCTAATACACATAAACTGAGGAAAGACTCTGATAACCTCGCCTTTATCTAATACACATAAACTGAGGAAAGACTCGGATAACCTCGCCTTTATCTAATACACATAAACTGAGTAAAGACGCGGATAACCTCGCCTTTATCTAATACACATCAACTGAGAAAAGACTCGGATAAGATCGCCTTTATCTAATACACATAAACTCATGAAAGACTCGGATAAACTCGCCTTTATCTAATACTCATAAACTGAGGAAAGACTCGGATAAGCTCGCCTTTATCTAATACACATAAACTGATCAAAGACCCGGATAACTTCGTCTTTATCTAATACACATAAACTGAGGAAAGACTCGGATAAGCTCGACTTTATCTAATACACATAAACTGATAAAAGACTCGGATAACCTCGCCTTCATCTAATACTCATAAACTGAGGAAAGACTCGGATAACCTCGCCTTTAACTAATACACATAAACTGAGGAAAAGACTCGGATAACCTCGCCTTTATCTAATACACATAAACTGAGGAAAGACTCGGATAACCTCGCCTTTATCTAATACACATAAACTGATCAAAGACCCGGATAACCTCGTCTTTATCTAATACACATAAACTGAGGAAAGACTCTGATAAGCTCGACTTTATCTAATACACATAAACTGATGAAAGACTTGGATAACCTCGCCTTAATTTAATACTCATAAACTGAGGAAAGACTCGGATAACCTCGCCTTTAACTAATACACATAAACTGAGGAAAAGACTCGGAAAAGCTCGCCTTTATCTAATACACATAAACTGAGGAAAGACTCGGATAACCTCGCCTTTATCTAATACACATAAACTGAGGAAAGACTCGGATAACCTCACCTTTATCTAATACACATAAACTGAGGAAAGACTCGGATAAGCTCGCCTTTATTTAATACACATAAACTGATGAAAGACTCGGATAACCTCGCCTTTATCTAATACACATAAACTGAGGAAAGACTCGGATAAGCTCGCCTTTATCTAATACACATAAACTGAGGAAAGACTCGGATAACCTCGCCTTTATCTAATACACATAAACTGAGGAAAGACGCGGATAACCTCGCCTTTATCTAATACACATATACTGAAGAAAGACTCGGATAACCTCGCCTTTATCTAATACACATATACTGAGGAAAGACTCGGATAAGCTCAGCTATATTTTATACACATAAACTGATGAAAGACTCTGATGACCTCGCCTTTATCTAATACACATGAACTGAGGAAAGACTCAGATAACCTCGCCTTTATCAAATACACATAAACTGAGGAAAGACGCGGATAACCTCGCCTTTATCTAATACACATATACTGAGAAAAGACTCGGATAACCTCGCCTTGATCTAATACACATATACTGAGAAAAGACTCTGATAACATCGTCTTTATCTAATACACATAAACTGAGGAAAGACTCGGATAACCTCGCCTTTTTCTAATACACATAAACTGAGGAAAGACGCGGATAGCCTCGCCTTTATCAAATACACACATACTGAGGAAAGACTCGGATAACCTCGTCTTCATCTAATACACATAAACTGAGGAAAGACTCGGATAAGCTCGTCTTTATCTAATACACATAAACTGATGAAAGACTCGGATAACCTCGCCTTTATCTAATACACATCAACTGAGAAAAGACTCGGATAAGATCGCCTTTATCTAATACACATAAACTGATGAAAGACCCGGATAACCTCGCCTTTATCTAATACACATATACTGAGGAAAGACTCGGATAAGCTCACCTTTATCTAATACACATAAACTGATGAAAGACTCGGATAACATCGCCTTTTCCTAATACACATAAACTGAGAAAAGACTCGGATAACCTCGCCTTTATCTAATACACATAAACTGAGGAAAGACTCGGATAACCTCGCCTTTATCTAATACACATCAACTGAGAAAAGACTCGGATAAGATCGCCTTTATCTAATACACATAAACTGATGAAAGACCCGGATAACCTTGCCTTTATCTAATACACATATACTGAGGAAAGACTCGGATAAGCTCGCCTTTATCTAATACACATAAACTGATGAAAGACTCGGATAACATCGCCTTTTCCTAATACACATAAACTGAGAAAAGACTCGGATAACCTCGCCTTTATCTAATACACATAAACTGAGGAAAGACTCGGATAAGCCCGCCTTTATCTAATACACATAAACTGATGAAAGACTCGGATAAGATCGCCTTTATCTAATACGCATAAACTGAGGAAAGACTCGGATAAGCTCGCCTTTATCTAATACACATAAACTGATGAAAGACTCGGATAAGATCGCCTTTATCTAATACACATAAACTGAGAAAAAACTTGGATAACCTCGCCTTTATCTAATACACATAAACTGAGGAAAGACGCAGATAACTTCGCCTTTATCTAATACACATATACTGAGGAAAGACTCGAATAACCTCGCCTTTATCTAATACACATATACTGAGGAAAGACTCGGATAACCTCGCCTTTATTTAATACACATAAACTGAGGAAAGACTCGGATAACCTCGCCTTTATCTAATAGACATAAACTGAGGAAAAACTCGGATAACCTCACCTTTATCTAATACACATAAACTGAGGAAAGACTCGCATAAGCTCGCCTTTATCTAATACACATAAACTGATGAAAGACTCGGATAACCTCGCCTTTTCCTAATACACATAAACTGAGAAAAGACTCGTATAAGCTTGCCTTTATCTAGTACACATAAATTGAGAAAAACTTGGATAACCTCGCCTTTATCTAATACATATAAACTGAGGAAAGACGTGGATAACCTCGCCTTTATCTAATACACATATACCGAGGAAAGACTCGGATAACCTCGCCTTTATCTAATACACATAAACTGATGAAAGACGCGGATAACCTCGCCTTTTCCTAATACACATAAACTGAGAAAAGACTCGGATAACCTCGCCTTTATCTAATACACATAAACTGAGGAAAGACTCGGATAAGCTCGCCTTTATCTAATACACATAAACTGATGAAAGACCCGGATAAGATCGCCTTTATCTAATACACATAAACTGAGGAAAGACTCGGATAAACTCGCCTTTATATAATACACATATACTGATGAAAGACTCGGATAAGATCGCCTTTATCTAATACACATAAACTGAGAAAAAACTTGGATAACCTCGCCTTTATCTAATACACATAAACTGAGGAAAGACGCGGATAACCTCGCCTTTATCTAATACAAATATACTGAGGAAAGACTCGGATAACCTCGCCTTTATCTAATACACATATACTGAGGAAAGACTCGGATAACCTCTCCTTTATTTAATACACATAAACTGAGGAAAGACTCGGATAAGCTCGCCTTTATCTAATACACATAAACTGAGGAAAAACTCGGATAACCTCGCTTTTATCTAATACACATATACTGATGAAAGACTCGGATAACCTCGCCTTTATCTAATACACATAAACTGAGGAAAGACTCGGATAAGCTCGCCTTTATCTAATACACATAAACTGAGGAAAGACGCGGATAACCTTGCCTTTATCTAATACACATATACATGTACTGAGGAAAGACTCGGATCACCTCGCCTTTATCTAATACACATAAACTGAGGAAAGACTCTGATAAGCTCGCCTTTATCTAATACACATAAACTGATAAAAGCCTCGGATAACCTCGCCTTTATCTAATAAACATAAACTGAGGAAAGATTCGGATAAGCTCGCCTTTATCTAATACACATAAACTGAGGAAAGACTCGGATAACCTCGCCTTTATCTAATACACATAAACTGAGGAAAGACTTGGATAACCTTGCCTTTATCTAATACATATATACTGAGGAAAGACGCGGATAACCTCGCCTTTATCTAATACACATATACTGAGGAAAGACTCGGATAACATCGCCTTTATCTAATACACATATACTGAGGAAAGACCCGGATAACCTCGCCTTTATCTAATACACATATACTGAGGAAAGACTCGGATAAGCTCGCCTTTATCTAATACACATAAACTGATGAAAGACTCGGATAACATCGCCTTTTCCTAATACACATAAACTGAGAAAAGACTCGGATAACCTCGCCTTTATCTAATACACATAAACTGAGGAAAGACTCGGATAAGCCCGCCTTTATCTAATACACATAAACTGATGAAAGACTCGGATAAGATCGCCTTTATCTAATACGCATAAACTGAGGAAAGACTCGGATAAGCTCGCCTTTATCTAATACACATAAACTGATGAAAGACTCGGATAAGATCGCCTTTATCTAATACACATAAACTGAGAAAAAACTTGGATAACCTCGCCTTTATCTAATACACATAAACTGAGGAAAGACGCAGATAACTTCGCCTTTATCTAATACACATATACTGAGGAAAGACTCGAATAACCTCGCCTTTATCTAATACACATATACTGAGGAAAGACTCGGATAACCTCGCCTTTATTTAATACACATAAACTGAGGAAAGACTCGGATAACCTCACCTTTATCTAATACACATAAACTGAGGAAAGACTCGGATAAGCCCGCCTTTATCTAATACACATAAACTGAGGAAAGACTCGGATAACCTCGCCTTTATCTAATACACATAAACTGAGTAAAGACGCGGATAACCTCGCCTTTATCTAATACACATAAACTGATGAAAGACTCGGATAACCTCGCCTTTATCTAATACACATAAACTGAGTAAAGACGCGGATAACCTCGCCTTTATCTAATACACATCAACTGAGAAAAGACTCGGATAAGATCGCCTTTATCTAATACACATAAACTCATGAAAGACTCGGATAAACTCGCCTTTATCTAATACTCATAAACTGAGGAAAGACTCGGATAAGCTCGCCTTTATCTAATACACATAAACTGATCAAAGACCCGGATAACCTCGTCTTTATCTAATACGCATAAACTGAGGAAAGACTCGGATAAGCTCGACTTTATCTAATACACATAAACTGATGAAAGACTCGGATAACCTCGCCTTCATCTAATACTCATAAACTGAGGAAAGACTCGGATAACCCCGCCTTTAACTAATACACATAAACTGAGGAAAAGACTTGGATAAGCTCGCCTTTATCTAGTACACATAAACTGAGGAAAGATTCGGATAACCTCGCCATTATCTAATACACATAAACTGATCAAAGACCCGGATAACCTCGTCTTTATCTAATACACATAAACTCAGGAAAGACTCGGATAAGCTCGCCTTTATCTAATACACATATACTGAAGAAAGACTTGGATAAGCTCGCCTTTATTTTATACACATAAACTGATGAAAGCCTCGGATAACCTCGCCTTTATCTAATACACATAAACTGATGAAAGACTCGGATAACCTCGCCTTTATCTAATACACATGAACTGAGGAAAGACTCGGATAACCTCGCCTTTATCAAATACACATAAACTGAGGAAAGACGCGGATAACCTCGCCTTTATCTAATACACATAGACTGAGGAAAGACTCGGATAACCTCGCCTTGATCTAATACACATATACTGAGAAAAGACTCGGATAACATCGTCTTTATCTAATACACATAAACTGAGGAAAGACTCGGATAACCTCGCCTTTTTCTAATACACATAAACTAAGGAAAGACACGGATAGCCTCGCCTTTATCTAATACACACATACTGAGGAAAGACTCGGATAACCTCGTCATCATCTAATACACATAAACTGAGGAAAGACTCGGATAAGCTCGTCTTTATCTAATACACATAAACTGATGAAAGACTCGGATAACCTCGCCTTTATCTAATACACATATACTGAGGAAAGACTCGGATAAGATCGCCTTTATCTAATACACATAAACTGAGGAAAAACTCGGATAACCTCGTCTTTATCTAATACACATCAACTGAGGAAAGACGCGGATAACCTCGCCTTTATCTAATACACATAAACTGAGGAAAGACTCGGATAACCTCGCCTTTATCTAATACTCATAAACTGAGGAAAGACTCGGATAAGCTCGCCTTTATCTAATACACATAAACTGAGGAAAGACTCGGATAAGCTCGACTTTATCTAATACACATAAACTGATGAAAGACTCGGATAACCTCGCCTTTATCTAATACTCATAAACTGAGGAAAGACTCGGATAACCTCGCCTTTATCTAATACACATAAACTGAGGAAAGGCTCGGATAAGCTCGCCTTTATCTAATGCACATAAACTGAGGAAAGACTTGGATAACCTCGCCTTTATCTAATACACATAAACTGAGGAAAGACTCGGATAACCTCGCCTTTATCTAATACACATAAACTGAGTAAAGACGCGGATAACCTCGCCTTTATCTAATACACATCAACTGAGAAAAGACTCGGATAAGATCGCCTTTATCTAATACACATAAACTCATGAAAGACTCGGATAAACTCGCCTTTATCTAATACTCATAAACTGAGGAAAGACTCGGATAAGCTCGCCTTTATCTAATACACATAAACTGATCAAAGACCCGGATAACTTCGTCTTTATCTAATACACATAAACTGAGGAAAGACTCGGATAAGCTCGACTTTATCTAATACACATAAACTGATAAAAGACTCGGATAACCTCGCCTTCATCTAATACTCATAAACTGAGGAAAGACTCGGATAACCTCGCCTTTAACTAATACACATAAACTGAGGAAAAGACTCGGATAAGCTCGCCTTTATCTAATACACATAAACTGAGGAAAGACTCGGATAACCTCGCCTTTATCTAATACACATAAACTGATCAAAGACCCGGATAACCTCGTCTTTATCTAATACACATAAACTGAGGAAAGACTCTGATAAGCTCGACTTTATCTAATACACATAAACTGATGAAAGACTTGGATAACCTCGCCTTAATTTAATACTCATAAACTGAGGAAAGACTCGGATAACCTCGCCTTTAACTAATACACATAAACTGAGGAAAAGACTCGGAAAAGCTCGCCTTTATCTAATACACATAAACTGAGGAAAGACTCGGATAACCTCGCCTTTATCTAATACACATAAACTGAGGAAAGACTCGGATAACCTCACCTTTATCTAATACACATAAACTGAGGAAAGACTCGGATAAGCTCGCCTTTATTTAATACACATAAACTGATGAAAGACTCGGATAACCTCGCCTTTATCTAATACACATAAACTGAGGAAAGACTCGGATAAGCTCGCCTTTATCTAATACACATAAACTGAGGAAAGACTCGGATAACCTCGCCTTTATCTAATACACATAAACTGAGGAAAGACGCGGATAACCTCGCCTTTATCTAATACACATATACTGAAGAAAGACTCGGATAACCTCGCCTTTATCTAATACACATATACTGAGGAAAGACTCGGATAAGCTCGCCTATATTTTATACACATAAACTGATGAAAGACTCTGATGACCTCGCCTTTATCTAATACACATGAACTGAGGAAAGACTCAGATAACCTCGCCTTTATTAAATACACATAAACTGAGGAAAGACGCGGATAACCTCGCCTTTATCTAATACACATATACTGAGAAAAGACTCGGATAACCTCGCCTTGATCTAATACACATATACTGAGAAAAGACTCTGATAACATCGTCTTTATCTAATACACATAAACTGAGGAAAGACTCGGATAACCTCGCCTTTTTCTAATACACATAAACTGAGGAAAGACGCGGATAGCCTCGCCTTTATCAAATACACACATACTGAGGAAAGACTTGGATAACCTCGTCTTCATCTAATACACATAAACTGAGGAAAGACTCGGATAAGCTCGTCTTTATCTAATACACATAAACTGATGAAAGACTCGGATAACCTCGCCTTTATCTAATACACATCAACTGAGAAAAGACTCGGATAAGATCGCCTTTATCTAATACACATAAACTGATGAAAGACCCGGATAACCTCGCCTTTATCTAATACACATATACTGAGGAAAGACTCGGATAAGCTCACCTTTATCTAATACACATAAACTGATGAAAGACTCGGATAACATCGCCTTTTCCTAATACACATAAACTGAGAAAAGACTCGGATAACCTCGCCTTTATCTAATACACATAAACTGAGAAAAGATTCGGATAACCTCGCCTTTATCTAATACACATCAACTGAGAAAAGACTCGGATAAGATCGCCTTTATCTAATACACATAAACTGATGAAAGACCCGGATAACCTCGCCTTTATCTAATACACATATACTGAGGAAAGACTCGGATAAGCTCGCCTTTATCTAATACACATAAACTGATGAAAGACTCGGATAACATCGCCTTTTCCTAATACACATAAACTGAGAAAAGACTCGGATAACCTCGCCTTTATCTAATACACATAAACTGAGGAAAGACTCGGATAAGCCCGCCTTTATCTAATACACATAAACTGATGAAAGACTCGGATAAGATCGCCTTTATCTAATACGCATAAACTGAGGAAAGACTCGGATAAGCTCGCCTTTATCTAATACACATAAACTGATGAAAGACTCGGATAAGATCGCCTTTATCTAATACACATAAACTGAGAAAAAACTTGGATAACCTCGCATTTATCTAATACACATAAACTGAGGAAAGACGCAGATAACTTCGCCTTTATCTAATACACATATACTGAGGAAAGACTCGAATAACCTCGCCTTTATCTAATACACATATACTGAGGAAAGACTCGGATAACCTCGCCTTTATTTAATACACATAAACTGAGGAAAGACTCGGATAACCTCGCCTTTATCTAATAGACATAAACTGAGGAAAAACTCGGATAACCTCACCTTTATCTAATACACATAAACTGAGGAAAGACTCGCATAAGCTCGCCTTTATCTAATACACATAAACTGATGAAAGACTCGGATAACCTCGCCTTTTCCTAATACACATAAACTGAGAAAAGACTCGTATAAGCTTGCCTTTATCTAGTACACATAAATTGAGAAAAACTTGGATAACCTCGCCTTTATCTAATACATATAAACTGAGGAAAGACGCGGATAACCTCGCCTTTATCTAATACACATATACCGAGGAAAGACTCGGATAACCTCGCCTTTATCTAATACACATAAACTGATGAAAGACGCGGATAACCTCGCCTTTTCCTAATACACATAAACTGAGAAAAGACTCGGATAACCTCGCCTTTATCTAATACACATAAACTGAGGAAAGACTCGGATAAGCTCGCCTTTATCTAATACACATAAACTGATGAAAGACCCGGATAAGATCGCCTTTATCTAATACACATAAACTGAGGAAAGACTCGGATAAACTCGCCTTTATATAATACACATATACTGATGAAAGACTCGGATAAGATCGCCTTTATCTAATACACATAAACTGAGAAAAAACTTGGATAACCTCGCCTTTATCTAATACACATAAACTGAGGAAAGACGCGGATAACCTCGCCTTTATCTAATACACATATACTGAGGAAAGACTCGGATAACCTCGCCTTTATCTAATACACATATACTGAGGAAAGACTCGGATAACCTCTCCTTTATTTAATACACATAAACTGAGGAAAGACTCGGATAAGCTCGCCTTTATCTAATACACATAAACTGATCAAAGACCCGGATAACTTCGTCTTTATCTAATACACATAAACTGAGGAAAGACTCGGATAAGCTCGACTTTATCTAATACACATAAACTGATAAAAGACTCGGATAACCTCGCCTTCATCTAATACTCATAAACTGAGGAAAGACTCGGATAACCTCGCCTTTAACTAATACACATAAACTGAGGAAAAGACTCGGATAACCTCGCCTTTATCTAATACACATAAACTGAGGAAAGACTCGGATAACCTCGCCTTTATCTAATACACATAAACTGATCAAAGACCCGGATAACCTCGTCTTTATCTAATACACATAAACTGAGGAAAGACTCTGATAAGCTCGACTTTATCTAATACACATAAACTGATGAAAGACTTGGATAACCTCGCCTTAATTTAATACTCATAAACTGAGGAAAGACTCGGATAACCTCGCCTTTAACTAATACACATAAACTGAGGAAAAGACTCGGAAAAGCTCGCCTTTATCTAATACACATAAACTGAGGAAAGACTCGGATAACCTCGCCTTTATCTAATACACATAAACTGAGGAAAGACTCGGATAACCTCACCTTTATCTAATACACATAAACTGAGGAAAGACTCGGATAAGCTCGCCTTTATTTAATACACATAAACTGATGAAAGACTCGGATAACCTCGCCTTTATCTAATACACATAAACTGAGGAAAGACTCGGATAAGCTCGCCTTTATCTAATACACATAAACTGAGGAAAGACTCGGATAACCTCGCCTTTATCTAATACACATAAATTGAGGAAAGACGCGGATAACCTCGCCTTTATCTAATACACATATACTGAAGAAAGACTCGGATAACCTCGCCTTTATCTAATACACATATACTGAGGAAAGACTCGGATAAGCTCACCTATATTTTATACACATAAACTGATGAAAGACTCTGATGACCTCGCCTTTATCTAATACACATGAACTGAGGAAAGACTCAGATAACCTCGCCTTTATCAAATACACATAAACTGAGGAAAGACGCGGATAACCTCGCCTTTATCTAATACACATATACTGAGAAAAGACTCGGATAACCTCGCCTTGATCTAATACACATATACTGAGAAAAGACTCTGATAACATCGTCTTTATCTAATACACATAAACTGAGGAAAGACTCGGATAACCTCGCCTTTTTCTAATACACATAAACTGAGGAAAGACGCGGATAGCCTCGCCTTTATCAAATACACACATACTGAGGAAAGACTCGGATAACCTCGTCTTCATCTAATACACATAAACTGAGGAAAGACTCGGATAAGCTCGTCTTTATCTAATACACATAAACTGATGAAAGACTCGGATAACCTCGCCTTTATCTAATACACATCAACTGAGAAAAGACTCGGATAAGATCGCCTTTATCTAATACACATAAACTGATGAAAGACCCGGATAACCTCGCCTTTATCTAATACACATATACTGAGGAAAGACTCGGATAAGCTCACCTTTATCTAATACACATAAACTGATGAAAGACTCGGATAACATCGCCTTTTCCTAATACACATAAACTGAGAAAAGACTCGGATAACCTCGCCTTTATCTAATACACATAAACTGAGGAAAGACTCGGATAACCTCGCCTTTATCTAATACACATCAACTGAGAAAAGACTCGGATAAGATCGCCTTTATCTAATACACATAAACTGATGAAAGACCCGGATAACCTTGCCTTTATCTAATACACATATACTGAGGAAAGACTCGGATAAGCTCGCCTTTATCTAATACACATAAACTGATGAAAGACTCGGATAACATCGCCTTTTCCTAATACACATAAACTGAGAAAAGACTCGGATAACCTCGCCTTTATCTAATACACATAAACTGAGGAAAGACTCGGATAAGCCCGCCTTTATCTAATACACATAAACTGATGAAAGACTCGGATAAGATCGCCTTTATCTAATACGCATAAACTGAGGAAAGACTCGGATAAGCTCGCCTTTATCTAATACACATAAACTGATGAAAGACTCGGATAAGATCGCCTTTATCT
Source organism: Bathymodiolus brooksi (assembly GCA_963680875.1). Classification (NCBI taxonomy): domain Eukaryota; kingdom Metazoa; phylum Mollusca; class Bivalvia; order Mytilida; family Modiolidae; genus Bathymodiolus; species Bathymodiolus brooksi. Next base: position 103,564,224 of record OY804580.1, read on the forward strand.
AATACACATAAACTGAGAAAAAACTTGGATAACCTCGCCTTTATCTAATACACATAAACTGAGGAAAGACGCAGATAACTTCGCCTTTATCTAATACACATATACTGAGGAAAGACTCGAATAACCTCGCCTTTATCTAATACACATATACTGAGGAAAGACTCGGATAACCTCGCCTTTATTTAATACACATAAACTGAGGAAAGACTCGGATAACCTCGCCTTTATCTAATAGACATAAACTGAGGAAAAACTCGGATAACCTCACCTTTATCTAATACACATAAACTGAGGAAAGACTCGCATAAGCTCGCCTTTATCTAATACACATAAACTGATGAAAGACTCGGATAACCTCGCCTTTTCCTAATACACATAAACTGAGAAAAGACTCGTATAAGCTTGCCTTTATCTAGTACACATAAATTGAGAAAAACTTGGATAACCTCGCCTTTATCTAATACATATAAACTGAGGAAAGACGTGGATAACCTCGCCTTTATCTAATACACATATACCGAGGAAAGACTCGGATAACCTCGCCTTTATCTAATACACATAAACTGATGAAAGACGCGGATAACCTCGCCTTTTCCTAATACACATAAACTGAGAAAAGACTCGGATAACCTCGCCTTTATCTAATACACATAAACTGAGGAAAGACTCGGATAAGCTCGCCTTTATCTAATACACATAAACTGATGAAAGACCCGGATAAGATCGCCTTTATCTAATACACATAAACTGAGGAAAGACTCGGATAAACTCGCCTTTATATAATACACATATACTGATGAAAGACTCGGATAAGATCGCCTTTATCTAATACACATAAACTGAGAAAAAACTTGGATAACCTCGCCTTTATCTAATACACATAAACTGAGGAAAGACGCGGATAACCTCGCCTTTATCTAATACAAATATACCGAGGAAAGACTCGGATAACCTCGCCTTTATCTAATACACATATACTGAGGAAAGACTCGGATAACCTCTCCTTTATTTAATACACATAAACTGAGGAAAGACTCGGATAAGCTCGCCTTTATCTAATACACATAAACTGAGGAAAAACTCGGATAACCTCGCTTTTATCTAATACACATATACTGATGAAAGACTCGGATAACCTCGCCTTTATCTAATACACATAAACTGAGGAAAGACTCGGATAAGCTCGCCTTTATCTAATACACATAAACTGAGGAAAGACGCGGATAACCTTGCCTTTATCTAATACACATATACATGTACTGAGGAAAGACTCGGATCACCTCGCCTTTATCTAATACACATAAACTGAGGAAAGACTCTGATAAGCTCGCCTTTATCTAATACACATAAACTGATAAAAGCCTCGGATAACCTCGCCTTTATCTAATAAACATAAACTGAGGAAAGATTCGGATAAGCTCGCCTTTATCTAATACACATAAACTGAGGAAAGACTCGGATAACCTCGCCTTTATCTAATACACATAAACTGAGGAAAGACTTGGATAACCTTGCCTTTATCTAATACATATATACTGAGGAAAGACGCGGATAACCTCGCCTTTATCTAATACACATATACTGAGGAAAGACTCGGATAACATCGCCTTTATCTAATACACATATACTGAGGAAAGACCCGGATAACCTCGCCTTTATCTAATACACATATACTGAGGAAAGACTCGGATAAGCTCGCCTTTATCTAATACACATAAACTGATGAAAGACTCGGATAACATCGCCTTTTCCTAATACACATAAACTGAGAAAAGACTCGGATAACCTCGCCTTTATCTAATACACATAAACTGAGGAAAGACTCGGATAAGCCCGCCTTTATCTAATACACATAAACTGATGAAAGACTCGGATAAGATCGCCTTTATCTAATACGCATAAACTGAGGAAAGACTCGGATAAGCTCGCCTTTATCTAATACACATAAACTGATGAAAGACTCGGATAAGATCGCCTTTATCTAATACACATAAACTGAGAAAAAACTTGGATAACCTCGCCTTTATCTAATACACATAAACTGAGGAAAGACGCAGATAACTTCGCCTTTATCTAATACACATATACTGAGGAAAGACTCGAATAACCTCGCCTTTATCTAATACACATATACTGAGGAAAGACTCGGATAACCTCGCCTTTATTTAATACACATAAACTGAGGAAAGACTCGGATAACCTCACCTTTATCTAATACACATAAACTGAGGAAAGACTCGGATAAGCCCGCCTTTATCTAATACACATAAACTGAGGAAAGACTCGGATAACCTCGCCTTTATCTAATACACATAAACTGAGTAAAGACGCGGATAACCTCGCCTTTATCTAATACACATAAACTGATGAAAGACTCGGATAACCTCGCCTTTATCTAATACACATAAACTGAGTAAAGACGCGGATAACCTCGCCTTTATCTAATACACATCAACTGAGAAAAGACTCGGATAAGATCGCCTTTATCTAATACACATAAACTCATGAAAGACTCGGATAAACTCGCCTTTATCTAATACTCATAAACTGAGGAAAGACTCGGATAAGCTCGCCTTTATCTAATACACATAAACTGATCAAAGACCCGGATAACCTCGTCTTTATCTAATACGCATAAACTGAGGAAAGACTCGGATAAGCTCGACTTTATCTAATACACATAAACTGATGAAAGACTCGGATAACCTCGCCTTCATCTAATACTCATAAACTGAGGAAAGACTCGGATAACCCCGCCTTTAACTAATACACATAAACTGAGGAAAAGACTTGGATAAGCTCGCCTTTATCTAGTACACATAAACTGAGGAAAGATTCGGATAACCTCGCCATTATCTAATACACATAAACTGATCAAAGACCCGGATAACCTCGTCTTTATCTAATACACATAAACTCAGGAAAGACTCGGATAAGCTCGCCTTTATCTAATACACATATACTGAAGAAAGACTTGGATAAGCTCGCCTTTATTTTATACACATAAACTGATGAAAGCCTCGGATAACCTCGCCTTTATCTAATACACATAAACTGATGAAAGACTCGGATAACCTCGCCTTTATCTAATACACATGAACTGAGGAAAGACTCGGATAACCTCGCCTTTATCAAATACACATAAACTGAGGAAAGACGCGGATAACCTCGCCTTTATCTAATACACATAGACTGAGGAAAGACTCGGATAACCTCGCCTTGATCTAATACACATATACTGAGAAAAGACTCGGATAACATCGTCTTTATCTAATACACATAAACTGAGGAAAGACTCGGATAACCTCGCCTTTTTCTAATACACATAAACTAAGGAAAGACACGGATAGCCTCGCCTTTATCTAATACACACATACTGAGGAAAGACTCGGATAACCTCGTCATCATCTAATACACATAAACTGAGGAAAGACTCGGATAAGCTCGTCTTTATCTAATACACATAAACTGATGAAAGACTCGGATAACCTCGCCTTTATCTAATACACATATACTGAGGAAAGACTCGGATAAGATCGCCTTTATCTAATACACATAAACTGAGGAAAAACTCGGATAACCTCGTCTTTATCTAATACACATCAACTGAGGAAAGACGCGGATAACCTCGCCTTTATCTAATACACATAAACTGAGGAAAGACTCGGATAACCTCGCCTTTATCTAATACTCATAAACTGAGGAAAGACTCGGATAAGCTCGCCTTTATCTAATACACATAAACTGAGGAAAGACTCGGATAAGCTCGACTTTATCTAATACACATAAACTGATGAAAGACTCGGATAACCTCGCCTTTATCTAATACTCATAAACTGAGGAAAGACTCGGATAACCTCGCCTTTATCTAATACACATAAACTGAGGAAAGGCTCGGATAAGCTCGCCTTTATCTAATGCACATAAACTGAGGAAAGACTTGGATAACCTCGCCTTTATCTAATACACATAAACTGAGGAAAGACTCGGATAACCTCGCCTTTATCTAATACACATAAACTGAGTAAAGACGCGGATAACCTCGCCTTTATCTAATACACATCAACTGAGAAAAGACTCGGATAAGATCGCCTTTATCTAATACACATAAACTCATGAAAGACTCGGATAAACTCGCCTTTATCTAATACTCATAAACTGAGGAAAGACTCGGATAAGCTCGCCTTTATCTAATACACATAAACTGATCAAAGACCCGGATAACTTCGTCTTTATCTAATACACATAAACTGAGGAAAGACTCGGATAAGCTCGACTTTATCTAATACACATAAACTGATAAAAGACTCGGATAACCTCGCCTTCATCTAATACTCATAAACTGAGGAAAGACTCGGATAACCTCGCCTTTAACTAATACACATAAACTGAGGAAAAGACTCGGATAAGCTCGCCTTTATCTAATACACATAAACTGAGGAAAGACTCGGATAACCTCGCCTTTATCTAATACACATAAACTGATCAAAGACCCGGATAACCTCGTCTTTATCTAATACACATAAACTGAGGAAAGACTCTGATAAGCTCGACTTTATCTAATACACATAAACTGATGAAAGACTTGGATAACCTCGCCTTAATTTAATACTCATAAACTGAGGAAAGACTCGGATAACCTCGCCTTTAACTAATACACATAAACTGAGGAAAAGACTCGGAAAAGCTCGCCTTTATCTAATACACATAAACTGAGGAAAGACTCGGATAACCTCGCCTTTATCTAATACACATAAACTGAGGAAAGACTCGGATAACCTCACCTTTATCTAATACACATAAACTGAGGAAAGACTCGGATAAGCTCGCCTTTATTTAATACACATAAACTGATGAAAGACTCGGATAACCTCGCCTTTATCTAATACACATAAACTGAGGAAAGACTCGGATAAGCTCGCCTTTATCTAATACACATAAACTGAGGAAAGACTCGGATAACCTCGCCTTTATCTAATACACATAAACTGAGGAAAGACGCGGATAACCTCGCCTTTATCTAATACACATATACTGAAGAAAGACTCGGATAACCTCGCCTTTATCTAATACACATATACTGAGGAAAGACTCGGATAAGCTCGCCTATATTTTATACACATAAACTGATGAAAGACTCTGATGACCTCGCCTTTATCTAATACACATGAACTGAGGAAAGACTCAGATAACCTCGCCTTTATTAAATACACATAAACTGAGGAAAGACGCGGATAACCTCGCCTTTATCTAATACACATATACTGAGAAAAGACTCGGATAACCTCGCCTTGATCTAATACACATATACTGAGAAAAGACTCTGATAACATCGTCTTTATCTAATACACATAAACTGAGGAAAGACTCGGATAACCTCGCCTTTTTCTAATACACATAAACTGAGGAAAGACGCGGATAGCCTCGCCTTTATCAAATACACACATACTGAGGAAAGACTCGGATAACCTCGTCTTCATCTAATACACATAAACTGAGGAAAGACTCGGATAAGCTCGTCTTTATCTAATACACATAAACTGATGAAAGACTCGGATAACCTCGCCTTTATCTAATACACATCAACTGAGAAAAGACTCGGATAAGATCGCCTTTATCTAATACACATAAACTGATGAAAGACCCGGATAACCTCGCCTTTATCTAATACACATATACTGAGGAAAGACTCGGATAAGCTCACCTTTATCTAATACACATAAACTGATGAAAGACTCGGATAACATCGCCTTTTCCTAATACACATAAACTGAGAAAAGACTCGGATAACCTCGCCTTTATCTAATACACATAAACTGAGAAAAGATTCGGATAACCTCGCCTTTATCTAATACACATCAACTGAGAAAAGACTCGGATAAGATCGCCTTTATCTAATACACATAAACTGATGAAAGACCCGGATAACCTCGCCTTTATCTAATACACATATACTGAGGAAAGACTCGGATAAGCTCGCCTTTATCTAATACACATAAACTGATGAAAGACTCGGATAACATCGCCTTTTCCTAATACACATAAACTGAGAAAAGACTCGGATAACCTCGCCTTTATCTAATACACATAAACTGAGGAAAGACTCGGATAAGCCCGCCTTTATCTAATACACATAAACTGATGAAAGACTCGGATAAGATCGCCTTTATCTAATACGCATAAACTGAGGAAAGACTCGGATAAGCTCGCCTTTATCTAATACACATAAACTGATGAAAGACTCGGATAAGATCGCCTTTATCTAATACACATAAACTGAGAAAAAACTTGGATAACCTCGCCTTTATCTAATACACATAAACTGAGGAAAGACGCAGATAACTTCGCCTTTATCTAATACACATATACTGAGGAAAGACTCGAATAACCTCGCCTTTATCTAATACACATATACTGAGGAAAGACTCGGATAACCTCGCCTTTATTTAATACACATAAACTGAGGAAAGACTCGGATAACCTCGCCTTTATCTAATAGACATAAACTGAGGAAAAACTCGGATAACCTCACCTTTATCTAATACACATAAACTGAGGAAAGACTCGCATAAGCTCGCCTTTATCTAATACACATAAACTGATGAAAGACTCGGATAACCTCGCCTTTTCCTAATACACATAAACTGAGAAAAGACTCGTATAAGCTTGCCTTTATCTAGTACACATAAATTGAGAAAAACTTGGATAACCTCGCCTTTATCTAATACATATAAACTGAGGAAAGACGCGGATAACCTCGCCTTTATCTAATACACATATACCGAGGAAAGACTCGGATAACCTCGCCTTTATCTAATACACATAAACTGATGAAAGACGCGGATAACCTCGCCTTTTCCTAATACACATAAACTGAGAAAAGACTCGGATAACCTCGCCTTTATCTAATACACATAAACTGAGGAAAGACTCGGATAAGCTCGCCTTTATCTAATACACATAAACTGATGAAAGACCCGGATAAGATCGCCTTTATCTAATACACATAAACTGAGGAAAGACTCGGATAAACTCGCCTTTATATAATACACATATACTGATGAAAGACTCGGATAAGATCGCCTTTATCTAATACACATAAACTGAGAAAAAACTTGGATAACCTCGCCTTTATCTAATACACATAAACTGAGGAAAGACGCGGATAACCTCGCCTTTATCTAATACACATATACTGAGGAAAGACTCGGATAACCTCGCCTTTATCTAATACACATATACTGAGGAAAGACTCGGATAACCTCTCCTTTATTTAATACACATAAACTGAGGAAAGACTCGGATAAGCTCGCCTTTATCTAATACACATAAACTGAGGAAAAACTCGGATAACCTCGCTTTTATCTAATACACATATACTGATGAAAGACTCGGATAACCTCGCCTTTATCTAATACACATAAACTGAGGAAAGACTCGGATAAGCTCGCCTTTATCTAATACACATAAACTGAGGAAAGACGCGGATAACCTTGCCTTTATCTAATACACATATACATGTACTGAGGAAAGACTCGGATCACCTCGCCTTTATCTAATACACATAAACTGAGGAAAGACTCTGATAAGCTCGCCTTTATCTAATACACATAAACTGATAAAAGCCTCGGATAACCTCGCCTTTATCTAATACACATAAACTGAGGAAAGACTCGGATAACCTCGCCTTTATCTAATACACATAAACTGATCAAAGACCCGGATAACCTCGTCTTTATCTAATACACATAAACTGAGGAAAGACTCTGATAAGCTCGACTTTATCTAATACACATAAACTGATGAAAGACTTGGATAACCTCGCCTTAATTTAATACTCATAAACTGAGGAAAGACTCGGATAACCTCGCCTTTAACTAATACACATAAACTGAGGAAAAGACTCGGAAAAGCTCGCCTTTATCTAATACACATAAACTGAGGAAAGACGCAGATAACTTCGCCTTTATCTAATACACATATACTGAGGAAAGACTCGAATAACCTCGCCTTTATCTAATACACATATACTGAGGAAAGACTCGGATAAGCTCGCCTTTATTTAATACACATAAACTGATGAAAGACTCGGATAACCTCGCCTTTATCTAATACACATAAACTGAGGAAAGACTCGGATAAGCTCGCCTTTATCTAATACACATAAACTGAGGAAAGACTCGGATAACCTCGCCTTTATCTAATACACATAAACTGAGGAAAGACGCGGATAACCTCGCCTTTATCTAATACACATATACTGAAGAAAGACTCGGATAACCTCGCCTTTATCTAATACACATATACTGAGGAAAGACTCGGATAAGCTCGCCTATATTTTATACACATAAACTGATGAAAGACTCTGATGACCTCGCCTTTATCTAATACACATGAACTGAGGAAAGACTCAGATAACCTCGCCTTTATCAAATACACATAAACTGAGGAAAGACGCGGATAACCTCGCCTTTATCTAATACACATATACTGAGAAAAGACTCGGATAACCTCGCCTTGATCTAATACACATATACTGAGAAAAGACTCTGATAACATCGTCTTTATCTAATACACATAAACTGAGGAAAGACTCGGATAACCTCGCCTTTTTCTAATACACATAAACTGAGGAAAGACGCGGATAGCCTCGCCTTTATCAAATACACACATACTGAGGAAAGACTCGGATAACCTCGTCTTCATCTAATACACATAAACTGAGGAAAGACTCGGATAAGCTCGTCTTTATCTAATACACATAAACTGATGAAAGACTCGGATAACCTCGCCTTTATCTAATACACATCAAATGAGAAAAGACTCGGATAAGATCGCCTTTATCTAATACACATAAACTGATGAAAGACCCGGATAACCTCGCCTTTATCTAATACACATATACTGAGGAAAGACTCGGATAAGCTCACCTTTATCTAATACACATAAACTGATGAAAGACTCGGATAACATCGCCTTTTCCTAATACACATAAACTGAGAAAAGACTCGGATAACCTCGCCTTTATCTAATACACATAAACTGAGGAAAGACTCGGATAACCTCGCCTTTATCTAATACACATCAACTGAGAAAAGACTCGGATAAGATCGCCTTTATCTAATACACATAAACTGATGAAAGACCCGGATAACCTTGCCTTTATCTAATACACATATACTGAGGAAAGACTCGGATAAGCTCGCCTTTATCTAATACACATAAACTGATGAAAGACTCGGATAACATCGCCTTTTCCTAATACACATAAACTGAGAAAAGACTCGGATAACCTCGCCTTTATCTAATACACATAAACTGAGGAAAGACTCGGATAAGCCCGCCTTTATCTAATACACATAAACTGATGAAAGACTCGGATAAGATCGCCTTTATCTAATACGCATAAACTGAGGAAAGACTCGGATAAGCTCGCCTTTATCTAATACACATAAACTGATGAAAGACTCGGATAAGATCGCCTTTATCTAATACACATAAACTGAGAAAAAACTTGGATAACCTCGCCTTTATCTAATACACATAAACTGAGGAAAGACGCAGATAACTTCGCCTTTATCTAATACACATATACTGAGGAAAGACTCGAATAACCTCGCCTTTATCTAATACACATATACTGAGGAAAGACTCGGATAACCTCGCCTTTATTTAATACACATAAACTGAGGAAAGACTCGGATAACCTCGCCTTTATCTAATAGACATAAACTGAGGAAAAACTCGGATAACCTCACCTTTATCTAATACACATAAACTGAGGAAAGACTCGCATAAGCTCGCCTTTATCTAATACACATAAACTGATGAAAGACTCGGATAACCTCGCCTTTTCCTAATACACATAAACTGAGAAAAGACTCGTATAAGCTTGCCTTTATCTAGTACACATAAATTGAGAAAAACTTGGATAACCTCGCCTTTATCTAATACATATAAACTGAGGAAAGACGCGGATAACCTCGCCTTTATCTAATCCACATATACCGAGGAAAGACTCGGATAACCTCGCCTTTATCTAATACACATAAACTGATGAAAGACGCGGATAACCTCGCCTTTTCCTAATACACATAAACTGAGAAAAGACTCGGATAACCTCGCCTTTATCTAATACACATAAACTGAGGAAAGACTCGGATAAGCTCGCCTTTATCTAATACACATAAACTGATGAAAGACCCGGATAAGATCGCCTTTATCTAATACACATAAACTGAGGAAAGACTCGGATAAACTCGCCTTTATATAATACACATATACTGATGAAAGACTCGGATAAGATCGCCTTTATCTAATACACATAAACTGAGAAAAAACTTGGATAACCTCGCCTTTATCTAATACACATAAACTGAGGAAAGACGCGGATAACCTCGCCTTTATCTAATACACATATACTGAGGAAAGACTCGGATAACCTCGCCTTTATCTAATACACATATACTGAGGAAAGACTCGGATAACCTCTCCTTTATTTAATACACATAAACTGAGGAAAGACTCGGATAACCTCACCTTTATCTAATACACATAAACTGAGGAAAGACTCGGATAAGCCCGCCTTTATCTAATACACATAAACTGAGGAAAGACTCGGATAACCTCGCCTTTATCTAATACACATAAACTGAGTAAAGACGCGGATAACCTCGCCTTTATCTAATACACATAAACTGATGAAAGACTCGGATAACCTCGCCTTTATCTAATACACATAAACTGAGTAAAGACGCGGATAACCTCGCCTTTATCTAATACACATCAACTGAGAAAAGACTCGGATAAGATCGCCTTTATCTAATACACATAAACTCATGAAAGACTCGGATAAACTCGCCTTTATCTAATACTCATAAACTGAGGAAAGACTCGGATAAGCTCGCCTTTATCTAATACACATAAACTGATCAAAGACCCGGATAACCTCGTCTTTATCTAATACGCATAAACTGAGGAAAGACTCGGATAAGCTCGACTTTATCTAATACACATAAACTGATGAAAGACTCGGATAACCTCGCCTTCATCTAATACTCATAAACTGAGGAAAGACTCGGATAACCCCGCCTTTAACTAATACACATAAACTGAGGAAAAGACTTGGATAAGCTCGCCTTTATCTAGTACACATAAACTGAGGAAAGATTCGGATAACCTCGCCATTATCTAATACACATAAACTGATCAAAGACCCGGATAACCTCGTCTTTATCTAATACACATAAACTCAGGAAAGACTCGGATAAGCTCGCCTTTATCTAATACACATATACTGAAGAAAGACTTGGATAAGCTCGCCTTTATTTTATACACATAAACTGATGAAAGCCTCGGATAACCTCGCCTTTATCTAATACACATAAACTGATGAAAGACTCGGATAACCTCGCCTTTATCTAATACACATGAACTGAGGAAAGACTCGGATAACCTCGCCTTTATCAAATACACATAAACTGAGGAAAGACGCGGATAACCTTGCCTTTATCTAATACACATAGACTGAGGAAAGACTCGGATAACCTCGCCTTGATCTAATACACATATACTGAGAAAAGACTCGGATAACATCGTCTTTATCTAATACACATAAACTGAGGAAAGACTCGGATAAACTCGCCTTTATCTAATACTCATAAACTGAGGAAAGACTCGGATAAGCTCGCCTTTATCTAATACACATAAACTGATCAAAGACCCGGATAACTTCGTCTTTATCTAATACACATAAACTGAGGAAAGACTCGGATAAGCTCGACTTTATCTAATACACATAAACTGATAAAAGACTCGGATAACCTCGCCTTCATCTAATACTCATAAACTGAGGAAAGACTCGGATAACCTCGCCTTTAACTAATACACATAAACTGAGGAAAAGACTCGGATAAGCTCGCCTTTATCTAATACACATAAACTGAGGAAAGACTTGGATAACCTCGCCTTTATCTAATACACATAAACTGATCAAAGACCCGGATAACCTCGTCTTTATCTAATACACATAAACTGAGGAAAGACTCTGATAAGCTCGACTTTATCTAATACACATAAACTGATGAAAGACTTGGATAACCTCGCCTTAATTTAATACTCATAAACTGAGGAAAGACTCGGATAACCTCGCCTTTAACTAATACACATAAACTGAGGAAAAGACTCGGAAAAGCTCGCCTTTATCTAATACACATAAACTGAGGAAAGACTCGGATAACCTCGCCTTTATCTAATACACATAAACTGAGGAAAGACTCGGATAACCTCACCTTTATCTAATACACATAAACTGAGGAAAGACTCGGATAAGCTCGCCTTTATTTAATACACATAAACTGATGAAAGACTCGGATAACCTCGCCTTTATCTAATACACATAAACTGAGGAAAGACTCGGATAAGCTCGCCTTTATCTAATACACATAAACTGAGGAAAGACTCGGATAACCTCGCCTTTATCTAATACACATAAACTGAGGAAAGACGCGGATAACCTCGCCTTTATCTAATACACATATACTGAAGAAAGACTCGGATAACCTCGCCTTTATCTAATACACATATACTGAGGAAAGACTCGGATAAGCTCGCCTATATTTTATACACATAAACTGATGAAAGACTCTGATGACCTCGCCTTTATCTAATACACATGAACTGAGGAAAGACTCAGATAACCTCGCCTTTATTAAATACACATAAACTGAGGAAAGACGCGGATAACCTCGCCTTTATCTAATACACATATACTGAGAAAAGACTCGGATAACCTCGCCTTGATCTAATACACATATACTGAGAAAAGACTCTGATAACATCGTCTTTATCTAATACACATAAACTGAGGAAAGACTCGGATAACCTCGCCTTTTTCTAATACACATAAACTGAGGAAAGACGCGGATAGCCTCGCCTTTATCAAATACACACATACTGAGGAAAGACTCGGATAACCTCGTCTTCATCTAATACACATAAACTGAGGAAAGACTCGGATAAGCTCGTCTTTATCTAATACACATAAACTGATGAAAGACTCGGATAACCTCGCCTTTATCTAATACACATCAACTGAGAAAAGACTCGGATAAGATCGCCTTTATCTAATACACATAAACTGATGAAAGACCCGGATAACCTCGCCTTTATCTAATACACATATACTGAGGAAAGACTCGGATAAGCTCACCTTTATCTAATACACATAAACTGATGAAAGACTCGGATAACATCGCCTTTTCCTAATACACATAAACTGAGAAAAGACTCGGATAACCTCGCCTTTATCTAATACACATAAACTGAGAAAAGACTCGGATAACCTCGCCTTTATCTAATACACATAAACTGAGGAAAGACTCGGATAAGCTCGACTTTATCTAATACACATCAACTGAGAAAAGACTCGGATAAGATCACCTTTATCTAATACACATAAACTGATGAAAGACCCGGATAACCTCGCCTTTATCTAATACACATATACTGAGGAAAGACTCGGATAAGCTCGCCTTTATCTAATACACATAAACTGATGAAAGACTCGGATAACATCGCCTTTTCCTAATACACATAAACTGAGAAAAGACTCGGATAACCTCGCCTTTATCTAATACACATAAACTGAGGAAAGACTCGGATAAGCCCGCCTTTATCTAATACACATAAACTGATGAAAGACTCGGATAAGATCGCCTTTATCTAATACGCATAAACTGAGGAAAGACTCGGATAAGCTCGCCTTTATCTAATACACATAAACTGATGAAAGACTCGGATAAGATCGCCTTTATCTAATACACATAAACTGAGAAAAAACTTGGATAACCTCGCCTTTATCTAATACACATAAACTGAGGAAAGACGCAGATAACTTCGCCTTTATCTAATACACATATACTGAGGAAAGACTCGAATAACCTCGCCTTTATCTAATACACATATACTGAGGAAAGACTCGGATAACCTCGCCTTTATTTAATACACATAAACTGAGGAAAGACTCGGATAACCTCGCCTTTATCTAATAGACATAAACTGAGGAAAAACTCGGATAACCTCACCTTTATCTAATACACATAAACTGAGGAAAGACTCGCATAAGCTCGCCTTTATCTAATACACATAAACTGATGAAAGACTCGGATAACCTCGCCTTTTCCTAATACACATAAACTGAGAAAAGACTCGTATAAGCTTGCCTTTATCTAGTACACATAAATTGAGAAAAACTTGGATAACCTCGCCTTTATCTAATACATATAAACTGAGGAAAGACGCGGATAACCTCGCCTTTATCTAATACACATATACCGAGGAAAGACTCGGATAACCTCGCCTTTATCTAATACACATAAACTGATGAAAGACGCAGATAACCTCGCCTTTTCCTAATACACATAAACTGAGAAAAGACTCGGATAACCTCGCCTTTATCTAATACACATAAACTGAGGAAAGACTCGGATAAGCTCGCCTTTATCTAATACACATAAACTGATGAAAGACCCGGATAAGATCGCCTTTATCTAATACACATAAACTGAGGAAAGACTCGGATAAACTCGCCTTTATATAATACACATATACTGATGAAAGACTCGGATAAGATCGCCTTTATCTAATACACATAAACTGAGAAAAAACTTGGATAACCTCGCCTTTATCTAATACACATAAACTGAGGAAAGACGCGGATAACCTCGCCTTTATCTAATACACATATACTGAGGAAAGACTCGGATAACCTCGCCTTTATCTAATACACATATACTGAGGAAAGACTCGGATAACCTCTCCTTTATTTAATACACATAAACTGAGGAAAGACTCGGATAAGCTCGCCTTTATCTAATACACATAAACTGAGGAAAAACTCGGATAACCTCGCTTTTATCTAATACACATATACTGATGAAAGACTCGGATAACCTCGCCTTTATCTAATACACATAAACTGAGGAAAGACTCGGATAAGCTCGCCTTTATCTAATACACATAAACTGAGGAAAGACGCGGATAACCTTGCCTTTATCTAATACACATATACATGTACTGAGGAAAGACTCGGATCACCTCGCCTTTATCTAATACACATAAACTGAGGAAAGACTCTGATAAGCTCGCCTTTATCTAATACACATAAACTGATAAAAGCCTCGGATAACCTCGCCTTTATCTAATAAACATAAACTGAGGAAAGATTCGGATAAGCTCGCCTTTATCTAATACACATAAACTGAGGAAAGACTCGGATAACCTCGCCTTTATCTAATACACATAAACTGAGGAAAGACTTGGATAACCTTGCCTTTATCTAATACATATATACTGAGGAAAGACGCGGATAACCTCGCCTTTATCTAATACACATATACTGAGGAAAGACTCGGATAACATCGCCTTTATCTAATACACATATACTGAGGAAAGACTCGGATAACCTCGCCTTTATCTAATACACATAAACTGAGGAAAGACACGGATAACCTCGCCTTTATCTAATACACATAAACTGATGAAAGACTCATATAACCTCGCTTTTATCTAATACACATATACTGATGAAAGACTCGTATAACCTCGCCTTTACCTAATACACATAAACTGAGGAAAGACTCGGATAACCTCACCTTTATCTAATACACATATACAGAGGAAAGACTCGGATAAGCTCGCCTTTATCTAATACACATAAACTGAGGAAAGACTCGGATAACCTCGCCTTTATCTAATACACATATACTGAGGAAAGACTTGGATAACCTCGCCTTCATCTAATACACATAAACTGAGGAAAGACTCGGATAACCTCGCCTTTATCTAATACACATAAACTGAGGAAAGACTCGGATAAGCTCGCCTTTAACTAATGCACATCAACTTGTTATTTTAAGACACTACACTAATATTGTTTACACGTAGAAATAAAAACTCAACAGAACTAGAGTGTAAAGCGTCTATAATGGACATTATTTTGTTCTTTTATGATTATAAAATATGCATTATGAGTACGTGTTTATTTGAGGATATAAGACCATAAGACTGTAGCACAATAAGGTTTGCAGATTGTTCTCTTTTTTAACAAGTCAGTTTACTGTCGAATTACAATAAACGAGGTAAAACAGTTATACACGATGTTCTTTATTAACATAGATGACATTGCCCCTTGTGGACTAAAATGATGTACATGTACTAAACATAAGGGTTCATATAAAATGGCTACGAATAGTAATAATCCTGTTTTGAATGTACTGCAAGAGTTAAAGGTACATCAGACTTTTTTTTATGGAAAATGATAATTTTGTTAACATATCATTATTACAGTATTACTTTCATTTAATGCACAGTTCTTTTCCTATCGTCAATTTTCCTTTTTTGGATGATGACGTTCCCATCATATGGCCTTTACATTTCTCATTTAGTTCGTTTTCCACGTATTTGTAATAATGTGTTTGACTTCAATGACCGAAATCTCATAGTAACGGAAAAACTTTTCCACCAAGGATACCATTTTCATCAATTATTGAAAACTTTCACAAAATTGTATTACCGCTATACTGATCTTGTATATAAATATAATTCTACATGCAGAAATATGATCAAAAAGGATATTTACCATCAATGTTCTTATGGCGCCGTAATAAACAATTCTAAAAAGGTAAAATCTAAACCCCTTAAAAAATCTTATTCGTATGGGCTATGACTTAGCTATTATAGTTCACTCTTTGAAACAGGTTTACTTTGCTAATATATAGACAATCTGCTAGTGCAACTAGTAAGCCCACCTAGCAATTATATAAGCATAGTAAATGTTCCATCCAGCTGGAGATCCAGGTGTCAAACGTGGAGAGGTGGGATCCCATTAATCATAAGATCACGCCACATGCTTGTGTCGGCCCAAAGTCAGGACCTGTATTTCCAACGTCATATGTCGTGGTATTTCTTTCTATTCAGTGAGTTCGGATAAGATGAGAGGTGATTGTTTGCTTTGTTGATATTGTTAAACGTGATGACCATCACTGTTTAGACTTTCATTTCATAATGTATATGTGAACTTTTAAAACCATATATAATATAAATAAGTAGAATTTAGGATCGGTGTTAGGACATGTTATTATTTTAAATGACCTGGCGCCTCAAACAAACCATTCTGGCGTTTTATATCGTTGATATGATACATTTTTTTTTGTTCGTACATGTAATCAAAATGAAAAGCAAAGCATAACATGCTGTCGGAACAGTTCCAAAATTAAAAAAAAAAACAAAAAAAACCAACAAAGAACAGTAGAAAGAGTCAAAATGACCGCGCGCTTTCCTCGCTTCGTACAGGGACGCGTGGCGGAATTAAACTAGTTTTATGGGCTCAAATTCATCTATTTTACCAATTCAACTTACAGCTATAATACCATTTCAGAACAGATATACTAAATGAAGCTTAGGTGTGTTGTTGTCGTGTTGATTTCCTGTATCAATGTGTCTTACACTTGTCCCAGTGGTTGTAGCTGTAGAGCTGGCAAAGTGAAATGTCAAGAGAGAAATTTTGCAGCAATTCCCACTGGAACACCTTTTACAACAGAGTATTTGTAAGTATTTACATATATAGTCGGTCGAATCTTGTTGTGTAGTAGACGAAGGGCTTTATGATTTTATATTGGAAATATTCGAGTTATCCAGAATAAATAATGTTGAGAAAACAGCCATCAACTAAACAAATATTTCAAATATCCAATCAAACGAATTATCGGAGTTCAATATAAAGATATTTGACCGATAGTACATTCAAATACAGAAAATACGATACTACACACTGACCTTTTGAAAAGCACATTTTCTTGCGAATGTTATTTTTTTCCACAAAATATATATACTCGTCAAAATGCTGGAATATTTATCATTCCAATAGACACTAGATGTGATCCCAGTCTGGTCGACTTATTCCTTTATTTGTTCGAGGCGGACTTCAGTGGCTAGCCAAGTGGAAAGAGAGTAATTCAGCAAAATTTTTCATATTCAGTTTACATAGGAAGCCGTATGGAATTTATTACCTGTTTCTGTGTTTACACTTTTTATTCATACAAAACGAAAACGCAAAAAAAAAAACCACACAAACAATAATAGATAAATAAAAGCCAAAACACGAAAAAGCAAAATGAAATTATTTAGCGTTTTCGCTTTGTGAAAATTAAACGTCAAAAAGGAGCAAACGCGAAAACGAAACAGGGTCGCATATAGCTTCCATAGAGCAATCGTTTCTTTTACAGTTATTTAGGAACACCCTTACAATTGAGGTTTGTCCACTTTGCTTGTAGAAATGGAATTATTTGGAGATGCTTTGCTCAAATATCTTATGTATTATTAAATAAACCATTCTTGAAAAGATAAATGCATTCTTTTCCTTTGATCTTTCTATGATTTATATATCAGAATGTAAGCAACAGCTAAGAACTATGAAATAATACATGCAAATACGAGATATTACACACTTTAAATCTGGGCTGTAGTTTTATTGCCCTCAGACATCCGTGCAATAATCAATTACCTGGATGTGACAGGATTCATCTTATGAATCATTTATACCACGGTTTAAGTCGGAAAACCGTGGTATAAATATTGCTTATTCACAAAGAATAAAGGCAAGATCCGAACTCAAAATAAAAAACCCTCAAACATAAGTGTAATACAAACACTATAGAGCAAACCTTGAACAGTTCGAACTCCAACAAAAAGCTCGAGTAAAACCAGGTGCCCTAGGTTAGTTAGCATCTCCTGTCGCTTTAATATTGCTTTTAGAGAAGCCCTAATTAGAAAACTGAATTAAGAATTCAGAGATCTCAGGTTCGTGTTGGAGAAAGAAATGTCTGTTGATTGCATACGCGAAAACGAAACAGGGTCGCATATAGCTTCCATAGAGCAATCATTTCTTTTACAGTTATTTAGGAACAGCCTTACAATTGAGGTTTGTCCACATAATTCCTGACCAGATGGCTTGAGCAAAGGTTTCCTGTAACCCTAAATGAGTACTTTCCTAGTATCCTACTGTCAAAAAACACACTTACAAGAAAAGGCTATGGAATATCAATTGGAATTAAAAAAAACAAACAAACACAGGAATTTTGATACTAAGAAAGGACAATTTATCATAAGAAAATGGAAATCACAACGTTTATCTTAAATCTGTCGTTCATTGTAAAAGTTTGAAGATACCAAAGAGGCAATAAGAAGCCATAAATCCACAAATCGAAGACGGACAGACAATGTAATGTCAAAAAGACGGACAGACAATGTAATGTCAAAAAGACGGACAGACAATGTAATGTCAAAAAGACGGACAGACAATGTAATGTCAAAAAGACGGACAGACAATGTAATGTCAAAAAGAAAAAGGAAAAAGGACAAACATTTGTCTACAAGACAATACACAAATCAAATATTGAGCAACAAAAACATTAATTTTAAGCTCACTGAAATATATTAGAGGTACGTGGTGATTAAGACTAAGATTGTGTAGTGACAAAACATCATCTATATGTCGGGTAAATTAAAGGTATGGGGTAAATGTTTTCAGTTCTTTTTTTGAGATGTGTGAGGAGCTTTTTGAAAAATTAACCTTGTAAGAGTGCAAGAACAGGTCGGGAAGCAGCAGTGCACAGTTTGTTTGTTCCAATTGAATTTCCTGTTGTGCCTAGTCTATTGTAAATTACTCTTGCCAGTTGATCTTTAATCACGTGTTCAGTGTAAATCTTTTTCAGCATGCTGAAATTACATATTCATATTAAATAGAAATATTGCAAACGTTTCCCAACTTCACATGCCTTAGACTTGAAAACTCGGGTATTCGTTTTCATTGTTTCCAGTTCGGTCCCAGATATTCGCTATTTTTGAAACAGTTGACAGTGATCCAATATTGACAGTACAGAGGAATGTAGGGATTGGGCAACGCGATCTCAACAAAGCACCAGAGTGAATTCGCTTGTTTTGGTTGGGTAAGAAGTTCATGCTCTACTAGACGACACGTAGTGGTGCATAGGCTGCATAAGTAGTGGTTCAGAGTTTCTTTGTTCCAGTTGTATTTCCTCTTGTATATAGTCTGTTGTAACATCATCTCACCATAAAATTATTTATTTTAGCATAGAAATAGACAACTGAATAGCTTTCTTTTTTCCCAGGTATTTGGAAAAGAACCAAATTACAGATATCAGTCCTGAAGCCTTTCAAAATCTAGCGCAATTAAACACTTTGTAAGTGGTTTGAATTTCTACAATATATACATGCTTATAGTTTATAAAACCTGCAATAATAAATTTGGCAGCAATTCCCTCTGGAATACTTGAGACACCAGAGATATTGTAAGTATTTACATATATAGTCAGTCGAATCTTGTTGTGTAGAAGACAACATTTTTGATGCTGCTATATTGGAAATATTCGAGTTATCCGGAAAAATAATGTTGAGAACTGCTATCAACTAACCAAATTTTCGAAATATCGAAAGAAACGAATTATCGGTGATGAAGATAGCGAGATTCGACTGTACATATAAATACATAAACTACTATGCTACATACTAACCAGAGTTTTGGACACTTTGAAAACGGATATGCATTTATACATTTAAGACTTAACGTCTTTCAGCTAACATTTCAACAGTTGCACATCAACTAAATATTTGTCTCTTATGTTTGAAGAAACATGAGGACATTTTTTTGCCAATGTTATTTTTTTCAAAATATTTGGACACTCGTCAAAATGCTGAAATATGTATCGACAACATATTTACTGTGTTTGGTGGTGTTGTTTTAGAAAAAAGTCTTAGCATTCCAATGGACACTAGATGTGATCCCACCCTGGATGATTTATTCATATAAAAAATTGTTGGCGGACTTCAGGGGCTAGCCAATAGCTAAATAGAGTAAATTATCTTTTTTTTCAAATTCAGTTTACTTTGGAAGCCGGACGTGTTTATTACGTGTTTTTTTTTTTATTGGTGTGCGAATTTGATATATGCAAAACGAAAAAAAACCATAGGAAATAAAAGCCGAAACATGAAAGCGAGAACACGAAAAAGCAAAATGAAATTATTTATTGTTCTCGCTTTTTGTAAATTAAACGGTGAAAATACTCAAAGGCGAAAATGAGAAATGGTCACGTGACGGAAGTATGTGTTCCGCATGCGCAACCGGTACATTTTGTACTACTACTATAGTAGTAGTAGTAGTACAAAATGGAGTACAAGTACCATTGCTACCGTTCGGTCACGTGACCCCGAAGGGGCTCCCTTGGGTGCGTGCATGCACAACCGGAAGTTGGGGTTTCCCGCCCTTTTTTCTGGTGTTTTCGGATATGTTGTGTAGTAATCCACGTCCGCGTTCTCACTGGTATTTTTAAGAGTACATTTGATTTCCTATGTCACCCAACACCCAATAGAACATCACTCTGCATTAATCCAGGCTTGTGACTGGCTCCATATATAGAGGCCGCATTAACTTTTTTTTCTTCTTTTTTCATAACACATGTTTAGCAATTAACAAAACAACTTTCTTTACAATGTCCGTCGCTGATGATTTTTTTTTAATGAGACTTACGGCAGGTCGGAGGAGAGTGGGAATGTGCGGAGGAGGGGGAGGAGGTCTCTTTGGGTGTAATTATGACTAACATAGAAATCTTCGATATTTTCCATATCATTTCACTATTCAACTTACCTTTCTTCCATATTTTCCATATCTTTTCACTATTTTCTTCTGTATTTTCCATATCTTTTCACTATTCGACTTGCCTTTCTTCCATATTTTTCATATCTTTTCACTATACAACTTGCCTTTCTTCCATATTGTCCATATCTTATCACTATTCGACTTGCCTTTCTGCCATATTTTCCATATCATTTCACATTTCAGCTTACTTTTCTTCCACATTTTCCATATCATTTCACTATTCAACTTACCTTTCTTCCATATTTTCCATATCTTTTCACTATTTTCTTCTGTATTTTCCATATCTTTTCACTATTCAACTTATCTTTCTTTCATAATTTCTATGTCTTTTCACTATTTTCTTCTGTATTTTCCATATCTTTTCACTATTCGACTTGCCTTTCTTCCATATTTTTCATATCTTTTCACTATACAACTTGCCTTTCTTCCATATTGTCCATATCTTATCACTATTCGACTTGCCTTTCTGCCATATTTTCCATATCATTTCACATTTCAGCTTACTTTTCTTCCACATTTTCCATATCATTTCACTATTCAACCTACTTTTCTTCCATATTTTTCATATCTTTTCACAATTTTCTTCTGTATTTTCTAAATCTTTTCACTATTCGACTTACTTTTCTTCCATATTTTCCATATCATTTCACATTTCTTCCATATTTTTCATATCTTTTCACAATTTTCTTCTGTATTTTCCAAATATTTCCACTATTCAACTTACTTTTCTTCCATATTTTCCATATCATTTCACAAGTCAACCTACTTTTCTGCCTTATTTTCCATATCATTTCACAATTCAACCTACATTTCTTCCATATTTTCCATATCATTTCACAATTTTCTTCTGTATTTTCCAATTCTTTTCACTATTCGATTTGCCTTTCTTCCATATTTTTCATATCTTTTCAGTATTTTCTTCTTCATTTTCAATATCATTTCACATTTCAAATTGCCTTTCTTCCATATTTTTCATATCTTTTCACTATTTTCTTCTGTATTTTCCATGTCTTTTCACTATTCAACTTGCCATTCTTCCATAATTTCCATATCTTTTCATTTTTCAACTTACTTTTCTTCCATATTTTCCATATCATTTCACAATTCAACCTACTTTTCTTCCATATTTTCCATATCATTTCACAATTTTCTTCTATATTTTCCAATTCTTTTCACTATTCGACTTGCCTTTCTTCCATATTTTTCATATCTTTTCAGTATTTTTTTCTGTTTTTTCAATATCATTTCACATTTTAACTTGCCTTTCTTCCATATTTTTCATATCTTTTCACTATTTTCTTCTGTATTTGCCATGTCTTTTCACTATTCAACTTGCTTTTCGTCCATAATTTCCATATCTTTTCACTTTTCAACTTACTTTTCTTCCATATTTTCCATATCATTTCACAATTTTCTTCTGTATTTTTCAAATCTGTTCACTATTCAACTTATCTTTCTTTCATAATTTCCATATCTTTTCACTGTTTTCTTCTGTGTTTTCCAAATCTTTTCACTATTTGACTTGCTTTTCTTCCATATTTTCCAAATCATTTCACCATTCAATTTATCTTTCTTCCATATTTTCCATATCATTTCACAATTCAACCTACTTTTCTTCCATATTTTCCATATCATTTCACAATTTTCATCTGTATTTTCCAATTCATTTCACTATTCGACTTGCCTTTCTTCCATATTTTTTTTCATATCTTTTCAGTATTTTCTTCTGTATTTTCAATATCATTTCACATTTCAACTTGCCTTTCTTCCATAATTTTCATATCTATTCACTATTTTCTTCTGTATTGTCCATGTCTTTTCACTATTCAACTTGACTTTCTTCCATAATTTCCATATCTTTCCACCTTTCAACTTACTTTTCTTCCATATTTTCCATATCATTTCACATTTCATCCATATTTTCCATATCATTTCACAATTTTCTTCTGTATTTTTCAAATCTGTTCACTATTCAACTTATCTTTCTTTCATAATTTCCATATCTTTTCACTATTTTCCTCTTTATTTTCCAAATCTTTTCACTATTCAACAGACTTTACTTCCATATTTTCCAAATCATTTCACTATTCAACTTATCTTTCTTCCATATTTTCCATATCATTTCACAATTCAACCTACTTTTCTTCCATATTTTCCATATCATTTCACTATTCGACTTGCCTTTCTTGCATATTTTTCATATTTTCAGTATTTTCTTCTGTATTTTCAACATTTCACATTTCAGCTTGTCTTTCTTCAATAATTTTCATATCTTTTCACTACTTTCTTCTGTATTTTCCATGTCTTTTCACTATTCAGCTTGACTTTCTTCCATATTTTCCATATCATTTCACATTTCATCCATATTTTCCATATCATTTCACAATTTTCTTCTGTATTTTCCAAATCTGTTCACTATTCAACTTATCTTTCTTTCATAATTTCCATATCTTTTCACTATTTGTTCTGTATTTTCCAAATCTTTTCACTATTCGACTTTCCTTTCTTCCATATTTTCCAAATCATTTCACTATCTTCACTATTTTCTTATGTATTTTCCAAATGTTTTCACTATTCAGCTTACTTTTCTTCCATATTTTCCAAATCATTTCACTATTCAACTGATCTTTCTTCCATATTTTCCAAAGTGTTTCACTATTTTCTTCCATGTTTTCCCTATCTTTTCACAATTTTCTTCTGTATTTTCCAAATCTTATCACTATTCAATTTGAGTTTCTTCCATATTTTCCCTATCTTTTCACTATTCAACTTACTTTTCTTCTGTATTTTCCAAATCTTTCCACTATTCAACTTACGTTTCTTCCATATTTTCCATATCATTTCATAATTCAGCCTACTTTTCTTCTGCATTTTCCATATCTTTTCACTATTCAGCTTACTTTTCTTCCATATTTTACATATCATTTCACAATTTTCTGCTGTATTTTCCAAAACTTTTCACTATTCAGCTTCGGTTTCTTCCATATTTTTCATTTCTTTTCACTATTCAACTTACTTTTCTTCTGTATTTTCCAAATCTTTTCACAATTCAACATACTTTTCTTCCCTATTTTCCATATCATTTCACAATTCAACCTACTTTTCTTCCATATTTTTCACATCATTTCACAATTCAACCTACTTTTCTTTTGCATTTTCCATATCTTTTCACTATTCAACTTACTTTTCTTCCATATTTTCCATATCATTTCATAATTTTCTTCTGTATTTTCCAAATCTTTTCACTATTCAACTTGGGTTTCTACCATATTTTTCATCTCTTTTCACTATTCAACTTACTTTTCTTCTGTATTTTCCCTATCTTTTTACTATTTTCTTCTGTATTTTCCAAATATTTTCACTGTTCAACTTACTTTTCTTCCGTAATTTCCATATTTTGTTCACAATTTAACTTGCCTTTCCTCCATATTTTCCATATCTTTTCACTATTCAACTTACTTTTCTTCTGTATTTTTCGTATCTTTTAACTTTTCAACTTATTTTTCTTCCATATTTTGCATATCATTTCACTATTTAACTTGCCTTTCTTCCATATTGTGCATATCTTATCACTATTTGACTTGTCTTTCTTCCATATTTTTCATATCTTTTCACTATTTAACTTGCCTTTCTTCGATATTGTCCATATCTTATCACTATTCAACTTGCCTTTCTTCCATATCTTTTCACTATTCAACTTACTTTTCTTCAATATTGTCCATATCATTTCACTATTCAACTTACTTTTCTTCCATATTTTCCAAATCTTTTCACTACTCAACTTACCTTTCTTCCATATTTTCCAAATCATTTCACTATTCAACTGACTTTACTTCCATATTTTCCATATCATATCCTTTCACTATTCAACTTATTTTTCATCCATACTTTCCAAATTTTATCATTATTCAACTTTCTTTAATTCCAAATTTTACATATCATTTCACTATTTTCTTCCATATTTTCCCTATCTTTTTACTATTCAACTTACGTTTCTTTCATCTGTTCCATATCTTTATTTCATTGTTTCTAATGCTTCTTTCAAATCAGAATTTTCTTCTCTCCATGTTTGCTGATTTTCCAAGATTAATTCTGCTTTGCTAATTCTGGAAATATAAAAGAATGATTAAAATCCTAACTTCATACGCCATGACTATGATGTTGTGGTGTTTACTCTCAGAACAATGAAATCTATATCAACATATTAAAACTCTGTAAAACGAATATAACTTGCAACGTTACTTGTTTTCTGCGTACATGACGTCATAAGACATTTCATTTTACAGTACTTTTTCAAACTGCAACGTTTGAAATGCAACTTTACTTGTTTTCTACGTACATGACATCATTTTCCGTTTTATTATTTTCCTAAATTTTCATTTTCCTCCCAGAATCTATTTTTACTATCAATACTACAGCATGTTATTGCTTCTAAATGCAACCACATTAATACAATGTTGCCCAATGAGATGGTCTTAGCTCCTCTACAAAAGCTGAGGATTAAATATGAATTGTCTTACCAATCTACTACCAGGCTGAAATATATTGATACATTTGACCAATTGCTGATCATTCACCAGTGAACGTCTACAGTTTCAATGTTTGTAAAATAGGTAAAGCTTGTGGTGATGACGGCATCACCCATCAAATGTTAAAGAGTACTTCTGAAACCATTTGTATACCTTTAGCTATTATTTTTAACTTTTCGTTGCAGAAAGGCATATTTCCGTCAACATGGAAAATTGCGCGAGTTATGCCAGCTTTCAAAAAAGACGACAAAAGCAGTCCTTCAAATTATAGACCCATATCTTTATTAAGTTGTATAGGGAAAGTGATGGAACGTGCTGTATATAAGTATACATATAATTTTATTTTTGAACATTCTCTTCTGTATGCCTACCAATTAGGATTCATTCGTGGTCATTCTACTGTATACCAATTATTAGAAATGTATCATAGAGTATGTCAAAATTTAGACGAACGATTGTCAACTATTTTAATATTTTGTGACATTTCAAAAGCTTTTGACAGAGTTTGGCATGAGGGGCTTATTAAGAAATTAAAAACGTATGGGGTATCGGGCGACCTTTTGATCTGGTTTAAAAATTATTTAAGTGGTAGAAGGCAATTTGTGTTTGTAAATAATGAACTATCAGATTCTGGTCTTGTCAAAGCAGGTGTACCCCAAGGATCTGTATTTCGCCCTTTATTATTTTTATTATATATTAATGGCATTACAGATAACTTAGGCAATTTGGCGAGACTGTTTACTGACGACACCTCATTGTCATACTCTGGAAAAAACTTTGATTTGATGCAAATTGAGATAAATAATGATTTACAAATATTGGATCAATGGGCAAAACATGGCTTGTAGACTTTAACCCTAAAAAAACTAAAGCCCTTATAATATCAAATAATACTAATATTCCTGAATTAAACATACGTTTTAATGACGAATCAGTTGAACTTGTTGATAATCATAAACATCTGGGTGTAACATTTGTATCTGATGGAAACTGGACTGTACATATTGAAAACATAGCTAGATCAGCATTAAAACAAGTAAATGTTCTTCGTAAATTAAAATTTATTTGATCTAAATAAGCTTTGTCAAATATCTATCTTACATTTATCAGACCAGTACTAGAATGTGCATGTGAAGTGTGGGATGGGTGTTATGAACGGGACATTGAAAAATTTGAAAAAATACAATTAGAAGCGGCACAAATTGTAACAGGTCTGACAAAATTTGCTAGTAAGGATTCATTATATTTTGAGACTGGATGGGAAATTTTGGCCAATCGGCGGGAAATTCGTAAATTAACTACTTTTTATAAAATTCATAATAAATTATGCCCTCCTTATTTATTTAACTGTTTACCTCCAGTTACATCAGATGTAAATAGTTATAACCTTAGAAATAATCAGAATTATGTTCCACCCAGATGCAGACTGAGAACATCAGCAAGCTCATTTATTCCATCTACCGTTTCGCTTTGGAACAATCTAGACCTATCAATAAGAAATTCTCCTACATTATCTTCGTTTAAAAACAGAGTGAAAGCTGATATTTATAAAACCCCAAAGTATTATAATGAAGGCCCACGGAAACTAAGTATATTACATACTAGACTTAGACACCAATGCAGCTCACTCAATGCCGATCTGTCAAAAATACATATAATAAATAATTTTAAATGTAATTGCGGTGCTTCTTTTGAAGATGCTATACATTATTTTCTGGAATGTCCCTTATACCTGAATGAAAGAAGAACACTTCTGAGTTATTGCGACGATATCAATATCAATATTGAAACTTTGCTCTTTGGGAACGATAAGTATAGTTATGACGTCAACTCCAAAATATTTGGAAAAGTTCGAACTTTTATAAATCAATCAAAAAGATTTTAGGGCTAATGTCAGCAATTTTTCACTTTTTCACTTTTTCACTTGTACTTCTTACTTTCTTCCAGTGTCAACATTTTAAATGTCTATTGTCTGTGTTTTGTTTTGCTGTCATTAATTCATGTGTATAATTTGTAAGGAGAGGACTTCATATAAGTTGGTATAACTTGCTGTCCAATCCTATTGTTTATGTACAATAAAATATTATTAAACTAATAATAAGATATGGACAATATGGAAGAAAGGCAAGTTGAATAGTGAAAAGATATGGAAAATATGCAAGAAAAGTAAATTGAATAGTGAAAAGCTCTGGAAAGTATGGAAGAAAAGTAAGCTGAATAATGATAAGATATCCACAATATGGAAGAAAGGCAAGTCGAATAGTGATAAGATATGGATAATATGGAAGAAAGGCAAGTTGAATAGTGAAATGATATGGAAGAAAAGTAAGTGGAAAAGATATGGAAAATATGGAGGAAAGGCAAGTTAAATAGTGAAAAGATATGGAAAATACAGAAGAAAATAATGAAAAGATATGAAAAATATGGAAGAAAGGCAAGTTGAAATGTGAAATGATATTGAAAATACAGAAGAAAATAGTGAAAAGATATAATTAGAAGATATGAAAAATATGGAAGAAAGGCAAGTCGAATAGTGATAAGATATGGACAATATAGAAGAAAGGCAAATTGAATATTGAAAAGATATGAAAAGATATGAAAAATATGGAAGAAACCCAAGTTGAATCATGAAAAGATATGAAAAATATGGAAGAAAAGTAAGTTGAATAGTGAAAAGCTATGGAAATTATGAAAGAAAAGTAAGTTGAATAGTGATAAGATATGGACAATATGGAAGAAAGGCAAGTTGAATAGTGAAAAGATATGGAAGAAAGGCAAGTCGAATAGTGATAAGATTTGGACAATATGGAAGAAAGGCAAGTTGAATAATGAAATGATATGGAAAATATGGAAGAAAGGTAAGTAGAAAAGTGAAAAGATATGGAAAATATGGAGGAAAGGCAAGTTAAATAGTGAAAAGATATGGAAAATACAGAAGAAAAGAGTGAAAAGATATGAAAAATATGGAAGAAAGGCAAGTTGAAATGTAAAATGATATGATATGGAAAATATGGAAGTAAAGTCAGTTTAATAGTGAAAAGATATGGAAAAAATTGAAGAAAGTCAAGTCGAATAGTGATAAGATATGAACAATATGGAAGAAAGGCAAGTTGAATAGTGAAATGATATGGAAAATATGAAAGAAAAATAAGTAGAAAAGTGAAAAGATATGGAAATTATTGAAGAAAGGCAAGTTAAATAGTGAAAAGATATGGAAAATACAGAAGAAAATAGTGAAAAGATATGGAAGAAAGGCAAGTTGAAATGTGAAATGATATTGAAAATACAGAAGAAAATAGTGAAAAGATATGAAAAATATGGAAGAAAGGCAAGTCGAAAAGTGAAAAGGATTGAAAAATACTGAAGCAAATTGTGAAATGATATGGAAAATATGGAAGAAAAGTAAGTTGAATAGTGAAAAGATTTGGAAAACATGGAAGAAAGGCAAGTCGAATAGTGAAAAGATTTGGAAAATACAGAAGAAAATTGTGAAAAGATATGAAAAATATGGATGAAAAGTAGTTTGAATAGTGTATGATATGAAAAATATGGAAGAAAAGTAAGTTGAAATGTGAAATGATATGGAAAATATGGAAATAAAGTCAGTTGAAATGTGAAATGATATTGAAAATATGGAAGAAAGGCAAGTCGAATAGTGAAAAGATTTGGAAAATACAGGAGAAAATTGTGAAAAGATTTGGAAAATATGGAAAAAAAGTAAGTTGAAATGTGAAATGATATTGAAAATATGGAAGAAAAGTAAGTTGAAATGTGAAATGATATGGAAAATGTGGAAAAAAGGGAAGTCGAATAGTGATAAGATATGGATAATATGGAAGAAAGGCAAGTTGAATAGTGAAAAGATATGAAAAATATGGAAGAAAGGCAAGTCGATTAATGAAAAAAATATGGAAATTACAGAAGAAAATTGTGAAAAGATATGGAAATTATGAAAGAAAGATAAGTTGAATAGTGAAAAGATATGGAAAATACAGAAGAAAATAGTGAAAAGATATGAAAAATATGGAAGAAAGGCAAGTCGAATAGTGAAAAGATATGGAAAATACAGCAGAATATAGTGAAAAGATATGGAAATTATGAAAGAAAGATAAGTTGAATAGTGAAAAGATTTGGAAAATACAGAAGAAAATTGTGAAATGATATGGAAAATATTGATGAAATGTGAAATGATTTGGAAAATATGGAAGAAAAGTAAGTTAAAATGTGAAATGATATTGAAAATACAGAAGATAATACTGAAAAGATATGAAAAATATGGAAGAAAGGCAAGTCGAATAGTGAAAAGGATTGGAAAATACAGAAGAAAATTGTGAAATGATATGAAAAATATGGAAGAAATGTGAAATGATATGGAAAAAAAGTAAGTCGAATAGTGATAAGATATGGACAATATGGAAGAAAGGCAAGTTGAAATGTGAAATGATATGGAATATATGGAAGAAAATAGTGAAAAGATATGGAAATTATGATAGAAAGGTAAGTCGAATAGTGAAAAGATTTGGAAAATACAGAAGAAAATTGTGAAAAGATATGAAAAATATGGAAGAAAAGTAGGTTGAATAGTGTATGGTATGAAAAATATGGAAGAAAAATAAGTTGAAATGTGAAATGTTATGGAAAATATAGAAGTAGAGTAAGTTGAAATGTGAAATGATATGGAAAATATGGAAGAAAGGCAAATTGAAATGTGAAATGAGATGGAAAATATGAAAGAAAGGCAAGTCGAAAAGTGAAAAGATTTGGAAAATACAGAAGAAAATTGTGAAAAAAGTTGGAAAATATGGAAGAAAAGTAAGTTGAAATGTGAAGTGATATTGAAAATATGGAAGAAAAGTAAGTTGAAATGTGAAATGATATGGAAAATATGGCAGAAAGGCAAGTCGAATAGTGGTAAGATATGGACAATATGGAAGAACGGCAAGTTAAATAGTGAAAAGATATGAAAAATATGGAAGAAAGGCAAGTCGAATAGTGAAAAGATATGGAAAATACAGAAGAATATAGTTAAAAGATATGGAAATTATGAAATAAAGATAAGTTGAACAGTGAAAAGATTTGGAAAATACAGAAGAAAATTGTGAAATGATATGGAAAATATGGATGAAATGTGAAATGATTTGGAAAATATGGAAGAAAAGTAAGTTGAAAAGTGAAAAGATATGGAAAATATGGAGGAAAAGTAAGTTGAAAAGTGAAAAGATATGGAAAATATGGAGGAAAAGTAAGTTGAAAAGTGAAAAGATATGGAAAATATGGAGGAAATGTGAAATGATATGGAAAATATGGAGGAAAAGTAAGTTGAATAGTCAAAAGATATGGAAAATATAGAAAAAAGCAAGTTGAATAGTGAAATGATATGGAAAATATATAAGATTTCTGTGTTAGTCATAATTACACCCAAAGAGAACTCCTCCTCCACCACCTCCTTCCCGCCCTCCTCCTCCTCCGACCTGCCGTAAGTCACATTAAAGAAAATTCATAAGCGACGGACATTGTAAAGAAATTTGTTGTGTTACTTGCTAAATATGTGTTATGAAAAAAAAATGAAAAAAGAAAAAAAAATGAAAAAAAAAAGATCAAATGAAAAAAAAATGGAAAAAAAGATTAATGTGGCCTCTATATGTGGAACCAGTCACAAGCCTGGATAAATGCAGAGTGACCTTCTATTGGGTGACTTAGGGAGCCATGGTACTTGTACTACTGTACTACATTTTGTAATACTACTGTATTAGTAGTACAAAATGTACCGGTTGTGTAGACGGAGAACATACTTCCGGTCATGTGACTGACGTCATTTCCGGTCAGGGGGCGGTGACGTTATTTCTGGTAGCTCCACATCATCACTCCACCTCAAATGTGGCTTTGTCCGTGCTGATATACTACTCGTGAATGTATGTGATATTGGCTTAGCAAAAGTAATTTAAGTTTCCTCTCCACTAAATATAAATAAAATTGTCTTCTTGGAGGATAATTGTCAAGCTAAACCATTTGATGTAAATGTTGTTTAATATTATTTACTTTAGCATAGAAATAGACAACTGAAAATCTTTATTTTTTCCCAGGTATTTGTACAAGAACAAATTGACAAGTATCAGTTATCCAATGTTTGAAGATCTATCTGCAATACATGTTTTGTAAGTGGTTTTAATTTCTACAATATATACATGCTTAAAGTCTATAAAACTGCAATAATAAATTTGGCAGCAATTCTCTCTGGAATACCTGAGACAATAGAGATATTGTAAGTATTTACATACAATGTATATAGTCGGTCGAATATTGTTGTGTAGAAGACGAAGGGTTTGATGCTGCTATATTGGACATATTTGAGTTATCCGGAATAAACAATGTGGAGAACTACTAGCAATAAACCAAATATTCGAAATATCCAGCGATCGGAGTTCAAGATAACAAGATTAGACTGTACATGCAAATACAGAAAATACGATACTACACACTAATAAGAATGTTGACACTTTGAAACGGTTATGAATTGATACATTTAGGATTTGACATCATTCAATTGTCATTTCAACAGAACCTTGCACAACAGTTGCACAACCACTAAGCATTTGTCTCTTATATTTAAAGAAACATGAGTACATTTTTTTACCAATGTTTTTCCCCCGAATATTTGTCCTCGTAAAAATGTTGGAATATTTCATGATAGATAACATATTTGTTTTGATTGGTGGTCGTAGTTTTAATAAAGACCTAGCATTCCAAAGGACATTAGATGTGATCCCATTCTCGTCGATTTCTTTCTATGTCTGTTTGAGGAGGATTTCAGTGATTAGCCAAGAGAAAGGACAGTAAAGAAGCTAATTTTTTTCAAATTCAGTTTACTGTTGAAGCCGGAGGCAATTATTATGGGTTTTTGAGTTTGAAAATTTAATTTATACAAAGCAAAACGCAAAGGAAAAAATTAAAGTCGAAACACGAAAACGAAAAACGAAAAAGCAAAATGAAGCTATTCAGCTTTGTAGAAATTAAACGGCGAGAGGGTTCAAGCGCTAAAATGAGAAACGGTCGTATGCAGCTTCCATAGTGCAATCAATCGTTTCTTGTACAGTTATATAAGGACAACCATAACATTTGAGATTTTTCCACTAAGCTGGTAGAATTGGAATACTTTGGAGTAAGTTTACTCAAATGTCTTATGACGTAGCGTATTATTAAATAAACAATCCATGCTCAGACGGGATATTAGAGTGGATGCCAGACAACTCGGCCCGCAGACCATTTGGACCATAAGCGAGGACAAGTCGGCCCGTACGCGAGCACTAGTCGGCCCGTATGTTAAGACGAATGTAGGACAGAAAGTCACAGGACAAAAGGTCACAGACAAAAAGTCACAGGAGAAAAAGTCACAGTTTAAATTTTGCATTTTGACAAAACATATAGGACAAAAAGTCACAACATAAAATTTTGCATAGGAGCTTATCACTAGGACAAAAAGTCACAATGAACAATTTTGCAAAAAGATTGGCCCCATGTATTACAAGTAACTATAGGACAACAAGTCACAATTCAATTTTATGCTCATTTTTGCTTTCAAATTATATTGATACTTAATTTTAATTATTTAAACAAATGTATGGAATAAAACACTGAAAATCTTATTTTTGATAGATATAGTTTCTATGAAAACAAACAGATGTCAAAACACACCTGATTATTAAGAATTTTACATGTATGGCTTTATTGTCACTCCAATCAATTAAAATCCCTATTTTGTTAATTGATACGTTTCTTTTTATTATACATATGCTTTTACTTTCAATACTTCGTTCATCACATTAATGAATGACATATTGAAAGGAAAGGCAAATGGATAGTTAGAAGACACTTTAATTTATAGTGTTAAAGGGTATAAATATTTACACAATGACTTGTAAGTCCAACACAAGAAAACCAGTCTTTACAGTTTGACACAAAGAAATAAGAATACAACTTTTATTGTTCTTCATCCTGAAGTAACGAGGAGGTTTTGAATAGCGAGTACTTGAGAAATAACATATATCACACAGTGACTTCTTGTCGTACCTACATACATGTTAAGCAAAAATATAAGTTGTGACTTTTTGTTCGCCAGGGTAAAAAATATAGATTGTGACTTTTTGTCCTATGAGTTTTGTGAGTTGTTGTCATGTGACTTTTTGTCTTGTGACTTTCTGTCCATTTACCGTTAAGACAACTCGGACTATTATTGTTTTATAATATTGTTCAATATTTATATGTGTATAATTATTTATTTATTTAAAAGACAATTATTATCTTTTAGTGAAAATGAATTATTTATTAAATGATAATATTACTTGTGACCAAAAATGTGATTAGGACGTGATTTTGTTCTCATAACATGGTTTATTACATATCATTTACAGGAATAAGATTAATATCAAAAATTAAAAATTAAAATTTAAGAAAAAATTATTTAGAGCTTATAAATTTTGAAATTTCATATTAGCATTATGTATTATTTTTGTTTTGTATAAGCTTCATGGTTGTTGGAAAAGTTGCAAATGGGTGTCATTAAACAAAACATAAATAAAAAATTTTTATATCTTAAAGATGACAATACACGGCTGGTAATCCGCACAAGCAGAAGTCGGTTCTGCAAAGAAATTTGTGAGGATAACTTCCGGTTTTGGTGGAGGGGAGTTCACGAAGATGCTTTGCAAGGTATGTACATGTCAAAAATTGAAATTTGCTTTTTTACTGCTCAAATATTGCAAAATCAGAGAATGCTATGCTGTGGCGAATGCTTTCACGATTAGAAACATGCATAGTTTATTGTTGTATATGAAGTGTAACTCTTGCAAAATCAATCGTCCCACGAAAAACATGACGAAAATTGTGACACTCTTACATTTCTAAGTTGTTCTTGACAAAGATGCAAGTTAAATTTTCAATATTTTTTCATCATGGGAGTCTAAATGTAATCGGGGATAAATTCCGATTCGTCAGAAGTAAATTGAAGTCTAGATAAATCTACAAACTGCCAATTTTCTCGTTTTCCTGCTTGAGGAGATAGGTTATGATAGAGCACATTGCGAAAGCATGAGGATATTTGCTAGTTTTGTTCATTGTTTTCTGCAAAATTGATAAATTGACACTTTTAAGCATAAAACTGATAAATACTCTGTCCACTTTCAGGAGATGCCAGGATTCAAGGGAAAGAGGAAAGGGAGACTGACATTGACTCTTTACAAAAAACCATTTCGATATAGATTGCCTGTATCACCGCCAAGGAAACGAACAAAAGCAAGTAGCAGTACACCTAATTTAAAATCCCCATCAATCAGGACACCAAGTTTATTAAAAAAAATCGCTTTCAATTACAAAATATTTATATCCTTTCAAACAGGTTTCCACACGTATTCGGCGTTGAAGATCCTGTTAAAATGTCACTTTATTTTTTGGGCCAGACATAAACCGAATGAAGCGACCACCAAATAACTTTCTCCCTAACCAAAAATATTGGAGAGTTGATGGCAAATATCTCATTTGACGTGATTCATCTTTGTAAAACATTCTACAATGTCCAAAAACAACTCAAATGCAATGTTATTCAAAGGGAATTTTCCATCTTGTACTAATTTAATGAATTTCAATAGTTTGTCCTTTTTCCCAACATCAGAAAGTTTGTCAAGGACATCTTGAAAAACTTCAACTACTGAAGCTTCTTCCTTCGGGTCAACTTCTATCTTGCCTATGCTTTCATCAAGACTCATAAAGGAAACATGTTGTAGATCTGCGGTGAAGTTTCCGTCTTCTTTTAGTAAAAAGGTTGCGCCGAATAGGTGTGAAAACCCGTTTGAAAGGATATAAATATTTTGAAATTGAAAGAGATTTTTTTAATAAACTTGGTGTCCTGATTGATGGGGATTTTAAATTTGGTGTACTGCTACTTGTTTTTGTTCGTATCCTTGGCGGTGATACAGGCAATCTAAATCGAAATGGTTTTTGTAAAAAAGAGTCAATGTCAGTCCCCTTTTCCTCTTTCCCTTGAATCCTGGCATCTCCTGAAAGTAGACAGAGAATACTTTATTTTGATTAGAGTATTTATCAGTTTTATGTTGAAAAGTGTCAATTTATCAATTTTGCAGAAAACAATTAGTAAAACTAACAAATCTCCTCATGCATTCGCAATGTGCTCTATCAGAACCGATCTCCTCAAACAGGAAAACGAGAAAATTGGCAGTTTGTAGATTTATCTAGACTTCAATTTACTTCTGACGAATCGGAATTTATTCCCGATTACATTTAGACTCCCATGATGAAAAAATATTGAAAATTTAACTTGCATCTTTGTCAAGAACAACTTAGAAATGTAAGAGTGTCACAATTTTCGTCATGTTTTTCGTGGGACGAATGATTTTGCGAGAGTTACACTTCATATACAAGAATAAACTATGCATGTTTCTAATCGTGAAAGCATTCGCCACAGCATAGCATTCTCTGATTTTGCAATATTCGAGCAGTAAAAAAGCAAATTTCAATTATTGACATGTACATACCTTGCGAAGCATCTTCGTGAACTCCCCTCCACCAAAACCGGAAGTTATCCTCACGAATTTCTTTGCAGAACCGACTGTTCTACTTGTGCGAATTACCAATTGTCTTTGATAAATATAAAAATAAAAACAAATTAAACTGTTAACAGGATTTTGTCAAAATTGGGTTTTGTTGTCCATTAATTCAAAGTGTAATTTTTTTATGCATTGTATTTTTGCGGCTACATAATTTCTTTTAAATACATGCCTGTCAAATTATTTTTAGTTGTTGAAGTATTAAGATATTTTTAATTATATATTTAAAATTCGGTTCATTAATTTTCTAATTTTATTTTTGTTTTGAAAATCATTTTATCCACAACTAGGATTTTTTGTTGGAAAGTTCTATCGAACAGATCATCAGTTGAAACATTAGTTATTGTCATTATAATTAACTCATCAATGTTTTATTATCAATTTAATACACATACTAATGGGGTATATTTGTTGACAAATAGCAACGACCAGATGGCCATTATTGCTCAATTATTCACAGACATGAAACACAAAAATTCAAAAGAAGTCATACCACACTTTTTGACATTTTAGAGATTTCTCAAGTTTTCCATATTGCAATTGCAAACTGAGACCATAAATTACTGAAATGAAATATGGTTTTGGTTGATTATATAGGGATTTTTTTTTTACATTTGATTTCCCAATACTTTTGACAGATGACTGTATCTTTATGATTTCCGTCAATTTTATTAAAAAAATCAGTAAGACAACAATAATCATTGATGATCCGAGTAGTCTTTTCATTCGGTCCGAGTTGTCTTAGTATACGGGCCGACTAGTCCTCGCTTACGGGCCGACTTGTCTCGGTCCGAGTTGTCCGCGGGCCAAGTTTTCTGGCACCCATTATAGTAAAGGCATGAACCGGACTCAAATTAAAAACACTACAAACACAGGTGTAGTACAAAAACGATAGAGCAATTAAAGGTTGATAAGGCCAAAAAAAATATATATGTGTGTTTACTGTCACATGTCAAAAAAATCTAGGGTCGGTCGGTCGGGATTAATTTTTTTTTTTTTTTTTTATTATCGACAAAACCGGAAATAGTCGTTCCCGATTCCGGTAATTAATTTTCGAAAATTCCGGTAAAATAACGAATTATGCAGTTTTTCTACCTTCTTTGCTCTCAATTTCGACAAAAAGCTAGCAGTTGAATAAATAAAACATTGCTGCTGGTTAAACAACAAAAATGGCTATCCGAATTCTGTGTAAAAATGCATAGGGTCGCTAGCAAAAATTAGGGTAGGTCGGGTGACCGTAAACACACATATTATTTTTTTTTGGCCTAAGCTCGATCTCCAACACAATGCTCGAGTAAAACCAGGTGCACCA
The DNA here is from genome assembly GCA_963680875.1 of Bathymodiolus brooksi. Classification (NCBI taxonomy): domain Eukaryota; kingdom Metazoa; phylum Mollusca; class Bivalvia; order Mytilida; family Modiolidae; genus Bathymodiolus; species Bathymodiolus brooksi. Next base: position 103,602,414 of record OY804580.1, read on the forward strand.
AGTCCATTAGCATCTCCGTACCATTAATAATGAAGTTTGTCAGTGACATGTGGTAGGTATGAGGTTCCCCCAGGTGCTCCAGTTTCCCCCACCAATAAAACTGACCGACACGATATAACTGAAATATTGTTGAAAGTGACATTAAACACCATAACCATAACCCTAACCCAATGATAATGCTTTGAGAAAATTCCTAATTAATAAAGGCAACTAAGAATTCAGAGATCTCGGGATCATATTGGAGAAAAATATGTCTGCAACAGTTGATTGCTTATGCATCCACTAACACATGATGTCAGCCATAGAATTCCTGACCAGATGGTTTAAGTAAAGGTTAATCGTAGCCCTGATTGCGTTGTTTACTTGCATCATACTACTAAAAAAAACTCACTTATAAGAACAAGCTCTGGAATATCAACTGGAAGTTAAATAAACAAACACTGGAATTATGATACTCAAGAAAGGAACATTTACCATAACAGAATAGAAGTCATAAAGTTTATCATAAATCTGCGAAAGTAGCTGTCGGTCATTTTCAAAGTTTAAAGATACTAAAGAGGTAATAAGAAAGCATAAATTAATAAGTCGAAAAAGGACAGACAATGTAATGTCAAAAAGAAAAATTAAAAAAGACAAACAATTGTCTACAAAACATACACATCAATCAAATATCGAGCAACAACAAATATTAATTTTAAGCTCACCGAAATACATTAGAGGTACGTGGTCATTAAAGCTAGGATTGCTTAGTGCCATAACATCATCTATATGTCGGAGAAAATAAAGCTATGAGATAAATGTTTTCGGTTCTCATCTTTGACATGTGTGAAGAACTCTCTGAAGACTCGGCCTTGTAAGAGTGCAAGAACAAGTCGAGAAGTAGTAATCCACAGTTTGTTTGTTCCAATTGAATCTCTTATTGTGCCTAGTCTATTGTAAAAATCCTCTTGACTCTTGGTTGTTAATCACATGTTAAGTGTAACATCATCTTCAGCATGCTGAAATTACATATTCATATTAAATAGAAATCTTGCAAACGTTTCCCAACTTCGCATGTCTTAGACTTAAGCACTCGGGTATCCATTTTCATCATTTCCAGTTCGGTCCCAATGATAACCGATATTATATGAAATAGCTGACAGTGAACTTATATAAACAACACACAATAAACTAAGGATTTGGCAACACAAACTCCACAAAACACGAAGGTGAAATCAGTTGTTGTTTGGAAAAGGAGGTCATTCTCCACTAGAGGCAGCCATCGTGTTTCTTGACTCTTGTTAAGAATCTGCTGATAAGTCATAGACGAAGAATGAAATTGTTATAAACGACAAGTAGTGGTTCAGAGTTTCTTTGTTCCAGTTGTATTTTCCTATTGTGCATATTCTGTTGTAACATCATCTGAACAAACACGACGAATATGGTGTCGATTAATTTGATAATATCATATTCAGTGTAATTGTTGCGTTAATATATGTGATTTTCTTCTGGTTGGGTTAGAAGTTCATGCTCTAATAGTGGCACCCGTCGCGTTACGTTGCACTTGATAAAAATCTGCTGATAAGACATAGATGAGGAAATATGAGATTGCTATAGACGACACGTAGTGTATAGTCTGCTTGTTCCAGTTGTATTTCCTCTTGTATATACATGTACTCTGTTGTAATATCATCTATCCATTAAAACGACGAAAATTGTGTTGATTAAAAAGTCCATCATTCTTATAATGCCATTTGTAATTGTTGCGTGAATTTTTGTGATGTTGGTTTAACATTTAAGTTTTCTCTCCACCAAATATAAATAAATTTATCTTCTTGTAGCATTATTGTCACACTAACCCATCTGATGTAAATGTTGTTTATAATTATTTATTTTAGCATAGAAATAGACAACTGAATAGCTTTATTTTTTTCCCAGGTCTTTGAGCTACAACCAAATTACAGAAATCAGTCCTCGAGTCTTTGAAGGTCTATCGACTTTAATATCTTTGTAAGTGGTTTGAAATTTTATTATTTATACATTGTTAAAGGATCTAAAACTCCAATGATAAGCTTGGCAGCAATTTTCGCTGCAATACCTGAGACAATAGAGACATTGTAAGTATTCATATATATTCGGTCGAATCTTGTTGCATAGAAGACGAATGGTTTGATGTTTTTCTATTGGAAATATTCGAGTTATCCGGAATAAATAATGTTGAGAACTGCTATCAACAAACCATATTTTTTAGATATCCAATGAAATGAATTATCTGAGTTCAAGGTAACGAAATTACAAATTCATGTTAATTAGAAATATTACAAAGCGGTTCCCAACTTCGCATGCCTTAGACTTAAAAACTCAGGTTTTCATTGTTTCCAATTCGGACCCAATGATAATGGCTTTTCTTCAAAATAGTTGACAGTGATCCAATGTGAACACTACACAGGAAGCTAAGGTTTGGGTAACGCAAACTCTACAAAACACGAGGATGAACTAGGTTGTTCCAGTTGGATAAGTAGTTTCTGCTACAATAGTGGCACCTGCCGTGTTACTTTAGTTTTATTACGAATCTGCCGATAAGTCATAGATGAGGAAAGAACGAGAATGCTATAAACGACAAGTAGTGTGGTATAGTTCCAGTTGTATATTCTGTTGTATGAATAGCTTGAGGATATCAAAGGGGTAATCAGAATCCGTATATCGAAGAACAAAAAACTCACTGGCTAAAAGAAAAAGTACAAAAGGACAAACAACGATCTACAAAGCATACACATAAAGCAAAAGATCGAGTAACACGAACCCAACTAAAAACCGGGGGGAGGTGGGACCTCAGGTACTACGGAAGGGTAAACAGTTCCTGCTCCATTAGTGGTAACATCATCACACCAAACACGACGAATATGGCGTCGAATGAAAGGTCCATAATTTGTTTAATCCCACCATTAGTGTAATTGTTGCGTGTATTTATGTGATATTGGTTTAACAATGGAATTTAAGTTTTATCTCCACTAAATATAAATAAATTTATCTTCTTGTAGCATTATTGTCACACTAAACCATCTGATGTAGATGTTATTGATAATTATTTATTTTAGCATAGAAATAGACAACTGAATAGCTTTTTTTCCCCAGGTATTTGAACGACAACCAAATTACATATATCAGCCCTGAAAGCTTTAAAGATCTATCAGCTTTAGAATTTTTGTAAGTGATTTGAAGTTTTACTATTTATACATTATTAAAGGATCTAATACTCCAATGATAAGGTTTTTTCACTAAGCTGGTAGAATTGGAAAGCTTCGGAGACAATTAGTTGGATGCTTTTAGAGAAGTCTTAATAAGAAAACACAACTAAGAATGCAGAGATCACAGGATCAAATTGGAGAAAGCAAAGATTTGCGAACAGTTGATTGTATATGCATCCGCTCACACATTATGTCGACAATATAATTCCTGATAAGGTTTCTCATAACTCTGATTAAGTACCTTTATTGTATCCTACTGTTGAACAACTTACTTACAAGAACAGCCTCTGAAATATCAATTTGTTTGTTCCTATTGGATTTCCTATTGTGCATGGTCTATTTTAAGCTTCTCTTTCCAGTTGATGGCTAATCACATGTTCAGTGTAAAATCATTTTCAAAATGCTGAAATTACATATTCATGTTAATTAGAAATATTACAAGCTTTTCCGGTTTCATCGTTTCCAATTCGGTTCCAATGATATTGGCTTTTCTTCCAAATAGTTGACAGTGATTCAATGTGAACACTATGCAGGAATCTAAGAATTGGGTAACGCGAACTCTACAAAACACGAGGCTAAACTCAGTTGTTTCAGTTGGGTAAGTAATTTCTGCTCCAATGGTGGCACCCGTCATGTTATGTTAGTCTTGTTACCAATCTTCTGATAAGTCATAGATGAGGAAAGAACAAAATTGTTATAAACGACAAGTAGTGGTGCATAGTTCCAGTTGTATTTTCTGTTGTATATATAGTCTGTTATAACATCATCTCAATAAACATGACAAATATGACTTCGAATGTAAGTTCCATGATTTTTATAATCCAATCATTAATGTAATTGTTGCGTAAATTTATGTGATATTGGTTTAACAAAGTAATTTAAGTTTTCTCTCCACTAAATATGAATAAATTTATCTTCTTGTCACATTATTGTCAAACTAAACCATCTGATGTAAATGTTGTTTAAAATTATTTATTTTAGCATAGAAATAAGAAACTGAATAGCTTTATTTTTTTTCCTAGGAGTTTGAACAGGAACCATATTACAGTTATCAGCCCTCAAATCTTTGAAGGTCTATCAGCATTAGGCGAGTTGTAAGTGTTTTGAAGTTTTATTATTTATACATTGTTAAAGGATCTAAAACTCCAATGATAAGGTTTTTTCACTAAGCTGGTAGAATTGGAAAGCTTTGGAGACAATTAGTTGGAATGTCTTATGAATTAGCGTATTATTAAATCGACAATTCCTATTCTGAAGTGATATGCGGGTAAATGCATGATCCGGATTCATAATAAAAACACAATAAACACAAGTGTAATATAAAACCTTTAGAGCAAACGTTTGAACAGCTCAAACACCAACAAAGTGATGTAGTAGAACCAGGTACTCCAGGTCAGATATCATCTCCTGTCACATTAATAATGCTTTTAAAGAAGTCCTAATAAGAAAACACAACTAAGAATGCAGAGATCTCAGGATCAAGTTGGAGAAAACAAGGATTTGCGAACAGTTGATTGTATATGCATCCACTCACACATGATATCGACAATAGAATTCCTGACAAAATGGATTAAGCAAATGTTTCTCATAACCCGGATTGAGTAACTTTCTTGTATCCTACTGTTGAACAACTTACTTACAGGTTCTGGAATATCAATTGAAATTTAAAAAAACCAAACAGAAAGTATGATGCCCAAGAAAGGAAAATTGACCATAAGAAAATGGAAATCACAACATCTATCGTAAATCTGCGAAAATATCTGTGGTTCATTTTCAAAGTTTGAAGATACCAAAGAGGTAATGATAAACCATAAATACATTAATCGAAAAAGAACAGATAATATAATGGCCAAAAGAAAAGAGGAAAAAAGACAAACAATTGTCTACAAAACATACACATCAATCAAATATTGAGCAACACAGCACATTAATTTTAAGCTCATTGAAATACATTAGAGGTACGTGGTCATTTAAACTAGGATTATTTAGTGACAAAACATCATCTATATGTTGGGTAAATTAAAGCTATGGGAATAATGTTTTCTTTTCCCATCTTTGACATATGTGAGGAGCCATGAACTCTGTCTTATAAGAGTGCAAGAACAAGTCGAGAGGTAGTAGTGCACAATTTGTTTATTCCATTGGATTTCCTATTGTGCATAGTCTATTTTAAGCTTCTCTTTCCAGTTGATGGTTAATCACGTGTTCAGTGTAAGATCATTTTCAACATACTGAAATTACATATTCATGTTAATTAGAAATATTACAAGCGTTTCCCAACTTTGCATGCCTTAGACTTAAAAACTCAGGTATCCGGTTTCATCGTTTCCAATTTGGTTCCAATGATATTGGCTTTTCTTCAAAATAGTTGACAGTTTGCCAATGTGAACACTATGCAGGAATCTAAGAATTGGGTAACGCTAACTCTACAAAACACGAGGGTGAACTCAGTTGTTCCAGTTGGGTAAGTAGTTTCTGCTCCAATGGTGGCACCCGTCGTGTTATGTTAGTCTTGTTACGAATCTGCTGATAAGTCATAGATGAGGAAAGAACGAAATTGTTATTAACGACAAGTAGTGGTGCATAGTTCCAGTTGTATTTTCTGTTGTATATATAGTCTGTTATAACATCATCTCAATAAACACGACGAATATGACGTCGAATGAAAGGTTCATCATTTTTATTATCCAATTCATTAATGTAATTGTTGCGTAAATTTATGTGATTTTGGTTTAACAAATTAATTTAAGTTTTCTCCACTAAATATGAATAAATTTATCTTCTTGTCACATTATTGTCAAACTAAATCATCTGATGTAAATGTTGTTTAAAATTATTTATTTTAGCATAAAAATAAGAAACTGAATAGCTTTATTTTTTCCTAGGAGATTGAGCTTTAACAAAATTACAGATATCGGCACTAAAATCTTTGAAGGTCTATCAACATTAGTCAGGTTGTAAGTGTTTTGAAGTTTTATTATTTATACATTGTTAAAGGATCTAAAACTCCAATGATAAGTTTTTTTCACTAAGCTGGTAGAATTGGAACGCTTCCGAGACAATTAGTTGGAATGTCTTATGACGTAGCGTATTATTAAATCGACAATTCCTATTCTGAAGTGATATGCGGGTAAATGCATGATCCGGACTCATAATAAAAACACAATCAACACAAGTGTGATATAAAATATTTAGAACAAACATTTCAACAGCTCAAACCCCAACAAAGGGATGTAGTAAAACGAGGTACCCCGGGTCCGATATCATCTCCTGTCACATTAATAATGCTTTTAGAGAAGTCCTAATAAGAAAACACAACTAAGAATACAGGGATCTCAGGATCAAATTGGAGAAAACAAGGATTTGCGAACAGTTGATTGTACATGCATCCACTCACACATGATGTTGACAATAGAATTCCTGATAAAATGGATTAAGTAAAGGTTTCTCATAACCCTTATTGAGTATCTTTCTTGTATCCTACTGTTGAAAACCTTATACTTACAAGAACGGGCTCTGGAATATCATTTGAAATTTAAAAAAACCAAACAGAAAGTGTGATGCTCAAGAAAGGAAAATTGACCATCAGAAAATGGAAATCACAACATCTATCGTAAATCTGCGAAAATATCTGTGGTTCATTTGCAAAGTTTGAAGATGCCAAAGAGGTAATGATAAACCATAAATCTATTAATCGAAAAAGAACAGATAATATAATGGCCAAAAGAAAAGAGGAAAAAAGACAAACAATTGTCTACAAAACATACACATCAATCAAATATTGAGCAACAACAAATATTAATTTTAAGCTCACCGAAATACATTAGAGGTACGTGGTCATTAAAGCTAGGATTGCTTAGTGCCATAACATCATCTATATGTCGGAGAAAATAAAGCTATGAGATAAATGTTTTCGGTTCTCATCTTTCACATGTGTGAAGAACTCTCTGAAGACTCGGCCTTGTAAGAGTGCAAGAACAAGTCAAGAAGTAGTAATCCACAGTTTGTTTGTTCTAATTGAATCTCTTATTGTGCTTAGTCTATTGTAAAAATCCTCTTGACTCTTGGTCGTTAATCACATGTTAAGTGTAACATCATCTTCAGCATGCTGAAATTACATATTCATATTAAATAGAAATCTTGCAAACGTTTCCCAACTTCGCATGTCTTAGACTTAAGCACTCGGGTATCTGTTTTCATCATTTCCAGTTCGGTCCCAATGATAACCGATATTATATGAAATAGCTGACAGTGAACTTATATAAACAACACACAATAAACTAAGGATTTGGCAACACAAACTCCACAAAACACGAAGGTGAAATCAGTTGTTCCGTTTGGGAAAGGAGGTCATTCTCCACTAGAGGCAGCCGTCATGTTTCTTGACTTGTTAAGAATCTGCTGATAAGTCATAGACGAAGAAGAATGAAATTGTTATAAACGACAAGTAGTGGTTCAGAGTTTCTTTGTTCCAGTTGTATTTCCTATTGTGCATATTCTGTTGTAACATCATCTGAACAAACACGACGAATATGGTGTCGATTATTTTGATAATATCATATTCAGTGTAATTGTTGCGTTAATATATGTGATTTTCTTCTGGTTGGGTTAGAAGTTCATGCTCTAATAGTGGCACCCGTCGCGTTACGTTGCGCTTGATAAAAATCTGCTGATAAGACATAGATGAGGAAATATGAGATTGCTATAGACGACACGTAGTGTATAGTCTGCTTGTTCCAGTTGTATTTCCTCTTGTATATACATGTACTCTGTTGTAACATCATCTATCCATTAAAACGACGAAAATTGTGTTGATTAAAAAGTCTATCATTCTTATAATGCCATTTGAAATTGTTGCGTGAATTTTTGTGATGTTGGTTTAACAAAGTAATTTAAGTTTTCTCTCCACCAAATATAAATAAATTTATCTTCTTGTAGCATTATTGTCACACTAACCCATCTGATGTAAATGTTGTTTATAATTATTTATTTTAGCATAGAAATAGACAACTGAATAGCTTTATTTTTTCCCAGGACTTTGATCTACAACCAAATTACAGAAATCAGTCCTCAAGCCTTCAAAGGTCTATCGGTTTTAAAATCTTTGTAAGTGGTTTGAAGTTTTACTATTTATACATTGTTAAAGGATCTAAAACTCCAATGATAAGCTTGGCAGCAATTTTCGCTGGAATACCTGAGTCAATAGAGATATTGTAAGTATTAACATATATATTCGGTCGAATCTTGTTGCGTAGAAGACGAATGGTTTGATGTTTTTCTATTGGAAATATTCGAGTTATCCGGAATAAATAATGTTGAGAACTGCTATCAACAAACCATATTTTTTATATATCCAATGAAATGAATTATCTGAGTTCAAGGTAATGAAATTACAAATTCATGTTAATTAGAAATATTACAAAGCGGTTCCCAACTTCGCATGCCTTAGACTTAAAAACTCAGGTTTTCATTGTTTCCAATTCGGACCCAATGATAATGGCTTTTCTTCAAAATAGTTGACAGTGATCCAATGTGAACACTACACGGGAAACTAAGGTTTAGATAACGCAAACTCTACAAAACACGAGGATGAACTTGGTTGTTCCAGTTGGGTAAGTAGTTTCTGCTACAATAGTGGCACCTGCCGTGTTACGTTAGTTTTATTACGAATCTGCCGATAAGTCATAGATGAGGAAAGAACGAGAATGCTATAAACGACAAGTAGTGGGGTATAGTTCCAGTTGTATATTCTGTTGTATGAATAGCATGAGGATATCAAAGGGGTAATCAGAATCCGTATATCTAAGAAGAACAGAAAACACACTGGCCAAAAGAAAAAGTACAAAAGGACAAACAGCGATCTACAAAGCATACACATAAAGCAAAAGATCGAGTAACATGAACCCATCTAAAAACCCGGAGGAACCTCAGGTACTCCGGAAGGGTAAACAGTTCCTGCTCCACTAGTGGTAACATCATCACACCAAACATGACGAATATGGCATCGAATGAAAGGTCCATAATTTTTTTGATCCCACCATTAGTGTAATTGTTGCGTGAATTTATGTGATATTGGTTTAACAATGGAATTTAAGTTTGATCTCCACTAAATATAAATAAATTTATCTTCTTGTAGCATTATTGTCACACTAAACCATCTGATGTAGATGTTGTTTATAATTATTTATTTTAGCATAGAAATAGACAACTGAATAGCTTTCTTTCCCCAGGTATTTGAACGACAACCAAATTAAATATATCAGCCCTGAAAGCTTTAAAGATCTATCAGCTTTAGAATTTTTGTAAGTGATTTGAAGGTTTACTATTTATACATTTTTAAGGATCTCAAACTCCAATGATAAGGTTTTTTCACTAAGCTGGTAGAATTGGAAAGCTTCGGAGACAATTAGTTGGAATGTCTTATGACGTAGCATATTATTAAATCGACAATTCCTATTCTGAAGTGATGTGCGAGTAAATGCATAATCCGGGCTCATAATAAAAACACAATAATCACAAGTGTAATATAAAATATTTAGAGCAAACATTTCAACAGCTCAAACCCCAACAAAGTGATGTAGTAGAACCAGGTACTCCAGGTCAGATATCATCTCCTGTCACATGAATAATGCTTTTAGAGAAGTCCTAATAAGAAAACACAACTAAGAATGCAGAGATCACAGGATCAAATTGGAGAAAACGAGGATTTGCGAACAGTTGATTGTATATGCATCCACTCACACATGATGTCGACAATAGAATTCCTGACAAAATGGATTAAGCAAAGGTTTCTCATAACGCTGATTGAGTACCTTTATTGTATCTTACTGTTGAACAACTTACTTACTAGAACAGGCTCTGAAATATCAATTGAAATTTTAAAAAACAAACAGAAAGTGTGATGCTCAAGAAAGGAAAATTGACCATAAGAAAATGGAAATCACAACTTCTATCGTAAATCTGCGAAAGTATCTGTGGTTCATTTTCAAAGTTTGAAGATACCAAAGAGGTAATGATAAACCATAAATCCATTAATCGAAAAAGAACAGACAATATAATGGACAAAAGAAAAAGGAAAAATAGACAAACAATTGTCTACAAAACATACACATCAATCAAATATTGAGCAACAAAACACATTAATTTTAAGCTCATTGAAATACATTAGAGGTACTTCGTCATTTAAACTAGGATTATTTAGTGGAAAAACATCATCAATATGTCGGGTAGATTAAAGCTATGGATTAATGTTTTCTTTTCCCATCTTTGACATATGTGAGGAACCATGAACTCTGTCTTATAAGAGTGCAAGAACAAGTCGAGAGGTAGTAGTGCACAATTTGTTTGTTCCTATTGGATTTCCTATTGTGCATGGTCTATTTTAAGCTTCTCTTTCCAGTTGATGGCTAATCACATGTTCAGTATAAAATCATTTTCAAAATGCTGAAATTACATATTCATGTTAATTAGAAATATTACAAGCTTTTCCGGTTTCATCGTTTCCAATTCGGTTCCAATGATATTGGCTTTTCTTCCAAATAGTTGACATGTGATTCAATGTGAACACTATGCAGGAATCTAAGAATTGGGTAACGCGAACTCTACAAAACACGAGGCTAAACTCAGTTGTTTCAGTTGGGTAAGTAATTTCTGCTCCAATGGTGGCACCCGTCATGTTATGTTAGTCTTGTTACCAATCTTCTGATAAGTCATAGATGAGGAAAGAACAAAATTGTTATAAACGACAAGTAGTGGTGCATAGTTCCAGTTGTATTTTCTGTTGTATATATAGTCTGTTATAACATCATCTCAATAAACACTACGAATATGACTTCGAATGAAAGTTCCATGATTTTTATAATCCAATCATTAATGTAATTGTTGCGTAAATTTATGTGATATTGGTTTAACAAAGTAATTTAAGTTTTCTCTCCACTAAATATGAATAAATTTATCTTCTTGTCACATTATTGTCAAACTAAACCATCTGATATAAATGTTGTTTAAGATTATTTATTTTAGCATAGAAATAAGAAACTGAATAGCTTTATTTTTTCCTAGGGGTTTGAACGGGAACAATATTACAGTTATCAGCCCTCAAATCTTTGAAGGTCTATCAGCATTAGGCGAGTTGTAAGTGTTTTGAAGTTTTATTATTTATACATTGTTAAAGGATCTAAAACTCCAATGATAAGGTTTTTTCACTAAGCTGGTAGAATTGGAAAGCTTTGGAGATAATTAGTTGGAATGTCTTATGAATTAGCGTATTATTAAATCGACAATTCCTATTCTGAAGTGATATGCGGGTAAATGCATGATCCGAATTCATAATAAAAACACAAGTGTAATATAAAACCTTTAGAGCAAACGTTTGAACAGCTCAAACCGCAACAAAGTAATGTAGTAGAACCAGGTACTCCAGGTCAGATATCATCTCCTGTCACATTAATAATACTTTTAGAGAAGTCCTAATAAGAAAACACGGCTAATAATGCAGAGATCACAGGATCAAATTGGAGAAAACAAAGATTTGCGAACAGTTGAGTGTATATGCATCCACTCACACATGATGTCGACAATAGAATTCCTGACAAAATGGATTAAGCAAATGTTTCTCATAACCCGGATTGAGTAACTTTCTTTCATCCTACTGTTGAACAACTTACTTACAGGTTCTGGAATATCAATTGAAATTTAAAAAAACAAACAGAAAGTGTGATGCCCAAGAAAGGAAAATTGACCATAAGAAAATGGAAATCACAACATCTATCATAAATCTGCAATAGTATCTGTGGTTCATTTTCAAAGTTTGAAGATACCAAAGAGGTAATGATAAACCATAAATCCATTAATCGTAAAAGAACAGATAATATAATGGCCAAAAGAAAAGAGGAAAAAAGACAAACAATTGTCTACAAATCATACACATCAATCAGATATTGAGCAACACAACACATTAAATTTAAGCTCATTGAAATACATTAGAGGTACGTCGTCATTTAAACTAGGATTATTTACTGACAAAACATCATCTATATGTTGGGTAAATTAAAGCTATGGGATTAATGTTTTTTTTTCCCATCTTTGACATATGTGAGGAGCCATGAACTCTGTCTTATAAGAGTGCAAGAACAAGTCGAGAGGTAGTAGTGCACAATTTGTTTTTTCCATTGGATTTCCTATTGTGCATAGTCTATTTTAAGCTTTCTTTCCAGTTGATGGTTAATCACGTGTTCAGTGTAAAATCATTTTCAACATGCTGAAATTACATATTCATGTTAATTAGAAATATTGCAAGCGTTGCCCAACTTTGCATGCCTTAGACTTAAAAACTCAGGTATCCGGTTTCATCGTTTCCAATTCTGTTCCAATGATATTGGCTTTTCTTCAAAATAGTTGACAGTGAGCCAATGTGAACACTATGCAGGAATCTACGAATTGGGTAACGCTAACTCTACAAAACACGAGGGTGAACTCAGTTGTTCCAGTAGGACAAGTAGTTTCTGCTCCAATGTTGGCATCCGTCGTGTTATGTTAGTCTTGTTACGAATCTGCTGATAAGTCATAGATGAGGAAAGAACGATATTGTTATTAACGACAAGTAGTGGTGCATAGTTCCAGTTGTATTTTCTGTTGTATATATAGTCTGTTGTAACATCATCTCAAGAAATATGACATCGAATGAAAGGTCCATCATTTTTATTATCCAATTCATTAATGTAATTGTTGTGTAAATTTATGTGATATTGGTTTAACAAAGTAATTTAAGTTTTCTCTCCACTAAATAGTAATAAATTTATCTTCTTGTCACATTATTGTCAAACTAAACCATCTGATGTAAATGTTGTTTAAAATTATTTATTTTAGCATAGAAATAAAAAACTGAATAGTTTTATTTTTTCCTAGGAGATTGAGCGATAACCTAATTATAGATATCAACCCTCAAATCTTTGAAGGTCTATCGGCATTAACCAGTTTGTAAGTGTTTTGAAGTTTTACTATGTATACACTGTTAAAGGATCTAAAACTCCAATGATAAGTTTTTTTCACTAAGCTGGTAGAATTGGAATGCTTCCGAGACAATTAGTTGGAATGTCTTATGACGTAGTGTATTATTAAATCAACATGTCCTATTCTGAAGTGATATGCGGGTAAATGCATGATCCGGACTCATAATAAAAACACAATCAACACAAGTGTAATATAAAACCTTTAGAGCAAACGTTTGAGCAGATCGAACCCCAACAGAGTGATGTAGTAAAACGAGGTACCCCAGGTCAGATATCATCTCCTGTCACATTAATAATGCTTTTAGAGAAGTCCTAATAAGAAAACACAACTAAGAATACAGAGATCTCAGGATCAAATTGGAGAAAACGAAGATTTGCGAACAGTTGATTGTACATGCATCCACTCACACATGATGTTGCCAATAGAATTCCTGACAAAATGGATTAAGTTAAGGTTTCTCATACCCCTTATTGAGTATCTTTCTTGTATCCTACTGTTGAAAAACTTATTCTTACAAGAACGGGCTCTGGAATATCAATTGAAATTTAAAAAAACAAGCAGAAAGTGTGATGCTCAAGAAAGGAAAATTGACCATAAGAAAATGGAAATCACAACATTTATCGTAAATCTGCGAAAGTATCTGTGGTTCATTTGCAAAGTTTGAAGATACCAAAGAGGTAATGATAAACCATACATCCATTAATCGAAAAAGAACAGACAATATAATGGACAAAAGAAAAAGGAAATAAGACAAACAATTGTCTACAAAACATACACTTCAATCAAATATTGAGCAACAGTGGCCTAGTGATGGAAATCGGTAACATTTTCAAGATCGATGATCGTTATATCAACATCGGCTGATGATCGATCATCGGTGACAATTGCCTGCTAAATGTATTTACTGACTATGATTAATCAAATAGTCTTTTTTCAAGAGTATGATTGACAAAAGTAAAGATATGATTAAAATTGTATCATAAATTTATAAACTAAAATTTTTCCATTAGTAAACATTAACTTAGAACAAAAGAAATGATCGTTTTTCATATGTGTAACACCTGATATAGATAGATAAATAATAGACTACTCCAAATATGTGTTTGACAAAAATACAGATTTGAATAAAATCAAATAATATATTTACAAACTACAATTTTTCCATTTGTAAACATTAACTTAGAACAAAACAAAAGATCGTTTTCCATATGTGTAACACCTGATATAAAATGGACTATTTCGGGAAATAGAAAAATAATAGACTAGTCCAAATATGTGTATTGACTGAGTGTCAAAAGTAGACTTGGACAAACTGCCAGATGTTTGTCAGTATGAGGGCAAAAAAACCAGCTGGGATAAAACTGCAATATTTTTGTCAATATGAAGACAAAAAAAAAACAAAACAAAATAACCAAAGAACAAAGTTAAGTAATATTTTAGACACTATAGAATCAGAATCGACCACAAGATTTAAGAATCGATCATCGGATCGTATGATGACATCCGACTGATTAGTCGATGTTTCCGATGATCGGTGCACCACTAAGCAACACAACACATTAATTTTAAGCTCACTGAAATACATTAGAGGTACGTTGTCATATAAACCAGGATTATTTAGTGACAAAATATCATCTATATGTCAGGTAAATTAAAGCTATGGGATTAAGTTTTTCTGTTCCCATCTTTGACATGTACATGTATGAGGAACCCTCACCCTGTTTTATAAGAGTGCAAGAGCAAGTCGAGAGGTAGTAGTGCACAATTTGTTTGTTCCGATTGGATTTCCTATTGTGCAGTCTATTTTAAACTTCTCTTTCCAGTTGATGGTTAATCACGTGTTCAATGTAAAATCATTTTCAACATGCTGAAATTACAAATTCATGTTAATTAGAAATATTACAAACATTTCCCAACTTCCTGATGTCTTAGACTTAAAAACTCAGGTATCCGGTTTCATCGTTTCCAATTCTGTTCCAATGATATTGGCTTTTCTTCAAAATAGTTAACAGTGATCCAATGTGAACACTACACAGGAGTCTACGAAATGGGTAACGCGAACTCTACAAAATACGAGGGTGAACTCAATTGTTCAAGTTGGGTAAGTAGTTTCTGCTTCAATGGTGGCACCTGTCGTGCTACGTTAGTATTGTGAAGAAAGAACGAGATTGTTATAAACTGCAAGTAGTGGTGCATAGTTCCTGTTGTATATAGTCTGTTGTAGCATCATCTTAATAAACACGACAAATATGACGTCGAATTAAAGGTCCATTATTTTTATTATCCAATCATTAGTGTAATTGTTGCGTGAATTTATGTGATATTGGTTTAGCAAAGTAATTTAAGTTTTATCTCCACTAAATATAAATAAATTTATCTTCCTGTAGCATTATTGTCACACTAATCCATCTGATGTAAATGTTGTTTAAAATTATTTGTTTTAGCATAAAAATAGACAACTGAATAGCTTTATTTTTTCACAGGTCTTTGAGCAACATGCAACTTAGAAATATCAATTCTGAAATCTTTGAAAGTCTATCGGCATTAAAATATTTGTAAGTGGTTTGAAATTTTACTATTTATACATTGTTAAAGGATCTAAAACTCCAATGATAAGTTTAGCAGCAATTTTCTCTAGAATACGTGAGACAATAGAGATATTGTAAGTATTAACATATATATTCGATCGAATCTTGTTGTGTAGAAGACGTAGCGTTTTGATGTTTTTCTATTGGAAATATTCGAGTTATCCGGAATAAATAATGTTGAGAAATGCTATCTATAAACCAATTTTCGAAATATCTAAAGAAATGAATTATCGGAGTTCAAGATAACGAGATTCGACTGTACATACAAATAAAGAAAATTTGATACTTGATATGGATATGCATTTATGCATTGAAGATGTATAATGTCATTTAATTGACATTTCAAAAAAACCTTGCACAACAGTTGCACAACAACTAAATATCTTTCTCTTATGTTTGAAGAAACATGATCACATTTTTTGCCAACGTTAATTTTTTCAAGCTATTTGAACTGGCTAAAATGTTGGAATATTCATAGACAACATATTTGTTGTGTTTGTCGGTCATGTTATTAGAAGAGACGTGTGATCCCATTCTGGCCGACTTATTCCTATATTTATTTGAGGTGGACTACAGAGGCTAGCCAAGTGGAAAGAGTGTAAATTAACTACAATTTTCTAATTCAGTTTACTTTGGAAGCCAGATGCAATTATTACGTGGTTTTGTATTTGTGCATTCAATTTATACAAAACAAAAACACATAAAATAAAAGCAGAAACATGAAAGCGAAAACACGAAAAGGGCAAAATGAAATTATTTAGCGTTTTCGCTTTGTGAAAATTAAACCACAAAAAACAAGAAATGGTATCACACAGCTTCCATATAACAATCGTTTCTTGTAAAATTTAAGAACACCTTAACATTTGAAATTGTCCACTAAGCTGGTAGAATGGGAATAACTTGGACATAATTTATTCAAATACCTTATAACGTAACGTATTATTAATGTAACAATTCCTTTTCAGAAGGCATTTTCGGGTAAAGGCGTTATCCACACTCAAAATAAAACTACAATAATCATAGATGTAATACAAATACTAGAGAGCAAAAGTTTGAACAGCTCGTACTCCAACAAAATGCTTGAGTAAAACTAGGTGCCCTAGGTCGGTTAGCATCTCCTGTCCCGTTAATAATGCCTTTAGAGAAGTCCTACTAAGAAAAGCAAACTACAAATTCAGAGATCTCAAGATCACATTGGATAAAACAAAAATGTCTGCAAATAGTTGATAGCATATGCATTCATTAAAACATGATGTCAACAATGGAATTGCTGACAAGATGGGTTAAAGTAAAGGTTTCTTGTAACACTGATTGAATAATTTGCTTGTATTTAACTCTTCAAAAACTCACTTACATGCCCTGGAATATCAATTTGAATATAGTTGACCGTGATCAAATATAAACACTACACATAAAACTAAGTTTAAGCAACGTGAACTTCACAAAGCACGAAGGTGAACTCGGTTGTTCCGGTTGGGTAAGAGGTTGACGCTCCACTAGTGCCACCCGTCGTGTTACGTTACTCTTGTTAAGAATATGCTGATAGGTCATAGATGAGGAAGGAATGATATTGTTATAAACAACAAGTGTGGTTCATAGTTTGTTTGTTCCTATTGTATATAGTCTGTTGTAACATCATCTCACCAAATACGACGAATATGGCGTCGATTAAAACGTCCATGATTTTTATAAATTCTTTTTCAGTCTAATTGTTGCGTGAATGTATCTGATTTTGGTTTAGCAAAGTAATTTCAAGTTTTCTTGTCACTAAATATAAATAAATTGATTTTCTTCTAACATTGCTTTCAATCAAAAATATCCGATGTAAATGTTGCATCAAATTATTTATTTTAGCATAGGAATAATGAACTGAATTGCTTTATTTTTCTCAGGTATTTGCTCAACAACCAAATTACAGATATCAGTCCTCAAGCCTTTGGTGGTATATCTGCATTAATAGAATTGTAAGTGGTTTGAATTTTTTCAATATAAGCATGATTAAAGTCTATATAAACTCCAATGATTAATTTGGCAGCAATTCCATCTGGAATACCTGAGACAACAGAGATATTGTAAGTATTTACATATATAGTCTGTCGAATCTTGTTGTGTAGAAGAAGAATGATTTGATGATTTTATATAAGAAATATTCTAGTTATCCAGAATAAATAATATTGAGAACTGCTAACAACAAACCATATTTTCTTAAGTGGTTTAAATTTTCCACAATGCTAGTATATACATGCTATAAAAACTCCAATAATAACTTGCCTTCTTAGTAAATGGAATTTTTTATTTGAACCATTTATTTCATAATCAACCAAAACATGGTATTGTGGTTAGCATGCTCGTATCGAGAACTAAAGCTTGTGGGTTGGAGCTGGGTGGGTCAAACCAAAAACTAAAAAATTGGTGCTTGATAGGTGATTAGACAGTTAAATTTGTGTTTGAAGTAGTGGTACAGATAAAGATTGAATCAAATTTAGTCCTGTAATCACCCCTTCGAACTCATTACAGCATAAGTCATTTAATTTTTATTACAAACCAACAAGCTGTCACAATAGAAAAAAATGAAATCCTTCCAATGAAAGAAGAGTTTGAAGGGAAATCAAAGCCTTCAGTCTAAGAAGTACAGATAATACAATGGCCAAAACATTGATCTACAAAATAATACACAGAAAACTAAAGATCGAACACCACGTATCCCACTAAAAACCGTGGTTGGACTCGGATTTGTATTTGAAGTAGTGGTACAGCTAAAGATTGAATGAAATTTAATCTTGTAATCACACCTTCGAACTTATTACTGCATAGGTCATTTATTGTCATGACAACCCAACAAGCTGTCACAATAAACAAAAAGTCAACCCTTCCAATGAAAGAAAAGTTTGAAGACATCAGAAGGGAAATCAGAAGCCTTCATTCGAAGAAGGACAATGCAAAAGAAAAAGAAAAAAGGTCAAAAAGTGCAAACAATGATCTGCAAAATAATACACAGAAAACTAAATATCGAGCACCATGTACCCCACTAAAACCGTGGTTAAACTCAGATACCCAGGAAGGGATAGTAATTGCTGCTCTGCATGTGACACCCATTGTGTTACTTTAGCTACAAACCCAGTGATAAGAAATGATTATTAGGTATTTTTTACCAATGTTAAGTTGAAG
The DNA here is from genome assembly GCA_963680875.1 of Bathymodiolus brooksi. Classification (NCBI taxonomy): domain Eukaryota; kingdom Metazoa; phylum Mollusca; class Bivalvia; order Mytilida; family Modiolidae; genus Bathymodiolus; species Bathymodiolus brooksi. The sequence goes on from OY804580.1 coordinate 103,621,408, forward strand.
GTTTGGCTGTTCTCTTTTATAGACTTATTCCCTCCATATTTCATAAAACTTTGTCAAAATATACACCCACAAACTCTTTTAAAATACGATTTTTCTACATTAGCAGGGCCAAATACATTCACTTCCTGGTCTGCAAACTTCCAAATTAAATTAGCACCCTTGATTCTCTACACAACTCTCATTTACACTTCTACTTTAAAATCTACAGTTTAAAAGATATTTCATATTTTCGTTATTCTAATAAAAAAATTATTACTTTAGAACACATATTAGTCAAAAATGGATGCGACTGGGCCATTAAAATTGACAGGATGTAGTCCATTCGTTTCATTTTTTCCCCTCCTTTTTAACAGGAATCTTATGAATAACACGTTGGACTGTTCTAAATGTGATCTTGAAGAATTTAAAGTGTTCCTGAATAATCAAGCACAACTTGGAAATGCTGAAGCAATATGCAGTGGCACCAACACCTATGTTGTCGACCATGATTTTCAATATTGCGACACAGGTAAACTAAATACAATTAGACTGTCGAGAAAATAGAAATGTTACTATAATGGATATTGTATGTTGATGACATATAGCGCTTACCTAAGGAAGTTAAGAGTACAATGTACCACTCAGCTGCATGCAAGTGGGCGTTTCCTATTCATTGTATGAGATGAGTTATGCTCATTGTTGAAGACAATAAAAGCACTATTCCTTTGTTTGATGTTGTGTAATGTTGTATAATATCTCATGTTCATTTACATCCATATCCTGTCATACTACAAGCTGTTCGTTTATTTTAATTTGTGTCTAAGTGTAATGTTGGATAGTATCTCATGTTCATTAACATTTTTTCTTACTAATCAGAAATGAACAATGGAGACCGTGTTTGCGCACTAAATTAGATATCTACATTTTTATTGAAACAATCTGCATTATCTCTCTTATATTACAATTTTCTTCAGATTAAAATAAACTATTTATATTTTTCATGCTATATTCTTGAAGTTTTTCTAATCGCTTTGGGAAAAAATCATTAATTAATGACTATTGTCATTGATGTTACGACAGTCACGTTTCCTAGAGCATTCCACCATCTTACCTTCTCGACCGGAAATCGATGGCTTCTGCAATCAATATTCTGTAGCTACAACAAAACGTGTTTTGTACTTCGGTATAGGATTTTGTTTGTAAATCCTGCGTTAATCCCGAATTAAAAATTCTGCATATATTGGGGTCACATCTTTTTGAACATAATAATTTATTTTTTCATAAATATATCACCTATTGGAAAAGTTTTAAATTTCTTCACAGTTGACACGACAACTACAGATGCCATGACAACTACAGATGCCATGACAACCACAGATGACATGACAACTACAGATGACATGACAACTACAGATGCTGTGACAACTACAGATGACATGACTACACTGGTTAGCAACAGTACCAATAATACGGGTTCCTCTGAAGGTAATTATGATTATTGATTATGTATATTCAACAACAATATGTCAGCTATATATTGGTGGGCATGTTTATTCTTGCAGAAAACTGGAGTTCTCTGTAATTTGTGTCTCAGTGTAATGTTGGATAATATCTCATGTTCATTTACATGCTTTCTTACTAATCAGAAATGAACAATGGAGACCGTGTTTGTGCACTAAATTGGATATCTACATTTTTATTGAAACAATCTGCATTATCTCTCTTATATTACAATTTTCTTCAGATTAAAATAAACTATTTATATTTTTCATGCTATATTCTTGAAGTTTTTCTAATCGCTTTGGGAAAAAATCATTAATTAATGACTATTGTCATTGATGTTACGACAGTCACGTTTCCTAGAGCATTCCACCATCTTACCTTCTCGACCGGAAATCGATGGCTTCTGCAATCAATATTCTGTAGCTACAACAAAACGTGTTTTGTACTTCGGTATAGGATTTTGTTTGTAAATCCTGCGTTAATCCCGAATTAAAAATTCTGCATACATTGGGGTCACATCTTTTTGAACATAATAATTTATTTTTTCATAAATATATCACCTATTGGAAAAGTTTTAAATTTCTTCACAGTTGACATGACAACTACAGATGCCATGACAACAACAGATGCCATGACAACCACAGATGACATGACAACTACAGATGACATGACAACTACAGATGCTGTGACAACTACAGATGACATGACTACACTGGTTAACAACAGTACCAATAATATGGGTTCCTCTGAAGGTAATTATGATTATTGATTATGTATATTCAACAACAATATGTCAGCTATATATTGGTGGGCATGTTTATTCTTGCAGAAAACTGGAGTTCTCTGTAATTTGTGTCTCAGTGTAATGTTGTATAATATCTCATGTTCATTTACATGCTTTCTTACTAATCAGAAAGTGAACAATGGAGACTGTGTTTGCGCACTAAATTAGATATCTACATTTTTATTAAATCAATCTGCATTATCTCCCTTATATTACAATTTTCTTTAAAATAAAAAAAAATCGATTAAAGTTTAAACTATTCATATTTTATTAAGTCTCCCAAACAAAGTTTGGGAGACTTATTGTTTTTGCTCCGTTTCTTTTTATTATTATTATTTTGCTCCGTTTCTTATTATTAAGTCTCCCAAACTTTTGGGAGACTTATTGTTTTTGCCCCGTTTCTTATTATTATTACGTCACCCCGAATGCAGTCGGGTGACGTATTGCTATTCTACATTTCTTTTTCACTATTATTATTATTATTATTATTATTATTCTTCCACACATTTTTGTCCGCTCGATTTCTCGGAGATGCCTTGATCAAACTTTATGAAACCTTGTAGGAATATCATATGCCATGTGAAGTTGTGCTGGTAAGGGTTGATTGTTCAAAATGGCTGCCGTTGCCATGGAAAAATGCTAAAAAATTGAAAAACACAAAAATGATCATAGCAGGTTACTCGCCAATCAGAAATTGATGAAACTTGATAGGAACAACATCCACAGCTAGTGGAACAAAATAAGCCAAAAAAATCGCAATCGGTTGGACAAACTTTGCCGCAGTTGCCATGGAAATAAAAAAATGGGGGATTTAAAACAAAATTCGATTTTTCATCAAACTTCATGAAACATCGTAGGAATATTCACCGTAGTGTGTGGAAGCTTTTGGCGTGTTGATAAAATTCAAAATGACGTTACCATGGAAACCGAGGTACCAAAATAATGGGGTGGGGTGACGTCCGCTATTGCTTTGCAATGGCAATTCTAGTTTTTATTATTATTATTCTTATTCTTCTTCTCCTTTCTTTCCGCGGACCATGAACTTGTCCACGGCAGATCTTAGGAACTACTGGACAGACTTTCGTGAAACTTGGTGGAGTTATAGATATATGTTTCTAGTTGGTCCTAAAGTTTTCAGCTTTGTAGTAAAGTGGGTCAAAGTCATATTTTGAGGGGTTCAAAGGGGGTGGGGGTTACTATAGAATCCTATGGGAAAGTTGAAATTGCGTACATTAATGTTGATAACTTCTAAATGTATAATGATAGAGACATAAAATTTGACATAGTGATAGGTCACCATTAGAGGAGCAATTCTGCTTTTTAAAATTTTTCAAGATGTCTGCCATTTTCAAAATGGCTGCCAAAACACGGCATAAAATATGGACGGTAAAAATTCAACATTGTCCGATATCATCAAAATTTGATATGTGGGTAGATAATGATGTCCCGAATTGATTCCCGACATTGTAAAATGTCTACCGGTCGCCATTTTCAAAATGGCCACCACAATACCGCAAATATTCAACATTGTCCGATTTCAACGCCATTTCATAAGTGGGTAGATTATGATGTCCCGAATTGATTCCTGACATCGAAAAATTTCTACCAGTCGCCATTTTCAAAATGGCCACCACAATACCGCACAAATTCAACATTGTCCGATTTCAACGATAATTCATATGTGGGTAGATTATGATGTCCCGAAATGATTCCTGGCATTTTTAAAATGACCACCACAATACCGCAAAAATTCAACATTGTTCGATTTCAAAGGTAGTTTTTAATTTATTTTTTAAACCGGTTGTCTGTGGCCGGTTTGGGAGACTTCATAATCGTTAGATTATAATCATATCTTGTTTTCATACAACATTTTAAAAAATGTTTTTCTAATCATTTTGCGAAAAAAAATCATTAATTAATGACTATTGTCACCGATGTCACGACAGTCACGTTTCCTAGAGTATTTCGCCATCTTACCTTCTCGACAGGAAATCGATGGCTTCTGCAATCAATATACAGTAGCTACAACAAAACGTGTTCTGTACTTCTGTATAGGATTTTGTTTGTAAATCCTGTGTTTAAGCCTGAGTTAAAAATTCTGCATACATTGGGGTCACATCTTTTTGAACATAAGAATTCATTTTTTCATAAATATATTACCTATTGGAAAAGTTTAAATTATTCATATTTTTCTTACAATATTCTAAAAGTTTTTCTAATCATTTTCAGGGGAAAAAATCGTTAATTAATGACTATTGTCACCGATGTCAAGACAGTCACGTTTTCTAGAGCATTCCGCAATGTTCTACAGCACTTTCAACAATATTTCAATTATATCTTGGCGACCATGTTTAATATTGGAGAAAAATGGAGTTTTCTGCGAAACCAATTATTTGTTTTTCATTTGTCCCACGCATATGGGACACTTCCTATCGGAAAGATAGCTTAGCTATTATTTTGAGCACTCTTGGTTTTCTTGATCCTTGATACTTGGAAATTATTGGCATTCCAATCTTTTAACCCGATTAATGTTATTCCAGAAACGAGTCGTGTGCACTTAATTAGATATCTACGTTGATATGAAGATTACTGGATCAATACTTCTGATGGTGGATTATTCTTCATCCAGGGTATTACCGGGTATTCATCACGTAATCAGTGTTACAGAGCCCTGACATAGTATACAAGATAATTTTAGCGGTAATTTTGACAGTTTTCCTTTGATCTCGCCAAGTGATATTTTCTGTATCAACGAACTGACTCTGATACTGACAATTATCTAATATTATATACGGTGTGCTTTGAAATTAACGAAAATAGAGTGTCTGATACAAGATGTTGTATCACCACGCTGTGGTGATAAAAGAATGGCACGACACATCCTCTGCCGAACTACTTTGTCATATAATTTGTAGGTGGGAAAACACATATATGAAAACAACATAAGCATAGCGACATTGTAATGTTCATTCATTCATATTATGCATCGCCAAGGACATAAGTTCAATTTATCCGGTCCACATTTCTCCAAATTAAACAGCGTTGTTGGACGATTATACAAAAGTGACAGACAGTGTTTGAACAGAAACGTGACATTCGGGAAAGAACCGCAACAAATAACATGACATCATGCACAAAATGTAGTCTCCATCGAAGTATTGTACACATTTGGTAATTCGACCCTTGTTAGTTGTGTAAAATTCCTTTTTATTGAAATGTTTGATAAACTTACTACAGACATAATGTGTTGGTACATGACTTTACATCAGGTCTTGTATGTTGCCTAAACTAACCGGGTCACAACTCTTTGCTTTCCCGACTCGTAGTGATACTGGTTCAATGAACAAACTCGACCTGATACAATATCTTATTGCAACAAACTAAGTATGTAATGGACATTTATCGGTCAGTGTGACGTCAAGCACATTATGACCTGACAGATTAAAACAATCACGTCCGAGTCGGAAATCTCCACAGACCTTATCACTAATATCGCAGCTCAGTCTACCTGACTCGATACAATACAAGTGATAATGTCTGTCTCGACGTTCGTCGTTATAAATTAAGAACAATACACAACATAATACACTGTTTGATTTTAAACCTACATATGTTGACACTGTAAACAAACTGGTTAATAAAATAAACATCAAGAAAGCTACTGGTGTAGATCAGATCTCATCTAAACTGTTACGTGCTGGTGCACCTGTACTTAGCAAGCATATAACAACACTATCAGAACCAGTGTTTTTCCAACCAGGTTAAAAGAAGCTCAGGTTGTTCCACTACATAAAAAGAATGACCCTTTAGACAAAAAGAACTACTGGCCAGTTAGCATTTTACCCACAATTTCTAAAGTTTATGAAATGGTTTTATCTGACCAACTCACTGATTTATTTGAAAATATTTTTCATGCTTTTTTATGCGCTTTTAGAAAGGGTCATATGGTTGTCAGACAACTTTTCTGAGACTCCTTGAAGATTGGAAAACAGCTCTAGATAAAAATCAGTATGTGGCAGCAATTCTTATTGATCTTTCGAAGGCTTTTGACTGTCTGCCACATGACATTCTTCTTTGTAAGCTGTCTGCATACGGCATATCTCCATAATCTGTGGAATTACTTAGAAATTATTTAACTAGTCGTAAACAACAAATCAAACTTCAAGGAGATCTCAGCAGTTGGGCTGATATACAAAAAGGGGTACCTCAAAACTCTATACTTGGCCCCTTGTTATTAAATTTCTTATTAACAACATCTTTTATTTTATTGAATATGGTACATTGTATAATTATGCTGACGATAACACCTAGTCTTATGTAAATCTTGGAATGGAAATGTATGTAAATGTTCAATTTGTGCTGACTTTTAAATTTGTTTAAATTTCTACCATCTAGGTCATATCCCGTTTTTATTTATTGTGCTTATAAAATTTGTATTGCTTTGCTCATAATATCAACTTTTAGTTGTTCATAGTTTGCTACATTAGCTCTTAGTATGCTTAGCTTATAACATCAGCTTTTAATCTGCTTTTTTGCTTATCTTGTGGCTGTTAGTATTTTACATGTAGTGCTATTACTTAGTCTTGTATGTTGCATGCTTGTTATTTGTTATTTATTCTGTGTCTGTGTCTGTCGGTTAAAAGCTCAACAGAGCTTATGTTTGTATGTTGTTTTAACCATGCCGACTCTAAATAAAACTTATTTATAATTATTTATTCATTTAGTATATACTGTTTCGGTTATATTCACCATAGTATATGCATAATGAACATATTCTATAACTCAATAATTTGAATATTAAGCTAATTCACACTTACGTAGTTTATCCTTTAGAAATTGACATACCACGTTTATTATTATTTAGTCATTTGTCTATACTACAATTCTTTATAATGTATTTTGTAGATTTGTCATCGATTATCACAGTAATATTAATCATAGTGGGTAGTTTCTGTATTCTATCTGTTATTATCTGGACAAGTATAGTGGTAGCTTATACTTACTCTGTTCAAAACAGGTGAGTCTGCTATTAATAGCATTATTACTCTTCGATTTAGAATATCGAAAATAAAATCACGTGTTTCCGAACATCACAGTTCTTCACTAATTAGCTTTAGCCATGAGTGAATTACTGTCGTTGTTCAGTTAAGAGTAATTATACTATATATTACGTAGATTGTACACTGTTGTTTGTTCTAGATAGACATTTTAACTGCGGAACCGTAAGCTCTTTTTACCATGGAAATATAGAATTGAATTCGAAAAACGTTGCAAAATCCGAAACATAATTTCCGCATAAGCGTGTGCAAAGCTAAGCTCAGTCCGAATTCGAGTCTATATTTTACACTTTTCTCGTAGTTAAGATGTCAGAATAAAGGTCGGAGGAGCTACGAACAATAAATATTTATCACATTTGAGGACGTAAATTTGATTTCAGAAACATTTTTGTATTTACCTGCAAAACAGGTAAATAAAAAAATGTTCCTGAAATCAAAATAAAACTTTGAATATTTTATTATAATTTTCTAATAAAATACAACAAGTAATTCTGCAGATGAATAACTTTTATGAAAATAAGATATACATGATGTAAATTGACAAAAAAAAGGATAAATTCAAAATTTTCCAGAAAATAAAATGAAACTATTTAAATATTTATTATAATTTTCTAATAAAATAAAACAAGTATGATTTTAACACATTTAATTTCTGCAGATGAATATTTTTGAAATGAACTATTACTTGTTTATTACAATTTATTTGCACAATGAACTTATCAATTTAATAATTGTAAGTAATGAAAATTTCAGGTTCGGGAAGAACAGAGTTATCTTCCTCTGTATTTCGGCTTTTCGAGTTCCCCTAAAAAAAAGATTAACTAAATGAATGAAAATTAATATACCCCCCTTTTCAAAAAAGAACAAAAAAGGAAAGAAATAATGAAATAATAAACACATCGCTTGTCAGTTATCATTTTTGAAACTTTTTATCATGCTATCAACACACAAGATGAATACATTCAACTGTCAAAATTAATTGACCTGTTGACTTGGACGCCTTCATGTCTAGTATATTCTAACTGTCATAACAGTGCATTGAATTACAATATATATTTATTAAATTCCAGTAAGGTAAAACAAATATGTATTAATAGAAATTATTGTGATTTATAGGTTTTAAATGTAAAAATACACGGTTTTCCAATAAAAATCTCGTAATAAAAGAAATGATTTCCGGTTCGGGAAGAACAGAATTATCTACCTTTGTGGTTCGGGTTACACATGTTACAGACCTTGAAATCAGAAAACTGCACCTTACAACTTTTTGAATATATTTCGATATCTTATTATAATCTAAGTGTTTCAAGTATATAAAAATACACAATAAATGAAAAAGTTTTTGAAAAACATCGTAAAATTAAAGACGATATCAACAATAAAAGATTTCCGGTTCGGGACATTTCCGTCAATTTCTGGTTCGGGTTCGGGTTCGGATTACACTTTTTACCGGACACCGTTGGGATCGGCAAGTTTACAAACGAGTAAAATCTGTAGCTCTCTGGTCACAAAAAGACCATAACAGCTACTGTTCCACAGCTAGATCGACATTTAAAAACAAACATGGTTTTCATAGTCTGACGTTTAATGATATTTTGTTTGTTTCCAGTCTGGTACTATGACGTCACAATGTTAAATAGACGTTTTTATTACACTGAAATGCCGCATTTTTTCACTTGGAAATTTCTGCCATTTCACGGGCATCTATGTAGCAAATGCACTTTGTCGTGGGATATCAAACTATCTTGTACAATGCGTTTAAAACAGCTGTGCCATATTCGCATGTGTAAAGTCCTATAATTCAAGTGGGACGCTTTAACATGTATTTAAACCCAATATATGCTAATAATCTAGAGTGGTCTGATAAAACTACAAGTGAAATTAGAGCAATGTTTGTAATGCCCAAGTGGAGGTTAGTGAGCGACATGTTTACAGCGGAAAGACAAACGGATCTGTCACATAATATCATAATACGCATCGCCCATTGATGGCGTATACAAATACGTATATACGTCCCCAAGGCTTAAATAATTGGTCTTTCCTATCGTTTGACTATGAGAGTATCTGATGAAGATCATTCCAGAAACGGGTCGTGTGCTCTAAATTAGATATCTATTATCACCTCTACTGGTGGACTATTAGTTCCCGATGGTATCATCCATCCAGAAGTCAGTACTTCGGCACTGACATTGTTTAATATAAATATTAAGCTTGAAATTTCCAGTTCCTAAATAATGTGATTGATTAAAGCCAACGTCTATCTCCACCAAACATCAGTCACCTTAGGCTATCCTGTTTCTGTTAATTGGCTGACTTGTCTTGACTGTCTAGCCGTGTAGGAGACGAGACTTGATCCCAAAGACTTTTAACTTATTTGGTTTTCTAATCATTTGACTATGATCGTACCCGTTGAAGGTTATTCCGGAAACAATGTCGTGCCGACTAAATTAGACGTCTACGTTTTTATTATTATAACTGGGTCGATACCTCTGCTGGCAGATTATTATCATCACCCACCCAGTAGTTTTTACCGCTAAGCTGCAGGGCGAATGATGATAATAGTTTATAAGATGTCTATGGCATGGTTTATCAGATGTATTTTCAAAATTTGCAGTTCATAAATAATATAATTATTTTTAAACCATTGATTGCTCCTTCGGTTTGTTCTGGCATTTATTCATCACACGTTTGAATATATATCTTTAGTCGATTCTGATATCGGGTTTAGTATAGGACTTATTGTGTTCTTGCTCCCAAAGACATTTTAATTATTTGGGTTCACCCTCGGGTTTTGGTGGGGTCCGTGTTCCTCATGATGTTAGTTTTCTGTGTCGTTTTATTTGTTTTTGGGTTTTTTTTGGGGGGGGGGGGGGTTGTATTAATTCTCTGTCTTTTTTAACCCAATTATAACTGTGTCTCTGGATTGTCCATACTAGATATCCAGTTTATTGCAGACGACGCGCTTCTGGATAATTGACCCACGGGTGATGGAGGAGGAACGAGCGTGAACACTGGTTTACCAACGATAGAATCCCAACCCCTCCTCCTCTTGATAACTGGATCTACGACAATTCAAATATAAGCACACAATACAAAAACTATGCAGATTCGCATCCACTATCACACAAATCATACAAATGAATGACAGCATGCACACGGACAGTTACCAAGCGGGTCACTTCCAACAGATTTAATATAAATTAATCATACGACGTTGTCGTCGTTGGATACCATGGTATTTCTTTTTCTTTGTCCATAGTAATCTTTGATATATGACGACTGATTACACCTTTTCTTACATTTATTTTCTCAGAAAGACAAAATATTGGTATAATATTGTTTTTTTCAGGATAGGTACCATTCCAAGCACACACTACCGGTAGTATAAATGGATTGTTTAATAAGTTACCCTCTGTGATAGACAAAGTTACTATATTTCAGGATAAGTACCATTCCAAGCACACTATAAATGGATTGTTTATAAACTTATTTTCTGTGATAGACAAAGTTACTATATTTCAGGTAAAGGGACCAATTGTTATATATAAAGGAATTGTGTAACTTCTTCTTTCTGGGCTAGTTTCAATTATCATGCTTATTGTAATATTTTTTTTATCTATGACTGTAACGCTTGGTTCAATTATTATATTTATTGTAATATTTTTTTTATCTATAACTATATCGCTTGTTTCAATTATTATATTTATTGTAGAATGTGTTTTCATCTATACCTGTAACGCTTCTTTCAATTATTATATTCATATATTACAATTTACGTTTTTATTTTCCCTATTTGTCTTTGTTAGCGCAGCCGGTCACTATTTTCGTATATTGACCGGTCACTATTTTAGTATATGGACCGGCCAGGTACCTGCATTATTATTTTAGATAAAAAGTATAATATGGCAAATAATTCGCGCTTCGGTCCATATACTGCCATATGACCCTCAGTGCCATGAACTATTTGCTATATATTTATTGTAATATTTTAATATTTTTTTAAGAAGACTTGCACGACGGTTTCCACTAGGCGAGAGGGAACTCGTTACTCTTCTGGAGCATCATAGATCGCCCACATTTTTAGTGAGTTCCTGTTCCTCGATGTTTTGTGTAGTGTTTTGTGGATCTTTGCTTGTCGTTTTGTTGTTGTTTTTTAAGCCATTGTATTCTGTCCTCCTTAGATTTACCGCATCCTAAACCAGTCATATCGTGTAAGCATGCATGTTTTATTTCGTTCAGTGGATATCAAATTATATACCACAAATATCAGATATGCCAGACATTGAAGTACTTTTTATACGCCCGTCTCGAGACGGGCCGTATGATGTGATTGGGTATGGCGGGTGGGCGGGCGTCCACACAGGATTCTGCACAATAACTTTGGAGTCATTAGGTCAAAGGTCAAGGTCACTGTTACTATAAATAGAATTTTTGACAACAGGGTCGTTTCCGCACGATAACTTTTGTTCTGTATATTGGATCTTTAACAAACTTGACCACATGATTCCCCTGTGGAAGGGAAAGAACCCTATTTATTTTGGGGTCATTAGGACAAAGGGCAAGGTCACTTGCTATGAATATAATTGTTGACAATAGGGTCGTTTCCGCACGATAACTTTAGTTCTGTATATTGGATCTTTAACAAACTTGGCCACATGATTCCCCTGTGGAAGGGGAAGAACCCTATTTATTTTGGGGTCATTACCATTATACCGTTTGACAATTTATATAGACGGGCGTATTTTGTGATGCACACATTTCTTGTTTTGCTTTGCTGAAGCACTATATTGACAGTCAAAATCTGATTGTTAGCTCACATGATTCACAGTGTGATATTGGCTATTGATATCTATTTGCGTCTGTCCATCGTCTGTCGTCATTCATTACCATTTCACATATTGATAATCTTTTCATGAACCCATTTGGATAATTATAACCAATCATTGTATTAATTATGTATGAAAGGCTTTCTACAAAAGTGCATCATTTTGTTTTGATATAGTGGAAAACATTGCCGATATAGGCAATTCCTGTTTCTGATTGACCAACTTAAACCAATATTATCCCTGAAACTACTAGGCCAATAAGAAACAAACTGCATGAATGGTGTATTAAAGTTTTTTTATACAAATACCACATTTCGAACCTATCGCGCAAACGAGAGGCAATTCAAATTTCTCATTAGTCAATTATAGAAAACAAATGTTCTCTGAAAATAAATCAAGTCTGGGCGATTTTTAGCTTAGTATAAATGATAATGTACGTGACAAACAATGGTGATGTGCAATTCTTGTTTCAGAATCGTCCAAGAATGCACACAAGGTGATCGATTCAGACTCAGGTCGACCTGCAGTGTACATGTTATAAGAAATGTATTATGATTTATTTAATATTATATATTAATATTTTTGTTTTTCATTTTATTAGCATATTTATAGTATGTAGCATATTTGAAAATATGTATTTATTTAACAAAATATCATTTAATCGTGGTAATATCTTCTAAAGAATGTTGAACGAAAAGAATTATACATATTAAGAAATATCACAAATATATTTACAAGATTCCTTGGTGTAGTGGATGTCGTATTCACTACGAATGAGGGCTACCATAGGTTCTATCACTGTCGGATCAAATCACTGACTAGAAGTTTGGTTTTTCCTGCAATCTATCTATCGAACTGTTTATATGCAGACAGATTTGAACGTTACTACCTTGAGAAGCACTTACAAAATGAATTACAGTAGTTTGTGTCGATTTCAGTTAATGTCTGAGAAATAATAATTACAGCCTTTACTTGCTTCAGTTTTTCCCTCTCAATATACGTTTGCAATTGTTGTGGTATTATATCAAAGCACAGTAATACTTCAAAAGGGATAGGGGGTTACATATATGCAAGAACCCAATAGTCAAGGTTGACAGAAACAAGTATTTGACATTGGATATACGTTATTTAGGCAATTATGAATAAAAAACAGAAAAAAGTCATATCAGACAGCTGTAAAACTATTTACTAAATATGTGCAGGGTAACTTCAGATGGGTCGCACATCATTTTTTTCAATCAGTCGCCATTAACTTCTCCCGTAAGTCTCCCCACTTCTCTCTGTTGTCTTCCACTTCTCCGTGTGAGGTCTATGAAAGAGAAGTCACTTTTTCCTCTAATTTAAAAGTCGTGAGAGCTCTGAAATGTTTATCTGAAGCTTAATATGTGCGAACGTCACGAAAAATATTTATCAGCATCTTAGTTTTTCTTTCTCACTTTTTAAACCCTTAAATATATTGCATCTACGTACTGTAGCTTTATAACAATGAGTTGTATGAGGTTTAATACATGATTTCATGTCAAACCATTCTCTTTACAGCTATGTTAATAAAGATTGATTTGTAAATAAAGTGAAACCTGATTAAACCAAACTTTGAAATAAAGTCCAACTATATTAAATCTTTGTTATTTTAACCTGTTTAAACTGATCACCTGTCTATTTGAGCACAAACATTAGTTCAAATGAGGTTCAGCTTAACCAGGTTTAAGTAAGCATTGTTTTAAAGACACCAACGGAATTACCTCCCTTGTTTTTCTATAATACTTTGAAAATTGTATAAATTATTGTGTATGTTGTACAATATCAGTAATACTGTTCAAGCCAAAAGATGAATAGTTTTGTTATATTTGATTATAAATTGTCATAATATATATATATATATATGTAAATTATGTTTGATTAACTAGTCCTGATGTAATGGTTAGTGTGTTCGCCTTGAGTGTGGTAGATGGTGAATTCCATCCTTGTCTGGTCAACCCACAGACAATAACATTAGTATTACCAGTAGCACACAGGAGTAAGAGCAAAAGCTGGTTGACTCTGAATACGGATGATATGTCTGAGTGAAGTGACATGTCTACCCGTGGACTATTGTTTCAGTGAACTATCACTATAACAATCCAGCTAAGCATGTTAGTCTAATACAAAGTGGACATCATCATCATATTATTAAATGCCATGATACTGAAAAATTGCTCCTTTGGCATTAAACAACATCAATCACTCATTGTAGATCAGGCTATTGCTGGTCTAACAGTATCAATCACTCATTGTAGATCAGGCTATTGTCAGGCTAACAACATCAATCACTCATTGTAGATCAGGTTATTGCTAGGCTAACAACATCAATCACTCATTGTAGATCAGGCTATTGCTGGTCTAACAGTATCAATCACTCATTGTAGATCAGGCTATTGCTAGGCTAACAACATCAATCACTCATTGTAGATCAGGCTATTGCTAGGTTAACAACATCAATCACTCATTGCAGATCAGGCTATTGCTGGTCTAACAGTATCAATCACTCATTGTAGATCAGGCTATTGCTAGGTTAACAGTATCAATCACTCATTGTAGATCAGGCTATTGCCAGGCTAACAACATCAATCACTCATTGTAGATCAGGCTATTGCTAGGTTAACAGTATCAATCACTCATTGTAGATCAGGCTATTGCTAGGCTAACAACATCAATCACTCATTGTAGATCAGGCTATTGCTAGGCTAACAACATCAATCACTCATTGTAGATCAGGCTATTGCTAGGCTAACAACATCAATCACTCATTGTAGATCAGGCTATTGCCAGGCTAACAACATCAATCACTCATTGCAGATCAGGCTATTGCCAGGCTAACAACATCAATCACTCATTGTAGATCAGGCTATTGCTAGGCTAACAACATCAATCACTCATTGTAGATCAGGCTATTGCTGGTCTAACAGTATCAATCACTCATTGTAGATCAGGCTATTGCCAGGCTAACAACATCAATCACTCATTGTAGATCAGGCTATTGCTAGGTTAACAACATCAATCACTCATTGTAGATCAGGCTATTGCTAGGTTAACAACATCAATCACTCATTGTAGATCAGGCTATTGCTAGGTTAACAGTATCAATCACTCATTGTAGATCAGGCTATTGCCAGGCTAACAACATCAATCACTCATTGTAGATCAGGTTATTGCTAGGCTAACAACATCAATCACTCATTGTAGATCAGGCTATTGCTGGTCTAACAGTATCAATCACTCATTGTAGATCAGGCTATTGCTAGGCCAACAACATCAATTACTCATTGCAGATCAGGCTATTGCTAGGCTAACAACATCAATCACTCATTGTAGATCAGGCTATTGCCAGGCTAACAACATCAATCACTCATTGTAGATCAGGTTATTTCTAGTCTAATAACATCAATCACTCATTGTAGATCAGGTTTTTGCTAGGCTAACAGTATCAATCACTCATTGTAAATCAGGCTATTGCTAGGCTAACAACATCAATCACTCATTGTAGATCAGGCTATTGCTAGGCTAACAACATCAATCACTCATTGTAGATCAGGCTATTGCTAGGCTAACAACATCAATCACTCATTGTAGATCAGGCTATTGCTAGGCTAACAACATCAATCACTCATTGTAGATCAGGCTATTGCTGGTCTAACAGTATCAATCACTCATTGTAGATCAGGCTATTGCTAGGCTAACAACATCAATCACTCATTGTAGATCAGGCTATTGCTAGGCTAACAACATCAATCACTCATTGTAGATCAGGCTATTGCTAGGCCAACAACATCAATCACTCATTGTAGATCAGGCTATTGCTAGGTTAACAACATCAATCACTCATTGTAGATCAGGCTATTGCTGGTCTAACAGTATCAATCACTCATTGTAGATCAGGCTATTGCTAGGCTAACAACATCAATCACTCATTGTAGATCAGGCTATTGCCAGGCTAACAACATCAATCACTCATTGTAGATCAGGCTATTTCTAGTCTAATAACATCAATCACTCATTGTAGATCAGGTTTTTGCTAGGCTAACAGTATCAATCACTCATTGTAAATCAGGCTATTGCTGGTCTAACAGTATCAATCACTCATTGTAGATCAGGCTATTGCCAGGCTAACAACATCAATCACTCATTGTAGATCAGGCTATATTGCTGGTCTAACAACATCAATCACTCATTGTAGATCAGGCTATTGCCAGCCTAACAACATCAATCACTCATTGTAGATCAGGCTATTGCCAGGCCAACAACATCAATCACTCATTGCAGATCAGGCTATTGCCAGGCTAACAACATCAATCACTCATTGTAGATCAGGCTATTGCTAGGCCAACAACATCAATCACTCATTGTAGATCAGGCTATTGCCAGGCCAACAACATCAATCACTCATTGCAGATCAGGCTATTGCTGGTCTAACAGTATCAATCACTCATTGTAGATCAGGCTATTGCCAGGTTAACAGTATCAATCACTCATTGTAGATCAGGCTATTGCTAGGCTAACAACATCAATCACTCATTGTAGATCAGGCTATTGCCAGGCTAACAACATCAATTACTCATTGCAGATCAGGCTATTGCTAGGTTAACAGTATCAATCACTCATTGTAGATCAGGTTATTGCTAGGCTAACAACATCAATTATTCATTGCAGATCAGGCTATTGCTAGGCTAACAGTATCAATCACTCATTGTAGATCAGGCTATTGCTAGGTTAACAACATCAATTACTCATTGTAGATCAGGCTATTGCTACGCTAACAACATCAATCACTCATTGTAGATCAGGCTATTGCCAGGCTAACAACATCAATCACTCATTGTAGATCAGGCTATTGCTAGGCTAACAACATCAATCACTCATTGTAGATCAGGCTATTGCTAGGTTAACAACATCAATCACTCATTGTAGATCAGGCTATTGCTAGGTTAACAACATCAATCACTCATTGTAGATCAGGCTATTGCTAGGCTAACAACATCAATTACTCATTGCAGATCAGGCTATTGCTAGGCTAACAGTATTAATCACTCATTGTAGATCAGGCTATTGCTAGGTTAACAACATCAATCACTCATTGTAGATCAGGCTATTGCTAGGCTAACAGTATCAATCACTCATTGTAGATCAGGCTATTGCTAGGCCAACAACATCAATTACTCATTGCAGATCAGGCTATTGCTAGGCTAACAACATCAATCACTCATTGTAGATCAGGCTATTGCTAGGCTAACAACATCAATCACTCATTGTAGATCAGGCTATTGCTGGTCTAACAGTATCAATCACTCATTGCAGATCAGGCTATTGCTAGGCTAACAGTATCAATCACTCATTGTAGATCAGGCTATTGCTAGGCCAACAACATCAATTACTCATTGCAGATCAGGCTATTGCTAGGCTAACAGTATCAATCACTCATTGTAGATCAGGCTATTGCTAGGCCAACAACATCAATTACTCATTGCAGATCAGGCTATTGCTAGGCTAACAACATCAATCACTCATTGTAGATCAGGCTATTGCCAGGCTAACAACATCAATCACTCATTGTAGATCAGGTTATTTCTAGTCTAATAACATCAATCACTCATTGTAGATCAGGTTTTTGCTAGGCTAACAGTATCAATCACTCATTGTAAATCAGGCTATTGCTAGGCTAACAACATCAATCACTCATTGTAGATCAGGCTATTGCTAGGCTAACAACATCAATCACTCATTGTAGATCAGGCTATTGCTAGGCTAACAACATCAATCACTCATTGTAGATCAGGCTATTGCTAGGCTAACAACATCAATCACTCATTGTAGATCAGGCTATTGCTGGTCTAACAGTATCAATCACTCATTGTAGATCAGGCTATTGCTAGGCTAACAACATCAATCACTCATTGTAGATCAGGCTATTGCTAGGCTAACAACATCAATCACTCATTGTAGATCAGGCTATTGCTAGGCCAACAACATCAATCACTCATTGTAGATCAGGCTATTGCTAGGTAAACAACATCAATCACTCATTGTAGATCAGGCTATTGCTGGTCTAACAGTATCAATCACTCATTGTAGATCAGGCTATTGCTAGGCTAACAACATCAATCACTCATTGTAGATCAGGCTATTGCCAGGCTAACAACATCAATCACTCATTGTAGATCAAGCTATTTCTAGTCTAATAACATCAATCACTCATTGTAAATCAGGCTATTGCTGGTCTAATAGTATCAATCACTCATTGTAGATCAGGCTATTGCTAGGCTAACAACATCAATCACTCATTGTAGATCAGGCTATTGCTGGTCTAACAGAATCAATCACTCATTGTAGATCAGGCTATTGCTAGGCCAACAACATCAATCACTCATTGTAGATCAGGCTATTGCTAGGCTAACAACATCAATCACTCATTGTAGATCAGGCTATTGCTAGGCCAACAACATCAATCACTCATTGTAGATCAGGCTATTGCTAGGCTAACAACATCAATCACTCATTGTAGATCAGGCTATTGCTGGTCTAACAGTATCAATCACTCATTGTAGATCAGGCTATTGCTAGGCCAACAACATCAATCACTCATTGTAGATCAGGCTATTGCTAGGCTAACAACATCAATCACTCATTGTAGATCAGGCTATTGCTGGTCTAACAGTATCAATCACTCATTGTAGATCAGGTTATTGCTAGGCTAACAACATCAATCACTCATTGTAGATCAGGTTATTGCTAGGCTAACAACATCAATCACTCATTGTAGATCAGGCTATTGCTAGGCCAACAACATCAATCACTCATTGTAGATCAGGCTATTGCTAGGCTAACAACATCAATCACTCATTGTAGATCAGGCTATTGCTGGTCTAACAGTATCAATCACTCATTGTAGATCAGGCTATTGCTAGGCTAACAACATCAATCACTCATTGTAGATGAGGCTATTGCTAGGCTAACAACATCAATCACTCATTGTAGATCAGGCTATTGCTAGGCTAACAACATCAATCACTCATTGTAGATCAGGCTATTGCTGGTCTAACAACATCAATCACTCATTGTAGATCAGGCTATTGCTGGTCTAACAGTATCAATCACTCATTGTAGATCAGGCTATTGCTAGGCTAACAACATCAATCACTCATTGTATATCAGGCTATTGCCAGGCTAACAACATCAATCACTCATTGCAGATCAGGCTATTGCCAGGCTAACAACATCAATCACTCATTGTAGATCAGGCTATTGCTAGCCTAACAGTATCAGTGGTGTGATGGTTAGCACGCTCCTCTCGAATTTGATAGATCGTGGGTAAATTTTTCCATATGGAGGGACATGTCTACCCGCTGACTTGTTTCAGTGCAGTAGCACAATGAAAATGCAACTAAGTGTATTTGTCCATTACAGCAGACATCTTCATCATTTCATCAAAATGTTACTTGTTCTCGCCCAACTACAATTACTCACTCACTTACTAGAACGTAGGGGCTAAGCACACATGGAGATCCAATAAAGCCATATTTTCTCTCCAAATAAGCTGATATTTAAATAGTAACATTTTATTGTTTACTGGTATTATGACAAATGCATAATATGGGGAAAAGTTTTAAAATCTTCTTAAGAACCAGGAATAGAAATGCACGAAGATGAATTGTGATATTAATATTAGATTTCTATACGAATGAATGCCCTATAGTGTGGATTGTGTTCAAGTCGTTTGGAATAAGGATGAACATTAGTTGTGATAGGCAATGGGTCAATACATTTTCTTTACCAGCCAAGTGAATTTGCCTGATTGAAAGGTATTTAGAATTTTTATTTTTCATTCAATTTTGATACTGATGTTTTTCTGTGAATTGATTGTGCGCCTGACATAGGAAGTATGTAGATGGATTTTCTCAATCTCATATGGTTTCAAGGTTCTAATGTTTCCCGAAGCTGTAAAGGGACAGTTTCTGTATACACGCTTAAACACATGTCTTATGTCTATCTCTAGATTTTCCTTACGAGACAAGGTAACACTTCCACTATTGAAGCTATATTTTATATAGCGGATGTGGTCGATTGATCTAGGGCGCTGGACATAAGGCTAAGCGATTGCTGCTGCAGTTGTATCAATGGTGTGAGTTCAAATCTCGTCAAGGGAAGAACAAAAAATTGTCAGCTCAAAGATCTAATTCTAACACTGTTTGTTTTAATTTTCGGACGTATATATATATATACTGATTTGAAGTGATGAGGAGGACACACCTGTATTATGGAAAGTTTTATTATTGTCAGCATGACATATGGCGTTGGCAATCAGGCACAGCATCATGGCGGGACTAACCCGTTAATGGGATCCCAACCCTTCAAGGTTAATACAAGCAGAAATTAATCCAAGTTACCAATACAGATTTTGAAAGAATAATCCAAACACAGCATCTAAACCAGATGCACCACGTTGGTGTCAGTCATTGTCACCTGCATGAATATTTAAATCAATATAAATAAACGTTAAAGAAAGTGTCAATCAAAAACTGATAATCCAGAGACAAAGGGCAACATTGGGCACATGACACATGACACATGACGAAGACAAACAAAACACAAAAACATAACACAGAAAATTCAAATGTATGGTTTGAATTAATAAACATATATATACTTTGTACACATCTTTGTCTTGTATCAATAGACCAGAACAGACAGTCAGAGATATGAAACAACAGTGTGAAGTCAACAAAACACACTTCATTAAACAAACAAACAAACAACTACCATTTTCAGAATAATAATGTATTTCAATGAAATCGATATAAATAAAGCGTAGATTTCAAATTTAGTATGCATGACGCGTTTTTGGAATAACCTTCATCAGGTATGCTCAAGATCAAAAGATTGGAAAGCCAAATAATTTAACGTTTTGGGAGTAATAAAACCTAAACAGGATAAAGACAAGTAACTAATAGAAGTATGTGTGTTTATTGGTATAAAACATAATAGAAGTATGTGTGTTTATTGGTATAAAACATATGAAAAAAAATTAAAAAACATTTAATTCAAAATAAATTAAAGACATAGTAACAGTGTTAAATGAAACAATCGTTTTTAAGACAAACAACTACTATTTTCAGAATTTGTATGTATTTCAGCAAAATCAATATAAAAAATGTATGTATGTTATATTTTCATTGGCATAAAACATATGAAATAATTAGTAAAATTTAATTAAAAAACATATTAAAAGATATAGTAACGGTACTAATAAATAAAACATGTGTTTTTAGAACAAACAACCACCATTTTAAGAATTCGTATATATTTCAATGATATCAATATAAAAGTCTGTTGTTATGCTCATTTGTATAACAAATATAAAAAAGGACTAGTGAAATTTAACTTAAAATAAATCAAAAGACACTTAAACAGTGTTAAATAAAACTACCGTTTTTTAAACAAACAAACGCCATTTTAAGAATGTGTATGTATTTTATTCTATGACACAGTATCATTTCTTCCTTCCTTGTGCAACACCTTTGCTCATTACAGGCCCGTTTTCATTTAAGTACATCACAGGCCATACTAGATAATCAACGCTATCACCTGCTTTGGTAAATGCAGATAAATTATCTTTGTTAAACGGGTCTCCTCTTTTAAAGTTGAAATCTAGAACCACTGGCGGATCTTTGACACACATGAACAAACACAATTTTGAACATTTGGTCAGGAAAACGTCAGCACTTTCCCCGCCAATTTGACAAATCGCTTTAATCTCTCCTATCTCTTTTATTTTCTGAAAAAAGTAAGTTATGACAGTTGACGATAAATATATATATTATCGTTGACGCGATAAGAAATATATTTCCTGGCAAAACATATTAATGATAGTATGACTATAGAAGTCTTTATCAGTGACCTCAATATAGTAAGACATAGTCACTTACACAAATCGTCTATTTTATGTTTGCATCAAGCAAATAACTTGATAATATATTTATCAAACTAAAAGATCGGAAAAAAATCATATTATCGATTTTTATTTATCGTAGGTGGTTAACACTAAAGTTAAAACCTCTTTTAAAATGACATTTGTTCATTTTTTTTCTCGGTGTTTTGTTCAAGGAATATTAATGCGATAAAAATACCACCCCGTCAGCTACAATGTATCGGCCAATTGAAGAAACAGAGACCAAATCGATTCCCCTAGCACACATATACATGACTACTGACTTTCCTTGCTTGGTGCCTACACTTCGATAAAAAAAAATGTGCAAAATATCAAAATTATTTCTATTTTTTAAGAATATTAACCTGATGAACACGCTCATATATGCGCTCTGCTGAAATCTGAACCAAATCCTTCATCATTTTGACGATTGGATCATGGCCATCTTTTCCACCAGTATACTGAAATATTCAAATTGTTTCACTAGGTAGAAAAACTATTATTTCATCTTATATTTAGCATCAATCGTTTTTCAGCGTTTCACAGCTAAAATCTTATTAACTAAATTATTTCTTGGAGGTTCGTTTTATATGTAAAAGACATCGGAATGACATGAAAAAACAACATACATGTAGCTGTCGGAAGTCACTGTAAATATAAATGGTTTATCGAGTTCACATTGAAACGGGGTAGAGATCGACCTCACAACTTCAGTGTTAGATAGGCATTAAGTTCATAGCTAGATATAAACTCAACTACCACATGTTAGCTCCCATAACGCTCCCGGGGTATAGATCGACCTTACAACATCAGAGTTAGATAGGCATTAAGTTCATAGCTAGATATAAACTCAACTACCACATGTTAGCTCCCATAACAACTGCCACATGTTAGCTCCCATAACAATTACCACATGTTAGCTCCCATAACAACTACCACATGTTAGGTCCCATAACAACTACCACATGTTAGCTCCCATAACAACTACCACATGTTAGCTCCCATAACAACTACCACATGTTAGCTCCCATAACAACTACCACATGTTAGCTCCCATAACAACTACCACATGTTAGCTCCCATAGCAACTACCACATGATATGTCCGATAACAACTACCACATGATAGGTCCCATACCAACTACCACATGTTAGGTCCCATAACAACTACCACATGTTAGCTCCCATAACAACTACCACATGTTAGCTCCCATAACAACTACCACATTTTAGGTCCTATAACAACTACCACATGTTAGGTCCCATTACAACTACCACATGTTAGCTCCCATAACAACTACCACATATTAGGTCCCATAACAACTACCACATGTTAGGTCACATAACTACCACATGTTAGCTCCCATAACAACTACCACATGTTAGCTCCCATAACAACTACCACATGTTAGCTCCCATAACAACTACCACATGTTAGCTCCCATAGCAACTACCACATGTTAGCTCCCATAACAACTACCACATGTTAGCTCCAATAACAACTACCACATGTTAGCTCCCATAACAACTACCACATGTTAGCTCCCATAAAAACTACCACATGATAGGTCCCATAACAACTACCACATGTTAGCTCCCATAACAACTACCGCATGTTAGCTCCCATAACAATTACCACATGTTAGGTCCCATAACAACTACCACATGTTAGGTCCCATAACAACTACCACATGTTAGCTCCCATAACAACTACCACATGTTAGGTCCCATAACAACTACCACATGTTAGTTCCCATAACAACTACCACATGTTAGGTTCCATAACAACTACCACATGTTAGCTCCCATAACAACTACCACATGATAGGTCCCATAACAACTACCACATGTTAGCTCCCATCACAACTACCACATGTTAGCTCCCATAACAACTACCACATGTTAGGTCCCATAACAACTACCACATGAAAAGTTCCATAACAACTACCACATGTTAGCTCCCATAACAACTACCACATGTTAGCTCCCATCACAACTACCACATGTTAGCTCCCATAACAACTACCACATGTTAGGTCCCATAACAACTACCACATGAAAAGTTCCATAACAACTACCACATGTTAGCTCCCATAACAACTACCACATGTTAGCTCCCATAACAACTACCACATGTTAGCTCCCATAACAACTACCACATGTTAGCTCCCATAACAACTACCACAAGTTAGCTCCCATAACAACTACCACATGGTAGCTCCCATAACAACTACCACATGTTAGCTCCCATAACAACTACCACATGTTAGCTCCCATAAAAACTACCACATGTTAGGTCCCATAACAACTACTACATGTTAGCTCCCATAACAACTACCACATGTTAGCTCCCATAACAACTACCACATGTTAGCTCCCATAACAACTACCACATGTTAGCTCCCATAACAACTACTACATGTTAGCCCCCATAACTCCCCCGACAATAAAATAAACATGTTAATTATGTATAATGTTTATAATAGAATTCATAGTAATAGGTTTGGTGTCATGTTTTATCCACAAGCTATAAGCTTCAGGTAATAGATGCGATGCATGTTCAAGTCCTTGGATCTTTACAATGTAAGCCTTAAAACACAATTATGGCAATATGTTCGTTCTCATAAGACAGACATTACGAAATTGCTAGTCCATTGACACAACATATACATTTACTGTAGTTTTGATTTCTTCATTTTTTAGTGAACATTCAATTCAACACAAAGTATTAAGGAGTAAGAGACTTGGAATCAGAATAATATGTCTGAGTTGAGTGACATTTCTACCCTTGGTTTGTTGTTTCAGTGAGCTAGTGATTATAAAAATCTAAATCGGCATGGTGGTCTATATAAAGCGGACATCATAAGCATCTGATCAAAACGTAATTTGCTTTCGCCATGAAATTATAGGAAAACAGTTCATTTGGCATTGAACAGCAATCACACACTCACTCACTTTATTTAAAATGTCGCATTATTAGTGGAATATATGTACTCAATTTTAATATATTTAAGGATTGATCTCAATTTGTTTTCGGTTCATGAAGAAATAAACTCAAAAATGTGGTACACACCCTTGCGTAACCCGCGAACCGAACAAAAAATTGTGATCAATCCTTATAAATTAATTCCTAATTAAATTGTTTCTTGTCCTAAAAATATTTTGTCGGATAATAATTGCTGAAAAAGAATTAAAATTAAAAAAATTCCCAATTGAGACCCCAAAATGTGACTTCCGGTTTAAAATTTTGTATATGGAAAATAACATCATTTTTTTATCCAATCAAAATCTCTTAAACACATCAAATTAATTTATTATGGAAGAAATGTTTTATTGCTGGAATCTCCACGTGTTACGATTAAAATAAAATACAAATTTACCTGCTTCTCAAACGTATCTTCTGGATATCCAATGATTTTCAGGAGTTGGAGTTTCATGTCACATATTTCCTTCTGACATATTTCAAATATTTTCTGATAAAATACGACAATAATTTGAGCTAAAGGTAATTCTTTGGTTAAAACCTAAATATTCTGTAAATAATCCTATCATCGAAATTACAAACAAAATCATCACCTCGTGAACTCATGTTGCTTAATATGTGTACTAGTATCGGCATATTAGAATGATATAGAAGTCTTTATATAATTGGGTTTTGTGATAGAGGTTCAGCGATCCCTGGATAATTCCCCCAGCTGGGACAAAGGTATCCTCACATTTCCATATTTTTGAAAACATTTAACTAAATATCACCAATTTTTACGAGGAGCACCCCAGTTCACCTAGGATTTTTGTGTGCTTTGTATTGCCCTTTTTCTTTTGGTCATTGTCTTGTTCGTCATTCTTTGATTTATAGCTTCTGATTGCCCTTTGGAATCTTCAAACTTATCTTCCATGCAATTCTACCGTTATAATACATTAATACATCTTACTGGTAATACACAATTCTACCGTTATAATACATTAATACATCTTATTGGTAATACACAATTCTACCGTTATAATACATTAATACATCTTATTGGTAGTACACAGAGTTTCACCATAGTATAATTTAATGAAGTGTGGTTGCAGTGTCTTACCTGTGTTGCAGTTATAATCTGTTGTACGGTAATGTCATCGGTAGCATCAGTGTTATCAGTTATATAATCCAATAAATTAGTCCAGGCATTATCGTATATCTCACGAAACTGCTCAGCTAATTTTTCCGGACGATTTGGGTCGCTCAAATCAGCAATACCCGGATTGTTGTCTCTCATTTTCATACCGGCAACCATACTTAATCTAGAATTCAAATATAAGATATAATGGATTGTTAGTCATAAAATTGAACCAATCAATACTTGTTTATATTGTTAGTAATAAAAACGTAGATATTGAAATTAGTGCGCATGACGCGCTTTAGAATAACATTCATCAAGTACGCTCATAATCAAAAGATTGGAATGCCAAATAATTTAAACGTCTTACGGAGCAGGAAAATAAAAGGGCATAAACAAGATAACCAAGATCGTCTCAGGTCATCTATAAACAAGATAGCCAAGAACGTCTCAGTTCATCTATAAACAAGATAGCCAAGATCGTCTCAGGTCATCTATAAACAAGATAGCCAAGATCGTCTCAGGTCATCTATAAACAAGATAGCCAAGATCGTCTCAGGTCATCTATAAACAAGATAGCCAAGATCGTCTCAGGTCATCTATTAACAAGATAGCCAAGATCGTCTCAGGTCATCTATCAACAAGATAGCCAAGATCGTCTCAGGTCATCTATAAACAAGATAGCCAAGAACGTCTCAGGTCATCTATAAACAAGATAGCCAAGATCGTCTCAGGTCATCTATAAACAAGATAGCCAAGAACGTCTCAGGTCATCTATAAACAAGATAGCCAAGATCGTCTCAGGTCATCTATAAACAAGATAGCCAAGATCGTCTCAGGTCATCTATAAACAAGATAGCCAAGAACGTCTCAGGTCATCTATAAACAAGATAACCAAGATCGTCTGAGGTCATCTGTAATCAAGATAGCCAAGATCGTCTCATGTCATCTATAAACAAGATAGCCAAGATCGTCTCAGGTCATCTATAAACAAGATAGCCAAGATCGTCTCAGGTCATCTAAAAACAAGATAGCCAAGATCGTCTCAGGTCATCTATAAACAAGTTAGCCAAGAACGTCTCAGGTCATCTATAAACAAGATAACCAAGAACGTCTCAGATCATCTATAAACAAGATAGCCAAGAACGTCTCAGGTCATCTATAAACAAGATAACCAAGATCGTCTGAGGTAATCTGTAATCAAGATAGCCAAGATCGTCTCATGTCATCTATAAACAAGATAGCCAAGATCGTCTGAGGTAATCTGTAATCAAGATAGCCAAGATCGTCTCAGGTCATCTATAAACAAGATAGCCAAGATCGTCTCAGGTCATCTATAAACAAGATAGCCGAGATCGTCTCAGGTCATTAATAAACAAGATAGCCAAGATCGTCTCAGGTCATCTATAAACAAGATAGCCAAGATCGTCTCAGGTTATCTATGCCTGATGGAGAAGAACCA
The DNA here is from genome assembly GCA_963680875.1 of Bathymodiolus brooksi. Taxonomy (NCBI): domain Eukaryota; kingdom Metazoa; phylum Mollusca; class Bivalvia; order Mytilida; family Modiolidae; genus Bathymodiolus; species Bathymodiolus brooksi. The sequence goes on from OY804580.1 coordinate 103,649,076, forward strand.
TACGTTTATTTATAATTACATTATTTAGGAACTATAAACTTCAATAATAGATATATCTAATAAACCATGTCAGTGCCGAATCACTGACTACTGGTTGGATTATACCCTCAAAGACTGATAGTCCCCCAGTAATATCAAATAAACCATGTCAGTGCCGAAACACGGACTACTGGGTGGATTATACCCTCAAAGACTGATAGTCCCCCAGTAATATCAAATAAACCATGTCAGTGCCGAAACACGGACTACTGGGTGGATTATACCCTCAAAGACTGATAGTCCCCCAGTAATATCAAATAAACCATGTCAGTGCCGAAACACGGACTACTGGGTGGATGTTACCCTCAGAGAATAATAGTCCACCAGCAGAGGTATCGACCAAGTGATTGAAACACTGACTACTGGGTGGATTATACCCTCAAGGACTAATAGTCCACCATCAGAGGTATCGACCCAGTGATGGTAAAAAAAACGTAGATATCGAAATTAGTGTGCATGTCCCGTTTCTGGAATAACCGTCATCAGGTAGTCCCATAATCACAAGAATAGAATATGTTTGTGCAACACAGCCAGAGGCGTAGCTGCAAATACGCTGTCACGCCCTGTCGTGCACATCGGCGGGTTAACAAAAAGTAATGAAATTTAAAAAAAATGTATTGTTACTTTTAACAGTTTAATTAAATAAGTATAATTAATATTTCACTAATAAGACGTACTAGTTACTTTTGTATGGTAATTATGTGATGGACGCATTGCATATCTTTAAGACGTCAATATCCGTTAGAACGCTTACAAAACCAAGACGATGACAAAGCCGGGCAGTTTCTTGCATCCACCATGTGTTTTCAGTTTATCATAGCTTTGGTAATAGCGGAACATATTTTACATATCACTGTTTATCTGTCAACATTCCTCCAAGATACCGATTACGACATTCTTGAAGCAATCGAAGAATTCAATACCGTGATTGAAATGCTAAGAGCTGAACGACAGAACGAATCGGTTTAGGATGAGTTGTATCAGTCTGCACTTAACTTAGCCAAATCTTTTGATATATCTGATAGTATACCCAGGCGAGGTGGTAGACAGACTACCAGAGCCAATCACCCCGCGAACTTGAAACACGTCTCCTTAAATCGGAAAACCGCTTCCATGCACAACATCTACTGCCCCGTGCTGTAGACAAATTAACTGATGATCATGTTGCTACAATATACGAGGCATATCAGGCTGATATTTATTTGTCATTAGAGATTTTCAGGAGAGAAGTACACAGATGGCTAACCCACTGGGTCATTACTAAACGTAATGATTTGCCAACAACACTTTGTACCACACTTGATTCTGTAAATCCAGTTCTCTATCCTTCTATAGATACAATATTAATAAAACTATATGTTTTGTTAACCATGTCAGTAGCAAGCGCTACTGCTGAAAGGTCATTTAGTGTACTGAGGTGTTTGAAAAATTATGTTAGGTCGACCATGAAGAATGACAGGCTATCTTCCCATGGATTGGTGCATATTCATCGAGATTTTGAAGTGGACGTGTACAAAGCAATGGAGGTGTTCGTATCGGCTAAGACACGAAGGGTAGATTTTGGACAATTTTAAGAAATTCTTGTCTATCAAAGTCATTAAAAGTGTGTTTTATTCTATGTTATATGAAACCCTAAAATGACCCCATATCGCAACATTTTGCATCTCGTCAATAAACAAAAATCCCAGCCCCCTCCCCATCTCAAGAATTATGGCGTACACACTATTAAGCCTCAGCTACGCCCTTGACACCCACAATCTGCATTCTAGTCCAATATATGTAATTTAGACCATATTTGTACCCTCTCTCTCACACGTTGTTTCTTAAAACAGGTTTATGTAGAAAAATAAAATATGATACAAGTAACCGTATAGTCGTCTAAAACCTACCTTTGCATTAACGATTCTTTGTCAGCTTTCAAAGTAGCTATCTGATTATGTAACTGTCTTGCGCTTGAATAAGGAGCCGTCTGAGGCCGTAGCGATCTTAACATTAAAAACAAAATAATTAATATCAATAATGAAAGAAGAAACCAAAATATTCTCAAGAACCTTGATCATCCCAATTTTGTTGCGATGGGATTTATCTTATGTATGTATTACAATTACAATATGTTTTCAGTCTCTATCCCCACTTGAGTTTTAAGTTAGGTTCCCGCCAATGGTGACATGTACACCATATACTATTATGTGATCAAGTTTGTCATAGACTCCGCAAGTTGGTGGTTTTCTCTGCTACAACGGTTTTCACGATGCAATTACATTGACCGCCTAAGACATAATCTTTTCCAGTTGAAATTGTATCCGGTGGAAAGCATTTAATATCAAATTTTATGTTACGGTAAATACTTTATAATAAAATAATTTCCATTGCTATAAAAAAAAACTAGAGGCTCAGTGGGCTGAGCCTGTGTCACTCACCTTTCTTTCTGCTTTGAGGAAACTTAATACAGAACCTTCCATAGGTGCTTCCCACCAAATTTCGGTTCATTTTGGCAAAGCAGTTTCAGAGAGGAAGATTTTTAGAAATTGACCAATCTAAAACAAGAATTGCCTGTGGCAGCCATGTTTTTTAACGGATCAAAACGAAATGAGCAATCTCTATAGAGGAACTTCCATAGATGCTTCTTATCAAGTTTCATATCATTTAGCCAAGCGGCTGCAGAGAAAAAGCTGTTTTAGAAATCGACCAATAAGAAACAAGAATTGCCTATAATGGCCATGTTTGTCACCGGATCAAAACGGAATGAGCAATTCTCATAGAGGACCTTCCATAGATGTTTCCTACTATGTTACAGTTCATTTGGTCAAGCTGCTTCAGAGTATAAGACTTTTAGAAATTGACCAATCAGAAACAAGAATTGCCTGTGCCGGCCATCTTTGTTAATGGATCGGTACAAAATGAGCATTGTTTATAGAGAATCTTCCATAGATGCTTTCTACCAAGTTTCGGTTCATTTGGCAAAGCGGTTTCAGAGGAGAAGATTTTTAGAAATCGACCAATTAGAAGCAAGAATTGGCTCTGGCAGCCATATTTGTTAATGGATCGGGACGAAATGAGCAATCGCAACAGAGGACTTTCCATAGATGCTTCCCACAAAGTTTCGGATCGTTTGGCAAAGCGGTTTCAGAAGAGAAATTTTTAGAAATCAACCAATCAGAAACAAGAATTGCCTGTGGCGGTCACGTTTGTTAATGGATCGGGACGAAATGAGCACTCTTTACAGAGGGCCGCATATAGATGCTTCCTACCAAGTTTCGGTTAATTTAGCCAGGCGGTTTCAGAGGAGAAGAATTTAAAATATCAGCCAATCAGAAACAAGAGTCGCCTGTGGCGGCCATGTTTGTTAACGGTTTGGGACGAAATGAGCAATCTTAATAGATGCTTCCTACCAAGTTTCAGTTCATTTGGCTGAGGGGTTTCAGAGGAGAAGATTAAAATGTGAAAAGTTAAAGGACGACATACGACGGACGACGGACGCCAAGTGATGGCAAAAGCTCACGTTGCCTTTGGCAAGGTGAGCTAAAAAAAAAAGTATCCTAGTGTACAATAAACAGGTGTATAATATTATTTACGACGCTGATTATTAAATCATGTAACGCATCTGTAATATTATTTCCGACGATTAATGATAAATCACCTGAACCATCAAATGAGATAATCCGGCTAATATTTAATTCTAAGGTATGTAATATTATGTCCGACGCTGATTATTAAAACACCAGACGCATCTGTAATATTGTTTCCGACGCTCATTGATAAATCTCATCACCCGATCCATCAATTGAGCTAATCCGGATAATATTTTATACTAAGGTATGTAATATTATTTCCGACGCTGATTAATAACTCACCTGACCCATCCGGAAAATATTTTATAAATAAAATTTACAGGTAAATATATATATATGGAAAATATGTTAATTAATTAATTGTGAAAATTAGTAACTTATAAAATCAGATTATTTCCTCTATAATATTTTTTTCCGGTTGAAAAGTTATAATGTGCAATGTTATCCACGGATATATTTTGATGTTAAATTTCTTCCACCTCATCTGGAAAATAATAGCATTGGAAGAAATTTAATATTGAAATATTGTCCACGGATAATATTTTATACTAAAAAATAATCCACCGGAAAGAATATTATGGAAGATAAAATAAAATGTTACATATAACCGTATAATGTGCATTGTTGAAAGTGGCGTTAAACACAAATAACCTATAGCACTCGACATCGGTTTACTCGATACAATTACACTGGCCACCATTATGTGCATAACCGTATAATGTGTATTGTTGAAAGTGGCGTTAAGCACAAATTACTCATCAACCTCTAATGGTTTGCTTGAAGTCAAGTTCACTGTTATATGTACCTCTATAGGTATTAATTGTAGTTATGTACACGAACAAGTATAATTATTGACTGATCTTTTCGCTTCTTAACATTAAAATAATTTCATTATTTCAGACAAAAACACAATGGATTCCTATTATTTGTGATACATTTTTGTATTATGAAAACTGAAAATTTTTCGTAAACATTTAAATTATAAATACATAAATACCTTTGTTCAGACCGTTCTGTTTCTTTGATGTAGTAAAGATTTAAATTATAAATACATAAATACCTTTGTTCAGACCGTTCTGTTTCTTTGATGTATTTTAAGATTTAAATTATAAATACATACATACCTTTGTTCAGACCGTTCTGTTTCTTTGATGTAGTAAAGATTTAAATTATAAATACATAAATACCTTTGTTCAGACTGTTCTGTTTCTTTGATGTAGTAAAGATTTAAATTATAAATACATAAATACCTTTGTTCAGACCTTCGTAAAGATTTAAATTATAAATACATAAATACCTTTGTTCAGACCGTTCTGTTTCTTTGATGTAATAAAGATTTAAACTATTAATACATAAATACCTTTGTTCAGACCGTTCTGTTTCTTTGATGTAGTAAAGATTTAAATTATAAATACATAAATACCTTTGTTCAGACCGTTCTGTTTCTTTGATGTAGTAAAGATTTAAATTATAAATACATAAATACCTTTGTTCAGACCGTTCTGTTTCTTTGATGTAGTAAAGATTTAAATTATAAATACATAAATACCTTTGATCAGACCGTTCTGTTTCTTTGATGTAGTAAAGATTTAAATTATAAATACATAAATACCTTTGTTCAGACCGTTCTGTTTCTTTGATGTAGTAAAGATTTAAATTATAAATACATAAATACCTTTGTTCAGACTGTTCTGTTTCTTTGATGTAGTAAAGATTTAAATTATAAATACATAAATACCTTTGCTCAGACCGTTCTGTTTCTTTGATGTAGTAAAGATTTAAATTTTAAATACATAAATACCTTTGTTCAGACCGTTCTGTTTCTTTGATGTAGTAAAGATTTAAATTATAAATACATAAATACCTTTGTTCAGACCGTTCTGTTTCTTTGATGTAGTAAAGATTTAAATTATAAATACATAATACCTTTGTTCAGACCGTTCTGTTTCTTTGATGTAGTAAAGATTTAAATTATAAATACATAAATACCTTTGTTCAGACTGTTCTGTTTCTTTGATGTGGTAAAGATTTAAATTATAAATACATAAGTACCTTTGTTCAGACCTTCGTAAAGATTTAAATTATAAATACATAAATACCTTTGTTCAGACCGTTCTGTTTCTTTGATGTAGTAAAGATTTAAATTATAAATACATAAATACCTTTGTTCAGACCGTTCTGTTTCTTTGATGTAGTAAAGATTTAAATTATAAATACATAAATACCTTTGTTCAGACCGTTCTGTTTCTTTGATGTAGTAAAGATTTAAACTATTAATACATAAATACCTTTGTTCAGACCGTTCTGTTTCTTTGATGTATTTTAAGATTTAAATTATAAATACATACATACCTTTGTTCAGACCGTTCTGTTTCTTTGATGTAGTAAAGATTTAAATTATAAATACATAAATACCTTTGTTCAGACTGTTCTGTTTCTTTGATGTAGTAAAGATTTAAATTATAAATACATAAATACCTTTGTTCAGACCTTCGTAAAGATTTAAATTATAAATACATAAATACCTTTGTTCAGACCGTTCTGTTTCTTTGATGTAATAAAGATTTAAACTATTAATACATAAATACCTTTGTTCAGACCGTTCTGTTTCTTTGATGTAGTAAAGATTTAAATTATAAATACATAAATACCTTTGTTCAGACCGTTCTGTTTCTTTGATGTAGTAAAGATTTAAATTATAAATACATAAATACCTTTGTTCAGACCGTTCTGTTTCTTTGATGTAGTAAAGATTTAAATTATAAATACATAAATACCTTTGATCAGACCGTTCTGTTTCTTTGATGTAGTAAAGATTTAAATTATAAATACATAAATACCTTTGTTCAGACCGTTCTGTTTCTTTGATGTAGTAAAGATTTAAATTATAAATACATAAATACCTTTGTTCAGACTGTTCTGTTTCTTTGATGTAGTAAAGATTTAAATTATAAATACATAAATACCTTTGCTCAGACCGTTCTGTTTCTTTGATGTAGTAAAGATTTAAATTTTAAATACATAAATACCTTTGTTCAGACCGTTCTGTTTCTTTGATGTAGTAAAGATTTAAATTATAAATACATAAATACCTTTGTTCAGACCGTTCTGTTTCTTTGATGTAGTAAAGATTTAAATTATAAATACATAATACCTTTGTTCAGACCGTTCTGTTTCTTTGATGTAGTAAAGATTTAAATTATAAATACATAAATACCTTTGTTCAGACTGTTCTGTTTCTTTGATGTGGTAAAGATTTAAATTATAAATACATAAGTACCTTTGTTCAGACCTTCGTAAAGATTTAAATTATAAATACATAAATACCTTTGTTCAGACCGTTCTGTTTCTTTGATGTAGTAAAGATTTAAATTATAAATACATAAATACCTTTGTTCAGACCGTTCTGTTTCTTTGATGTAGTAAAGATTTAAATTATAAATACATAAATACCTTTGTTCAGACCGTTCTGTTTCTTTGATGTAGTAAAGATTTAAACTATTAATACATAAATACCTTTGTTCAGACCGTTCTGTTTCTTTGATGTAGTAAAGATTTAAATTATAAATACATAAATACCTTTGTTCAGACCGTTCTGTTTCTTTGAAGTAGTAAAGATTTAAATTATAAATACATAAATACCTTTGTTCAGACTGTTCTGTTTCTTCGATGTAGTAAAGATTTAAATTATAAATACATAAATACCTTTGTGCAGACCGTTCTGTTTCTTTGATGTATTTCTCTTTCGACTTTAATCTGAACATTGAAAATGATTTTAAAACTAAGACTTCCATACTTGAAAAAAAAATGCATATATAAAGGGACGAAAGCCATTGTAATTGTAATACGTATGAGAGATATCAACCGTCTATTTTGCTTAAAACATGATTCTTGAAACGGGTGGTATTGCATATTGAATCTAATATAAGAAGAGTTTGAAGATACCAAAGGGGTAATCAAAATCCTTAAATAGAAGGACAGACAACACAATGACCAAAGAAAAAGGACAAAATGAACACAAACGATCTACACAATATACATATAAAACTAAATTTGGATTTGAATGAGATATCTACGTTTTAATTCGTATCTATCCAGGCAAAATAAAGCATTATCGATGGTGTATATTCTTCTGGAAATGAATCCCACTCTCAGTTAGCAATAGCTAATTAGAGCACCGGTCGGGTTAAACGAAAGACTATAACAATGACATTGGCAGCTTCTCCATTAATTATGCAGAATTAAGGAGTAAAATCAAAGATTGATTACCTCGGAATCAGAGTAATGTGTCCAATAAGAGCGACATGTCTACCAACGGACTGTTGTCTCAGTGTTCTAACAATATAAAAATATAGCTAAGTATGTTGGTCTAGTACAAAGCGGACTCCATCATCATCGTCTCGTCGCAATCTATTTTTTTTTTGCTTGTTATAACTCAAAATTGCTCATTTTGGCGTTCAGCAACAATCACTCACTCACTCATTGTTCTTGAAACAGATTAATCAACTTGACATTTTTAAAAGAACTGGGTTGGACCCATCGAGCTAGCTTTACCGCGCCACATTTTATAGAAGTGCCTGTACTAAGCCAAGTAAGTGCGCGGTCATGTATTTGTGTGTTAGGGGTATTGATTTTGCCTCAATCGACGATTTTGATATTTGATCTTGGAATTGCCCCTAGAGTGTTTCAACTTTATTTTGTTTTACAAATATTGCTCCAACTTTATGTGACAATGTTCTTCAGTGGTTTGTGTCGTGTCACCGCTGTTCCTTGTATACCACTGTGCTTCATCATCTAACTGAAATAGTGTTAAAGGTCATGTCAAATAAAATTATTAACATAACTTGCTACAAAGCCACTATATATCTGATTACACCCTTTACTTATACATAGGGAACGATAATAATTAAACATTTCTGACATACCGCTCGTTTTCGTCTTTCAAAGAAGCATAAATCCTCTCTAATTCTTCCACTCGTACTTTTAACTGCTCGCATTCATTTCGTTGTATTTCATGTCTAAAAATTGAATAATATATGTAGTTAAGGCAAAAATCTTGAAATGGACCATAAAATAACAGATATTCTTATTAATCCAGGTAAGATAAAACATTAAAGGTAGTCTATATTCTTCTGGAAAATTATCACCACGCTTACTGTGGATTCGAGTCTCGTTGGTGTCACACCATGATATAGCTGAAAAACTGTAATAAATCATAGGTAGGACCTCTTATCGAAGGCAACCAATGACTATAAATTTGTATTTGTTGTTTCTCCGTTAAACGCGTTAAGGAGTAAAAACAAAGACTGGTTGGCTCAGATTTACTCACTCAGTTAACTCGATCTGAGTATCAATCCAAATTAAAGCAGAAACTTAACATGCATTTCACAGGAAAGTACTTTTTCAAGAAATTACACCATACATTAATTAGACAAATAATACATCTTCGAAAATCCCTCGATTGCCTTAACACTCAGGGTTATCTAAAACTTGCTTTTAAGTTGTTGCCATTGCTGAACTTCATGAATTATATTCAGCTATAAAACTCGACATGAACAATTTAATATGCATATATACTCTTTTATCATTCCGTTTTCTTCTTCCTTTTGGCTATTGTGCACTTCTGTCATTTCATCCAATTCTGTTTTCGTTTTGTCCGATTCCTCTCTACAAACAATCAATTCAGATAATCATATTTAATGCTATTATACATACATTATATTAGATAATGTGCAGACTAGTAACTTTATTATTTTCTTCATAACAATTTATATCTTCTAATCTCTAATTCTCATGAACTTATAGGCGTATCACCCCAAAAGTTCTCAATCCTTGATTCCTCGTATACAAAATGAGCCTCCTAATATAAAACCCTTTATGTGCGATTACATGTAGATAAGGAAATACAAGTACGGTGTACTCAAAAAGTGCATATTGAAAACATGTCTACAATAAGACCAGGGGGGGAAAAGAGAGATAGTACAAGATTAGAAGCAATGCATTTCCGATATGACAAAAAAATACACAAGTAAAACATACAAATAAAAACAAAACAAGTTAGAGAAGCTGTCAGAATATAGCAAATAAATGTTAGAGAATACTGAATGGGCAATCCAAAATGCACATTCCAGAGAAACTGGTAACATATGGTTCACAAGACGAAGAAAAACAAAACAAAAGTGTTGGACACCAATATACGTAAGCAAACACAAATAACGTAAATAAGACATGATCCCTCCTACAAACAAATGGAGGTAAAGAAGAACCGAATATCGTTTTTATGCGGAAATCGTATAGGACATATCACAACACGGAACTCAGAACGTAAAGACACATAATAGGACAACACAAAAAACTAAAATGATGAAGGATTTCCTGTTTGATAGTTAATGTGCTTCAGATACAGATTGAACCACAATTTTAATATTTCATGGGCAATTACTTTTTTTTAATTATGAACCATAATTAACTGTATGATTTCAAAACGTTCTAATACAACTTTCAACAAACGTTGAACACTGTATTGACAGTCATGCTGCTATCCAAGTACTTTAAAATAGCAGAAAAAGAAATCTTAATATTTAAGTATCAGAAACGATACCCTTAAATACCATTGAGATATATAGGTTGATGTTCGGGATACCTTTTGCATCAAAGCTTAGCTTTGAATTTATTGTATTTCTTTGATCCGGTGACAAGACATCATCCATATATCATAAGGTAAATTAATGGATTGCACATATACATGCTTACCGCCACATTCAACAATATTTCAGTTGTCGTGGCGTCAGTTTTAATGGTGGAGGAAATCAGAGTACCCGGAGAAAAACACCAACCTGGCGCAAGTCACTAGCAAACTTTATCACATAATGTTGTATTGGGTACACCTCTCCATGAGCGAGAATTCGAACCCACAACTTTAGTGGTAATATGCACTGATTGCGTGGGTAGTTGTAAATCCAACTACCATACGATCACGATCACGACGGTCCCTCGTATGCTTAGGAGCCAAACATGATATGTGTTTTAAATATATGTCAGAGATTCAGTGTCATACCGACGCTTTGATTCGTCGCCTTTGACAACATCTTCATTTTGAGGTTCTTTGTCCTTCTCTGTATTCATTTCTTCTGCGTCGTTGATTGGTTGTTGACATCTGTAATAATTTTATTTATGAAAACAAAAACAAAAATGCACCACACTGTCGATACAGTTCAACTGACAATCGACTGACAAATCGTAGAAACAGCAGACATTATCGATACCCCTAACACACATTTAAATCTGCTAACAACACCAGGTTGAAAAGTATTCTGTCAACTGCATAGCGATGACGACAAAAGGTGGTATTAGCAATAATTAGATTTTGGTTCACAACTGGCTATCGTTTCACTATAATGTCTTACGATGGCCTTGTAAACTATCTTATATTTACATAATGGTTGAGGCCATCGGCTATCTTTAAAAGAACTAAAATTATAAACATGACACCTCCTGTGTCACGAACATTAAATATATTATGTATAATATATATATAAATGCTCAAGATTATAGCATTCTTTATAACATATGAAACGCTGTTCGCCACAATATATGTGAGAGTTTTACCTTCATTTCACTAAGAGGGGAAGTTTGGGTCCATACAACTAGTTTACCCCCCCCCCCCCCCCCCCTCCACCAACACCACACACACACATTTTGTATTGAGGTGTTTGTCCTAAGACAGGAAAGTGGTCGTTCATGTGTTTGTATGTTAGGTGTATCGATGTTGCCTCTTTCTCTGATTTCTCTATTAGAGTTTCCGACAGTGTGGTATTTTTTGTTTTTCATTTTATTTTCTGGCTTGGTACAAACAAACAAATGGTGAAGTTAAAGTATTTTACGAGCCCAAACCTCCGCTCCATATGACCATATCCTTTCTTACTAAAAATATTATTTCTAGAACTTGTATGTTATTGTTAATTGAATTTTAAAAACAAAAACATACAACAGATTAAATCAAAACATCTGTGGCAAATACTAAATCCGGTATTATAGTGCACATTCATTGACTTTAATCAAATACAGTAATGACTAATTGCTCAATCTTTAGTTTTCTGTGTAATGTTTTGTAGATCGTTGTTTGTCTTTTTGTCCTTTGTTGTCCATTGTATTGTCTGTCCTTCTTCAATTTACGGTTTCTAATTATCCTCTTCTTATCTACCTATGCTGATGCCCAACAGTGCAATATCTGATGATGTTCGTGTCGCTAAATAGTAACACGACGGGTGTCACTAGTGGGACAGGAACACCAGTGCCCCCCACAAGCTTCCGCTCTTCGTGAAATGATGTGGTCATGCAAGTATTTTCCGAATGTAACTGAAATGCTAACCCTTAACATGAAGAGCTATTACCGATAAGGATAGTTGAAATTTAATTTGATATTCACAGGCGCAGATGAATGCATGAAATAACACATGAATGTTTTAACACCTGACATTAACAACACACAAAAATAACACATGAATGTTTTAACACCTGACATTAACAACACACAATAATAACACATGAATGTTTTAACACCTGACATTAACAACACACAATAATAACACATGAATGTTTTAACACCTGACATTAACAACACACAAAAATAACACATGAATGTTTTAACACCTGACATTAACAACACACAATAATAACACAAAAAAATGAGATTATCAAACCAAACATAAATTAACACAGAAATGAGATTGTCAAACCAAACATAATTTAACACAGAAATCGTGTTAAGACAATTACCTTGTACCACTACAGCACCACCTCCTACACAAATCTAGCAATGAGGTCAGTAGGATGTATGGACTTTCTTGGCATTTTTTACCCGTCGTTTGTTTTGGGTTAGGTTGGTTGGTTTGTTGGTTTATGGTGTTTAACGCCACTTTCAACAATATTTCAGCTATATCGTGACGGTCACTTTTATTGGTGGAGGAAACCGAAGTACCCGGAGAAAACCGCCGATCTGTCATAAATCACTGACAAACTTTATCACATAATGTTGTATCGTCTGAGTGGGATTCGAACTCACAACTTTAGTGGTGATAGGCACTGATTGCATAGGTAGTTGTAAATTCAACTACCATGCGATCACGACCAAAACGGTCCTTTTTTTAGATCAGGAAATCGGTAATGACTCCCTAGAGTTGTAAATCAATCAGACCAATTATATAGAACTTTATATAGTGCAAATATTTACCGATTTTACTAAATCTTATCATTATTTGCCATAGTTATATTTGAACTATTGAAAGTTAGAAATATCAATGATGTCTGCAGTCCCATAGACTGTATGTGATTTTTATTTTACAATTCGCATGGAGTTACTATTGTCGCCTATGGCATCATCTTGATTGTCTTCATCAACACTGTCTTCTTTATGTACATCTGTTGACTTCTGATTTTTGTTTACACTACAATATGAATTTAAGTAGAATTCAACAAACTCATTATGGTGGTGGAAAGTATATTGCTGTCGGAATTTTAATTCTGCCATTTTTTTTTTTTTTTTTTTTTTTTTTTTGCTTTACTCTTTCTTTTTTGTGCCTTTGTGTTTTTGATATCCATTTTCATCTTGTTTTGTGAGAGTTGATATATATATATATATATATATTTCTTTTATTTAGAATAACTACCCCTTTACATCCGGGGCACATACAGGCGGGATACCTGCAGGGCGTCTAAAATATAAAAAAATTAATTGATACAAGGCTGATGATTTAGTGGAAAATTTGATCATAATTACCTTTTAGGGTGGATTGTGACAGAGGTCAAATAATTTTCAGAGTGGATGGTAATTTAGTAGAAAGATTGATCGTAGTTAGCTTTTTATGGTGTATGATAACTAGAGGTAAAAGTTTACTAATTATTATCATTCAGAGTGGGTCAGATTTGTGGGGAATTCTCTTTTTCGTCTTCCCTAAGAAAGATAGGGCGATGGCTTAGTGAAAAGCAAAACAAAGCAAACAATGGCATCGTGTAGAATTTTCAGAAATATGAGTAAGTGGTTGAGTGAATGAGTGCTTGAGTGAGCGAGTGAGTGAGAGTGAACGATTTACTTTTCGGGTTTTTTCCTTTCTTGTGATGAAGTTTGACTACTTGCATCATCTGGTGACTTGACTGGTATTTCATCCCTACAATACAATAAAAAAAAAAATTAATGCAAATTAACAACAATACGAAATTCCACAAAAACGGAAGTGGGAGCAGAATGACGACCATCGCACAAACTCATTATTTAGTGTTGAGTACAAATGTAGTCAAATGAGACCTTTGGAAACCTTGTAAAGTATAAAAAAAAAATCTTCATTTAATTTATTATGTGAAGCATTCTTATACTTAAACTTCCAGAGAATTTTCAGATATTTTTCAGCTAGTGTGACATTCGGAGATATCAGCTTTAAGTTAGTAAGTATATCGTTATTTGTTTCCCAATTGTTTTTATTCTATGTTAGGATCTACCTTTTCAAGACAAGACAATGTTATTCTTTAAAATTAATTGTAAACACATTGGGACAAAGAATGGAACTATAAAAACATTATACATATATTAAGGTGTGCATATGTCAAGATTGGCAAAATATTACATTTAATTTATATAAAGTTTCAGAATTTATTATTCATTATCTTACATTTTTCCAATAGATTCTATCATCTTTTCCATGTCAATTAGAACTTTTAAATATTTGCTTAATTCATGTTTTTCCTCTTCATGGGTTAATGTTGTAGACGTAGCCTTCATCCTGCCTTTGTGTTTCTTTCTTATTTCCCATATTCTTTTTAAAACCAATCCACAGTTGTCCACTTTTCTGTACAATTGAATGAAATCGTCACAGGAAGAAATTTATAAGACAATAGATGACAATAAATGCAGTACCCAATAATTATAAATGCTAGGGTTAGAGTTAGGGTTTTGTTGTATAATGCCACTTTCAACAATATTTCAGCTATATAGTGGTGGCCAGTTTTATTGGTGGAGGAAACCGGAGTACCCAGAGAAAACCACCGACCTGCCGCAAGTCACTTTATCACATTATGTTATATCGAGTACACCTTGTCATTAACGGAGTTCGAACTCACACCTTTAGTGATGATAGACACTGGATGCAAAGGCAGTTGTAAATCCATACGATCACGACAATGCCCAGTGTTGCCTGTATATCTGGATCGTCCATTCTTGATTGCACCTTCAGTGTTCTGTGTTGTGTCTTAGTTTTGTTTTTCTTCGTTCTGTGTCTTCTGCTGGATCGTTCATTCTAGATTGCACCTTCAGTGTTCTGTGTTGTGTCTTAGTTTTGTTTTTCTTCGTTCTGTGTCTTCTGCTGGATTGTCCATTCTTGATTGCACCTTCAGTGTTCTGTGTTGTGTTTTAGTTTTGTTTCTATTCGTTCTGTGTCTTGTGCCCGTTGTTGTCTGTGTCTCTGGATTGTCCATTCTTGATTGCACCTTCAGTGTTCTGTGTTGTGTTTTAGTTTTGTTTTTCTTCGTTCTGTATCTCCTGCTGGATCGTCCATTCTTGATTGCACCTTCAGTGCTCTGTGTTGTGTTTTAGTTTTGTTTTTCTTCGTTCTGTATCTCCTGTTCGATCGTCCATTCTTGATTGCACCTTCAGTGTTCTGTGTTGTGTCTTAGTTTTGTTTTTCTTCGTTCTGTGTCTTCTGCTGGATCGTTCATTCTTGATTGCACCTTCAGTGTTCTGTGTTGTGTTTTAGTTTTGTTTTTCTTCGTTCTGTGTCTTCTGCTGGATCGTCCATTCTTGATTGCACCTTCAGTGTTCTGTGTTGTGTTTTAGTTTTGTTTTTCTTCGTTCTGTGTCTTCTGCTGGATCGTCCATTCTTGATTGCACCTTCAGTGTTCTGTGTTGTGTTTTAGTTTTGTTTTTCTTCGTTCTGTATCTCCTGTTCGATCGTCCATTCTTGATTGCACCTTCAGTGTTCTGTGTTGTGTTTTAGTTTTGTTTCTATTCGTTCTGTATCTTGTGCCCGTTGTTGTCTGTGTCTATGGATTGTCCATTCTTGATTGCACCTTCAGTGTTCTGTGTTGTGTTTTAGTTTTGTTTTTCTTCGTTCTGTATCTCCTGCTGGATCGTCCATTCTTGATTGCACCTTCAGTGCTCTGTGTTGTGTTTTAGTTTTGTTTTTCTTCGTTCTGTATCTCCTGTTCGATCGTCCATTCTTGATTGCACCTTCAGTGTTCTGTGTTGTGTTTTAGTTTTGTTTTTCTTCGTTCTGTGTCTTCTGCTGGATCGTCCATTCTTGATTGCACCTTCAGTGTTCTGTGTTGTGTTTTAGTTTTGTTTTTCTTCGTTCTGTATCTCCTGTTCGATCGTCCATTCTTGATTGCACCTTCAGTGTTCTGTGTTGTGTCTTAGTTTTGTTTTTCTTCGTTCTGTGTCTTCTGCTGGATCGTTCATTCTAGATTGCACCTTCAGTGTTCTGTGTTGTGTTTTAGTTTTGTTTCTATTCGTTCTGTGTCTTGTGCCCGTTGTTGTCTGTGTCTCTGGATTGTCCATTCTTGATTGCACCTTCAGTGTTCTGTGTTGTGTTTTAGTTTTGTTTTTCTTCGTTCTGTGTCTTCTGCTGGATTGTCCATTCTTGATTGCACCTTCAGTGTTCTGTGTTGTGTTTTAGTTTTGTTTTTCTTCGTTCTGTGTCTTCTGCTGGATCGTCCATTCTTGATTGCACCTTCAGTGTTCTGTGTTGTGTTTTAGTTTTGTTTTTCTTCGTTCTGTGTCTTCTGCTGGATCGTCCATTCTTGATTGCACCTTCAGTGTTCTGTGTTGTGTTTTAGTTTTGTTTTTCTTCGTTCTGTATCTCCTGCTGGATCGTCCATTCTTGATTGCACCTTCAGTGTTCTGTGTTGTGTTTTAGTTTTGTTTTTCTTCGTTCTGTATCTCCCGTTCGATCGTCCATTCTTGATTGCACCTTCAGTGCTCTGTGTTGTGTTTTAGTTTTGTTTTTCTTCGTTCTGTATCTCTTGCTGGATCGTCCATTCTTGATTGCACCTTCAGTGTTCTGTGTTGTGTTTTAGTTTTGTTTTTCTTCGTTCTGTATCTCTTGCTGGATCGTCCATTCTAGATTGCACCTTCAGTGTTCTGTGTTGTGTTTTAGTTTTGTTTTTCTTCGTTCTGTATCTCCTGTTCGATCGTCCATTCTTGATTGCACCTTCAGTGTTCTGTGTTGTGTCTTAGTTTTGTTTTTCTTCGTTCTGTGTCTTCTGCTGGATCGTTCATTCTAGATTGCACCTTCAGTGTTCTGTGTTGTGTTTTAGTTTTGTTTCTATTCGTTCTGTGTCTTGTGCCCGTTGTTGTCTGTGTCTCTGGATTGTCCATTCTTGATTGCACCTTCAGTGTTCTGTGTTGTGTTTTAGTTTTGTTTTTCTTCGTTCTGTGTCTTCTGCTGGATCGTCCATTCTTGATTGCACCTTCAGTGTTCTGTGTTGTGTTTTAGTTTTGTTTTTCTTCGTTCTGTATCTCCCGTTCGATCGTCCATTCTTGATTGCACCTTCAGTGTTCTGTGTTGTGGTTTAGTTTTGTTTTTCTTCGTTCTGTATCTCCTGTTCGATCGTCCATTCTTGATTGCACCTTCAGTGCTCTGTGTTGTGGTTTAGTTTTGTTTTTCTTCGTTCTGTATCTCTTGCTGGATCGTCCATTCTTGATTGCCCCTTCAGTGCTCTGTGTTGTGGTTTAGTTTTGTTTTTCTTCGTTCTGTGTCTTCTTCTGGATCGTCCATTCTTGATTGCACCTTCAGTGTTCTGTATTGTGTTTTAGCTTTGTTTCTATTCGTTCTGTGTCTTGTGCCCGTTGTTGTCTGTGTCTCTGGATTGTCTATTCTTGATTGCCCCTCCAGTTTTCTGTGTTGTGCTTTAGTTTTGTTTCTATTCGTTCTGTGTCTTGTGCCCGTTGTTGTCTGTGTCTCTGGATCGTCCATTCTTGATTGCACCTTCAGTGTTCTGTGTTGTGTCTTAGTTTTGTTTTTCTTCGTTCTGTGTCTTCTGCTGGATCGTTCATTCTAGATTGCACCTTCAGTGTTCTGTGTTGTGTTTTAGTTTTGTTTTTCTTCGTTCTGTGTCTTCTGCTGGATCGTCCATTCTTGATTGCACCTTCAGTGTTCTGTGTTGTGTTTTAGTTTTGTTTTTCTTCGTTCTGTGTCTTCTGCTGGATCGTCCATTCTTGATTGCACCTTCAGTGTTCTGTGTTGTGTTTTAGTTTTGTTTTTCTTCGTTCTGTATCTCCCGTTCGATCGTCCATTCTTGATTGCACCTTCAGTGCTCTGTGTTGTGGTTTAGTTTTGTTTTTCTTCGTTCTGTATCTCCTGCTGGATCGTCCATTCTTGATTGCCCCTTCAGTGCTCTGTGTTGTGGTTTAGTTTTGTTTTTCTTCGTTCTGTGTCTTCTTCTGGATCGTCCATTCTTGATTGCCCCTTCAGTGCTCTGTGTTGTGGTTTAGTTTTGTTTTTCTTCGTTCTGTGTCTTCTGCTGGATCGTCCATTCTTGATTGCACCTTCAGTGCTCTGTGTTGTGGTTTAGTTTTGTTTTTCTTCGTTCTGTGTCTTCTGCTGGATTGTCCATTCTTGATTGCACCTTCAGTGTTCTGTGTTGTGTTTTAGTTTTGTTTTTCTTCGTTCTGTGTCTTCTGCTGGATCGTCCATTCTTGATTGCACCTTCAGTGTTCTGTGTTGTGTTTTAGTTTTGTTTTTCTTCGTTCTGTGTCTTCTGCTGGATCGTCCATTCTTGATTGCACCTTCAGTGCTCTGTGTTGTGGTTTAGTTTTGTTTTTCTTCGTTCTGTGTCTTCTGCTGGATTGTCCATTCTTGATTGCACCTTCAGTGTTCTGTGTTGTGTCTTAGTTTTGTTTTTCTTCGTTCTGTGTCTTCTGCTGGATTGTCCATTCTTGATTGCACCTTCAGTGTTCTGTGTTGTGTTTTAGTTTTATTTCTATTCGTTCTGTGTCTTGTGCCCGTTGTTGTCTGTGTCTCTGGATTGTCTATTCTTGATTGCCCCTCCAGTTTTCTGTGTTGTGCTTTAGTTTTGTTTCTATTCGTTCTGTGTCTTGTGCCCGTTGTTGTCTGTGTCTCTGGATCGTCCATTCTTGATTGCACCTTCAGTGTTCTGTGTTGTGTCTTAGTTTTGTTTTTCTTCGTTCTGTGTCTTCTGCTGGATCGTTCATTCTAGATTGCACCTTCAGTGTTCTGTGTTGTGTTTTAGTTTTGTTTCTATTCGTTCTGTGTCTTGTGCCCGTTGTTGTCTGTGTCTCTGGATTGTCCATTCTTGATTGCACCTTCAGTGTTCTGTGTTGTGTCTTAGTTTTGTTTTTCTTCGTTCTGTGTCTTCTGCTGGATCGTTCATTCTAGATTGCACCTTCAGTGTTCTGTGTTGTGTTTTAGTTTTGTTTCTATTCGTTCTGTGTCTTGTGTCCGTTGTTGTCTGTGTCTCTGGATTGTCCATTCTTGATTGCCCCTCCAGTTTTCTGTGTTGTGCTTTAGTTTTGTTTCTATTCGTTCTGTGTCTTGTGCCCGTTGTTGTCTGTGTCTCTGGATTGTCCATTCTTGATTGCACCTTCATTGTTCTGTGTGGTGCTTTAGTTTTGCTTCTATTCGTCCTGTGTCTTGTGCCCGTTGTTGTCTGTGTCTCTGGATTGTCCATTCTTGATTGCACCTTCATTGTTCTGTGTTGTGTTTTAGCTTTGTTTCTATTCGTTCTGTGTCTTGTGCCCGTTGTTGTCTGTGTCTCTGGATTGTCCATTCGTGATTGCACCTTCAGCGTTCTGTGTTGTGTTTTAGTTTTGTTTCTATTCGTTCTGTGTCTTGTGCCCGTTGTTGTCTGTGTCTCTGGATTGTCCATTCTTGATTGCACCTTCAGTGTTCTGTGTTGTGTTTTAGCTTTGTTTCTATTCGTTCTGTGTCTTGTGCCCGTTGTTGTCTGTGTCTCTGGATTGTCCATTCTTGATTGCACCTTCATTGTTCTGTGTTGTGTTTTAGTTTTGTTTTTCTTCGTTCTGTGTCTTCTGCTGGATTGTCCATTCTTGATTGCACCTTCAGTGTTCTGTGTTGTGTTTTAGTTTTGTTTCTATTCGTTCTGTATCTTGTGCCCGTTGTTGTCTGTGTCTCTGGATTGTCTATTCTTGATTGTCCCATTGGTTTTCTCTAGCGTTTTTACTACACAATATTCAAAACAGTCTCAATTGAGGTTTATCATTAAGGTTATTGTTGTTCAGTACAAATTTCAACAATATTTAAGTTTTATAGATGGCCGAAAATAAATTATCCAGAGGAAACCGTCGACCTATTGCAAATCACTGACAATCTTTCAAGTATGCCCAACCACGACTCGAAATTGACTTAGCAACCTTAGTTGCAATAACCAATCATTTCATTCACCTATGGTACAAATGTAGGTGTATTTCTAAGTATCATATGATTGTGGCAACGAAGTCTCCTCTCAGTTATGACATTCATCCTGTGCAACTTTTTTCTCAGTTGAACCAAATTTACTCACAACTTCACGTGGAAACATAATAATTTCTTCAAACATACATTAGATATACAGAAAGTTATTGAATGTCAATAAAAAACGGTTCCGGAAAGCAATGAATCAATCAATCAATCATTCAAACATCTAACCAAGTGTAGATATATTTCAATCAACTATAACTGACAATCTTCATCATGTTGAGCTGTATCAAGTCTACCTATCAATGGCTCTAAATGGAATTCACAACTTTAATCATGATGGGAAATAATATCATTGGTATTGCACATGATCCACCTTGCTTAATATGGTTAGGGCTAGAGTTATGGTGTTTAACGCCATTTTCAACAATAGTTCAGTTATATTAAGGAGGACAGTTTCATTGGTGGAGGTAACAGGAGAAAACAACCGACCTGTCGCAAGTTTCACATAATGTTGTATCGAGTACACCTCACCATGAGCAGGATTCGAACTCGCAACTTTATTGGTGATAGGTACTGATTGCACAGGTACTACCATACGATCACGTCCACGACGGCCTCCTAATTTTTTTTAAAGTTATAATTAACTATATATAGAATTAAGTACAATAAATTATAATTACCAACCTTACATGTGCCTCCAGTAGCTCCCCAACTAACTTACTGGTATTTACAAAGCCTTTATAAGCAATATCTTCACATTCTGTCTGACTAGGAAACTTCTTTTGTAATTCTGGCAGTTTCCCGAATTCATCTGCTGAACATTTTTTGTCTTGCAAGCATTTCAAAACTGATTCAAGCGACTCTTTATAAAGCTCCAACAGCTGTTGTGTATCCATCAGTTAATGAATTCAGGAAAAAAAGTTTTCTGATAGACAAAATACTGATGTTAAATGGGTTAAAGGTTATATATTATGGTAGTATAACGATGTTTTGTTGAATGTGGCTGAAATACTACACGCTTGACGTTATAACAAAATTCAATGATATAATGCGATTTCACAAAATATTTACCCCGATGGTGCACCATGTGAAGCCTAACTGTTAAAAACCGATATACTATTCCGCTACCAGTTGAGAATATAGAAAACAAATAGATACCCGGTCGCGTCAAACCAAATACTATTACAGTAAAATTTCTCCGCGAATCCCGCAGCATTGAATACAATGTATGTTGGTGGACTATAAGACCCCCGGGGTATCACTAACCCAGTAGTTAGTATTTCACATGGTTTATTAGGTGTATTTATTATTGAAGTAAACAGTTGTTAAATGATGTAATCATTATCATTAAAGTCAGGTTCGTCTGCCTCGGGCATTGGTAACATTGGCCTATTTTAGATACCCTCCCCCCCCCCCCCCCCCCGGTCCGGTATCCTGTTTAGATTCTGTGATATTTTTGTTCCCAGACTGTTTTTTTTTTGTTAATTTAGCATTCCAATCTTTTGACTACGAGCCTACATGTACCTGATGAAGGTTATTCTAGGACTACGAGCCTACATGTACCTGATGAAGGTTATTCTAGGACTACGAGCCTACATGTACCTGATGAAGGTTATTCTAGGACTACGAGCCTACATGTGCCTGATGAAGGTTATTCTAGGACTACGAGCCTACATGTACCTGATGAAGGTTATTCTAGGACTACGAGCCTATATGTACCTGATGAAGGTTATTCTAGGACTACGAGCCTACATGTACCTTATGAAGGTTATTCTAGGACTACGAGCCTACATGTACCTGATGAAGGTTATTCTAGGACTACGAGCCTACATGTGCCTGATGAAGGTTATTCTAGGACTACGAGCCTACATGTACCTGATGAAGGTTATTCTAGGACTACGAGCCTACATGTACCTGATGAAGGTTATTCTAGGACTACGAGCCTACATGTGCCTGCCTGATGAAGGTTATTCTAGGACTACGAGCCTACATGTACCTGATGAAGGTTATTCTAGGACTACGAGCCTATATGTACCTGATGAAGGTTATTCTAGGACTACGAGCCTACATGTACCTGATGAAGGTTATTCTAGGACTACGAGCCTACATGTACCTGATGAAGGTTATTCTAGGACTACGAGCCTACATGTACCTTATGAAGGTTATTCTAGGACTACGAGCCTACATGTACCTGATGAAGGTTATTCTAGGACTACGAGCATACATGTGCCTGATGAAGGTTATTCTAGGACTACGAGCCTACATGTACCTGATGAAGGTTATTCTAGGACTACGAGCCTACATGTACCTGATGAAGGTTATTCTAGGACTACGAGCCTACATGTGCCTGATGAAGGTTATTCTAGGACTACCAGCCTACATGTACCTGATGAAGGTTATTCTAGGACTACGAGCCTATATGTACCTGATGAAGGTTATTCTAGGACTACGAGCCTACATGTACCTGATGAACGTTATTCTAGGACTACGAGCCTACATTTACCTGATGAAGGTTATTCTAGGACTACGAGCCTACATGTACCTGATGAAGGTTATTCTAGGACTACGAGCCTACATGTACCTGATGAAGGTTATTCTAGGATTACGAGCCTACATGTACCTGCCTGATGAAGGTTATTCTAGGACTACGAGCCTACATGTACCTGATGAAGGTTATTCTAGGACTACGAGCCTATATGTACCTGATGAAGGTTATTCTAGGACTACGAGCCTACATGTACCTGATGAAGGTTATTCTAGGACTACGAGCCTACATGTACCTGATGAAGGTTATTCTAGGACTACGAGCCTACATGTACCTGATGAAGGTTATTCTAGGACTACGAGCCTACATGTACCTGATGAAGGTTATTCTAGGACTACGAGCCTACATGTGCCTGATGAAGGTTATTCTAGGACTACCAGCCTACATGTACCTGATGAAGGTTATTCTAGGACTACGAGCCTACATGTACCTGATGAAGGTTATTCTAGGACTACGAGCCTATATGTACCTGATGAAGGTTATTCTAGGACTACGAGCCTACATGTACCTGATGAAGGTTATTCTAGGACTACGAGCCTACATGTACCTGATGAAGGTTATTCTAGGACTACGAGCCTACATGTACCTTATGAAGGTTATTCTAGGACTACGAGCCTACATGTACCTGATGAAGGTTATTCTAGGACTACGAGCCTACATGTGCCTGATGAAGGTTATTCTAGGACTACGAGCCTATATGTACCTGATGAAGGTTATTCTAGGACTACGAGCCTACATGTACCTGATGAACGTTATTCTAGGACTACGAGCCTACATTTACCTGATGAAGGTTATTCTAGGACTACGAGCCTACATGTACCTGATGAAGGTTATTCTAGGACTACGAGCCTACATGTACCTGATGAAGGTTATTCTAGGATTACGAGCCTACATGTACCTGCCTGATGAAGGTTATTCTAGGACTACGAGCCTACATGTACCTGATGAAGGTTATTCTAGGACTACGAGCCTATATGTACCTGATGAAGGTTATTCTAGGACTACGAGCCTACATGTACCTGATGAAGGTTATTCTAGGACTACGAGCCTACATGTACCTGATGAAGGTTATTCTAGGACTACGAGCCTACATGTACCTGATGAAGGTTATTCTAGGACTACGAGCCTACATGTACCTGATGAAGGTTATTCTAGGACTACGAGCCTACATGTGCCTGATGAAGGTTATTCTAGGACTACCAGCCTACATGTACCTGATGAAGGTTATTCTAGGACTACGAGCCTACATGTACCTGATGAAGGTTATTCTAGGACTACGAGCCTATATGTACCTGATGAAGGTTATTCTAGGACTACGAGCCTACATGTACCTGATGAAGGTTATTCTAGGACTACGAGCCTACATGTACCTGATGAAGGTTATTCTAGGACTACGAGCCTACATGTACCTTATGAAGGTTATTCTAGGACTACGAGCCTACATGTACCTGATGAAGGTTATTCTAGGACTACGAGCCTACATGTGCCTGATGAAGGTTATTCTAGGACTACGAGCCTACATGTACCTGATGAAGGTTATTCTAGGACTACGAGCCTATATGTACCTGATGAAGGTTATTCTAGGACTACGAGCCTACATGTACCTGATGAAGGTTATTCTAGGACTACGAGCCTACATGTGCCTGATGAAGGTTATTCTAGGACTACCAGCCTACATGTACCTGATGAAGGTTATTCTAGGACTACGAGCCTATATGTACCTGATGAAGGTTATTCTAGGACTACGAGCCTACATGTACCTGATGAACGTTATTCTAGGACTACGAGCCTACATTTACCTGATGAAGGTTATTCTAGTACTACGAGCCTACATGTACCTGATGAAGATTATTCTAGGACTACGAGCCTACATGTACCTGATGAAGGTTAACACAATGCGCACTAATTTAGATATCTAAGATTTATTGTAAGAGCAATATCTGGTTTGATCAGTCAGGATAATGTGTGTGACAAAATCTGACTGAAGTTATTATCCTGCTCATCTTGGGCGCCGTTGATTGGCAAATAAAACTTGTGTGCTTGTTTTGTCTGGCTGTAGACTGTTATTCCAGTGAAATGGTAGTACTAGTACGCATATCCATCAATATCACAAAACATACATCATCATCTCAGTAACACTAAAAATTAAGTTATTTTGGCCAAGTTTTATATCTGAAAAACTGAACACTTGAGGTTTTCGAGCCAACCTGTCCATTTTGTCTGAAGTTTAACCTTTCCAAGACCATATATTTTCTGAAACGTACATGATTTCTCTACGTTCTCTCGAAATATCACGCCATGTTTAGAAATATCACGCCATGTTTAGAAACTTGCAAGGAAATACAAGCCAGCTATGGGACAACACCAAGTTCTAAATATAACACCGTTTTTCCTAGAAATTCAAAATTTATAGGACATGCATCAAACCCTCCATAAAGGTGTTAAAATACAATTAAATCCAATCAAATATGGGCTAAAAATAATCATTATATATTGAACTTTAATTACCAATGTTAATTATGCTATTCAATTTAATATTTTTCAAAACACTACAAAGCGAAAGGAACTTTTTTGTTTGAAAAGGACTATATGTTCTAAGCTCCGATTAGAATTAGTATTTCGATACCTAAATTGTTACCGGTCCCTGTGATATGGTTATCGTGCATAAACAATGACTTCACCGTTGAAAATGTCTGTATATGACGTCGACGTTTGTCGAACAGTTCGCTCTATCTTTGAGTTGTATTACTCCCGTTTGTTGAGCAGTTTTATCTGTCTTGGAGTTTTATTACTCCCATCTTCTACAAATGACTTGTGACATATATAATTGGTGGCATTTACACTGGAAGACAGGAAATCAGGAAAATATTTTAGCAACCTGGTAGAAAATAATAAAAAATCTTATACTCACAAATGTCGTCATAAAACACTTCCCTGTTAGTTTATATTATATCGAGTTTAAACATGTTGTACATGTAGAAGTACCTGTATACCTGTGTATTTTATTTAAATGACTTCGATCTATTTTTTTTTTAATTGTTCAACTTTAAATATATGATTGAACATAGATAACCATAATTTGTTGTACCATATATAAAACATTACATGCATTGAGGGCAATGCATACGTGATCAAGTTAATTATTATGCATGTTTTATGACCGTGAAATTTATTAACAGATAATTAAGAATTTAGCTCTTCGTTCCAAATAGACACTAGTGATCTCGACAAAATCGATCGTTTTTAAACAATCGCAGACATATTGATTATGACTAATGAAAAACTAAATCGAGGCCATTCTTTCTCTGTCTTGTAACTGTAAGCCCTCATCAGTTCCACGAGTGATTTAGAGGTGTGCCTATACTAACAGAATATAGACAGATATAGATATATTTTCTATGTGAATAATAATTAAAAATTTGAAAATTGAAATATACAAAATCCAATTGTGTATTGTGTATTTTTGAGGAAGATCGGATTTTTTTAATCATTGAATTTTTGAGCTCATTCTTTTAGCCAATCAACTCTTCAGAAAATCATTTCAGTACTAATTAATAGTAGTTTGAATTTATGTATGATGATGATGTCTATTTGTGGAGGAAGGTGTGGGATTGGGTGGTGTCTGGGGGTAGAAGACTTTGTTCGTCTTGTATATTTTACTTTAATGACGGTTATTTTGGTTTGATTTATATATGACAATGAACATGTTTTGTATCACAGTTGTATCAGAATCATGACTCCGGTTGATTTATATATGACAATGAACATGTTTTGTATCACAGTTGTATCAGAATCATGACTCCGGTTGATTTATATATGACAATGAACATGTTTTGTATCACAGTTGTATCAGAATCATGACTCCGGGTGATTAATTGTGTTTGAATTATTGACGCTATAAGCAAAAAAATATATATAACTAAATCAGGATATGGATAATATGTTAATACAATAGGTACTCCTGAGTATTACCAGGTACTGAAATATGTCTTTTAAAATACGCCCCACACCATAAGTACAAATGGCTGGTTTCAAACGATATTATAGTAATGATATCATTGCATGTATATATATATATATATAAAGGCCTATAATATGTTTGGCATCTATTATTTCTGTAGGTTATATTTATGAATACGAGTTTGTCTTGTGATATTTAACATAAGTATGCTGTAGACACGGTTTGGCAAGACTGAAACCACCACTTGTTGTTAAATTTCGACTGGACAAAAATCCAAATTTACACAATCTTGGAATTACTACCATACATAACTACATAACTGTATTAAGATATACTATCTTTTCTAATTTTTAACAAATTTGATATAAAGTCTGTGCATAATTTGTTAATTCGCACCGATTTACTGTTAAGTAATAATTTTGATTTCATTGTATTATTATGGAAGTTTGGAAATTTTTTATAATATAAAGATACTTTTTTAAATAATATTTCTCTTTCTTTCCTAAATTTTTCACACTGCCAAAGGAAATGGGTTTCATCTTTAATTTCTAAATCATTGCATATTTTACAAAATCTTTCAGTTCTATTTATTTGAAAATAGCGACCTTTTTCAATTTCGAGGTTATCGGGGCACAAATTCTTAATTTGGCGATATTCGATTTATCTGATTTCAAAATAATATTATCTACATAAGCTGCCCGTTCATTTTCACCATAAATATTACGTAAAAAGGACAGTTTTTCATATTCTTTGATTTTTGAGTTTTGATCTTGTAGATTTTGGTCATATATTCGCTGTTGGATCTGATTGATGAATGGTTTGAAAGATGTTGTAGGCATAATTTCGTTCAAAAAGGAAAATCCTAATCTATTAATGCATGAAATAATATTTCTAATCCATACATTCGACTTCCAATTAGCCTTAAGTATATCATGGGATAGGGTGTCCTTAGAAGAAATGACATCATCTAAATATTTAATGCATGCTGTAATTATTTTTGTTCTACAGGGTTGTCTGGCTAGCTCAAACCTACAGGCAGCATTTGGAGTTTTACAATGCACTCCAAGTATTTCCTTTATATATTTAGTATGCAATAACTCATAAGGATCAGATTCTTTACATTTCAAAGCAGATTCTAAACCCCAAGTCTCACAGCAATACAATGAGACATATCATAAAAGGGGGAGCTATATAAATATTTAATTTGACACGGTTCTTTTTAAATAGCATTTCGTGATGAAATTTTAAATTAGGAAATAAATAATTTAGACCATCATGATTCATGAAATATTTTCTTGGTGTGTCTGGTTTCGGATTAGTTGCATGTTTGATCCGCATTCGATATTATGCTTTTGTTCCCTTGCGAACTTCCGGTTGCAAATTTTGCAAGTAAACAAAAAAAGTTGCAGAATAAATACCGTTTAAAAATCTCATTCAAAAACATAACAATGCAATCTGACACATGGGGACAGCTTGTCAGTTTGACTGACATTGAATCAGAACCGATAATGCTTTCTAATTCAACATTTACTATTGGAAGAGGAAAAGGTATGATTCAAAACAAAACGTGTTTTTGATACCCCAAACGTCTGAGAATTTTTTTTTGACTGCCTTTATATTCTGATAACGGGGGTATAGCGATGCTAATCGTGAACAAAATATAATGAATGACGATTGAACTTGCTTGGTGGAGATTCATTTGTCATTTATCAAGTCGTTTAAAGATTTTAACAGTAGAGCGTGTTTTACCTCGGAAAAATGCATTGTCCCCGATGGGATTCGATCCCGGGACCTCTCGCATAGTAAGCCACCTCTCTAACAACTGAGCTAAAGGAGATCTCTGCCAACGCAGTTAGCAGAGGTTGTTATGAACCTAGTACGGTTCCTCAGGTAGGGGAGTGTTCCCGTTACAATATTAACAAAATTATTGTGATCTCACTTTGAATGATGCTTACCAAATTTCTCCAGCTGCCTATTTGATACCACAAGTATTGAAACATTAAATAGATTTGAGACATTCAACACAAGCTCATCTTCTTTTATTGATATTGGAAGTCCATCAGCAGCCTCATCGCCATTGGACAATGGATGTGTTTGCGCATGTGCGAAGAAAATGGTCGAAATTTGAAAAGCTCCAAGAACGAAGATACAAATTGGACTCAAACACCAGTATAATCAATCATTTTAGATATTTAAGTGATGTCATGAGTGACCCTACATACATTTCCATCCTATTGTAAAAAAGAATCTGAAAAGAAACAACACAATCGAAAATTTTAGTACGGCAATTTGGGAAGTGATTGACTGTCATTGGTGCACGAAACATCATATTGCTAGTGGGGACGCCTCGCTGGCATTACATCTCAGCATACTATATCACTTCAACAAATATATGTATTTATCATTAGTGCAGTAATCACCATCATGAGCACTTAAAGTCAAATCAGCGGGTGGCTATCAGGTAACACTATTCACCAAAACGTAAATAGGGAAGTCCTGTTTACAACCGTAATTAAATAAGGAAGCCTTGTTTAACAATATCCGTTTCAATATTGAATAGGGAAGCCCTGTTCAAACAAACTATATATTCTAGAACTGGAGTAATTAAATAAGGAAGCCTTGTTTAACAATATTTTTCAGACACATATGATTGGATAGGGAAGCCTTGTCTAACAAATAGTGAAAGTCGTTTCTAAATTGAATAGGGAAGCCCTGTTCAAACAAACATAAAAAAGACTTAAAGACAAGGAAGCCTTGTCTATAAATAAAAATGGCAGCAATTATCAACATTGCTATTATCTTCATGTATATGTCAATCTACAAGCCAAGTGAAACATACATTGTATGTAAACCAGTCCTGGTCGATATTGAGATATTCCATACCTACAAATCATTCAACGCTTATGATAAACTTTGTGCTTTCAAATCAAAAACATGACAGTAGAGTGATAACAAAATCTCCACCATCATCATGGAAAAGCATAACATTATTAGCAATTTTACTTGCCGGAGACATCCAATTAAATCCAGGCCCTTCAGTATACCCTTGTGGCTACTGTGAAATCCCAGTGACATGGGAACACAAGCATGCTATCTGCTGTGACGAGTGCAGCATTTGGTACCATTCAGACTGTCTTGACATAAATGCATCGGAGTTAAATAACCTACAAAAAGACAACGTATCGTGGATCTGCTGTAAATGTGACACACAAAATGTTGGAAGTTTTACATACCATCCATATGAACTAGAAACATCAAACCAATTTAGTGTCCTTGGCTCTGTTTCATCTACAGAATCTATGTCAACAATACCATCAATAGACTCTTCTTTCTGTCCATCAGTATTTAGTAGCCCTAAATCAAGACACATAAGCATAAGTACAACCATGAGCAATGAATCCATATCTAAACGATCAAAATCAGTTAGCGGAATCCAAAAGAAAGATCAAAACTTTAGAATATTAATGATGAACTGTCAAAGTATCAGGAATAAAAGATCTGAATTACATGAATGTGTTGAGTACACAAAACCAGATGCTATAATTGGATGTGAATCCTGGCTGTCTAAAGAACATAAAAATGCTGAAATTTTCCCAGATGGGTACAATAAAAATGTCTTCCGAAAAGACAGAAACAAAAATGGAGGAGGCGTATTTATCGCATTACATGACAAATTCACTACTTCAACAGTAGAAAACAGTGAAAATGATTGCGAACTTCAATGAGCAGAGATCCAAACTAAAAACAAATCCATAATAATTGGTTCATACTACCGACCACCTAATTCAAATCTAGATGCACTCAACAACCTTAAATCATCAATAGCAAACGTGAGTGAACATAGTAAAGACAAACCTATAATATTAGCAGGAGACTTTAACCTGCCACACATCGACTGGGAAAACAACACAGTAAAGACAGGGAGCAATCAAGTAAACCATCATCAAGAACTAATCGAAATTATTGAAGATTCTGGAATGGAACAACTACATGTACAACTAAAACCAAGTAGAGAAAATAATATCCTTGATCTTTTCCTGACGAACCAACCAAGCTTAGTAAAATCCTGCAACACAATTCAAGGTATATCTGACCAAAATATGATCATTGTAGACACAGATCTCAAACCCAGATACAACAAACCTAAAAGAAGAGAAATCAACATATTTAAAAAAGCGAACTGGGATCAAATTAAGACAGATATCATAGATCTAGGCACCAGAATCATACAAAGTAAGACCTCAGTAGAAGAAAAATGGACAGAACTTAAAAACGGAATAAACAACACACTCGGCCTAAATGTACCGAAAAAACTTACACCAAATACATGTAGACACAATTTACCATGGCTCTCAAATAAAGACAAGAACATGATCCGAAAGAAACACCAGTTATTCCAAAGCGCTAAGCACAGAAAGAACAGAAGACTGGGACAAATACAGGCTTCAAAAGCGTGCAACACAAAAAGCTGTAAGACAAGCTCACTGGAGTTATGTAAACAATGTACTTGAATCAGCACTTGAAGAGGGCAACAGTAAACCGTTTTGGAAGTACATTAAGTCAAAGCACACAGACAATATCGGCGTTGCTAGAATAAAGAAAAATGGAATACTTCACCAAGACAGCAAATCAAAGGCAGAACTGCTGAATGACCAATTCAAGTCGGTCTTCACAAAAGAAAATGCACAAGAACCACTACCAGAAGTGAGTGAACCGAAATACCCCAGCAATAGTGATATAAACATACATGTAGAGGTACATGTACATGGAGTTGTGCAGTTGTTAACCAATCTAAACATAAATAAAGCAAGTGGTCCGGATAACATCGTTAACAAGGTCCTAAAAGCGTGCGCTGAAGAACTTGCACCCGTAATGAGTCACATTTTCCAACTCAGCTTAACAACAGGCGAACTACCATCTGACTGGAGAAATGCAAACATGACACCGATATTTAAAAAAGGCGATAAACACACAGCCTCAAATTATCGACCAGTGTCATTAACATGTGTATGTTGCAAGCTTCTCGAACACATAATCTGCAGGCATATACTTAAACATCTAGAAAACAACAGAATCCTAACATCTTTACAACATGGCTTCTGAAGCGGTCATTCATGTGAATCCCAGCTAATTATAACAATGCATGATATAATGAAATCATTTGATGTCAAGAAACAGACCGACCTAGTTATTCTAGACTCCAGTAAAGCATTTGACACTGTACCACACAAAAAATTATTACACAAATTAAATAATTATGGAATTGACGGGAAAATAAACAAATGGATCGAAAATTTTCTTACACAACGTCAACAAAGAGTAATAGTCGAAGGAGAGTCTTCATTATCATGCTCAGTAGAATCTGGAGTACCCCAAGGAACCGTCCTTGGACCTTTTCTTTTCTTGTGTCACATCAATGACCTTCCACTATGTGTAAGATCCCAGGTCAGACTCTTTGCAGACGACTGCTTACTATATAGATCAGTCAAAACACAACAGGACCAACAACAACTTCAAACCGACCTTCATTCACTAGAGAGATGGGCAACAAAATGGGGGATGCGTTTTAATGCCACCAAATGCTACATTATGTCTATTCACAGAAGTAGAAATCCACTAACTACATTCTCAACAATCATATTTTGGAACAAGTGCAGGAAAATCCGTACCTTGGTGTTATCATCAGTGAAAACTTAAAATGGTCAACATATATCAATAAAATCTGTAATAAAGCCAATTCCACCCTTGGATTCATCAGAAGGAACCTCAAACATTGCAACCGAAAATTCAAAGAAACAGCCTATATCTCCTTAGTGCACTCGCTGTTCGACTATTCAAGTACAGTGTGAGACCCACACCTACAAAAGGACATTGACCGCATAGAGAACGTACAGCGCAGGGCAGCCAGATTCATCTATAGTGACTACAAAAGAACCAGTAGCGTCACCACAATGATGAACGAACTCGGCTGGAAGCCACTAAATGAAAGGAGAAAAGAGCAAAGGCTTGTCCTTCTTTTCGAAATAGTCAGTGACCTGGTAGCCATACCCGCTGATAATAATATTGAATATAACCAACGTCCATCAAGAACATCCAACAGTAAACAAATCAAAGTACTTTCAGCCACCACAGAGATATATAAACATTCTTTCTTCCCAAGAACTGTGAAAGATTGGAACACGCTAATAGAAAGTGCCGTGAGCAGCAAAACTGTAGAAGGCTTCAAAGCTGCAATTTCGCGCGACTAACAAGAACCTAGTGCGCAAACACACTCCTGGATAACTTTTGCTCAATGACTAAGTTAACTTCCAGTATAATACAGATACAGATACAGACAAGACACCTGTCAGACCAAAAAGGAAATGCTTTGATACACCAGTTAGAATCATTGTTGAGTGCCAATCCATCAGAAACAAAAAACATGAACTATGAAACCTTGTTGAAAGCTCACAACCAGATATAGTAATAGGCACCGAGTCGTGGCTTAATAAAGACATACAAAAAACATGAACTAGAAAACCTTGTTGAAAGTTCATAACCAGATATAGTAATAGGCACTGAGTCGTGGCTTAATAAAGACATTCAATCATCAGAAATGTTTTCCATCTAATTATAATTGTTTTCGTAAAGACAGAAAAGTCTCATATGAAGGGGTTTTTGTCCTAGTATCAAACAAGTACATATATACAGAACCACCAGAAATAAAAATGGAGGGAGAATCATGTGAGTTACTTTGGGTGAAACTCCAGATCCAAGGAATATCAGATCTATACATTGGAAGTTTCTATAAACCACCAAAACAAACAGAAGAGATATGCCTTGCAGCATTAAGTCAATCCATATACAGAGTTCAACATAATAAAGATTGTCATATTTGGCTAGGAAGGGACTTCAACCTCGGAGGCATAGACTGGGAAAATAGATCTGTACCTACAGGCTCAACCAACTCTAAGCAAAGCCATCAGCTTAGTGAGATAGCTAATGACTATGGCCTAGAACAGATAGTAATATCATCGACTCATTTCACAGCTTCATCTGATGGCATTCTTGACTTGTTCTTCACCAACAACTCAACACTTGTCAACTAAGTTGAAGTTATCCCTGGTATATCAGACCATGAGATAGTTTATATTGAGTCTAGTCTAAGACCAGACAAAATCAAGAAACCACCAAGGAAAGTGTATCTATATAACAAAATGAACCATACTCTGATGAGACAAGGGCTTGCTGAAGTAGACTCTGTTATAAATGAAGTCAAAACAAATGACATATCAACAGATGATTTATGGAACAACTTTAAAGAAAAAGTGTTAGATGCTGTTAATAAAGCAGTACCAACAAAGACAATTAATAGCAACAAGAAAAGACTACCCTGGATAACAAAGGAAATTAAAGCGTAACAAACTTTTTCGAAAAAAGAAGAACCAGCAGAATGAAAAAAGCAAAAGAGAATATAAAACATGTAAGAGAACCTTACAATCTAAGATCTGGGAAGAATATTGGAAATACTTAGAGGGGATAATATGTTTCAACACTGAAAGACCCCAAAAGCAGAAGAAATTTTGGAATTATATAAAGGGACTGAGAAAAGACAACTCTGGAGTAACTCCTCTACGTGACAACGGAATTTTGGTAAACAACACACAACAAAAAGCAGAAATACTCAACATTCAGTACCACTCTGTATTTACACCAGAAAATGACCAATACAAGCAACATTAAACAGCAACTATCCATCAATGCCAGAGATTACCATTACTAACAATGGAGTAGTGAAATTGCTAAAGAATGTTGATGCAAGCAAACCTACTGGTCCTGATGAAATCTCAGCAAGGCTATTGAAAGAATTTGCAACTGAATTTGGCTCAGTATTAACAGATATTTTCAACAAATCCATCAAACAGTGTGAAGTACCAAAAGACTGGAAACAGGCAAATGTTATCCCAGTGTTCAAGAAAGGAGAGAAATGTTTAACTAGTAATTACAGACCAGTGTCACTATTAACATGCATATGCTGCAAGATCCTGGAACATATAGTAGTGTCCAACATCCTAAAACACCTAGATGAGCAAAACATACTGGTTGACTGCCAAACATGGATTCGGGGCAAAGCGGAGCTGTGAGACACAACTTCTTACTCTCGCACACGAATTGGCAGATAACTTACACAATGGCATCCAGACAGACTTAGTGATATTAGATTTCTCGAAAGCTTACGATAAGATACCACACAGAAAGCTCCTGATGAAAATGGACAACTATGGGATTAGAGGCAATACCTGGAGATGGGTAGAATCATTTCTAAGTAATAGAAATCAACAGGTATTGTTAGATGGAGAAATCTCAAGCCAGCTACCAGTAGTCAGTGGAGTTCCGCAAGGATCTGTGCTTGGTCCGCTGCTCTTCCTCATCTTAAGAAATGACCTTCCAGAGTCAGTGGAGTTCCGCAAGGATCTGTGCTTGGTCCACTGCTCTTCCTCATCTTTATAAATGACCTTCCAGAGTCAGTGGCTTCAAAAACAAGATTGTCTGTTCTCGCCGATGTATAATCATCAGTATTGATGGAACATCGTATAAAGTAGAAGTAGAAGTACAATCATTGGACAAGAGTGTTTTCCCCAAATGGTATAGTTGATTCAGTTAATAGAATCATGAATGAACTTTATTCTCATAAACTAACAGCATAGACCATAGTTACAGAGAGTAATTACAGTACAGTCAGAGACAGCGTGATAAATCACTGTGATAGACATATCACTCTTCTTAGTGATTTGGATATATCTTTTGTTTTATTTCATATAATCTTCAAAATTTCTTTTACATTTAAGAGTGTTACTTACTATCACCTAAAAGGCATATCAAAATAATTAAATAGATTAAACAGACCAAAAGATACCTGTATATCAGTATAACTAAGAAGAGTGTTACGTCTATCAGTGATTTATCACGCTATGTCTCTGACTGAACTGTATACATCAATATACATAATAAATGATAATAAGTCATGTGTGAAGAATTGTGTTATTGTTAACTAACCAGGAGGAGTAACCTTCACATTTATAGTTGGTTGGTTTATGATGTTTAGTCATGTGTGAAGAATTGTGTTATTGTTAACTAACCAGGAGGAGTAACCTTCACATTTATAGTTGGTTGGTTTATGATGTTTAACACCACTTTCAACCATGTTTTAGATATATCATGACGGTCAGTTTTATTGATGAAGGAAACCGGAGAAAGTCACTGACAAACTTTATCTCATAATGTATCACCTGAGCGGGATTCGTACTCAGAACATTAGTGGTGATAGGCACTGATTGCATAGGTAGTTGTAAATCCAACTACCATATGATCATGACCACGAAGGCCCCCCTTTCACATTTATAATTTTGAAGTTTTTCTAATATTACATGACTACATGAATTAAATAATTTATGAAATTTGTAACGGTGAACCCTCTCCTATATTGATAATTTGATATCCAGTGGCAATATAAACATGAAGAAACCTACCCAGATTCTCACCCAATCAAACAGACCACACACTATCACTTTTAGAGCATGTTAATTAGTTTTTACTAGACAATGAAGATTTCAGTTGACAACAATTCATCCCATCATGAAGCAAAATTCACTTGTAATCCTAGTTGTTATTTTGAAGAAAATGCAAAAGTTATAGAGGGGGTTAGGGTTATGGTGTTTAACGTCACTTTCCACAATATTTCAGTTATATTCTGGCGGTCGGTTTTATTGGTGGAGGAAACCGGAGAAACCCACCGACCTGCCGCAAGTCACTGACAAACTGGATTAATATAAGGCTTCAGCTTGTTCCAGAATCTACTTTCTGTAATCATTGTATATATTAATGTATTATTTATGTTTTTCTCAAATAAATGTTGTTTAAACTAGCACTACTTTCGAAGAAAACTTTCAGTTATATTGCGACAGTTAGTATTATATAGATGTACTCAAAGAAGACCACCAACCTTCAACAGACAAATAAAATAACTGTGCCTGATTTGAGTTAAAATAAATTGCTGGACAGATGCCATATTTTATGACATAAATGAATTTACCAGTTTTATATATTGTGGATTTTTTAAAGTGACAATAACTCTATCAAATCCACTTTCGATAATTAAATGAATTAACCAGTTTTATATATTATGGATTCTTTAAAGTGACAATAACCCAATCAAATCCACTTTCAGTAATTAGTAACACCTTGATTTTCAGATTGTGATTTGCCTTACAGTGACAACAAACTGGTTTCTAGTAAACGTAATACCTTCATTTTCAGATTGTGATTTGCCTTACAGTGACAACAAACTGGTTTCTAGTAAACGTAACACCTTGATTTTCAGATTGTGATTTGCCTTACAGTGACAACAAACTGGTTTCCAGTAATTAGTAACGCCTTCATTTTCAGATTGTGATTTGCCTTACAGTGACAACAAACTGGTTTCTAGTAAACACTGTAGTATACAGAGAGATGACAGGAATACAGTCTGGCTAAGTGATAGCAGGTTAGAATACATTACCAGTATTTGATTACTGGGTATATTCAAATTTGTATAGATCATATCACTACGAATTGCTCCACAATATACAATTAAAAAAAATATTGGTTTTTTTTTATTTAGTTTTAAGTGGGTTAGTACATGTTTGTAGATTTTTTTCTCTCTAATGTTAAAAAATATTGACCATAAATGATAAAATATTGACCATAATTAAATGATAAATGATATAAAAAAAAATTCTAATGATTGTAAAAAAAATCTGTGGCACTACTACATGTAATAATATTGAGTTGAGGTAATTTTGTTTTCTTTCAGTACAAATGGTACTCTTTTGAATCTAAAAAACAAGATAACAAAGGGAAATGTAAGTACATTTACCTCTTAGGCCTTCCTAAACAAAATAATTGTTTACTGTAGCACTGGCTTAGGCAAAACAAATTATCTCGTGTTTTCACTAATTTTAGTGCCTACCATAACATATTAATTGTCATTTTTAGACAAGCACTATTAAAGTCGGATCACTGTCATGTTTACCTTTAAAGGTAATGAAATGAGAAACAAAATATACCACACTGTCAGATCTCAACAATCGAAAACCTGGCTAGTACAGGCATTTCAGTAAAAAGTGTCAGAATTAAAATAGTTTTATGGGTATACGTAAAAAGCTTTTCCTATCTACCTTCCCTATATTTTTCAGGAACACAGGTATTTTTTTTTGCCTTACAAGTGGATAGGTAGATAGTACAGTGGGATTTGTGTAATCAGACACCTGAGTTTTCTGACATCCGACAAAAATTTATAATCCCAAAGTATTTCTGTTAACTAAATAAAACCTGAGTATTCTGACATCCTGTACAATCTGACACATTTCACTGGTCCTTTGGTGTGTCGGATTAGACAGGTTCCACTGTATATGGAAAAGCTTACTTTTATGCAAGAAAAATCCCTAAAACTAAATAAATGAATATCTTTTGAATTTCTAATAAAAAAAAAAAAATTGGTCGGTGGGTGGGTTAGTTGGTCAGGAAGTTTGGTTTGTCAATAACCTAACTAAAACAAACTTAAAATGGTATATGGATGATCACAACATTTTAATTATTCAACCATTCAATCATAAGGTCAAAAGATTCCAAGATTAGCAACCAGATTTGAACCTTAAAGTCAACTAGATTTTTTTTCATCCAGGGTTTTGTTTAAATACATTTTACTGTATGCCGACCTTTTGCAAATATCAATTTCATGGAACGGCATCTGTGGTGTAATGGTTAGCGTGCTCGCCTCGATTCCGGTAGATCATGAGTTCAAGCCCCGATCGGTTCAAACCAAAGACTATAAAATTGGTATTTGTTGCTTCGAGTGGGAAAACATGTCTATCTGCGGACTGTTGTTTCAATGAGCTAGCACTATAAAAATCCAATGAATACAAAGCGGACCTCATCATCACTCATAGAAAATTAATTTGTTCTCACCATGATATAGCTGAAAAATTGCTGAATTGGCGTTAAGCAACACTCACCCACTCAATTTTATGGACATGCATGTGTTAATGTTTTTGGGTTATTTTCAGAAAAGAGAACTACACCATGGAGACGAATTTTATATTGTTTACAAAAAAGGAGAAGAAGAGAAAAGTAAGCCTGTTTCGTACATTGATGATGTTGATATAATTGTTTTACCTACATGTATATGTACAATGTACAGATATACATGTAAGGCAGGTCATGGTTGTTAGATTTACTTCAACCTATTCATATTGTGGTCATGATCGTATGGAAGTTGGATTTATAACTACCTATGCAATAAATGCCTATCACCACTAACATTGTGCGTTCAAACCCTGTTCATGGTGAGGTGTACTCGATACAACATTATGTGATAAAGTTTATCAGTGACTTGAGGCAGGTCGATGGTTTTCTCTGAGTACTCCGGCTTCCTCTACCAATAAAACTGACCAGTCCAAGATATTGCTGAAATATTGTTGAAAGTGGTGTTAAACACCATAACCCTAACCCATAATCTATTACTATCACAACTTAAGTTGTCAGTTCAATTTCTGCAAGTGACAAGGAGTACTAGATGCAACATAATTTTGTAAAGTTTGTCAGTAACATGCAACACTAGCAAGTTTGTAATTGTCTCTGGGTACTCTGATTGTCTTAAGCAAAAAAAAACTGACTACACATGATAGAACTAAATTATTGTAAAAAGTGGCTTTAAATATCCATAGCATGAAAACCATGCATAAGCTTACATTTAAATTTAACACTTAAATCTGTACTTGTATCAAGAACACTTCATCACACATGTGAATTGATCTCACAACATAAGTGGTGATAGATAATAGGTTGATGTAAATCCATCTATGATAGAATACGACCATGGCAACCCAGCACTTGTTATAAATACTCAACAGAAAGAACTGTAAATAATGTATAATACATGATTTAACAAACGGGAAAGAATATCACAAATAATGTTTCAGAAATGACCGATTTGTTGTCAATGTAATTTTTATGATGTTTGATACAGTGAAGCCTGTCTAAACCAGAATCCTGAATAAATCAATCTTTAAATAAAGTCCCAATATCGGAAATCTTTTTTGATTTAATCTGTATAAATCAAACACCTGTCTGCTTCAATCACATAAACTTTTCAATGAATAAGTTTGAGTACTGATGCTAAATACTGTTACATATGTCATATAACATATGTAAACATTACAGATGTTGGATTTGTGTACCAGAGTATGGAGGAGTTAGCTAAAGAGGACTCAACTTCTGATGCCACTCAGGAGTATGAGACAGATGTTAATATAATGGAAGCTACACTTACTGGTAAGATTGTACCCACTTATGCTACTATTTGTAAAGGACCCCATTGGAAATAAGCTGAAAGACTTTCATTGGTTATCCTTGGTTGAAAAATATCAACATTTAATTAAGTGGTATGAAAATTTCATTCAATCCAGTTTTACTTGTCCCGAGCTATGGGCAAGTGGGTTAGCACAAAGACTGTAATTAAATTTTAAGTTCTATTTTTAGATGAATTAGTAATTTTTAATTCCTTGTGTGGATTGTTAATATATTTTTAACCTAAATATATTTTATATTTTACCTTTTTCCCCTTTACCTTTATGATGAAGGCATTTGATCTTGTTTGATACTATAGGTTAGATTTAAGTACCAGCTAGTTAATGAATATATGTAGACATCTCTCAAACAAGTAGGATACCAGTTTCAGATCAATGGTTTCAATACTAACTGGTATCCTATAGATTTAAAGCATTTTAATGATAATAGATTTTGTGGCAAATTGTTTATTTTTTAATTTGTTAAAACATTAAGAGGACTGAAATTAAAGTTTCACCCACAAAGGTCAATTCCTGTCGAAGCTACCAGTATAAGTCAAATCATTGATAACTCTTCAAATACAATATATTTATTCCTTAATTTCATGATGTTTATTTTTATTTTATTATTACATACATCTAGATATATTGTATTATGGGGGCCGTCATGGACATGATCATATGGTAGATGGATTTACACTACTTGTGTAGTCAGTGTCTATCACCACTAACGTTGTGAGTTTGAATCTCGCTCATGGTGAGGTGTACTCGATACAACTTTATGTGATTAAGTTTTATCAGTGACTAGCTACAGGTCGGTGGTTTTCTTGAGATCACTCAGTCCGGTTTCCTCCACCAATAAAACTGACCTTCATGATATAGATGAAATTTTGTTGAAAGTGGCGTTAAACACCATAACCATACCAACCACTATACAATATTGTAACAGGTACATCTATTGCATCTCTAACACCACGATATAGCTGAAATAATGGTAAAATTGGCATTAAACACCAATTAATCAATCTATTACATCCTCAAGTATCGACATCAACTCATTTTTAAATTTAATACAGTGGAACTCATGTAAACAGAACCCTGACTAAACCGGAATCCTGTATAAACCGAACTATTATAAATCAAGTCCCAATGTAGGAAATCTTTGTTAACCTAACCTGTATAAACTGAACACCTGTCTATTATGAACACAAAAGTTGGTCCTAAGGATGTTAGGTTTAGACAGGTTTCACTGGACATCATTTTTCTTTATTACAGATGTTGATGTAAATATGTTAGAAGAGGAAGAAGATGTACCTGAGGTCACCAGTAATAAAAGACAAAAGGTAAAAAAATAACATGATTGTCTCCCTTTTGACAATGAAAGAGTACTGTATAAGTGGTTATTTTCACGTGGGGGAAATTTTCGCTACTTTCGCGTTTAAGACAGATACGCGAAAATAACCCCCACGCGAAAGGTTTTCGGATTTAAGATTGATCATGACAACACGATTGTTAGTCGAGACACTCGTGAGTAAAAAACTATTACCTTCTCTGACATATCTGATGGTATATACTAAGCAAGTGCATGGAAAATAACCGTTGATTTAATATAAATATCAAATGTGTGAAGTAAATTTAACTCAATGTACAAAAGACAGAAAAGTAAGAAAGTAAATATTGTCAACAGGATATAAAATAAACTGACATGCGCGTTATGTATTTGTCCGTGAGGTTCAGCATGTGATGCCGACAGCCGTGTGATAAATTCATGGTCTATTTCAAGGGTTTCGTGACACTTTATTAGCCATTTAGCATGAAGAGGTTTTATAACTGAGGTTCGTAGATCGATGTCTGCTGTATGTTCACATATTTCATCATTATCCTTTTTGTTTCAAAGTTTTTTTGTGACCATATCGGCAAACCACATTTGAAATTCTTTTTTCAACTCCTCTTTATATTTTTTATTAATTGTTGAAAATTAATCAAGACAGTTATTGTAACTGTCAATTTAGCCCTAAGGTAACGCTCATTAGAATTATCAGGTGTCAAAAGGTTTAATAGTTTAATCATTATCGATTATTATTTTTTTACTTAATTTATGAACTCTAATTATCAAAACAAAATGTCAGTTTTGTGTTCAAAATAATTTATTTATATAATAAATGAAAATATTTTCAACAATTTCATTTAAATCACCATACAGTTTTTGTTTTTCTGGAGTACACTGTTTATCTGAGTCCGGTAAGCAAACTTTTTTTGGAGCTTTTGACAGCCACTGTCGTAACATTTTCGAATATGATAAACTTTTACATCCACAAAGGTGTAATAACAAACTTTTATTTAAATGATTGAAAAGTGTTCACATTCTCTATGACGATATACCAAGTATTAGCCTGGGGGGAATCAATAATGTTACTGTGTTTTAACGTGCTGAAATGTGCTCCACAGATTACGGAGCAATAAACTGGGACAAAACAACGAAAGATAACTCTTTTTCTTTACTTCCACAAATGCTAAAATCGCAGAATTTGTTTTCCTGCTTTACAGCTTTCACAAAATTAACCCCCACACGAACAGTTTGAATAAAAAAATCGCGAAAATAACCACTTATACAGTATTTGGTTAGATGGTTTGATTTGGTTTATGGTGTTTAATGCCACTTTCAACAATATTTCAGTTATATCGTGGCTGTCAGTTTTATTTGTGGAGGAAGCCGGAGTACCTGGAGAAAACCACTGACCTGTCGCAAATCACTGATAAAACTTCATCACATAATGTTGTATCAAGTACACCTTGCCTGAGCGGGGTTCAAACTCACAACATTAGTGGTAAATTTTTAAAAATTGGAACTTTTTAAATTATATTTATAGAATTGGTAACATTTCGTTTGATGAATGTCAGTACAAGTTTTTTCAATGATGTTTGAAGTTACATTCCTGACATATATAAAAAATCATGTTGATGATGTAAATTAATTAAGCACTACTTTCTTCTGAAGGAGTTTTCCTGTGCAATAATTGTTAAAATGGCAAAGTAAAGTACTCCATGGGGTAAGGACCCAACAGCAAAATTGAATATATTTAAAAAAGGAAAAAACATGGTATTGATGATTTTCATTAATTTTATCATTTTCATACTTTGCAAAAGTTTTCTGCCTGCAAAAAAAAGAGAATATCAGATTTTGTTTATCTTGTCTATAATGTAAAGTGGTTTGTAGTGTATTGATATCATCAGTAATTGCTTGTCCTCATGGCTCAACAAAGATATTTCAATGTTTGTTTTTAAAGAATTGTGTTCTTTTTAGATGCCACGATATAGCTGAGATATTGCTAAAGTTGGCATTAAACACCAATCAATCAATCAATATTTTAAAACAGCAATTCCTTGTATATCACATATGTGGAAGATACATGTATGACGGCATCATTTCTCTAAGAAGGTTTGGGGCCATGTAATTAGTTTAAAGTGCCTGTACATGTGTTAAGGGTATTGATTTTGCCTCTTTCTACGGTTTTGGAACTGTTTCGACAGTGTGGTATTTTTTTATTTATTTTTTTATTGTTACACTACCATATCATATCACTGTGTGTAATTGATTTTTTTACTTTTAAATAAGCACATGATAATTGTTAAAACTTTTGAGACATGTGCCAAGTTAAGGACATCTTTCCTTTTTTGCACTTGTATATATTTTTTCATCATTACAACTTCTTTTGAAAAAGCGAAAAGTAGTTGTGTTGTAAGGTTCCCAAGCACAAGTTTATAACTGTTATATGGTTATAATTGTAGTACATGATTTGATTTATGGGGCTTAACTCTACTTTCAACAATATTTCAGTTATATTATGGTGGTCAATTTTATTGGTGGTAGAAACCATAGAAAACCACCGACCTGTTGTAAGTCACTGACAAACTTTATCACATAATGTTGTATTGAGTACACCTCACCATGAATGGGATTAGAACTCACAATGTTAGTGGTGATAGGCACTGAATGCACAGATAATTGAAAATCCAACTGCCATATGATGGTCCCTGGTAGTACATGTACTGATAAACTTACTTACTTACTTAGTCCTTGCTATGCCTCATGGCACATAGGGCAA
The DNA here is from genome assembly GCA_963680875.1 of Bathymodiolus brooksi. Taxonomy (NCBI): domain Eukaryota; kingdom Metazoa; phylum Mollusca; class Bivalvia; order Mytilida; family Modiolidae; genus Bathymodiolus; species Bathymodiolus brooksi. The sequence continues at coordinate 103,693,087 of OY804580.1, forward strand.
GGACAAGTTTCCTCCACTCTTCTCTGTTGACTTTTCTTTCTATTGTGCCCCAGGTGTATCCTCTTTCCTTTATTTCATTTTCGGTGGTGCGCCTCCATGTTGTTTTTGGTCTTCCTCTTTTTCTTTTCCCTTCTTGTGTCCATCTTAGGACTACCTTTGTCATGTCTTCAGATGGTTTACGTAGAACATGACCATGCCATCTCCATCTCTTTTGAATCAACAAAGTCTCCATGTCCTTGGTGTTTGTGATGTTATGCAGGTCTTTGTTGGAGATTTTGTTCATCCAGAATATCTTCATTATCATTCTCAGACTGGTGTTATGGAAGCTGGAGAGTCTGTTGATGTCTTTATCAGTCATTCTCCAGCACTCTGAGCGATATATAGGAGCACAGATAGTACACAGCTGTTTAAGTTTGGTCTTCTTTGAAAAGGCTGTTGTCTTCCAGATGTTGCCTAATCTGATGAATGCTGATCTAGCTTTTCCTATTCTGACCTTTATATCTTTTTCGGCTCCACCCTCTGTTGTTATACATGTTGTTATACAGCTTCCTAGGTAATTAAAGGAGTCTACTGTATCCAGTTGTTTCCCGTCTACAAATATGACTGGCAATCTCTCTGTGTTGAGGTACATTAACTTTGTTTTCTTGGTATTGATCTTAAGGCCAACCATTCTAGCATTTTCTTCTAACTTTCTGGTCTTTTCCTGCATATGGTCTTCAGTATGTGATAATAGCGCTAAATCATCAGCGTATTCTGTATCCTCTAGTGTGATACATAGTGTCCATCTCAGTTCGGTGTTACCTTCTGTTAGGGTTGTTCTCATTACCCAATCAATCAATGGCAATTATAAAGAGTACAGATGACATAACACATCCCTGTCTTACTCCTGATTTTACAAGGTAATTAGTGTCAGCTTCAGAGTTGATGGTACATGAGAAATTTGTATAGAACTGCTTGATAAGTTGCACTATCTTACTTGGTATTCCATAGTTTCTCAAAATTTTCCCATAGACTGTCTCTGTGTAGGCTGTCAAAGGCTTTCTCAAAATCTACAAAATTAACTAATGTACTGATAAAACTTACTGTTTAATTGTTTATAACAAAAACCTTCTAATCTGTCTTTAGAATGGTGAAGATGAAGATGAAAATGAACCAAAGAAAAAAGTGATGAAAACAACCAAAGACCACAAATCAGAGGAGACAAACAAAGGTTCAGCTGATACTAAAGAAGTGCCATCTAGTGAGAAAGAGAAAACTAAAGAGGAGATAAGCAAAGAAGAACAATCAAAATTGAATAGTGAAAATAAAACAAAAAAACCTGAAATTCCTGAAGTTGATGAATTAGAAGAAACTTTAATGTGTAGTATATGTCAGGAATTACTATACAACTGTATAAGGTACAGATATGCACTTTCCAGATTTGATTCTAAAATTACAATGTTTTTTCCCCTGTTTTATAAGAGTTATCTCCCTTAAATAATACCGGCAACATGGTACCTGATCTAGCAAGAGCAATGCAAAGGACAACAAATTTGAGTACATGTATGCCATTATCACAATTTGTAGATATTTGAACTTAATAAAAAATCAGATATCAATTTTATAGCAAATAGAAAATTCACAACATTAAAATTTGAACAGATTATGGGGAAAATATATGTTATTTTCATTGAACTTTGCATGAAAGGGAAATAACTCCTGTAAAATGAATAATTTTAGAATCAAAGATGGAAATGTGCAAATGGTCTATTATTTTAAGGTCACACAGTCAAAATGACCACACTGTTCTCATCGTTTGTGTTTGTCTTTAGTATAAATTTTCTTTTCCAAAACTACATGGCCAAATAGAAACAAATTGAAGTAATGTTATTTAGGTGGGTGTCATCAGAATTTGTGATTTTGGTTCAAATCTGAAATTAATCTGTCTGTCAGAACCAATAATGCAATTTGATTGGCTGATCTTCAGAACTATTTTATTTGGAAACTACTCAGTGATTTGTTATTGAATGTGGTGTGAATGTAGCTATATGTATGTGACAATGGTTGACACAAGCAAGGTAACTACATGTAGATAATAAAAATAGGTTGACACAGACAATCACCTTGCTTTATTAGTGAATTGCGACAGGTCTGTGGTGCTTTTCACCAGGTACCCAGGTTTCCTCCACAAATAAAACTGACCGCCACGATAAAACTGAAATATTGTTGAAAGTGGTGTTAAACACCATAAACCAACCGACCATCTTTTACATCCTGTATTATTTTGTAATCATATTAGGGTAGTGTCTGTATGAATTTTTTAAAAATTGTCCAATAGTTGTTTTAAATTCAATAAATATGTACTTTTGGTCGCCTTGCAACCTGATTTCATCAAAAAGCAGTGAAGTATATTGTAGATAGTTGTATTATTTTACTTGGCAAACTTCATACTCACAGTGATATTTGATGAAATCTTTATTCAGATAACTAGTTATTTTGATTCATTATATTATTTACTATTGCTTTATTTTTCAAACCAAGTTGAGAGCTGTCGTGGTTGTGATCGTAATGTAGTTGGATTTATAACTACCCATGCAATCAGTGCTTATCACCACTAAAGTTGTGAGTTTGAACCGCGTTCATGGCGAGGTGTACCCGATACAATATTATGTGATAAAGTTTGTTAGTAACTTGCAACAGGTCAGTGGTTTTTTCCGAGTTCTCCGGTTTTCTCCACCAATAAAACTGACTGGCGCGATATAACTGAAATATTGTTGATTTCTCTTATAAACTTTGATTGATTACAAGAAATTATTTGAATATAAGTAAATATGTAAGCATGAAAGAAAATTTAACTGAGCCAGATTTAACCATTTAACCTTTGTTTTCAGTTTGCAGCCCTGCATGCATTCATACTGTGCTGGGTGTTACTCTGATTGGATGAAGAAATCTAATGAATGTCCTACTGTAAGTTCTTGATTAATTATGGATTTTGATGGAGACTTTCTCGAAAAAGAAATTGCACCTGTAAATTTTTTTTATAGAATGTATGATAATTCTATATGCAATTAACTTAATTTAGTGTTGTTATATATGGCGTGAGTTTTTTGTAAAATTTCAAGACTTATTTATTATCACATCGCCTTCAATATATATCAATTGTTTCTATGGTAACATGAAAACCACACTGATTGACATCACAATGGCCGATCTGAATGTTACACAGTCACTAGAACACTGGCTGCTGACATCACAGTGGCTTGTCTGAACATAAGATGGTCACTGCAACATTCATTTACATAACAGATGTATGACCATTGTGGGTAACCCTCAGCCGATCATGCTCCGAAACTCTCCTCTTAACACCAAAAATAATAATTTTTTAGATGAAACAATGTTTTTTTATTAACTATTCAAACAAAGCGTCCAAGTAATGTAAAATAATTTTCTGTTCCAACAGAATGTAATATAAGTGCTAATAATTCCCAAGATGAAAAAGTATTGGAGCCAATCAGATTTAAGTTGAATTGTTCCTGAGTACAAGGAATTTTCTGTCAAGTGTCCCACGCTTGTTATGATTGGAATGTATCAGAACATGATTAGAATGAGATGTGAGCAGCCAATGACAGTGGCTGACCAAAACATATCAGTTCTATAACATCACCTATGATTTAGTTATTAGGCTACTCAGTATGTTAAATTCATGTCAGATAATATTTAAATATCTCAAAATGAAAATAGTCAACAGGTAGATTGTTGAATAATTAGAGGAATTTTGGTATACTAACTCAAATTAATTATTCTAATAAATGACTTGCTGGTTTTTTGTGACAGATTGCATATTACCATTGATTTGAATGTTAACAAATTTTGAAACAGCGCTAGTAATGTATATATATATTTCTATCAAAATTGTGCATTATTATAGAAATAATTCTTAAAGCTATATTATATTTCATTTTGTTGAGTTACATGCCGAGAGCCAGATTTATTTTTTCACCAAAGGCAAAATCTGATTTTTTTTCTCAAAGTTTATAATATACTTTGAAGAAGAAAAATTTTGCCGAAACTTTTTACTTAAGGTACATATGTTTCAACAATAAACTTTTTTTTACATTTTTTTCCAGTGTCGTATGAAAGTGAAGAGGATCAACAAAAACCATATTGTAAATAACTTAATAGAAGCTTACCTTAAAGAACACCCAGGTTTGTACCCTCAGTTATATATATTGTAAATAACTTAATAGAAGCTTACCTTAAAGAACACCCAGGTTTGTACCCTCAGTTATACATATTGTAAATAACTTAATAGAGGCTTATCTTAAAGAACACCCAGGTTTGTACCCTCAGTTATATATATTGTAAATAACTTAATAGAAGCTTACCTTAAAGAACACCCAGGTTTGTACCCTCAGTTATACATATTGTAAATAACTTAATAGAGGCTTATCTTAAAGAACACCCAGGTTTGTACCCTCAGTTATACATATTGTAAATAACTTAATAGAAGCTTACCTTAAAGAACACCCAGGTTTGTACCCTCAGTTATATATATTGTAAATAACTTAATAGAAGCTTACCTTAAAGAACACCCAGGTGTGTACCCTCAGTTATACATGTTGTAAATAACTTAATAGAGGCTTATCTTAAAGAACACCCAGGTTTGTACCCTCAGTTATACATATTGTAAATAACTTAATAGAGGCTTATCTTAAAGAACACCCAGGTTTGTACCCTCAGTTATACATATTGTAAATAACTTAATAGAGGCTTATCTTAAAGAACACCCAGGTTTGTACCCTCAGTTATACATATTGTAAATAACTTAATAGAAGCTTATCTTAAAGAACACCCAGGTTTGTACCCTCAGGTATATATATTGTAAATAACTTAATAGAAGCTTACCTTAAAGAACACTCAGGTTTGTACCCTCAGTTATATATATTGTAAATAACTTAATAGAAGCTTACCTTAAAGAACACCCAGGTCTGTACCCTCAGTTATATATATTGTAAATAACTTAATAGAAGCTTACCTTAAAGAACACTCAGGTTTGTACCCTCAGTTATATATATTGTAAATAACTTAATAGAGGCTTACCTTAAAGAACACCCAGGTTTGTACCCTCAGTTATATATATTGTAAATAACTTAATAGAAGCTTACCTTAAAGAACACCCAGGTTTGTACCCTTAGTTATATACAGTCAAAAATGTCTTAGGTGACGTTCCACTGGAAATAGAGTTACATAAGACAAGTGGTCGCTTAATACCGCTTTAATTAATATGAAATAGACTGTGAAGGGAAATTAAATTTAAGGTCACATAGTACAAGTTATTGCTTAATAGAGGTGGTCACTTAAGAAGATTTGACTGTGTCTCGTATATCAGAACACCTCAAAAGAGCATTCTAGCTTCTTTTAAAATTTCCATGACAAAATTTTTGGAGAAAAAAATGTCTCGGGTCATGTTCGAGTATGCATGTATTAATTGCTCACGCCTGAACAAAATAATTTTTGAGGATAAAACATTGTGATTACACATATCTATACTATATTATAACAAACATCCAACTTCAACAAGTCAATGATTACACATATCTAATGAAGGTATTAGTTAACTATACTATAACAAACATCTAGCTTCAACAAGTCAATGATTACACATATCTAATGAAGGTATTAGTTAACTATACTATAACAAACATCTAACTTCAACAAGTCAATGATTACACATATCTAATGAAGGTATTAGTTAACTATACTATAACAAACATCTAACTTCAACAAGTCAATGATTACACATATCTAATGAAGGTATTAGTTAACTATACTATAACAAACATCTAACTTCAACAAGTCAATGATTACACATATCTAATGAAGGTATTAGTTAACTATACTATAACAAACATCCAACTTCAACAAGTCAATGATTACACATATCTAATGAAGGTAATAGTTAACTATACTATAACAAACATCTAACTTCAACAAGTCAATGATTACACAAATCTAATGAAGGTATTAGTTAACTATACTATAACAAACATCTAACTTCAACAAGTCAATGATTACACATATCTAATGAAGGTATTAGTTAACTATACTATAACAAATATCTAACTTCAACAAGTCAATGATTACACATATCTAATGAAGGTATTAGTTAACTATACTATAACAAACATCCAACTTCAACAAGTCAATGATTACACATATCTAATGAAGGTATTAGTTAACTATACTATAACAAACATCTAACTTCAACAAGTCAATGATTACACATATCTAATGAAGGTATTAGTTAACTATACTATAACAAACATCTAACTTCAACAAGTCAATGATTACACATATCTAATGAAGGTATTAGTTAACTATACTATAACAAACATCTAACTTCAACAAGTCAATGATTACACATATCTAATGAAGGTATTAGTTAACTATACTATAACAAACATCCAACTTCAACAAGTCAATGATTACACATATCTAATGAAGGTATTAGTTAACTATACTATAACAAACATCTAACTTCAACAAGTCAATGATTACACATATCTAATGAAGGTATTAGTTAACTATACTATAACAAACATCCAACTACAACAAGTCAATGATTACACATATCTAATGAAGGTATTAGTTAACTATACTATAACAAACATCTAACTTCAACTAGTCAATGATTACACATATCTAATGAAGGTATTAGTTAACTATACTATAACAAACATCTAACTTCAACAAGTCAATGATTACACATATTTAATGAAGGTATTAGTTAACTATACTATAACAAACATCTAACTTCAACAAGTCAATGATTACACATATCTAATGAAGGTATTAGTTAACTATACTATAACAAACATCCAACTTCAACAAGTCAATGATTACACATATCTAATGAAGGTATTAGTTAACTATACTATAACAAACATCTAACTTCAACAAGTCAATGATTACACATATCTAATGAAGGTATTAGTTAACTATACTATAACAAACATCTAACTTCAACAAGTCAATGATTACACATATCTAATGAAGGTATTAGTTAACTATACTATAACAAACATCTAACTTCAACAAGTCGATGATTACACATATCTAATGAAGGTATTAGTTAACTATACTATAACAAACATCTAACTTCAACAAGTCAATGATTACACATATCTAATGAAGGTATTAGTTAACTATACTATAACAAACATCCAACTTCAACAAGTCAATGATTACACATATCTAATGAAGGTATTAGTTAACTATACTATAACAAACATCTAACTTCAACAAGTCAATGATTACACATATCTAATGAAGGTATTAGTTACCTATACTATCACAAACATCCAACTTCAACAAGTCAATGATTACACATATCTAATGAAGGTATTAGTTAACTATACTATAACAAACATCTAACTTCAACAAGTCAATGATTACACATATCTAATGAAGGTATTAGTTAACTATACTATAACAAACATCTAACTTCAACAAGTCAATGATTACACATATCTAATGAAGGTATTAGTTAACTATACTATAACAAACATCCACCTTCAACAAGTCAATGATTACACATATCTAATGAAGGTATTAGTTAACTATACTATAACAAACATCCAACTTAAACAAGTCAATGATTACACATATCTAATGAAGGTATTAGTTAACTATACTATAACAAACATCTAACTTCAACAAGTCAATGATTACACATATCTAATGAAGGTATTAGTTAACTATACTATAACAAACATCTAACTTCAACAAGTCAATGATTACACATATCTAATGAAGGTATTAGTTAACTATACTATAACAAACATCTAACTTCAACAAGTCAATGATTACACATATCTAATGAAGGTATTAGTTAACTATACTATAACAAACATCCAACTACAACAAGTCAATGATTACACATATCTAATGAAGGTATTAGTTAACTATACTATAACAAACATCTAACTTCAACAAGTCAATGATTACACATATCTAATGAAGGTATTAGTTAACTATACTATAACAAACATCCACCTTCAACAAGTCAATGATTACACATATCTAATGAAGGTATTAGTTAACTATACTATAACAAACATCTAACTTCAACAAGTCAATGATTACACATATCTAATGAAGGTATTAGTTAACTATACTATAACAAACATCTAACTTCAACAAGTCAATGATTACACATATCTAATGAAGGTATTAGTTAACTATACTATAACAAACATCTAACTTCAACAAGTCAATGATTACACATATCTAATGAAGGTATTAGTTAACTATACTATAACAAACATCTAACTTCAACAAGTCAATGATTACACATATCTAATGAAGGTATTAGTTAACTATACTATAACAAACATCCAACTACAACAAGTCAATGATTACACATATCTAATGAAGGTATTAGTTAACTATACTATAACAAACATCTAACTTCAACAAGTCAATGATTACACATATCTAATGAAGGTATTAGTTAACTATACTATAACAAACATCTAACTTCAACAAGTCAATGATTACACATATCTAATGAAGGTATTAGTTAACTATACTATAACAAACATCCACCTTCAACAAGTCAATGATTACACATATCTAATGAAGGTATTAGTTAACTATACTATAACAAACATCTAACTTCAACAAGTCAATGATTACACATATCTAATGAAGGTATTAGTTAACTATACTATAACAAACATCCAACTTCAACAAGTCAATGATTACACATATCTAATGAAGGTATTAGTTAACTATACTATAACAAACATCTAACTTCAACAAGTCAATGATTACACATATCTAATGAAGGTATTAGTTACCTATACTATAACAAACATCCAACTTCAACAAGTCAATGATTACACATATCTAATGAAGGTATTAGTTAACTATACTATAACAAATATCCAACTTCAACAAGTCAATGATTACACATATCTAATGAAGGTATTAGTTACCTATACTATAACAAACATCCAACTTCAACAAGTCAATGATTACACATATCTAATGAAGGTATTAGTTAACTATACTATAACAAACATCTAACTTCAACAAGTCAATGATTACACATATCTAATGAAGGTATTAGTTAACTATACTATAACAAACATCTAACTTCAACAAGTCAATGATTACACATATCTAATGAAGGTATTAGTTAACTATACTATAACAAACATCCAACTTCAACAAGTCAATGATTACACATATCTAATGAAGGTATTAGTTAACTATACTATAACAAACATCTAACTTCAACAAGTCAATGATTACACATATCTAATGAAGGTATTAGTTAACTATACTATAACAAACATCCAACTACAACAAGTCAATGATTACACATATCTAATGAAGGTATTAGTTAACTATACTATAACAAACATCCAACTTCAACAAGTCAATGATTACACATATCTAATGAAGGTATTAGTTAACTATACTATAACAAACATCTAACTTCAACAAGTCAATGATTACACATATCTAATGAAGGTATTAGTTAACTATACTATAACAAACATCCAACTTCAACAAGTCAATGATTACACATATCTAATGAAGGTATTAGTTAACTATACTATAACAAACATCCAACTACAACAAGTCAATGATTACACATATCTAATGAAGGTATTAGTTAACTATACTATAACAAACATCTAACTTCAACAAGTCAATGATTACACATATCTAATGAAGGTATTAGTTAACTATACTATAACAAACATCCACCTTCAACAAGTCAATGATTACACATATCTAATGAAGGTATTAGTTAACTATACTATAACAAACATCTAACTTCAACAAGTCAATGATTACACATATCTAATGAAGGTATTAGTTAACTATACTATAACCAACATCTAACTTAAACAAGTCAATGATTACACATATCTAATGAAGGTATTAGTTAACTATACTATAACAAACATCTAACTTCAACAAGTCAATGATTACACATATCTAATGAAGGTATTAGTTAACTATACTATAACAAACATCTAACTTCAACAAGTCAATGATTACACATATCTAATGAAGGTATTAGTTAACTATACTATAACAAACATCCAACTTCAACAAGTCAATGATTACACATATATAATGAAGGTATTAGTTAACAATACTATAACAAACATCTAACTTCAACAAGTCAATGATTACATATATCTAATGAAGGTATTAGTTAACTATACTATAACAAACATCTAACTTCAACAAGTCAATGATTACACATATCTAATGAAGGTATTAGTTAACTATACTATAACAAACATCTAACTTCAACAAGTCAATGATTACACATATCTAATGAAGGTATTAGTTAACTATACTATAACAAACATCTAACTTCAACAAGTCAATGATTACACATATCTAATGAAGGTATTAGTTAACTATACTATAACAAACATCCAACTTCAACAAGTCAATGATTACACATATCTAATGAAGGTATTAGTTAACTATACTATAACAAACATCTAACTTCAACAAGTCAATGATTACACATATCTAATGAAGGTATTAGTTAACTATACTATAACAAACATCCAACTTCAACAAGTCAATGATTACACATATCTAATGAAGGTATTAGTTAACTATACTATAACAAACATCTAACTTCAACAAGTCAATGATTACACATATCTAATGAAGGTATTAGTTACCTATACTATAACAAACATCCAACTTCAACAAGTCAATGATTACACATATCTAATGAAGGTATTAGTTAACTATACTATAACAAACATCTAACTTCAACAAGTCAATGATTACACATATCTAATGAAGGTATTAGTTAACTATACTATAACAAACATCTAACTTCAACAAGTCAATGATTACACATATCTAATGAAGGTATTAGTTAACTATACTATAACAAACATCCACCTTCAACAAGTCAATGATTACACATATCTAATGAAGGTATTAGTTAACTATACTATAACAAACATCTAACTTCAACAAGTCAATGATTACACATATCTAATGAAGGTATTAGTTAACTATACTATAACAAACATCCAACTTAAACAAGTCAATGATTACACATATCTAATGAAGGTATTAGTTAACTATACTATAACAAACATCCAACTTCAACAAGTCAATGATTACACATATCTAATGAAGGTATTAGTTAACTATACTATAACAAACATCTAACTTCAACAAGTCAATGATTACACATATCTAATGAAGGTATTAGTTAACTATACTATAACAAACATCTAACTTCAACAAGTCAATGATTACACATATCTAATGAAGGTATTAGTTAACTATACTATAACAAACATCTAACTTCAACAAGTCAATGATTACACATATCTAATGAAGGTATTAGTTAACTATACTATAACAAACATCCAACTACAACAAGTCAATGATTACACATATCTAATGAAGGTATTAGTTAACTATACTATAACAAACATCTAACTTCAACAAGTCAATGATTACACATATCTAATGAAGGTATTAGTTAACTATACTATAACAAACATCCACCTTCAACAAGTCAATGATTACACATATCTAATGAAGGTATTAGTTAACTATACTATAACAAACATCTAACTTCAACAAGTCAATGATTACACATATCTAATGAAGGTATTAGTTAACTATACTATAACAAACATCTAACTTCAACAAGTCAATGATTACACATATCTAATGAAGGTATTAGTTAACTATACTATAACAAACATTTAACTTCAACAAGTCAATGATTACACATATCTAATGAAGGTATTAGTTAACTATACTATAACAAACATCTAACTTCAACAAGTCAATGATTACACATATCTAATGAAGGTATTAGTTAACTATACTATAACAAACATCTAACTTCAACAAGTCAATGATTACACATATCTAATGAAGGTATTAGTTAACTATACTATAACAAACATCTAACTTCAACAAGTCAATGATTACACATATCTAATGAAGGTATTAGTTAACTATACTATAACAAACATCCACCTTCAACAAGTCAATGATTACACATATCTAATGAAGGTATTAGTTAACTATACTATAACAAACATCTAACTTCAACAAGTCAATGATTACACATATCTAATGAAGGTATTAGTTAACTATACTATAACAAACATCCAACTTCAACAAGTCAATGATTACACATATCTAATGAAGGTATTAGTTAACTATACTATAACAAACATCTAACTTCAACAAGTCAATGATTACACATATCTAATGAAGGTATTAGTTAACTATACTATAACAAACATCCAACTACAACAAGTCAATGATTACACATATCTAATGAAGGTATTAGTTAACTATACTATAACAAACATCTAACTTCAACAAGTCAATGATTACACATATCTAATGAAGGTATTAGTTAACTATACTATAACAAACATCTAACTTCAACAAGTCAATGATTACACATATCTAATGAAGGTATTAGTTAACTATACTATAACAAACATCCAACTACAACAAGTCAATGATTACACATATCTAATGAAGGTATTAGTTAACTATACTATAACAAACATCCACCTTCAACAAGTCAATGATTACACATATCTAATGAAGGTATTAGTTAACTATACTATAACAAACATCTAACTTCAACAAGTCAATGATTACACATATCTAATGAAGGTATTAGTTAACTATACTATAACCAACATCTAACTTAAACAAGTCAATGATTACACATATCTAATGAAGGTATTAGTTAACTATACTATAACAAACATCTAACTTCAACAAGTCAATGATTACACATATCTAATGAAGGTATTAGTTAACTATACTATAACAAACATCTAACTTCAACAAGTCAATGATTACACATATCTAATGAAGGTATTAGTTAACTATACTATAACAAACATCCAACTTCAACAAGTCAATGATTACACATATCTAATGAAGGTATTAGTTAACTATACTATAACAAACATCTAACTTCAACAAGTCAATGATTACATATATCTAATGAAGGTATTAGTTAACTATACTATAACAAACATCAAACTTCAACAAGTCAATGATTACACATATCTAATGAAGGTATTAGTTAACTATACTATAACAAACATCTAACTTCAACAAGTCAATGATTACACATATCTAATGAAGGTATTAGTTAACTATACTATAACAAACATCTAACTTCAACAAGTCAATGATTACACATATCTAATGAAGGTATTAGTTAACTATACTATAACAAACATCTAACTTCAACAAGTCAATGATTACACATATCTAATGAAGGTATTAGTTAACTATGCTATAACAAACATCTAACTTCAACAAGTCAATGATTACACATATCTAATGAAGGTATTAGTTAACTATACTATAACAAACATCTAACTTCAACAAGTCAATGATTACACATATCTAATGAAGGTATTAGTTAACTATACTATAACAAACATCTAACTTCAACAAGTCAATGATTACACATATCTAATGAAGGTATTAGTTAACTATACTATAACAAACATCTAACTTCAACAAGTCAATGATTACACATATCTAATGAAGGTATTAGTTAACTATACTATAACAAACATCCAACTTCAACAAGTCAATGATTACACATATCTAATGAAGGTATTAGTTAACTATACTATAACAAACATCTAACTTCAACAAGTCAATGATTACACATATCTAATGAAGGTATTAGTTAACTATACTATAACAAACATCCAACTACAACAAGTCAATGATTACACATATCTAATGAAGGTATTAGTTAACTATACTATAACAAACATCTAACTTCAACTAGTCAATGATTACACATATCTAATGAAGGTATTAGTTAACTATACTATAACAAACATCTAACTTCAACAAGTCAATGATTACACATATCTAATGAAGGTATTAGTTAACTATACTATAACAAACATCTAACTTCAACAAGTCAATGATTACACATATCTAATGAAGGTATTAGTTAACTATACTATAACAAACATCTAACTTCAACAAGTCAATGATTACACATATCTAATGAAGGTATTAGTTAACTATACTATAACAAACATCCAACTTCAACAAGTCAATGATTACACATATCTAATGAAGGTATTAGTTAACTATACTATAACAAACATCTAACTTCAACAAGTCAATGATTACACATATCTAATGAAGGTATTAGTTAACTATACTATAACAAACATCTAACTTCAACAAGTCAATGATTACACATATCTAATGAAGGTATTAGTTAACTATACTATAACAAACATCCAACTACAACAAGTCAATGATTACACATATCTAATGAAGGTATTAGTTAACTATACTATAACAAACATCCAATTTCAACAAGTCAATGATTACACATATCTAATGAAGGTATTAGTTAACTATACTATAACAAACATCTAACTTCAACAAGTCAATGATTACACATATCTAATGAAGGTATTAGTTAACTATACTATAACAAACATCCAACTACAACAAGTCAATGATTACACATATCTAATGAAGGTATTAGTTAACTATACTATAACAAACATCTAACTTCAACAAGTCAATGATTACACATATCTAATGAAGGTATTAGTTAACTATACTATAACAAACCTCCAACTTCAACAAGTCAATGATTACACATATCTAATGAAGGTATTAGTTAACTATACTATAACAAACATCTAACTTCAACAAGTCAATGATTACACATATCTAATGAAGGTATTAGTTAACTATACTATAACAAACATCCAACTTCAACAAGTCAATGATTACACATATATAATGAAGGTATTAGTTAACTATACTATAACAAACATCTAACTTCAACAAGTCAATGATTACACATATCTAATGAAGGTATTAGTTAACTATACTATAACAAACATCTAACTTCAACAAGTCAATGATTACACATATCTAATGAAGGTATTAGTTAACTATACTATAACAAACATCTAACTTCAACAAGTCAATGATTACACATATCTAATGAAGGTATTAGTTAACTATACTATAACAAACATCTAACTTCAACAAGTCAATGATTACACATATCTAATGAAGGTATTAGTTAACTATACTATAACAAACATCTAACTTCAACAAGTCAATGATTACACATATCTAATGAAGGTATTAGTTAACTATACTATAACAAACATCTAACTTCAACAAGTCAATGATTACACATATCTAATGAAGGTATTAGTTAACTATACTATAACAAACATCTAACTTCAACAAGTCAATGATTACACATATCTAATGAAGGTATTAGTTAACTATACTATAACAAACATCTAACTTCAACAAGTCAATGATTACACATATCTAATGAAGGTATTAGTTAACTATACTAAAACAAACATCTAACTTCAACAAGTCAATGATTACACATATCTAATGAAGATATTAGTTAACTATACTATAACAAACATCTAACTTCAACAAGTCAATGATTACACATATCTAATGAAGATATTAGTTAACTATACTATAACAAACATCCAACTTCAACAAGTCAATGATTACACATATCTAATGAAGGTATTAGTTAACTATACTATAACAAACATCTAACTTCAACAAGTCAATGATTACACATATCTAATGAAGGTATTAGTTAACTATACTATAACAAACATCTAACTTCAACAAGTCAATGATTACACATATCTAATGCAGGTATTAGTTAACTATACTATAACAAACATCTAACTTCAACAAGTCAATGATTACACATATCTAATGAAGGTATTAGTTATTTATACTATAACAAACATCTAACTTCAACAAGTCAATGATTACACATATCTAATGAAGGTATTAGTTAACTATACTATAACAAACATCTAACTTCAACAAGTCAATGATTACACATATCTAATGAAGATATTAGTTAACTATACTATAACAAACATCTAACTTCAACAAGTCAATGATTACACATATCTAATGAAGGTATTAGTTAACTATACTATAACAAACATCCAACTTCAACAAGTCAATGATTACACATATCTAATGAAGGTATTAGTTAACTATACTATAACAAACATCTAACTTCAACAAGTCAATGATTACACATATCTAATGAAGGTATTAGTTAACTATACTATAACAAACATCTAACTTCAACAAGTCAATGATTACACATATCTAATGAAGGTATTAGTTAACTATACTATAACAAACATCTAACTTCAACAAGTCAATGATTACACATATCTAATGAAGGTATTAGTTAACTATACTATAACAAACATCTAACTTCAACAAGTCAATGATTACACATATCTAATGAAGGTATTAGTTAACTATACTATAACAAACATCTAACTTCAACAAGTCAATGATTACACATATCTAATGAAGGTATTAGTTAACTATACTATAACAAACATCTAACTTCAACAAGTCAATGATTACACATATCTAATGAAGGTATTAGTTACCTATACTATAACAAACATCCAACTTCAACAAGTCAATGATTACACATATCTAATGAAGGTATTAGTTAACTATACTATAACAAACATCTAACTTCAACAAGTCAATGATTACACATATCTAATGAAGATATTAGTTAACTATACTATAACAAACATCTAACTTCAACAAGTCAATGATTACACATATCTAATGAAGGTATTAGTTAACTATACTATAACAAACATCTAACTTCAACAGGTCAATGATTACACATATCTAATGAAGGTATTAGTTAACTATACTATAACAAACATCCAACTACAACAAGTCAATGATTACACATATCTAATGAAGGTATTAGTTAACTATACTATAACAAATATCCAACTTCAACAAGTCAATGATTACACATATCTAATGAAGATATTAGTTAACTATACTATAACAAACATCCACCTTCAACAAGTCAATGATTACACATATCTAATGTAGGTATTAGTTAACTATACTATAACAAACATCTAACTTCAACAAGTCAATGATTACACATATCTAATGAAGGTATTAGTTAACTATACTATAACAAACATCTAACTTCAACAAGTCAATGATTACACATATCTAATGAAGGTATTAGTTACCTATACTATAACAAACATCCAACTTCAACAAGTCAATGATTACACATATCTAATGAAGGTATTAGTTAACTATACTATAACAAACATCTAACTTCAACAAGTCAATGATTACACATATCTAATGAAGGTATTAGTTAACTATACTATAACAAACATCTAACTTCAACAAGTCAATGATTACACATATCTAATGAAGGTATTAGTTAACTATACTATAACAAACATCTAACTTCAACAAGTCAATGATTACACATATCTAATGAAGGTATTAGTTAACTATACTATAACAAACATCTAACTTCAACAAGTCAATGATTACACATATCTAATGAAGGTATTAGTTAACTATACTATAACAAACATCCAACTTCAACAAGTCAATGATTACACATATCTAATGAAGGTATTAGTTAACTATACTATAACAAACATCTAACTTCAACAAGTCAATGATTACACATATCTAATGAAGGTATTAGTTAACTATACTATAACAAACATCTAACTTCAACAAGTCAATGATTACATATATCTAATGAAGGTATTAGTTAACTATACTATAACAAACATCTAACTTCAACAAGTCAATGATTACACATATCTAATGAAGATATTAGTTAACTATACTATAACAAACATCTAACTTCAACAAGTCAATGATTACACATATCTAATGAAGGTATTAGTTAACTATACTATAACAAACATCTAACTTCAACAAGTCAATGATTACACATATCTAATGAAGGTATTAGTTAACTATACTATAACAAACATCCAACTACAACAAGTCAATGATTACACATATCTAATGAAGGTATTAGTTAACTATACTATAACAAATATCCAACTTCAACAAGTCAATGATTACACATATCTAATGAAGATATTAGTTAACTATACTATAACAAACATCCACCTTCAACAAGTCAATGATTACACATATCTAATGTAGGTATTAGTTAACTATACTATAACAAACATCTAACTTCAACAAGTCAATGATTACACATATCTAATGAAGGTATTAGTTAACTATACTATAACAAACATCTAACTTCAACAAGTCAATGATTACACATATCTAATGAAGGTATTAGTTACCTATACTATAACAAACATCCAACTTCAACAAGTCAATGATTACACATATCTAATGAAGGTATTAGTTAACTATACTATAACAAACATCTAACTTCAACAAGTCAATGATTACACATATCTAATGAAGGTATTAGTTAACTATACTATAACAAACATCTAACTTCAACAAGTCAATGATTACACATATCTAATGAAGGTATTAGTTAACTATACTATAACAAACATCTAACTTCAACAAGTCAATGATTACACATATCTAATGAAGGTATTAGTTAACTATACTATAACAAACATCTAACTTCAACAAGTCAATGATTACACATATCTAATGAAGGTATTAGTTAACTATACTATAACAAACATCCAACTTCAACAAGTCAATGATTACACATATCTAATGAAGGTATTAGTTAACTATACTATAACAAACATCTAACTTCAACAAGTCAATGATTACACATATCTAATGAAGGTATTAGTTAACTATACTATAACAAACATCTAACTTCAACAAGTCAATGATTACATATATCTAATGAAGGTATTAGTTAACTATACTATAACAAACATCTAACTTCAACAAGTCAATGATTACACATATCTAATGAAGGTATTAGTTAACTATACTATAACAAACATCTAACTTCAACAAGTCAATGATTACACATATCTAATGAAGGTATTAGTTAACTATACTATAACAAACATCTAACTTCAACAAGTCAATGATTACACATATCTAATGAAGGTATTAGTTAACTATACTATAACAAACATCTAACTTCAACAAGTCAATGATTACACATATCTAATGAAGGTATTAGTTAACTATACTATAACAAACATCCAACTTCAACAAGTCAATGATTACAAAATTGAAAGAAATGCAAAATATGGCAATGAAAACTGGTCTTAATAGCCAAGTAAGCATTCTATTAGTTCATGATAAACAAAATAAATAAATACCTTACATGTGATAAGCTTCTTTTAACTTTTTATATTATACACTGGAACTGAAAAACATGGGAGTGAACCAAACTGTTCCTGAAAAACATGGGAGTGAACCCAACTGTTCCTGAAAAACATGGGAGTGAACCCAACTGCTCCTTAAAAACATGGGAGTGAACCCAACTGTTCCTTAAAAACATGGGAGTGAACCCAACTGTTCCTGAAAAACATGGGAGTGAACCCAACTGCTCCTTAAAAACATGGGAGTGAACCCAACTGTTCCTGAAAAACATGGGAGTGAACCCAACTGCTCCTGAAAAACATGGGAGTGAACCCAACTGTTCCTGAAAAACATGGGAGTGAACCCAACTGCTCCTTAAAAACATGGGAGTGAACCCAACTGTTCCTGAAAAACATGGGAGTGAACCCAACTGCTCCTGAAAAACATGGGAGTGAACCCAACTGTTCCTGAAAAACATGGGAGTGAACCCAACTGCTCCTTAAAAACATGGGAGTGAACCCAACTGTTCCTGAAAAACATGGGAGTGAACCCAACTGCACCTGAAAAACATTGGAGTGAACCCAACTGCTCCTGAAAAACATGGGAGTGAACCCAACTGTTCCTGAAAAACATGGGAGTGAACCTAACTGCTCCTGAAAACATGAGAGTGAACCCAACTGCTCCTGAAAAACATGGGAGTGAACCCAACTGTTCCTGAAAAACATGGGAGTGAACCCAACTGCTCCTGAAAAACATGGGAGTGAACCCAACTGTTCCTGAAAAACATGGGAGTGAACCCAGCTGCTCCTTAAAAACATGGGAGTGAACCCAACTGTTCCTGAAAAACATGGGAGTGAACCCAACTGCACCTGAAAAACATAGGAGTGAACCCAACTGCCCCTGAAAAACATGGGAGTGAACCCAACTGTTCCTGAAAAACATGGGAGTGAACCTAACTGCTCCTGAAAACATGAGAGTGAACCCAACTGCTCCTGAAAAACATGGGAGTGAACCCAACTGCTCCTTAAAAACATAGGAGTGAACCCAACTGTTCCTGAAAAACATGGGAATGAACCCAACTGCTCCTGAAAAACATGGGAGTGAACCCAACTGTTCCTGAAAAACATGAGAGTGAACCCAACTGTTCCTGAAAAACATGGGAGTGAACCCAACTGTTCCTGAAAAACATGGGAATGAACCCAACTGTTCGTGAAGCGTAAGCAGCTCCTGTTTCTTATAAGATGCCCACCATGTAACTCATAGTTTAGTCTGGTAAAAGTCCTGTCAGTGATGGAGGAAAGAAGTAAAATTTTGTGTTGGATCCATTTTCTTACAGTAAGTAAAATGGATCAAAGACATTAGCCCAGAAATTTCTAGTTGATTCAGAATTCAGTTTGATCAGATTTTACTGTATTTTTTTATTTTAAACAGAGAAGAAAAGACCAGAAGAAGACTTAAAAGAATTGGATGCTAAGAACAAATTAACTAAAGATATGGTATTGTATTAAATTTGTACATGTATTTTAGTCCTAATCATTTTGAAATATTTAGAGTGGACCATGGTAGTCATGATCTTATGGTATGTCAATTTACATCTACTTTTTACCTCTAAAGTTATGAATTTGATTCCAGCCAATAGAGAGGTGTTCTAGATAAAACTTTATATGGTAATGTAATAATGCTAGTTACCTACAATAGGGTGGGGGTGGGGAGGGTCATGGTTTTTAATGCCAGTTTAAACAATATTACATTTATATCGTGGCAGTCATTTTTATTTTATGGAGGATATACTGGAGTACCATGAAAAAAACCACCGGCCTGTCGGAAGTCACTGACAAACTTTATCACATAATGTTGTATCAAGTACACCTTTCCATGAACGGGATTCAAATTCACAACTTTTGTGGTGATAGGCACTGATTGCATAGTTAGTTATAAATCTTAACTACCATATGATCATCTTAACTACCATATGATCATTTTAACTACCATATGATCATCTTAACTACCATATGATCATCTTAACTACCATATGATCATTTTAACTACCATATGATCATCTTAACTACCATATGATCATGACTTCAGTGGTCCCTATTTACAATAGGTTTTCTTGAGATACTCCCATTACCACTAACTGCCACAATGTAATTTAAATATTTTGAACACTGATATCACACATTACAAGGAACAGACATGTACATGATCATATGGTAGCTGGATTTACAACTACCTGTGCAATCAGTGCCTATCAACACTAACGTTGTGTGTTCCAATCCCGCTCATGACGAGCTGTACTCGATATAATATTATGTGATAAAGTTTGTCAGTGACTTGCACCATGTCGGTGGTTTTCTCTGGGGAATCCGATTTCCTCCACCAATAAAGCTGACCGCCACGATATAACTGAAATATTGTTGAAAGTGGCGTTAAACACCATAACCCTAATACAGTACCTCTTTGGTCACATATTTTACAATAACAATGTTCTCCATTTTCAACATTTTACAGTTAACTCCAACAGCCAATCAGGGTTATGATGCAGATGAGGACGATGAGGAAGAATTCACAGACTCTGATGATCATGAAGATAATCCATTTGTTGAAGATCGTAGCCTGGGGTACGTTATTTGGCTTTTTGGTCCTACCAAGGCTCTATTACTATTACCGGAAAATTAATTAATTGGAAACAAATGGTGTTCGCTTTGTAACGCTGAGGTATTTTTTAACGATTTACACTTAATTAGTTAATCGTTCAATAATTTTATATATAAAATATCTCAAAAGTTAAAAACCGATGATGTTTTAAGTCGAGAATGAAAACTGACTATTGAATACCAGTAAACCAATTTGATGGGATAAACTTTGACTGACAACAAACCATGTTAGAGAGATAACTGGTTATTAGAGTTAAAATAACAGATAAAGCCAGTCGGGAAGGTTTTAAATATGGCCATTTATAGCAGGTGGCCTGTTATCTAAGGTGACTGATATAACTGTTTTTGACTGTTATGCTGCTAAATATCCCTTTTTAAGGATTTTTCAACAAAATGAGTTGATCTACGATTTGATGCACTAGATATTTATAGAGTTTAATAAACTTATACACTTCAAACTCAGCTTATACCCATGTACAAGTCCGAAGTCAAAAGTGAAAGGTCACAGACCTCGGACCTACATAATTTTGAACTTCTGATGTTTTATTGAACCTCATAACACTGGACTTCATGTCTGTTTACACATTTCTATGTTCAGTCAAACCTGCCCATGCAGTCACCTGTATTAAAATGTCACCCTTTTTTAGCTCACCTGACCCAAAGGGCCATGTGAGGTATTGCCATCACTTGGCGTCCGTCGTCCGTCCGTTAACTTTTCATATTTTAATCTACTCCTCTGATACAACAGGACCAAATGGAACCAAAATTGGCAGAAAGCATCTATATAAGGTCCTCTATAAAGTTTCTTCATTTCGTCCCATTCCGCCAACAAATATGGCCGCCAAGGGCAATTCTTGTTTCTGATTGGCTAATGTTAAAAAAATCTTCTCCTCTGAAACTGCTTGGCCAAATGGAGCCAAACTTGGCAGGAAGCATCTATGTAAGATCCTCTATAAAACTTCTTCATTTAATTCCATTCGGCCAACAAACATGGCCGCTGTTACTAAAAATAGAACATAGGGTAAAATTGCACGTTTTTGGTAACAACTCAAAAACCGTTAATAATATCAGAAATCTGACATTGATAAAAATGATCAGCACAGGAAGATCTAACTACCCTGAAATTTTGAAGAAAATCTGATTACCTATCTTGGAGTTATTGCCCTTTTTTCGTCAAATTTTCAATATTTTAATACTTTTCGTTTTTTATTTCAAAAACTATAAGAGATAGACGTTAAGTTTAAACAGCAAACATGTGCAGCATGTCAAGATCTACATGCCCTGCAATTTTGAAGTAAATCTGATTACCCGTCTAGGAGTTATTGCCCTTTTTTAGTTCACCTGGACCAAAGGTCCAGGTGAACTATTGCCATCACTTGGCGTCCGTCGTCTGTCGTCTGTAAACTTTTCACATTTCAAGCTTCTTCTCCGAAACCACTTGGCCGATTGGAACCGAACTTAGCAGGAATGTTCCTTGGATGGTCCTCTACAAAGTTACTGTTTTTCGTTCCAGTCGGATATTCAATATGGCTGCCAGGGCCAATAATATGCTCTGATTGGCTGAAATTTCAAAGATCTTCTTCTCCGAAACTAATGAACTGACTGAACCCAAACTGTAAAGGAATGATCATTGGAATGTCCTTTACCAAGTTACTGTTTTTTATGCCGATCGGAAATCCAAGATGGCCGCCATCGCAGGACATAGATTAACATTGGACCCTATGGGAAAATGTTCAAATGCCTTCTTCTCAGAAACTACAAATATGATTAAAGCCAAACTGTACATGAATGTTCATTGGATGGTCCTCTACAATATTAAGGTTTTTTGTTCCGATATGAAATTCAAAATGGCGGCTACGGCAGGACTTAGTTTAACATTGGACCCTATGGGAAAAATGTTTCAAAATGCTTCTTCTCTGAAACCACTTGGACAGTTGAAACCAAACTGCCCAGGAATGATCATTGGAAGGTCCTCTACAAATTTTATGTTTTTTATGCCGGTCGGAAATCCAAGATGGCCGCCACCGCAGGACATAGATTAACATTGGACCCTATGGGAAAATGTTCAAATGCCTTCTTCTCAGAAACTACAAATATGATTAAAGCCAAACTGTACATGAATGTTCATTGGATGGTCCTCTACAATCTTAAGGTTTTTTGTTCCGATATGAAATTCAAAATGGCGGCTACGGCAGGACTTAGTTTAACATTGGACCCTATGGGAAAAATGTTTCAAAATGCTTCTTCTCTGAAACCACTTGGACAGTTGAAACCAAACTGCCCAGGAATGATCATTGGAAGGTCCTCTACAAATTTTCTGTTTTTTATGCCGGTCGGAAATCCAAGATGGCCGCCACCGCAGGACATAGATTAACATTGGACCCTATGGGAAAATGTTCAAATGCCTTCTTCTCAGAAACTACAAATATTATTAAAGCCAAACTGTACATGAATGTTCATTGGATGGTCCTCTACAATCTTAAGGTTTTTTGTTCCGATATGAAATTCAAAATGGCGGCTACGGCAGGACTTAGTTTAACATTGGACCCTATGGGAAAAATGTTTCAAAATGCTTCTCTGAAACCACTTGGACAGTTGAAACCAAACTGCCCAGGAATGATCATTGGAAGGTCCTCTACAAATTTTCTGTTTTTTATGCCGGTCGGAAATCCAAGATGGCCGCCACCGCAGGACATAGATTAACATTGGACCCTATGGGAAAATGTTCAAATGCCTTCTTCTCAGAAACTACAAATATGATTAAAGCCAAACTGTACATGAATGTTCATTGGATGGTCCTCTACAATCTTAAGGTTTTTTGTTCCGATATGAAATTCAAAATGGCGGCTACGGCAGGACTTAGTTTAACATTGGACCCTATGGGAAAAATGTTTCAAAATGCTTCTTCTCTGAAACCACTTGGACAGTTGAAACCAAACTGCCCAGGAATGATCATTGGAAGGTCCTCTACAAATTTTCCGTTTTTTATGCCGGTCAGAAATCCAAGATGGCCGCCACCGCAGGACATAGATTAACATTGGACCCTATGGGAAAATATTCCAATGCCTTCTACTCAGAAACTACAAATAAGATTAAAGCCAAACTGTACATGAATGTTCATTAGATGGTCCTCTACAAACTTTACGTTTTTTGTTCTGGTATGAAATTCAAAATGGCGGCTACGGCAGGACTTAGTTTAACATTGGACCCTATGGGAAAAATGTTTCAAAATGCTTCTTCTCTGAAACCACTTGGACAGTTGAAACCAAACTGCCCAGGAATGATCATTGGAAGGTCCTCTACAAATTTAAGGTTTTTTATGCCGGTCGGAAATCCAAGATGGCCGCCACCGCAGGACATAGATTAACATTGGACCCTATGGGAAAATATTCAAATGCCTTCTACTCAGAAACTACAAATATGATTAAAGCCAAACTGTACATGAATGTTCATTAGATGGTCCTCTACAAACTTTACGTTTTTTGTTCTGGTATGAAATTCAAAATGGCGGCTACGGCAGGACTTAGTTTAACATTGGACCCTATGGGAAAAATGTTTCAAAACGCTTCTTCTCTGAAACCACTTGGATAATTGAAACCAAACTGCCCAGGAATGATCATTGGAAGGTCCTCTACAAATTTTCTGTTTTTTATGCCGATCGGAAATCCAAGATGGCCACCACCGCAATACATAGATTAACATTGGACCCTATGGGAAAATGTTCAAATGCCTTCTACTCAGAAACTACAAATATGATTAAAGCCAAACTGTACATGAATGTTCATTAGATGGTCCTCTACAAACTTTACGTTTTTTGTTCTGGTATGAAATTCAAAATGGCGGCTACGGCAGGACTTAGTTTAACATTGGACCCTATGGGAAAAATGTTTCAAAATGCTTCTTCTCTGAAACCACTTGGACAGTTGAAACTAAACTGCCCAGGAATGATCATTGGAAGGTCCTCTACAAATTTTTTGTTTTTTATGCCGGTCGGAAATCCAAGATGGCCGCCACCGCAATACATAGATTAACATTGGACCCTATGGGAAAATATTCAAATGCCTTCTACTCAGAAACTACAAATATGATTAAAGCCAAACTGTACATGAATGTTCATTAGATGGTTCTCTACAAACTTTACGTTTTTTGTTCTGGTATGAAATTCAAAATGGCGGCTACGGCAGGACTTAGTTTAACATTGGACCCTATGGGAAAAATGTTTCAAAATGCTTCTTCTCTGAAACCACTTGGACAGTTGAAACCAAACTGCCCAGGAATGATCATTGGAAGGTCCTCTACAAATTTTCTGTTTTTTATGCCGGTCGGAAATTCAAGATGGCCACCACCGCAGGACATAGATTAACATTGGACCCTATGGGAAAATGTTCAAATGCCTTCTTCTCAGAAACTACAAATATGATTAAAGCCAAACTGTACATGAATGTTCATTGGATGGTCCTCTACAAACTTTGCGTTTTTTGTTCCGATATAAAATTCAAAATGGCGGCTACGGCAGGACTTAGTTTAACATTGGACCCTATGGGAAAAATGTTTCAAAACGCTTCTTCTCTGAAACCACTTGGATAATTGAAACCAAACTGCCCAGGAATGATCATTGGAAGGTCCTCTACAAGGTGTGTGTTTTTTATGCCGATCGGAAATCCAAGATGGCCACCACCGCAGGACATAGATTAACATTGGACCCTATGGGAAAATGTTCAAATGCCTTCTTCTCAGAAACTACAAATATGATTAAAGCCAAACTGTACATGAATGTTCATTGGATGGTCCTCTACAAACTTTGCGTTTTTTGTTCCGATATAAAATTCAAAATGGCGGCTACGGCAGGACTTAGTTTAACATTGGACCCTATGGGAAAAATGTTTCAAAACGCTTCTTCTCTGAAACCACTTGGATAATTGAAACCAATCTGCCCAGGAATGATCATTGGAAGGTCCTCTACAAAGTTTCTGTTTTTTATGCCGATCGGAAATCCAAGATGGCCACCACCGCAGGACATAGATTAACATTGGACCCTATGGGAAAATGTTCAAATGCCTTCTTCTCAGAAACTACAAATATGATTAAAGCCAAACTGTACAAGAATGTTCATTGGATGGTCCTCTACAAACTTTGCGTTTTTTGTTCCGATAAAAAATTCAAAATGGCGGCTACGGCAGGACTTAGTTTAACATTGGACCCTATGGGAAAAATGTTTCAAAACGCTTCTTCTCTGAAACCACTTGGATAATTGAAACCAAACTGCCCAGGAATGATCATTGGAAGGTCCTCTACAAGGTGTGTGTTTTTTATGCCGATCGGAAATCCAAGATGGCCACCACCACAGGACATAGATTAACATTGGACCCTATGGGAAAATGTTCAAATGCCTTCTTCTCAGAAACTACAAATATGATTAAAGCCAAACTGTACATGAATGTTCATTGGATGGTCCTCTACAAACTTTACGTTTTTTGTTCCGATATGAAATTCAAAATGGCGGCTACGGCAGGACTTAGTTTAACATTGGACCCTATGGGGGAAATGTTTGAAAACGCTTCTTCTCTGAAACCACTAGAACAGTTGAAACCAAACTGCCCAGGAATGATCATTGGAAGGTCCTCTACAAAGTTTCTGTTTTTTTTATGCCGATCGGAAATCCAAGATGGCCACCACCGCAGGACATAGATTAACATTGGACCCTATGGGAAAATGTTCAAATGCCTTCTTCTCAGAAACTACAAATATGATTAAAGCCAAACTGTACATGAATGTTCATTGAATGGTCCTCTACAAAATATACGTTTTTCATTCTGATATGAAATTCAAAATGGCGGCTACGGCAGGACTTAGTTTAACATTGGACCCTATGGGAAAAATGTTTCAAAATGCTTCTTCTCTGAAACCACTTGGACAGTTGAAACCAAACTGCCCAGGAATGATCATTGGAAGGTCCTGTTTTTTATGCCGATCGGAAATCCAAGATGGCTGCCACCACAGGTCATAGTATTAACACAGAACCATATGGGGAAAATACAGAAATATATTCTTCTCTGAAGCTATTGCACTGATTGAACCTAAACTGTGCATCAATCATTGGAAGGTCCTTTACAAACTTTGTGTTTTTTATGTTGATCGTAATTCCAAGATGACGCAGGACATAGTTTTTACATAGGACCAATTGGTTTTTTTTATTACCAGGTGAACGATACAGGCTCTTGAGAGCCTCTGGTTAATTTAAACATTTTTGTCTGATATTTCAAAAACTATTAGAGATAAAGGTTAAGTTTAAATTGCAAACATGTGCAGCATATTAAGATCTACCTGCCCTGTAATTTTGAAGTTAATTTGAGTACCCAATTTGGAGTTATTGCCCTTTTTTTTATCAAATTTTCAAAATGTTAATACCTTTTGTCCTTTATTTCAAAAACTATAAGAGATAGATGTTAAGTTTAAACAGCAAACATGTTCAGCATGTCAAGATCAACCTAGCCTACAAATTTAAAGTAAATATGATTACCCATCTTGAAGTTATTGCCCTTTTTTCATCAAATTTTAAAAATGTTAATACTTTTCATCCTTTATTTCAAAAACTATAAGAGATAGATGTTGAGTGTAAACTGAAAACATGTTCAGCTTGTCAAGATCTACATGCCCTGCAATTTTGAAGTAAATCTGATTACCCGTCTAGGAGTTATTCCCCTTTTTTCATCATTTTTTAGCTCACCTGACCCAAAGGGCCATGTGAGGTATTGCCATCACTTGGCGTCCATCGTCCGTCCGTTAACTTTTTCATATTTTAATCTTCTCCTCTGAAACAACTTGGCCAAATGGAACCAAACTTGGCAGTAAGCATCTATGTAAGGTCCTCTATAAAGTTTCTCCATTTCGTTCCATTTGGCCTATAAACATGGCCGCCAAGAATAATTCTTTTTTCTGATTGGCTAATGTTAAAAAAATCTTCTCCTCTGAAACAGCTTGGCCAAATGGAGCCAAACTTGGCATAGATGGTCCCTGGGTGTGTCCCTTTTAAAATTGTGTCCGACAGCCCCACCCTCCATTCAAGATGGCTGCTGTTTTTTAAGGTAATGATTATCTCTCTTTGAAATTTGCTTCAGT
This sequence comes from Bathymodiolus brooksi, assembly GCA_963680875.1. NCBI lineage: Eukaryota > Metazoa > Mollusca > Bivalvia > Mytilida > Modiolidae > Bathymodiolus > Bathymodiolus brooksi. The sequence continues at coordinate 103,722,036 of OY804580.1, forward strand.
ATCATTCTATTGTCAGGTGAGCGATACAGGCTCAGTGGGCTGAGCTTCTAGTTTGTCCTGTCATAGAAAATTTCATATGAATTGAACCTCTTTTAAGAAGTCACCTGTCTTATAAGGTCACTTTTTCTTTGTCCCAATGGTGACCTCTTAATACAGGTTTGAATGTATTTTCATTTCTTTTAAATAAAATATTATTTTTTATAATACAGAAGACCTCCAGCAGTACCAGTATTTGTTTTGAATAAAGTATCGTATTTTACAATGATACAGAAGACCTCCTGGAGTACCATGAATTGTTTTAAATAAAGTATTATTTTTTATGATACAGAAGACCTCCAGCAGTACCATTAATTGTTTTAGATAAAGTATTATTTTTTATGATACAGAAGACCTCCAGCAGTACCAGTAATTGTTTAAATAAAGTATTATTTTTTATGATACTGAAGACCTCCGACAGTACCAGTAATTGTTTTCAGTGGCGGATTTAAAATTCGCAAAGCATATGTTATACAACGTTAATTAAGCAGTTCAATAAATAACATTTTCATGAATGGTTAACTCGTGACCTGTAGTAAAATATTCTTACACACTGTAAATACACGTTGGATATGTTCGCTGATTCATATATGTATTCGCCGTCATTAGTTCAAAGATTATTCCATTCTGATTGGTACCGAGGTACCAGACATCAACTATTTTCTCACGCTAATTATCCCCTCGCCAACGAAGTTGCGAAGGGATATAGTAACGCTACCGTCCATCCGTCCGTCACATCCTTGTGAACACTCTAGGATCAACATCCTTCAATGGATTTTGACCAAACTTGGTACATATTTAGTCCTTAAGAGAATCTTGAAACCTATTGATTTTCAAGGTCATATGTCAAAGTTCAAGGTCACCGGGTCAAATTTTTACCGCATAACATCCTTGTGAACACTCTAGAATCAACATTCTTTAATGGATTTTGACTAAACTTGGTACATACTTAGTCCTTAGGAGAGTCTGGAGCCCTATTGATTTTCAAGGTCATAGGTCAAATGTCAAGGTCACTGGGTACATTTTTTACCGTGTAACATCCTTGTGAACACTCTAGAATCAACATCCTTCAATGGATTTTGACCAAACTTGGTACATACTTAGACCTTAAGAGAATCTGGAACCCTATTGATTTTCAAGGTCAAAGGTCAAGGTCACAGGGTCTAATTTTTAGGCGAGGGGAACGCCACGCTTTGCGTTGCCCGTGTTAAACATTATTTCTGCAGTCAATTTTACAACTACATGTACATGTACACGTGCTATTTAGAAATTATAAAATGGACGAAAATTCTAGGCCAAGAAAACAAGCAAGATTGGATACATTTCTGATTCCTCGACGAGACGAGAAAAGTCAAAGGTAAACTAAAAAGTAAATTCAATCAATACTTCGAATAATTAATTTAACAATTGATCTCATTTATAAAACATACAACGAAAACCTATAATGAGAGAATCAGTTGATGAAACTGAGACAGTGTGGAGAAACTTGAGTGTCCCAAGAAAATGGTCACTTCTCTTTAAATAATGGTTCAAATAGTTCTTGAATTCGAAATTCTGCAATTTCATATGAAAAAAAAGATAACTTTGATTTGTATACAAATACCCGAAAATGTTAAGTAAAGATCAGTAAAAATACGCGTTGGTATATTGTACATTAAAATACGAAAGTAACATATTAATAAAAAAAAAATTAGCAGCAATTTATTTGTAACAATCTCTGCATCTGCCCGAGGTATCTGCACAAGAAAATGTGAACAAATCCTTTGTCCGGGTACGTTTATATTATTCATATCTACCAATGGATGTCTGTACAATTTTTTTACACATTTTTAGCAAAAAATTCTGACTACAATTTATTTGTAATAAATTAATATCTACAACTGCACATGAAAGTGTGAAAATAATCTCGACAAAATGGTTTATGCATATCTCACACCTGATTTCCGTAAACATATTTTTCGAGAACTTTGATACATTTTTTTTGTTTGATCTTTTAGTGTAATGAGGTTTTTACGCCCGTTGCTCAAACACTTGACGCAACTGGTAAACTTTATCATTTGCGACTGCGAGTCGAGTGCACCCTTTTTTGTAATCTACAAAGCTGGGCGCGAACCCACGCCGTATTGGTGATAGGCTTGTATGAGTTATTAGATCCAACGACCTAACTCATTGAGCCATCCGGACCCCAGGAATGAGTTAAAACTAAACCAATAGTTCTTTGAAGGGTTAAAATATCGTGATCGATCAGTCATGAGTTGAACAATTCGCATCACGGTTGTTAAAAAAAAAGTTTTACTTCAGGTTCTTATAATCTGACAAAAACATACTGTTAACAATTATCCGACAAAATTAAGACTCAAAGTAAAGTTTTTTTGGTCTGATAAAAATGGTGTGGTTGGTTCAAAATTGTCGTTCAAATAAATGTCTGTAATTCCTCAAACCCCCAGAGCTTAGGGGGGGGGTTTTCCCACCTGGACCCTCTCCTACTCATGCCCACCCTAATTCCAAATCCTGGATCCGCCCCTGGTTTTAAATAAAGTATTATTTTTTATTATACAGAAGACCTCCTGCAGTACCAGTAATTGTTTTAAATAAAGTATTATTTTTTATGATACTGAAGACCTCCTGCAGTACCAGTAATTGCTTTAAATAAAGTATTATGTTTTATGATACAGACGAGCTCCAGCAGTATCAGTAATTGTTTTAGATAAAGTATTATTTTGTATGATACAGAAGACCTCCAGCAGTACCAGTAATTGTTTTAAATAAAGTATTATTTTGCATGATACAGAAGACCTCTAGGAGTACCAGTAATTGTTTTAAATAAAGTATTATTTTTTATGACACAGAAGACCTCCAGCAGTACCAGTAATTGTTTTAAATAAAGTTTTTTTTATGATACAGAAGAGCTCCAGCAGTACCAGTAATTGTTTTAAATTAAGTATTTGTTTTTTATGATACAGAAGAGTTCCAGGAATACCAGTAATTGTTTTAAATAAAGTATTATTTTGCATGATGCAGAAGACCTCCTGCAGTACCAGTAATTGTTTTAAATAAAGTATTATTTTTTATGATGCAGAAGAGTTCCAGGAGTACCAGTAATTGTTTTAAATAAAGTATTATTTTTTATGATACAGAAGACCTCCTGCAGTACCAGTAATTGTTTTAAATAAAGTATTGTTTTGCATGATACAGAAGACCTCCTGCAGTACCAGCAATTGTTTTAAATAAAGTATTATTTTTTATGATACAGAAGATCTCCTGCAGTACCATGAATTGTTTTAAATAAAGTATTATTTTTTATAATACAGAAGACCTCCAGCAGTACCAGTAATTGTTTTAAATAAAGTATTATTTTGTATGATACAGAAGAGCTCTGGCAGTACCAGTAATTGTTTTAGATAAAGTATTATTTTGCATGATACAGAAGACCTCCTGCAGTACCAGTAATTGCTTTAAATAAAGTATTATGTTTTATGATACAGACGAGCTCCAGCAGTATCAGTAATTGTTTTAAATAAATTATTATTTTTTATGATACAGAAGACCTCCAGCAGTACCAGTAATTGTTTTAAATAAAGTATTATTTTTTATGACACAAGACCTCCAGCAGTACCAGTAATTGTTTTAAATAAAGTATTATTTTTTATGACACAGAAGACCTCCAGCAGTAATGTAATTGTTTTAAATAAAGTATTATTTTTTATGACACAGAAGACCTCCTGCAGTACCAGTACATGTAATTGTTTTAAATAAAGTATTTTATTTTATAATACAGAAGAGTTCCAGCAGTACCAGTAATTGTTTTAAATAAAGTATTAGTTTTTTTTATGATACAGAAGACCTCCAGCAGTACCAGTAATTGTTTTAAATAAAGTATTATTTTGCATGATACAGAAGACCTCTAGGAGTACCAGTAATTGTTTTAAATAAAGTATTATTTTTTATGATACAGAAGACCTCCGACAGTACCAGTAATTGTTTTAAATAGAGTATTATTTTTTATGACACAGAAGACCTCCTGCAGTACCAGTACATGTAATTGTTTTAAATAAAGTATTTTATTTTATGATACAGAAGAGTTCCAGCAGTACCAGTAATTGTTTTAAATAAATAAAGTATTAGTTTTTTTTATGATACAGAAGACCTCCAGCAGTACCAGTAATTGTTTTAAATAAAGTATTTGTTTTTTTATGATACAGAAGACCTCCAGCAGTACCAGTAATTGTTTTAAATAAAGTATTTGTTTTTTTATGATACAGAAGACATCCAGCAGTACCAGCATTTGTTCCCCCTGTAGCACCAGCACCAACACTGTTTGGATTTGGTACTCCTTTGTTTGGCACATGGTAAGAATAGGAAGTATATTAAGGAGATAGGGAATGGACTAATTGGTGGAGGGATGGTTTTGGTTTGGTTTGGTTTGTGGTGTTTAATGCCACTTTTAACAATATTTCAGTTATATCGGGGCTGTACATTTGGAAAATTGTAACAATATGCGAAAAATTATATCATACCATGGCAAGTATGAACTAGTTGCATAAGTTAGTAAAAGACTAGTTGTATACACAAGACAACGGAACATTCTGAATGTAGCACATATGGAGTAGGAAAAGGGTTAGAGGGGTTATAGCTATGGTGTTTAATGCCACTTTCAACAATATTTCAGTTATATCGTGGCTGTCAATTTTATTTATTGGTGGAGGAAACCGGAGAAAACCTCTACCCTGTCGCAAGTCACTGATTGCATAGGTAGTTATCAATCCAACTATCATATGATCACAACCACGATGGCCCCTGATTGGTGGGGGGATGGGAAGGTCAAAATAGTGTGTGCTGGGGGTATGATGGTGACATAGGATGTGGTCACCGCCAAAATCTTGATGACTAAAAACTTGAGAGACTTTTATGTCCCCGCCACTAAGTGGCCAGGACATATAGTGTTACCCATGTCCGTCATTCCGTAATTCCGAAATAAAACAGCTTTGAGATATTGACTTGATATTTGATATGTGGGTTTATAATGATAAGTTACAGATCAAATTTACGTTTCGTTCCGGTTCAATGCTTTTTGGCCGAGTTATGGCCCTTGGACTTTGAAATTTGGCCAAATATTTAGTTGTCACCACTTTATTTCACTATGATTTGAGATATTGACTTGATTTTTTGGTATGAGAGTATAATCATAAGTTACATATCAACCTTGAAATTCGTTCCGGTTCAATTATTTTTGTCCAACTATTTAGTTGTCACCACCTTTATTTCACTATGATTTGAAATATTGACTTGATTTTTGGTATGTGAGTATATAGTGATGAGTTACCGATCAAGTTTGAATTTCATTCCGATTGAATGATTTTGGGCTAATTTACGCACCTTGGACTTTTAACTTTTAAGGAGGCTTGAGGATACAGATCTTAAACAATAGTTTTTATTCTTAGGGAATTAAAAAAGGGTGAAACATTTGCGAGCCTCCTTAATATTCATGGCGGGGACATTCGTGTTGTTCCGACACATCTCGTTCTTTTATACTACCCTTATTTATCCTGTTCTACATGTATGAATAATATGATAAAAATACTCTTGAAGATTATTCTGCGTACGGCACATAAAACATAAATATATTTATTATGATAATTTTCTTCAACCTTTGTTAAAGAAAAATCACAAGAAATCTGACTGAATTTGAGATTCTAATTAAGGAGCAATTCCATTCATTCTATGTGAAATCAGGTAATGTTTGCTAATGTTTTTCACTGATATTAAGGGCAATCTTACTGTATTGTAGAGGCCGTTGTGTTCTTGCTCGTATAGTAGTTGGATTTATGACTACCTGTGCAATCAGTACCTATCACCACTAAAGTTGTGAGTTCGAATCCTGTTCGAGGTGTACTTGATACAACATAAGGTGATAAAGTTTGTCAGTGACTTGCTGCAGGTCGGTGGTTTTCTCCGGGTACTCCGGTTTCCTCCATCGATAAAACTGACTGCCACTATATAACTGTAATATTGTTGAAAGTGGCATTAAACACCATTACCCTAATCCTAACCCTACTGTTTTGCAGTATCACAGAAATTGAATTTAGACTGAGGGTTGGATGAGTTTATGGTGTTTAACGCCACTTTCAACAATATTTCAGTTATATTGTGGCAGTCAGTTTTATTGATGGAGGAAACCGGAGTACCTGGAGAAAACCACTGACCTGTCGCAAGTCACTGACAAACTTTATCATGTAATGTTGTATCGAGTACACCTCGTCATAAACGGGGTTCGAACTCACAACTTTAGTGGTGATAGGCATAGTTAGACTTATGTTTGCTTAAATACAATATGAATTACAATATAACTGTTTGATATTGTTACCATGGTGATTTTTTTTTCAGGCAGTCAACCACTAAATGTAGACAATGTCCTGGTTATGTACCTCCACCAACATTACCTGCCACTGGCATCATTCAAACAGGTATATCTATGTTAACAATTAGAGATATAGTAAAAAGAAGAGTTTAAAGATACCAAAGGGAGGTAATCAGAATATGTATGTCAAAAAAGAACAGACAGCACATTGACCAAAATTAAAAGGAAAGAAGGACAAACTAAACGATCTTCAAAACATACACATAAAACTAAAGATCAAGTAACAAGAACCGCACTAAAAACCGGGGGTGAGCTGAGGTGCTCCGGAAGGGTAAGCATTTCCTGCTCTACTAGTTGAAATCAAAGGAACCAATTATATGATAAATCATGCTAAACTCTACTTTAAATGAACCGCGGAAATGACTCGTCTGAGTTCGAGATAGCGAAATATTGATTGTGTGTTAAGTCTATCTTTTTATTATTAAGATCGTCGTCCTGTCCTATAAATCTCCACAAATACATATGCTGAAATAACACTGATGAATTACTTTCAGTTTTACCATTTTCTGGCTTTAAATACATTTATACACAGGGGACGTCATTGTCGTGATTGTATGGTAGTTGGGTTTATAACTACCTATGCAATCAGTGCCTATCACTACTATTGTTGTGAGTTTTAATCCTGCTCAGGCGAGGCTTACTTGATACAACATAATGTGATAAAGTTTGTAAGTGACTTGCGGCAGGTCGGTTTGTTTTCTCCAGGTACTCTGGTTTCCTCCACCAATAAAACTGACTGCCACGATATAGCAGAAATATTGTTGAAAGTGGCATTAAACACCATAACCCTAACCCTTACTCTATATATATACAGTCAAACCTATTTCAATTCCAAATAAATTAATATTAGAGTTGCATGTCATTTTATGTGTGTTTTGATTGGTGTTTTTTGGGGTTATTTAAATTTATTTCTGATTATTTGCCTTATTTTGAAAAAATAAATACAGTTGACTCTCATTGTCTCGAATTCGGTTGACTCGAATTTCCGGTTGAGTCGAATTTTTATCGAAGTCCCGAACTTCGTTGTGTCAAAAATATATATAATTTGACTCCTGTTGAGTCGAATTCGGATGAGTCGAAATTTCTGTTGTCTCGTATAAAAGTTTTGGTCCCGAGATGTAGAAAGCCATATTATTTACATTCGTTTAGTCAAATTTACCTGTCAAAACATGTGTATTACCTTGGGATTAAAATCGGATCACAGGTAAAACATCCGGTCATTGAATTTGACATTTTTACCTTAGGCTATTTCACATGTTTATTTCACAATCTGTCAAATTAATTAGTGATAATATTTTAATTGGCTTGGTATTATGACACAGGTTAGATGTGTACAATCAAAAATTATCGATTCATAATAAGTGCGCTTGGGTCGGCATACATCAATGATTATGAAAAGTACACAAAGGAAGCGTTTTATCTATTGAATTATTTGTCGGAAATTAATTTTGATTAAAGAAGAATAGTTTTCTTCTACACTTTATTGAATAATAAAAACACACAATTTATTGTAAATAAACAGTATTGCACAAAAAAAAATACGTCATGATGGGTGAAGTTTAATGACAATGCAACAGGTGAAAAACATAAACAAAACAGATAAACATATTCATTCACACAAAACAAGATATCTAGAAGTTATCAGTCGTTTCACAAGATTCAAAGAATTTAACAGAGAGAAAAAAACAGCAACAAAAACATCGAATATGTTTAAAATCGTTCCGAGAATAGGGACATGCGATGCTGGTTTTAGCTCTTCAAAATTTTGCTCGAGTTGTCTCCCTTTCGTCGTTAAACAAACTACACTTCCGGTATCTTCGTAGCTCCTCTTGAGTCGAACTACGGTTGACTCGAATTTTTTCCATGGTCCCATCGAATTCGAGATAACGAGAGTCAACTGTATATTTTTCAATATCATAGCAAAAAAAGTTTGAATTAATTTATAAGGATTGATCGAAATTATTTGTTCGGTTCATTCGTAATAACCTCAATCAGGTTGTACACACCCTTTCATAACCCACTACGCGGGTTACTCTGTGTGTACAACCTGATTGAGGTTATTTCTTCATGAACCGAACAAAATTTGCGATCAATCCTTAATTAACAGAGTATTAGATTGATGAGGATAATTTGAGCTAACTATTACTATGAACAGATCACTATCTAACTTTGAGTTAGCCAAGAAAGATAGGTATGAATGTACAGTATATGATGAAAAGTCATTCCTTTTTTCAAAATATCCCTATATGTTTCATATAAAACCACTTTTAAGATAAAAAGTAGTTTTTTATGTGATTTGAGGAAATATTTACCATTAATTTCATAATTTTATGTAGTATCATATTTTTATTTGCACATATTTTTTTTTATTTTTGGTTTTTATGAAATCATGAGTTAAACATGAACATGAATTTTTAGATGTCAAAGTTTGACTGATTTATATAATGAATTATGACATAAAAATTCAAGTCCCTCTTTAACAAAAACCACTGGTCAAAATATTGTGTGAAAATAAGAATATGAAGCTACATAAAATTTTGATCTAATGGTAAAAGTTTTATCAAAACCACATAAAAATAATCAGATTTTTTTTTAATTCGGTTTTATATGAAATATACATGTATAGAGATAATTTTGACAAATAAATGATATTTATCCACATGCGGTATATGAATAGCAGTAATCATAGTGACTTCATGTATTTCCAGCAATGAATGCTGTAGGTACAGCCCTAGGAATAAACAAAGGAGGAAATGCTGACCCTACTACAACCAAAAAAGATGATACTGAAACAGCTACAACAGAAGATGAAAATGTGAATGAAGATGGAGCTGGACCCTCAACTATAGGTACTACATATAAATATATATATTGTTGTATTAAAATTTTCAAGTGGTTGGAAACTATTTCATTGATGTCACTTTCAAAAATATTTCATCTATATTGTGACATTCAGAGAAAACCACCGACCTGCCACAAGTCACTAACAAACTGAGTGAGTGAGTGATTGTTGTTTAATGCCAGATGAGTTGCATTTGATGAGATTATGATGATGTCCGCTTTGTACTAGACAAACATGCTTAGTTGGATCTTTATAGTCCTAGCTCGCTGAAACAACAGTCTGTAGGTAGACATCCCACTCCACTTGTACACATTAACCTGATTCCATGTCAACCTGTCTTTGCTCTGACTAATTAATAATGCATGCTTAGCGGAGAAGCAGCAAATACTAAATTTATAGTCTTTGATTGATTTGACCCGATTGGGGCTCCAACCCATGATCTATAGCACTTGAGGCGATCATGCTAACCATTACACCACCAATGAGGCGAGCATACTAACCATTACACCACCAATGAGGTGAGCATGCTAACCATTACACCACCAATGAGGCGAGCATACTAACCATTACACCACCAATGAGGTGAGCATGCTAACCATTACACCACCAATGAGGTGAGCATGCTAACCATTACACCACCAATGAGGTGAGCATGCTAACCATTACACCACCAATGAGGTGAGCATGCTAACCATTACACCACCAATGAGGTGAGCATACTAACCATTACACCACCAATGAGGTGAGCATGCTAACCATTACACCACCAATGAGGTGAGCATGCTAACCAATACACCACCAATGAGGTGAGCATGCTAACCATTACACCACCAATGAGGCGAGCATGCTAACCATTACACCACCAATGAAGCAAGCATGCTAACCATTACACCACCAATGAGGCGAGCATGCTAACCATTACACCACCAATGAGGCAAGCATGCTAACCATTACACCACCAATGAGGCAAGCATGCTAACCATTACACCACCAATGAGGCGAGCATGCTAACCATTACACCACCAATGTGGTTACACTAACAAACTGTATCACGTAAAGTTTTATCAAGTACATCCCGTGAATCAAATCACACAATAGTATATTTTTTGTTGTGAAAATATAGAAAAGTCTCTTCAAAGATTTGCAAGAGAAAATACAAAGCGATATGACGGTAATATTATTTTTCAGATGATAAGGAAAAAGAAGTTGACCCTGAATTAAAGGATGAGAAAGTGATGCCTAAGCCTCCAGACTTTGTGTGTACATTATTTAATCAGAATCATGTTCTGTGTCAGTGTTGTTTACAGCCCATGCCAGACAGACGTGCACTGTATATGCATGGTGATGGTACAGTACCACCTCAACAATGTAAGTCTATGTCAGTCTTCTTCACATCCTTGCGGTGGGCAGACCACTTCAGTCAAAGAATTGTACAGACAGTTTTGTTTCAGGTTTGGTTTGGTTTATGGTGTTTAATCCCACTTTCAACAATATTTCAGTTATATCCTGGTGGTCAGTTTTATTGGTGGAGGAAACCGGAGTACCCGGAGAAAACCACCGACCTGTCGCATGTCACTGACAAACTTTATCACATAATGTTGTATCGAGTACACCTCGCTATGAACAGAGTTCGAACAATTTTAGTGGTGATAGGCACTGATTGCATAGGTAGTTGTAAATCCAACTGTCATGCGACCACGACGGCCCCTTTGTACAGACAGAGTAACACCTCAATTGTATATTTCTACAATAGTTTTATAAGACCGCAATCAACATTTGTGGTTCTATTCTGAATTTTCAACACACTGTTCCTAGGCACTGAATAAAGTTTGGTATTAAATTGGGATATTGTAACCCAAACAGTTTCTAAACAAGAGGCCCTAAGGTGCAAAAAATGGATGTTTCATCTGATTTTGATGGGATTTTTTCGTGGATTCTTTAGGAAAATCCCATTTCAGAAAACTGCATTGTGTTATTTATGTAACTATTTTCTGTTTTTGACATAAAAAGGGGACTCAAAAGAGAAAAATGTCAAATTTGTTACTTTTAAATTTTTCATCCAAATTTAATGCAGTACAAAAATGTATTTGCAAAATGAGTATCTTAATATGGGCCATATAAATATTGCTATTTTATTTCTAAAAGGGCACAAATTCTGAACTTTTGCATTTTTTGAAGGTATATAGAATTTTTATTTTTCATCCAATTTTGATGCAGTTTTTTTCTTTGAATTTATTGCGCCAAAATCTTCCGTAGTATGTCGACAGATTTCCTGTATTTCGAACAGTTTCAGAGATGAACTCCACCGAAAGGGGCTAACAAAAGCTGAATGCCTAAATTTGAACTTTCTTATTTTTCATCCAATTTTAATAGTTTTATTCAAAATGATCATCTTTATGGGTTATTTAAGAAATAAATCATGGAAGCCAGAATGTGAGGGATAAAATTTACTAAGATCTGCCAATCCATGTTAAAACTCAAAACACATTCTGGCTTCCATGATTTATTTCGATTCTGATATGTCTAAGAGTACAAATACGGTAGTATACTTTGATTGGAAGATGGTAATTTATATTTACGTTTGCGGAAAATGTCGCACACAATTTATGCTGCCAATGGAAAAGTCAGTCACATTCACCGGCGCATGTGCTAATGAGATTATACCGAATGGATAACTCGCTCGTTTGTTAACAAAGCGAAAGAAGGAGGTCATGTTAGAATGATGGATCATAAATACAATTTAGATATTTTATTTCAAAATGGAGTCTAAAAGGACTTTGTGTTTAACACCACTTTCAACAATATTTCAGTTCTATCGTGACAATTTTACTATTAGGCTTTGCCCTTGTGGCTTACACCGGGGATCAATTTAAGTACAGAATTCCCTCTCTTATTAAGATCCCTCCCACCAAAGGCCACCCGGTTCTTATCAGGTCAAATTTCAGATGCACTGAGATAGCAAAATACTACTAAGATGTCCTCCTCAAGGGAGGCCAGCCCTCTTATAAGGCCATTTTTTCATTGCAGAAGAGATGGCCTTATAAGAGGGAGACTACTGTGTTAGGATTAACCATTATAGTTCACACCAGATGATTAGTATAGCTACTAGTACAGTCAAATGATCAAATCTGTATTAAGAGGTCACCTTTCTGACAAAGAAAAAGTGGCTTTTTATGACTGGTGACCTCTTAAAAGAGGTTCAATTCATATGAGATTTTCTATGACAGGACAAGAAAAATGTGACTTTTTAATACAGGTGACTGCTCAATAAAGGTGACCACATGGGCAGGTTTGTTTGTTTTTCTGTAATATTGTTTGATTTTATTTTTTTCCTTTTTTTAATAGGTGCTGTTTGTTACAGATCCTTTTGCCATGCATACTGGGGATGTACAAAACATGAATGTATGGGTTGTATAGGAAAGTTTAAAGGTAAGATTAAATACTATAGGGTTGGATTTACACTGAACAGTTTAATCTTGCCATGTTTTTGTGCCTGTCCCAAGCCAGGACCTGGATTTCCAATGTCATATGTCACTGTCTTTTGTGTTTTATGAGTTGAGGTGAGAGATGATTGTTCATTTTGTTAATATTGGTGGAATTGTTGACCGTCATTGTTTAAACTTTCTTTTCACAATATTGAATTGTCATTTACTACCCATAAACCAGCTATATATTAGAAGTATTTTCCAAGATATCTCAATGCAGAATCCTTTAGTATGAAAGTATCATAGCATTATAAATAGAATTTGAAATGTATTGATAATTGTTATTAAGTCCATTAACTGCTGACAATGGACAATGAATTATTGATGAAAGCTGGTTTTAAACTAGTAAATTGCACACGTATTTCAATAGTGGATATTTTGAGAAATATTGACATTTTTTTAACCATCCTGGATATGTTTTGTTCTGTTTTTTAGCAGACTAAAACTAAAATAATTGGGTTTTTTTATTTCAGATTTGAATTTTGGAAAGAAATGTTTGAATAATTTAATTTTAGAAAATGTTTATGAGTCAGAAATATTTAAGGTAAGTATTTGGATCCCTAGATTTGTTGGATAAACTTATTAAATAATAATTATAATATGGTTGGTTGGTTTACGGTGTTTAATGCCACTTTCAACAATATTTCAGTTATATGGTGGCAGTCAGTTGATTGGTGGAGGAATCCAGGGAAACCCACCCACCTGTCGCAGTCACTGACAAACTTTATCACTTAATGTTGTATCGAGTACACCTCGCCATGAGCAGAATTTGAACTCACAACTTTAGTGGTGATAGACACTTATTGCATAGGTAGTTGTAAATGCAACTTCCATACAATCATTACCACAATGGCACCTTATAATCTTGAATTCTAAAACAATTCACCATTAACAAAATCTGACCCGTAACATCAACCAAATGTCACCTGACAGTGATCTAGTGGTAAATAGCAATTAATAATTTGTTCCTTATTTAGCTTTAAAAAAAAATAGTTAAATAATATGTGTATGTTTGTATGCTGTAAACCCTTGTATACCTGTGTCGGGTGGCAATGTATGGGTTATCTGTGTAAATTTCTGTTGAAAAACAAATAAAAAGGTAATTAAAAAAATAATTGCTCAGATTTTTGGAGGGGGTCAAAATGGGGAGTTGTTCACTATGTCATACTGGAAAATCTGTATTTTTACTCTTTTTCCATGTAATTTGGATTTTATTATCAAATAAAAATGGCCTCTGGCAGAATTCAAACTCACGAACATTAATGGTAATAGGCACTGATTGGATAGGTAGATAAGTTGTCATGACAATAATTTTCTTATCTGCAGTTTGTGATGTTCAGACAGCTGTTTGTGGGAAACTTATACTAACCAATATTTTATGGAAGTGTTCATTCAATTTGAATTAGTGAGTGAATGATTATTGTTTAATGTCAAGCGAGCAATTTTTCAGCCATATCATGGCAAGATCAAGATACATTTGAAATGATGATGATATCCGTTTTATACAAGACCAACACACTTAGTTGCATTTTATAGCACTTGCTTTCTGCAACAACTGTAGACATGCAGTGTGTGAAACTAAATGTTGTGGTATCGTAAACCAATCTCTATTTTACATAGTCCTCACTGTACATTATATACAAAATTTTGAAAATTTGACAAAGACCAGCTTGATTTTACATAGACATTGTCTATAGGTCTACTGCTAATTTCGCACACTGGACATGTTGCTGCACTTTGACATATTATTCTGATTCTGCGGCAGCCAGTCTTTGCTCTTACTCCTTGATGCTGCATGCTTAACAGAGAAGCAACAGATAGAAGGGTAGAAGCAACAAATACCAGTTTTATAATCTTTGGCTTGAACTGCCCTAGTTTCGATCCCATGGTCTACCACACTCGATGCAATGCGATTAAATTTGATTTAAATGGGAGCTTCAATAGTTGAACTCTACTTCAGAACACAATAACATCAAAATTTATCACAGACTGTTTATTTTTCCAGAATTATATAGAGTCTAAAGGAATCACTGTTAAACAGGTGTTAAGAGATTCATTAATTAAGTTAGATGCAGGGAAATATACATGTCTAGGTAAGAAGTATAAATCTCTTGTTGAAAGTGAAACCTGATCAAATAAACCTTTTTTAGCAACTTGAAAATTTGAATAAGATAAGTATTTTTCAAAAGAGTTTGATTGAAAATAAGATTATATTCTGTTTTTGCTTTAATAAGAACGTAGATATCAAAATTTAGTGCACACAATGTGTTTCTGGAATAACCTTTATCACGAACGGTCAAAGTCAAAAGGTTAGAAAGCCAAATTATTGTTTTGAGAGATCAGCAGACGACACTATTTCTGCCAACATTTGTGATCTTTTGAGACTGAGGTTTCTGTTTTGTAGATTATGAAGTAAATTTATATATTGAAAAGTGGATGGTCTCTTAAAAATGGTCTCACAAAAGGGGTGTTTTCTATGGGTGGAAGCACAAATGGGGAGGACTTTTAGAAGTGATCTTGAAAGAAAGGGTTGTCTCTCAGATTTAACTGTAAAATGATTGCAGTGGTAAACTTGCCTGATTGAACAACAGTTTCAAGAATATTTCTGTTATATTGAATTGTTGTTTTTTATGAGTAGAGGAAACTGTAGAAAACTACAGACCTGCCCCAAGTCATGAATCACACTCATGGCTAGGTAGACTTGATACAACATTATGTGATTAAGTTTGTCAATGGCTAGTGGCAGGTCTGTGGTTTTATCTGGTTTCTTCCACCAATAAACTGACTGCCACTTGCTACTTTTGTAATGTTTATTTTCAGATAAAGGAAGTGAAAAATACTACTTTTGTAATGTTTATTTTCAGATAAAGGAAGTGAAAAATGCTACTTTTGTAATGTTTATTTTCAGATAAAGGAAGAATTAATGTTAATTCCAATTCAGCCATGTGTTATACCTGTGGATTAAGAAATTTTAAAGAATTAGCATACCAATATAGAAGAGACATTCCTAAGGAAGATTTTCCAGGTAAAATAAGAGTTTAGTGGTCTGTATTCTTCTAGATGTTGCATTTCAAACTATAAATTAATATTGAAAGTAAAAAATCCTGCATAAATTATAAATTCTAATGAAACGGGGGTCGTCATGATCCTGATTGTATGGTAGTTGGATTTACAACTACCTATACAATCAGTGCTTATCACCACTAGCATTGTGAGTTCAAATCACGCTCATGGCGAGGTGTACTCAATACAACGTTATGTGATAAAGTTTGTCAGTGGCTTGCGGCAGGTCTGTGGTTTTCTCCTGGTACTCAGCTGGTTTCCTCCACCAATAAATCTGACCACCACGATATAGCTGGAATATTTTTGAAAGTGGTGTTAAGCACCCTAATCCTAATTCTAATGGAACGCTTCATACAATTACAAATTTTGATAAAGAATATACTGTAATATCCTCCATTAAATGCAGTTTTCCTATTGGTCAAAATGAGCCATAGTCTAACTGAGGGAAATCAATATTAAGAGGGATCAAGGTAGACATTTTTTTATCGGAGGTGCATTGAAGTTGCACTCAGTTTATCGATTGATGATATAGGCCCTTTGGTTTTATTGCTCCTAAAACTTTAAATTATTTGGCTTTCCAATCTGTCGATTTTGAGCGTACCTGATGAAGGTTATTACAGAAACATGTCATGCCCACTAAATTTGATATATAAGTTTGTATTACTACCACTGTGTCAATATCTCTGCTGGTGGACTACTAGTCCTCGAGGGTATCATCTGCCCAGTAGTCGGTGCTTCGGCACTGACATGGTTTATTAGATATATTTATTATTGAAATTTACAGTCCCTAAATAATGTAATTATTAATCAAACTAGGGTTCTCCTCCCTCAGGCATAGGTGACCTTAACTGATTTTGGCTATCATGTTTAGGCCCTTTGGTTTTGTTGCTCCCAAAACTTTAAATTATTTGGTTTTCCAATCTAATTCGGAAACCATACTTTTTTGTCAAGAATTTTAAGAGTTTTTCCCCTTGAGGATAAAAATATGAAAATATTCATATTAACATACTTCCAAATCTGTTCCTGAACAACAGACAAGAGTGTTATTGGGATAAAAACTTAACCAGTTATTGAATTGTAGATTTTTTTTCTCAGAAAATGTTCAAAAGAGACAGGGTTGTTAGGGACGGACCATTTAACTTCCAGGGGGGGGGGGGGGGGGGGGGGGGGGGTTATGGTTTTTTTTCTAAAAAAATATTCTGATTTTGGTGGAGGAAAAAAAAGTAATCTGATTCAGAGTTTTTGTCAAATAACCTAATGTTAAATCCTGGAGAAAAAAATTCACTCTTTGCGCGACAAAAAAAAAAATATTCTAACTCTTGTGTTGTCGAAAAAAAATTCTGAATAAAACAAAAAACCATAACCCCCCCCCTGCAAGTTAAATGGTCGGTCCCTTATTGAGGTAAAATATCAACAAGTTAACGAGTCATTGGTTTTTGTTTTCTTTTCAGAAAATGTTCAAAAGAGACTGGGTTGTTATTGAGGTAAAATATCAACAAGTTAACGAGTCATTGGTTTTTGTTTTCTTTTCAGAAAATGTTCGAAAGAGACAGGACTGTTATTGGGGTAAAAACTGTCGAACACAAAGAACAAGACCTCATCACGCACAGTGAGTTATATATAATTATTGATTGATTGTTGTTTTGTTGTTAAGCGCCACATGATGTACATAATAATTACAAAAATTACATACCATCAAAATAAAACACTGTTATATATAGATTCTCCTGTTACCAGTAGATTACGATATTTCTCTTCTCAAATTTCAAATTTTAAAATTTAAGCTTTAGCGATAGTGGAAAATTATCGTAATCTGCTAGTAGCAGGAGAATCTGTTTTTTGTATGACCACATCATGAAAAATATTTTTATGGTATAAATTTCCATCGCAATGTCAATGACGTCAAAAGGAAATTGGTAGAAATTCTCATGGAGGAATTTAAGCACCATGATGATTGAAAATATTACGAAAATTTAACCAAATGGGAAAGAGGCTAAGACTAGTAGATATCTCTTTCCACCATTATTATTGCTACATTCATTATCAGAATTTTTTTAATACTTTACTGAAAGAATTTCTAGGATAAGGATTGATTTAAATATTTAGATATAATTCTCATCTGGAAGTTAGGGTCTGTCTCTATGACTACTGTATGTATCATTCTCATGAATAGAAGCTAGGGTCCATCTCACTCTTACTACTGCAGGACCATAGTGGCCGTGATCATATGATAGTTTGATTTACAGCTACCTATGCAATCAGTGCCTATCACCACTAACCAGGGCTCTCACTACTTTCAAATTAGAGGGAGAAGTGACTTCTCTTTCAGAGAGCTCACAGGGAGAAGTGGGAGACAACAGAGAGAAGTGGGGAGACTTCTGGGAGAAGTTAATTGTGATTAATCGAAACATTCTTTCGCGACCCCTCTGACGTCACCCTGCCAAAATTTAGTAAATAGTTAAAAAACTGTCTGAACTGATTTGTTCTCTTTTTTTTAAATTCATAACTACCTTAAGAACATCTATTCAATGTCACATTTTTATTTCTGTCTACCTTGACTATTGGAGTCTTGCATACCAGTGATTTTTTATATGTACCCTCCCCCCCCCCTTTTTTTTTTCCTTTTGAAATATTACTGTGCTGTGATCCAATACCACACAAATTGTATTAACTCATACTTGTGTAATCTTCAGCAGAAGAACAATGTCTCTGTCAATGGTCCAACTATATATATAGCTAGGGAATGAAAATATAGCACAAACGTAAATTGTCACTGTCAATCAAAAACTGAAGAAAGTAAAGGCTGTAATTATTATTTGTCAGACCTCAAATCAGATTGCAACAATGGAGGAAAGTTACTGTAGTTCAGTCTATTTTTTAATTTGATATGCATTAACATTTACACATGTCTGAATAAACAGTTCGATAGATCGTAATATTAACCCGGTGTCGAGTATTAAATACCAATGCGGATGGATAAATATCTGAAGCGTTCCCGTGCATTTCAACAAATTATGAATTGTCAATCTTCGCATATATGATCATATTTGATATGTGAACTATGATTTTATGTCACAGAAATGAGAAAAAATAAATAAAAAATTTGTTTTGTTGAAAGTAGCTTCAGACAAAAAGTTCGGTCAACATTTCCCATAGCACAGTACCGCATTGCGTCCCCTTTCCAAAATGGCACCATTGTTGTTTGTTTACGAGAAACAAATACAAATAGTTTTATTTTAAGTCGGGCATAAATAAACAATAAACATAAGCTCTAATGAACGAAATTAAAGTTTCTAAAAACCGTAATGGATTACTTTCCAAGAAAATCACTTTCAAAATACTTAACGGATACGATAGATTTCAATAAACACGTGCATGATATCAACATTTTCATAAATGACAAGCGGAGAAAATACGCGGGTGGCGACATAGGGCGCCTCTTCAAAATTACAAGGCGACTTGAACTTCGCTTTTGACCAACTAGAAGGCGAAGTCAACCTTCACAAGGCGACTTCTTTGCCCGAATCGCCCTCCAATGTGAGCCCTGCTAACGTTGTGAATTTGAATCCCACTCAGGCGAGGTGTTCTGCATACAACAGTATGTGATAAAGTTTGTCAGTGACTTGTGGCAGGCAGGTAGTTTTCTCCGGGTACTGCGGTTTCCTCACCAATAAAACTGACTGCCACGATAGAATTGGAATATTGTTGAAAGTGGTGTTAAACACTATTACGCTAACCTCTAACCACTCTGACTAATGTTGGTATTATTCTGATCATTGAGGACCTTACAGTAACACTGAGATGAAGAGCAGTGATAAAACTAATTTCACTTGTGACTATCAAATTGTTTTAATTTTTTTTTTTTTTCAGAAACTTTAGCCATGTGTGTGACCAGATAAGAACAACATGAAAAATAAATTTCATGGATAAAAAAATGGACAAAACTATTGATTTCATTTATTACCCATAGAAGAGGACTTGAATGAATCATCTAGACTGTTAACATATCAATTTTTTTTTGCTAAGAGTCAAAATGTGTGACAGGTTATTTCTTGTTATTTTTGTTTGTGGATTAATACCTTTTCTTACGCCCTGCCCCTTATAACCATCAGGGGCATTAATTTTTACCCATATCTGTATGTACGTTTCACACTTGATTTCTGCACAATAACTTAAGTCCATTTTAAGCATATCATATGAAATTTATACACAAGATAAGGGACCATAAAAGGAAGGCCAAGTTCTATTTCAAACTTTAGTATTTTCTCCATTTTGATTTAACTGTAGATGGAAGCTGGGGCATTGATGTCCTATTGACACGTTCTTCCCTTTTTTTGGACAGGAAATCTTTTTTATTATGTTTATATCTACACAATCCTTTCATGTAATTATATAAGTGATGGGATTCAAATTAGTAAAGTTATTTATAGAAATAGTAGATAAAATTTGTACTTCAGATATCAAGTACAAATGTTTCATTTTAATTAGATATTTTACCATCTTGTTTTTACAACTATATGCAGAATACCATAGTAAACACTTAGAAAAACTAGGGCCTATTGTGATCGTGGTTGTTTGGTAGTTAGATTTACATTTACCTGTGTAATCAGTGCCTGTCACCACTAAAATTATGAGTTTTATTCCTGGTCATGGCAAATTGTACAACTTTTTGTGATTAGTTTTATCGGTGACTTTCTGCAATTCATTCATTATTATATATTTTAACTAATTACCCCAATTTTTTTGAGTACTTTGCAAGATGTGAAAATGGTTAATATTAGGATACAGAATAGTGAATTTTATTTTAATAACAGAACTTTAAACAAATATAAAATATTTTCTTTTGAAAGATTTTTTTTTCATTTCATTTTAAAATATGCAACTTGCTCATTTGTGGAGTAATCCAGCTGGGTACACTACATAAGAAAAAACTGAGTACACTTTGCCATGGGCAGAATTCACAATTGATACTGATAGGCACTGGTGTTGTAGGAAGACATAAATTCAACTACAATGCGATCATGGTCACATTCAGTTAGCGGACCCAGTCGGACTTTATACATTGACATTGTGATACTCCATATTTTTGTGATATAGTTGTGTTTTTTTTTTATATATATATATATTAGGTATATATTAGAGAAATCTAATTTGCGTTGTTTTAACAATTTTACACTGTTAAGTCTGAAGTAGAGGTAGAACATATTTCACACCTATTATGTAAATAAATGTACTGGCCATGGGAAATATTTCATCTCGGATCTCATATTTAATATTATATTTAAGTCATCCTTTAGTTAATTAACAAACACTAAATGATAGTTCTTCATTTTTTTGGTTTAAATTATTGGGAAAGTTTGATCATACATATCTGTGCAATTTACGTTCTGAGTTTTTCAAAAATTAGAAAAAATAGGGGCCGTCATAGCCATAATCATATGTTAATTATTATTTACATCTACATGGTACACAAATACTAATCTTAACTAATGTTGTTATTTTAATTCCACTCATTAAGATGTGTACTTGATACAACATTATGTGATAAGTTTGTCAGTGACTTGCAGCAGGTCAGTCGTGTTCTCCGGGTCCTCCGGTTTCCTCCACCAATAAAACTGACCACCCCGATATAGCTGAAATGTTGTTAAAGTTGCGTTAAACAACCCTTATTTAAAACCATATTTAAAATAATTTCAAATCTCAATGTAAGAATAAAATTGAGTTGGTATTTTACTCACATGTGTAAAACACTTCCATGAGCACATCATTTCATTAAGAGGGGAGTTTTGGGTCCATAATACTAGTTTAACCCCACCACTTTTTATTGAGATGCCTGTACCAAGCCAGGAACGTGGTCATGTATTTGTGTGTTAGGAGTATCTATTTTGTCTCTGTTTGTATGATTGTATGATAGGATTTGGGAACTGTACTTTTTCTGACTGTGTTGTATTTTTTATTTGTTTTTCAATGTAATGTCAATATTGTTGGTAAGATTGTATGAAACTATATTTCAGGTAATTTTTGCGTTTTTTTTTTATTTTATCATTTAATTTTCGTTTTGCTTTGCAATGATCAAAAAATGGCTAAAATATATATTAATTACCACATTTATATTGATTGTCTGCAATACCTCAATAGGTGAGCCGGACGTTAAACCCTCATACTACTACTACTTGATTGCTATGATTATGTAATAAATATGTCAGAACTACTCAATGGCTTCAATCTATTTATAAATTGGCAGTGGATCATTATTCCCTAGAGGTATAAAACCAAGTTTCTATACAATAGTTTACGAAGTATATTTCCTCTAATAATTCTAAATCAGGGTACATCAAGAGATGGTTGGACTCTTGATTAGATTTGCAACAAGTAAAAATTTAGAATAAATAAAATTATTTTGTGGTTTAAAAAAAACAATTCCAATTTTGAAAGTGGTGAAATGTTTCTTTTCATTGGCCTATGAGAGCAAAGTTATGTACAATTTTATATAAGATAATTGCATTAACACTTGATTTAAGCCTATTTCATTTTTCATTTTCTACCAATTTCTATGAACTCCTTCATTAAAGAAAGACAGTCGTTTAGAAGGATTTTTTTTAATGTTATGCATGCTGAACTGACAGGTAATTAGTGTTTTTTTTTCTTCATATGAGGAGAAATTAAATTTAAAATTTGTTCACACCACAATATAGCTGAAATACTGCTAAAGTTGGCATTAAACAAATCAATCAATCAATCAATCAATCTTCATATGGGATCCATTTTTTTCTGATCACACGTTTTTTATGAATGAGGTAGAAAATGTTTTGTTTAAAATCATTTATGTATATATGTATATATATTTTTAGATGTTTTATGACATATTTTGTACTTGTTATTAGTACGTTGTTATGATTGGTTAATATTATTGACAGGGCTGTATCTAGTAGAGGGCCTGTGAAACAGCCCCAGTTATTTAAAAAAAATGTACCCTATTTAAAATAACAAGGAGAGAAGGGTACATTGAACACTTAAAATTCTCCTTTGTGCTCCTTTTTTTTTTTAACCTTATGTGCTCAAATTCTCTGTATTGATTCAAAACTCTTTTTATACCCCTGTACACAGGCGCTCGTGGCACGGACCACCTCCCTTTTTTCTAACTTTCTGTTTACAAATTTATTTTCAATAAAATTTCTGTATTTCTTTATTATTTCATCTCTTTTTTCTTATTTTAACTATCTACTTGTATATAGGGTCGAAACATGCAAATTGTTGTTAACATGAGATTGTATGAATATTGACACGAACAAGTTAAAATAAGAAAAAAGAGATGAAATAATAAAGAAATAAAGAAATTTTATTGAAAATAAATTTGTAAACAGAAAGTTAGAAAAAAGGGAGGTGGTCCGTGCCACGAGCGCCTGTGATCTTGCTGTCATATTATGTTACGAGTCTCTCATTGTTATCTCCATCCATCTGTAGACAGAATGATTTTTGTGCCATCATTTTTGTTCTAGTTGACTGACCCTTCTGAATTTGTAGAACAATGATACTTTTGAAGAGGGCCTAAAAGGACCCCAAATTCCAAAATTTCACACAAAGTTGGAAGGGATACAGAATTTACATTTAACATCCAATTTTTATACATTTCTTTCTTTGAATTTATTGTTTTGGGACCTTGCTGTGATATGTTGGTGCATTTCTCAACCTCTTATGGTTTCTGAGATACAGTCAACCGAAAGGGGCCAAGAACACCAAATTCCAAATGTTGAAATTTCTTATTTTTCATCCTTGTGACTTATTATTGAATCAGTTAAGAAAATTAGCTATTTTTCATATAAAAGGGGTTAAAAGCGGCATAAATTATAAAATTTTGCATATTTTTGAGGTTTACATAATTTTTATTTTTCATCTAATTTTGAAGATATTTTGTATTGTTTGGATTTGTTGTGACAAAGACTTGAAGTAGTGTTTTAATGGATGTCCTTTATCAGTTATAGTTTTATTAGTTAAACTTGATTGCAGTAAAACTGGTGTAAGAGTGAGCACTTTGTCGACTTGCTGCGGTTGTTTTATGATGCACCTGACATAGCCCTTTATTATTTGCTCAAATGAACTAAAGGAAGTTTGTCTATATATTCTGTAACATTTCCATAAAAAGCAATTTTCTTAAAGTGGCAAAAACTTCTGTATTTTAAGCCACAATAATTAACTGAAATTTAAACTGTAGCTATGTGATAACAATTAACCTAGATATAGAATAGATTTTATAAATTATTAAATTTGAAATTTGATTATTTAGTAATTTTTATGTCCCCATCCATGCGTCTGGCATGTTATTTCTGCTCAATAACTTAAGTTCACCTCCAGCAAATCATTTGATATTCATACACAATATCAGGGACCATATAAGGAAGGTCACATTCGATTTCAGACTTTAGCACTTTTTCCGTTCTGGAGTTATGTCCCTTGAATTGCCAAAAAATAATTGTTGACTTTTGCTTGAATTTTGGGGAATCCGTGTCCTTTTTTTTTTACACATTTTTCCATTTTTTAGTATTTACTGATAATTTTCAGATAATTATTGATCTAATTTAGAATGCCTGAGCTGGTACAGAAATCATGTGGTATACATTTGAAATTATGTCTGATTGGTCCACCCTGATAATGTTAGAGAAAACCTAAAGGGCAATGAAGAATGAACAATCTAGAGACACTGGCAACATTTGGCCTACAAGACAGAGGACAAAGGCACACAAGACACAAAAACACAACACAGAAAACTAAAAAGATTAGCATTGCGCACCTCTAAAAAACCGGAGATGATGGACTTTTTCAAGAGCGCATACATTTCTAAAATTGTTAATAAAAACATAGATGTCTAATATAGTACACGTTTCTGAAATAACCTTCATCAGGTACACTGAAAGTTGATTAAAACTAGTCTTCATAGCCATCTTCTTGGATAAGTTGAAGTCATTACTTCAAAAGTTTTACAGTTGCCACCATGACTTGGTTGACCGTTATGGAATATATGTGTCACAAATGAACACAGATATGTTCCACTTGTCGTAAGCACTTCCCGTTTCCTCATTCATGACTTATCATCGGGTTTGTAACTAATTTAACATGGCAGATGCCACTAGTGGAGCAGGAACTGCTTACCCTTCTGGAGCACCCGAGTTTACCCTCGGTTTTTAGTGGGGTTCGTGTTACTCGATCTTTAGTTTTATGTATATGTAGATCATTGTTTGTCCTTTTGTACTTTTTCTTTTGGCCATTGTGTTGTCTGTTCTTCGATATACGGATTCTGCAAGAACCTATGTTAAAAAATGTTTTCAAAATATCTTTACCTATAGCCACTGAACCATTTGAAAGAAGCTTGGATAAAATATTACTTGTATGATTCTCTGCAACATGTATGTTTTGTTATGATTAGTTGACTATATATATGAGTGACACGGCCGATATCTTATATGAAGCAGGAACTGCTTACCCTTCGTGAGCACCTAGGTTCTACTTCAGTTTTAAGTGTGTCCGTGTTCCTCATCTTTTTAGTTTTCTGTGTTGTATTGTGTTTTTTATTTGTCTTCGTCCTGTGTCTTGTGTGCCCGATGGTGCCAGTGTTTCTGAATTAGTTGTCTATTCTTGATTGTCCCTTCGGTTTTCTCTAGCGTTCATCGAATGCTGGAACAAACTGAAAATATGTGTTAAATACATGCTAATGAGTGATTAAACATGTATTCTGGATTTTGTGAAATAATTTGACAACTATGCAAATTTCACTTTTCTTATTTTGTCAATGTTGACCCAATATATAGATATGGTGATTTAATTTCAAATTTGTATCTTGACATTGTTGGATAACTATTAGTCGGGGTCCACCACGAGTCCTGTCGGGTGTAGAATGTTAATGTGTGTTTATGGCTTCAGGGAAAAGGATAGGCATTTCTTGCTTCACTAGTGACACCCATCATGTTACTATTCAACGACAAGAACATCATCTGATATTGAAATCGTGTTGGACACGAGTATGAGAAAAATGGCAGAATAATAGTAATAAATAAGATAGAGAAAGTTAGAAATAAGATCTTCTCCTGGTAAATGAGACACCTGTTGTTTCAGAAGGATACACTTTTCATACTCTTAGTGTAGAAAAATTGTGTCCCAAATATTTTTTGAATTTACCTGTATCTGCTACAATTCCAGAGATATTCTGATAACATAAAGGTCACAATCTAGGACTGTATTTATTATGTTCTGATTGACTGTTTTTCGAGCACAAGTACGAGAACAAAACTGGTGCTCGTAAGTTCTTATGGTAAACCCTGAATAAATTTGGCAAGAACGATTTAGGACTACACTACTGAAAATTGAAAATTAATAATGTAAAAAACCATTTTCACTTTTGTAGCACACATTTTGCTACACTTTTTACCATCGTATTATCTGTCCGTCAGACGGCTTCTGATTACTCCTTTTGATAACTTCAATCTTCAGCATGGATTTCAAAGAGGATTATCTTGTGAATCGCAACTGATTGAATTTATAGATGATGTAACCAAAAACCTAGACCAAGGAAAACAGACAGACATAATGGATTTTTCCAAAGCTTTTGATAAGGTCAGCCATAACCTTATCATTCATAAGCTGAAACATTATGGGATCACAGGAAAAACAAATGAGTGGATTAAGAACTTCCTCAGTGACAGGACTCAGTCAGTAGTAGTGGAGGGTGAAACATCGACTTCCATACCCATAGAGTCCGGAGTACCTCAAGGATCCGTCCTAGGGCCTAGCTTGTTTTTATTTCATATAAATGACGGCACCTCGAAAGTGAGTCCAGAACAAAGAACAAGAGTCCAGATGAACCCAGAAGCACAACATGATATTAAAATACATTTTTATGATTGTTATCAAATAAATTTATATGTTTTTAATAAATTTCAAATATATTTTATAAATTACAGTGGCTTTTAAGATCCTTACAGTGGAAATTGGGGTGCACCAGAAATATCCGTTATTGGGCGATTGTAAAAGGAATGTCAATTACGAAACGCATATGAAAAATTCAGGATAAATAAGTAGTTTAGCGATAACTTTTAAAAAAGAAAGTTAAGAAAATGAAAATAAATAGTTATTTCATTATATTTTTGTTATAAAATTTGTAAATTTTATACAAAACAAAAACAAAAACAAAAAAACTATATCAATGTTCTTACTTATTTTTTGCTTTTTCTCTCTTTTGTTAAAATCGTAAATTTTTGTTACCCATAAAAACTCGGATATGATCCAGGAAATTAAAAATGTTGAAACATTGATTAAAAATTTAAATAAACTAAAACGTGATTGGCATTGCTCCAAATCCGGATATTTTATGCAGGTCCCGTAATTGACATTCCTTTTACAAACGCCCCAATTTCCATTGTAAGGACCTTAAAAGCCACTAATTTATAAAATATATATGAAATTTATTAAAGACATATAAGTTTATTTGATAGAAATCATAACCATGCATTTAAATATGGGGTCAGGTCATTATTCCGACAGCCCATTATTCCGACAGCCCATTGCTCCGACGGCCCATTATTCCGACAGCCCATTATTCCGTCAAAAATGGTCAAAAGTAGTATAATTATCTTAAAATCTGTTGTTTTTCTTCTATACCTAACGGAAGACTGACTTTAATCTTTATACTCATTGGGCGGATTGTTTCTGTATTAAACAAAAGGGTAAATATGGGGTCAAAGTCAAATGTCATGGTGCTAGCAGAGTCCTTACGTCATGACGACATGAGAAATATCAGTACCAATTTCGGATGGTCTAAGACTTCTACATTTTGGATTTAATCATGAAAAGTTTACACCGCCACCGTTACGCGAGACGACACAAACATTATTGGAGGGGGGGGGGAGATTTTTTTTTTAATTTCTTGCCCTGATTTTTACCGAAAAAAAAATCTGTCCAGACGAAAATCCCAGCCCCCGCCCCCGCCCGTCCATAAACCTTGTAACCCTTCAAAACCGTCCAAAGTATTTTTTTTATTAAACTTTACACAAAGGAGTACATCATATGTAGATGTGCATGAAATAATTATAAAGGTTTGTTCTGACATTAACGGTTGCATTTAGGATACAGAGCCATTGTGAGTGAGCTAGTCTAGTTTGATCCTAGATCTGGAGAAAAAAAATGCCATTACCGTACATTATGATTAATACAATAAAAAATTTCCATAAACTTCAGGAGATGGGCTAAAATTAAATAATGAAGATTTAATTTTAAGCAAAATTCGGTTGTTGTTGGGAGTATCACGTCTAAACTCCCACAATTTGTGACCGGAGAGACACTACCTGATGCTGTTCAACCGTATTGCGTTTTCTAATACGTTTTAGATACATTGTAAACCGATGAATGCCTCCTTCACATGTACATTTAATGCCCATTAAATGCGCATCGCATGCTCTAAGAGCTTCACACCTATGACAAGGAGTTTTCAGTTGGTATAAGTTACGACTGTAATAATACTATTTTTTTTGCATGTAGAGAAAATGTAAATATTTTCGCGTAAATAATGGAAATCGCAAACGTTTTGACGTACGTGTGAAACCATGTTGGATGCGCATTCAATTCGCATCATGAAACGTACGTCGGAATGCAGAATAAATGAACATGTGTGGAAGCGGCATAATGCATATGGAAGGCGTTCTATTAGCTGCATATGTTGGTTGCCAATCGATGTATTTATTGACCTGAACAAGGGAACTGTCTACCTATCTTCGGAGCTTTTTCCATTCTTCTGCATGTACATTATGCTCCCTTTCTCTCCTTTTCTACTATATACGTCCTTCTTCAATTCTTAACTCTCCTCGCTTCCATGCGTATTGCTATCTTCCGTCATTTTGTCTTTCTCGTGCTTCTCCCGGTTTACACTTTTTTCCTTCACTCCTCTTTTCTGGTTCCTTTGTGCAATGTGCACAACTTTTTCTTCAATTTTTAACTTTCCCCATACCAGGTCGGTCGATCATAATTGCCTTGAACGGGGATGTACAGCCTAGGATAAAAGCTCCTTTTCCTTTCAAGAACATTCTGTCTAGGCCATGGTCCGTTAAGATTAGCCTGACCGACGGAACATCCTGTTGGATACACCTGGTTAAACCATGGATTTGTGGATTAAGTTCTATTTTGCATTGTCGGAAAAATGGGCCGTCGGAGTAATGGGCTGTCGGAGTAATGGGTTGTCGGAGTCATGGGCTGTCGGAGTTATGGGCTGTCGGAATAATGCTACGCATCCTTTAAATATCATGTTGTGCTTCTGGACTCATCTGGACTCTTCTTCTTTGTTCTGGACTCACTTTCGAGACGCCTTATAAATGACATGCCGGAGGGGATTCAATCAACAGTACGACTGTTTGCTGACGATACCATTGCATATGTCACAATATCATCAGATGCAGATGCAGCAAACCTTCAACAAGACCTTGACAAACTGGCTGAATGGGAATCAAAATGGCTCATGAAATTCCATCCAGAGAAATGTAATGTACTCACCATCTCCAAAAAGCGAAGTCCATCTAAGTACAATTGCACACTACATAGACATATCCTCGAACATGATACATCAGCAAAATACCTGGGATGTACCATTTCATCAGACCTCATATGGGGTAAACATATAAGCACCATCTGCTCTAAAGCCAACAACACCATCAGTTTTCTTAAAAGGACCATAAACATCTCCAACAAATCGATCAAAGAAAAAGCGTACGTGTCCCTCGTAAGACCTACCCTGGAATATGCCAGCTCTGTATGGGACCCATACCAACAAAATGACATCCATCGATTGGAGATGGTTCAAAGAAGGGCTGCACGATATGTTACTAACCGATACCACAACACCTCATCGGTTAGTAGCATGATAGAACAACTAGAATGGACTACCTTACAGGAACGAAGAAAACATAGTAGATTACTGATGATGTATAAGCTGAAGAACAACATCGTACGAGTTGATGCATCAAGCAAGCTTATACCAAATGAACGACCCTCCAGAAACAACAACGAGCAGGCATTGCGCATTCCATCATGCAAGACCACAGTACGGAAGGATTCGTTCTATCCTAGAACGATCAAGGAATGGAACACCTTGCCTAACTGTACTGTCTCTGCCCTGAGTCCTGAATCCTTCAAGGCTCAGCTCCGTCATTAAGCTTAAATGACACTGTTTTTACTTGCACTGTATATAAATTTCACTTTATTGCGTCTAAGTATGTTCACGTTTTTTTGCGCACACCCAAAAAGTGGCAGAATAGTCAACCAGTTGACGGTGGCCATTAAATTGAAGAAGAAGAAGAATCTTTTCTTCAATCATTTAACCAGTAGTTTAGAAATAAAAGTCTAGAATCATAATGCTAAGTTTTATTAACAATAAATAACGTATATATAAATGTAAAATGTTAAGTCAAATGTTATCAATTCCATGGTCGTTGAATCGTTTTATCAGTCACTGTACATGTTGTAGGACATCAATCTGAAGAAGAAGAACAAAACGTGAGTGTAGTTATTTGTGAACAGCATAACTGAACAGAATAGTTAGATTGGGGGAGAAATATGACAGATGAGTTATTTTCCAATTATTGTTTCCCTTTATTCCAATCATTTATGTTAATATAGTTAGTAAATGGATGTAAACGAACATGAGAGACAATCCAATATTACGATTCCCGCATAAAAACGATGTTCGGTTCGTCTTTACCTCCAGTTGTTTGTAGGAGAGCTCATGTACTATTTACGTTCGGTTCGTCTTTACCTCCAGTTGTTTGTAGGAGAGCTCATGTACTATTTACGTTCGGTTCGTCTTTACCTCCAGTTGTTTGTAGGAGAGCTCATGTACTATTTACGTTCGGTTCGTCTTTACCTCCAGTTGTTTGTAGGAGAGCTCATGTACTATTTACGTTCGGTTCGTCTTTACCTCCAGTTGTTTGTAGGAGAGCTCATGTACTATTTACGTTCGGTTCGTCTTTACCTCCAGTTGTTTGTAGGAGAGCTCATGTACTATTTACGTTCGGTTCGTCTTTACCTCCAGTTGTTTGTAGGAGAGCTCATGTACTATTTACGTTCGGTTCGTCTTTACCTCCAGTTGTTTGTAGGAGAGCTCATGTACTATTTACGTTCGGTTCGTCTTTACCTCCAGTTGTTTGTAGGAGAGCTCATGTACTATTTACGTTCGGTTCGTCTTTACCTCCAGTTGTTTGTAGGAGAGCTCATGTATTATTTACGTTCGGTTCGTCTTTACCTCCAGTTGTTTGTAGGAGAGCTCATGTACTATTTACGTTCGGTTCGTCTTTACCTCCAGTTGTTTGTAGGAGAGCTCATGTACTATTTACGTTCGGTTCGTCTTTACCTCCAGTTGTTTGTAGGAGAGCTCATGTACTATTTACGTTCGGTTCGTCTTTACCTCCAGTTGTTTGTAGGAGAGCTCATGTACTATTTACGTTCGGTTCGTCTTTACCTCCAGTTGTTTGTAGGAGAGCTCATGTACTATTTACGTTCGGTTCGTCTTTACCTCCAGTTGTTTGTAGGAGAGCTCATGTACTATTTACGTTCGGTTCGTCTTTACCTCCAGTTGTTTGTAGGAGAGCTCATGTACTATTTACGTTCGGTTCGTCTTTACCTCCAGTTGTTTGTAGGAGAGCTCATGTACTATTTACGTTCGGTTCGTCTTTACCTCCAGTTGTTTGTAGGAGAGCTCATGTACTATTTACGTTCGGTTCGTCTTTACCTCCAGTTGTTTGTAGGAGAGCTCATGTACTATTTACGTTCGGTTCGTCTTTACCTCCAGTTGTTTGTAGGAGAGCTCATGTACTATTTACGTTCGGTTCGTCTTTACCTCCAGTTGTTTGTAGGAGAGCTCATGTACTATTTACGTTCGGTTCGTCTTTACCTCCAGTTGTTTGTAGGAGAGCTCATGTACTATTTACGTTCGGTTCGTCTTTACCTCCAGTTGTTTGTAGGAGAGCTCATGTACTATTTACGTTCGGTTCGTCTTTACCTCCAGTTGTTTGTAGGAGAGCTCATGTACTATTTACGTTCGGTTCGTCTTTACCTCCAGTTGTTTGTAGGAGAGCTCATGTCTTATTAGTGTTTGTTTCCGTAGTGGTGTTTTTTTGGTTTGTTTGTCTTCGTCTTGTCTGCCCTATGTAGCCAATTTCTCTGGATTGTCCATTTCTGATTGCCGATTTTCTCTAACGTTTATTTACAGAGTAAAGGAACAGCACTTTTATTACTGTTATTCATTTCACAGTACAAATTTGATTCAATTATGAAATGATATACAGCGTTTTAAGGTGATTCAAACAATAATTAAGATATGTTATCATTAAAATGTGCTATTAAAATATTTACAACTTACAGAAAAACTTTAGGTGTGAAAATAATAATGAAATGCTGATTTTATATTAAGACACTAAATTACCTACCTAACTCTATGGTTTTTTGGATGCTTTGTTAATAGCAGACACACCTGAAATATAAAATAAGGTGTATACTATTAGAAGACAAATTGGATTCTAAACTGAAATGAGTCAAATGCATTTTTTAATATTAAGCCCAATGTTGTCCAATACGATTTCCATGTCATATGTTATTGGTGTTGTTTAACAGTAACACGACGGAGTCACTAATGGAGCAGGAAGTGCTACCATTCCGGAGCACCTGAGTTCATCCCTGATTTTTAGTGAGGTTCGTGTTTCTCGATCAAAAAGTAGTAGAAATGGATAAAATCGACACTTCTAACAGCTCACTTTCCTTCCAATGGTACAGAAAGTGGCTAAACTAATGATATAGACTCAAACCTCCACTCTAAAATCTTCTAGATAACTTACTGAGACTTTCAACACATATTCTGGAAGCTAATGACTTTCTGATTGCTTGAAGACCATCTAAACTGCCCACTTCAAATACATTGTTAGGGTTGTTTGCTATCAGTTCTAGCTCAGCTTTGTTCCTCTTTGGTCCTATTCCTATAAATACACAAATGATTTATGTTGGTGTCGTCATATATAATTTTACAACAGTGACATCTGAAATTTAAAGTTCTGTAGATCAGTAACGTTTCATCAAAACTGCATTTCGGCATTTATTTTCGATTCAATTTATGTTTTATGATGCCCTGATGATCAGTAGATATCTGTTTTGTACCAGATCTTAAAAGTAAGTTTGATTGTATAGTATGTCGTTTTATATCTCTGTACGACCGTAGAGAACAGACGAATGCTCATTCTATAGTCTTTGGTTTGACCCGACCCATCCGGAGATCGAGCCCAAGATCTATCACACTCAAGGTGAGCATGCTAACCATTAAACCACCGCGATTGTTTTCTTGTTAGATAATAATTAAATCTTAAATGAGATAAACTACAAATAATCACATACATCTCCTTGGCTATTTTTGTGGGTAGTTTGAAATGAGATTTCCATGTGTATATGTTCACAGATGAATATGGTGCGTACTCAAATCCCAGCCTTTTTTCGTCCATAACTTATCGCCAGATTTTTTACTTGAATAATGAAACAACGGGTGCAAATGATTGGAGCAGAAATTCCTTATCTTTCCAAAGAGTTCATTCCCGGTTTTCAGGTGTTTGTGTTACTCAATCTTTTGTATTCTTGGTGCAGTGTTTTATGAAGTATTGTTTGTGTTTTTTGTCGTGTTTATTATCTTTCGGCCATTGTCCTTTCTGTCTACTTCGGCCATTGTCCTTTCTGTCTACTTCGGCCATTGTCCTTTCTGTCTACTTCGGCCATTGTCCTTTCTGTCTACTTCGCTTCACTGTTTCTGTTTAACACATTTGGTATCTTCAAACTTTTCTTCTGTCGTGTACAAATGTATCCTTATTTTTTGTTATGAGTATATAATGAAAAATAAAATACCTATTGCATATAGTATGTAGTTCTGGGCATGTAGCTTTTGCAGTTCCTTTCTGGTCTTACTTGGATCTGTGGATACACCATCCGTTATAATTACAGCAATTTGGGGAACATCCGGTCGTGAACCATAACTAGGATTAAGCCCTTGTCTTCTCATCATTGCTAAAGCTCTGTCTAAGAAAGTATTTCCACCTTTCCATTTGATATCAGAAATCGCATTTGCTATCGCTGTCTTCGATGTGTAGTTATTTAAATAGAACTTAATCTTTGGTCGATCACTAAAGGTCATGACCCCGACCTGTGATTTGGTAGGGCCTATTTCCAGGTAGTCTACTACTGACGTCACGAAGCTTAATTCCTTCTTAAAGTTGGCGACTGTTTTAATACTTGATGATTCATCGAGTAAGAAGAAAATGTCAGCAACAGCTTCTTTACATTCTACAAACACAACAATAGAACCACTAAAACAGAATTCACGGCTTGTTAAGAGAATAATATAGAAAGCCGTTGCTCTTTTTTCTGTTGTTAAATCCGTCATTCTTTTTTCATCATTATATAAAATGATTTGTGTTATTTCTATTTTTTTCTTTTAACTGTTTATTTTCTTTTTTTTTCCTTTTCAAAATATTTTGCCTAAATTCGAATTAATACATAGTTTAATAATTACTTTTTTCAACAACTGCAACATGGACAATAAAAACAATTAATTAAATCCAACGTAAATTTGTACATTCCTTTGAAAATATCACATTAATATGTAGAGCAAATAAATTTCTTAAATACTTTTATTTCGTGTAGAACCAATATTTGTGGTTTTCATTGATCAACCAATCCACGAATTTTCTAAATATATGAAGAATAATGTCTATATTTTTGCCTTTCAACCTACGAGATCAGTATCATTCAATAACAAATATTCTTCATATTTTGATATTTTTCTTTAGTTTGGAAATATGAAATCTACGAAATTAGAGCCAAATAATAATTATGTCTTTTATATGGAAACCATCAACGAATAAAGGTTCTTTCACAGTATACTTATATTAGTTTTGATAGCATCAATAGTTTCCCATTCTTCTACAAAAATAATCCTTTGTTTATTTTTTTTAAGAGACTTATTTCGACAATTTTGATAAAATTAAGGAAAAAACTATTATCTCACCTTGATTCTTCTGTGGAGCTGTAATTAACAAGTATATATATACATGTATAAATGAAATTACAGTTCACTGGGTTAGAAAGTTCAATAAATAAAATCAACAATACAATACAATATTATTTCAAAACCTTTTTGGGGTCATATATATACATTTGTATAGATATTTCTATTTCTCAATAAACCATTGAAGTATATAGATGTAGAGAATTACAAAGCTATTTACAAATATATACAGTTACAGGGACATAACGATTACCTCGGAGCACATATATTTATTTTGCATAACTTAAAAAAGTCAATTTTTTTCGTTATAGTCATAATGTAATTAAATTTAAGAATATTTGGACTTTTTGAAAAGTAGCTTGGGATGAGGTGCTTACGGTTTTGCTCAAAGGATTTGCATTGTAAAATATAATGAAATTCATCTCCAATATCATATATGTCACAGGGAAGAAATTTCCTATCGCTTTTTTCGATATTTTTTTCATCTACTACTGTCGTTATAATGTCTGTTTTTAGAAGTTTGAGGTTTGACAGAGGCATGGTTTGTACTGTAGGGGTTTGTTACATTGTCGACGATTTGTAGGTCAATTGTTTTCTCCTGAACATTCCGGTTCCACCACCAATAAAACTACTGTGCTATGATATAACTAACAAATTGTTAAAAGTTGTGCTTAGCACAACCATAAGTAACCTAAGCTAAACATCAACCCCAAATGTATATAAATATCATTGGTATATTATATGTTCTACCATGTAAATCGCTATAACATTGCGAAATACAGACATACCACTAATTCACACAACCCTCTTATTTCGTTGGAAAGTTCCAACACTTTTTCATTTTTATTGATCACTTAAATAAAAGACAAACCCCTCTTTCCTATTATTACGGCTAAACCCCGCCACATGTTTGTGCCTATCCCAAACCAGAGTCTTAATTTGACATTGTCACATTTGAATATATCAACATAAAGATAAGCTTACATTCTGTTGGTACGGTGATAGGGGCAGTTGTGATAGGGACAGTTGTTGTCTCAACAGCTACAAATAAGAAACAAACCATAAATTAATTAGCAGGTTGCACATGGTATTCTACTGTTTTAAACATAATTGTAAAAGTTTGGAATATCAATTCGTATTTAATGAATATATGTATAAGATAAGCCAAATCTATTTAAGATTAGATGTTTATATTATCTTTTTTTTTGTCTGACTTTTTATGTTTTTGCCGATACATAGACATCTAACAACATTCAGTTTGGGATCAATGGACTTTCATTCATCTTTGATCACCCAATCATGTGCTAGACAGCTAAGGATATTGAGCAATAGTACAACAGGTGTGTATTGGGTTATAATATCGAAAAATATAGAATGCGTAGCTCTGATTGGTCTGTTGAAAATATGAACCCTGGCGTGACCTCATATGGGTTGTTGGTAGATGTTAGTGTATCACCAAAAATAAAATAAAAATAAGATACAACACAGATCTATTATAAATTAATATTGCGATAAATTCTGTATTGAAAAGTTTGGCGTTAAGAATCTAGCTGGTAATTCTAAATCTAGACTGTACCATGACTTTGATATGCTGGTTTCGATCTTATTCGTACGTGAGGAAAAACACTATTTTTTTACATGTTATGATTTGGCAAACGATTTTTATAGTATCCTGGGTGATATATGTTTCTGAAAATTTCATCAAATGCTCATCCAGGTCATCCCACAAAAATCAAATCAAACACGAAAACGCTCTCATAAAGCCCCAAAACACAAAACTCTATGACATTTGAAAGCCAATGAGCTAGGCTATAGAATGTATTGTTTAGCACAAATACAATACACACACGTGAACAGGCAGTGAGAACATTACATATTTGCACATATGAATTTGAGCTATAACATGTTATCTGTATATGTAAATCGCATGATATTCATAATACAAGGAAGACGAATGTTAACAACTATAATATGTTGTTATCATTGTTTTGATAGTATTGCATTTTCAGTGCCGAGCCTACTTTCAAAGCAGTGCTTTTATTTTATAGCATATTGTGAACATTATCGATTTTGTGCTCACGAATATTTTGTAACGTTTTTGTTTAGTTTTTAAGCAATTTTATCGATATATGTTTCTGCTTTTCTGGCGCATGTTAGTGATTTCGGATAACTAAAATCAGCTGAAACCTATAATTT
The DNA here is from genome assembly GCA_963680875.1 of Bathymodiolus brooksi. Taxonomy (NCBI): domain Eukaryota; kingdom Metazoa; phylum Mollusca; class Bivalvia; order Mytilida; family Modiolidae; genus Bathymodiolus; species Bathymodiolus brooksi. Next base: position 103,759,145 of record OY804580.1, read on the forward strand.
CATGCAAATTACGCTTTCCCTTATTTTATTTTTTTAAAGTAATATAAATGTTTTTTCCTGTGCTTGTATACACGTATATTTATCATTTGATCATTAATATGTAATGTAGTGATTGGATTAAATTATATGTAAAACATTGTCGGTTTTTGTTTGTTGTTCTTGTAAGTATTGAAAACATACCAACACATGCTCTGTTTAACAGCATTTGCTTGACATCATCTGAATTCAATTGTTTGAAGCTGGATACTTGGATGGTAAAGCGTTCATCTGGATCACTAGAAATTCCGTTCAGTTCTGTAACATCTACTCCAGACCCGACTCCGATTGCGAATACATACGCTGGTCTGCCTTTGAGCTTAGCTGCTTCTGTTTGGGTCTGTCTCTTTGCACTTGCTGCCCAATGCTTATCGTAGCTTCCTGGATTGGTTTCTCCGTCCGTTAAGACAATAATAACATCTAAAACGTCAGGACGCTCACCATTTCCGGCCTTATAAATGACACTGTGAGTGTGTTCCAGGGCAAGGTATGTCCTCGTGGCATCTCCCTGTGAGTGTTTTATTTCAGCAATGGCATTTAAAACATCTTTTTTTGTACTGTATGTATTGAATAAAAATTCTGGGTGTAAGAAGTTACTGAAAGAAACGGCAGCTACACGCGTATCATCTGCATTTACGTCAAGGAAACTGACAATGTCGTTAACGAATTGCATCTGTAGTTTGAAGTCCGCTCTTGGTATACTTCTACTGGAATCAATGACGAAGGCAAGATCTATTCTCGTTTGGCAAAATGGTGTACGTTTGTTTCTTGCCGACATTCCATCAGATACTATAATAAACAATAATCTATAACAATGGTTAATATAACTAAAGGGCCAACCACCCATCAGTGGATACATCCAGTTACAGAAACAGCCATGAAGCAAATTCGTTTACTCGTCATAGACTTGAGATAGAGGTAAATCAAACTGTGGTTGCCCTATGACCCCCATGGGATGAAGTGGAATAAGTCAAGTAAGTCAATGGTTAATATGGAACTCTCCCCAAATTTAATATTATTTCTGCTAGGTTTTTTTTTCAAAAGGAGTAAAAAAAATATTGAAGATATCAAAGGGGTATTTAAAAACCTTAAATCAAGGAAAGACCGACAATACAATGGCAAAAGGAAAAAGGTCAAAAGGACAAGCAACGATCTACAGAAAACTAAGCAAACCCGGTCCCCAATTCGTTATTATTTCCGTAATTTTTGTAACGGAGTAAATGATTATATAATTTTCATATTGAAATAATAACAGGTTCACGTCCTTTGAGATACTAAGTATGTTGAAGTCTAGTGGCATATATTAAAATTTATCGGTAAGCTATATATTATTCCTTTGATCTCATCAAGTGATATTGTAAATGTCAACGTACTCCTCTGATACTATACAATTATTGACTTCTGATGAGATTAACATAAGAATTTGTGAACACAAGACACAACATATTTAACAAGGCCATATAGGTCGAGGTGAATATCACGTATTCTGTGTTGATAAATACTTGTATCATATCAACCGAAATCAGCCAGTAATTTTTTTTATCACATGAAAATATTAATGATTTTGATAAAATTGTTGAAATGTTTATAAAATACATGTACATACTGTTTTCCTCATTTCAGCAAAAGAGCAAAAATACATAATTGTGTAATCTATTAATTATGAATTAATATTATACAGAACCATTTTGACGCACCAATATACAAAGGAATTACATATACATTTCGACCCTTGATCATTCAAGAAATACATGTATGTTAACGTTTGCACTCCACTTACTGTTGAAACATTATGCTTACCTCAATTGAGGCTAATATAGCATCATATCAGGGGAGGGAGCAAAGGGTTTTACCCCAAAAAAATAAAGCAAAACAAGAAGTCATTTAATAATGAATATTATCGGTCAGTGCAACGCCAAGCCCATCATGAGGTTACCAATGAAAACAAGATTGCATTTTAACCACATGAATTATGATAAGCATATACATATATCTCATTGTATATCATTGAATAACTTTAAAGATACTAGCAAAAAATTAAAAACAAAAGATACCACAGTCCAAGTATTTCCAAAAATGTATCGATAAAGCGTAGAAACCGATACAAAGCCTATACAATAGAAACAAAAAATAAACAAATGATTTTTAATAAACTTACCGTTTAGATGAAGGACCTGAAAGAACATATATTATATCATTAGCAAATGAAAACTAAATTTTAGTGCAGTTTAAATACCTGCGATTAGACAACTTAGCTTATAACCAAAAACAAAACAAAACTAATCAATATATTTCGGTATAAATGTTAAGAAAGAATTGCACGGGGCTACAACACGTGTGTGTGTGTGTATGTGTTATAAATGTGTTAAGAACCGCAGTTTAAATAATAATTACATTATTAAGGAACTGTAAATTGTATTTATAAATCTACATCTTATTAACCATGTCAGTGCCGAAGCACTTACTACAGGGCGAACGATTCCCTCGGTGACTAATAGTCCATTAGGAGAGGCATCGACGCAGTGATAGTAATGAAAACGTAGACATTTCACTTAGTGGAAACGACGCGTTCTCGAATAACCTTCATCAGATACGGTGAATGTCAAACGATGGGGAAACCAAATAATTTTAATGGTCTTTTTGAAGCAGAAAATCAAAGGGCCCAAACATGATAGTAAAAAAGCTAAGGTTATATTCGTCTGATGAAGAAAAACAGTAGTAACTTTAGTAATTTATCAATTCATTTTAACGAAGCTTAAAATTATTTTATAAGAACAGTTTGAAGATACCAAAAGGGTAATCACAAGCCATTAATCAAAGAAGGCCAGACAGCATAATGACCAAAGAATAAGAGCATAAGGACAAACAATAATCTACAAATGACTACATAGAAAACTAAAGATCGATCAACTAGAACTCCACCAACGACTGGGGATGAAATCAGGCGCTCCGGAAGAGTTGGAAGTTCTTGTTCCACTAGTTACACCCGTCGTGCTACTGTAAAACGACACGAAAATCATCATATAAACCATGTCAGTACTGAAATACCGACTGCTGTTCGGATGGTATCGTCGGCGACAACCAGCAGAAGTATGGACATTATACCAGTTTATCATGAATAAATATGTTTATACCAAGTATGGACATAGTGATAGTAGTAAAAGCAGTTTATACCAAGTATGGACATAGTGATAGTAGTAAAAGCAGTTTATACCAAGTATGGACATAGTGATAGTAGTAAAAGCAGTTAATGCCAAGTATGGACATAGTGATAGTAGTAAAAGCATAGATATACAATTTAGTGCACACGACGCGTTTTTTGGAACAACTTTCATTATTCAACAAAGACTACCGAGGCATTAGAGTCACTATAGGTATCTCTATTGGTAGTGAGGTCAACAAAGACTACCGAGGCATTAGAGTCACTATAGGTATCTCTATTGGTAGTGAGGTCTAAAATGAAAGTAGCAATGTTTATGATTATAGAGCCATTCTGTATCAAAATGTCATATCAAATTCCATTTTATTTCTAAACAAGAAAAATAAGTGGGAACGGCTCGAACGTCCTGAAAAAGTATGATTATATTCGGTTTTATTCTACTATTAAATTATGTTATGATAAAAGTAAGAAAAGTTTGAAGGTAACAAAGGGGTAAAAATTCCCAATTCGGATACTACATCACTAGTGAAATAAAAGTTTGAAGGTAACAAAGGGGTAACAATTCACAATCCGGATACTACATCACTAGTGAAATACAGGGGCGGATCCAGGATTTCAAGTTAGGGGGGCGCACTTAAAAAAATTGCGCCGAGTGAAAGGAGGCGCGAAAATTGTTGGTATATTTCGTGTGAAACATCACGATTTTACGCCAAAAAATCATATTTTTTCCAATTGCGGAGGGAGACGCGAACATTTTTGGGGTATTTCGTGTGAATAGTCACGATTTTACGCCAAAAAGTCATATTTTTTCCAATTTTAGGGGGGGGGCGCGCGCCGGGTGCGCCTCCCCCTGGATCCGCCCCTGAAATAAAAGAAAAATTTGTAGATACCAAAGGGGAATTGAGATTCGTTAATCGACACAACGATCTAAATACATTTCACAGAAACTAAAGATTGATCAACATGGACCCCACAAAACACCGGGGGTAATATGGGGTGCTCTGGACAGGTAAGGAGTTCTTGGTTCCACAAGCGGCCCCTGTCGTGTTACTCTTGTTATAAACCCAGTGATAAGTCGTGAATGAAAACTACAAATAACAATATAACGAAAGATCGGACTCTACGACTGTAGCCATAAACAACTTGAAATGAAACCAAGTTTTACTGTCAGAAAACTTTTGTCGTCGTACTCGAAGAAAAAAACGAATCAAGCAGAACTATGAATCTATTGTAAAAAGCGTTCTCATGACCTAGATCAGATGGCTCGAAAGGGTAAGCTGCTTCTTCTTTTTCATGTGTATATTATTTATAAAAATAGTAATATTTGATAAAAGAATCTATTTCATTCTTGTAAAAAAATATTTTCATACTAAAGCAAAATAAAAATAAAATTCTTACCAAAGCAATGACCATCAGTGGTAGAAAATCCATGGTAACAGTAATATCTTGGTCCACTGATCCACACTGATTTCTGCCGACTAACACTATTCAATTGTTCATCTTCTCCTCTTATATATAGAAATTTGAGCTACTTAACTGTTGACTAATTTGCATAAAATTGGGGGAAATGAGTTGATTTTGTGGAAAAACATCTTACTATTAAGTATATCTAGATGATAATTTCCGATATGGTGATGAATAAATAATAACCAATCACTAAAAAACACATAATTTAAGATAAGTGATGATAATATCATTGGTTCAAAGACATAATTGTTAGCAATTATAATAATGACTGCAAAACAGAACACGATGACAATTGCTTTGTCAAAGTGATTACACTATGAAATGAAAAAAAATTTAAACATGTTACCAGTATGTTAATTATTTCTCGGTAGTTCATACGCCGCCATTGCAACAGACGTTAACGTCGTCGGACTGCATGCAAGTCCCTGAGGATATCATCTGCCCAGTATTCGATGTTTCGGCACTGACATCGTTTACTAGAATATTGCAATTTACAGTTGCTAAATAATGTAATTATTGATAAAACTAAAGTTTTCCTCCCTCAGGCACTATAGGTGACATTAGCAGATTTTGGCTACGACCAGGGCTATAAAAAGATTCGCCTTATTCGATCTCTTAAAAAGTTTATATTCCGATACCAAGATCTTGTCGAAATATATTCCGTCTCTGCAGAAAAGATTATAAACGATGGATTTTCATATAGTGAAAATGTATAAAGATAAGGTGTCAACAAAAATGTTAAAAATATTTGTTTATCAATGTGTGACGTAAAAGTGTCTTTGACATTTACTTCACTGAGTTTGGTGCTGCTTTGACAACTGTTTTACCTGTTTTGTTCAAGTATTGTTATAAATACTGTTATAGTGACAGCCGGAAACTTTGAGCCGTAATGAAAGCGGGAGGTTCCACCATTTTTTTAGAAATGCCTGTACCAAGTCAGGGTCATTACGGTTTTCACAGTTTTCCGGTTGTTGACTGATTTTGTCTCTTTATATACTTATGAGTATTGACTTTCCCTTTGTAAGATTGTTCGGAGTTCGGTAATTTTGTTATTACCCTTATGTAGGCACTTTTGGTTTTATTGCTCCCAAAACTTTACATTATTTGACTTTCCAATCTAACGATTTTGACAGTTACCTGATCAAGGTATTTCCAGAAATGTGTCGTGCGCACTACATTAGTTATCCTACTTTTTTATTGCGATCGAACGTAGGAATGTCCTAGAATGAACTCTCGCAACCAATTCTAACCGTTCTTGAATACGCTTGGCGATCATGAGAGTCTACAGCCTGCCTCGCTTCAATCAATTACCGATGTGTGAGAGACATATATCTCTGTATTGTAGTCCTACAATATAAGACTCCATACGTTCCTTATTGTTTACATTTAACTTTATCATAAATGTGGGAAACGCGGATTGCGCGTCCACAATTAATGGGGAAAACAACAAAAAGTTATAAACTAAACGATTGGAAAGTTAAGCAAATAATTTGAAATTCATACAAAATGTCAAGGACCATATAAGGAAGTCAACGTTCGATTTCAGACTTTAGCACTTTTTCCGTTCTGGAGTTATGTCCCTTGATTTAATGAAAAATAATCGTTTAATTTACATCCATGTCCTTTGGACACATTTTCCATATATTTGTTTATTGTTGTTTACTGATAATTGTAGGATAATCATGGAGTGAATTTAAAATGTCTTTGCTGGAAAGGAAATCATGTGGTATATCTTTGAAATTATATTCGTTAGTCCTACCCTCCATTAAATAAACGTAAGAGAAAACCGAAAGTGACAATCAAGAATGGACAATCCAGAGACACTGGCAACATTGGGTACACAAAACACAGGATGAAGACAAAAAAAAAAAAAAAAAAATGAAAATTATAAAGATTAGCAACACGGACACCACCAAAAACCGGGGCGATGGATTTTTTAAGAGAGCATACATTTTTGTACATTTCTATAATTGTTAATAAAGCATGGATCTCTTATATAGTGTACATGACACGTTTCTGAAATAACACATCATCAGGTCGTGACCGTGATCATATGGTAGTTGGATTTACAACTATCTATGCAATCAGTGCCTATCACGACTGTTGTTGTGAGTTCGAATCTCGATCAGGGTGAGGTGTACAACATTATGTGATAAAGTTTGTCATTGACTTGTGATAGGTCCGTGGTTTTCTCCAGGTCCTCCGGTTTCCTCCACCAATAAAACTGACCGCCACGATATAGCTGATATATTGTTGAAAGTAGCGTTAAACACCATCAAACAAACAAACAAGCAAACCTTCATCAGGTACACTCAAAGTTGATTAAAACTTGTAATTAAAGCAATCTTAGGCAAGAACCCATGATAAAAAAAATGCCACTGAACCATTTGAAACAAACTTGGCTTAAATATTCCTTTTATAATGTTAACTCTCCCCACCCTTTTGAAAAGAAAGTTTAAAAAGTGATGATCATCAATTCCACCAATATTATCAAAACGAACAATCATCTCTCATCGCAACTGAACTCACTGAACACAAAAATGACCACGGCATATGGCGTTGGAAATCCAGGTCCGGCTTGGCACAAACACAACAATTTAAAGTGGTGGGGTTAAACCAGTTAATGGGATTCTAAACCCTCCCCTCTTGATAACTGGATCTTAAACCCTCCCCTCTTGATGACTGGATCTTAAACCCTCCCCTCTTGATAACTGGATCCTAAACCCTCCCCTCTTGATAACTGGATCCTAAACCCTCCCCTCTTGATAACTGGATCTTAAACCCTCCCCTCTTCATAACTGGATCCCAAACCCTCCCCTCTTGATAACTGGATCCCAACCCTCCCATCTTGATAACTGGATCCTAAACCCTCCCCTCTTGATAACTGGATCCCAACCCTCCCCTCTTGATAACTGGATCCTAAACCCTCGCCTCTTGATAACTGGATCTTAAACCTTCCCCTCTTGATAACTGGATCTTAAACCATCCCCTCTTGATAACTGGATACCAACCCTCCCCTCTTGATAACTGGATCCTAAACCCTCCCCTCTTGATAACTGGATCTTAAACCTTCCCCTCTTGATAACTGGATCTTAAACCCTCCCCTCTTGATAACTGGATCTTAAACCCCCACCTCTTGATAACTGGATCCTAAACCCACCCCTCTTGATAACTGGATCTTAAACCCTCCCCTCTTGATAACTGGATCTTAAACCCTCCCCTCTTGATAACTGGATCCTAAACCCTCCCCTCTTGATAACTGGATCTTAAACCTTCCCCTCTTGATAACTGGATCTTAAACCTTCCTCTCTTGATAACTGGATCTTAAACCTTCCCCTCTTGATAACTGGATCTTAAACCTTCCCCTCTTGATAACTGGATCTTAAACCTTCCCCTCTTGATAACTGGATCTTAAACCTTCCCCTCTTGATAACTGGATCTTAAATCTTCCCCTATTGATAACTGGATCTTAAACCTTCCCCTCTTCATAACTGGATCTTAAACCTTCCCCTCTTGATAACTGGATCTTAAACCCTCCCCTCTTGATAACTGGATCTTAAACCCTTGTTTTGAATAAAGTATCGTATTTTACAATGATACAGAAGACCTCCTGGAGTACCATGAATTGTTTTAAATAAAGTATTATTTTTTATGATACAGAAGACCTCCAGCAGTACCATTAATTGTTTTAGATAAAGTATTATTTTTTATGATACAGAAGACCTCCAGCAGTACCAGTAATTGTTTAAATAAAGTATTATTTTTTATGATACTGAAGACCTCCGACAGTACCAGTAATTGTTTTCAGTGGCGGATTTAAAATTCGCAAAGCATATGTTATACAACGTTAATTAAGCAGTTCAATAAATAACATTTTCATGAATGGTTAACTCGTGACCTGTAGTAAAATATTCTTACTTACTGTAAATACACGTTGGATATGTTCGCTGATTCATATATGTATTCGCCGTCATTAGTTCAAAGATTATTCCATTCTGATTGGTACCGAGGTACCAGACATCAACTATTTTCTCACGCTAATTATCCCCTCGCCAACGAAGTTGCGAAGGGATATAGTAACGCTACCGTCCGTCCGTCCGTCACATCCTTGTGAACACTCTAGGATCAACATCCTTCAATGGATTTTGACCAAACTTGGTACATATTTAGTCCTTAAGAGAATCTTGAAACCTATTGATTTTCAAGGTCATATGTCAAAGTTCAAGGTCACCGGGTCAAATTTTTACCGCATAACATCCTTGTGAACACTCTAGAATCAACATTCTTTAATGGATTTTGACTAAACTTGGTACATACTTAGTCCTTAGGAGAGTCTGGAGCCCTATTGATTTTCAAGGTCATAGGTCAAATGTCAAGGTCACTGGGTACATTTTTTACCGTGTAACATCCTTGTGAACACTCTAGAATCAACATCCTTCAATGGATTTTGACCAAACTTGGTACATACTTAGACCTTAAGAGAATCTGGAACCCTATTGATTTTCAAGGTCAAAGGTCAAGGTCACAGGGTCTAACTTTTAGGCGAGGGGAACGCCACGCTTTGCGTTGCCCGTGTTAAACATTATTTCTGCAGTCAATTTTACAACTACATGTACATGTACACGTGCTATTTAGAAATTATAAAATGGACGAAAATTCTAGGCCAAGAAAACAAGCAAGATTGGATACATTTCTGATTCCTCGACGAGACGAGAAAAGTCAAAGGTAAACTAAAAAGTAAATTCAATCAATACTTCGAATAATTAATTTAACAATTGATCTCATTTATAAAACATACAACGAAAACCTATAATGAGAGAATCAGTTGATGAAACTGAGACAGTGTGGAGAAACTTGAGTGTCCCAAGAAAATGGTCACTTCTCTTTAAATAATGGTTCAAATAGTTCTTGAATTCGAAATTCTGCAATTTCATATGAAAAAAAAGATAACTTTGATTTGTATACAAATACCCGAAAATGTTAAGTAAAGATCAGTAAAAATACGCGTTGGTATATTGTACATTAAAATACGAAAGTAACATATTAATAAAAAAAAATTAGCAGCAATTTATTTGTAACAATCTCTGCATCTGCCCGAGGTATCTGCACAAGAAAATGTGAACAAATCCTTTGTCCGGGTACGTTTATATTATTCATATCTACCAATGGATGTCTGTACAATTTTTTTACACATTTTTAGCAAAAAATTCTGACTACAATTTATTTGTAATAAATTAATATCTACAACTGCACATGAAAGTGTGAAAATAATCTCGACAAAATGGTTTATGCATATCTCACACCTGATTTCCGTAAACATATTTTTCGAGAACTTTGATACATTTTTTTTGTTTGATCTTTTAGTGTAATGAGGTTTTTACGCCCGTTGCTCAAACACTTGACGCAACTGGTAAACTTTATCATTTGCGACTGCGAGTCGAGTGCACCCTTTTTTGTAATCTACAAAGCTGGGCGCGAACCCACGCCGTATTGGTGATAGGCTTGTATGAGTTATTAGATCCAACGACCTAACTCATTGAGCCATCCGGACCCCAGGAATGAGTTAAAACTAAACCAATAGTTCTTTGAAGGGTTAAAATATCGTGATCGATCAGTCATGAGTTGAACAATTCGCATCACGGTTGTTAAAAAAAAAGTTTTACTTCAGGTTCTTATAATCTGACAAAAACATACTGTTAACAATTATCCGACAAAATTAAGACTCAAAGTAAAGTTTTTTTGGTCTGATAAAAATGGTGTGGTTGGTTCAAAATTGTCGTTCAAATAAATGTCTGTAATTCCTCAAACCCCCAGAGCTTAGGGGGGGGTTTGCCCACCTGGACCCTCTCCTACTCATGCCCACCCTAATTCCAAATCCTGGATCCGCCCCTGGTTTTAAATAAAGTATTATTTTTTATGATACAGAAGACCTCCTGCAGTACCAGTAATTGTTTTAAATAAAGTATTATTTTTTATGATACTGAAGACCTCCTGCAGTACCAGTAATTGCTTTAAATAAAGTATTATGTTTTATGATACAGACGAGCTCCAGCAGTATCAGTAATTGTTTTAGATAAAGTATTATTTTGTATGATACAGAAGACCTCCAGCAGTACCAGTAATTGTTTTAAATAAAGTATTATTTTGCATGATACAGAAGACCTCTAGGAGTACCAGTAATTGTTTTAAATAAAGTATTATTTTTTATGACACAGAAGACCTCCAGCAGTACCAGTAATTGTTTTAAATAAAGTTTTTTTTATGATACAGAAGAGCTCCAGCAGTACCAGTAATTGTTTTAAATTAAGTATTTGTTTTTTATGATACAGAAGAGTTCCAGGAATACCAGTAATTGTTTTAAATAAAGTATTATTTTGCATGATGCAGAAGACCTCCTGCAGTACCAGTAATTGTTTTAAATAAAGTATTGTTTTGCATGATACAGAAGACCTCCTGCAGTACCAGCAATTGTTTTAAATAAAGTATTATTTTTTATGATACAGAAGATCTCCTGCAGTACCATGAATTGTTTTAAATAAAGTATTATTTTTTATAATACAGAAGACCTCCAGCAGTACCAGTAATTGTTTTAAATAAAGTATTATTTTGTATGATACAGAAGAGCTCTGGCAGTACCAGTAATTGTTTTAGATAAAGTATTATTTTGCATGATACAGAAGACCTCCTGCAGTACCAGTAATTGCTTTAAATAAAGTATTATGTTTTATGATACAGACGAGCTCCAGCAGTATCAGTAATTGTTTTAGATAAAGTATTATTTTGTATGATACAGAAGACCTCCAGCAGTACCAGTAATTGTTTTAAATAAAGTATTGTTTTGCATGATACAGAAGACCTGTTTTGCATGATACAGAAGACCTCTAGGAGTACCAGTCATTGTTTTAAATAAATTATTATTTTTTATGATACAGAAGACCTCCAGCAGTACCAGTAATTGTTTTAAATAAAGTATTATTTTTTATGACACAGAAGACCTCCAGCAGTACCAGTAATTGTTTTAAATAAAGTATTATTTTTTATGACACAGAAGACCTCCAGCAGTAATGTAATTGTTTTAAATAAAGTATTATTTTTTATGACACAGAAGACCTCCTGCAGTACCAGTACATGTAATTGTTTTAAATAAAGTATTTTATTTTATAATACAGAAGAGTTCCAGCAGTACCAGTAATTGTTTTAAATAAAGTATTAGTTTTTTTTATGATACAGAAGACCTCCAGCAGTACCAGTAATTGTTTTAAATAAAGTATTATTTTGCATGATACAGAAGACCTCTAGGAGTACCAGTAATTGTTTTAAATAAAGTATTATTTTTTATGATACAGAAGACCTCCGACAGTACCAGTAATTGTTTTAAATAGAGTATTATTTTTTATGACACAGAAGACCTCCTGCAGTACCAGTACATGTAATTGTTTTAAATAAAGTATTTTATTTTATGATACAGAAGAGTTCCAGCAGTACCAGTAATTGTTTTAAATAAATAAAGTATTAGTTTTTTTTATGATACAGAAGACCTCCAGCAGTACCAGTAATTGTTTTAAATAAAGTATTTGTTTTTTTATGATACAGAAGACCTCCAGCAGTACCAGTAATTGTTTTAAATAAAGTATTTGTTTTTTTATGATACAGAAGACATCCAGCAGTACCAGCATTTGTTCCCCCTGTAGCACCAGCACCAACACTGTTTGGATTTGGTACTCCTTTGTTTGGCACATGGTAAGAATAGGAAGTATATTAAGGAGATAGGGAATGGACTAATTGGTGGAGGGATGGTTTTGGTTTGGTTTGGTTTGTGGTGTTTAATGCCACTTTTAACAATATTTCAGTTATATCGGGGCTGTACATTTGGAAAATTGTAACAATATGCGAAAAATTATATCATACCATGGCAAGTATGAACTAGTTGCATAAGTTAGTAAAAGACTAGTTGTATACACAAGACAACGGAACATTCTGAATGTAGCACATATGGAGTAGGAAAAGGGTTAGAGGGGTTATAGCTATGGTGTTTAATGCCACTTTCAACAATATTTCAGTTATATCGTGGCTGTCAATTTTATTTATTGGTGGAGGAAACCGGAGAAAACCTCTACCCTGTCGCAAGTCACTGATTGCATAGGTAGTTATCAATCCAACTATCATATGATCACAACCACGATGGCCCCTGATTGGTGGGGGGATGGGAAGGTCAAAATAGTGTGTGCTGGGGGTATGATGGTGACATAGGATGTGGTCACCGCCAAAATCTTGATGACTAAAAACTTGAGAGACTTTTATGTCCCCGCCACTAAGTGGCCAGGACATATAGTGTTACCCATGTCCGTCATTCCGTAATTCCGAAATAAAACAGCTTTGAGATATTGACTTGATATTTGATATGTGGGTTTATAATGATAAGTTACAGATCAAATTTACGTTTCGTTCCGGTTCAATGCTTTTTGGCCGAGTTATGGCCCTTGGACTTTGAAATTTGGCCAAATATTTAGTTGTTACCACTTTATTTCACTATGATTTGAGATATTGACTTGATTTTTTGGTATGAGAGTATAATCATAAGTTACATATCAACCTTGAAATTCGTTCCGGGTCAATTATTTTTGTCCAACTATTTAGTTGTCACCACCTTTATTTCACTATGATTTGAAATATTGACTTGATTTTTGGTATGTGAGTATATAGTGATGAGTTACCGATCAAGTTTGAATTTCATTCCGATTGAATGATTTTGGGCTAATTTACGCACCTTGGACTTTTAACTTTTAAGGAGGCTTGAGGATACAGATCTTAAACAATAGTTTTTATTCTTAGGGAATTAAAAAAGGGTGAAACATTTGCGAGCCTCCTTAATATTCATGGCGGGGACATTCGTGTTGTTCCGACACATCTCGTTCTTTTATACTACCCTTATTTATCCTGTTCTACATGTATGAATAATATGATAAAAATACTCCTGAAGATTATTCTGCGTACGGCACATAAAACATAAATATATTTATTATGATAATTTTCTTCAACCTTTGTTAAAGAAAAATCACAAGAAATCTGACTGAATTTGAGATTCTAATTAAGGAGCAATTCCATTCATTCTATGTGAAATCAGGTAATGTTTGCTAATGTTTTTCACTGATATTAAGGGCAATCTTACTGTATTGTAGAGGCCGTTGTGTTCTTGCTCGTATAGTAGTTGGATTTATGACTACCTGTGCAATCAGTACCTATCACCACTAAAGTTGTGAGTTCGAATCCTGTTCGAGGTGTACTTGATACAACATAAGGTGATAAAGTTTGTCAGTGACTTGCTGCAGGTCGGTGGTTTTCTCCGGGTACTCCGGTTTCCTCCATCGATAAAACTGACTGCCACTATATAACTGTAATATTGTTGAAAGTGGCATTAAACACCATTACCCTAATCCTAACCCTACTGTTTTGCAGTATCACAGAAATTGAATTTAGACTGAGGGTTGGATGAGTTTATGGTGTTTAACGCCACTTTCAACAATATTTCAGTTATATTGTGGCAGTCAGTTTTATTGATGGAGGAAACCGGAGTACCTGGAGAAAACCACTGACCTGTCGCAAGTCACTGACAAACTTTATCATGTAATGTTGTATCGAGTACACCTCGTCATAAACGGGGTTCGAACTCACAACTTTAGTGGTGATAGGCATAGTTAGACTTATGTTTGCTTAAATACAATATGAATTACAATATAACTGTTTGATATTGTTACCATGGTGATTTTTTTTTCAGGCAGTCAACCACTAAATGTAGACAATGTCCTGGTTATGTACCTCCACCAACATTACCTGCCACTGGCATCATTCAAACAGGTATATCTATGTTAACAATTAGAGATATAGTAAAAAGAAGAGTTTAAAGATACCAAAGGGAGGTAATCAGAATCTGTATGTCAAAAAAGAACAGACAGCACATTGACCAAAAGTAAAAGGAAAGAAGGACAAACTAAACGATCTTCAAAACATACACATAAAACTAAAGATCAAGTAACAAGAACCGCACTAAAAACCGGGGGTGAGCTGAGGTGCTCCGGAAGGGTAAGCATTTCCTGCTCTACTAGTTGAAATCAAAGGAACCAATTATATGATAAATCATGCTAAACTCTACTTTAAATGAACCGCGGAAATGACTCGTCTGAGTTCGAGATAGCGAAATATTGATTGTGTGTTAAGTCTATCTTTTTATTATTAAGATCGTCGTCCTGTCCTATAAATCTCCACAAATACATATGCTGAAATAACACTGATGAATTACTTTCAGTTTTACCATTTTCTGGCTTTAAATACATTTATACACAGGGGACGTCATTGTCGTGATTGTATGGTAGTTGGGTTTATAACTACCTATGCAATCAGTGCCTATCACTACTATTGTTGTGAGTTTTAATCCTGCTCAGGCGAGGCTTACTTGATACAACATAATGTGATAAAGATTGTAAGTGACTTGCGGCAGGTCGGTTTGTTTTCTCCAGGTACTCTGGTTTCCTCCACCAATAAAACTGACTGCCACGATATAGCAGAAATATTGTTGAAAGTGGCATTAAACACCATAACCCTAACCCTTACTCTATATATATACAGTCAAACCTATTTCAATTCCAAATAAATTAATATTAGAGTTGCATGTCATTTTATGTGTGTTTTGATTGGTGTTTTTTTGGGGTTATTTAAATTTATTTCTGATTATTTGCCTTATTTTGAAAAAATAAATACAGTTGACTCTCATTGTCTCGAATTCGGTTGACTCGAATTTCCGGTTGAGTCGAATTTTTATCGAAGTCCCAAACTTCGTTGTGTATAAATATGTATAATTTGACTCCTGTTGAGTCGAATTCGGATGAGTCGAAATTTCTGTTGTCTCGTATAAAAGTTTTGGTCCCGAGATGTAGAAAGCCATATTATTTACATTCGTTTAGTCAAATTTACCTGTCAAAACATGTGTATTACCTTGGGATTAAAATCGGATCACAGGTGAAACATCCGGTCATTGAATTTGACATTTTTACCTTAGGCTATTTCACATGTTTATTTCACAATCTGTCAAATTAATTAGTGATAATATTTTAATTGGCTTGGTATTATGACACAGGTTAGATGTGTACAATCAAAAATTATCGATTCATAATAAGTGCGCTTGGGTCGGCATACATCAATGATTATGAAAAGTACACAAAGGAAGCGTTTTATCTATTGAATTATTTGTCGGAAATTAATTTTGATTAAAGAAGAATAGTTTTCTTCTACACTTTATTGAATAATAAAAACACACAATTTATTGTAAATAAACAGTATTGCACAAAAAAAAATACGTCATGATGGGTGAAGTTTAATGACAATGCAACAGGTGAAAAACATAAACAAAACAGATAAACATATTCATTCACACAAAACAAGATATCTAGAAGTTATCAGTCGTTTCACAAGATTCAAAGAATTTAACAGAGAGAAAAAAACAGCAACAAAAACATCGAATATGTTTAAAATCGTTCCGAGAATAGGGACATGCGATGCTGGTTTTAGCTCTTCAAAATTTTGCTCGAGTTGTCTCCCTTTCGTCGTTAAACAAACTACACTTCCGGTATCTTCGTAGCTCCTCTTGAGTCGAACTACGGTTGACTCGAATTTTTTCCATGGTCCCATCGAATTCGAGATAACGAGAGTCAATTGTATATTTTTCAATATCATAGCAAAAAAAGTTTGAATTAATTTATAAGGATTGATCGAAATTATTTGTTCGGTTCATTCGTAATAACCTCAATCAGGTTGTACACACCCTTGCATAACCCACTACGCGGGTTACTCTGTGTGTACAACCTGATTGAGGTTATTTCTTCATGAACCGAACAAAATTTGCGATCAATCCTTAATTAACAGAGTATTAGATTGATGAGGATAATTTGAGCTAACTATTACTATGAACAGATCACTATCTAACTTTGAGTTAGCCAAGAAAGATAGGTATGAATGTACAGTATATGATGAAAAGTCATTCCTTTTTTCAAAATATCCCTATATGTTTCATATAAAACCACTTTTAAGATAAAAAGTAGTTTTTTATGTGATTTGAGGAAATATTTACCATTAATTTCATAATTTTATGTAGTATCATATTTTTATTTGCACATATTTTTTTTTATTTTTGGTTTTTAAGAAATCATGAGTTAAACATGAACATGAATTTTTAGATGTCAAAGTTTGACTGATTTATATAATGAATTATGACATAAAAATTCAAGTCCCTCTTTAACAAAAACCACTGGTCAAAATATTGTGTGAAAATAAGAATATGAAGCTACATAAAATTTTGATCTAATGGTAAAAGTTTTATCAAAACCACATAAAAATAATCAGATTTTTTTTTAATTCGGTTTTATATGAAATATACATGTATAGAGATAATTTTGACAAATAAATGATATTTATCCACATGCGGTATATGAATAGCAGTAATTATAGTGACTTCATGTATTTCCAGCAATGAATGCTGTAGGTACAGCCCTAGGAATAAACAAAGGAGGAAATGCTGACCCTACTACAACCAAAAAAGATGATACTGAAACAGCTACAACAGAAGATGAAAATGTGAATGAAGATGGAGCTGGACCCTCAACTACAGGTACTACATATAAATATATATATTGTTGTATTAAAATTTTCAAGTGGTTGGAAACTATTTCATTGATGTCACTTTCAAAAATATTTCATCTATATTGTGACATTCAGAGAAAACCACCGACCTGCCACAAGTCACTAACAAACTGAGTGAGTGAGTGATTGTTGTTTAATGCCAGATGAGTTGCATTTGATGAGATTATGATGATGTCCGCTTTGTACTAGACAAACATGCTTAGTTGGATCTTTATAGTCCTAGCTCGCTGAAACAACAGTCTGTAGGTAGACATCCCACTCCACTTGTGCACATTAACCTGATTCCATGTCAACCTGTCTTTGCTCTGACTAATTAATAATGCATGCTTAGCGGAGAAGCAGCAAATACTAAATTTATAGTCTTTGATTGATTTGACCCGATTGGGGCTCCAACCCATGATCTATAGCACTTGAGGCGATCATGCTAACCATTACACCACCAATGAGGCGAGCATACTAACCATTACACCACCAATGAGGCGATCATGCTAACCATTACACCACCAATGAGGCGAGCATACTAACCATTACACCACCAATGAGGTGAGCATGCTAACCATTACACCACCAATGAGGTGAGCATGCTAACCAATACACCACCAATGAGGTGAGCATGCTAACCATTACACCACCAATGAGGCGAGCATGCTAACCATTACACCACCAATGAAGCAAGCATGCTAACCAATACACCACCAATGAGGCGAGCATGCTAACCATTACACCACCAATGAGGCAAGCATGCTAACCATTACACCACCAATGAGGCAAGCATGCTAACCATTACACCACCAATGAGGCAAGCATGCTAACCATTACACCACCAATGAGGCAAGCATGCTAACCATTACACCACCAATGAGGCGAGCATGCTAACCATTACACCACCAATGAGGCGAGCATGCTAACCATTACACCACCAATGAGGCGAGCATGCTAACCATTACACCACCAATGTGGTTACACTAACAAACTGTATCACGTAAAGTTTTATCAAGTACATCCCGTGAATCAAATCACACAATAGTATATTTTTTGTTGTGAAAATATAGAAAAGTCTCTTCAAAGATTTGCAAGAGAAAATACAAAACGATATGACGGTAATATTATTTTTCAGATGATAAGGAAAAAGAAGTTGACCCTGAATTAAAGGATGAGAAAGTGATGCCTAAGCCTCCAGACTTTGTGTGTACATTATTTAATCAGAATCATGTTCTGTGTCAGTGTTGTTTACAGCCCATGCCAGACAGACGTGCACTGTATATGCATGGTGATGGTACAGTACCACCTCAACAATGTAAGTCTATGTCAGTCTTCTTCACATCCTTGCGGTGGGCAGACCACTTCAGTCAAAGAATTGTACAGACAGTTTTGTTTCAGGTTTGGTTTGGTTTATGGTGTTTAATCCCACTTTCAACAATATTTCAGTTATATCCTGGTGGTCAGTTTTATTGGTGGAGGAAACCGGAGTACCCGGAGAAAACCACCGACCTGTCGCATGTCACTGACAAACTTTATCACATAATGTTGTATCGAGTACACCTCGCTATGAACAGAGTTCGAACAATTTTAGTGGTGATAGGCACTGATTGCATAGGTAGTTGTAAATCCAACTGTCATGCGACCACGACGGCCCCTTTGTACAGACAGAGTAACACCTCAATTGTATATTTCTACAATAGTTTTATAAGACCGCAATCAACATTTGTGGTTCTATTCTGAATTTTCAACACACTGTTCCTAGGCACTGAATAAAGTTTGGTATTAAATTGGGATATTGTAACCCAAACAGTTTCTAAACAAGAGGCCCTAAGGTGCAAAAAATGGATGTTTCATCTGATTTTGATGGGATTTTTTCGTGGATTCTTTAGGAAAATCCCATTTCAGAAAACTGCATTGCGTTATTTATGTAACTATTTTCTGTTTTTGACATAAAAAGGGGACTCAAAAGAGAAAAATGTCAAATTTGTTACTTTTAAATTTTTCATCCAAATTTAATGCAGTACAAAAATGTATTTGCAAAATGAGTATCTTAATATGGGCCATATAAATATTGCTATTTTATTTCTAAAAGGGCACAAATTCTGAACTTTTGCATTTTTTGAAGGTATATAGAATTTTTATTTTTCATCCAATTTTGATGCAGTTTTTTTCTTTGAATTTATTGCGCCAAAATCTTCCGTAGTATGTCGACAGATTTCCTGTATTTCGAACAGTTTCAGAGATGAACTCCACCGAAAGGGGCTAACAAAAGCTGAATGCCTAAATTTGAACTTTCTTATTTTTCATCCAATTTTAATAGTTTTATTCAAAATGATCATCTTTATGGGTTATTTAAGAAATAAATCATGGAAGCCAGAATGTGAGGGATAAAATTTACTAAGATCTGCCAATCCATGTTAAAACTCAAAACACATTCTGGCTTCCATGATTTATTTCGATTCTGATATGTCTAAGAGTACAAATACGGTAGTATACTTTGATTGGAAGATGGTAATTTATATTTACGTTTGCGGAAAATGTCGCACACAATTTATGCTGCCAATGGAAAAGTCAGTCACATTCACCGGCGCATGTGCTAATGAGATTATACCGAATGGATAACTCGCTCATTTGTTAACAAAGCGAAAGAAGGAGGTCATGTTAGAATGATGGATCATAAATACAATTTAGATATTTTATTTCAAAATGGAGTCTAAAAGGACTTTGTGTTTAACACCACTTTCAACAATATTTCAGTTCTATCGTGATGATTTTACTATTAGGCTTTGCCCTTGTGGCTTACACTGGGGATCAATTTAAGTACAGAATTCCCTCTCTTATTAAGATCCCTCCCACCAAAGGCCGCCCGGTTCTTATCAGGCCATATTTCAGATGCACTGAGATAGCAAAATACTACTAAGATGTCCTCCTCAAGGGAGGCCAGCCCTCTTATAAGGCCATTTTTTCATTGCAGAAAGTTAGGATTAACCATTATAGTTCACACCAGATGATTAGTATAGCTACTAGTACAGTCAAATGATCAAATCTGTATTAAGAGGTCACCTTTCTGACAAAGAAAAAGTGGCTTTTTATGACTGGTGACCTCTTAAAAGAGGTTCAATTCATATGAGATTTTCTATGACAGGACAAGAAAAATGTGACTTTTTAATACAGGTGACTGCTCAATAAAGGTGACCACATGGGCAGGTTTGTTTGTTTTTCTGTAATATTGTTTGATTTTATTTTTTTCCTTTTTTTAATAGGTGCTGTTTGTTACAGATCCTTTTGCCATGCATACTGGGGATGTACAAAACATGAATGTATGGGTTGTATAGGAAAGTTTAAAGGTAAGATTAAATACTATAGGGTTGGATTTACACTGAACAGTTTAATCTTGCCATGTTTTTGTGCCTGTCCCAAGCCAGGACCTGGATTTCCAATGTCATATGTCACTGTCTTTTGTGTTTTATGAGTTGAGGTGAGAGATGATTGTTCATTTTGTTAATATTGGTGGAATTGTTGACCGTCATTGTTTAAACTTTCTTTTCACAATATTGAATTGTCATTTACTACCCATAAACCAGCTATATATTAGAAGTATTTTCCAAGATATCTCAATGCAGAATCCTTTAGTATGAAAGTATCATAGCATTATAAATAGAATTTGAAATGTATTGATAATTGTTATTAAGTCCATTAACTGCTGACAATGGACAATGAATTATTGATGAAAGCTGGTTTTAAACTAGTAAATTGCACACGTATTTCAATAGTGGATATTTTGAGAAATATTGACATTTTTTTAACCATCCTGGATATGTTTTGTTCTGTTTTTTAGCAGACTAAAACTAAAATAATTGGTTTTTTTTATTTCAGATTTAAATTTTGGAAAGAAATGTTTGAATAATTTAATTTTAGAAAATGTTTATGAGTCAGAAATATTTAAGGTAAGTATTTGGATCCCTAGATTTGTTGGATAAACTTATTAAATAATAATTATAATATGGTTGGTTGGTTTACGGTGTTTAATGCCACTTTCAACAATATTTCAGTTATATGGTGGCAGTCAGTTGATTGGTGGAGGAATCCAGGGAAACCCACCCACCTGTCGCAGTCACTGACAAACTTTATCACTTAATGTTGTATCGAGTACACCTCGCCATGAGCAGAATTTGAACTCACAACTTTAGTGGTGATAGACACTTATTGCATAGGTAGTTGTAAATGCAACTTCCATACAATCATTACCACAATGGCACCTTATAATCTTGAATTCTAAAACAATTCACCATTAACAAAATCTGACCCGTAACATCAACCAAATGTCACCTGACAGTGATCTAGTGGTAAATAGCAATTAATAATTTGTTCCTTATTTAGCTTTAAAAAAAAATAGTTAAATAATATGTGTATGTTTGTATGCTGTAAACCCTTGTATACCTGTGTCGGGTGGCAATGTATGGGTTTTCTGTGTAAATTTCTGTTGAAAAACAAATAAAAAGGTAATTAAAAAAATAATTGCTCAGATTTTTGGAGGGGGTCAAAATGGGGAGTTGTTCACTATGTCATACTGGAAAATCTGTATTTTTACTCTTTTTCCATGTAATTTGGATTTTATTATCAAATAAAAATGGCCTCTGGCAGAATTCAAACTCACGAACATTAATGGTAATAGGCACTGATTGGATAGGTAGATAAGTTGTCATGACAATAATTTTCTTATCTGCAGTTTGTGATGTTCAGACAGCTGTTTGTGGGAAACTTATACTAACCAATATTTTATGGAAGTGTTCATTCAATTTGAATTAGTGAGTGAATGATTATTGTTTAATGTCAAGCGAGCAATTTTTCAGCCATATCATGGCAAGATCAAGATACATTTGAAATGATGATGATATCCGTTTTATACAAGACCAACACACTTAGTTGCATTTTATAGCACTTGCTTTCTGCAACAACTGTAGACATGCAGTGTGTGAAACTAAATGTTGTGGTATCGTAAACCAATCTCTATTTTACATAGTCCTCACTGTACATTATATACAAAATTTTGAAAATTTGACAAAGACCAGCTTGATTTTACATAGACATTGTCTATAGGTCTACTGCTAATTTCGCACACTGGACATGTTGCTGCACTTTGACATATTATTCTGATTCTGCAGCAGCCAGTCTTTGCTCTTACTCCTTGATGCTGCATGCTTAACAGAGAAGCAACAGATAGAAGGGTAGAAGCAACAAATACCAGTTTTATAATCTTTGGCTTGAACTGCCCTAGTTTCGATCCCATGGTCTACCACACTCGATGCAATGCGATTAAATTTGATTTAAATGGGAGCTTCAATAGTTGAACTCTACTTCAGAACACAATAACATCAAAATTTATCACAGACTGTTTATTTTTCCAGAATTATATAGAGTCTAAAGGAATCACTGTTAAACAGGTGTTAAGAGATTCATTAATTAAGTTAGATGCAGGGAAATATACATGTCTAGGTAAGAAGTATAAATCTCTTGTTGAAAGTGAAACCTGATCAAATAAACCTTTTTTAGCAACTTGAAAATTTGAATAAGATAAGTATTTTTCAAAAGAGTTTGATTGAAAATAAGATTATATTCTGTTTTTGCTTTAATAAGAACGTAGATATCAAAATTTAGTGCACACAATGTGTTTCTGGAATAACCTTTATCACGAACGGTCAAAGTCAAAAGGTTAGAAAGCCAAATTATTGTTTTGAGAGATCAGCAGACGACACTATTTCTGCCAACATTTGTGATCTTTTGAGACTGAGGTTTCTGTTTTGTAGATTATGAAGTAAATTTATATATTGAAAAGTGGATGGTCTCTTAAAAATGGTCTCACAAAAGGGGTGTTTTCTATGGGTGGAAGCACAAATGGGGAGGACTTTTAGAAGTGATCTTGAAAGAAAGGGTTGTCTCTCAGATTTAACTGTAAAATGATTGCAGTGGTAAACTTGCCTGATTGAACAACAGTTTCAAGAATATTTCTGTTATATTGAATTGTTGTTTTTTATGAGTAGAGGAAACTGTAGAAAACTACAGACCTGCCCCAAGTCATGAATCACACTCATGGCTAGGTAGACTTGATACAACATTATGTGATTAAGTTTGTCAATGGCTAGTGGCAGGTCTGTGGTTTTATCTGGTTTCTTCCACCAATAAACTGACTGCCACTTGCTACTTTTGTAATGTTTATTTTCAGATAAAGGAAGTGAAAAATACTACTTTTGTAATGTTTATTTTCAGATAAAGGAAGTGAAAAATACTACTTTTGTAATGTTTATTTTCAGATAAAGGAAGTGAAAAATGCTACTTTTGTAATGTTTATTTTCAGATAAAGGAAGAATTAATGTTAATTCCAATTCAGCCATGTGTTATACCTGTGGATTAAGAAATTTTAAAGAATTAGCATACCAATATAGAAGAGACATTCCTAAGGAAGATTTTCCAGGTAAAATAAGAGTTTAGTGGTCTGTATTCTTCTAGATGTTGCATTTCAAACTATAAATTAATATTGAAAGTAAAAAATCCTGCATAAATTATAAATTCTAATGAAACGGGGGTCGTCATGATCCTGATTGTATGGTAGTTGGATTTACAACTACCTATACAATCAGTGCTTATCACCACTAGCATTGTGAGTTCAAATCACGCTCATGGCGAGGTGTACTCAATACAACGTTATGTGATAAAGTTTGTCAGTGGCTTGCGGCAGGTCTGTGGTTTTCTCCTGGTACTCAGCTGGTTTCCTCCACCAATAAATCTGACCACCACGATATAGCTGGAATATTTTTGAAAGTGGTGTTAAGCACCCTAATCCTAATTCTAATGGAACGCTTCATACAATTACAAATTTTGATAAAGAATATACTGTAATATCCTCCATTAAATGCAGTTTTCCTATTGGTCAAAATGAGCCATAGTCTAACTGAGGGAAATCAATATTAAGAGGGATCAAGGTAGACATTTTTTTATCGGAGGTGCATTGAAGTTGCACTCAGTTTATCGATTGATGATATAGGCCCTTTGGTTTTATTGCTCCTAAAACTTTAAATTATTTGGCTTTCCAATCTGTCGATTTTGAGCGTACCTGATGAAGGTTATTACAGAAACATGTCATGCCCACTAAATTTGATATATAAGTTTGTATTACTACCACTGTGTCAATATCTCTGCTGGTGGACTACTAGTCCTCGAGGGTATCATCTGCCCAGTAGTCGGTGCTTCGGCACTGACATGGTTTATTAGATATATTTATTATTGAAATTTACAGTCCCTAAATAATGTAATTATTAATCAAACTAGGGTTCTCCTCCCTCAGGCATAGGTGACCTTAACTGATTTTGGCTATCATGTTTAGGCCCTTTGGTTTTGTTGCTCCCAAAACTTTAAATTATTTGGTTTTCCAATCTAATTCGGAAACCATACTTTTTTGTCAAGAATTTTAAGAGTTTTTCCCCTTGAGGATAAAAATATGAAAATATTCATATTAACATACTTCCAAATCTGTTCCTGAACAACAGACAAGAGTGTTATTGGGATAAAAACTTAACCAGTTATTGAATTGTAGATTTTTTTTCTCAGAAAATGTTCAAAAGAGACAGGGTTGTTAGGGACGGACCATTTAACTTCCAGGGGGGGGGGGGGGGGGGGGGGGGGGTTATGGTTTTTTTTCTAAAAAAATATTCTGATTTTGGTGGAGGAAAAAAAAGTAATCTGATTCAGAGTTTTTGTCAAATAACCTAATGTTAAATCCTGGAGAAAAAAATTCACTCTTTGCGCGACAAAAAAAAAAATATTCTAACTCTTGTGTTGTCGAAAAAAAATTCTGAATAAAACAAAAAACCATAACCCCCCCCCCCCCCCCCTGCAAATTAAATGGTCGGTCCCTTATTGAGGTAAAATATCAACAAGTTAACGAGTCATTGGTTTTTGTTTTCTTTTCAGAAAATGTTCAAAAGAGACTGGGTTGTTATTGAGGTAAAATATCAACAAGTTAACGAGTCATTGGTTTTTGTTTTCTTTTCAGAAAATGTTCGAAAGAGACAGGACTGTTATTGGGGTAAAAACTGTCGAACACAAAGAACAAGACCTCATCACGCACAGTGAGTTATATATAATTATTGATTGATTGTTGTTTTGTTGTTAAGCGCCACATGATGTACATAATAATTACAAAAATTACATACCATCAAAATAAAACACTGTTATATATAGATTCTCCTGTTACCAGTAGATTACGATATTTCTCTTCTCAAATTTCAAATTTTAAAATTTAAGCTTTAGCGATAGTGGAAAATTATCGTAATCTGCTAGTAGCAGGAGAATCTGTTTTTTGTATGACCACATCATGAAAAATATTTTTATGGTATAAATTTCCATCGCAATGTCAATGACGTCAAAAGGAAATTGGTAGAAATTCTCATGGAGGAATTTAAGCACCATGATGATTGAAAATATTACGAAAATTTAACCAAATGGGAAAGAGGCTAAGACTAGTAGATATCTCTTTCCACCATTATTATTGCTACATTCATTATCAGAATTTTTTTAATACTTTACTGAAAGAATTTCTAGGATAAGGATTGATTTAAATATTTAGATATAATTCTCATCTGGAAGTTAGGGTCTGTCTCTATGACTACTGTATGTATCATTCTCATGAATAGAAGCTAGGGTCCATCTCACTCTTACTACTGCAGGACCATAGTGGCCGTGATCGTATGATAGTTTGATTTACAGCTACCTATGCAATCAGTGCCTATCACCACTAACCAGGGCTCTCACTACTTTCAAATTAGAGGGAGAAGTGACTTCTCTTTCAGAGAGCTCACAGGGAGAAGTGGGAGACAACAGAGAGAAGTGGGGAGACTTCTGGGAGAAGTTAATTGTGATTAATCGAAACATTCTTTCGCGACCCCTCTGACGTCACCCTGCCAAAATTTAGTAAATAGTTAAAAAACTGTCTGAACTGATTTGTTCTCTTTTTTTTAAATTCATAACTACCTTAAGAACATCTATTCAATGTCACATTTTTATTTCTGTCTACCTTGACTATTGGAGTCTTGCATACCAGTGATTTTTTATATGTACCCCCCCCCCCTTTTTTTTTTCCAACTATATATATAGCTAGGGAATGAAAATATAGCACAAACGTAAATTGTCACTGTCAATCAAAAACTGAAGAAAGTAAAGGCTGTAATTATTATTTGTCAGACCTCAAATCAGATTGCAACAATGGAGGAAAGTTACTGTAGTTCAGTCTATTTTTTAATTTGATATGCATTAACATTTACACATGTCTGAATAAACAGTTCGATAGATCATAATATTAACCCGGTGTCGAGTATTAAATACCAATGCGGATGGATAAATATCTGAAGCGTTCCCGTGCATTTCAACAAATTATGAATTGTCAATCTTCGCATATATGATCATATTTGATATGTGAACTATGATTTTATGTCACAGAAATGAGAAAAAATAAATAAAAAATTTGTTTTGTTGAAAGTAGCTTCGGACAAAAAGTTCGGTCAACATTTCCCATAGCACAGTACCGCATTGCGTCCCCTTTCCAAAATGGCACCATTGTTGTTTGTTTACGAGAAACAAATACAAATAGTTTTATTTTAAGTCGGGCATAAATAAACAATAAACATAAGCTCTAATGAACGAAATTAAAGTTTCTAAAAACCGTAATGGATTACTTTCCAAGAAAATCACTTTCAAAATACTTAACGGATACGATAGATTTCAATAAACACGTGCATGATATCAACATTTTCATAAATGACAAGCGGAGAAAATACGCGGGTGGCGACATAGGGCGCCTCTTCAAAATTACAAGGCGACTTGAACTTCGCTTTTGACCAACTAGAAGGCGAAGTCAACCTTCACAAGGCGACTTCTTTGCCCGAATCGCCCTCCAATGTGAGCCCTGCTAACGTTGTGAATTTGAATCCCACTCAGGCGAGGTGTTCTGCATACAACAGTATGTGATAAAGTTTGTCAGTGACTTGTGGCAGGCAGGTAGTTTTCTCCGGGTACTGCGGTTTCCTCACCAATAAAACTGACTGCCACGATAGAATTGGAATATTGTTGAAAGTGGTGTTAAACACTATTACGCTAACCTCTAACCACTCTGACTAATGTTGGTATTATTCTGATCATTGAGGACCTTACAGTAACACTGAGATGAAGAGCAGTGATAAAACTAATTTCACTTGTGACTATCAAATTGTTTTAATTTTTTTTTTTTTTCAGAAACTTTAGCCATGTGTGTGACCAGATAAGAACAACATGAAAAATAAATTTCATGGATAAAAAAATGGACAAAACTATTGATTTCATTTATTACCCATAGAAGAGGACTTGAATGAATCATCTAGACTGTTAACATATCAATTTTTATTTGCTAAGAGTCAAAATGTGTGACAGGTTATTTCTTGTTATTTTTGTTTGTGGATTAATACCTTTTCTTACGCCCTGCCCCTTATAACCATCAGGGGCATTAATTTTTACCCATATCTGTATGTATGTTTCACACTTGATTTCTGCACAATAACTTAAGTCCATTTTAAGCATATCATATGAAATTTATACACAAGATAAGGGACCATAAAAGGAAGGCCAAGTTCTATTTCAAACTTTAGTATTTTCTCCATTTTGATTTAACTGTAGATGGAAGCTGGGGCATTGATGTCCTATTGACACGTTCTTCCCTTTTTTTGGACAGGAAATCTTTTTTATTATGTTTATATCTACACAATCCTTTCATGTAATTATATAAGTGATGGGATTCAAATTAGTAAAGTTATTTATAGAAATAGTAGATAAAATTTGTACTTCAGATATCAAGTACAAATGTTTCATTTTAATTAGATATTTTACCATCTTGTTTTTACAACTATATGCAGAATACCATAGTAAACACTTAGAAAAACTAGGGCCTATTGTGATCGTGGTTGTTTGGTAGTTAGATTTACATTTACCTGTGTAATCAGTGCCTGTCACCACTAAAATTATGAGTTTTATTCCTGGTCATGGCAAATTGTACAACTTTTTGTGATTAGTTTTATCGGTGACTTTCTGCAATTCATTCATTATTATATATTTTAACTAATTACCCCAATTTTTTTGAGTACTTTGCAAGATGTGAAAATGGTTAATATTAGGATACAGAATAGTGAATTTTATTTTAATAACAGAACTTTAAACAAATATAAAATATTTTCTTTTGAAAGATTTTTTTTTCATTTCATTTTAAAATATGCAACTTGCTCATTTGTGGAGTAATCCAGCTGGGTACACTACATAAGAAAAAACTGAGTACACTTTGCCATGGGCAGAATTCACAATTGATACTGATAGGCACTGGTGTTGTAGGAAGACATAAATTCAACTACAATGCGATCATGGTCACATTCAGTTAGCGGACCCAGTCGGACTTTATACATTGACATTGTGATACTCCATATTTTTGTGATATAGTTGTGGTTTTTTTTTATATATATATATATTAGGTATATATTAGAGAAATCTAATTTGCGTTGTTTTAACAATTTTACACTGTTAAGTCTGAAGTAGAGGTAGAACATATTTCACACCTATTATGTAAATAAATGTACTGGCCATGGGAAATATTTCATCTCGGATCTCATATTTAATATTATATTTAAGTCATCCTTTAGTTAATTAACAAACACTAAATGATAGTTCTTCATTTTTTTGGTTTAAATTATTGGGAAAGTTTGATCATACATATCTGTGCAATTTACGTTCTGAGTTTTTCAAAAATTAGAAAAAATAGGGGCCGTCATAGCCATAATCATATGTTAATTATTATTTACATCTACATGGTACACAAATACTAATCTTAACTAATGTTGTTATTTTAATTCCACTCATTAAGATGTGTACTTGATACAACATTATGTGATAAGTTTGTCAGTGACTTGCAGCAGGTCAGTCGTGTTCTCCGGGTCCTCCGGTTTCCTCCACCAATAAAACTGACCACCCCGATATAGCTGAAATGTTGTTAAAGTTGCGTTAAACAACCCTTATTTAAAACCATATTTAAAATAATTTCAAATCTCAATGTAAGAATAAAATTGAGTTGGTATTTTACTCACATGTGTAAAACACTTCCATGAGCACATCATTTCATTAAGAGGGGAGTTTTGGGTCCATAATACTAGTTTAACCCCACCACTTTTTATTGAGATGCCTGTACCAAGCCAGGAACGTGGTCATGTATTTGTGTGTTAGGAGTATCTATTTTGTCTCTGTTTGTATGATTGTATGATAGGATTTGGGAACTGTACTTTTTCTGACTGTGTTGTATTTTTTATTTGTTTTTCAATGTAATGTCAATATCGTTGGTAAGATTGTATGAAACTATATTTCAGGTAATTTTTGCGTTTTTTTTTTATTTTATCATTTAATTTTCGTTTTGCTTTGCAATGATCAAAAAATGGCTAAAATATATATTAATTACCACATTTATATTGATTGTCTGCAATACCTCAATAGGTGAGCCGGACGTTAAACCCTCATACTACTACTACTTGATTGCTATGATTATGTAATAAATATGTCAGAACTACTCAATGGCTTCAATCTATTTATAAATTGGCAGTGGATCATTATTCCCTAGAGGTATAAAACCAAGTTTCTATACAATAGTTTACGAAGTATATTTCCTCTAATAATTCTAAATCAGGGTACATCAAGAGATGGTTGGACTCTTGATTAGATTTGCAACAAGTAAAAATTTAGAATAAATAAAATTATTTTGTGGTTTAAAAAAAACAATTCCAATTTTGAAAGTGGTGAAATGTTTCTTTTCATTGGCCTATGAGAGCAAAGTTATGTACAATTTTATATAAGATAATTGCATTAACACTTGATTTAAGCCTATTTCATTTTTCATTTTCTACCAATTTCTATGAACTCCTTCATTAAAGAAAGACAGTCGTTTAGAAGGATTTTTTTTAATGTTATGCATGCTGAACTGACAGGTAATTAGTGTTTTTTTTTCTTCATATGAGGAGAAATTAAATTTAAAATTTGTTCACACCACAATATAGCTGAAATACTGCTAAAGTTGGCATTAAACAAATCAATCAATCAATCAATCAATCTTTATATGGGATCCATTTTTTTCTGATCACACGTTTTTTATGAATGAGGTAGAAAATGTTTTGTTTAAAATCATTTATGTATATATGTATATATATTTTTAGATGTTTTATGACATATTTTGTACTTGTTATTAGTACGTTGTTATGATTGGTTAATATTATTGACAGGGCTGTATCTAGTAGAGGGCCTGTGAAACAGCCCCAGTTATTTAAAAAAAATGTACCCTATTTAAAATAACAAGGAGAGAAGGGTACATTGAACACTTAAAATTCTCCTTTGTGCTCCTTTTTTTTTTTAACCTTATGTGCTCAAATTCTCTGTATTGATTCAAAACTCTTTTTATACCCCTGTACACAGGCGCTCGTGGCACGGACCACCTCCCTTTTTTCTAACTTTCTGTTTACAAATTTATTTTCAATAAAATTTCTGTATTTCTTTATTATTTCATCTCTTTTTTCTTATTTTAACTATCTACTTGTATATAGGGTCGAAACATGCAAATTGTTGTTAACATGAGATTGTATGAATATTGACACGAACAAGTTAAAATAAGAAAAAAGAGATGAAATAATAAAGAAATAAAGAAATTTTATTGAAAATAAATTTGTAAACAGAAAGTTAGAAAAAAGGGAGGTGGTCCGTGCCACGAGCGCCTGTGATCCTGCAGAGCATTTTGCTGTCATATTATGTTACGAGTCTGTCATTGTTATCTCCATCCGTCTGTAGACAGAATGATTTTTGTGCCATCATTTTTGTTCTAGTTGACTGACCCTTCTGAATTTGTAGAACAATGATACTTTTGAAGAGGGCCTAAAAGGACCCCAAATTCCAAAATTTCACACAAAGTTGGAAGGGATACAGAATTTACATTTAACATCCAATTTTTATACATTTCTTTCTTTGAATTTATTGTTTTGGGACCTTGCTGTGATATGTTGGTGCATTTCTCAACCTCTTATGGTTTCTGAGATACAGTCAACCGAAAGGGGCCAAGAACACCAAATTCCAAATGTTGAAATTTCTTATTTTTCATCCTTGTGACTTATTAATGAATCAGTTAAGAAAATTAGTTTTTTTCATATAAAAGGGGTTAAAAGGGGCATAAATTATAAAATTTTGCATATTTTTGAGGTTTACATAATTTTTATTTTTCATCTAATTTTGAAGATATTTTGTATTGTTTGGATTTGTTGTGACAAGAAGTAGTGTTTTAATGGATGTCCTTTATCAGTTATAGTTTTATTAGTTAAACTTGATTGCAGTAAAACTGGTGTAAGAGTGAGCACTTTGTCGACTTGCTGCGGTTGTTTTATGATGCACCTGACATAGCCCTTTATTATTTGCTCAAATGAACTAAAGGAAGTTTGTCTATATATTCTGTAACATTTCCATAAAAAGCAATTTTCTTAAAGTGGCAAAAACTTCTGTATTTTAAGCCACAATAATTAACTGAAATTTAAACTGTAGCTATGTGATAACAATTAACCTAGATATAGAATAGATTTTATAAATTATTAAATTTGAAATTTGATTATTTAGTAATTTTTATGTCCCCATCCATGCGTCTGGCATGTTATTTCTGCTCAATAACTTAAGTTCACCTCCAGCAAATCATTTGATATTCATACACAATATCAGGGACCATATAAGGAAGGTCACATTCGATTTCAGACTTTAGCACTTTTTCCGTTCTGGAGTTATGTCCCTTGAATTGCCAAAAAATAATTGTTGACTTTTGCTTGAATTTTGGGGAATCTGTGTCCTTTTTTTTTACACATTTTTCCATTTTTTAGTATTTACTGATAATTTTCAGATAATTATTGATCTAATTTAGAATGCCTGAGCTGGTACAGAAATCATGTGGTATACATTTGAAATTATGTCTGATTGGTCCACCCTGATAATGTTAGAGAAAACCTAAAGGGCAATGAAGAATGAACAATCTAGAGACACTGGCAACATTTGGCCTACAAGACAGAGGACAAAGGCACACAAGACACAAAAACACAACACAGAAAACTAAAAAGATTAGCATTGCGCACCTCTAAAAAAACCGGAGATGATGGACTTTTTCAAGAGCGCATACATTTCTAAAATTGTTAATAAAAACATAGATGTCTAATATAGTACACGTTTCTGAAATAACCTTCATCAGGTACACTGAAAGTTGATTAAAACTAGTCTTCATAGCCATCTTCTTGGATAAGTTGAAGTCATTACTTCAAAAGTTTTACAGTTGCCACCATGACTTGGTTGACCGTTATGGAATATATGTGTCACAAATGAACACAGATATGTTCCACTTGTCGTAAGCACTTCCCGTTTCCTCATTCATGACTTATCATCGGGTTTGTAACTAATTTAACATGGCAGATGCCACTAGTGGAGCAGGAACTGCTTACCCTTCTGGAGCACCCGAGTTTACCCTCGGTTTTTAGTGGGGTTCGTGTTACTCGATCTTTAGTTTTATGTATATGTAGATCATTGTTTGTCCTTTTGTACTTTTTCTTTTGGCCATTGTGTTGTCTGTTCTTCGATATACGGATTCTGCAAGAACCTATGTTAAAAAATGTTTTCAAAATATCTTTATCTGTAGCCACTGAACCATTTGAAAGAAGCTTGGATAAAATATTACTTGTATGATTCTCTGCAACATGTATGTTTTGTTATGATTAGTTGACTATATATATGAGTGACACGGCCGATATCTTATATGAAGCAGGAACTGCTTACCCTTCGTGAGCACCTAGGTTCTACTTCAGTTTTAAGTGTGTCCGTGTTCCTCATCTTTTTAGTTTTCTGTGTTGTATTGTGTTTTTTATTTGTCTTCGTCCTGTGTCTTGTGTGCCCGATGGTGCCAGTGTTTCTGAATTAGTTGTCTATTCTTGATTGTCCCTTCGGTTTTCTCTAGCGTTCATCGAATGCTGGAACAAACTGAAAATATGTGTTAAATACATGCTAATGAGTGATTAAACATGTATTCTGGATTTTGTGAAATAATTTGACAACTATGCAAATTTCACTTTTCTTATTTTGTCAATGTTGACCCAATATATAGATATGGTGATTTAATTTCAAATTTGTATCTTGACATTGTTGGATAACTATTAGTCGGGGTCCACCACGAGTCCTGTCGGGTGTAGAATGTTAATGTGTGTTTATGGCTTCAGGGAAAAGGATAGGCATTTCTTGCTTCACTAGTGACACCCATCATGTTACTATTCAACGACAAGAACATCATCTGATATTGAAATCGTGTTGGACACGAGTATGAGAAAAATGGCAGAATAATAGTAATAAATAAGATAGAGAAAGTTAGAAATAAGATCTTCTCCTGGTAAATGAGACACCTGTTGTTTCAGAAGGATACACTTTTCATACTCTTAGTGTAGAAAAATTGTGTCCCAAATATTTTTTGAATTTACCTGTATCTGCTACAATTCCAGAGATATTCTGATAACATAAAGGTCACAATCTAGGACTGTATTTATTATGTTCTGATTGACTGTTTTTCGAGCACAAGTACGAGAACAAAACTGGTGCTCGTAAGTTCTTATGGTAAACCCTGAATAAATTTGGCAAGAACGATTTAGGACTACACTACTGAAAATTGAAAATTAATAATGTAAAAAACCATTTTCACTTTTGTAGCACACATTTTGCTATACTTTTTACCATCGTATTATCTGTCCGTCAGACGGCTTCTGATTACTCCTTTTGATAACTTCAATCTTCAGCATGGATTTCAAAGAGGATTATCTTGTGAATCGCAACT
This sequence comes from Bathymodiolus brooksi, assembly GCA_963680875.1. Classification (NCBI taxonomy): domain Eukaryota; kingdom Metazoa; phylum Mollusca; class Bivalvia; order Mytilida; family Modiolidae; genus Bathymodiolus; species Bathymodiolus brooksi. The sequence continues at coordinate 103,793,419 of OY804580.1, forward strand.
GATTGAATTTATAGATGATGTAACCAAAAACCTAGACCAAGGAAAACAGACAGACATAATGGATTTTTCCAAAGCTTTTGATAAGGTCAGCCATAACCTTATCATTCATAAGCTGAAACATTATGGGATCACAGGAAAAACAAATGAGTGGATTAAGAACTTCCTCAGTGACAGGACTCAGTCAGTAGTAGTGGAGGGTGAAACATCGACTTCCATACCCATAGAGTCCGGAGTACCTCAAGGATCCGTCCTAGGGCCTAGCTTGTTTTTATTTCATATAAATGACGGCACCTCGAAAGTGAGTCCAGAACAAAGAACAAGAGTCCAGATGAACCCAGAAGCACAACATGATATTAAAATACATTTTTATGATTGTTATCAAATAAATTTATATGTTTTTAATAAATTTCAAATATATTTTATAAATTACAGTGGCTTTTAAGATCCTTACAGTGGAAATTGGGGTGCACCAGAAATATCCGTTATTGGGCGATTGTAAAAGGAATGTCAATTACGAAACGCATATGAAAAATTCAGGATAAATAAGTAGTTTAGCGATAACTTTTAAAAAAGAAAGTTAAGAAAATGAAAATAAATAGTTATTTCATTATATTTTTGTTATAAAATTTGTAAATTTTATACAAAACAAAAACAAAAACAAAAAAACTATATCAATGTTCTTACTTATTTTTTGCTTTTTCTCTCTTTTTGTTAAAATCGTAAATTTTTGTTACCCATAAAAACTCGGATATGATCCAGGAAATTAAAAATGTTGAAACATTGATTAAAAATTTAAATAAACTAAAACGTGATTGGCATTGCTCCAAATCCGGATATTTTATGCAGGTCCCGTAATTGACATTCCTTTTACAAACGCCCCAATTTCCATTGTAAGGACCTTAAAAGCCACTAATTTATAAAATATATATGAAATTTATTAAAGACATATAAGTTTATTTGATAGAAATCATAACCATGCATTTAAATATGGGGTCAGGTCATTATTCCGACAGCCCATTATTCCGACAGCCCATTGCTCCGACGGCCCATTATTCCGACAGCCCATTATTCCGTCAAAAATGGTCAAAAGTAGTATAATTATCTTAAAATCTGTTGTTTTTCTTCTATACCTAACGGAAGACTGACTTTAATCTTTATACTCATTGGGCGGATTGTTTCTGTATTAAACAAAAGGGTAAATATGGGGTCAAAGTCAAATGTCATGGTGCTAGCAGAGTCCTTACGTCATGACGACATGAGAAATATCAGTACCAATTTCGGATGGTCTAAGACTTCTACATTTTGGATTTAATCATGAAAAGTTTACACCGCCACCGTTACGCGAGACGACACAAACATTATTGGAGGGGGGGGGGAGATTTTTTTTTTAATTTCTTGCCCTGATTTTTACCGAAAAAAAAATCTGTCCAGACGAAAATCCCAGCCCCCGCCCCCGCCCGTCCATAAACCTTGTAACCCTTCAAAACCGTCCAAAGTATTTTTTTTATTAAACTTTACACAAAGGAGTACATCATATGTAGATGTGCATGAAATAATTATAAAGGTTTGTTCTGACATTAACGGTTGCATTTAGGATACAGAGCCATTGTGAGTGAGCTAGTCTAGTTTGATCCTAGATCTGGAGAAAAAAAATGCCATTACCGTACATTATGATTAATACAATAAAAAATTTCCATAAACTTCAGGAGATGGGCTAAAATTAAATAATGAAGATTTAATTTTAAGCAAAATTCGGTTGTTGTTGGGAGTATCACGTCTAAACTCCCACAATTTGTGACCGGAGAGACACTACCTGATGCTGTTCAACCGTATTGCGTTTTCTAATACGTTTTAGATACATTGTAAACCGATGAATGCCTCCTTCACATGTACATTTAATGCCCATTAAATGCGCATCGCATGCTCTAAGAGCTTCACACCTATGACAAGGAGTTTTCAGTTGGCATGTAGAGAAAATGTAAATATTTTCGCGTAAATAATGGAAATCGCAAACGTTTTGACGTACGTGTGAAACCATGTTGGATGCGCATTCAATTCGCATCATGAAACGTACGTCGGAATGCAGAATAAATGAACATGTGTGGAAGCGGCATAATGCATATGGAAGGCGTTCTATTAGCTGCATATGTTGGTTGCCAATCGATGTATTTATTGACCTGAACAAGGGAACTGTCTACCTATCTTCGGAGCTTTTTCCATTCTTCTGCATGTACATTATGCTCCCTTTCTCTCCTTTTCTACTATATACGTCCTTCTTCAATTCTTAACTCTCCTCGCTTCCATGCGTATTGCTATCTTCCGTCATTTTGTCTTTCTCGTGCTTCTCCCGGTTTACACTTTTTTCCTTCACTCCTCTTTTCTGGTTCCTTTGTGCAATGTGCACAACTTTTTCTTCAATTTTTAACTTTCCCCATACCAGGTCGGTCGATCATAATTGCCTTGAACGGGGATGTACAGCCTAGGATAAAAGCTCCTTTTCCTTTCCAGAACATTCTGTCTAGGCCATGGTCCGTTAAGATTAGCCTGACCGACGGAACATCCTGTTGGATACACCTGGTTAAACCATGGATTTGTGGATTAAGTTCTATTTTGCATTGTCGGAAAAATGGGCCGTCGGAGTAATGGGCTGTCGGAGTAATGGGTTGTCGGAGTCATGGGCTGTCGGAGTTATGGGCTGTCGGAATAATGCTACGCATCCTTTAAATATCATGTTGTGCTTCTGGACTCATCTGGACTCTTCTTCTTTGTTCTGGACTCACTTTCGAGACGCCTTATAAATGACATGCCGGAGGGGATTCAATCAACAGTACGACTGTTTGCTGACGATACCATTGCATATGTCACAATATCATCAGATGCAGATGCAGCAAACCTTCAACAAGACCTTGACAAACTGGCTGAATGGGAATCAAAATGGCTCATGAAATTCCATCCAGAGAAATGTAATGTACTCACCATCTCCAAAAAGCGAAGTCCATCTAAGTACAATTGCACACTACATAGACATATCCTCGAACATGATACATCAGCAAAATACCTGGGATGTACCATTTCATCAGACCTCATATGGGGTAAACATATAAGCACCATCTGCTCTAAAGCCAACAACACCATCAGTTTTCTTAAAAGGACCATAAACATCTCCAACAAATCGATCAAAGAAAAAGCGTACGTGTCCCTCGTAAGACCTACCCTGGAATATGCCAGCTCTGTATGGGACCCATACCAACAAAATGACATCCATCGATTGGAGATGGTTCAAAGAAGGGCTGCACGATATGTTACTAACCGATACCACAACACCTCATCGGTTAGTAGCATGATAGAACAACTAGAATGGACTACCTTACAGGAACGAAGAAAACATAGTCGATTACTGATGATGCATAAGCTGAAGAACAACGTCGTACGAGTTGATGCATCAAGCAAGCTTATACCAAATGAACGACCCTCCAGAAACAACAACGAGCAGGCATTGCGCATTCCATCATGCAAGACCACAGTACGGAAGGATTCGTTCTATCCTAGAACGATCAAGGAATGGAACACCTTGCCTAACTGTACTGTCTCTGCCCTGAGTCCTGAATCCTTCAAGGCTCAGCTCCGTCATTAAGCTTAAATGACACTGTTTTTACTTGCACTGTATATAAATTTCACTTTATTGCGTCTAAGTATGTTCACGTTTTTTTGCGCACACCCAAAAAGTGGCAGAATAGTCAACCAGTTGACGGTGGCCATTAAATTGAAGAAGAAGAAGAATCTTTTCTTCAATCATTTAACCAGTAGTTTAGAAATAAAAGTCTAGAATCATAATGCTAAGTTTTATTAACAATAAATAACGTATATATAAATGTAAAATGTTAAGTCAAATGTTATCAATTCCATGGTCGTTGAATCGTTTTATCAGTCACTGTACATGTTGTAGGACATCAATCTGAAGAAGAAGAACAAAACGTGAGTGTAGTTATTTGTGAACAGCATAACTGAACAGAATAGTTAGATTGGGGGAGAAATATGACAGATGAGTTATTTTCCAATTATTGTTTCCCTTTATTCCAATCATTTATGTTAATATAGTTAGTAAATGGATGTAAACGAACATGAGAGACAATCCAATATTACGATTCCCGCATAAAAACGATGTTCGGTTCGTCTTTACCTCCAGTTGTTTGTAGGAGAGCTCATGTACTATTTACGTTCGGTTCGTCTTTACCTCCAGTTGTTTGTAGGAGAGCTCATGTACTATTTACGTTCGGTTCGTCTTTACCTCCAGTTGTTTGTAGGAGAGCTCATGTACTATTTACGTTCGGTTCGTCTTTACCTCCAGTTGTTTGTAGGAGAGCTCATGTACTATTTACGTTCGGTTCGTCTTTACCTCCAGTTGTTTGTAGGAGAGCTCATGTACTATTTACGTTCGGTTCGTCTTTACCTCCAGTTGTTTGTAGGAGAGCTCATGTACTATTTACGTTCGGTTCGTCTTTACCTCCAGTTGTTTGTAGGAGAGCTCATGTACTATTTACGTTCGGTTCGTCTTTACCTCCAGTTGTTTGTAGGAGAGCTCATGTACTATTTACGTTCGGTTCGTCTTTACCTCCAGTTGTTTGTAGGAGAGCTCATGTACTATTTACGTTCGGTTCGTCTTTACCTCCAGTTGTTTGTAGGAGAGCTCATGTACTATTTACGTTCGGTTCGTCTTTACCTCCAGTTGTTTGTAGGAGAGCTCATGTACTATTTACGTTCGGTTCGTCTTTACCTCCAGTTGTTTGTAGGAGAGCTCATGTATTATTTACGTTCGGTTCGTCTTTACCTCCAGTTGTTTGTAGGAGAGCTCATGTACTATTTACGTTCGGTTCGTCTTTACCTCCAGTTGTTTGTAGGAGAGCTCATGTACTATTTACGTTCGGTTCGTCTTTACCTCCAGTTGTTTGTAGGAGAGCTCATGTACTATTTACGTTCGGTTCGTCTTTACCTCCAGTTGTTTGTAGGAGAGCTCATGTATTATTTACGTTCGGTTCGTCTTTACCTCCAGTTGTTTGTAGGAGAGCTCATGTACTATTTACGTTCGGTTCGTCTTTACCTCCAGTTGTTTGTAGGAGAGCTCATGTACTATTTACGTTCGGTTCGTCTTTACCTCCAGTTGTTTGTAGGAGAGCTCATGTACTATTTACGTTCGGTTCGTCTTTACCTCCAGTTGTTTGTAGGAGAGCTCATGTACTATTTACGTTCGGTTCGTCTTTACCTCCAGTTGTTTGTAGGAGAGCTCATGTACTATTTACGTTCGGTTCGTCTTTACCTCCAGTTGTTTGTAGGAGAGCTCATGTACTATTTACGTTCGGTTCGTCTTTACCTCCAGTTGTTTGTAGGAGAGCTCATGTACTATTTACGTTCGGTTCGTCTTTACCTCCAGTTGTTTGTAGGAGAGCTCATGTACTATTTACGTTCGGTTCGTCTTTACCTCCAGTTGTTTGTAGGAGAGCTCATGTATTATTTACGTTCGGTTCGTCTTTACCTCCAGTTGTTTGTAGGAGAGCTCATGTACTATTTACGTTCGGTTCGTCTTTACCTCCAGTTGTTTGTAGGAGAGCTCATGTACTATTTACGTTCGGTTCGTCTTTACCTCCAGTTGTTTGTAGGAGAGCTCATGTACTATTTACGTTCGGTTCGTCTTTACCTCCAGTTGTTTGTAGGAGAGCTCATGTATTATTTACGTTCGGTTCGTCTTTACCTCCAGTTGTTTGTAGGAGAGCTCATGTACTATTTACGTTCGGTTCGTCTTTACCTCCAGTTGTTTGTAGGAGAGCTCATGTACTATTTACGTTCGGTTCGTCTTTACCTCCAGTTGTTTGTAGGAGAGCTCATGTACTATTTACGTTCGGTTCGTCTTTACCTCCAGTTGTTTGTAGGAGAGCTCATGTACTATTTACGTTCGGTTCGTCTTTACCTCCAGTTGTTTGTAGGAGAGCTCATGTACTATTTACGTTCGGTTCGTCTTTACCTCCAGTTGTTTGTAGGAGAGCTCATGTACTATTTACGTTCGGTTCGTCTTTACCTCCAGTTGTTTGTAGGAGAGCTCATGTATTATTTACGTTCGGTTCGTCTTTACCTCCAGTTGTTTGTAGGAGAGCTCATGTACTATTTACGTTCGGTTCGTCTTTACCTCCAGTTGTTTGTAGGAGAGCTCATGTACTATTTACGTTCGGTTCGTCTTTACCTCCAGTTGTTTGTAGGAGAGCTCATGTACTATTTACGTTCGGTTCGTCTTTACCTCCAGTTGTTTGTAGGAGAGCTCATGTACTATTTACGTTCGGTTCGTCTTTACCTCCAGTTGTTTGTAGGAGAGCTCATGTACTATTTACGTTCGGTTCGTCTTTACCTCCAGTTGTTTGTAGGAGAGCTCATGTACTATTTACGTTCGGTTCGTCTTTACCTCCAGTTGTTTGTAGGAGAGCTCATGTACTATTTACGTTCGGTTCGTCTTTACCTCCAGTTGTTTGTAGGAGAGCTCATGTACTATTTACGTTCGGTTCGTCTTTACCTCCAGTTGTTTGTAGGAGAGCTCATGTACTATTTACGTTCGGTTCGTCTTTACCTCCAGTTGTTTGTAGGAGAGCTCATGTACTATTTACGTTCGGTTCGTCTTTACCTCCAGTTGTTTGTAGGAGAGCTCATGTACTATTTACGTTCGGTTCGTCTTTACCTCCAGTTGTTTGTAGGAGAGCTCATGTCTTATTAGTGTTTGTTTCCGTAGTGGTGTTTTTTTGGTTTGTTTGTCTTCGTCTTGTCTGCCCTATGTAGCCAATTTCTCTGGATTGTCCATTTCTGATTGCGGATTTTCTCTAACGTTTATTTACAGAGTAAAGGAACAGCACTTTTATTACTGTTATTCATTTCACAGTACAAATTTGATTCAATTATGAAATGATATACAGCGTTTTAAGGTGATTCAAACAATAATTAAGATATGTTTTCATTAAAATGTGCTATTAAAATATTTACAACTTACAGAAAAACTTTAGGTGTGAAAATAATAATGAAATGCTGATTTTATATTAAGACACTAAATTACCTACCTAACTCTATGGTTTTTTGGATGCTTTGTTAATAGCAGACACACCTGAAATATAAAATAAGGTGTATACTATTAGAAGACAAATTGGATTCTAAACTGAAATGAGTCAAATGCATTTTTTAATATTAAGCCCAATGTTGTCCAATACGATTTCCATGTCATATGTTATTGATGTTGTTTAACAGTAACACGACGGAGTCACTAATGGAGCAGGAAGTGCTACCATTCCGGAGCACCTGAGTTCATCCCTGATTTTTAGTGAGGTTCGTGTTTCTCGATCAAAAAGTAGTAGAAATGGGTAAAATCGACACTTCTAACAGCTCACTTTCCTTCCAATGGTACAGAAAGTGGCTAAACTAATGATATAGACTCAAACCTCCACTCTAAAATCTTCTAGATAACTTACTGAGACTTTCAACACATATTCTGGAAGCTAATGACTTTCTGATTGCTTGAAGACCATCTAAACTGCCCACTTCAAATACATTGTTAGGGTTGTTTGCTATCAGTTCTAGCTCAGCTTTGTTCCTCTTTGGTCCTATTCCTATAAATACACAAATGATTTATGTTGGTGTCGTCATATATAATTTTACAACAGTGACATCTGAAATTTAAAGTTCTGTAGATCAGTAACGTTTCATCAAAACTGCATTTCGGCATTTATTTTCGATTCAATTTATGTTTTATGATGCCCTGATGATCAGTAGATATCTGTTTTGTACCAGATCTTAAAAGTAAGTTTGATTGTATAGTATGTCGTTTTATATCTCTGTACGACCGTAGAGAACAGACGAATGCTCATTCTATAGTCTTTGGTTTGACCCGACCCATCCGGAGATCGAGCCCAAGATCTATCACACTCAAGGTGAGCATGCTAACCATTAAACCACCGCGATTGTTTTCTTGTTAGATAATAATTAAATCTTAAATGAGATAAACTACAAATAATCACATACATCTCCTTGGCTATTTTTGTGGGTAGTTTGAAATGAGATTTCCATGTGTATATGTTCACAGATGAATATGGTGCGTACTCAAATCCCAGCCTTTTTTCGTCCATAACTTATCGCCAGATTTTTTACTTGAATAATGAAACAACGGGTGCAAATGATTGGAGCAGAAATTCCTTATCTTTCCAAAGAGTTCATTCCCGGTTTTCAGGTGTTTGTGTTACTCAATCTTTTGTATTCTTGGTGCAGTGTTTTATGAAGTATTGTTTGTGTTTTTTGTCGTGTTTATTATCTTTCGGCCATTGTCCTTTCTGTCTACTTCGGCCATTGTCCTTTCTGTCTACTTCGGCCATTGTCCTTTCTGTCTACTTCGGCCATTGTCCTTTCTGTCTACTTCGCTTCACTGTTTCTGTTTAACACATTTGGTATCTTCAAACTTTTCTTCTGTCGTGTACAAATGTATCCTTATTTTTTGTTATGAGTATATAATGAAAAATAAAATACCTATTGCATATAGTATGTAGTTCTGGGCATGTAGCTTTTGCAGTTCCTTTCTGGTCTTACTTGGATCTGTGGATACACCATCCGTTATAATTACAGCAATTTGGGGAACATCCGGTCGTGAACCATAACTAGGATTAAGCCCTTGTCTTCTCATCATTGCTAAAGCTCTGTCTAAGAAAGTATTTCCACCTTTCCATTTGATATCAGAAATCGCATTTGCTATCGCTGTCTTCGATGTGTAGTTATTTAAATAGAACTTAATCTTTGGTCGATCACTAAAGGTCATGACCCCGACCTGTGATTTGGTAGGGCCTATTTCCAGGTAGTCTACTACTGACGTCACGAAGCTTAATTCCTTCTTAAAGTTGGCGACTGTTTTAATACTTGATGATTCATCGAGTAAGAAGAAAATGTCAGCAACAGCTTCTTTACATTCTACAAACACAACAATAGAACCACTAAAACAGAATTCACGGCTTGTTAAGAGAATAATATAGAAAGCCGTTGCTCTTTTTTCTGTTGTTAAATCCGTCATTCTTTTTTCATCATTATATAAAATGATTTGTGTTATTTCTATTTTTTTTTTTTAACTGTTTATTTTCTTATTTTTTTCCTTTTCAAAGTATTTTGCCTAAATTCGAATTAATACATAGTTTAATAATTACTTTTTTCAACAACTGCAACATGGACAATAAAAACAATTAATTAAATCCAACGTAAATTTGTACATTCCTTTGAAAATATCACATTAATATGTAGAGCAAATAAATTTCTTAAATACTTTTATTTCGTGTAGAACCAATATTTGTGGTTTTCATTGATCAACCAATCCACGAATTTTCTAAATATATGAAGAATAATGTCTATATTTTTGCCTTTCAACCTACGAGATCAGTACTATTCAATAACAAATATTCTTCATATTTTGATATTTTTCTTTAGTTTGGAAATATGAAATCTACGAAATTAGAGCCAAATAATAATTATGTCTTTTATATGGAAACCATCAACGAATAAAGGTTCTTTCACAGTATACTTATATTAGTTTTGATAGCATCAATAGTTTCCCATTCTTCTACAAAAATAATCCTTTGTTTATTTTTTTTAAGAGACTTATTTCGACAATTTTGATAAAATTAAGGAAAAAACTATTATCTCACCTTGATTCTTCTGTGGAGCTGTAATTAACAAGTATATATATACATGTATAAATGAAATTACAGTTCACTGGGTTAGAAAGTTCAATAAATAAAATCAACAATACAATACAATATTATTTCAAAACCTTTTTGGGGTCATATATATACATTTGTATAGATATTTCTATTTCTCAATAAACCATTGAAGTATATAGATGTAGAGAATTAGAAAGCTATTTACAAATATATACAGTTACAGGGACATAACGATTACCTCGGAGCACATATATTTATTTTGCATAACTTAAAAAAGTCAATTTTTTTCGTTATAGTCATAATGTAATTAAATTTAAGAATATTTGGACTTTTTGAAAAGTAGCTTGGGATGAGGTGCTTACGGTTTTGCTCAAAGGATTTGCATTGTAAAATATAATGAAATTCATCTCCAATATCATATATGTCACAGGGAAGAAATTTCCTATCGCTTTTTTCGATATTTTTTTCATCTACTACTGTCGTTATAATGTCTGTTTTTAGAAGTTTGAGGTTTGACAGAGGCATGGTTTGTACTGTAGGGGTTTGTTACATTGTCGACGATTTGTAGGTCAATTGTTTTCTCCTGAACATTCCGGTTCCACCACCAATAAAACTACTGTGCTATGATATAACTAACAAATTGTTAAAAGTTGTGCTTAGCACAACCATAAGTAACCTAAGCTAAACATCAACCCCAAATGTATATAAATATCATTGGTATATTATATGTTCTACCATGTAAATCGCTATAACATTGCGAAATACAGACATACCACTAATTCACACAACCCTCTTATTTCGTTGGAAAGTTCCAACACTTTTTCATTTTTATTGATCACTTAAATAAAAGACAAATCCCTCTTTCCTATTATTACGGCTAAACCCCGCCACATGTTTGTGCCTATCCCAAACCAGAGTCTTAATTTGACATTGTCACATTTGAATATATCAACATAAAGATAAGCTTACATTCTGTTGGTACGGTGATAGGGGCAGTTGTGATAGGGACAGTTGTTGTCTCAACAGCTACAAATAAGAAACAAACCATAAATTAATTAGCAGGTTGCACATGGTATTCTACTGTTTTAAACATAATTGTAAAAGTTTGGAATATCAATTCGTATTTAATGAATATATGTATAAGATAAGCCAAATCTATTTAAGATTAGATGTTTATATTATCTTTTTTTTTGTCTGACTTTTTATGTTTTTGCCGATACATAGACATCTAACAACATTCAGTTTGGGATCAATGGACTTTCATTCATCTTTGATCACCCAATCATGTGCTAGACAGCTAAGGATATTGAGCAATAGTACAACAGGTGTGTATTGGGTTATAATATCGAAAAATATAGAATGCGTAGCTCTGATTGGTCTGTTGAAAATATGAACCCTGGCGTGACCTCATATGGGTTGTTGGTAGATGTTAGTGTATCACCAAAAATAAAATAAAAATAAGATACAACACAGATCTATTATAAATTAATATTGCGATAAATTCTGTATTGAAAAGTTTGGCGTTAAGAATCTAGCTGGTAATTCTAAATCTAGACTGTACCATGACTTTGATATGCTGGTTTCGATCTTATTCGTACGTGAGGAAAAACACTATTTGTTTACATGTTATGATTTGGCAAACGATTTTTATAGTATCCTGGGTGATATATGTTTCTGAAAATTTCATCAAATGCTCATCCAGGTCATCCCACAAAAATCAAATCAAACACGAAAACGCTCTCATAAAGCCCCAAAACACAAAACTCTATGACATTTGAAAGCCAATGAGCTAGGCTATAGAATGTATTGTTTAGCACAAATACAATACACACACGTGAACAGGCAGTGAGAACATTACATATTTGCACATATGAATTTGAGCTATAACATGTTATCTGTATATGTAAATCGCATGATATTCATAATACAAGGAAGACGAATGTTTAACAACTATAATATGTTGTTATCATTGTTTTGATAGTATTGCATTTTCAGTGCCGAGCCTACTTTCAAAGCAGTGCTTTTATTTTATAGCATATTGTGAACATTATCGATTTTGTGCTCACGAATATTTTGTAACGTTTTTGTTTAGTTTTTAAGCAATTTTATCGATATATGTTTCTGCTTTTCTGGCGCATGTTAGTGATTTCGGATAACTAAAATCAGCTGAAACCTATAATTTCATGCAAATTACGCTTTCCCTTATTTTATTTTTTTAAAGTAATATAAATGTTTTTTCCTGTGCTTGTATACACGTATATTTATCATTTGATCATTAATATGTAATGTAGTGATTGGATTAAATTATATGTAAAACATTGTCGGTTTTTGTTTGTTGTTCTTGTAAGTATTGAAAACATACCAACACATGCTCTGTTTAACAGCATTTGCTTGACATCATCTGAATTCAATTGTTTGAAGCTGGATACTTGGATGGTAAAGCGTTCATCTGGATCACTAGAAATTCCGTTCAGTTCTGTAACATCTACTCCAGACCCGACTCCGATTGCGAATACATACGCTGGTCTGCCTTTGAGCTTAGCTGCTTCTGTTTGGGTCTGTCTCTTTGCACTTGCTGCCCAATGCTTATCGTAGCTTCCTGGATTGGTTTCTCCGTCCGTTAAGACAATAATAACATCTAAAACGTCAGGACGCTCACCATTTCCGGCCTTATAAATGACACTGTGAGTGTGTTCCAGGGCAAGGTATGTCCTCGTGGCATCTCCCTGTGAGTGTTTTATTTCAGCAATGGCATTTAAAACATCTTTTTTTGTACTGTATGTATTGAATAAAAATTCTGGGTGTAAGAAGTTACTGAAAGAAACGGCAGCTACACGCGTATCATCTGCATTTACGTCAAGGAAACTGACAATGTCGTTAACGAATTGCATCTGTAGTTTGAAGTCCGCTCTTGGTATACTTCTACTGGAATCAATGACGAAGGCAAGATCTATTCTCGTTTGGCAAAATGGTGTACGTTTGTTTCTTGCCGACATTCCATCAGATACTATAATAAACAATAATCTATAACAATGGTTAATATAACTGAAGGGCCAACCACCCATCAGTGGATACATCCAGTTACAGAAACAGCCATGAAGCAAATTCGTTTACTCGTCATAGACTTGAGATAGAGGTAAATCAAACTGTGGTTGCCCTATGACCCCCATGGGATGAAGTGGAATAAGTCAAGTAAGTCAATGGTTAATATGGAACTCTCCCCAAATTTAATATTATTTCTGCTAGGTTTTTTTTTCAAAAGGAGTAAAAAAAATATTGAAGATATCAAAGGGGTATTTAAAAACCTTAAATCAAGGAAAGACCGACAATACAATGGCAAAAGGAAAAAGGTCAAAAGGACAAGCAACGATCTACAGAAAACTAAGCAAACCCGGTCCCCAATTCGTTATTATTTCCGTAATTTTTGTAACGGAGTAAATGATTATATAATTTGCATATTGAAATAATAACAGGTTCACGTCCTTTGAGATACTAAGTATGTTGAAGTCTAGTGGCATATATTAAAATTTATCGGTAAGCTATATATTATTCCTTTGATCTCATCAAGTGATATTGTAAATGTCAACGTACTCCTCTGATACTATACAATTATTGACTTCTGATGAGATTAACATAAGAATTTGTGAACACAAGACACAACATATTTAACAAGGCCATATAGGTCGAGGTGAATATCACGTATTCTGTGTTGATAAATACTTGTATCATATCAACCGAAATCAGCCAGTAATTTTTTTTATCACATGAAAATATTAATGATTTTGATAAAATTGTTGAAATGTTTATAAAATACATGTACATACTGTTTTCCTCATTTCAGCAAAAGAGCAAAAATACATAATTGTGTAATCTATTAATTATGAATTAATATTATACAGAACCATTTTGACGCACCAATATACAAAGGAATTACATATACATTTCGACCCTTGATCATTCAAGAAATACATGTATGTTAACGTTTGCACTCCACTTACTGTTGAAACATTATGCTTACCTCAATTGAGGCTAATATAGCATCATATCAGGGGAGGGAGCAAAGGGTTTTACCCCAAAAAAATAAAGCAAAACAAGAAGTCATTTAATAGTGAATATTATCGGTCAGTGCAACGCCAAGCCCATCATGAGGTTACCAATGAAAACAAGATTGCATTTTAACCACATGAATTATGATAAGCATATACATATATCTCATTGTATATCATTGAATAATTTTAAAGATACTAGCAAAAAATTAAAAACAAAAGATACCACAGTCCAAGTATTTCCAAAAATGTATCGATAAAGCGTAGAAACCGATACAAAGCCTATACAATAGAAACAAAAAATAAACAAATGATTTTTAATAAACTTACCGTTTAGATGAAGGACCTGAAAGAACATATATTATATCATTAGCAAATGAAAACTAAATTTTAGTGCAGTTTAAATACCTGCGATTAGACAACTTAGCTTATAACCAAAAACAAAACAAAACTAATCAATATATTTCGGTATAAATGTTAAGAAAGAATTGCACGGGGCTACAACACGTGTGTGTGTGTGTATGTGTTATAAATGTGTTAAGAACCGCAGTTTAAATAATAATTACATTATTAAGGAACTGTAAATTGTATTTATAAATCTACATCTTATTAACCATGTCAGTGCCGAAGCACTTACTACAGGGCGAACGATTCCCTCGGTGACTAATAGTCCATTAGGAGAGGCATCGACGCAGTGATAGTAATAAAAACGTAGACATTTCACTTAGTGGAAACGACGCGTTCTCGAATAACCTTCATCAGATACGGTGAATGTCAAATAATTTTAATGGTCTTTTTGAAGCAGAAAATCAAAGGGCCCAAACATGATAGTAAAAAAGCTAAGGTTATATTCGTCTGATGAAGAAAAACAGTAGTAACTTTAGTAATTTATCAATTCATTTTAACGAAGCTTAAAATTATTTTATAAGAACAGTTTGAAGATACCAAAAGGGTAATCACAAGCCATTAATCAAAGAAGGCCAGACAGCATAATGACCAAAGAATAAGAGCATAAGGACAAACAATAATCTACAAATGACTACATAGAAAACTAAAGATCGATCAACTAGAACTCCACCAACGACTGGGGATGAAATCAGGCGCTCCGGAAGAGTTGGAAGTTCTTGTTCCACTAGTTACACCCGTCGTGCTACTGTAAAACGACACGAAAATCATCATATAAACCATGTCAGTACTGAAATACCGACTGCTGTTCGGATGGTATCGTCGGCGACAACCAGCAGAAGTATGGACATTATACCAGTTTATCATGAATAAATATGTTTATACCAAGTATGGACATAGTGATAGTAGTAAAAGCAGTTTATACCAAGTATGGACATAGTGATAGTAGTAAAAGCAGTTTATACCAAGTATGGACATAGTGATAGTAGTAAAAGCAGTTAATGCCAAGTATGGACATAGTGATAGTAGTAAAAGCATAGATATACAATTTAGTGCACACGACGCGTTTTTTGGAACAACTTTCATTATTCAACAAAGACTACCGAGGCATTAGAGTCACTATAGGTATCTCTATTGGTAGTGAGGTCAACAAAGACTACCGAGGCATTAGAGTCACTATAGGTATCTCTATTGGTAGTGAGGTCTAAAATGAAAGTAGCAATGTTTATGATTATAGAGCCATTCTGTATCAAAATGTCATATCAAATTCCATTTTATTTCTAAACAAGAAAAATAAGTGGGAACGGCTCGAACGTCCTGAAAAAGTATGATTATATTCGGTTTTATTCTACTATTAAATTATGTTATGATAAAAGTAAGAAAAGTTTGAAGGTAACAAAGGGGTAAAAATTCCCAATTCGGATACTACATCACTAGTGAAATAAAAGTTTGAAGGTAACAAAGGGGTAACAATTCACAATCCGGATACTACATCACTAGTGAAATACAGGGGCGGATCCAGGATTTCAAGTTAGGGGGGCGCACTTAAAAAAATTGCGCCGAGTGAAAGGAGGCGCGAAAATTGTTGGTGTATTTCGTGTGAAACATCACGATTTTACGCCAAAAAATCATATTTTTTCCAATTGCGGAGGGAGACGCGAACATTTTTGGGGTATTTCGTGTGAATAGTCACGATTTTACGCCAAAAAGTCATATTTTTTCCAATTTTAGGGGGGGGGGGCGCGCGCCGGGTGCGCCTCCCCCTGGATCCGCCCCTGAAATAAAAGAAAAATTTGTAGATACCAAAGGGGAATTGAGATTCGTTAATCGACACAACGATCTAAATACATTTCACAGAAACTAAAGATTGATCAACATGGACCCCACAAAACACCGGGGGTAATATGGGGTGCTCTGGACAGGTAAGGAGTTCTTGGTTCCACAAGCGGCCCCTGTCGTGTTACTCTTGTTATAAACCCAGTGATAAGTCGTGAATGAAAACTACAAATAACAATATAACGAAAGATCGGACTCTACGACTGTAGCCATAAACAACTTGAAATGAAACCAAGTTTTACTGTCAGAAAACTTTTGTCGTCGTACTCGAAGAAAAAAACGAATCAAGCAGAACTATGAATCTATTGTAAAAAGCGTTCTCATGACCTAGATCAGATGGCTCGAAAGGGTAAGCTGCTTCTTCTTTTTCATGTGTATATTATTTATAAAAATAGTAATATTTGATAAAAGAATCTATTTCATTCTTGTAAAAAAATATTTTCATACTAAAGCAAAATAAAAATAAAATTCTTACCAAAGCAATGACCATCAGTGGTAGAAAATCCATGGTAACAGTAATATCTTGGTCCACTGATCCACACTGATTTCTGCCGACTAACACTATTCAATTGTTCATCTTCTCCTCCTATATATAGAAATTTGAGCTACTTAACTGTTGACTAATTTGCATAAAATTGGGGGAAATGAGTTGATTTTGTGGAAAAACATCTTACTATTAAGTATATCTAGATGATAATTTCCGATATGGTGATGAATAAATAATAACCAATCACTAAAAAACACATAATTTAAGATAAGTGATGATAATATCATTGGTTCAAAGACATAATTGTTAGCAATTATAATAATGACTGCAAAACAGAACACGATGACAATTGCTTTGTCAAAGTGATTACACTATGAAATGAAAAAAAATTTAAACATGTTACCAGTATGTTAATTATTTCTCGGTAGTTCATACGCCGCCATTGCAACAGACGTTAACGTCGTCGGACTGCATGCAAGTCCCTGAGGATATCATCTGCCCAGTATTCGATGTTTCGGCACTGACATCGTTTACTAGAATATTGCAATTTACAGTTGCTAAATAATGTAATTATTGATAAAACTAAAGTTTTCCTCCCTCAGGCACTATAGGTGACATTAGCAGATTTTGGCTACGACCAGGGCTATAAAAAGATTCGCCTTATTCGATCTCTTAAAAAGTTTATATTCCGATACCAAGATCTTGTCGAAATATATTCCGTCTCTGCAGAAAAGATTATAAACGATGGATTTTCATATAGTGAAAATGTATAAAGATAAGGTGTCAACAAAAATGTTAAAAATATTTGTTTATCAATGTGTGACGTAAAAGTGTCTTTGACATTTACTTCACTGAGTTTGGTGCTGCTTTGACAACTGTTTTACCTGTTTTGTTCAAGTATTGTTATAAATACTGTTATAGTGACAGCCGGAAACTTTGAGCCGTAATGAAAGCGGGAGGTTCCACCATTTTTTTAGAAATGCCTGTACCAAGTCAGGGTCATTACGGTTTTCACAGTTTTCCGGTTGTTGACTGATTTTGTCTCTTTATATACTTATGAGTATTGACTTTCCCTTTGTAAGATTGTTCGGAGTTCGGTAATTTTGTTATTACCCTTATGTAGGCACTTTTGGTTTTATTGCTCCCAAAACTTTACATTATTTGACTTTCCAATCTAACGATTTTGACAGTTACCTGATCAAGGTATTTCCAGAAATGTGTCGTGCGCACTACATTAGTTATCCTACTTTTTTATTGCGATCGAACGTAGGAATGTCCTAGAATGAACTCTCGCAACCAATTCTAACCGTTCTTGAATACGCTTGGCGATCATGAGAGTCTACAGCCTGCCTCGCTTCAATCAATTACCGATGTGTGAGAGACATATATCTCTGTATTGTAGTCCTACAATATAAGACTCCATACGTTCCTTATTGTTTACATTTAACTTTATCATAAATGTGGGAAACGCGGATTGCGCGTCCACAATTAATGGGGAAAACAACAAAAAGTTATAAACTAAACGATTGGAAAGTTAAGCAAATAATTTGAAATTCATACAAAATGTCAAGGACCATATAAGGAAGTCAACGTTCGATTTCAGACTTTAGCACTTTTTCCGTTCTGGAGTTATGTCCCTTGATTTAATGAAAAATAATCGTTTAATTTACATCCATGTCCTTTGGACACATTTTCCATATATTTGTTTATTGTTGTTTACTGATAATTGTAGGATAATCATGGAGTGAATTTAAAATGTCTTTGCTGGAAAGGAAATCATGTGGTATATCTTTGAAATTATATTCGTTAGTCCTACCCTCCATTAAATAAACGTAAGAGAAAACCGAAAGTGACAATCAAGAATGGACAATCCAGAGACACTGGCAACATTGGGTACACAAAACACAGGATGAAGACAAAAAAAAAAAAAAAAAAATGAAAATTATAAAGATTAGCAACACGGACACCACCAAAAACCGGGGCGATGGATTTTTTAAGAGAGCATACATTTTTGTACATTTCTATAATTGTTAATAAAGCATGGATCTCTTATATAGTGTACATGACACGTTTCTGAAATAACACATCATCAGGTCGTGACCGTGATCATATGGTAGTTGGATTTACAACTATCTATGCAATCAGTGCCTATCACGACTGTTGTTGTGAGTTCGAATCTCGATCAGGGTGAGGTGTACAACATTATGTGATAAAGTTTGTCATTGACTTGTGATAGGTCCGTGGTTTTCTCCAGGTCCTCCGGTTTCCTCCACCAATAAAACTGACCGCCACGATATAGCTGATATATTGTTGAAAGTAGCGTTAAACACCATCAAACAAACAAACAAGCAAACCTTCATCAGGTACACTCAAAGTTGATTAAAACTTGTAATTAAAGCAATCTTAGGCAAGAACCCATGATAAAAAAAATGCCACTGAACCATTTGAAACAAACTTGGCTTAAATATTCCTTTTATAATGTTAACTCTCCCCACCCTTTTGAAAAGAAAGTTTAAAAAGTGATGATCATCAATTCCACCAATATTATCAAAACGAACAATCATCTCTCATCGCAACTGAACTCACTGAACACAAAAATGACCACGGCATATGGCGTTGGAAATCCAGGTCCGGCTTGGCACAAACACAACAATTTAAAGTGGTGGGGTTAAACCAGTTAATGGGATTCTAAACCCTCCCCTCTTGATAACTGGATCTTAAACCCTCCCCTCTTGATGACTGGATCTTAAACCCTCCCCTCTTGATAACTGGATCCTAAACCCTCCCCTCTTGATAACTGGATCCTAAACCCTCCCCTCTTGATAACTGGATCTTAAACCCTCCCCTCTTCATAACTGGATCCCAAACCCTCCCCTCTTGATAACTGGATCCCAACCCTCCCATCTTGATAACTGGATCCTAAACCCTCCCCTCTTGATAACTGGATCCCAACCCTCCCCTCTTGATAACTGGATCCTAAACCCTCGCCTCTTGATAACTGGATCTTAAACCTTCCCCTCTTGATAACTGGATCTTAAACCATCCCCTCTTGATAACTGGATACCAACCCTCCCCTCTTGATAACTGGATCCTAAACCCTCCCCTCTTGATAACTGGATCTTAAACCTTCCCCTCTTGATAACTGGATCTTAAACCCTCCCCTCTTGATAACTGGATCTTAAACCCCCACCTCTTGATAACTGGATCCTAAACCCACCCCTCTTGATAACTGGATCTTAAACCCTCCCCTCTTGATAACTGGATCTTAAACCCTCCCCTCTTGATAACTGGATCCTAAACCCTCCCCTCTTGATAACTGGATCTTAAACCTTCCCCTCTTGATAACTGGATCTTAAACCTTCCTCTCTTGATAACTGGATCTTAAACCTTCCCCTCTTGATAACTGGATCTTAAACCTTCCCCTCTTGATAACTGGATCTTAAACCTTCCCCTCTTGATAACTGGATCTTAAACCTTCCCCTCTTGATAACTGGATCTTAAATCTTCCCCTATTGATAACTGGATCTTAAACCTTCCCCTCTTCATAACTGGATCTTAAACCTTCCCCTCTTGATAACTGGATCTTAAACCCTCCCCTCTTGATAACTGGATCTTAAACCCTCCCCTCTTGATAACTGGATCCTAAACCCTCCCTTCTTGATAACTGGATCTTAAACCTTCCCCTCTTGATAACTGGATCTTCAACCATCCCCTCTTGATAACTGGATCCTAAACCCTCCCTTCTTGATAACTGGATCTTAAACTTCCCCTCTTGATAACTGGATCTTAAACCTTCCCCTCTTGATAACTGGATCTTAAACCCTCCCCTCTTGATAACTGGATCTTAAACCCTCCCCTCTTGATAACTGGATCCTAAACCCTCCCTTCTTGATAACTGGATCTTAAACCTTCCCCTCTTGATAACTGGATCTTAAACCTTCCCCTCTTGATAACTGGATCTTAAACCCTCCCCTCTTGATAACTGGATCTTAAACCTTCCCCTCTTGATAACTGGATCTTAAACCTTCCCCTCTTGATAACTGGATCTTAAACCTTCCCCTCTTGATAACTGGATCTTAAACCTTCCCCTCTTGATAACTGGATCTTAAACCTTCCCCTCTTGATAAATGGATCTTAAACCTTCCCCTCTTGATAACTGGATCTTAAACCTTCCCCTCTTCATAACTGGATCTTAAACCTTCCCTTCTTGATAACTGGATCTTAAACCTTCCCCTCTTGATAACTGGATCTTAAATCTTCCCCTCTTGATAACTGGATCTTAAACCTTCCCCTCTTGAAAAATGGATCTTAAACCTTCCCCTCTTGATAACTGGATCTTAAACCTTCCCCTCTTGATAACTGGATCTTAAACCTTCCCCTCTTGATAACTGGATCTTAAACCTTCCCCTCTTGATAACTGGATCTTAAACCTTCCACTCTTGATAACTGGATCTTAAACCTTCCCCTCTTGATAACTGGATCTTAAACCTTCCCCTCTTGATAACTGGATCCCAAACCCTCCTCTCTTGATAACTAGATCTTAAACCTTCCCCTCTTGATAACTGGATCTTAAACCTTCCCCTCTTGATAACTGGATCTTAAACCTTCCCCTCTTGATAACTGGATATTAAACCTTCCCCTCTTGATAACTGGATCTTAAACCTTCCCCTCTTGATAACTGGATCTTAAACCTTCCCCTCTTGATAACTGGATCTTAAACCTTCCCTTCTTGATAACTGGATCCTAAACCCTCCCCTCTTGATAACTGGATCCCAAACCCTCCCCTCTTGATAACTGGATCCTAAGCCCTCCCCTCTTGATAGCTAGATCTCAAACCCTCCCCTCTTGATAACTGGATCCCAAACCCTCCCCTCTTGATAACTGGATCTTAAACCCTCCCCTCTTGATAACTAGATCCCAAACCCTCCCCTCTTGATAACCGGATCCTAAACCCTCCCCTATTGATAACTAGATCCCAAACCCTCCCCTCTTGATAACTGGATCCTAAACCCTCCCCTCTTGATAACTGGATCTTAAACCCTCCCCTCTTGATAACTGGATTTCAAACCCTCCCCTCTTGATAACTGGATCCCAAACCCTCCCCTCTTGATAACTGGACCCTAAACCCTCCCCTCTTGATAACTGGATCTCAAACCCTCCCCTCTTGATAACTGGATCCCAACCCTCTCCTCTTGATAACTGGATCCCAAACCCTCTCCTCTTGATAACTGGATCCCAAACCCTCCCTTCTTGATAACTGGATCCCAAACCCTCCCCTCTTGATAACTGGATCCCAACCCTCCCCTCTTGATAACTGGATCCTAAACCCTCCCCTCTTGCTAACTGGATCTCAAGCCCCCCCTCTTGATAGCTGGATCCCAAACCCTCTCCTCTTCATAACTGGATCCCAAACCCTCCCATCTTGATATCTGGATCCCAACCCTCCCCTCTTGATAACTGGATCCTAAACCCTCCCCTCTTGATAACTGGATCTCAAATACACCCCTCTTGATAGCTGGATCCTAAACCCTCCCCTCTTGATAACTGGATCCTAAACCTTCCCCTCTTGATAACTGGATCTTAAACCCTCCCCTCTTGAGAACTGGATCCCAAACCCTCCCCTCTTGATAACTGGATCCCAAACCCTCCCCTCTTGATAACTGGATCTTAAACCATCCCCTCTTGATAACTGGATCTTAAACCTTTCCCTCTTGATAACTGGATCTTAAACCCTCCCCTCTTGATAAGTAAATCCCAAACCCTCCCCTCTTGATAACTGGATCCTAAACCCTCCCCTCTTGATAACTAGATCTCAAACCCTCCCCTCTTGATAACTAGATCCCAAACCCTCCCCTCTTGATAACTAGATCCCAAACCCTCCCTTCTTGATAACTAGATCTCAAACCCTCCCCTCTTGATAACTGGATCCTAAACCCTCCCCTCTTGATAACTAGATCTCATACCCACCCCTCTTGATAGCTGGATCCTAAACCCTCCACTCTTGATAACTGGATCCTAAACCCTCACCTCTTGATAACTGGATCTTAAACCTTCCCCTCTTGATAACTGGATCTTAAACCCTCCCCTCTTGATAACTGGATCTTAAACCCTCCCCTCTTGATAACTGGATCCCAAACCCTCCCCTATGGATAACTGGATCCTAAACCCTCCCCTCTTGATAACTGGATCCTAAACCCTCCCCTCTTGATAACTGGATCCCAAACCCTCCCCTCTTGATAACTGGAACTTAAACCCTCCCCTCTTGATAACTGGATCCTAAACCCTCCCCTCTTGATAACTGGATCTTAAACCCTCCCCTCTTGATAACTGGATCTTAAACCTTCCCCTCTTGATAACTGGATCTTAAACCTTCCCCTCTTGATAACTGGATCTTAAACCTTCCCCTCTTGATAACTGGATCTTAAACCTTCCCCTCTTGATAACTGGATCTTAAATCTTCCCCTATTGATAACTGGATCTTAAACCTTCCCCTCTTGATAACTGGATCTTAAAACCTCCCCTCTTGATAACTGGATCTTAAACCCCCCCTCTTGATAACTGGATCTTAAACCATCCCCTCTTGATAACTGGATCCTAAACCCTCCCTTCTTGATAACTGGATCTTAAACTTCCCCTCTTGATAACTGGATCTTAAACCTTCCCCTCTTGATAACTGGATCTTAAACCCTCCCCTATTGATAACTGGATCTTAAACCCTCCCCTCTTGATAACTGGATCCTAAACCCTCCCTTCTTGATAACTGGATCTTAAACCTTCCCCTCTCGATAACTGGATCTTAAACCTTCCCCTCTTGATAACTGGATCTTAAACCCTCCCCTCTTGATAACTGGATCTTAAACCTTCCCCTCTTGATAACTGGATCTTAAACCTTCCCCTCTTGATAACTGGATCTTAAACCTTCCCCTCTTGATAACTGGATCTTAAACCTTCCCCTCTTGATAAATGGATCTTAAACCTTCCCCTCTTGATAACTGGATCTTAAACCTTCCCCTCTTGATAACTGGATCTTAAACCTTCCCTTCTTGATAACTGGATCTTAAACCTTCCCCTCTTGATAACTGGATCTTAAACCTTCCCCTCCCCCTCTTGATAACTGGATCTTAAACCTTCCCCTCTTGAAAAATGGATCTTAAACCTTCCCCTCTTGATAACTGGATCTTTAACCTTCCCCTCTTGATAACTGGATCTTAAACCTTCCCCTCTTGATAACTGGATCTTAAACCTTCCCCTCTTGATAACTGGATCTTAAACCTTCCACTCTTGATAACTGGATCTTAAACCTTCCCCTCTTGATAACTGGATCTTAAACCTTCCCCTCTTGATAACTGGATCCCAAACCCTCCTCTCTTGATAACTAGATCTTAAACCTTTCCCTCTTGATAGCTGGATCTTAAACCTTCCCCTCTTGATAGCTGGATCTTAAACTCTCCCCTCTTGATAACTGGATCTTAAACCTTCCCCTCTTGATAACTGGATCTTAAACCCTCCCCTCTTGATAACTGGATCTTAAACCCTCCCCTCTTGATAACTGGATCCCAAACCCTCCCCTATGGATAACTGGATCCTAAACCCTCCCCTCTTGATAACTGGATCCTAAACCCTCCCCTCTTGATAACTGGATCCCAAACCCTCCCCTCTTGATAACTGGAACTTAAACCCTCCCCTCTTGATAACTGGATCCTAAACCCTCCCCTCTTGATAACTGGATCTTAAACCCTCCCCTCTTGATAACTGGATCTTAAACCTTCCCCTCTTGATAACTGGATCTTAAACCTTCCCCTCTTGATAACTGGATCTTAAACCTTCCCCTCTTGATAACTGGATCTTAAACCTTCCCCTCTTGATAACTGGATCTTAAATCTTCCCCTATTGATAACTGGATCTTAAACCTTCCCCTCTTGATAACTGGATCTTAAAACCTCCCCTCTTGATAACTGGATCTTAAACCCCCCCTCTTGATAACTGGATCTTAAACCATCCCCTCTTGATAACTGGATCCTAAACCCTCCCTTCTTGATAACTGGATCTTAAACTTCCCCTCTTGATAACTGGATCTTAAACCTTCCCCTCTTGATAACTGGATCTTAAACCCTCCCCTATTGATAACTGGATCTTAAACCCTCCCCTCTTGATAACTGGATCCTAAACCCTCCCTTCTTGATAACTGGATCTTAAACCTTCCCCTCTTGATAACTGGATCTTAAACCTTCCCCTCTTGATAACTGGATCTTAAACCCTCCCCTCTTGATAACTGGATCTTAAACCTTCCCCTCTTGATAACTGGATCTTAAACCTTCCCCTCTTGATAACTGGATCTTAAACCTTCCCCTCTTGATAACTGGATCTTAAACCTTCCCCTCTTGATAAATGGATCTTAAACCTTCCCCTCTTGATAACTGGATCTTAAACCTTCCCCTCTTGATAACTGGATCTTAAACCTTCCCTTCTTGATAACTGGATCTTAAACCTTCCCCTCTTGATAACTGGATCTTAAACCTTCCCCTCCCCTCTTGATAACTGGATCTTAAACCTTCCCCTCTTGAAAAATGGATCTTAAACCTTCCCCTCTTGATAACTGGATCTTTAACCTTCCCCTCTTGATAACTGGATCTTAAACCTTCCCCTCTTGATAACTGGATCTTAAACCTTCCCCTCTTGATAACTGGATCTTAAACCTTCCACTCTTGATAACTGGATCTTAAACCTTCCCCTCTTGATAACTGGATCTTAAACCTTCCCCTCTTGATAACTGGATCCCAAACCCTCCTCTCTTGATAACTAGATCTTAAACCTTTCCCTCTTGATAGCTGGATCTTAAACCTTCCCCTCTTGATAGCTGGATCTTAAACTCTCCCCTCTTGATAACTGGATCTTAAACCTTCCCCTCTTGATAACTGGATCTTAAACCCTCCCCTCTTGATAACTGGATCTTAAACCCCCCCTCTTGATAACTGGATCTTAAACCATCCCCTCTTGATAACTGGATCCTAAACCCTCCCTTCTTGATAACTGGATCTTAAACTTCCCCTCTTGATAACTGGATCTTAAACCTTCCCCTCTTGATAACTGGATCTTAAACCCTCCCCTATTGATAACTGGATCTTAAACCCTCCCCTCTTGATAACTGGATCCTAAACCCTCCCTTCTTGATAACTGGATCTTAAACCTTCCCCTCTTGATAACTGGATCTTAAACCTTCCCCTCTTGATAACTGGATCTTAAACCCTCCCCTCTTGATAACTGGATCTTAAACCTTCCCCTCTTGATAACTGGATCTTAAACCTTCCCCTCTTGATAACTGGATCTTAAACCTTCCCCTCTTGATAACTGGATCTTAAACCTTCCCCTCTTGATAAGTGGTTCTTAAACCTTCCCCTCTTGATAAATGGATCTTAAACCTTCCCCTCTTGATAACTGGATCTTAAACCTTCCCCTCTTGATAACTGGATCTTAAACCTTCCCTTCTTGATAACTGGATCTTAAACCTTCCCCTCTTGATAACTGGATCTTAAACCTTCCCCTCCCCCTCTTGATAACTGGATCTTAAACCTTCCCCTCTTGAAAAATGGATCTTAAACCTTCCCCTCTTGATAACTGGATCTTAAACCTTCCCCTCTTGATAACTGGATCTTAAACCTTCCCCTCTTGATAACTGGATCTTAAACCTTCCCCTCTTGATAACTGGATCTTAAACCTTCCACTCTTGATAACTGGATCTTAAACCTTCCCCTCTTGATAACTGGATCTTAAACCTTCCCCTCTTGATAACTGGATCCCAAACCCTCCTCTCTTGATAACTAGATCTTAAACCTTTCCCTCTTGATAGCTGGATCTTAAACCTTCCCCTCTTGATAGCTGGATCTTAAACTCTCCCCTCTTGATAACTGGATCTTAAACCTTCCCCTCTTGATAACTGGATCTTAAACCCTCCCCTCTTGATAACTGGATCTTAAACCCTCCCCTCTTGATAACTGGATCCTAAACCCTCCCTTCTTGATAACTGGATCTTAAACCTTCCCCTCTTGATAACTGGATCTTAAACCTTCCCCTCTTGATAACTGGATCTTAAACCCTCCCCTCTTGATAACTGGATCTTAAACCTTCCCCTCTTGATAACTGGATCTTAAACCTTCCCCTCTTGATAACTGGATCTTAAACCTTCCCCTCTTGATAACTGGATCTTAAACCTTCCCCTCTTGATAACTGGATCTTAAACCTTCCCCTCTTGATAAATGGATCTTAAACCTTCCCCTCTTGATAACTGGATCTTAAACCTTCCCCTCTTGATAACTGGATCTTAAACCTTCCCTTCTTGATAACTGGATCTTAAACCTTCCCCTCTTGATAACTGGATCTTAAATCTTCCCCTCTTGATAACTGGATCTTAAACCTTCCCCTCTTGAAAAATGGATCTTAAACCTTCCCCTCTTGATAACTGGATCTTAAACCTTCCCCTCTTGATAACTGGATCTTAAACCTTCCCCTCTTGATAACTGGATCTTAAACCTTCCCTTCTTGATAACTGGATCTTAAACCTTCCACTCTTGATAACTGGATCTTAAACCTTCCCCTCTTGATAACTGGATCTTAAACCTTCCCCTCTTGATAACTGGATCCCAAACCCTCCTCTCTTGATAACTAGATCTTAAACCTTCCCCTCTTGATAACTGGATCTTAAACCTTCCCCTCTTGATAACTGGATCTTAAACCTTCCCCTCTTGATAACTGGATATTAAACCTTCCCCTCTTGATAACTGGATCTTAAACCTTCCCCTCTTGATAACTGGATCTTAAACCTTCCCCTCTTGATAACTGGATCTTAAACCTTCCCTTCTTGATAACTGGATCCTAAACCCTCCCCTCTTGATAACTGGATCCCAAACCCTCCCCTCTTGATAACTGGATCCTAAACCCTCCCCTCTTGATAGCTAGATCTCAAACCCTCCCCTCTTGATAACTGGATCCCAAACCCTCCCCTCTTGATAACTGGATCTTAAACCCTCCCCTCTTGATAACTAGATCCCAAACCCTCCCCTCTTGATAACCGGATCCTAAACCCTCCCCTATTGATAACTAGATCCCAAACCCTCCCCTCTTGATAACTGGATCCTAAACCCTCCCCTCTTGATAACTGGATCTTAAACCCTCCCCTCTTGATAACTGGATTTCAAACCCTCCCCTCTTGATAACTGGATCCCAAACCCTCCCCTCTTGATAACTGGACCCTAAACCCTCCCCTCTTGATAACTGGATCTCAAACCCTCCCCTCTTGATAACTGGATCCCAACCCTCTCCTCTTGATAACTGGATCCCAAACCCTCTCCTCTTGATAACTGGATCCCAAACCCTCCCTTCTTGATAACTGGATCCCAAACCCTCCCCTCTTGATAACTGGATCCCAACCCTCCCCTCTTGATAACTGGATCCTAAACCCTCCCCTCTTGCTAACTGGATCTCAAGCCCCCCCTCTTGATAGCTGGATCCCAAACCCTCTCCTCTTCATAACTGGATCCCAAACCCTCCCATCTTGATATCTGGATCCCAACCCTCCCCTCTTGATAACTGGATCCTAAACCCTCCCCTCTTGATAACTGGATCTCAAATCCACCCCTCTCGATAGCTGGATCCTAAACCCTCCCCTCTTGATAACTGGATCCTAAACCTTCCCCTCTTGATAACTGGATCTTAAACCCTCCCCTCTTGAGAACTGGATCCCAAACTCTCCCCTCTTGATAACTGGATCCCAAACCCTCCCCTCTTGATAACTGGATCTTAAACCATCCCCTCTTGATAACTGGATCTTAAACCTTTCCCTCTTGATAACTGGATCCTAAACCCTCCCCTCTTGATAACTAGATCTCAAACCCTCCCCTCTTGATAACTAGATCCCAAACCCTCCCCTCTTGATAACTAGATCCCAAACCCTCCCTTCTTGATAACTAGATCTCAAACCCTCCCCTCTTGATAACTGGATCCTAAACCCTCCCCTCTTGATAACTAGATCTCATACCCACCCCTCTTGATAGCTGGATCCTAAACCCTCCACTCTTGATAACTGGATCCTAAACCCTCACCTCTTGATAACTGGATCTTAAACCTTCCCCTCTTGATAACTGGATCTTAAACCCTCCCCTCTTGATAACTGGATCTTAAACCCTCCCCTCTTGATAACTGGATCTTAAACCCTCCCCTCTTGATAACTGGATCCCCACTGGATCTTAAACCTTCCCCTCTTGATAACTGGATCTTAAACCCTCCCCTCTTGATAACTGGATCTTAAACCCTCCCCTCTTGATAACTGGATCCCAAACCCTCCCCTATGGATAACTGGATCCTAAACCCTCCCCTCTTGATAACTGGATCCTAAACCCTCCCCTCTTGATAACTGGATCCCAAACCCTCCCCTCTTGATAACTGGAACTTAAACCCTCCCCTCTTGATAACTGGATCCTAAACCCTCCCCTCTTGATAGCTGGATCTTAAACCCTCCCCTCTTGATAACTGGATCTTAAACCTTCCCCTCTTGATAACTGGATCTTAAACCTTCCCCTCTTGATAACTGGATCTTAAACCTTCCCCTCTTGATAACTGGATCTTAAACCTTCCCCTCTTGATAACTGGATCTTAAATCTTCCCCTATTGATAACTGGATCTTAAACCTTCCCCTCTTGATAACTGGATCTTAAAACCTCCCCTCTTGAAAACTGGATCTTAAACCCCCCCTCTTGATAACTGGATCTTAAACCATCCCCTCTTGATAACTGGATCCTAAACCCTCCCTTCTTGATAACTGGATCTTAAACTTCCCCTCTTGATAACTGGATCTTAAACCTTCCCCTCTTGATAACTGGATCTTAAACCCTCCCCTATTGATAACTGGATCTTAAACCCTCCCCTCTTGATAACTGGATCCTAAACCCTCCCTTCTTGATAACTGGATCTTAAACCTTCCCCTCTTGATAACTGGATCTTAAACCTTCCCCTCTTGATAACTGGATCTTAAACCCTCCCCTCTTGATAACTGGATCTTAAACCTTCCCCTCTTGATAACTGGATCTTAAACCTTCCCCTCTTGATAACTGGATCTTAAACCTTCCCCTCTTGATAACTGGATCTTAAACCTTCCCCTCTTGATAAGTGGTTCTTAAACCTTCCCCTCTTGATAAATGGATCTTAAACCTTCCCCTCTTGATAACTGGATCTTAAACCTTCCCCTCTTGATAACTGGATCTTAAACCTTCCCTTCTTGATAACTGGATCTTAAACCTTCCCCTCTTGATAACTGGATCTTAAACCTTCCCCTCCCCCTCTTGATAACTGGATCTTAAACCTTCCCCTCTTGAAAAATGGATCTTAAACCTTCCCCTCTTGATAACTGGATCTTAAACCTTCCCCTCTTGATAACTGGATCTTAAACCTTCCCCTCTTGATAACTGGATCTTAAACCTTCCCCTCTTGATAACTGGATCTTAAACCTTCCACTCTTGATAACTGGATCTTAAACCTTCCCCTCTTGATAACTGGATCTTAAACCTTCCCCTCTTGATAACTGGATCCCAAACCCTCCTCTCTTGATAACTAGATCTTAAACCTTTCCCTCTTGATAGCTGGATCTTAAACCTTCCCCTCTTGATAGCTGGATCTTAAACTCTCCCCTCTTGATAACTGGATCTTAAACCTTCCCCTCTTGATAACTGGATCTCAAACCATCCCCTCTTGATAACTGGATCCCAAACCCTCCCCTCTTGATAACTGGATCCTAAACCCTCCCCTATTGATAGCTAGATCTCAAAACCTCCCCTATTGATAACTGGATCTCAAACCCTCCCCTCTTGATAACCGGATCCTAAACCATCCCCTATTGATAACTAGATCCCAAACCCTCCCCTCTTGAAAATTGGATCCTAAACCCTCCCCTCTTGATAACTGGATATTAAACCCTCCCCTCTTGATAACTGGATCTCAAACCCTCCCCTCTTGATAACTGGATTCCAAACCCTCCCCTCTTGATAACTGGATCCTAAACCCTCCCCTCTTGATAACTGGATCTCAAACCCTCCCCTCTTGATAACTGGATCCCAACCCTCTCCTCTTGATAACTGGATCCCAAACCCTCTCCTCTTGATAACTGGATCCCAAACCCTCCCTTCTTGATAACTGGATCCCAAACCCTCCCCTCTTGATAACTGGATCCCAACCCTCCCCTCTTGATAACTGGATCCTAAACCCTCCTCTCTTGATAGCTGGATCTCAAGCCCTCCCCTCTTGATAGCTGGATCCCAAAACCTCTCCTCTCCATTACTGGATCCCAAACCCTCCCATCTTGATAACTGGATCCCAACCCCCCCTCTTGATAACTGGATCCTAAACCCTCCCCTCTTGATAACTGGATCTCAAACCCACCCCTCTTGATAGCTGGATCCTAAACCCTCCCCTCTTGATAACTGGATCCTAAACCTTCCCCTCTTGATAACTGGATCTTAAACCCTCCCCTCTTGATAACTGGATCCCAAACCCTCCCCTCTTGATAACTGGATCCCAAACCCTCCCCTCTTGATAACTGGATCTTAAACCCTCCCCTCTTGATAACTGGATCCCAAACCCTCCCCTATGGATAACTGGATCCTAAACCCTCCCCTCTTGATAACTGGATCCTAAACCCTCCCCTCTTGATAACTGGATCCCAAACCCTCCCCTCTTGATAACTGGAACTTAAACCCTCCCCTCTTGATAACTGGATCCTAAGCCCTCCCCTCTTGATAACTGGATCTTAAACCCTCCCCTCTTGATAACTGGATCTTAAACCTTCCCCTCTTGATAACTGGATCTTAAACCTTCCCCTCTTGATAACTGGATCTTAAACCTTCCCCTCTTGATAACTGGATCTTAAACCTTCCCCTCTTGATAACTGGATCTTAAATCTTCCCCTATTGATAACTGGATCTTAAACCTTCCCCTCTTGATAACTGGATCTTAAAACCTCCCCTCTTGATAACTGGATCTTAAACCCCCCCTCTTGATAACTGGATCTTAAACCATCCCCTCTTGATAACTGGATCCTAAACCCTCCCTTCTTGATAACTGGATCTTAAACTTCCCCTCTTGATAGCTGGATCTTAAACCTTCCCCTCTTGATAACTGGATCTTAAACCCTCCCCTATTGATAACTGGATCTTAAACCCTCCCCTCTTGATAACTGGATCCTAAACCCTCCCTTCTTGATAACTGGATCTTAAACCTTCCCCTCTTGATAACTGGATCTTAAACCTTCCCCTCTTGATAACTGGATCTTAAACCCTCCCCTCTTGATAACTGGATCTTAAACCTTCCCCTCTTGATAACTGGATCTTAAACCTTCCCCTCTTGATAACTGGATCTTAAACCTTCCCCTCTTGATAACTGGATCTTAAACCTTCCCCTCTTGATAAGTGGTTCTTAAACCTTCCCCTCTTGATAAATGGATCTTAAACCTTCCCCTCTTGATAACTGGATCTTAAACCTTCCCTTCTTGATAACTGGATCTTAAACCTTCCCCTCTTGATAACTGGATCTTAAACCTTCCCCTCCCCCTCTTGATAACTGGATCTTAAACCTTCCCCTCTTGAAAAATGGATCTTAAACCTTCACCTCTTGATAACTGGATCTTAAACCTTCCCCTCTTGATAACTGGATCTTAAACCTTCCCCTCTTTATAACAGGATCTTAAACCTTCCCCTCTTGATAACTGGATCTTAAACCTTCCACTCTTGATAACTGGATCTTAAACCTTCCCCTCTTGATAACTGGATCTTAAACCTTCCCCTCTTGATAACTGGATCCCAAACCCTCCTCTCTTGATAACTAGATCTTAAACCTTTCCCTCTTGATAGCTGGATCTTAAACCTTCCCCTCTTGATAGCTGGATCTTAAACTCTCCCCTCTTGATAACTGGATCTTAAACCTTCCCCTCTTGATAACTGGATCTCAAACCATCCCCTCTTGATAACTGGATCCCAAACCCTCCCCTCTTGATAACTGGATCCTAAACCCTCCCCTCTTGATAGCTAGATCTCAAACCCTCCCCTATTGATAACTGGATCTCAAACCCTCCCCTCTTGATAACCGGATCCTAAACCATCCCCTATTGATAACTAGATCCCAAACCCTCCCCTCTTGAAAATTGGATCCTAAACCCTCCCCTCTTGATAACTGGATCTTAAACCCTCCCCTCTTGATAACTGGATCTCAAACCCTCCCCTCTTGATAACTGGATTCCAAACCCTCCCCTCTTGATAACTGGATCTCAAACCCTCCCCTCTTGATAACTGGATCCCAACCCTCTCCTCTTGATAACTGGATCCCAAACCCTCTCCTCTTGATAACTGGATCCCAAACCCTCCCCTCTTGATAACTGGATCCCAACCCTCCCCTCTTGATAACTGGATCCTAAACCCTCCTCTCTTGATAGCTGGATCTCAAGCCCTCCCCTCTTGATAGCTGGATCCCAAAACCTCTCCTCTCCATTACTGGATCCCAAACCCTCCCATCTTGATAACTGGATCCCAACCCCCCCCCCTCTTGATAACTGGATCCTAAACCCTCCCCTCTTGATAACTGGATCTCAAACCCACCCCTCTTGATAGCTGGATCCTAAACCCTCCCCTCTTGATAACTGGATCCTAAACCTTCCCCTCTTGATAACTGGATCTTAAACCCTCCCCTCTTGATAACTGGATCCCAAACCCTCCCCTCTTGATAACTGGATCCCAAACCCTCCCCTCTTGATAACTGGATCTTAAACCATCCCCTCTTGATAACTGGATCTTAAACCTTCCCCTCTTGATAACTGGATCTTAAACCCTCCCCTCTTGATAAGTAAATCCCAAACCCTCCCCTCTTGATAACTGGATCCTAAACCCTCCCCTCTTGATAACTAGATCTCAAACCCTCCCCTCTTGATAACTAGATCCCAAACCCTCCCCTCTTGATAACTAGATCTCAAACCCTCCCTTCTTGATAACTAGATCTCAAACCTTCCCCTCTTGATAACTGGATCCTAAACCCTCCCCTCTTGATAACTGGATCCTAAACCCTCACCTCTTGATAACTGGATCTTAAACCCTCCCCTCTTGATAACTGGATCTTAAACCATCCCCTCTTGATAACTGGATCCCAAACCCTCCCCTCTTGATAACTGGATCCTAAACCCTCCCCTCTTGATAACTGGATCCTAAACCCTCCCCTCTTGATAACTGGATCCCAAACCCTTCCCTCTTGATAACTGGATCTTAAACCCTCCCCTCTTGATAACTGGATCCTAAACCCTTCCCTCTTGATAACTGGATCTTTAACCTTCCCCTCTTGATAACTGGATCTTAAACCTTCCCCTCTTGATAACTGGATCTTAAACCTTCCCCTCTTGATAACTGGATCTTAAACCTTCACCTCTTGATAACTGGATCTTAAACCTTCCCCTCTTGATAACTGGATCTTAAACCTTCCCCTCTTGATAACTGGATCTTAAATCTTCCCCTCTTGATAACTGGATCTTAAACCTTCCCCTCTTGATAACTGGATCTTAAAACCTCCTCTCTTGATAACTGGATCTTAAACCCTTCCCTCTTGATAACTGGATCTTAAAACCCCCCTCTTGATAACTGGATCCTAAACCCTCCCTTCTTGATAACTGGATCTTAAACCTTCCCCTCTTGATAACTGGATCTTAAACCTTCCCCTCTTGATAACTGGATCTTAAACCCTCCCCTCTTGATAACTGGATCTTAAACCCTCCCCTCTTGATAACTGGATCCTAAACCCTCCCTTCTTGATAACTGGATCTTAAACCTTCCCCTCTTGATAACTGGATCTTAAACCTTCCCCTCTTGATAACTGGATCTTAAACCCTCCCCCTTGATAACTGGATCTTAAACCCTCCCCTCTTGATAACTGGATCCTAAACCCTCCCCTCTTGATAACTGGATCCTAAACCCTCCCCTCTTGATAACTAGATCTCAAACCCTCCCCTCTTGATAACTAGATCCCAAACCCTCCCCTCTTGATAACTAGATCCCAAACCCTCTCCTCTTGATAACTGGATCCCAACCCTCCCCTCTTGATAACTGGATCCTAAACCCTCCTCTCTTGATAGCTGGATCTCAAGCCCTCCCCTCTTGATAGCTGGATCCCAAAACCTCTCCTCTCCATTACTGGATCCCAAACCCTCCCATCTTGATAACTGGATCCCAACCCCCCCCCCTCTTGATAACTGGATCCTAAACCCTCCCCTCTTGATAACTGGATCTCAAACCCACCCCTCTTGATAGCTGGATCCTAAACCCTCCCCTCTTGATAACTGGATCCTAAACCTTCCCCTCTTGATAACTGGATCTTAAACCCTCCCCTCTTGATAACTGGATCCCAAACCCTCCCCTCTTGATAACTGGATCCCAAACCCTCCCCTCTTGATAACTGGATCTTAAACCATCCCCTCTTGATAACTGGATCTTAAACCTTCCCCTCTTGATAACTGGATCTTAAACCCTCCCCTCTTGATAAGTAAATCCCAAACCCTCCCCTCTTGATAACTGGATCCTAAACCCTCCCCTCTTGATAACTAGATCTCAAACCCTCCCCTCTTGATAACTAGATCCCAAACCCTCCCCTCTTGATAACTAGATCTCAAACCCTCCCTTCTTGATAACTAGATCTCAAACCCTCCCCTCTTGATAACTGGATCCTAAACCCTCCCCTCTTGATAACTGGATCCTAAACCCTCACCTCTTGATAACTGGATCTTAAACCCTCCCCTCTTGATAACTGGATCTTAAACCATCCTCTCTTGATAACTGGATCCCAAACCCTCCCCTCTTGATAACTGGATCCTAAACCCTCCCCTCTTGATAACTGGATCTTAAACCTTCCCCTCTTGATAACTGGATCTTAAACCTTCCTCTCTTGATAACTGGATCTTAAACCTTCCCCTCTTGATAACTGGATCTTAAACCTTCCCCTCTTGATAACTGGATCTTAAATCTTCCCCTCTTGATAACTGGATCTTAAACCTTCCCCTTTTGATAACTGGATCTTAAAACCTCCTCTCTTGATAACTGGATCTTAAACCCTTCCCTCTTGATAACTGGATCTTAAAACCCCCCTCTTGATAACTGGATCCTAAACCCTCCCTTCTTGATAACTGGATCTTAAACCTTCCCCTCTTGATAACTGGATCTTAAACCTTCCCCTCTTGATAACTGGATCTTAAACCCTCCCCTCTTGATAACTGGATCTTAAACCCTCCCCTCTTGATAACTGGATCCTAAACCCTCCCTTCTTGATAACTGGATCTTAAACCTTCCCCTCTTGATAACTGGATCTTAAACCTTCCCCTCTTGATAACTGGATCTTAAACCCTCCCCCTTGATAACTGGATCTTAAACCCTCCCCTCTTGATAACTGGATCCTAAACCCTCCCCTCTTGATAACTGGATCCTAAACCCTCCCCTCTTGATAACTAGATCTCAAACCCTCCCCTCTTGATAACTAGATCCCAAACCCTCCCCTCTTGATAACTAGATCTCAAACCCTCCCTTCTTGATAACTAGATCTCAAACCCTCCCCTCTTGATAACTGGATCCTAAACCCTCCCCTCTTAATAACTGGATCCTAAACCCTCCCCTCTTGATAACTGGATCTTAAACCCTCCCCTCTTGATAACTGGATCTTAAACCCTCCCCTCTTGATAACTGGATCCCAAACCCTCCCCTCTTGATAACTGGATCCTAAACCCTCCCCTCTTGATAACTGGATCATAAACCCTCCCCTCTTGATAACTGGATCCCAAACCCTCCCCTCTTGATAACTGGATCTTAAACCCTCCCCTCTTGATAACTGGATCCTAAACCCTTCCCTCTTGATAACTGGATCTTAAACCTTCCCCTCTTGATAACTGGATCTTAAACCTTCCCCTCTTGATAACTGGATCTTAAACCTTCCCCTCTTAATAACTGGATCTTAAACCTTCCCCTCTTGATAACTGGATCTTAAACCTTCCCCTCTTGATAACTGGATCTTAAACCTTCCCCTCTTGATAACTGGATCTTAAATCTTCCCCTCTTGATAACTGGATTTTAAACCTTCCCCTCTTGATAACTGGATCTTAAAACCTCCCCTCTTGATGACTGGATCTTAAACCCTCCCCTCTTGATAACTGGATCTTAAACCCCCCCTCTTGATAACTGGAACCTAAACCCTCCCTTCTTGATAACTGGATCTTAAACCTTCCCCTCTTGATAACTGGATCTTAAACCTTCCACTCTTGATAACTGGATCTTAAACTCTCCCCTCTTGATAACTGGATCTTAAACCTCCCCTCTTGATAACTGGATCCTAAACCCTCCCTTCTTGATAACTGGATCTTAAACCTTCCCCTCTTGATAACTGGATCTTAAACCTTCTCCTCTTGATAACTGGATCTTAAACCCTCCCCTCTTGATAACTGGATCCTAAACCCTCCCCTCTTGATAACTGCATCCTAAACCCTCCCATCTTGATAACTGGATCTCAAACCCACCCCTCTTGATAGCTGGATCTTAAACCATCCCCTCTTGATAACTGGATCCTAAACCTTCCCCTCTTGATCACTGGATCTTAAACCCTCCCCTCTTGATAACTGGATCCCAAACCCTCCCCTCTTGATAACTGGATCCCAAACCCTCCCCTCTTGATAACTGGATCTTAAACCATCCCCTCTTGATAACTGAATCTTAAACCTTCCCCTCTTGATAACTGGATCTTAAACCCTCCCCTCTTGATAAGTAAATCCCAAACCCTCCCTCTTGATAACTGGATCCTAAACCCTCCCCTCTTGATAACTAGATCTTAAACCTTCCCCTCTTGATAACTGGATCTTAAACCTTCCCCTCTTGATAACTGGATTTTAAACCTTCCCCTCTTGTTAACTGGATCTTAAACCTTTCCCTCTTGATAACTGGATCCCAAACCCTCCCCTCTTGATAACTGGATCTTAAACCATCCCCTCTTGATAACTGGATCTTAAACCTTCCCCTCTTGATAACTGGATCTTAAACCCTCCCCTCTTGATAACTGGATCCTAAACCCTCCCCTCTTGATAACTAGATCTCAAACCCTCCCCTCTTGATAACTGGATCTTAAACCTTCCACTCTTGATAACTGGATCTTAAACCTTCCCCTCTTGATATCTGGATCTTAAACCTTTTCCCTCTTGATAACTGGATCCCAAACCCTCCTCTCTTGATAACTAGATCTTAAATCTTCCCCTCTTGATAGCTGGATCTTAAACCTTCCCCTCTTGATAACTGGATCTAAAACCCTCCCCTCTGGATAACTGGATCTTAAACCTTCCCCTCTTGATAACTGGATCTTAAACCTTCCCCTCTTGATAACTGGATCTTAAACCTTCCCCTCTTGATAACTGGATCGTAAACCTTCCCCTCTTGATAACTGGATCTTAAACCTTCCATTCTTGATAACTGGATCCTAAACCCTCCCCTCTTGATAACTGGATCCCAAACCCTCCCCTCTTGATAACTGGATCATAAACCCTCCCCTCTTGATAGCTAGATCTCAAACCCTCCCCTCTTGATAACTGGATACCAAGCCCTCCCCTCTTGATAACTGGATCTTAAACCCTCCCCTCTTGATAACTAGATCCCAAACCCTCCCCTCTTGATAACCGGATCCTAAACCCTCCCCTATTGATAACTAGATCCCAAACCCTGCCCTCTTGATAACTGGATCCTAAACCCTCCCCTCTTGATAACTGGATCCTAAACCCTCCCCTCTTGATAACTGGATCTCAAACCCTCCCCTCTTGATAACTGGATCCGAAACCCTCCCCTCTTGATAACTGGATCCTAAACCCTCCCTTCTAGATAACTGGATCTCAAACCCTCCCCTCTTGATAACTGGATCCCAACCCTCCCCTCTTAATAACTGGATCCCAAACCCTCTCCTCTTGATAACTGGATCCCAAACCCTCCCTTCTTGATAACTGGATCCCAAACCCTCCTCTCTTGATAACCGGATCCGAACCCTCCCCTCTTGATAACTGGATCCTAAACCCTCCCCTCTTGATAACTGGATCTCAAGCCCTCCCCTCTTGATAGCTGGATCCCAAACCCTCTCCTCTTCATAACTGGATCCCAAACCCTCCCATCTTGATAACTGGATCGCAACCCTCCCCTCTTAATAACTGGATCCTAAACCCCCCCCTCTTGATAACTGGATCCCAAAGCCTCCCCTCTTGATAACTGGATCCCAAACCCTCCCCTCTTGATAACTGGATCTTAAACCATCCCATCTTGATAACTGGATCTTAAACCCTCCCCTCTTGATAACTGGATCTTAAACCCTCCCCTCTTGATAAGTAAATCCCAAACCCTCCCCTCTTGATAACTGGATCCTAAACCCTCCTCTCTTGATAACTAGATCTCAAACCCTCCCATCTTGATAACTAGATCCCAAACCCTCCCCTCTTGATAACTAGATCTCAAACCCTCCCCTCTTGATAACTAGATCTCAAACCCTCCCCTCTTGATAACTGGATCCTAAACCCTCCCCTCTTGATATCTAGATCTCAAACCCACACCTCTTGATAGCTGGATCCTAAACCCTCACCTCTTGATAACTGGATCCTAAACCCTCATCTCTTGATAACTAGATCCCAACCCTCCCCTCTTGATAACTGGATCCCAAACCCTCTCCTCTTGATAACTGGATCCCAAACCCTCCCTTCTTGATAACTGGATCCCAAACCCTCCCCTCTTGATAACTGGATCCTAAACCCTCCCCTCTTGATAACTGGATCCCAAACCCTCCTCTCTTGATAACTAGATCTTAAATCTTCCCCTCTTGATAGCTGGATCTTAAACCTTCCCCTCTTGATAACTGGATCTAAAACCCTCCCCTCTTGATAACTGGATCTTAAACCTTCCCCTCTTGATAACTGGATCTTAAACCTTCCCCTCTTGATAACTGGATCTTAAACCTTCCCCTCTTGATAACTGGATCGTAAACCTTCCCCTCTTGATAACTGGATCTTAAACCTTCCATTCTTGATAACTGGATCCTAAACCCTCCCCTCTTGATAACTGGATCCCAAACCCTCCCCTCTTGATAACTGGATCCTAAACCCTCCCCTCTTGATAGCTAGATCTCAAACCCTCCCCTCTTGATAACTGGATCCCAAGCCCTCCCCTCTTGATAACTGGATCTTAAACCCTCCCCTCTTGATAACTAGAACCCAAACCCTCCCCTCTTGATAACCGGATCCTAAACCCTCCCCTATTGATAACTAGATCCCAAACCCTCCCCTCTTGATAACTGGATCCTAAACCCTCCCCTCTTGATAACTGGATCCTAAACCCTCCCCTCTTGATAACTGGATCTCAAACCCTCCCCTCTTGATAACTGGATCCTAAACCCTCCCCTCTTGATAACTGGATCCCAAACCCTCTCCTCTTGATAACTGGATCCCAAACCCTCCCTTCTTGATAACTGGATCCCAAACCCTCCTCTCTTGATAACCGGATCCGAACCCTCCCCTCTTGATAACTGGATCCTAAACCCTCCCCTCTTGATAACTGGATCTCAAGCCCTCCCCTCTTGATAGCTGGATCCCAAACCCTCTCCTCTTCATAACTGGATCCCAAACCCTCCCATCTTGATAACTGGATCCCAACCCTCCCCTCTTGATAACTGGATCCTAAACCCTCCCCTCTTGATAACTGGATCCCAAACCCTCCCCTCTTGATAACTGGATCCCAAACCCTCCCCTCTTGATAACTGGATCTTAAACCATCCCATCTTGATAACTGGATCTTAAACCTTCCCCTCTTGATAACTGGATCTTAAACCCTCCCCTCTTGATAAGTAAATCCCAAACCCTCCCCTCTTGATAACTGGATCCTAAACCCTCCTCTCTTGATAACTAGATCTCAAACCCTCCCATCTTGATAACTAGATCCCAAACCCTCCCCTCTTGATAACTAGATCTCAAACCCTCCCCTCTTGATAACTAGATCTCAAACCCTCCCCTCTTGATAACTGGATCCTAAACCCTCCCCTCTTGATATCTAGATCTCAAACCCACACCTCTTGATAGCTGGATCCTAAACCCTCACCTCTTGATAACTGGATCCTAAACCCTCACCTCTTGATAACTAGATCCCAACCCTCCCCTCTTGATAACTGGATCCCAAACCCTCTCCTCTTGATAACTGGATCCCAAACCCTCCCTTCTTGATAACTGGATCCCAAACCCTCCCCTCTTGATAACCGGATCCGAACCCTCCCCTCTTGATAACTGGATCCTAAACCCTCCCCTCTTGATAACTGGATCTCAAGCCCTCCCCTCTTGATAGCTGGATCCCAAACCCTCTCCTCTTCATAACTGGATCCCAAACCCTCCCATCTTGATAACTGGATACCAACCCTCCCCTCTTGATAACTGGATCCTAAACCCTCCCCTCTTGATAACTGGATCCCAAACCCTCCCCTCTTGATAACTGGATCCCAAACCCTCCCCTCTTGATAACTGGATCTTAAACCTTCCCCTCTTGATAACTGGATCTTAAACCCTCCCCTCTTGATAAGAAAATCCCAAACCCTCCCCTCTTGATAACTGGATCCCAAACCCTCCCCTCTTGATAACTGGATCCCAAACCCTCCCCTCTTGATAACTGGATCTTAAACCATCCCCTCTTGATATCTGAATCTTAAACCTTCCCCTCTTGATAACTGGATCTTAAACCCTCCCCTCTTGATAAGTAAATCCCAAACCCTCCCCTCTTGATAACTGGATCCTAAACCCTCCCCTCTTGATAACTAGATCTTAAACCTTCCCCTCTTGATAACTGGATCTTAAACCTTCCCCTCTTGATAACTGGATCTTAAACCTTCCCCTCTTGTTAACTGGATCTTAAACCTTCCCCTCTTGATAACTGGATCCCAAACCCTCCCCTCTTGATAACTGGATCTTAAACCATCCCCTCTTGATAACTGGATCTTAAACTTTCCTCTCTTGATAACTGGATCTTAAACCCTCCCCTCTTGATAACTGGATCCTAAACCCTCCCCTCTTGATAACTAGATCTCAAACCCTCCCCTCTTGATAACTGGATCTTAAACCTTCCACTCTTGATAACTGGATCTTAAACCTTCCCCTCTTGATAACTGGATCTTAAACCTTTTCCCTCTTGATAACTGGATCCCAAACCCTCCTCTCTTGATAACTAGATCTTAAATCTTCCCCTCTTGATAGCTGGATCTTAAACCTTCCCCTCTTGATAACTGGATCTAAAACCCTCCCCTCTTGATAACTGGATCTTAAACCTTCCCCTCTTGATAACTGGATCTTAAACCTTCCCCTCTTGATAACTGGATCTTAAACCTTCCCCTCTTGATAACTGGATCGTAAACCTTCCCCTCTTGATAACTGGATCTTAAACCTTCCCCTCTTGATAACTGGATCCTAAACCCTCCCCTCTTGATAACTGGATCCCAAACCCTCCCCTCTTGATAACTGGATCCTAAACCCTCCCCTCTTGATAGCTAGATCTCAAACCCTCCCCTCTTGATAACTGGATCCCAAGCCCTCCCCTCTTGATAACTGGATCTTAAACCCTCCCCTCTTGATAACTAGATCCCAAACCCTCCCCTCTTGATAACCGGATCCTAAACCCTCCCCTATTGATAACTAGATCCCAAACCCTCCCCTCTTGATAACTGGATCCTAAACCCTCCCATCTTGATAACTAGATCCTAAACCCTCCCCTCTTGATAACTGGATCTCAAACCCTCCCCTCTTGATAACTGGATCCGAAACCCTCCCCTCTTGATAACTGGATCCTAAACCCTCCCCTCTAGATAACTGGATCTCAAACCCTCCCCTCTTGATAACTGGATCCCAACCCTCCCCTCTTGATAACTGGATCCCAAACCCTCTCCTCTTGATAACTGGATCCCAAACCCTCCCTTCTTGATAACTGGATCCCAAACCCTCCTCTCTTGATAACCGGATCCGAACCCTCCCCTCTTGATAACTGGATCCTAAACCCTCCCCTCTTGATAACTGGATCTCAAGCCCTCCCCTCTTGATAGCTGGATCCCAAACCCTCTCCTCTTCATAACTGGATCCCAAACCCTCCCATCTTGATAACTGGATCCCAACCCTCCCCTCTTGATAACTGGATCCTAAACCCTCCCCTCTTGATAACTGGATCCCAAACCCTCCCCTCTTGATAACTGGATCCCAAACCCTCCCCTCTTGATAACTGGATCTTAAACCATCCCATCTTGATAACTGGATCTTAAACCTTCCCCTCTTGATAACTTTATCTTAAACCCTCCCCTCTTGATAAGTAAATCCCAAACCCTCCCCTCTTGATAACTGGATCCTAAACCCTCCTCTCTTGATAACTAGATCTCAAACCCTCCCATCTTGAAAACTAGATCCCAAACCCTCCCCTCTTGATAACTAGATCTCAAACCCTCCCCTCTTGATAACTAGATCTCAAACCCTCCCCTCTTGATAACTGGATCCTAAACCCTCCCCTCTTGATATCTAGATCTCAAACCCACACCTCTTGATAGCTGGATCCTAAACCCTCACCTCTTGATAACTGGATCCTAAACCCTCACCTCTTGATAACTAGATCCCAACCCTCCCCTCTTGATAACTGGATCCCAAACCCTCTCCTCTTGATAACTGGATCCCAAACCCTCCCTTCTTGATAACTGGATCCCAAATCCTCCCCTCTTGATAACCGGATCCGAACCCCCCCCTCTTGATAACTGGATCCTAAACCCTCCCCTCTTGATAACTGGATCTCAAGCCCTCCCCTCTTGATAGCTGGATCCCAAACCCTCTCCTCTTCATAACTGGATCCCAAACCCTCCCATCTTGATAACTGGATACCAACCCTCCCCTCTTGATAACTGGATCCTAAACCCTCCCCTCTTGATAACTGGATTCCAAACCCTCCCCTCTTGATAACTGGATCCCAAACCCTCCCCTCTTGATAACTGGATCTTAAACCATCCCATCTTGATAACTGGATCTTAAACCTTCCCCTCTTGATAACTGGATCTTAAACCCTCCCCTCTTGATAAGTAAATCCCAAACCCTCCCCTCTTGATAACTGGATCCTAAACCATCCTCTCTTGATAACTAGATCTCAAACCCTCCCATCTTGAAAACTAGATCCCAAACCCTCCCCTCTTGATAACTAGATCTCAAACCCTCCCCTCTTGATAACTGGATCCTAAACCCTCCCCTCTTGATATCTAGATCTCAAACCCACACCTCTTGATAGCTGGATCCTAAACCCTCCCCTCTTGATATCTAGATCTCAAACCCACACCTCTTGATAGCTGGATCCTAAACCCTCACCTCTTGATAACTGGATCCTAAACCCTCACCTCTTGATAACTAGATCCCAACCCTCCCCTCTTGATAACTGGATCCCAAACCCTCTCCTCTTGATAACTGGATCCCAAACCCTCCCTTCTTGATAACTGGATCCCAAACCCTCCCCTCTTGATAACCGGATCCGAACCCTCCCCTCTTGATAACTGGATCCTAAACCCTCCCCTCTTGATAACTGGATCTCAAGCCCTCCCCTCTTGATAGCTGGATCCCAAACCCTCTCCTCTTCATAACTGGATCCCAAACCCTCCCATCTTGATAACTGGATACCAACCCTCCCCTCTTGATAACTGGATCCTAAACCCTCCCCTCTTGATAACTGGATCCCAAACCCTCCCCTCTTGATAACTGGATCCCAAACCCTCCCCTCTTGATAACTGGATCTTAAACCTTCCCCTCTTGATAACTGGATCTTAAACCCTCCCCTCTTGATAAGAAAATCCCAAACCCTCCCCTCTTGATAACTGGATCCCAAACCCTCCCCTCTTGATAACTGGATCCCAAACCCTCCCCTCTTGATAACTGGATCTTAAACCATCCCCTCTTGATATCTGAATCTTAAACCTTCCCCTCTTGATAACTGGATCTTAAACCCTCCCCTCTTGATAAGTAAATCCCAAACCCTCCCCTCTTGATAACTGGATCCTAAACCCTCCCCTCTTGATAACTAGATCTTAAACCTTCCCCTCTTGATAACTGGATCTTAAACCTTCCCCTCTTGATAACTGGATCTTAAACCTTCCCCTCTTGTTAACTGGATCTTAAACCTTCCCCTCTTGATAACTGGATCCCAAACCCTCCCCTCTTGATAACTGGATCTTAAACCATCCCCTCTTGATAACTGGATCTTAAACTTTCCCCTCTTGATAACTGGATCTTAAACCCTCCCCTCTT
Organism: Bathymodiolus brooksi; assembly: GCA_963680875.1. Taxonomy (NCBI): domain Eukaryota; kingdom Metazoa; phylum Mollusca; class Bivalvia; order Mytilida; family Modiolidae; genus Bathymodiolus; species Bathymodiolus brooksi. The sequence goes on from OY804580.1 coordinate 103,838,272, forward strand.
GATAACTGGATCCTAAACCCTCCCCTCTTGATAACTAGATCTCAAACCCTCCCCTCTTGATAACTGGATCTTAAACCTTCCACTCTTGATAACTGGATCTTAAACCTTCCCCTCTTGATAACTGGATCTTAAACCTTTTCCCTCTTGATAACTGGATCCCAAACCCTCCTCTCTTGATAACTAGATCTTAAATCTTCCCCTCTTGATAGCTGGATCTTAAACCTTCCCCTCTTGATAACTGGATCTAAAACCCTCCCCTCTTGATAACTGGATCTTAAACCTTCCCCTCTTGATAACTGGATCTTAAACCTTCCCCTCTTGATAACTGGATCTTAAACCTTCCCCTCTTGATAACTGGATCGTAAACCTTCCCCTCTTGATAACTGGATCTTAAACCTTCCCCTCTTGATAACTGGATCCTAAACCCTCCCCTCTTGATAACTGGATCCCAAACCCTCCCCTCTTGATAACTGGATCCTAAACCCTCCCCTCTTGATAGCTAGATCTCAAACCCTCCCCTCTTGATAACTGGATCCCAAGCCCTCCCCTCTTGATAACTGGATCTTAAACCCTCCCCTCTTGATAACTAGATCCCAAACCCTTCCCTCTTGATAACCGGATCCTAAACCCTCCCCTATTGATAACTAGATCCCAAACCCTCCCCTCTTGATAACTGGATCCTAAACCCTCCCATCTTGATAACTAGATCCTAAACCCTCCCCTCTTGATAACTGGATCTCAAACCCTCCCCTCTTGATAACTGGATCCGAAACCCTCCCCTCTTGATAACTGGATCCTAAACCCTCCCCTCTAGATAACTGGATCTCAAACCCTCCCCTCTTGATAACTGGATCCCAACCCTCCCCTCTTGATAACTGGATCCCAAACCCTCTCCTCTTGATAACTGGATCCCAAACCCTCCCTTCTTGATAACTGGATCCCAAACCCTCCTCTCTTGATAACCGGATCCGAACCCTCCCCTCTTGATAACTGGATCCTAAACCCTCCCCTCTTGATAACTGGATCTCAAGCCCTCCCCTCTTGATAGCTGGATCCCAAACCCTCTCCTCTTCATAACTGGATCCCAAACCCTCCCATCTTGATAACTGGATCCCAACCCTCCCCTCTTGATAACTGGATCCTAAACCCTCCCCTCTTGATAACTGGATCCCAAACCCTCCCCTCTTGATAACTGGATCCCAAACCCTCCCCTCTTGATAACTGGATCTTAAACCATCCCATCTTGATAACTGGATCTTAAACCTTCCCCTCTTGATAACTTTATCTTAAACCCTCCCCTCTTGATAAGTAAATCCCAAACCCTCCCCTCTTGATAACTGGATCCTAAACCCTCCTCTCTTGATAACTAGATCTCAAACCCTCCCATCTTGAAAACTAGATCCCAAACCCTCCCCTCTTGATAACTAGATCTCAAACCCTCCCCTCTTGATAACTAGATCTCAAACCCTCCCCTCTTGATAACTGGATCCTAAACCCTCCCCTCTTGATATCTAGATCTCAAACCCACACCTCTTGATAGCTGGATCCTAAACCCTCACCTCTTGATAACTGGATCCTAAACCCTCACCTCTTGATAACTAGATCCCAACCCTCCCCTCTTGATAACTGGATCCCAAACCCTCTCCTCTTGATAACTGGATCCCAAACCCTCCCTTCTTGATAACTGGATCCCAAATCCTCCCCTCTTGATAACCGGATCCGAACCCCCCCCCTCTTGATAACTGGATCCTAAACCCTCCCCTCTTGATAACTGGATCTCAAGCCCTCCCCTCTTGATAGCTGGATCCCAAACCCTCTCCTCTTCATAACTGGATCCCAAACCCTCCCATCTTGATAACTGGATACCAACCCTCCCCTCTTGATAACTGGATCCTAAACCCTCCCCTCTTGATAACTGGATCCCAAACCCTCCCCTCTTGATAACTGGATCCCAAACCCTCCCCTCTTGATAACTGGATCTTAAACCATCCCATCTTGATAACTGGATCTTAAACCTTCCCCTCTTGATAACTGGATCTTAAACCCTCCCCTCTTGATAAGTAAATCCCAAACCCTCCCCTCTTGATAACTGGATCCTAAACCATCCTCTCTTGATAACTAGATCTCAAACCCTCCCATCTTGAAAACTAGATCCCAAACCCTCCCCTCTTGATAACTAGATCTCAAACCCTCCCCTCTTGATAACTGGATCCTAAACCCTCCCCTCTTGATAGCTGGATCCTAAACCCTCACCTCTTGATAACTGGATCCTAAACCCTCACCTCTTGATAACTAGATCTTAAATCTTCCCCTCTTGATAACTGGATCTTAAACCCTCCCCTCTTGATAACTGGATCCTAAACCCTCCCCTCTTGATAACTGGATCCCAAACCCTCCCCTCTTGATAACTGGATCCCAAACCCTCCCCTCTTGATAACTGGATCTTAAACCATCCCATCTTGATAACTGGATCTTAAACCTTCCCCTCTTGATAACTGGATCTTAAACCCTCCCCTCTTGATAAGTAAATCCCAAACCCTCCCCTCTTGATAACTGGATCCTAAACCATCCTCTCTTGATAACTAGATCTCAAACCCTCCCATCTTGAAAACTAGATCCCAAACCCTCCCCTCTTGATAACTAGATCTCAAACCCTCCCCTCTTGATAACTGGATCCTAAACCCACACCTCTTGATAGCTGGATCCTAAACCCTCACCTCTTGATAACTGGATCCTAAACCCTCACCTCTTGATAACTAGATCTTAAATCTTCCCCTCTTGATAACTGGATCTTAAACCCTCCCCTCTTGATAACTGGATCCTAAACCCTCCCCTCTTGATAACTGGATCTCAAGCCCTCCCCTCTTGATAGCTGGATCCCAAACCCTCTCCTCTTCATAACTGGATCCCAAACCCTCCCATCTTGATAACTGGATACCAACCCTCCCCTCTTGATAACTGGATCCTAAACCCTCCCCTCTTGATAACTGGATCCCAAACCCTCCCCTCTTGATAACTGGATCCCAAACCCTCCCCTCTTGATAACTGGATCTTAAACCTTCCCCTCTTGATAACTGGATCTTAAACCCTCCCCTCTTGATAAGTAAATCCCAAACCCTCCCCTCTTGATAACTGGATCCTAAACCCTCCCATCTTGATAACTGGATCTCAAACCCACCCCTCTTGATAACTAGATCTTAAACCATCCCCTCTTGATAACTGGATCCTAAACCTTCCCCTCTTGATCACTGGATCTTAAACCCTCCCCTCTTGATAACTGGATCCCAAACCCTCCCCTCTTGATAACTGGATCCCAAACCCTCCCCTCTTGATAACTGGATCTTAAACCATCCCCTCTTGATAACTGAATCTTAAACCTTCCCCTCTTGATAACTGGATCTTAAACCCTCCCCTCTTGATAAGTAAATCCCAAACCCTCCCCTCTTGATAACTGGATCCTAAACCCTCCCCTCTTGATAACTAGATCTTAAACCTTCCCCTCTTGATAACTGGATCTTAAACCTTCCCCTCTTGATAACTGGATCTTAAACCTTCCCCTCTTGTTAACTGGATCTTAAACCTTCCCCTCTTGATAACTGGATCCCAAACCCTCCCCTCTTGATAACTGGATCTTAAACCATCCCCTCTTGATAACTGGATCTTAAACTTTCCCCTCTTGATAACTGGATCTTAAACCCTCCCCTCTTGATAACTGGATCCTAAACCCTCCCCTCTTGATAACTAGATCTCAAACCCTCCCCTCTTGATAACTGGATCTTAAACCTTCCACTCTTGATAACTGGATCTTAAACCTTCCCCTCTTGATAACTGGATCTTAAACCTTTTCCCTCTTGATAACTGGATCCCAAACCCTCCTCTCTTGATAACTAGATCTTAAATCTTCCCCTCTTGATAGCTGGATCTTAAACCTTCCCCTCTTGATAACTGGATCTAAAACCCTCCCCTCTTGATAACTGGATCTTAAACCTTCCCCTCTTGATAACTGGATCTTAAACCTTCCACTCTTGATAACTGGATCTTAAACCTTCCCCTCTTGATAACTGGATCGTAAACCTTCCCCTCTTGATAACTGGATCTTAAACCTTCCCCTCTTGATAACTGGATCCTAAACCCTCCCCTCTTGATAACTGGATCCCAAACCCTCCCCTCTTGAAAACTGGATCCTAAACCCTACCCTCTTGATAGCTAGATCTCAAACCCTCCCCTCTTGATAACTGGATCCCAAGCCCTCCCCTCTTGATAACTGGATCTTAAACCATCCCCTCTTGATAACTGGATCTTAAACTTTCCCCTCTTGATAACTGGATCCTAAACCCTCCCTTCTTGATAACTGGATCTTAAACCTTCCCCTCTTGATAACTGGATCTTAAACCTTCCCCTCTTGATAACTGGATCTTAAACCCTCCCCTCTTGATAACTGGATCTTAAACCTTCCCCTCTTGATAACTGGATCTTAAACCTTCCCCTCTTGATAACTGGATCTTAAACCTTCCCCTCTTGATAACTGGATCTTAAACCTTCCCCTCTTGATAAATGGATCTTAAACCTTCCCCTCTTGATAACTGGATCTTAAACCTTCCCCTCTTGATAACTGGATATTAAACCTTTTCCCTCTTGATAACTGGATCCCAAACCCTCCTCTCTTGATAACTAGATCTTAAATCTTCCCCTCTTGATAGCTGGATCTTAAACCTTCCCCTCTTGATAACTGGATCTAAAACCCTCCCCTCTTGATAACTGGATCTTAAACCTTCCCCTCTTGATAACTGGATCTTAAACCTTCCCCTCTTGATAACTGGATCTTAAACCTTCCCCTCTTGATAACTGGATCGTAAACCTTCCCCTCTTGATAACTGGATCTTAAACCTTCCCCTCTTGATAACTGGATCCTAAACCCTCCCCTCTTGATAACTGGATCCTAAACCCTCCCCTCTTGATAACTAGATCTCAAACCCTCCCCTGTTGATAACTGGATCTTAAACCTTCCACTCTTGATAACTGGATCTTAAACCTTCCCCTCTTGATAACTGGATCTTAAACCTTTTCCCTCTTGATAACTGGATCCCAAACCCTCCTCTCTTGATAACTAGATCTTAAATCTTCCCCTCTTGATAGCTGGATCTTAAACCTTCCCCTCTTGATAACTGGATCTAAAACCCTCCCCTCTTGATAACTGGATCTTAAACCTTCCCCTCTTGATAACTGGATCTTAAACCTTCCCCTCTTGATAACTGGATCTTAAACCTTCCCCTCTTGATAACTGGATCGTAAACCTTCCCCTCTTGATAACTGGATCTTAAACCTTCCCCTCTTGATAACTGGATCCTAAACCCTCCCCTCTTGATAACTGGATCCCAAACCCTCCCCTCTTGAAAACTGGATCCTAAACCCTACCCTCTTGATAGCTAGATCCCAAACCCTCTCCTCTTGATAACTGGATCCCAAACCCTCCCTTCTTGATAAATGGATCCCAAATCCTCCCCTCTTGATAACCGGATCCGAACCCTCCCCTCTTGATAACTGGATCCTAAACCCTCCCCTCTTGATAACTGGATCTCAAGCCCTCCCCTCTTGATAGCTGGATCCCAAACCCTCTCCTCTTCATAACTGGATCCCAAACCCTCCCATCTTGATAACTGGATACCAACCCTCCCCTCTTGATAACTGGATCCTAAACCCTCCCCTCTTGATAACTGGATCCCAAACCCTCCCCTCTTGATAACTGGATCCCAAACCCTCCCCTCTTGATAACTGGATCTTAAACCATCCCATCTTGATAACTGGATCTTAAACCTTCCCCTCTTGATAACTGGATCTTAAACCCTCCCCTCTTGATAAGTAAATCCCAAACCCTCCCCTCTTGATAACTGGATCCCAAACCCTCCCTTCTTGATAACTGGATCCCAAACCCTCCCCTCTTGATAACTGGATCCTAAACCCTCCCCTCTTGATAACTGGATCCCAAACCCTCCTCTCTTGATAACTAGATCTTAAATCTTCCCCTCTTGATAGCTGGATCTTAAACCTTCCCCTCTTGATAACTGGATCTAAAACCCTCCCCTCTTGATAACTGGATCTTAAACCTTCCCCTCTTGATAACTGGATCTTAAACCTTCCCCTCTTGATAACTGGATCTTAAACCTTCCCCTCTTGATAACTGGATCGTAAACCTTCCCCTCTTGATAACTGGATCTTAAACCTTCCATTCTTGATAACTGGATCCTAAACCCTCCCTTCTTGATAACTGGATCCCAAACCCTCCCCTCTTGATAACTGGATCCTAAACCCTCCCCTCTTGATAGCTAGATCTCAAACCCTCCCCTCTTGATAACTGGATCCCAAGCCCTCCCCTCTTGATAACTGGATCTTAAACCCTCCCCTCTTGATAACTAGAACCCAAACCCTCCCCTCTTGATAACCGGATCCTAAACCCTCCCCTATTGATAACTAGATCCCAAACCCTCCCCTCTTGATAACTGGATCCTAAACCCTCCCCTCTTGATAACTGGATCCTAAACCCTCCCCTCTTGATAACTGGATCTCAAACCCTCCCCTCTTGATAACTGGATCCGAAACCCTCCCCTCTTGATAACTGGATCCTAAACCCTCCCCTCTAGATAACTGGATCTCAAACCCTCCCCTCTTGATAACTGGATCCCAACCCTCCCCTCTTGATAACTGGATCCCAAACCCTCTCCTCTTGATAACTGGATCCCAAACCCTCCCTTCTTGATAACTGGATCCCAAACCCTCCTCTCTTGATAACCGGATCCGAACCCTCCCCTCTTGATAACTGGATCCTAAACCCTCCCCTCTTGATAACTGGATCTCAAGCCCTCCCCTCTTGATAGCTGGATCCCAAACCCTCTCCTCTTCATAACTGGATCCCAAACCCTCCCATCTTGATAACTGGATCCCAACCCTCCCCTCTTGATAACTGGATCCTAAACCCTCCCCTCTTGATAACTGGATCCCAAACCCTCCCCTCTTGATAACTGGATCCCAAACCCTCCCCTCTTGATAACTGGATCTTAAACCATCCCATCTTGATAACTGGATCTTAAACCTTCCCCTCTTGATAACTGGATCTTAAACCCTCCCCTCTTGATAAGTAAATCCCAAACCCTCCCCTCTTGATAACTGGATCCTAAACCCTCCTCTCTTGATAACTAGATCTCAAACCCTCCCATCTTGATAACTAGATCCCAAACCCTCCCCTCTTGATAACTAGATCTCAAACCCTCCCCTCTTGATAACTAGATCTCAAACCCTCCCCTCTTGATAACTGGATCCTAAACCCTCCCCTCTTGATATCTAGATCTCAAACCCACACCTCTTGATAGCTGGATCCTAAACCCTCACCTCTTGATAACTGGATCCTAAACCCTCACCTCTTGATAACTAGATCCCAACCCTCCCCTCTTGATAACTGGATCCCAAACCCTCTCCTCTTGATAACTGGATCCCAAACCCTCCCTTCTTGATAACTGGATCCCAAACCCTCCCCTCTTGATAACCGGATCCGAACCCTCCCCTCTTGATAACTGGATCCTAAACCCTCCCCTCTTGATAACTGGATCTCAAGCCCTCCCCTCTTGATAGCTGGATCCCAAACCCTCTCCTCTTCATAACTGGATCCCAAACCCTCCCATCTTGATAACTGGATACCAACCCTCCCCTCTTGATAACTGGATCCTAAACCCTCCCCTCTTGATAACTGGATCCTAAACCCTCCCCTCTTGATAACTGGATCCCAAACCCTCCCCTCTTGATAACTGGATCTTAAACCTTCCCCTCTTGATAACTGGATCTTAAACCCTCCCCTCTTGATAAGTAAATCCCAAACCCTCCCCTCTTGATAACTGGATCCCAAACCCTCCCCTCTTGATAACTGGATCCCAAACCCTCCCCTCTTGATAACTGGATCTTAAACCATCCCCTCTTGATAACTGAATCTTAAACCTTCCCATCTTGATAACTGGATCTTAAACCCTCCCCTCTTGATAAGTAAATCCCAAACCCTCCCCTCTTGATAACTGGATCCTAAACCCTCCCCTCTTGATAACTAGATCTTAAACCTTCCCCTCTTGATAACTGGATCTTAAACCTTCCCCTCTTGATAACTGGATCTTAAACCTTCCCCTCTTGTTAACTGGATCTTAAACCTTCCCCTCTTGATAACTGGATCCCAAACCCTCCCCTCTTGATAACTGGATCTTAAACCATCCCCTCTTGATAACTGGATCTTAAACTTTCCCCTCTTGATAACTGGATCTTAAACCCTCCCCTCTTGATAACTGGATCCTAAACCCTCCCCTCTTGATAACTAGATCTCAAACCCTCCCCTCTTGATAACTGGATCTTAAACCTTCCACTCTTGATAACTGGATCTTAAACCTTCCCCTCTTGATAACTGGATCTTAAACCTTTTCCCTCTTGATAACTGGATCCCAAACCCTCCTCTCTTGATAACTAGACCTTAAATCTTCCCCTCTTGATAGCTGGATCTTAAACCTTCCCCTCTTGATAACTGGATCTAAAACCCTCCCCTCTTGATAACTGGATCTTAAACCTTCCCCTCTTGATAACTGGATCTTAAACCTTCCCCTCTTGATAACTGGATCTTAAACCTTCCCCTCTTGATAACTGGATCGTAAACCTTCCCCTCTTAATAACTGGATCTTAAACCTTCCCCTCTTGATAACTGGATCCTAAACCCTCCCCTCTTGATAACTGGATCTCAAACCCTCCCCTCTTGATAACTGGATCCTAAACCCTCCCCTCTTGATAGCTAGATCTCAAACCCTCCCCTCTTGATAACTGGATCCCAAGCCCTCCCCTCTTGATAACTGGATCTTAAACCCTCCCCTCTTGATAACTAGATCCCAAACCCTCCCCTCTTGATAACCGGATCCTAAACCCTCCCATCTTGATAACTAGATCCTAAACCCTCCCCTCTTGATAACTGGATCTCAAACCCTCCCCTCTTGATAACTGGATCCGAAACCCTCCCCTCTTGATAACTGGATCCTAAACCCTCCCCTCTAGATAACTGGATCTCAAACCCTCCCCTCTTGATAACTGGATCCCAACCCTCCCCTCTTGATAACTGGATCCCAAACCCTCTCCTCTTGATAACTGGATCCCAAACCCTCCCTTCTTGATAACTGGATCCCAAACCCTCCTCTCTTGATAACCGGATCCGAACCCTCCCCTCTTGATAACTGGATCCTAAACCCTCCCCTCTTGATAACTGGATCTCAAGCCCTCCCCTCTTGATAGCTGGATCCCAAACCCTCTCCTCTTCATAACTGGATCCCAAACCCTCCCATCTTGATAACTGGACCCCAACCCTCCCCTCTTGATAACTGGATCCTAAACCCTCCCCTCTTGATAACTGGATCCCAAACCCTCCCCTCTTGATAACTGGATCCGAAACCCTCCCCTCTTGATAACTGGATCTTAAACCATCCCATCTTGATAACTGGATCTTAAACCTTCCCCTCTTGATAACTTTATCTTAAACCCTCCCCTCTTGATAAGTAAATCCCAAACCCTCCCCTCTTGATAACTGGATCCTAAACCCCCCTCTCTTGATAACTAGATCTCAAACCTTCCCATCTTGATAACTAGATCCCAAACCCTCCCCTCTTGATAACTAGATCTCAAACCCTCCCCTCTTGATAACTAGATCTCAAACCCTCCCCTCTTGATAACTGGATCCTAAACCCTCCCCTCTTGATATCTAGATCTCAAACCCACACCTCTTTATAGCTGGATCCTAAACCCTCACCTCTTGATAACTGGATCCTAAACCCTCACCTCTTGATAACTAGATCTTAAATCTTCCCCTCTTGATAACTGGATCTTAAACCCTCCCCTCTTGATAACTGGATCTTAAACCCTCCCCTCTTGATAACTGGATCCCAAACCCTCCCCTCTTGATATCTGGATCCTAAACCCTCCCCTCTTGATAACTGGATCCTAAACCCTCCCCTCTTGATAACTGGATCCCAAACCCTCCCCTCTTGATAACTGGATCTTAAACCCTCCCCTCTTGATAACTGGATCCTAAACCCTCCCCTCTTGATAACTGGATCTTAAACCTTCCCCTCTTGATAACTGGATCTTAAACCTTCCCCTCTTGATAACTGGATCTTAAACCTTCAACTCTTGATAACTGGATCTTAAACCTTCCCCTCTTGATAACTGGATCTTAAACCTTCCCCTCATGATAACTGGATCTTAAACCTTCCCCTCTTGATAACTGGATCTTAAATCTTCCCCTCTTGATAACTGGATCTTAAACCTTCCCCTCTTGATAACTGGATCTTAAAACTTCCCCTCTTGATAACTGGACCTTAAACCCTCTCCTCTTGATAACTGGATCTTAAACCTTCCCCTCTTGATAACTGGATCTTAAACCTTCCCCTCTTGATAGCTGGATCTTAAACCTTCCCCTCTTGATAACTGGATCGTAAAGCTTCCCCTCTTGATAACTGGATCTTAAACCTTCCCCTGTTGATAACTGGATCCTAAACCCTCCCCTCTTCATAACTGGATCCCAAACCCTCCCCTCTTGATAACTGGATCCTAAACCCTCCCCTCTTGATAGCTAGATCTCAAACCCTCCCCTCTTGGTAACTGGATCCCAAACCCTCCCCTCTTGATAACTGGATCTTAAACCCTCCCCTCTTGATAACTAGATCCCAAACCCTCCCCTCTTGATAACCGGATCCTAAACCCTCCCCTATTGATAACTAGATCCCAAACCCTCCCCTCTTGATAACTGGATCCTAAACCCTCCCCTCTTGATAACTGGATCCTAAACCCTCCCCTCTTGATAACTGGATCTCAAACCCTCCCTTCTTGATAACTGGATCCCAAACCCTCCCCTCTTGATAACTGGATCCTAAACCCTCCCCTCTAGATAACTGGATCTCAAACCCTCCCCTCTTGATAACTGGATCCCAACCCTCCCCTCTTGATAACTGGATCCCAAACCCTCTCCTCTTGATAACTGGATCCCAAACCCTCCCGTCTTGATAACTGGATCCCAAACCCTCCCCTCTTGATAACCGGATCCGAACCCTCCCCTCTTGATAACTGGATCCTAAACCCTCCCCTCTTGATAACTGGATCTCAAGCCCTCCCCTCTTGATAGCTGGATCCCAAACCCTCTCCTCTTCATAACTGGATCCCAAACCCTCCCATCTTGATAACTGGATCCCAACCCTCCCCTCTTGATAACTGGATCCCAAACCCTCCTCTCTTGATAACTAGATCTTAAATCTTCCCCTCTTGATAGCTGGATCATAAACCTTCCCCTCTTGATAACTGGATCTAAAACCCTCCCCTCTTGATAACTGGATCTTAAACCTTCCCCTCTTGATAACTGGATCTTAAACCTTCCCCTCTTGATAACTGGATCTTAAACCTTCCCCTCTTGATAACTGGATCGTAAACCTTCCCCTCTTGATAACTGGATCTTAAACCTTCCCCTCTTGATAACTGGATCCTAAACCCTCCCCTCTTGATAACTGGATCCCAAACCCTCCCCTCTTGATAACTGGATCCTAAACCCTCCCCTCTTGATAGCTAGATCTCAAACCCTCCCCTCTTGATAACTGGATCCCAAGCCCTCCCCTCTTGATAACTGGATCTTAAACCCTCCCCTCTTGATAACTAGATCCCAAACCCTCCCCTCTTGATAACTGGATCCTAAACCCTCCCATCTTGATAACTAGATCCTAAACCCTCCCCTCTTGATAACTGGATCTCAAACCCTCCCCTCTTGATAACTGGATCCGAAACCCTCCCCTCTTGATAACTGGATCCTAAACCCTCCCCTCTAGATAACTGGATCTCAAACCCTCCCCTCTTGATAACTGGATCCCAACCCTCCCCTCTTGATAACTGGATCCCAAACCCTCTCCTCTTGATAACTGGATCCCAAACCCTCCCTTCTTGATAACTGGATCCCAAACCCTCCTCTCTTGATAACCGGATCCGAACCCTCCCCTCTTGATAACTGGATCCTAAACCCTCCCCTCTTGATAACTGGATCTCAAGCCCTCCCCTCTTGATAGCTGGATCCCAAACCCTCTCCTCTTCATAACTGGATCCCAAACCCTCCCATCTTGATAACTGGACCCCAACCCTCCCCTCTTGATAACTGGATCCTAAACCCTCCCCTCTTGATAACTGGATCCCAAACCCTCCCCTCTTGATAACTGGATCCCAAACCCTCCCCTCTTGATAACTGGATCTTAAACCATCCCATCTTGATAACTGGATCTTAAACCTTCCCCTCTTGATAACTTTATCTTAAACCCTCCCCTCTTGATAAGTAAATCCCAAACCCTCCCCTCTTGATAACTGGATCCTAAACCCCCCTCTCTTGATAACTAGATCTCAAACCCTCCCATCTTGATAACTAGATCCCAAACCCTCCCCTCTTGATAACTAGATCTCAAACCCTCCCCTCTTGATAACTAGATCTCAAACCCTCCCCTCTTGATAACTGGATCCTAAACCCTCCCCTCTTGATATCTAGATCTCAAACCCACACCTCTTTATAGCTGGATCCTAAACCCTCACCTCTTGATAACTGGATCCTAAACCCTCACCTCTTGATAACTAGATCTTAAATCTTCCCCTCTTGATAACTGGATCTTAAACCCTCCCCTCTTGATAACTGGATCTTAAACCCTCCCCTCTTGATAACTGGATCCCAAACCCTCCCCTCTTGATAGCTGGATCCTAAACCCTCCCCTCTTGATAACTGGATCCTAAACCCTCCCCTCTTGATAACTGGATCCCAAACCCTCCCCTCTTGATAACTGGATCTTAAACCCTCCCCTCTTGATAACTGGATCCTAAACCCTCCCCTCTTGATAACTGGATCTTAAACCTTCCCCTCTTGATAACTGGATCTTAAACCTTCCCCTCTTGATAACTGGATCTTAAACCTTCAACTCTTGATAACTGGATCTTAAACCTTCCCCTCTTGATAACTGGATCTTAAACCTTCCCCTCATGATAACTGGATCTTAAACCTTCCCCTCTTGATAACTGGATCTTAAATCTTCCCCTCTTGATAACTGGATCTTAAACCTTCCCCTCTTGATAACTGGATCTTAAAACTTCCCCTCTTGATAACTGGACCTTAAACCCTCTCCTCTTGATAACTGGATCTTAAACCTTCCCCTCTTGATAACTGGATCTTAAACCTTCCCCTCTTGATAGCTGGATCTTAAACCTTCCCCTCTTGATAACTGGATCGTAAAGCTTCCCCTCTTGATAACTGGATCTTAAACCTTCCCCTGTTGATAACTGGATCCTAAACCCTCCCCTCTTCATAACTGGATCCCAAACCCTCCCCTCTTGATAACTGGATCCTAAACCCTCCCCTCTTGATAGCTAGATCTCAAACCCTCCCCTCTTGGTAACTGGATCCCAAACCCTCCCCTCTTGATAACTGGATCTTAAACCCTCCCCTCTTGATAACTAGATCCCAAACCCTCCCCTCTTGATAACCGGATCCTAAACCCTCCCCTATTGATAACTAGATCCCAAACCCTCCCCTCTTGATAACTGGATCCTAAACCCTCCCCTCTTGATAACTGGATCCTAAACCCTCCCCTCTTGATAACTGGATCTCAAACCCTCCCTTCTTGATAACTGGATCCCAAACCCTCCCCTCTTGATAACTGGATCCTAAACCCTCCCCTCTAGATAACTGGATCTCAAACCCTCCCCTCTTGATAACTGGATCCCAACCCTCCCCTCTTGATAACTGGATCCCAAACCCTCTCCTCTTGATAACTGGATCCCAAACCCTCCCGTCTTGATAACTGGATTCCAAACCCTCCCCTCTTGATAACCGGATCCGAACCCTCCCCTCTTGATAACTGGATCCTAAACCCTCCCCTCTTGATAACTGGATCTCAAGCCCTCCCCTCTTGATAGCTGGATCCCAAACCCTCTCCTCTTCATAACTGGATCCCAAACCCTCCCATCTTGATAACTGGATCCCAACCCTCCCCTCTTGATAACTGGATCCTAAACCCTCCCCTCTTGATAACTGGATCTCAAACCCACCCCTCTTGATAGCTGGATCCTAAACCCTCCCCTCTTGATAAATGGATCCTAAACCTTCCCCTCTTGATAACTGGATCTTAAACCCTCCCCTCTTGATAACTGGATCCCAAACCCTCCCCTCTTGATAACTGGATCCCAAACCCTCCCCTCTTGATAACTGGATCTTAAACCATCCCATCTTGATAACTGGATCTTAAACCTTCCTCTCTTGATAACTGGATCTTAAACCCTCCCCTCTTGATAGGTAAATCCCAAACCCTCCCCTCTTGATAACTGGATCCTAAACCCTCCCCTCTTGTTAACTGGATCCCAAACCCTCCCCTCTTGATAACTGGATCTTAAACCATCCCATCTTGATAACTGGATCTTAAACCTTCCCCTCTAGATAACTGGATCTTAAACCTTCCCCTCTTGATAACTGGATCTTAAACCTTCCTCTCTTGATAACTGGATCTTAAATCTTCCCCTATTGATAACTGGATCTTAAACCTTCCCCTCTTGATAACTGGATCTTAAAACCTCCCCTCTTGATAACTGGATCTTAAACCCTCCCCTCTTGATAACTGGATCTTAAACCCTCCCCTCTTGATAACTGGATCCTAAACCCTCCCTTCTTGATAACTGGATCTTAAACCTTCCCCTCTTGATAACTGGATCTTAAATCTTCCCCTCTTGATAACTGGATCTTAAACCCTCCCCTCTTGATAACTGGATCTTAAACCTTCCCCTCTTGATAACTGGATCTTAAACCTTCCCCTCTTGATAACTGGATCTTAAACCTTCCCCTCTTGATAACTGGATCTTAAACCTTCCCCTCTTGATAACTGGATCTTAAACCTTCCCCTCTTGATAAATGGATCTTAAACCTTCCCCTCTTGATAATTGGATCTTAAACCTTCCCCTCTTGATAACTGGATCTTAAACCTTCCCTTCTTGATAACTGGATCTTAAACCTTCCCCTCTTTATAACTGGATCTTAAACCTTCCCCTCTTGATAATTGGATCTTAAAACTTCCCCTCTTGAAAAATGGATCTTAAACCTTCCCCTCTTGATAACTGAATCTTAAACCTTCCCCTCTTGATAACTGGATCTTAAACCTTCCCCTCTTGATAACTGGATCTTAAACCTTCCCCTCTTGATAACTGGATCTTAAACCTTCCACTCTTGATAACTGGATCTTAAACCCTCCCCTCTTGATAACTAGATCCCAAACCCTCCCCTCTTGATAACCGGATCCTAAACCCTCCCCTCTTGATAACTAGATCCCAAACCCTCCCCTCTTGATAACTGGATCCTAAACCCTCCCATCTTGATAACTAGATCCTAAACCCTCCCCTCTTGATAACTGGATCTCAAACCCTCCCCTCTTGATAACTGGATCCGAAACCCTCCCCTCTTGATAACTGGATCCTAAACCCTCCCCTCTAGATAACTGGATCTCAAACCCTCCCCTCTTGATAACTGGATCCCAACCCTCCCCTCTTGATAACTGGATCCCAAACCCTCTCCTCTTGATAACTGGATCCCAAACCCTCCCTTCTTGATAACTGGATCCCAAACCCTCCTCTCTTGATAACCGGATCCGAACCCTCCCCTCTTGATAACTGGATCCTAAACCCTCCCCTCTTGATAACTGGATCTCATGCCCTCCCCTCTTGATAGCTGGATCCCAAACCCTCTCCTCTTCATAACTGGATCCCAAACCCTCCCATCTTGATAACTGGACCCCAACCCTCCCCTCTTGATAACTGGATCCTAAACCCTCCCCTCTTGATAACTGGATCCCAAACCCTCCCCTCTTGATAACTGGATCCCAAACCCTCCCCTCTTGATAACTGGATCTTAAACCATCCCATCTTGATAACTGGATCTTAAACCTTCCCCTCTTGATAACTTTATCTTAAACCCTCCCCTCTTGATAAGTAAATCCCAAACCCTCCCCTCTTGATAACTGGATCCTAAACCCCCCTCTCTTGATAACTAGATCTCAAACCCTCCCATCTTGATAACTAGATCCCAAACCCTCCCCTCTTGATAACTAGATCTCAAACCCTCCCCTCTTGATAACTAGATCTCAAACCCTCCCCTCTTGATAACTGGATCCTAAACCCTCCCCTCTTGATATCTAGATCTCAAACCCACACCTCTTTATAGCTGGATCATAAACCCTCACCTCTTGATAACTGGATCCTAAACCCTCACCTCTTGATAACTAGATCTTAAATCTTCCCCTCTTGATAACTGGATCTTAAACCCTCCCCTCTTGATAACTGGATCTTAAACCCTCCCCTCTTGATAACTGGATCCCAAACCCTCCCCTCTTGATAGCTGGATCCTAAACCCTCCCCTCTTGATAACTGGATCCTAAACCCTCCCCTCTTGATAACTGGATCCCAAACCCTCCCCTCTTGATAACTGGATCTTAAACCCTCCCCTCTTGATAACTGGATCCTAAACCCTCCCCTCTTGATAACTGGATCTTAAACCTTCCCCTCTTGATAACTGGATCTTAAACCTTCCCCTCTTGATAACTGGATCTTAAACCTTCAACTCTTGATAACTGGATCTTAAACCTTCCCCTCTTGATAACTGGATCTTAAACCTTCCCCTCATGATAACTGGATCTTAAACCTTCCCCTCTTGATAACTGGATCTTAAATCTTCCCCTCTTGATAACTGGATCTTAAACCTTCCCCTCTTGATAACTGGATCTTAAAACTTCCCCTCTTGATAACTGGACCTTAAACCCTCTCCTCTTGATAACTGGATCTTAAACCTTCCCCTCTTGATAACTGGATCTTAAACCTTCCCCTCTTGATAGCTGGATCTTAAACCTTCCCCTCTTGATAACTGGATCGTAAAGCTTCCCCTCTTGATAACTGGATCTTAAACCTTCCCCTGTTGATAACTGGATCCTAAACCCTCCCCTCTTCATAACTGGATCCCAAACCCTCCCCTCTTGATAACTGGATCCTAAACCCTCCCCTCTTGATAGCTAGATCTCAAACCCTCCCCTCTTGGTAACTGGATCCCAAACCCTCCCCTCTTGATAACTGGATCTTAAACCCTCCCCTCTTGATAACTAGATCCCAAACCCTCCCCTCTTGATAACCGGATCCTAAACCCTCCCCTATTGATAACTAGATCCCAAACCCTCCCCTCTTGATAACTGGATCCTAAACCCTCCCCTCTTGATAACTGGATCCTAAACCCTCCCCTCTTGATAACTGGATCTCAAACCCTCCCTTCTTGATAACTGGATCCCAAACCCTCCCCTCTTGATAACTGGATCCTAAACCCTCCCCTCTAGATAACTGGATCTCAAACCCTCCCCTCTTGATAACTGGATCCCAACCCTCCCCTCTTGATAACTGGATCCCAAACCCTCTCCTCTTGATAACTGGATCCCAAACCCTCCCGTCTTGATAACTGGATCCCAAACCCTCCCCTCTTGATAACCGGATCCGAACCCTCCCCTCTTGACAACTGGATCCTAAACCCTCCCCTCTTGATAACTGGATCTCAAGCCCTCCCCTCTTGATAGCTGGATCCCAAACCCTCTCCTCTTCATAACTGGATCCCAAACCCTCCCATCTTGATAACTGGATCCCAACCCTCCCCTCTTGATAACTGGATCCTAAACCCTCCCCTCTTGATAACTGGATCTCAAACCCACCCCTCTTGATAGCTGGATCCTAAACCCTCCCCTCTTGATAAATGGATCCTAAACCTTCCCCTCTTGATACCTGGATCTTAAACCCTCCCCTCTTGATAACTGGATCCCAAACCCTCCCCTCTTGATAACTGGATCCCAATCCCTCCCCTCTTGATAACTGGATCTTAAACCATCCCATCTTGATAACTGGATCTTAAACCTTCCTCTCTTGATAACTGGATCTTAAACCCTCCCCTCTTGATAGGTAAATCCCAAACCCTCCCCTCTTGATAACTGGATCCTAAACCCTCCCCTCTTGTTAACTGGATCCCAAACCCTCCCCTCTTGATAACTGGATCTTAAACCATCCCATCTTGATAACTGGATCTTAAACCTTCCCCTCTAGATAACTGGATCTTAAACCTTCCCCTCTTGATAACTGGATCTTAAACCTTCCTCTCTTGATAACTGGATCTTAAATCTTCCCCTATTGATAACTGGATCTTAGACCTTCCCCTCTTGATAACTGGATCTTAAAACCTCCCCTCTTGATAACTGGATCTTAAACCCTCCCCTCTTGATAACTGGATCTTAAACCCTCCCCTCTTGATAACTGGATCCTAAACCCTCCCTTCTTGATAACTGGATCTTAAACCTTCCCCTCTTGATAACTGGATCTTAAATCTTCCCCTCTTGATAACTGGATCTTAAACCCTCCCCTCTTGATAACTGGATCTTAAACCTTCCCCTCTTGATAACTGGATCTTAAACCTTCCCCTCTTGATAACTGGATCTTAAACCTTCCCCTCTTGATAACTGGATCTTAAACCTTCCCCTCTTGATAACTGGATCTTAAACCTTCCCCTCTTGATAAATGGATCTTAAACCTTCCCCTCTTGATAATTGGATCTTAAACCTTCCCCTCTTGATAACTGGATCTTAAACCTTCCCTTCTTGATAACTGGATCTTAAACCTTCCCCTCTTTATAACTGGATCTTAAACCTTCCCCTCTTGATAACTGGATCTTAAAACTTCCCCTCTTGAAAAATGGATCTTAAACCTTCCCCTCTTGATAACTGAATCTTAAACCTTCCCCTCTTGATAACTGGATCTTAAACCTTCCCCTCTTGATAACTGGATCTTAAACCTTCCCCTCTTGATAACTGGATCTTAAACCTTCCACTCTTGATAACTGGATCTTAAACCTTCCCCTCTTGATAACTGGATCTTAAACCTTCCCCTCTTGATAACTGGATCCCAAACCCTCCTCTCTTGATAACTAGATCTTAAACCTTCCCCTCTTGATAACTGGATCTTAAACCTTCCCCTCTTGATAGCTGGATCTTAAACCTTCCCCTCTTGATAACTGGATCTTAAACCTTCCCCTCTTGATAACTGGATCTTAAACCTTCCCCTCTTGATAACTGGATCTTAAACCTTCCCCTCTTGATAACTGGATCTTAAACCTTCCCCTCTTGATAACTGGATCCTAAACCCTCCCCTCTTGATAACTGGATCCCAAACCCTCCCCTCTTGATAGCTAGATCTCAAACCCTCCCCTCTTGATAACTGCATCCCAAACCCTCCCCTCTTGATAACTGGATCTTAAACCCTCCCCTCTTGATAACTAGATCTCAAACCCTCCCCTCTTGATAACCGGATCCTAAACCCTCCCCTATTGATAACTAGATCCCAAACCCTCCCCTCTTAATAACTGGATCCTAAACCCTCCCCTCTTGATAACTGGATCTTAAACCCTCCCCTCTTGATAACTGGATCTCAAACCCTCCCCTGTTGATAACTGGATCCCAAACCCTCCCCTCTTGATAACTGGATCCTATACCCTCCCCTCTTGATAACTGGATCTCAAACCCTCCCCTCTTGATAACTGGATCCCAACCCTCTCCTCTTGATAACTGGATCCCAAACCCTCTCCTCTTGATAACTGGATCCCAAACCCCCCTTCTTGATAACTGGATCCCAAACCCTCCCCTCTTGATAACTGGATCCCAACCCTCCCCTCTTGATAACTGGATCCTAAACCCTCCCCTCTTGATAACTGGATCTCAAGCCCCCCCTCTTGATAGCTGGATCCCAAACCCTCTCCTCTTCATAACTGGATCCCAAACCCTCCCATCTTGATAACTGGATCCCAACCCTCCCCTCTTGATAACTGGATCCTAAACCCTCCCCTCTTGATAACTGGATCTCAAACCCACCCCTCTTGATAGCTGGATCCTAAACCCTCCCCTCTTGATAACTGGATCCTAAACCCTCCCCTCTTGATAACTGGATCTTAAACCATCCCCTCTTGATAACTGGATCTTAAACCTTCCCCTCTTGATAACTGGATCTTAAACCCTCCCCTCTTGATAAGTAAATCCCAAACCCTCCCCTCTTGATAACTGGATCCTAAACCCTCCCCTCTTGATAACTAGATCTCAAACCCTCCCCTCTTGATAACTAGATCCCAAACCCTCCCCTCTTGATAACTAGATCTCAAACCCTCCCTTCTTGATAACTAGATCTCAAACCCTCCCCTCTTGATAACTGGATCCTAAACCCTCCCCTCTTGATAACTAGATCTCATACCCACCCCTCTTGATAGCTGGATCCTAAACCGTCCCCTCTTGATAACTGGATCCTAAACCCTCCCCTCTTGATAACTGGAACCCAAACCCTCCCCTCTTGATAACTGGATCTTAAACCCTCCCCTCTAGATAACTGGATCCTAAACCCTCCCCTCTTGATAACTGGATCTTAAACCTTCCCCTCTTGATAACTGGATCTTAAACCTTCCCCTCTTGATAACTGGATCTTAAACCTTCTCCTCTTGATAACTGGATCTTAAACCTTCCCCTCTTGATAACTGGATCTTAAACCTTCCCCTCTTGATAACTGGATCTTAAATCTTCCCCTATTGATAACTGGATCTTAAGCCTTCCCCTCTTGATAACTGGATCTTAAAACCTCCCCTCTTGATAACTGGATCTTAAACCCTCCCTTCTTGATAACTGGATCTTAAACCATCCCCTCTTGATAACTGGATCCTAAACCCTCCCTTCTTGATAACTGGATCTTAAACTTCCCTCTTGATAACTGGATCTTAAACCTTCCCCTCTTGATAACTGGATCTTACACCCTCCCCTCTTGATAACTGGATCTTAAACCCTCCCCTCTTGATAACTGGATCCTAAACCCTCCCTTCTTGATATCTGGATCTTAAACCTTCCCCTCTTGATAACTGGATCATAAACCTTCCCCTCTTGATAACTGGATCTTAAACCCTCCCCTCTTGATAACTGGATGTTAAACCTTCCCCTCTTGATAACTGGATCTTAAACCTTCCCCTCTTGATAACTGGATCTTAAACCTTCCCCTCTTGATAACTGGATCTTAAACCTTCCCCTCTTGATAACTGGATCTTAAACCTTCCCCTCTTGATAAATGGATCTTAAACCTTCCCCTCTTGATAACTGGATCTTAAACCTTCCCTTCTTGATAACTGGATCTTAAACCTTCCCCTCTTGATAACTGGATCTTAAACCTTCCCCTCCCCCTCTTGATAACTGGATCTTAAACCTTCCCCTCTTGAAAAATGGATCTTAAACCTTCCCCTCTTGATAACTGGATCTTAAACCTTCCCCTCTTGATAACTGGATCTTAAACCTTCCCCTCTTGATAACTGGATCTTAAACTTTCCACTCTTGATAACTGGATCTTAAACCTTCCACTCTTGATAACTGGATCTTAAACCTTCCCCTCTTGATAACTGGATCTTAAACCTTCCCCTCTTGATAACTGGATCCCAAACCCTCCTCTCTTGATAACTAGATCTTAAACCTTCCCCTCTGGATAGCTGGATCTTAAAGCTTCCCCTCTTGATAACTGGATCTTAAACCCTCCCCTCTTGATAACTGGATCTTAAACCTTCCCCTCTTGATAACTGGATCTTAAACCTTCCCCTCTTGATAACTGGATCTTAAACCTTCCCCTCTTGATAACTGGATCTTAAACCTTCCCCTCTTGATAACTGGATCTTAAACCTTCCCCTCTTGATAACTGGATCCTAAACCCTCCCCTCTTGATAACTGGATCCCAAACCCTCCCCTCTTGATAACTGGATCCTAAACCCTCCCTTCTTGATAGCTAGATCTCAAACCCTCCCCTCTTGATAACTGGATCCCAAACCCTCCCCTCTTGATAACTGGATCTTAAACCCTCCCCTCTTGATAACTAGATCCTAAACCCTCCCCTCTTGATAACTGGATCTTAAACCCTCCATTCTTGATAACTGGATCTCAAACCCCCCCTCTTGATAACTGGATCCCAAACCCTCCCCTCTTGATAACTGGATCCTAAACCCTCCCCTCTTGATAACTGGATCTCAAACCCTCCTCTCTTGATAACTGGATCCCAACCCTCTCCTCGTGATAACTGGATCCCTAACCCTCTCCTCTTGATAACTGGATCCCAAACCCTCCCTTCTTGATAACTGGATCTCAAACCCTCCCCTCTTGATAACTGGATCCCAACCCTCCCCTCTTGATAACTGGATCCTAAACCCTCCCCTCTTGATAACTGGATCTCAATCCCTCCCCTCTTGATAGCTGGATCCCAAACCCTCTCCTCTTCATAACTGGATCCCAAACCCTCCCATCTTGATAACTGGATCCCAACCCTCCTCTCTTGATAAATGGATCCTAAACCCTCACCTCTTGATAACTGGATCCCAAACCCACCCCTCTTGATAGCTGGATCCTAAACCCTCCCCTCTTGATAACTGGATCCTAAACCTTCCCCTCTTGATAACTGGATCTTAAACCCTCCCCTCTTGATAACTGGATCCCAAACCCTCCCCTCTTGATAACTGGATCCCAAACCCTCCCCTCTTGATAACTGGATCTTAAACCATCCCCTCTTGATAACTGGATCTTAAACCTTCCCCTCTTGAAAACTGGATCTTAAAACCTCCCCTCTTGATAAGTAAATCCCAAACCCTCCCCTCTTGATAACTGGATCCTAAACCCTCCCCTCTTGATAACTAGATCTCAAACCCTCCCCTCTTGATAACTAGATCCCAAACCCTCCCCTCTTGATAACTAGATCTCAAACCCTCCCTTCTTGATAACTAGATCTCAAACCCTCCCCTCTTGATAACTGGATCCTAAACCCTCCCCTCTTGATAACTGGATCCTAAACCCTCACCTCTTGATAACTGGATCTTAAACCCTCCCCTCTTGATAACTGGATCTTAAACCCTCCCCTCTTGATAACTGGATCCCAAACCCTCCCCTCTTGATAACTGGATCCTAAACGCTCCCCTCTTGATAACTGGATCCTAAACCCTCCCCTCTTGATAACTGGATCCCAAACCCTCCCCTCTTGATAACTGTATCCTAAACCCTCCCCTCTTGATAACTGGATCCTAAATCATTCCCTCTTGATAACTGGATCTTAAACCTTCCCCTCTTGATAACTGGATCTTAAACCTTCCCCTCTTGATAACTGGATCTTAAACCTTCCCCTCTTGATAACTGGATCTTAAACCTTCCCCTCTTGATAACTGGATCTTAAACCTTCCCCTCTTGATAACTGGATCTTAAACCTTCCCCTCTTGATAACTGGATCTTAAATCTTCCCCTCTTGATAACTGGATCTTAAACCCCCCTCTTGATAACTGGATCCTAAACCCTCCCTTCTTGATAATTGGATCTTAAACCTTCCCCTCTTGATAACTGGATCTTAAACCTTCCCCTCTTGATAACTGGATCTTAAACCCTCCCCTCTTGATAACTGGATCTTAAACCCTCCCCTCTTGATAACTGGATCCTAAACCCTCCCCTCTTGATAACTGGATCCTAAACCTTCCCCTCTTGATAACTGGATCTTAAACCCTCCCCTCTTGATAACTGGATCCCAAACCCTCCCCTCTTGATAACTGGATCCCAAACCCTCCCCTCTTGATAACTGGATCTTAAACCATCCCCTCTTGATAACTGGATCTTAAACCTTCCCCTCTTGAAAACTGGATCTTAAAACCTCCCCTCTTGATAAGTAAATCCCAAACCCTCCCCTCTTGATAACTGGATCCTAAACCCTCCCCTCTTGATAACTAGATCTCAAACCCTCCCCTCTTGATAACTAGATCCCAAACCCTCCCCTCTTGATAACTAGATCTCAAACCCTCCCTTCTTGATAACTAGATCTCAAACCCTCCCCTCTTGATAACTGGATCCTAAACCCTCCCCTCTTGATAACTGGATCCTAAACCCTCACCTCTTGATAACTGGATCTTAAACCCTCCCCTCTTGATAACTGGATCTTAAACCCTCCCCTCTTGATAACTGGATCCCAAACCCTCCCCTCTTGATAACTGGATCCTAAACGCTCCCCTCTTGATAACTGGATCCTAAACCCTCCCCTCTTGATAACTGGATCCCAAACCCTCCCCTCTTGATAACTGTATCCTAAACCCTCCCCTCTTGATAACTGGATCCTAAATCATTCCCTCTTGATAACTGGATCTTAAACCTTCCCCTCTTGATAACTGGATCTTAAACCTTCCCCTCTTGATAACTGGATCTTAAACCTTCCCCTCTTGATAACTGGATCTTAAACCTTCCCCTCTTGATAACTGGATCTTAAACCTTCCCCTCTTGATAACTGGATCTTAAACCTTCCCCTCTTGATAACTGGATCTTAAATCTTCCCCTCTTGATAACTGGATCTTAAACCCCCCTCTTGATAACTGGATCCTAAACCCTCCCTTCTTGATAATTGGATCTTAAACCTTCCCCTCTTGATAACTGGATCTTAAACCTTCCCCTCTTGATAACTGGATCTTAAACCCTCCCCTCTTGATAACTGGATCTTAAACCCTCCCCTCTTGATAACTGGATCCTAAACCCTCCCTTCTTGATAACTGGGTCTTAAACCTTCCCCTCTTGATAACTGGATCTTAAACCTTCCCCTCTTGATAACTGGATCTTAAACCCTCCCCTCTTGATAACTGGATCTTAAACCCTCCCCTCTTGATAACTGGATATTAAACCCTCCCCTCTTGATAACTGGGTCCTAAACCCTCCCATCTTGATAACTGGATCTCAAACCCACCCCTCTTGATAGCTGGATCTTAAACCCTCCCCTCTTGATAACTGGATCCTAAACCCTCCCTTCTTGATAACTGGGTCTTAAACCTTCCCCTCTTGATAACTGGATCTTAAACCTTCCCCTCTTGATAACTGGATCTTAAACCCTCCCCTCTTGATAACTGGATCTTAAACCCTCCCCTCTTGATAACTGGATCTTAAACCCTCCCCTCTTGATAACTGGGTCCTAAACCCTCCCATCTTGATAACTGGATCTCAAACCCACCCCTCTTGATAGCTGGATCTTAAACCTTCCCCTCTTGATAACTGGATCCTAAACCTTCCCCTCTTGATTACTGGATCTTAAACCCTCCCCTCTTGATAACTGGATCCCAAACCCTCCCCTCTTGATAACTGGATCCCAAACCCTCCCCTCTTGATAACTGGATCTTAAACCATCCCCTCTTGATAACTGGATCTTAAACCTTCCCCTCTTGAAAACTGGATCTTAAACCCTCCCCTCTTGATTAGTAAATCCCAAGCCCTCCCCTATTGATAACTGGATCCTAAACCCTCCCCTCTTGATAACTAGATCTCAAACCCTCCCCTCTTGATAACTAGATCCCAAACCCTCCCCTCTTGATAACTAGATCTCAAACCCTCCCTTCTTGATAACTGGATCCTAAACCCTCCCCTCTTGATAACTGGATCCTAAACCCTCACCTCTTGATAACTGGATCTTAAACCTTTCCCTCTTGATAACTGGATCTTAAACCTTCCCCTCTTGATAACTGGATCTTAAATCTTCCCCTCTTGATAACTGGATCTTAAACCCCCCTCTTGATAACTGGATCCTAAACCCTCCCTTCTTGATAATTGGATCTTAAACCTTCCCCTCTTGATTACTGGATCTTAAACCTTCCCCTCTTGATAACTGGATCTTAAACCCTCCCCTCTTGATAACTGGATCTTAAACCCTCCCCTCTTGATAACTGGATCCTAAACCCTCCCTTCTTGATAACTGGGTCTTAAACCTTCCCCTCTTGATAACTGGATCTTAAACCTTCCCCTCTTGATAACTGGATCTTAAACCCTCCCCTCTTGATAACTGGATCTTAAACCCTCCCCTCTTGATAACTGGATATTAAACCCTCCCCTCTTGATAACTGGGTCCTAAACCCTCCCATCTTGATAACTGGATCTAAAACCCACCCCTCTTGATAGCTGGATCTTAAACCCTCCCCTCTTGATAACTGGATCCTAAACCCTCCCTTCTTGATAACTGGGTCTTAAACCTTCCCCTCTTGATAACTGGATCTTAAACCTTCCCCTCTTGATAACTGGATCTTAAACCCTCCCCTCTTGATAACTGGATCTTAAACCCCCCCTCTTGATAACTGGATATTAAACCCTCCCCTCTTGATAACTGGGTCCTAAACCCTCCCATCTTGATAACTGGATCTCAAACCCACCCCTCTTGATAGCTGGATCTTAAACCTTCCCCTCTTGATAACTGGATCCTAAACCTTCCCCTCTTGATTACTGGATCTTAAACCCTCCCCTCTTGATAACTGGATCCCAAACCCTCCCCTCTGGATAACTGGATCCCAAACCCTCCCCTCTTGATAACTGGATCTTAAACCATCCCCTCTTGATAACTGGATCTTAAACCTTCCCCTCTTGAAAACTGGATCTTAAACCCTCCCCTCTTGATAAGTAAATCCCAAACCCTCCCCTCTTGATAACTGGATCCTAAACCCTCCCCTCTTGATAACTAAATCTCAAACCCCCCCTCTTGATAACTGGATCTTAAACCCTCCCCTCTTGATAACTGGATCTTAAACCCTCCCCTCTTGATAACTGGATCCTAAACGCTCCCCTCTTGATAACTGGATCCTAAACCCTCCCCTCTTGATAACTGGATCCCAAACCCTCCCCTCTTGATAACTGGATCTTAAACCCTCCCCTCTTGATAACTGGATCCTAAATCATTCCCTCTTGATAACTGGATCTTAAACCTTCCCCTCTTGATAACTGGATTTTAAACCTTCCCCTCTTGATAACTGGATCTTAAACCTTCCCCTCTTGATAACTGGATCTTAAACCTTCCCCTCTTGATAACTGGATCTTAAACCTTCCCCTCTTGATAACTGGATCTTAAACCTTCCCCTCTTGATAACTGGATCTTAAATCTTCCCCTCTTGATAACTGGATATTAAACCTTCCCCTCTTGATAACTGGATCTTAAAATCTCCCCTCTTGATAACTGGATCTTAAACCCTCCCCTCTTGATAACTGGATCTTAAACCCCCCTCTTGATAACTGGATCCTAAACCCTCCCTTCTTGATAATTGGATCTTAAACCTTCCCCTCTTGATAACTGGATCTTAAACCTTCCCCTCTTGATAACTGGATCTTAAACCCTCCCCTCTTGATAACTGGATCTTAAACCCTCCCCTCTTGATAACTGGATCCTAAACCCTCCCTTCTTGATAACTGGGTCTTAAACCTTCCCCTCTTGATAACTGGATCTTAAACCTACCCCTCTTGATAACTGGATCTTAAACCCTCCCCTCTTGATAACTGGATCTTAAACCCTCCCCTCTTGATAACTGGATATTAAACCCTCCCCTCTTGATAACTGGGTCCTAAACCCTCCCATCTTGATAACTGGATCTCAAACCCACCCCTCTTGATAGCTGGATCTTAAACCTTCCCCTCTTGATAACTGGATCCTAAACCTTCCCCTCTTGATTACTGGATCTTAAACCCTCCCCTCTTGATAACTGGATCCCAAACCCTCCCCTCTTGATAACTGGATCCCAACCCTCCCCTCTTCATAACTGGATCTTAAACCATCCCCTCTTCATAACTGGATCTTAAACCTTCCCCTCTTGATAACTGGATCTTAAACCCTCCCCTCTTGATAAGTAAATCCCAAACCCTCCCCTCTTGATAACTGGATCCTAAACCCTCCCCTCTTGATAACTGGATCTTAAACCTTCCCCTCTTGATAACTGGATCTTAAACCTTCCCCTCTTGATAACAGGATCTTAAACCTTCCCCTCTTGTTAACTGGATCTTAAACCTTCCCCTCTTGATAACTGGATCTTAAACCTTCCCCTCATGATAACTGGATCTTAAATCTTCCCCCCTTGATAACTGGATCTTAAACCTTCCCCTCTTGATAACTGGATCTTAAAACCTCCCCTCTTGATAACTGGATCTTAAACCCTCCCCTCTTGATAACTGGATCCTAAACCCTCCCTTCTTGATAACTGGATCTTAAACCTTCCCCTCTTTATAACTGGATCTTAAACCTTCCCCTCTTGATAACTGGATCTTAAACCCTCCCCTCTTGATAACTGGATCTTAAACCCTCCCCTCTTGATAACTGGATCTTAAACCCTCCCCTCTTGATAACTGGATCCTAAACCCTCCCTTCTTGATAACTGGATCTTAAACCTTCCCCTCTTGATAACTGGATCTTAAACCTTCCCCTCTTGATAACTGGATCTTAAACCCTCCCCTCTTGATAACTGGATCCTAAACCCTCCCCTCTTGATAACTGGATCCTAAACCCTCCCCTCTTGATAACTGGATCTCAAACCCACCCCTCTTGATAGCTGGATCTTAAACCTTCCCCTCTTGATAACTGGATCCTAAACCTTCCCCTCTTGATCACTGGATCTTAAACCCTCCCCTCTTGATAACTGGATCCCAAACCCTCCCCTCTTGATAACTGGATCCCAAGCCCTCCCCTCTTGATAACTGGATCTTAAACCATCCCCTCTTGATAACTGGATCTTAAACCTTACCTTCTTGATAACTGGATCTTAAACCCTCCCCTCTTGATAAGTAAATCCCAAACCCTCCCCTCTTGATAACTGGATCCTAAACCTTCCCCTCTTGATAACTGGATCTTAAACCTTCCCCTCTTGATAACTGGATCCCAAACCCTCCTCTCTTGATAACTAGATCTTAAATCTTCCCCTCTTGATAGCTGGATCTTAAACCTTCCCCTCTTGATAACTGGATCTTAGACCCTCCCCTCTTGATAACTGGATCTTAAACCTTCCCCTCTTGATAACTGGATCTTAAACCTTCCCCTCTTGATAACTGGATCTTAAACCTTCGCCTCTTGATAACTGGATCGTAAACCTTCCCCTCTTGATAACTGGATCTTAAACTTCCCCTCTTGATAACTGGATCATAAACCCTCCCCTCTTGATAACTGGATCCCAAACCCTCCCCTCTTAATAACTGGATCATAAACCCTCCCCTCTTGATAGCTAGATCTCAAACCCTCCCCTCTTGATAACTGGATCTTAAACCCTCCCCTCTTGATAACTAGATCCCAAACCCTCCCCTCTTGATAACCGGATCCTAATCCCTCCCCTATTGATAACTAGATCCCAAACCCTCTCCTCTTGATAACTGGATCCTAAACCCTCCCCTCTTGATAACTGGATCCTAAACCCTCCCCTCTTGATAACTGGATCTCAAACCCTCCCCTCTTGATAACTGGATCCCAAACCCTCCCCTCTTGATAACTGGATCCCAAACCCTCCCCTCTAGATAACTGGATCTCAAACCCTCCCCTCTTGATAACTGGATCCCAACACTCCCCTCTTGATAACTGGATCCCAAACCCTCCCCTCTTGATAACTGGATCCCAAACCCTCCCTTCTTGATAACAGGATCCCAAACCCTCCCCTCTTGATAACCGGATCCGAACCCTACCCTCTTGATAACTGGATCCTAAACCCTCCCCTCTTGATAACTGGATCTCAAGCCCTCCCCTCTTGATAGCTGGATCCCAAACCCTCTCCTCTTCATAACTGGATTCCAAACCCTCCCATCTTGATAACTGGACCCCAACCCTCCCCTCTTGATAACTGGATCCTAAGCCCTCCCCTCTTGATAACTGGATCTCAAACCCACCCCTCTTGATAGCTGGATCCTAAACCCTCCCCTCTTGATAAATGGATCCTAAACCTTCCCCTCTTGATAACTGGATCTTAAACCCTCCCCTCTTGATAACTGGATCCCAAACCCTCCCCTCTTGATAACTGGATCCCAAACCCTCCCCTCTTGATAACTGGATCTTAAACCATCCCATCTTGATAACTGGATCTTAAACCTTCCCCTCTTGATAACTGGATCTTAAGCCCTCCCCTCTTGATAAGTAAATCCCAAACCCTCCCCTCTTGATAACTGGATCCTAAACCCTCCTCTCTTGATAACTAGATCTCAAACCCTCCCCTCTTGATAACTAGATCCCAAACCCTCCCCTCTTGATAATTAGATCTCAAACGCTCCCCTCTTGATAACTAGATCTCAAACCCTCCCCTCTTGATAACTGGATCCTAAACCCTCCCCTCTTGATATCTAGATCTCAAACCCACCCCTCTTGATAGCTGGATCCTAAACCCTCACTTCTTGATAACTGGATCCTAAACCCTCACCTCTTGATAACTGGATCTTAAACCTTCCCCTCTTGATAACTGGA
This sequence comes from Bathymodiolus brooksi, assembly GCA_963680875.1. Classification (NCBI taxonomy): domain Eukaryota; kingdom Metazoa; phylum Mollusca; class Bivalvia; order Mytilida; family Modiolidae; genus Bathymodiolus; species Bathymodiolus brooksi. The sequence continues at coordinate 103,868,656 of OY804580.1, forward strand.
TCTTAAACCCTCCCCTCTTGATAACTGGATCTTAAACCCTCCCCTCTTGATAACTGGATCCCAAACCCTCCCCTCTTGATAACTGGATCCTAAACCTCCCCTCTTGATAACTGGATCCTAAACCCTCCCTTCTTGATAACTGGATCCCAAACCCTCCCCTCTTGATAACTGGATCTTAAACCCTCCCCTCTTGATAACTGGATCCTAAACCCTCCCCTCTTGATAACTGGATCTTAAACCTTCCCCTCTTGATAACTGGATCTTAAACCTTCCCCTCTTGATAACTGGATCTTAATCCTTCCCCTCTTGATAACTGGATCTTAAACCTTCCCCTCTTGATAACTGGATCTTAAACCTTCCCCTCTTGATAACTGGATCTTAAATCTTCCCCTCTTGATAACTGGATCTTAAACCTTCCCCTCTTGATAATTGGATCTTAAACCTTCCCCTCTTGATAACTGGATCGTGAACCTTCTCCTCTTGATAACTGGATCTTAAACCCTCCCCTCTTGATAACTAGATCTTAAACCCTCCCCTCTTGATAACTGGATCTTAAACCCTCCCCTCTTGATAACTGGATCTTAAACCTTCCCCTCTTAATAGCTGGATCTTAAACCTTCCCCTCTTGATAACTGGATCGTAAACCTTCCCCTCTTGATAACTGGATCTTAAACCTTCCCCTCTTGATAACTGGATCTTAAACCCTCCCCTCTTGATAACTGGATCACAAACCCTCCCCTCTTGATAACAGGATCCTAAACCCTCCCCTCTTGGTAGCTAGATCTCAAACCCTCCCCTCTTGATAACTGGATCCCAAACCCTCCCTCTTGATAACTGGATCTTAAACCCTCCCCTCTTGATAACTAGATCCCAAACTCTCCCCTCTTGATAACCGGATCCTAAACCCTCCCCTATTGATAACTAGATCCCAAACCCTCCCCTCTTGATAACTGGATCCTAAACCCTCCCCTCTTGATAACTGGATCCTAAACCCTCCCCTCCTGATAACTGGATCTCAAACCCTCCCCTCTTGATAACTGGATCCCAAATCCTCCCCTCTTGATAACTGGATCCTAAACCCTCCCCTCTAGATAACTGGATCTCAAACCCTCCCCTCTTGATAACTGGAACCCAACCCTCCCCTCTTGATAACTGGATCCCAAACCCTTTCCTCTTGATAACTGGATCCCAAACCCTCCCTTCTTGATAACAGGATCCCAAACCCTCCCCTCTTGATAACCGGATCCGAACCCTCCCCTCTTGATAACTGGATCCTAAACCCTCCCCTCTTGATAACTGGATCCCAAACCCTCCCCTCTTGATAACTGGATCCTAAAACCTCCCTTCTAGATAACTGGATCTCAAACCCTCCCCTCTTGATAACTGGATCCCAACCCTCCACTCTTGATAACTGGATCCCAAACCCTCTCCTCTTGATAACTGGATCCCAAACCCTCCCTTCTTGATAACTGGATCCCAAACCCTCCCCTCTTGATAACCGGACCCGAACCCTCCCCTCTTGATAACTAGATCCCAAACCCTCTCCTCTTCATAACTGGATCCCAAACCCTCCCATCTTGATAACTGGATCCCAACCCTCCCCTCTTGATAACTGGATCCTAAACCCTCCCCTCTTCATAACTGGATCTCAAACCCACCCCTCTTGATAGCTGGATCCTAAACCCTTCCCTCTTGATAAATGGATCCTAAACCTTCCCCTCTTGATAACTGGATCTTAAACCCTCCCCTCTTGATAACTGGATCCCAAACCCTCCACTCTTGATAACTGGATCCCAAACCCTCCCCTCTTGATAACTGGATCTTAAACCATCCCATCTTGATAACTGGATCTTAAACCTTCCCCTCTTGATAACTGGATCTTAAACCCTCCCCTCTTGATAAGTAAATCCCAAACCCTCCCCTCTTGATAACTGGATCCTAAACCCTCCTCTCTTGATAACTAGATCTCAAACCCTCCCCTCTTGATAACTAGATCTCAAACCCTCCCCTCTTGATAACTAGATCTCAAACCCTCCCCTCTTGATAACTGGATCCTAAACCCTCCCCTCTTGATAACTAGATCTCAAACCCACCCCTCTTGATAGCTGGATCCTAAATCCTCACCTCTTGATAACTGGATCCTAAACCCTCACCTCTTGATAACTGGATCTTAAACCTTCCCCTCTTGATAACTGGATCTTAAACCCTCCCCTCTTGATAACTGGATCTTAAACCCTCCCCTCTTGATAACTGGATCCCAAACCCTCCCCTCTTGATAACTGGATCCTAAACCCTCCCCTCTTGATAACTGGATCCTAAACCCCACCCCTCTTGATAACTGGATCCCAAGCCCTCCCCTCTTGATAACTGGATCTTAAACCCTCCCCTCTTGATAACTGGATCCTAAACCCTCCCTTCATGATAACTGCACCTTAAGCCTTCCCCTCTTGATAACTGGATCTCAAACCTTCCCCTCTTGATAACTGGATCTTAAACCCTCTCCTCTTGATAACTGGATCTTAAACCCTCCCCTCTTGATAACTGGATCCTAAACCCTCCCTTCTTGATAACTGGATCTTAAATCTTCCCCTCTTGATAACTGGATCTTAAACCTTCCCCTCTTGATAACTGGATCCCAAACCCTCCTCTCTTGATAACTAGATCTTAAATCTTCCCCTCTTGATAGCTGTATCTTAAACCTTCCCCTCTTGATAACTGGATCTTAGACCCTCCCCTCTTGATAACTGGATCTTAAACCTTCCCCTCTTGATAACTGGATCTTAAACCTTCCCCTCTTGATAACTGGATCTTAAACCTTCGCCTCTTGATAACTGGATCGTAAACCTTCCCCTCTTGATAACTGGATCTTAAACCTTCCCCTCTTGATAACTGGATCATAAACCCTCCCCTCTTGATAACTGGATCCTAAACCCTCCCCTCTTGATAACTGGATCCCAAACCCTCCCCTCTTGATAACTGGATCTTAAACCCTCCCCTCTTGATAACTGGATCCTAAATCATTCCCTCTTGATAACTGGATCTTAAACCTTCCCCTCTTGATAACTGGATTTTAAACCTTCCCCTCTTGATAACTGGATCTTAAACCTTCCCCTCTTGATAACTGGATCTTAAACCTTCCCCTCTTGATAACTGGATCTTAAACCTTCCCCTCTTGATAACTGGATCTTAAACCTTCCCCTCTTGATAACTGGATCTTAAATCTTCCCCTCTTGATAACTGGATATTAAACCTTCCCCTCTTGATAACTGGATCTTAAAATCTCCCCTCTTGATAACTGGATCTTAAACCCTCCCCTCTTGATAACTGGATCTTAAACCCCCCTCTTGATAACTGGATCCTAAACCCTCCCTTCTTGATAATTGGATCTTAAACCTTCCCCTCTTGATAACTGGATCTTAAACCTTCCCCTCTTGATAACTGGATCTTAAACCCTCCCCTCTTGATAACTGGATCTTAAACCCTCCCCTCTTGATAACTGGATCCTAAACCCTCCCTTCTTGATAACTGGGTCTTAAACCTTCCCCTCTTGATAACTGGATCTTAAACCTACCCCTCTTGATAACTGGATCTTAAACCCTCCCCTCTTGATAACTGGATCTTAAACCCTCCCCTCTTGATAACTGGATATTAAACCCTCCCCTCTTGATAACTGGGTCCTAAACCCTCCCATCTTGATAACTGGATCTCAAACCCACCCCTCTTGATAGCTGGATCTTAAACCTTCCCCTCTTGATAACTGGATCCTAAACCTTCCCCTCTTGATTACTGGATCTTAAACCCTCCCCTCTTGATAACTGGATCCCAAACCCTCCCCTCTTGATAACTGGATCCCAACCCTCCCCTCTTCATAACTGGATCTTAAACCATCCCCTCTTCATAACTGGATCTTAAACCTTCCCCTCTTGATAACTGGATCTTAAACCCTCCCCTCTTGATAAGTAAATCCCAAACCCTCCCCTCTTGATAACTGGATCCTAAACCCTCCCCTCTTGATAACTGGATCTTAAACCTTCCCCTCTTGATAACTGGATCTTAAACCTTCCCCTCTTGATAACAGGATCTTAAACCTTCCCCTCTTGTTAACTGGATCTTAAACCTTCCCCTCTTGATAACTGGATCTTAAACCTTCCCCTCATGATAACTGGATCTTAAATCTTCCCCTCTTGATAACTGGATCTTAAAACCTCCCCTCTTGATAACTGGATCTTAAACCCTCCCCTCTTGATAACTGGATCCTAAACCCTCCCTTCTTGATAACTGGATCTTAAACCTTCCCCTCTTTATAACTGGATCTTAAACCTTCCCCTCTTGATAACTGGATCCTAAACCCTCACCTCTTGATAACTGGATCTTAATCCTTCCCCTCTTGATAACTGGATCTTAAACCCTCCCCTCTTGATAACTGGATCTTAAACCCTCCCCTCTTGATAACTGGATCCCAAACCCTCCCCTCTTGATAACTGGATCCTAAACCCTCCCCTCTTGATAACTGGATCCCAAACCCTCCCCTCTTGATAACTGGATCGTAAACCCTCCCCTCTTGATAACTGGATCTTAAACCCTCCCCTCTTGATAACTGGATCTTAAACCCTCCCCTCTTGATAACTGGATCCTAAACCCTCCCTTCTTGATAACTGGATCTTAAACCTTCCCCTCTTGATAACTGGATCTTAAACCTTCCCCTCTTGATAACTGGATCTTAAACCCTCCCCTCTTGATAACTGGATCATAAACCCTCCCCTCTTGATAACTGGATCCTAAACCCTCCCCTCTTGATAACTGGATCTCAAACCCACCCCTCTTGATAGCTGGATCTTAAACCTTCCCCTCTTGATAACTGGATCCTAAACCTTCCCCTCTTGATCACTGGATCTTAAACCCTCCCCTCTTGATAACTGGATCCCAAACCCTCCCCTCTTGATAACTGGATCCCAAGCCCTCCCCTCTTGATAACTGGATCTTAAACCATCCCCTCTTGATAACTGGATCTTAAACCTTACCTTCTTGATAACTGGATCTTAAACCCTCCCCTCTTGATAAGTAAATCCCAAACCCTCCCCTCTTGATAACTGGATCCTAAACCTTCCCCTCTTGATAACTGGATCTTAAACCTTCCCCTCTTGATAACTGGATCCCAAACCCTCCTCTCTTGATAACTAGATCTTAAATCTTCCCCTCTTGATAGCTGGATCTTAAACCTTCCCCTCTTGATAACTGGATCTTAGACCCTCCCCTCTTGATAACTGGATCTTAAACCTTCCCCTCTTGATAACTGGATCTTAAACCTTCCCCTCTTGATAACTGGATCTTAAACCTTCGCCTCTTGATAACTGGATCGTAAACCTTCCCCTCTTGATAACTGGATCTTAAACCTTCCCCTCTTGATAACTGGATCATAAACCCTCCCCTCTTGATAACTGGATCCCAAACCCTCCCCTCTTAATAACTGGATCATAAACCCTCCCCTCTTGATAGCTAGATCTCAAACCCTCCCCTCTTGATAACTGGATCTTAAACCCTCCCCTCTTGATAACTAGATCCCAAACCCTCCCCTCTTGATAACCGGATCCTAATCCCTCCCCTATTGATAACTAGATCCCAAACCCTCTCCTCTTGATAACTGGATCCTAAACCCTCCCCTCTTGATAACTGGATCCTAAACCCTCCCCTCTTGATAACTGGATCTCAAACCCTCCCCTCTTGATAACTGGATCCCAAACCCTCCCCTCTTGATAACTGGATCCCAAACCCTCCCCTCTAGATAACTGGATCTCAAACCCTCCCCTCTTGATAACTGGATCCCAACACTCCCCTCTTGATAACTGGATCCCAAACCCTCCCCTCTTGATAACTGGATCCCAAACCCTCCCTTCTTGATAACAGGATCCCAAACCCTCCCCTCTTGATAACCGGATCCGAACCCTACCCTCTTGATAACTGGATCCTAAACCCTCCCCTCTTGATAACTGGATCTCAAGCCCTCCCCTCTTGATAGCTGGATCCCAAACCCTCTCCTCTTCATAACTGGATTCCAAACCCTCCCATCTTGATAACTGGACCCCAACCCTCCCCTCTTGATAACTGGATCCTAAGCCCTCCCCTCTTGATAACTGGATCTCAAACCCACCCCTCTTGATAGCTGGATCCTAAACCCTCCCCTCTTGATAAATGGATCCTAAACCTTCCCCTCTTGATAACTGGATCTTAAACCCTCCCCTCTTGATAACTGGATCCCAAACCCTCCCCTCTTGATAACTGGATCCCAAACCCTCCCCTCTTGATAACTGGATCTTAAACCATCCCATCTTGATAACTGGATCTTAAACCTTCCCCTCTTGATAACTGGATCTTAAGCCCTCCCCTCTTGATAAGTAAATCCCAAACCCTCCCCTCTTGATAACTGGATCCTAAACCCTCCTCTCTTGATAACTAGATCTCAAACCCTCCCCTCTTGATAACTAGATCCCAAACCCTCCCCTCTTGATAATTAGATCTCAAACGCTCCCCTCTTGATAACTAGATCTCAAACCCTCCCCTCTTGATAACTGGATCCTAAACCCTCCCCTCTTGATATCTAGATCTCAAACCCACCCCTCTTGATAGCTGGATCCTAAACCCTCACTTCTTGATAACTGGATCCTAAACCCTCACCTCTTGATAACTGGATCTTAAACCTTCCCCTCTTGATAACTGGATCTTAAACCCTCCCCTCTTGATAACTGGATCTTAAACCCTCCCCTCTTGATAACTGGATCCCAAACCCTCCCCTCTTGATAACTGGATCCTAAACCTCCCCTCTTGATAACTGGATCCTAAACCCTCCCTTCTTGATAACTGGATCCCAAACCCTCCCCTCTTGATAACTGGATCTTAAACCCTCCCCTCTTGATAACTGGATCCTAAACCCTCCCCTCTTGATAACTGGATCTTAAACCTTCCCCTCTTGATAACTGGATCTTAAACCTTCCCCTCTTGATAACTGGATCTTAATCCTTCCCCTCTTGATAACTGGATCTTAAACCTTCCCCTCTTGATAACTGGATCTTAAACCTTCCCCTCTTGATAACTGGATCTTAAATCTTCCCCTCTTGATAACTGGATCTTAAACCTTCCCCTCTTGATAATTGGATCTTAAACCTTCCCCTCTTGATAACTGGATCGTGAACCTTCTCCTCTTGATAACTGGATCTTAAACCCTCCCCTCTTGATAACTAGATCTTAAACCCTCCCCTCTTGATAACTGGATCTTAAACCCTCCCCTCTTGATAACTGGATCTTAAACCTTCCCCTCTTAATAGCTGGATCTTAAACCTTCCCCTCTTGATAACTGGATCGTAAACCTTCCCCTCTTGATAACTGGATCTTAAACCTTCCCCTCTTGATAACTGGATCTTAAACCCTCCCCTCTTGATAACTGGATCACAAACCCTCCCCTCTTGATAACAGGATCCTAAACCCTCCCCTCTTGGTAGCTAGATCTCAAACCCTCCCCTCTTGATAACTGGATCCCAAACCCTCCCTCTTGATAACTGGATCTTAAACCCTCCCCTCTTGATAACTAGATCCCAAACTCTCCCCTCTTGATAACCGGATCCTAAACCCTCCCCTATTGATAACTAGATCCCAAACCCTCCCCTCTTGATAACTGGATCCTAAACCCTCCCCTCTTGATAACTGGATCCTAAACCCTCCCCTCCTGATAACTGGATCTCAAACCCTCCCCTCTTGATAACTGGATCCCAAATCCTCCCCTCTTGATAACTGGATCCTAAACCCTCCCCTCTAGATAACTGGATCTCAAACCCTCCCCTCTTGATAACTGGAACCCAACCCTCCCCTCTTGATAACTGGATCCCAAACCCTTTCCTCTTGATAACTGGATCCCAAACCCTCCCTTCTTGATAACAGGATCCCAAACCCTCCCCTCTTGATAACCGGATCCGAACCCTCCCCTCTTGATAACTGGATCCTAAACCCTCCCCTCTTGATAACTGGATCCCAAACCCTCCCCTCTTGATAACTGGATCCTAAAACCTCCCTTCTAGATAACTGGATCTCAAACCCTCCCCTCTTGATAACTGGATCCCAACCCTCCACTCTTGATAACTGGATCCCAAACCCTCTCCTCTTGATAACTGGATCCCAAACCCTCCCTTCTTGATAACTGGATCCCAAACCCTCCCCTCTTGATAACCGGACCCGAACCCTCCCCTCTTGATAACTAGATCCCAAACCCTCTCCTCTTCATAACTGGATCCCAAACCCTCCCATCTTGATAACTGGATCCCAACCCTCCCCTCTTGATAACTGGATCCTAAACCCTCCCCTCTTCATAACTGGATCTCAAACCCACCCCTCTTGATAGCTGGATCCTAAACCCTTCCCTCTTGATAAATGGATCCTAAACCTTCCCCTCTTGATAACTGGATCTTAAACCCTCCCCTCTTGATAACTGGATCCCAAACCCTCCACTCTTGATAACTGGATCCCAAACCCTCCCCTCTTGATAACTGGATCTTAAACCATCCCATCTTGATAACTGGATCTTAAACCTTCCCCTCTTGATAACTGGATCTTAAACCCTCCCCTCTTGATAAGTAAATCCCAAACCCTCCCCTCTTGATAACTGGATCCTAAACCCTCCTCTCTTGATAACTAGATCTCAAACCCTCCCCTCTTGATAACTAGATCCCAAACCCTCCCCTCTTGATAACTAGATCTCAAACCCTCCCCTCTTGATAACTAGATCTCAAACCCTCCCCTCTTGATAACTGGATCCTAAACCCTCCCCTCTTGATAACTAGATCTCAAACCCACCCCTCTTGATAGCTGGATCCTAAATCCTCACCTCTTGATAACTGGATCCTAAACCCTCACCTCTTGATAACTGGATCTTAAACCTTCCCCTCTTGATAACTGGATCTTAAACCCTCCCCTCTTGATAACTGGATCTTAAACCCTCCCCTCTTGATAACTGGATCCCAAACCCTCCCCTCTTGATAACTGGATCCTAAACCCTCCCCTCTTGATAACTGGATCCTAAACCCCACCCCTCTTGATAACTGGATCCCAAGCCCTCCCCTCTTGATAACTGGATCTTAAACCCTCCCCTCTTGATAACTGGATCCTAAACCCTCCCTTCATGATAACTGCACCTTAAGCCTTCCCCTCTTGATAACTGGATCTCAAACCTTCCCCTCTTGATAACTGGATCTTAAACCCTCTCCTCTTGATAACTGGATCTTAAACCCTCCCCTCTTGATAACTGGATCCTAAACCCTCCCTTCTTGATAACTGGATCTTAAATCTTCCCCTCTTGATAACTGGATCTTAAACCTTCCCCTCTTGATAACTGGATCCCAAACCCTCCTCTCTTGATAACTAGATCTTAAATCTTCCCCTCTTGATAGCTGTATCTTAAACCTTCCCCTCTTGATAACTGGATCTTAGACCCTCCCCTCTTGATAACTGGATCTTAAACCTTCCCCTCTTGATAACTGGATCTTAAACCTTCCCCTCTTGATAACTGGATCTTAAACCTTCGCCTCTTGATAACTGGATCGTAAACCTTCCCCTCTTGATAACTGGATCTTAAACCTTCCCCTCTTGATAACTGGATCATAAACCCTCCCCTCTTGATAACTGGATCCTAAACCCTCCCCTCTTGATAACTGGATCCCAAACCCTCCCCTCTTGATAACTGGATCTTAAACCCTCCCCTCTTGATAACTGGATCCTAAATCATTCCCTCTTGATAACTGGATCTTAAACCTTCCCCTCTTGATAACTGGATTTTAAACCTTCCCCTCTTGATAACTGGATCTTAAACCTTCCCCTCTTGATAACTGGATCTTAAACCTTCCCCTCTTGATAACTGGATCTTAAACCTTCCCCTCTTGATAACTGGATCTTAAACCTTCCCCTCTTGATAACTGGATCTTAAATCTTCCCCTCTTGATAACTGGATATTAAACCTTCCCCTCTTGATAACTGGATCTTAAAATCTCCCCTCTTGATAACTGGATCTTAAACCCTCCCCTCTTGATAACTGGATCTTAAACCCCCCTCTTGATAACTGGATCCTAAACCCTCCCTTCTTGATAATTGGATCTTAAACCTTCCCCTCTTGATAACTGGATCTTAAACCTTCCCCTCTTGATAACTGGATCTTAAACCCTCCCCTCTTGATAACTGGATCTTAAACCCTCCCCTCTTGATAACTGGATCCTAAACCCTCCCTTCTTGATAACTGGGTCTTAAACCTTCCCCTCTTGATAACTGGATCTTAAACCTACCCCTCTTGATAACTGGATCTTAAACCCTCCCCTCTTGATAACTGGATCTTAAACCCTCCCCTCTTGATAACTGGATATTAAACCCTCCCCTCTTGATAACTGGGTCCTAAACCCTCCCATCTTGATAACTGGATCTCAAACCCACCCCTCTTGATAGCTGGATCTTAAACCTTCCCCTCTTGATAACTGGATCCTAAACCTTCCCCTCTTGATTACTGGATCTTAAACCCTCCCCTCTTGATAACTGGATCCCAAACCCTCCCCTCTTGATAACTGGATCCCAACCCTCCCCTCTTCATTACTGGATCTTAAACCATCCCCTCTTCATAACTGGATCTTAAACCTTCCCCTCTTGATAACTGGATCTTAAACCCTCCCCTCTTGATAAGTAAATCCCAAACCCTCCCCTCTTGATAACTGGATCCTAAACCCTCCCCTCTTGATAACTGGATCTTAAACCTTCCCCTCTTGATAACTGGATCTTAAACCTTCCCCTCTTGATAACAGGATCTTAAACCTTCCCCTCTTGTTAACTGGATCTTAAACCTTCCCCTCTTGATAACTGGATCTTAAACCTTCCCCTCATGATAACTGGATCTTAAATCTTCCCCTCTTGATAACTGGATCTTAAAACCTCCCCTCTTGATAACTGGATCTTAAACCCTCCCCTCTTGATAACTGGATCCTAAACCCTCCCTTCTTGATAACTGGATCTTAAACCTTCCCCTCTTTATAACTGGATCTTAAACCTTCCCCTCTTGATAACTGGATCCTAAACCCTCACCTCTTGATAACTGGATCTTAAACCTTCCCCTCTTGATAACTGGATCTTAAACCCTCCCCTCTTGATAACTGGATCTTAAACCCTCCCCTCTTGATAACTGGATCCCAAACCCTCCCCTCTTGATAACTGGATCCTAAACCCTCCCCTCTTGATAACTGGATCCCAAACCCTCCCCTCTTGATAACTGGATCGTAAACCCTCCCCTCTTGATAACTGGATCTTAAACCCTCCCCTCTTGATAACTGGATCTTAAACCCTCCCCTCTTGATAACTGGATCCTAAACCCTCCCTTCTTGATAACTGGATCTTAAACCTTCCCCTCTTGATAACTGGATCTTAAACCTTCCCCTCTTGATAACTGGATCTTAAACCCTCCCCTCTTGATAACTGGATCATAAACCCTCCCCTCTTGATAACTGGATCCTAAACCCTCCCCTCTTGATAACTGGATCTCAAACCCACCCCTCTTGATAGCTGGATCTTAAACCTTCCCCTCTTGATAACTGGATCCTAAACCTTCCCCTCTTGATCACTGGATCTTAAACCCTCCCCTCTTGATAACTGGATCCCAAACCCTCCCCTCTTGATAACTGGATCCCAAGCCCTCCCCTCTTGATAACTGGATCTTAAACCATCCCCTCTTGATAACTGGATCTTAAACCTTACCTTCTTGATAACTGGATCTTAAACCCTCCCCTCTTGATAAGTAAATCCCAAACCCTCCCCTCTTGATAACTGGATCCTAAACCTTCCCCTCTTGATAACTGGATCTTAAACCTTCCCCTCTTGATAACTGGATCCCAAACCCTCCTCTCTTGATAACTAGATCTTAAATCTTCCCCTCTTGATAGCTGGATCTTAAACCTTCCCCTCTTGATAACTGGATCTTAGACCCTCCCCTCTTGATAACTGGATCTTAAACCTTCCCCTCTTGATAACTGGATCTTAAACCTTCCCCTCTTGATAACTGGATCTTAAACCTTCGCCTCTTGATAACTGGATCGTAAACCTTCCCCTCTTGATAACTGGATCTTAAACCTTCCCCTCTTGATAACTGGATCATAAACCCTCCCCTCTTGATAACTGGATCCCAAACCCTCCCCTCTTAATAACTGGATCATAAACCCTCCCCTCTTGATAGCTAGATCTCAAACCCTCCCCTCTTGATAACTGGATCTTAAACCCTCCCCTCTTGATAACTAGATCCCAAACCCTCCCCTCTTGATAACCGGATCCTAATCCCTCCCCTATTGATAACTAGATCCCAAACCCTCTCCTCTTGATAACTGGATCCTAAACCCTCCCCTCTTGATAACTGGATCCTAAACCCTCCCCTCTTGATAACTGGATCTCAAACCCTCCCCTCTTGATAACTGGATCCCAAACCCTCCCCTCTTGATAACTGGATCCCAAACCCTCCCCTCTAGATAACTGGATCTCAAACCCTCCCCTCTTGATAACTGGATCCCAACACTCCCCTCTTGATAACTGGATCCCAAACCCTCCCCTCTTGATAACTGGATCCCAAACCCTCCCTTCTTGATAACAGGATCCCAAACCCTCCCCTCTTGATAACCGGATCCGAACCCTACCCTCTTGATAACTGGATCCTAAACCCTCCCCTCTTGATAACTGGATCTCAAGCCCTCCCCTCTTGATAGCTGGATCCCAAACCCTCTCCTCTTCATAACTGGATTCCAAACCCTCCCATCTTGATAACTGGACCCCAACCCTCCCCTCTTGATAACTGGATCCTAAGCCCTCCCCTCTTGATAACTGGATCTCAAACCCACCCCTCTTGATAGCTGGATCCTAAACCCTCCCCTCTTGATAAATGGATCCTAAACCTTCCCCTCTTGATAACTGGATCTTAAACCCTCCCCTCTTGATAACTGGATCCCAAACCCTCCCCTCTTGATAACTGGATCCCAAACCCTCCCCTCTTGATAACTGGATCTTAAACCATCCCATCTTGATAACTGGATCTTAAACCTTCCCCTCTTGATAACTGGATCTTAAGCCCTCCCCTCTTGATAAGTAAATCCCAAACCCTCCCCTCTTGATAACTGGATCCTAAACCCTCCTCTCTTGATAACTAGATGTCAAACCCTCCCCTCTTGATAACTAGATCCCAAACCCTCCCCTCTTGATAATTAGATCTCAAACGCTCCCCTCTTGATAACTAGATCTCAAACCCTCCCCTCTTGATAACTGGATCCTAAACCCTCCCCTCTTGATATCTAGATCTCAAACCCACCCCTCTTGAGAGCTGGATCCTAAACCCTCACTTCTTGATAACTGGATCCTAAACCCTCACCTCTTGATAACTGGATCTTAAACCTTCCCCTCTTGATAACTGGATCTTAAACCCTCCCCTCTTGATAACTGGATCTTAAACCCTCCCCTCTTGATAACTGGATCCCAAACCCTCCCCTCTTGATAACTGGATCCTAAACCTCCCCTCTTGATAACTGGATCCTAAACCCTCCCTTCTTGATAACTGGATCCCAAACCCTCCCCTCTTGATAACTGGATCTTAAACCCTCCCCTCTTGATAACTGGATCCTAAACCTTCCCCTCTTGATAACTGGATCTTAAATCTTCCCCTCTTGATAACTGGATCTTAAACCTTCCCCTCTTGATAATTGGATCTTAAACCTTCCCCTCTTGATAACTGGATCGTGAACCTTCTCCTCTTGATAACTGGATCTTAAACCCTCCCCTCTTGATAACTAGATCTTAAACCCTCCCCTCTTGATAACTGGATCTTAAACCCTCCCCTCTTGATAACTGGATCTTAAACCTTCCCCTCTTGATAGCTGGATCTTAAACCTTCCCCTCTTGATAACTGGATCGTAAACCTTCCCCTCTTGATAACTGGATCTTAAACCTTCCCCTCTTGATAACTGGATCTTAAACCCTCCCCTCTTGATAACTGGATCACAAACCCTCCCCTCTTGATAACAGGATCCTAAACCCTCCCCTCTTGGTAGCTAGATCTCAAACCCTCCCCTCTTGATAACTGGATCCCAAACCCTCCCTCTTGATAACTGGATCTTAAACCCTCCCCTCTTGATAACTAGATCCCAAACTCTCCCCTCTTGATAACCGGATCCTAAACCCTCCCCTATTGATAACTAGATCCCAAACCCTCCCCTCTTGATAACTGGATCCTAAACCCTCCCCTCTTGATAACTGGATCCTAAACCCTCCCCTCCTGATAACTGGATCTCAAACCCTCCCCTCTTGATAACTGGATCCCAAATCCTCCCCTCTTGATAACTGGATCCTAAACCCTCCCCTCTAGATAACTGGATCTCAAACCCTCCCCTCTTGATAACTGGAACCCAACCCTCCCCTCTTGATAACTGGATCCCAAACCCTTTCCTCTTGATAACTGGATCCCAAACCCTCCCTTCTTGATAACAGGATCCCAAACCCTCCCCTCTTGATAACCGGATCCGAACCCTCCCCTCTTGATAACTGGATCCTAAACCCTCCCCTCTTGATAACTGGATCCCAAACCCTCCCCTCTTGATAACTGGATCCTAAAACCTCCCTTCTAGATAACTGGATCTCAAACCCTCCCCTCTTGATAACTGGATCCCAACCCTCCACTCTTGATAACTGGATCCCAAACCCTCTCCTCTTGATAACTGGATCCCAAACCCTCCCTTCTTGATAACTGGATCCCAAACCCTCCCCTCTTGATAACCGGACCCGAACCCTCCCCTCTTGATAACTAGATCCCAAACCCTCTCCTCTTCATAACTGGATCCCAAACCCTCCCATCTTGATAACTGGATCCCAACCCTCCCCTCTTGATAACTGGATCCTAAACCCTCCCCTCTTCATAACTGGATCTCAAACCCACCCCTCTTGATAGCTGGATCCTAAACCCTTCCCTCTTGATAAATGGATCCTAAACCTTCCCCTCTTGATAACTGGATCTTAAACCCTCCCCTCTTGATAACTGGATCCCAAACCCTCCACTCTTGATAACTGGATCCCAAACCCTCCCCTCTTGATAACTGGATCTTAAACCATCCCATCTTGATAACTGGATCTTAAACCTTCCCCTCTTGATAACTGGATCTTAAACCCTCCCCTCTTGATAAGTAAATCCCAAACCCTCCCCTCTTGATAACTGGATCCTAAACCCTCCTCTCTTGATAACTAGATCTCAAACCCTCCCCTCTTGATAACTAGATCCCAAACCCTCCCCTCTTGATAACTAGATCTCAAACCCTCCCCTCTTGATAACTAGATCTCAAACCCTCCCCTCTTGATAACTGGATCCTAAACCCTCCCCTCTTGATAACTAGATCTCAAACCCACCCCTCTTGATAGCTGGATCCTAAATCCTCACCTCTTGATAACTGGATCCTAAACCCTCACCTCTTGATAACTGGATCTTAAACCTTCCCCTCTTGATAACTGGATCTTAAACCCTCCCCTCTTGATAACTGGATCTTAAACCCTCCCCTCTTGATAACTGGATCCCAAACCCTCCCCTCTTGATAACTGGATCCTAAACCCTCCCCTCTTGATAACTGTATCCTAAACCCCACCCCTCTTGATAACTGGATCCCAAGCCCTCCCCTCTTGATAACTGGATCTTAAACCCTCCCCTCTTGATAACTGGATCCTAAACCCTCCCTTCATGATAACTGCACCTTAAGCCTTCCCCTCTTGATAACTGGATCTCAAACCTTCCCCTCTTGATAACTGGATCTTAAACCCTCTCCTCTTGATAACTGGATCTTAAACCCTCCCCTCTTGATAACTGGATCCTAAACCCTCCCTTCTTGATAACTGGATCTTAAATCTTCCCCTCTTGATAACTGGATCTTAAACCTTCCCCTCTTGATAACTGGATCCCAAACCCTCCTCTCTTGATAACTAGATCTTAAATCTTCCCCTCTTGATAGCTGTATCTTAAACCTTCCCCTCTTGATAACTGGATCTTAGACCCTCCCCTCTTGATAACTGGATCTTAAACCTTCCCCTCTTGATAACTGGATCTTAAACCTTCCCCTCTTGATAACTGGATCTTAAACCTTCGCCTCTTGATAACTGGATCGTAAACCTTCCCCTCTTGATAACTGGATCTTAAACCTTCCCCTCTTGATAACTGGATCATAAACCCTCCCCTATTGATAACTGGATCCCAAACCCTCCCCTCTTGATAACTGGATCATAAACCCTCCCCTCTTGATAGCTAGATCTCAAACCCTCCCCTCTTGATAACTGGATCTTAAACCCTCCCCTCTTGATAACTAGATCCCAAACCCTCCCCTCTTGATAACCGGATCCTAATCCCTCCCCTATTGATAACTAGATCCCAAACCCTCTCCTCTTGATAACTGGATCCTAAACCCTCCCCTCTTGATAACTGGATCCTAAACCCTCCCCTCTTGATAACTGGATCTCAAACCCTCCCCTCTTGATAACTGGATCCCAAACCCTCCCCTCTTGATAACTGGATCCCAAACCCTCCCCTCTAGATAACTGGATCTCAAACCCTCCCCTCTTGATAACTGGATCCCAACACTCCCCTCTTGATAACTGGATCCCAAACCCTCCCCTCTTGATAACTGGATCTCAAACCCTCCCTTCTTGATAACAGGATCCCAAACCCTCCCCTCTTGATAACCGGATCCGAACCCTCCCCTCTTGATAACTGGATCCTAAACCCTCCCCTCTTGATAACTGGATCTCAAGCCCTCCCCTCTTGATAGCTGGATCCCAAACCCTCTCCTCTTCATAACTGGATTCCAAACCCTCCCATCTTGATAACTGGACCCCAACCCTCCCCTCTTGATAACTGGATCCTAAGCCCTCCCCTCTTGATAACTGGATCTCAAACCCACCCCTCTTGATAGCTGGATCCTAAACCCTCCCCTCTTGATAAATGGATCCTAAACCTTCCCCTCTTGATAACTGGATCTTAAACCCTCCCCTCTTGATAACTGGATCCCAAACCCTCCCCTCTTGATAACTGGATCCCAAACCCTCCCCTCTTGATAACTGGATCTTAAACCATCCCATCTTGATAACTGGATCTTAAACCTTCCCCTCTTGATAACTGGATCTTAAGCCCTCCCCTGTTGATAAGTAAATCCCAAACCCTCCCCTCTTGATAACTGGATCCTAAACCCTCCTCTCTTGATAACTAGATCTCAAACCCTCCCCTCTTGATAACTAGATCCCAAACCCTCCCCTCTTGATAATTAGATCTCAAACGCTCCCCTCTTGATAACTAGATCTCAAACCCTCCCCTCTTGATAACTGGATCCTAAACCCTCCCCTCTTGATATCTAGATCTCAAACCCACCCCTCTTGATAGCTGGATCCTAAACCCTCACTTCTTGATAACTGGATCCTAAACCCTCACCTCTTGATAACTGGATCTTAAACCTTCCCCTCTTGATAACTGGATCTTAAACCCTCCCCTCTTGATAACTGGATCTTAAACCCTCCCCTCTTGATAACTGGATCCCAAACCCTCCCCTCTTGATAACTGGATCCTAAACCTCCCCTCTTGATAACTGGATCCTAAACCCTCCCTTCTTGATAACTGGATCCCAAACCCTCCCCTCTTGATAACTGGATCTTAAACCCTCCCCTCTTGATAACTGGATCCTAAACCCTCCCCTCTTGATAACTGGATCTTAAACCTTCCCCTCTTGATAACTGGATCTTAAACCTTCCCCTCTTGATAACTGGATCTTAATCCTTCCCCTCTTGATAACTGGATCTTAAACCTTCCCCTCTTGATAACTGGATCTTAAACCTTCCCCTCTTGATAACTGGATCTTAAATCTTCCCCTCTTGATAACTGGATCTTAAACCTTCCCCTCTTGATAATTGGATCTTAAACCTTCCCCTCTTGATAACTGGATCGTGAACCTTCTCCTCTTGATAACTGGATCTTAAACCCTCCCCTCTTGATAATTAGATCTTAAACCCTCCCCTCTTGATAACTGGATCTTAAACCCTCCCCTCTTGATAACTGGATCTTAAACCTTCCCCTCTTGATAGCTGGATCTTAAACCTTCCCCTCTTGATAACTGGATCGTAAACCTTCCCCTCTTGATAACTGGATCTTAAACCTTCCCCTCTTGATAACTGGATCTTAAACCCTCCCCTCTTGATAACTGGATCACAAACCCTCCCCTCTTGATAACAGGATCCTAAACCCTCCCCTCTTGGTAGCTAGATCTCAAACCCTCCCCTCTTGATAACTGGATCCCAAACCCTCCCTCTTGATAACTGGATCTTAAACCCTCCCCTCTTGATAACTAGATCCCAAACTCTCCCCTCTTGATAACCGGATCCTAAACCCTCCCCTATTGATAACTAGATCCCAAACCCTCCCCTCTTGATAACTGGATCCTAAACCCTCCCCTCTTGATAACTGGATCCTAAACCCTCCCCTCTTGATAACTGGATCTCAAACCCTCCCCTCTTGATAACTGGATCCCAAACCCTCCCCTATTGATAACTGGATCCTAAACCCTCCCCTCTAGATAACTGGATCTCAAACCCTCCCCTCTTGATAACTGGAACCCAACCCTCCCCTCTTGATAACTGGATCCCAAACCCTTTCCTCTTGATAACTGGATCCCAAACCCTCCCTTCTTGATAACAGGATCCCAAACCCTCCCCTCTTGATAACCGGATCCGAACCCTCCCCTCTTGATAACTGGATCCTAAACCCTCCCCTCTTGATAACTGGATCCCAAACCCTCCCCTCTTGATAACTGGATCCTAAAACCTCCCTTCTAGATAACTGGATCTCAAACCCTCCCCTCTTGATAACTGGATCCCAACCCTCCACTCTTGATAACTGGATCCCAAACCCTCTCCTCTTGATAACTGGATCCCAAACCCTCCCTTCTTGATAACTGGATCCCAAACCCTCCCCTCTTGATAACCGGACCCGAACCCTCCCCTCTTGATAACTAGAACCCAAACCCTCTCCTCTTCATAACTGGATCCCAAACCCTCCCATCTTGATAACTGGATCCCAACCCTCCCCTCTTGATAACTGGATCCTAAACCCTCCCCTCTTCATAACTGGATCTCAAACCCACCCCTCTTGATAGCTGTATCCTAAACCCTTCCCTCTTGATAAATGGATCCTAAACCTTCCCCTCTTGATAACTGGATCTTAAACCCTCCCCTCTTGATAACTGGATCCCAAACCCTCCACTCTTGATAAATGGATCCCAAACCCTCCCCTCTTGATAACTGGATCTTAAACCATCCCATCTTGATAACTGGATCTTAAACCTTCCCCTCTTGATAACTGGATCTTAAACCCTCCCCTCTTGATAAGTAAATCCCAAACCCTCCCCTCTTGATAACTGGATCCTAAACCCTCCTCTCTTGATAACTAGATCTCAAACCCTCCCCTCTTGATAACTAGATCCCAAACCCTCCCCTCTTGATAACTAGATCTCAAACCCTCCCCTCTTGATAACTAGATCTCAAACCCTCCCCTCTTGATAACTGGATCCTAAACCCTCCCCTCTTGATAACTAGATCTCAAACCCACCCCTCTTGATAGCTGGATCCTAAATCCTCACCTCTTGATAACTGGATCCTAAACCCTCACCTCTTGATAACTGGATCTTAAACCTTCCCCTCTTGATAACTGGATCTTAAACCCTCCCCTCTTGATAACTGGATCTTAAACCCTCCCCTCTTGATAACTGGATCCCAAACCCTCCCCTCTTGATAACTGGATCCTAAACCCTCCCCTCTTGATAACTGGATCCTAAACCCCACCCCTCTTGATAACTGGATCCCAAGCCCTCCCCTCTTGATAACTGGATCTTAAACCCTCCCCTCTTGATAACTGGATCCTAAACCCTCCCTTCATGATAACTGCACCTTAAGCCTTCCCCTCTTGATAACTGGATCTCAAACCTTCCCCTCTTGATAACTGGATCTTAAACCCTCTCCTCTTGATAACTGGATCTTAAACCCTCCCCTCTTGATAACTGGATCCTAAACCCTCCCTTCTTGATAACTGGATCTTAAACCTTCCCCTCTTGATAACTGGATCTTAAACCCTCCCCTCTTGATAACTGGATCTTAAACCTTCCCCTCTTGATAACTGGATCTTAAACCTTCCCCTCTTGATAACTGGATCTTAAACCCTACCCTCTTGATAACTGGATCCTAAACCCTCCCCTCTTGATAACTGGATCTTAAACCTTCCCCTCTTGATAACTGGATCTTAAACCTTCCCCTCTTGATAACTGGATCTTAAACCTTCCCCTCTTGATAACTGGATCTTAAACCTTCCTCTCTTGATAACTGGATCTTAAAACCTCCCCTCTTGATAACTGGATCTTAAACCCTCCCCTCTTGATAACTGGATCTTAAATCTTCCCCTCTTGATAACTGGATCTTAAACTTTCCCCCCTTGATAACTGGATCTTAAAACCTCCCCTCTTGATAACTGGATCTTAAACCCTCCCCTCTTGATAACTGGATCTTAAACCCTCCCCTCTTGATAACTGGATCCTAAACCCTCCCTTCTTGATAACTGCACCTTAAGCCTTCCCCTCTTGATAACTGGATCTTAAACCTTCCCCTCTTGATAATTGGATCTTAAACCCTCCCCTCTTGATAACTGGATCGTGAACCTTCTTCCCTTGATAACTGGATCTTAAACCCTCCCCTCTTGATAACTGGATCTTAAACCCTCCCCTCTTGATAACTGGATCTTAAACCCTCCCCTCTTGATAACTGGATCTTAAACCTTCCCCTCTTGATAGCTGGATCTTAAACCTTCCCCTCTTGATAACTGGATCGTAAACCTTCCCCTCTTGATAACTGGATCTTAAACCTTCCCCTCTTGATAACTGGATCTTAAACCCTCCCCTCTTGATAACTGGATCACAAACCCTCCCCTCTTGATAACAGGATCCTAAACCCTCCCCTCTTGATAGCTAGATCTCAAACCCTCCCCTCTTGATAACTGGATCCCAAACCCTCCCCTCTTGATAACTGGATCTTAAACCCTCCCCTCTTGATAACTAGATCCCAAACTCTCCCCTCTTGATAACCGGATCCTAAACCCTCCCCTATTGATAACTAGATTCCAAACCCTCCCCTCTTGATAACTGGATCCTAAACCCTCCCCTCTTGATAACTGGATCCTAAACCCTCCCCTCTTGATAACTGGATCTCAAACCCTCCCCTCTTGATAACTGGATCGTAAACCCTCCCCTCTTGATAACTGGATCCTAAACCCTCCCCTCTAGATAACTGGATCTCAAACCCTCCCCTCTTGATAACTGGAACCCAACCCTCCCCTCTTGATAACTGGATCCCAAACCCTCTCCTCTTGATAACTGGATCCCAAACCCTCCCTTCTTGATAACAGGATCCCAAACCCTCCCCTCTTGATAACCGGATCCCAAACCCTCCCCTCTTGATAACTGGATCCTAAACCCTCCCCTCTTGATAACTGGATCCCAAACCCTCCCCTCTTGATAACTGGATCCTAAAACCTCCCTTCTAGATAACTGGATATCAAACCCTCCCCTCTTGATAACTGGATCCCAACCCTCCCCTCTTGATAACTGGATCCCAAACCCTCTCCTCTTGATAACTGGATCCCAAACCCTCCCTTCTTGATAACTGGATCCCAAACCCTCCCCTCTTGATAACCGGATCCGAACCCTCCCCTCTTGATAACTAGATCCCAAACCCTCTCCTCTTCATAACTGGATCCCAAACCCTCCCATCTTGATAACTGGATCCCAACCCTCCCCTCTTGATAACTGGATCCTAAACCCTCCCCTCTTCATAACTGGATCTCAAACCCACCCCTCTTGATAGCTGGATCCTAAACCCTCCCCTCTTGATAAATGGATCCTAAACCTTCCCCTCTTGATAACTGGATCTTAAACCCTCCCCTCTTGATAACTGGATCCCAAACCCTCCACTCTTGATAACTGGATCCCAAACCCTCCCCTCTTGATAACTGGATCTTAAACCATCCCATCTTGATAACTGGATCTTAAACCTTCCCCTCTTGATAACTGGATCTTAAACCCTCCCCTCTTGATAACTGGATCCCAAACCCTCCCCTCTTGATAACTGGATCCTAAACCCTCCTCTCTTGATAACTAGATCTCAAACCCTCCCCTCTTGATAACTAGATCCCAAACCCTCCCCTCTTGATAACTAGATCTCAAACCCTCCCCTCTTGATAACTAGATCCCAAATCCTCCCCTCTTGATAACTAGATCTCAAACCCACCCCTCTTGATAGCTGGATCCTAAATCCTCACCTCTTGATAACTGGATCCTAAACCCTCACTTCTTGATAACTGGATCTTAAACCTTCCCCTCTTGATAACTGGATCTTAAACCCTCCCCTCTTGATAACTGGATCTTAAACCCTCCCCTCTTGATAACTGGATCCCAAACCCTCCCCTCTTGATAACTGGATCCTAAACCCTCCCCTCTTGATAACTGGATCCTAAACCCTCCCCTCTTGATAACTGGATCCCATGCCCTCCCCTCTTGATAACTGGATCTTAAACCCTCCCCTCTTGATAACTGCATCCTAAACCCTCCCTTCTTGATAACTGCACCTTAAGCCTTCCCCTCTTGATAACTGGATCTCAAACCTTCCCCTCTTGATAACTGGATCTTAAACCCTCCCCTCTTGATAACTGGATCTTAAACCCTCCCCTCTTGATAACTGGATCCTAAACCCTCCCTTCTTGATAACTGGATCTTAAATCTTCCCCTCTTGATAACTGGATCTTAAACCTTCCCCTCTTGATAACTGGATCTTAAACCCTCCCCTCTTGATAACTGGATCTTAAACCTTCCCCTCTTGATAACTGGATCTTAAACCTTCCCCTCTTGATAACTGGATCTTAAACCTTCCCCTCTTGATAACTGGATCTTAAACCTTCCCCTCTTGATAGCTGGATCTTAAACCTTCCCCTCTTGATAACTGGATCTTAAACCTTCCCCTCTTGATAACTGGATCCTAAACCCTCCCCTCTTCATAACTGGATCTCAAACCCTCCCCTCTTGATAACTGGATCCCAAACCCTCCCCTCTTGATAACTGGATCCTAAACCCTCCCCTCTAGATAACTGGATCTCAAACCCTCCCCTCTTGATAACTGGATCCCAACCCTCCCCTCTTGATAACTGGATCCCAAACCCTCTCCTCTTGATAACTGGATCCCAAACCCTGCCTTCTTGATAACTGGATCCCAAACCCTCCCCTCTTGATAACTGGATCTCAAGCCCTCCCCTCTTGATAGCTGGATCCCAAGCCCTCTCCTCTTCATAACTGGATCCCAAACCCTCCCATCTTGATAACTGGATCCCAACCCTCCCCTCTTGATAACTGGATCCTAAACCCTCCCCTCTTGATAACTGGATCTCAAACCCACCCCTCTTGATAGCTGGATCCTAAACCCTCCCCTCTTGATAAATGGATCCTAAACCTTCCCCTCTTGATAACTGGATCTTAAACCCACCCCTCTTGATAACTGGATCCCAAACCCTCCCCTCTTGATAACTGGATCCCAAACCCTCCCCTCTTGATAACTGGATCTTAAACCATCCCATCTTGATAACTGGATCTTAATCCTTCCCCTCTTGATAACTGGATCTTAAACCCTCCCCTCTTGATAAGTAAATCCCAAACCCTCCCCTCTTGATAACTGGATCCTAAACCCTCCTCTCTTGATAACTAGATCTCAAACCCTCCCCTCTTGATAACTAGATCCCAAACCCTCCCATCTTGATAACTAGATCTCAAACCCTCCCCTCTTGATAACTAGATCTCAAACCCTCCCCTCTTGATAACTGGATCCTAAACCCTCCCCTCTTGATAACTAGATCTCAAACCCACCCCTCTTGATAGCTGGATCCTTAACCCTCACTTCTTTATAACTGGATCCTAAACCCTCACCTCTTGATAACTGGATCTTAAACCTTCCCCTCTTGATAACTGGATCTTAAACCCTCCCCTCTTGATAACTGGATCTTAAACCCTCCCCTCTTGATAACTGGATCCCAAACCCTCCCCTCTTGATAACTGGATCCTAAACCCTCCCCTCTTGATAACTGGATCCCAAACCCTCCCCTCTTGATAACTGGATCGTAAACCCTCCCCTCTTGATGGCTGGATCCTAAACCCTCCCCTCTTGATAACTGGATCTTAAACCTTCCCCTCTTGATAACTGGATCTTAAACCTTCCCCTCTTGATAACTGGATCTTAAACCTTCCCCTCTTGATAACTGGATCTTAAACCTTCCCCTCTTGATAACTGGATCTTAAACCTTCCCCTCTTGATAACTGGATCTTAAACCTTCCCCTCTTGATAACTGGATCTTAAATCTTCCCCTCTTGATAACTGGATATTAAACCTTCCCCTCTTGATAACTGGATCCCAAACCCTCCCCTCTTGATAACTGGATCTTAAACCCTCCCCTCTTGATAACTAGATCCCAAACCCCCCTCTTGATAACCGGATCCTAAACCCTCCCCTATTGATAACTAGATCCCAAACCCTCCCCTCTTGATAACTGGATCCTAAACCCTCCCCTCTTGATAACTGGATCCCAAACCCTCCCCTCTTGATAACTGGATCTCAAACCCTCCCCTCTTGATAACTTGATCCCAAACCCTCCCCTCTTGATAACTGGATCCTAAACCCTCCCCTCTAGATAACTGGATCTCAAACCCTCCCCTCTTCATAACTGGATCCCAACCCTCCCTTCTTGATAACTGGATCCCAAACCCTCTCCTCTTGATAACTGGATCCCAAACCCTCCCTTCTTGATAACTGGATCCCAAACCCTCCCCTCTTGATAACTGGATCATAAACCCCCCCATCTTGATAACTGGATCTCAAGCCCTCCCCTCTTGATAGCTGGATCCCAAACCCTCTCCTCTTCATAAATGGATCCCAAACCCTCCCATCTTGATAACTGGATCCCAACCCTCCCCTCTTGATAACTGGATCCTAAACACTCCCCTCTTGATAACTCGATCTCAAACCCACCCCTCTTGATAGCTGGATCCTAAACCCTCCCCTCTTGATAACTGGATCTTAAACCTTCCCCTCTTGATAACTGGATCTTAAACCTTCCCCTCTTGATAACTGGATCTTAAACCTTCCCCTCTTGAAAACTGGATCTTAAACCTTCCCCTCTTGATAACTGGATCTTAATCCTTCCCCTCTTGATAACTGGATCTTAAACCTTCCCCTCTTGATAACTGGATCTTAAATCTTCCCCTCTTGATAGCTGGATATTAAACCTTCCCCTCTTGATAACTGGATCCCAAACCCTCCCCTCTTGATAACTGGATCTTAAACCCTCCCCTCTTGATAACTAGATCCCAAACCCCCCCTCTTGATAACCGGATCCTAAACCCCCCCTATTGATAACTAGATCCCAAACCCTCCCCTCTTGATAACTGGATCATAAAACCTCCCCTCTTGATAACTGGATCCCAAACCCTCCCCTCTTGATAGCTGGATCTCAAACCCTCCCCTCTTGATAACTGGATCCCAAACCCTCCCCTCTTGATAACTGGATCCTAAACCCTCCCCTCTAGATAACTGGATCTCAAACCCTCCCCTCTTCATAACTGGATCCCAACCCTCCCTTCTTGATAGCTGGATCCCAAACCCTCTCCTCTTGATAACTGGATCCCAAACCCTCCCTTCTTGATAACTGGATCCCAAACCCTCCCCTCTTGATAACTGGATCCTAAACCCTCCCATCTTGATAACTGGATCTCAAGCCCTCCCCTCTTGATAGCTGGATCCCAAACCCTCTCCTCTTCATAAATGGATCCCAAACCCTCCCCTCTTGATAACTGGATCCTAAACCCTCCCCTCTTGATAACTGGATCCCAAACCCTCCCCTCTTGATAACTGGATCGTAAACCCTCCCCTCTTGATGGCTGGATCCTAAACCCTCCCCTCTTGATAACTGGATCTTAAACCTTCCCCTCTTGATAACTGGATCTTAAACCTTCCCCTCTTGATAACTGGATCTTAAACCTTCCCCTCTTGATAACTGGATCTTAAACCTTCCCCTCTTGATAACTGGATCTTAATCCTTCCCCTCTTGATAACTGGATCTTAAACCTTCCCCTCTTGATAACTGGATCTTAAATCTTCCCCTCTTGATAACTGGATATTAAACCTTCCCCTCTTGATAACTGGATCCCAAACCCTCCCCTCTTGATAACTGGATCCTAAACCCTCCCCTCTTGATAACTGGATCCCAAACCCTCCCCTCTTGATAACTGGATCTCAAACCCTCCCCTCTTGATAACTTGATCCCAAACCCTCCCCTCTTGATAACTGGATCCTAAACCCTCCCCTCTAGATAACTGGATCTCAAACCCTCCCCTCTTCATAACTGGATCCCAACCCTCCCTTCTTGATAACTGGATCCCAAACCCTCTCCTCTTGATAACTGGATCCCAAACCCTCCCTTCTTGATAACTGGATCCCAAACCCTCCCCTCTTGATTACTGGATCATAAACCCTCCCATCTTGATAACTGGATCTCAAGCCCTCCCCTCTTGATAGCTGGATCCCAAACCCTCTCCTCTTCATAAATGGATCCCAAACCCTCCCATCTTGATAACTGGATCCCAACCCTCCCCTCTTGATAACTGGATCCTAAACACTCCCCTCTTGATAACTGGATCTCAAACCCACCCCTCTTGATAACTGGATCTTAAACCCTCCCCTCTTGATAACTGGATCTTAAACCCTCCCCTCTTGATAACTGGATCCCAAACCCTCCCCTCTTGATAACTGGATCCTAAACCCTCCCCTCTTGATAACTGGATCCCAAACCCTCCCCTCTTGATAACTGGATCTTAAACCCTCCCCTCTTGATAGCTGGATCCTAAACCCTCCCCTCTTGATAACTGGATCTTAAACCTTCCCCTCTTGATAACTGGATCTTAAACCTTCCCCTCTTGATAACTGGATCTTAAACCTTCCCCTCTTGAAAACTGGATCTTAAACCTTCCCCTCTTGATAACTGGATCTTAATCCTTCCCCTCTTGATAACTGGATCTTAAACCTTCCCCTCTTGATAACTGGATCTTAAATCTTCCCCTCTTGATAGCTGGATATTAAACCTTCCCCTCTTGATAACTGGATCCCAAACCCTCCCCTCTTGATAACTGGATCTTAAACCCTCCCCTCTTGATAACTAGATCCCAAACCCCCCCTCTTGATAACCGGATCCTAAACCCCCCTATTGATAACTAGATCCCAAACCCTCCCCTCTTGATAACTGGATCCTAAACCCTCCCCTCTTGATAACTGGATCCCAAACCCTCCCCTCTTGATAGCTGGATCTCAAACCCTCCCCTCTTGATAACTGGATCCCAAACCCTCCCCTCTTGATAACTGGATCCTAAACCCTCCCCTCTAGATAACTGGATCTCAAACCCTCCCCTCTTCATAACTGGATCCCAACCCTCCCTTCTTGATAACTGGATCCCAAACCCTCTCCTCTTGATAACTGGATCCCAAACCCTCCCTTCTTGATAACTGGATCCCAAACCCTCCCCTCTTGATAACTGGATCCTAAACCCTCCCATCTTGATAACTGGATCTCAAGCCCTCCCCTCTTGATAGCTGGATCCCAAACCCTCTCCTCTTCATAAATGGATCCCAAACCCTCCCATCTTGATAACTGGATCCCAACCCTCCCCTCTTGATAACTGGATCCTAAACACTCCCCTCTTAATAACTGGATCTCAAACCCACCCCTCTTGATAGCTGGATCCTAAACCCTCCCCTCTTGATAAATGGATCCTAAACCTTCCCCTCTTGATAACTGGATCTTAAACCCTCCCCTCTTGATAACTGGATCCCAAACCCTCCCCTCTTGATAACTGGATCCCAAACCCTCCCCTCTTGATAACTGGATCTTAAACCATCCCATCTTGATAACTGTATCTTAAACCTTCCCCTCTTGATAACTGGATCTTAAACCCTCCCCTCTTGATAAGTAAATCCCAAACCCTCCCCTCTTGATAACTGGATCCTAAACCCTCCTCTCTTGATAACTAGATCTCAAACCCTCCCCTCTTGATAACTAGATCCCAAACCCTCCCCTCTTGATAACTAGATCTCAAACCCTCCCCTCTTGATAACTAGATCTCAAACCCTCCCCTCTTGATAACTGGATCCTAAACCCTCCCTTCTTGATAACTAGATCTCAAACCCATCCCTCTTGATAGCTGGATCCTAAACCCTCACCTCTTGATAACTGGATCCTAAACCCTCACCTCTTGATAACTGGATCTTAAACCTTCCCCTCTTGATAACTGGATCTTAAACCCTCCCCTCTTGATAACTGGATCTTAAACCCTCCCCTCTTGATAACTGGATCCCAAACCCTCCCCTCTTGATAACTGGATCCTAAACCCTCCCCTCTTGATAACTGGATCCTAAACCCTCCCCTCTTGATAACTGGATCTTAAACCTTCCCCTCTTGATAAATGGATCCTAAACCTTCCCCTCTTGATAACTGGATCTCAAACCCTCCCCTCTTGATAACTGGATCCCAAACCCTCCCCTCTTGATAACTGGATCCTAAACCCTCTCCTCTAGATAACTGGATCTCAAACCCTCCCCTCTTCATAACTGGATCCCAACCCTCCCTTCTTGATAACTGGATCCCAAACCCTCTCCTCTTGATAACTGGATCCCAAACCCTCCCTTCTTGATAACTGGATCCCAAACCCTCCCCTCTTGATAACTGGATCCTAAACCCTCCCATCTTGATAACTGGATCTCAAGCCCTCCCCTCTTGATAGCTGGATCCCAAACCCTCTCCTCTTCATAAATGGATCCCAAACCCTCCCTTCTTGATAACTGGATCCCAAACCCTCCCCTCTTGATAACTGGATCCTAAACCCTCCCATCTTGATAACTGGATCTCAAGCCCTCCCCTCTTGATAGCTGGATCCCAAACCCTCTCCTCTTCATAAATGGATCCCAAACCCTCCCATCTTGATAACTGGATCCCAACCCTCCCCTCTTGATAACTGGATCCTAAACACTCCCCTCTTGATAACTGGATCTCAAACCCACCCCTCTTGATAACTGGATCTTAAACTCTCCCCTCTTGATAACTGGATCTTAAACCCTCCCCTCTTGATAACTGGATCCCAAACCCTCCCCTCTTGATAACTGGATCCTAAACCCTCCCCTCTTGATAACTGGATCCCAAACCCTCCCCTCTTGATAACTGGATCTTAAACCCTCCCCTCTTGATAGCTGGATCCTAAACCCTCCCCTCTTGATAACTGGATCTTAAACCTTCCCCTCTTGATAACTGGATCTTAAACCTTCCCCTCTTGATAACTGGATCTTAAACCTTCCCCTCTTGATAACTGGATCTTAATCCTTCCCCTCTTGATAACTGGATCTTAAACCTTCCCCTCTTGATAACTGGATCTTAAATCTTCCCCTCTTGATAGCTGGATATTAAACCTTCCCCTCTTGATAACTGGATCCCAAACCCCCCCTCTTGATAACTTGATCTTAAACCCTCCCCTCTTGATAACTAGATCCCAAACCCCCCTCTTGATAACCGGATCCTAAACCCTCCCCTATTGATAACTAGATCCCAAACCCTCCCCTCTTGATAACTGGATCCTAAACCCTCCCCTCTTGATAACTGGATCCCAAACCCTCCCCTCTTGATAACTGTATCTCAAACCCTCCCCTCTTGATAACTGGATCCCAAACCCTCCCCTCTTGATAACTGGATCCTAAACCCTCCCCTCTAGATAACTGGATCTCAAACCCTACCCTCTTCATTACTGGATCCCAACCCTCCCTTCTTGATAACTGGATCCCAAACCATCTCCTCTTGATAACTGGACCCCAAACCCTCCCTTCTTGATAACTGGATCCCAAACCCTCCCCTCTTGATAACTGGATCCTAAACCCTCCCATCTTGATAACTGGATCTCAAGCCCTCCCCTCTTGATAGCTGGATCCCAAACCCTCTCCTCTTCATAAATGGATCCCAAACCCTCTCATCTTGATAACTGGATCCCAACCCTCCCCTCTTGATAACTGGATCCTAAACACTCCCCTCTTGATAACTGGATCTCAAACCCACCCCTCTTGATAGCTGGATCCTAAACCCTCCCCTCTTGATAAATGGATCCTAAACCTTCCCCTCTTGATAACTGGATCTTAAACCCTCCCCTCTTGATAACTGGATCCCAAACCCTCCCCTCTTGATAACTGGATCCCAAACCCTCCCCTCTTGATAACTGGATCTTAAACCATCCCATCTTGATAACTGGATCTTAAACCCTCCCCTCTTGATAAGTAAATCCCAAACCCTCCCCTCTTGATAACTGGATCCTAAACCCTCCTCTATTGATAACTAGATCTCAAACCCTCCCCTCTTGATAACTAGATCCCAAACCCTCCCCTCTTGATAACTAGATCTCAAACCCTCCCCTCTTGATAACTTGATCTCAAACCATCCCCTCTTGATAACTGGATCCTAAACCCTCCCCTCTTGATAACTAGATCTCAAACCCATCCCTCTTGATAGCTGGATCCTAAACCCTCACCTCTTGATAACTGGATCCTAAACCCTCACCTCTTGATAACTGGATCTTAAACCTTCCCCTCTTGATAACTGGATCTTAAACCCTCCCCTCTTGATAACTGGATCTTAAACCCTCCCCTCTTGATAACTGGATCCCAAACCCTCCCCTCTTGATAACTGGATCCTAAACCCTCCCCTCTTGATAACTGGATCCTAAACCCTCCCCTCTTGATAACTGGATCCCAAACCCTCCCCTCTTGATAACTGAATCTTAAACCCTCCCCTCTTGATAACTGGATCCTAAACCCTCCCCTCTTGATAACTGGATCTTAAACCTTCCCCTCTTGATAACTGGATCTTAAACCTTCCCCTCTTTATAAATGGATCCTAAACCTTC
The DNA here is from genome assembly GCA_963680875.1 of Bathymodiolus brooksi. Taxonomy (NCBI): domain Eukaryota; kingdom Metazoa; phylum Mollusca; class Bivalvia; order Mytilida; family Modiolidae; genus Bathymodiolus; species Bathymodiolus brooksi. The sequence continues at coordinate 103,899,777 of OY804580.1, forward strand.
CCCTCTTGATAACTGGATCTTAAACCCTCCCCTCTTGATAACTGGATCCCAAACCCTCCCCTCTTGATAACTGGATCCCAAACCCCCCCTCTTGATAACTGGATCTTAAACCATCCCATCTTGATAACTGGATCTTAAACCTTCCCCTCTTGATAACTGGATCTTAAACCCTCCCCTCTTGATAAGTAAATCCCAAACCCTCCCCTCTTGATAACTGGATCCTAAACCCTCCTCTCTTGATAACTAGATCTCAAACCCTCCCCTCTTGATAACTAGATCCCAAACCCTCCCCTCTTGATAACTAGATCTCAAACCCTCCCCTCTTGATAACTGGATCCTAAACCCTCCCCTCTTGATAACTAGATCTCAAACCCATCCCTCTTGATAGCTGGATCCTAAACCCTCACCTCTTGATAACTGGATCCTAAACCCTCCCCTCTTGATAACTAGATCTTAAACCTTCCCCTCTTGATAACTGGATCTTAAACCCTCCCCTCTTGATAACTGGATCCCAAACCCTCCCCTCTTGATAACTGGATCCTAAACCCTCCCCTCTTGATAACTGGATCCTAAACCCTCCCCTCTTGATAACTGGGTCCCAAACCCTCCCCTCTTGATAACTGGATCTTAAACCCTACCCTCTTGATAACTGGATCCTAAACCCTCCCCTCTTGATAACTGGATCTTAAACCTTCCCCTCTTGATAACTGGATCTTAAACCTTCCCCTCTTGATAACTGGATCTTAAACCTTCCCCTCTTGATAACTGGATCTTAAACCTTCCCCTCTTGATAACTGGATCTTAAAACCTCCCCTCTTGATAACTGGATCTTAAACCCTCCCCTCTTGATAACTGGATCTTAAATCTTCCCCTCTTGATAACTGTATCTTAAACCTTCCCCCCTTGATAACTGGATCTTAAAACCTCCCCTCTTGATAACTGGATCTTAAACCCTCCCCTCTTGATAACTGGATCTTAAACCCTCCCCTCTTGATAACTGGATCCTAAACCCTCCCTTCTTGATAACTGCACCTTAAGCCTTCCCCTCTTGATAACTGGATCTCAAACCTTCCCCTCTTGATAACTGGATCTTAAACCCTCCCCTCTTGATAACTGGATCTTAAACCCTCCCCTCTTGATAACTGGATCCTAAACCCTCCCTTCTTGATACCTGGATCTTAAATCTTCCACTCTTGATAACTGGATCTTAAACCTTCCCCTCTTGATAACTGGATCTTAAACCCTCCCCTCTTGATAACTGGATTTTAAACCTTCCACTCTTGATAACTGGATCTTAAACCTTCCCCTCTTGATAACTGGATCTAAAACCTTCCCCTCTTGATAACTGGATCTCAAACCTTCCCCTCTTGATAACTGGATCTTAAACCTTCCCCTCTTGATAACTGGATCTTAAACCTTCCCCTCTTGATAACTGGATCTTAAACCTTTCCCTCTTGATAACTGGATCTTAAACCTTCTCCTCTTGATAACTGGATCTTCAACCTTCCCCTCTTGATAACTGGATCTTAAACGTTGCCCTCTTGATAACTGGATCTTAAACCTTCCCCTCTTGATAAATGGATCTTAAACCTTCCCCTCTTGATAACTGGATCCTAAACCCTCCCCTCTTGATAACTAGATCTCAAACCCACCCCTCTTGATAGCTGGATCCTAAACCCTCACCTCTTTATAACTGGATCCTAAACCCTCACCTCTTGATAACTGGATCTTAAACCTTCCCCTCTTGATAACTGGATCTTAAACCCCCCCTCTTGATAACTGCATCCTAAACCCTCCCCTCTTGATAACTGGATCCCAAACCCTCCCCTCTTGATAACTGGATCTCAAACCCACCCCTCTTGATAACTGGATCTTAAACTCTCCCCTCTTGATAACTGGATCTTAAACCCTCCCCTCTTGATAACTGGATCCCAAACCCTCCCCTCTTGATAACTGGATCCTAAACCCTCCCCTCTTGATAACTGGATCCCAAACCCTCCCCTCTTGATAACTGGATCTTAAACCCTCCCCTCTTGATAGCTGGATCCTAAACCCTCCCCTCTTGATAACTGGATCTTAAACCTTCCCCTCTTGATAACTGGATCTTAAACCTTCCCCTCTTGATAACTGGATCTTAAACCTTCCCCTCTTGATAACTGGATCTTAATCCTTCCCCTCTTGATAACTGGATCTTAAACCTTCCCCTCTTGATAACTGGATCTTAAATCTTCCCCTCTTGATAGCTGGATATTAAACCTTCCCCTCTTGATAACTGGATCCCAAACCCCCCCTCTTGATAACTTGATCTTAAACCCTCCCCTCTTGATAACTAGATCCCAAACCCCCCTCTTGATAACCGGATCCTAAACCCTCCCCTATTGATAACTAGATCCCAAACCCTCCCCTCTTGATAACTGGATCCTAAACCCTCCCCTCTTGATAACTGGATCCCAAACCCTCCCCTCTTGATAACTGTATCTCAAACCCTCCCCTCTTGATAACTGGATCCCAAACCCTCCCCTCTTGATAACTGGATCCTAAACCCTCCCCTCTAGATAACTGGATCTCAAACCCTCCCCTCTTCATTACTGGATCCCAACCCTCCCTTCTTGATAACTGGATCCCAAACCCTCTCCTCTTGATAACTGGACCCCAAACCCTCCCTTCTTGATAACTGGATCCCAAACCCTCCCCTCTTGATAACTGGATCCTAAACCCTCCCATCTTGATAACTGGATCTCAAGCCCTCCCCTCTTGATAGCTGGATCCCAAACCCTCTCCTCTTCATAAATGGATCCCAAACCCTCTCATCTTGATAACTGGATCCCAACCCTCCCCTCTTGATAACTGGATCCTAAACACTCCCCTCTTGATAACTGGATCTCAAACCCACCCCTCTTGATAGCTGGATCCTAAACCCTCCCCTCTTGATAAATGGATCCTAAACCTTCCCCTCTTGATAACTGGATCTTAAACCCTCCCCTCTTGATAACTGGATCCCAAACCCTCCCCTCTTGATAACTGGATCCCAAACCCTCCCCTCTTGATAACTGGATCTTAAACCATCCCATCTTGATAACTGGATCTTAAACCCTCCCCTCTTGATAAGTAAATCCCAAACCCTCCCCTCTTGATAACTGGATCCTAAACCCTCCTCTATTGATAACTAGATCTCAAACCCTCCCCTCTTGATAACTAGATCCCAAACCCTCCCCTCTTGATAACTGGATCCTAAACCCTCCCCTCTTGATAACTAGATCTCAAACCCATCCCTCTTGATAGCTGGATCCTAAACCCTCACCTCTTGATAACTGGATCCTAAACCCTCACCTCTTGATAACTGGATCTTAAACCTTCCCCTCTTGATAACTGGATCTTAAACCCTCCCCTCTTGATAACTGGATCTTAAACCCTCCCCTCTTGATAACTGGATCCCAAACCCTCCCCTCTTGATAACTGGATCCTAAACCCTCCCCTCTTGATAACTGGATCCTAAACCCTCCCCTCTTGATAACTGGATCCCAAACCCTCCCCTCTTGATAACTGAATCTTAAACCCTCCCCTCTTGATAACTGGATCCTAAACCCTCCCCTCTTGATAACTGGATCTTAAACCTTCCCCTCTTGATAACTGGATCTTAAACCTTCCCCTCTTGATAAATGGATCCTAAACCTTCCCCTCTTGATAACTGGATCTTAAACCCTCCCATCTTGATAACTGGATCCCAAACCCTCCCCTCTTGATAACTGGATCCCAAACCCCCCCTCTTGATAACTGGATCTTAAACCATCCCATCTTGATAACTGGATCTTAAACCTTCCCCTCTTGATAACTGGATCTTAAACCCTCCCCTCTTGATAAGTAAATCCCAAACCCTCCCCTCTTGATAACTGGATCCTAAACCCTCCTCTCTTGATAACTAGATCTCAAACCCTCCCCTCTTGATAACTAGATCCCAAACCCTCCCCTCTTGATAACTAGATCTCAAACCCTCCCCTCTTGATAACTGGATCCTAAACCCTCCCCTCTTGATAACTAGATCTCAAACCCATCCCTCTTGATAGCTGGATCCTAAACCCTCACCTCTTGATAACTGGATCCTAAACCCTCCCCTCTTGATAACTAGATCTTAAACCTTCCCCTCTTGATAACTGGATCTTAAACCCTCCCCTCTTGATAACTGGATCCCAAACCCTCCCCTCTTGATAACTGGATCCTAAACCCTCCCCTCTTGATAACTGGATCCTAAACCCTCCCCTCTTGATAACTGGGTCCCAAACCCTCCCCTCTTGATAACTGGATCTTAAACCCTACCCTCTTGATAACTGGATCCTAAACCCTCCCCTCTTGATAACTGGATCTTAAACCTTCCCCTCTTGATAACTGGATCTTAAACCTTCCCCTCTTGATAACTGGATCTTAAACCTTCCCCTCTTGATAACTGGATCTTAAACCTTCCCCTCTTGATAACTGGATCTTAAAACCTCCCCTCTTGATAACTGGATCTTAAACCCTCCCCTCTTGATAACTGGATCTTAAATCTTCCCCTCTTGATAACTGTATCTTAAACCTTCCCCCCTTGATAACTGGATCTTAAAACCTCCCCTCTTGATAACTGGATCTTAAACCCTCCCCTCTTGATAACTGGATCTTAAACCCTCCCCTCTTGATAACTGGATCCTAAACCCTCCCTTCTTGATAACTGCACCTTAAGCCTTCCCCTCTTGATAACTGGATCTCAAACCTTCCCCTCTTGATAACTGGATCTTAAACCCTCCCCTCTTGATAACTGGATCTTAAACCCTCCCCTCTTGATAACTGGATCCTAAACCCTCCCTTCTTGATACCTGGATCTTAAATCTTCCACTCTTGATAACTGGATCTTAAACCTTCCCCTCTTGATAACTGGATCTTAAACCCTCCCCTCTTGATAACTGGATTTTAAACCTTCCACTCTTGATAACTGGATCTTAAACCTTCCCCTCTTGATAACTGGATCTAAAACCTTCCCCTCTTGATAACTGGATCTCAAACCTTCCCCTCTTGATAACTGGATCTTAAACATTCCCCTCTTGATAACTGGATCTTAAACCTTCCCCTCTTGATAACTGGATCTTAAACCTTTCCCTCTTGATAACTGGATCTTAAACCTTCTCCTCTTGATAACTGGATCTTCAACCTTCCCCTCTTGATAACTGGATCTTAAACGTTCCCCTCTTGATAACTGGATCTTAAACCTTCCCCTCTTGATAAATGGATCTTAAACCTTCCCCTCTTGATAACTGGATCCTAAACCCTCCCCTCTTGATAACTAGATCTCAAACCCACCCCTCTTGATAGCTGGATCCTAAACCCTCACCTCTTTATAACTGGATCCTAAACCCTCACCTCTTGATAACTGGATCTTAAACCTTCCCCTCTTGATAACTGGATCTTAAACCCCCCCCTCTTGATAACTGCATCCTAAACCCTCCCCTCTTGATAACTGGATCCCAAACCCTCCCCTCTTGATAACTGGATCTTAAACCCTCCACTCTTGATAGCTGGATCCTAAACCCTCCCCTCTTGATAACTGGATCTTAAACCTTCCCCTCTTGATAACTGGATCTTAAACCTTCCCCTCTTGATAACTGGATCTTAAACCTTCCCCTCTTGATAACTGGATCTTAAACCTTCCCCTCTTGATAACTGGATCTTAAACCTTCCCCTCTTGATAACTGGATCTTAAACCTTCCCCTCTTGATAACTGGATCTTAAATCTTCCCCTCTTGATAACTGGATATTAAACCTTCCCCTCTTGATAACTGGATCTTAAAACCTCCCCTCTTGATAACTGGATCTTAAACCCTCCCCTCTTGATAACTGGATCTTAAACTCTCCCCCTCTTGATAACTGGATCTTAAACCTTCCCCTCTTGATAACTGGATCTTAAACCTTCCCCTCTTGATAACTGGATTTTAAACCTTCCCCTCTTGATAACTGGATCTTAAACCTTCCCCTCTTGATAACTGGATCCTAAACTCTCCCCTCTTGATAGCTAGATCTCAAACCTTCCTCTCTTGATAACTGGATCTTAAACCCTCCCCTCTTGATAACTAGATCCCAAACCCTCCCTTCTTGATAACCGGATCCTAAACCCTCCCCTATTGATAACTAGATCCCAAACCCTCCCCTCTTGATAACTGGATCCTAAACCCTCCCCTCTTGATAACTGGATCCCAAACCCTCCCCTCTTGATAACTGGATCTCAAACCCTCCCCTCTTGATAACTGTATCCCAAACCCTCCCCTCTTGATAACTGGATCCTAAACCCTCCCCTCTAGATAACTGGATCTCAAACCCCCCCTCTTGATAACTGGATCCCAACCCTCCCCTCTTGATAACTGGATCCCAAACCCTCTCCTCTTGATAACTGGATCCCAAACCCTCCCTTCTTGATAACTGGATCCCAAACCCTCCCCTCTTGATAACTGGATCCTAAACCCTCCCCTCTTGATAACTGGGTCCCAAACCCTCCCCTCTTGATAACTGGATCTTAAACCCTACCCTCTTGATAACTGGATCCTAAACCCTCCCCTCTTGATAACTGGATCTTAAACCTTCCCCTCTTGATAACTGGATCTTAAACCTTCCCCTCTTGATAACTGGATCTTAAACCTTCCCCTCTTGATAACTGGATCTTAAACCTTCCCCTCTTGATAACTGGATCTTAAAACCTCCCCTCTTGATAACTGGATCTTAAACCCTCCCCTCTTGATAACTGGATCTTAAATCTTCCCCTCTTGATAACTGTATCTTAAACCTTCCCCCCTTGATAACTGGATCTTAAAACCTCCCCTCTTGATAACTGGATCTTAAACCCTCCCCTCTTGATAACTGGATCTTAAACCCTCCCCTCTTGATAACTGGATCCTAAACCCTCCCTTCTTGATAACTGCACCTTAAGCCTTCCCCTCTTGATAACTGGATCTCAAACCTTCCCCTCTTGATAACTGGATCTTAAACCCTCCCCTCTTGATAACTGGATCTTAAACCCTCCCCTCTTGATAACTGGATCCTAAACCCTCCCTTCTTGATACCTGGATCTTAAATCTTCCACTCTTGATAACTGGATCTTAAACCTTCCCCTCTTGATAACTGGATCTTAAACCCTCCCCTCTTGATAACTGGATTTTAAACCTTCCACTCTTGATAACTGGATCTTAAACCTTCCCCTCTTGATAACTGGATCTAAAACCTTCCCCTCTTGATAACTGGATCTCAAACCTTCCCCTCTTGATAACTGGATCTTAAACATTCCCCTCTTGATAACTGGATCTTAAACCTTCCCCTCTTGATAACTGGATCTTAAACCTTTCCCTCTTGATAACTGGATCTTAAACCTTCTCCTCTTGATAACTGGATCTTCAACCTTCCCCTCTTGATAACTGGATCTTAAACGTTCCCCTCTTGATAACTGGATCTTAAACCTTCCCCTCTTGATAAATGGATCTTAAACCTTCCCCTCTTGATAACTGGATCCTAAACCCTCCCCTCTTGATAACTAGATCTCAAACCCACCCCTCTTGATAGCTGGATCCTAAACCCTCACCTCTTTATAACTGGATCCTAAACCCTCACCTCTTGATAACTGGATCTTAAACCTTCCCCTCTTGATAACTGGATCTTAAACCCCCCCCTCTTGATAACTGCATCCTAAACCCTCCCCTCTTGATAACTGGATCCCAAACCCTCCCCTCTTGATAACTGGATCTTAAACCCTCCACTCTTGATAGCTGGATCCTAAACCCTCCCCTCTTGATAACTGGATCTTAAACCTTCCCCTCTTGATAACTGGATCTTAAACCTTCCCCTCTTGATAACTGGATCTTAAACCTTCCCCTCTTGATAACTGGATCTTAAACCTTCCCCTCTTGATAACTGGATCTTAAACCTTCCCCTCTTGATAACTGGATCTTAAACCTTCCCCTCTTGATAACTGGATCTTAAATCTTCCCCTCTTGATAACTGGATATTAAACCTTCCCCTCTTGATAACTGGATCTTAAAACCTCCCCTCTTGATAACTGGATCTTAAACCCTCCCCTCTTGATAACTGGATCTTAAACTCTCCCCCTCTTGATAACTGGATCTTAAACCTTCCCCTCTTGATAACTGGATCTTAAACCTTCCCCTCTTGATAACTGGATTTTAAACCTTCCCCTCTTGATAACTGGATCTTAAACCTTCCCCTCTTGATAACTGGATCCTAAACTCTCCCCTCTTGATAGCTAGATCTCAAACCTTCCTCTCTTGATAACTGGATCTTAAACCCTCCCCTCTTGATAACTAGATCCCAAACCCTCCCTTCTTGATAACCGGATCCTAAACCCTCCCCTATTGATAACTAGATCCCAAACCCTCCCCTCTTGATAACTGGATCCTAAACCCTCCCCTCTTGATAACTGGATCCCAAACCCTCCCCTCTTGATAACTGGATCTCAAACCCTCCCCTCTTGATAACTGTATCCCAAACCCTCCCCTCTTGATAACTGGATCCTAAACCCTCCCCTCTAGATAACTGGATCTCAAACCCCCCCTCTTGATAACTGGATCCCAACCCTCCCCTCTTGATAACTGGATCCCAAACCCTCTCCTCTTGATAACTGGATCCCAAACCCTCCCTTCTTGATAACTGGATCCCAAACCCTCCCCTCTTGATAACTGGATCCTAAACCCTCCCCTCTTGATAACTGGATCTCAAGCCCTCCCCTCTTGATAGCTGGATCCCAAACCCTCTCCTCTTCATAAATGGATCCCAAACCCTCCCATCTTGATAACTGAATCCCAACCCTCCCCTCTTGATAACTGGATCCTAAACACTCCCCTCTTGATAATTGGATCTCAAACCCACCCCTCTTGATAGCTGGATCCTAAACCCTCCCCTCTTGATAGATGGATCCTAAACCTTCCCCTCTTGATAACTGGATCTTAAACCCTCCCCTCTTGATAACTGGATCCCAAACCTTCCCCTCTTGATAACTGGATCCCAATCCCTCCCCTCTTGATAACTGGATCTTAAACCATCCCATCTTGATAACTGGATCTTAAACCTTCCCCTCTTGATAACTGGATCTTAAACCCTCCCCTCTTGATAAGTAAATCCCAAACCCTCCCCTCTTGATAACTGGATCCTAAAACCTCCTCTCTTGATAACTAGATCTCAAACCCTCCCCTCTTGATAACTAGATCCCAAATCCTCCCCTCTTGATAACTAGATCTCAAACCCTCCCCTCTTGATAACTAGATCTCAAACCCATCCCTCTTGATAGCTGGATCCTAAACCCTCACCTCTTGATAACTGGATCCTAAACCCTCACCTCTTGATAACTGGATCTTAAACCTTCCCCTCTTGATAACTGGATCTTAAACCCTCCCCTCTTGATAACTGGATCCCAAACCCTCCCCTCTTGATAACTGGATCCCAAACCTTCCCCTCTTGATAACTGGATCTTAAACCTTCCCCTCTTGATAACTGGATCTTCAACCTTCCCCTCTTGATAACTGGATCTTAAACCTTCCCCTCTTGATAACTGGATCTTAAACCTTCCCCTCTTGATAAATGGATCTTAAACCTTCCCCTCTTGATAACTGGATCATAAACCTTCCCCTCTTGATAACTAGATTTCAAACCACCCCTCTTGATAGCTGGATCCTAAACCCTCACCTCTTTATAACTGGATCCTAAACCCTCACCTCTTGATAACTGGATCTTAAACCTTCCCCTCTTGATAACTGGATCTTAAACCCTCCCCTCTTGATAACTAGATCTTAAAACCTCCCCTCTTGATAACTGGATCCCAAACCCTCCCTTCTTGATAACTGGATCCTAAACCCTCCCCTCTTGATAACTGGATCCTAAACCCTCCCCTCTTGATAACTGGATCCCAAACCCTCCCCTCTTGATAACTGGATCTTAAACCCTCCCCTCTTGATAGCTGGATCCTAAACCCTCCCCTCTTGATAACTGGATCTTAAACCTTCCCCTCTTGATAACTGGATCTTAAACCTTCCCCTTTTGATAACTGGATCTTAAACCTTCCCCTCTTGATAACTGGATCTTAAACCTTCCCCTCTTGATAACTGGATCTTAAACCTTCCCCTCTTGATAACTGGATCTTAAACCTTCCCCTCTTGATAACTGGATCTTAAATCTTCCCCTCTTGATAACTGGATATTAAACCTTCCCCTCTTGATAACTGGATCTTAAAACCTCCCCTCTTGATAACTGGATCTTAAACCCTCCCCTCTTGATAACTGGATCTTAAACCCTCACCCTCTTGATAACTGGATCTTAAACCTTCCCCTCTTGATAACTGGATCTTAAACCTTCCCCTCTTGATAACTGGATCGTAAACCTTCCCCTCTTGATAACTGGATCTTAAACCTTCCCCTCTTGATAACTGGATCCTAAACCCTCCCCTCTTGATAATTGGATCCCAAACCCACCCCTCTTGATAACTGGATCCTAAACCCTCCCCTCTTGATAGCTAGATCTCAAACCCTCCCCTCTTGATAACTGGTTCCCAAACCCTCCCCTCTTGATAACCGGATCCAAAACCCTCCCCTATTGATAACTAGATCCCAAACCCTACCCTCTTGATAACTGGATCCTAAACCCTCCCCTCTTGATAACTGGATCCCAAACCCTCCCCTCTTGATAACTGGATCTCAAACCCTCCCCTCTTGATAACTGGATCCCAAACCCTCCCCTCTTGATAACTGGATCCTAAACCCTCCCCTCTAGATAACTGGATCTCAAACCCCCCCTCTTGATAACTGGATCCCAACCCTCCCCTCTTGATAACTGGATCCCAAACCCTCTCCTCTTGATAACTGGATCCCAAACCCTCCCTTCTTGTTAACTGGATCCCAAACCCTCCTCTCTTGATAACTGGATCCTAAACTCTCCCCTCTTGATAACTGAATCTCAAGCCCTCCCCTCTTGATAGCTGGATCCCAAACCCTCTCCTCTTCATAAATAGATCCCAAACCCTCCCATCTTGATAACTGGATCCCAACCCTCCCCTCTTGATAACTGGATCCTAAACACTCCCGTCTTGATAACTGGATCTCAAACCCTCACTTCTTGATAGCTGGATCCTAAACCGTCCCCTCTTGATAAATGGATCCTAAACCTTCCCCTCTTGATAACTGGATCTTAAACCCTCCCCTCTTGATAACTGGATCCCAAACCCTCCCCTCTTGATAACTGGATCCCAATCCCTCCCCTCTTGATAACTGGATCTTAAACCATCCCATCTTGATAACTGGATCTTAAACCTTCCCCTCTTGATAACTGGATCTTAAACCCTCCCCTCTTGATAAGTAAATCCCAAACCCTCCCCTCTTGATAACTGGATCCTAAAACCTCCTCTCTTGATAACTAGATCTCAAACCCTCCCCTCTTGATAACTAAATCCCAAACCCTCCCCTCTTGATAACTAGATCTCAAACCCTCCCCTCTTGATAACTAGATCTCAAACCCTCCCCTCTTGATAACTGGATCCTAAACCCTCCCCTCTTGATAACTAGATCTCAAACCCATCCCTCTTGATAGCTGGATCCTAAACCCTCACCTCTTGATAACTGGATCCTAAACCCTCACCTCTTGATAACTGGATCTTAAACCTTCCCCTCTTGATAACTGGATCTTAAACCCTCCCCTCTTGATAACTGGATCCCAAACCCTCCCCTCTTGATAACTGGATCCTAAACCCTCCCCTCTTGATAACTGGATCATAAACCCTCCCCTCTTGATAACTGGATCCCAAACCCTCCCCTCTTAATAACTGGATCTTAAACCCTCCCCTCTTGATAACTGGATCCTAAACCCTCCCCTCTTGATAATTGGATCTTAAACCTTCCCCTCTTGATAACTGGATCTTAAACCTTCCCCTCTTGATAACTGGATCTTAAACCTTCCCCTCTTGATAAATGGATCTTAAACCTTCCCCTCTTGATAACTGGATCTTAAACCTTCCCCTCTTGATAACTGGATCTTAAACCTTCCCCTCTTGATAACTGGATCTTAAATCTTCCCCTCTTGATAACTGGATCTTAAACTTTCCCCACTTGATAACTGGATCTTAAAACCTCCCCTCTTGATAACTGGATCTTAAACCCTCCCCTCTTGATAACTGGATCTTAAACCCTCCCCTCTTGATAACTGGATCCTAAACCCTCCCTTCTTGATAACTGCACCTTAAGCCTTCCCCTCTTGATAACTGGATCTCAAACCTTCCCCTCTTGATAACTGGATCTTAAACCCTCCCCTCTTGATAACTGGATCTTAAACCCTCCCCTCTTGATAACTGGATCCTAAACCCTGCCTTCTTGATAACTGGATCTTAAATCTTCCCCTCTTGATAACTGGATCTTAAACCTTCCCCTCTTGATAACTGGATCTTAAACCCTCCCCTCTTGATAACTGGATCTTAAACCTTCCCCTCTTGATAACTGGATCTTAAACCTTCCCCTCTTGATGACTGGATCTTAAACCTTCCCCTCTTGATAACTGGATCTTAAACCTTCCCCTCTTGATAACTGGATCTCAAACCTTCCCCTCTTGATAACTGGATCTTAAACCTTCCCCTCTTGATAACTGGATCTTAAACCTTCCCCTCTTGATAACTGGATCTTAAACCTTCCCCTCTTGATAACTGGATCTTAAACCTTCCCTTATTGATAACTGGATCTTAAACCTTCCCCTCTTGATAACTGGATCGTAAACCTTCCCCTCTTGATAACTGGATCTTAAACCTTCCCCTGTTGATAAATGGATCTTAAACCTTCCCCTCTTGATAACTGGATCTTAAACCTTCCCCTCTTGATAACTGGATCTTAAACCTTCCCCTCTTGATAACTGGATCTTAAACCTTCCACTCTTGATAACTGGATCTTAAACCTTCCCCTCTTGATAACTGGATCTTAAACCTTCCCCTCTTGATAACTGGATCCCAAACCCTCCTCTCTTGATAACTAGATCTTAAACCTTCCCCTCTTGATAGCTGGATCTTAAACCTTCCCCTCTTGATAACTGGATCTTAAACCCTCCCCTCTTGATAACTGGATCTTAAACCTTCCCCTCTTGATAACTGGATCTTAAACCTTCCCCTCTTGATAACTGGATCTTAAACCTTCCCCTCTTGATAACTGGATCTTAATCCTTCCCCTCTTGATAACTGGATCTTAAACCTTCCCCTCTTGATAACTGGATCCTAAATCCTCCCCTCTTGATAACTGGATCCCAAATCCTCCCCTCTTGATAACTGGATCTTAAACCCTCCCCTCTTGATAACTAGATCCCAAACCCTCCCCTCTTGATAACCGGATCCTAAACCCTCCCCTCTTGATAACTGGATCCCAAACCCTCCCCTCTTGATAACTGGATCCCAAACCCTCCCCTCTTGATAACTGGATCTCAAACCCTCCCCTCTTGATAACTGGATCCCAAACCCTCCCCTCTTGATAACTGGATCCTAAACCCTCCCCTCTAGATAACTGGATCTCAAACCCCCCCTCTTGATAACTGGATCCCAACCCTCCCCTCTTGATAACTGGATCCCAAACCCTCTCCTCTTGATAACTGGATCCCAAACCCTCCCTTCTTGTTAACTGGATCCCAAACCCTCCCCTCTTGATAACTGGATCCTAAACTCTCCCCTCTTGATAACTGGATCTCAAGCCCCCCCCTCTTGATAGCTGGATCCCAAACCCTCTCCTCTTCATAAATAGATCCCAAACCCTCCCATCTTGATAACTGGATCTCAAACCCTCCCCTCTTGATAGCTGGATCCTAAACCCTCCCCTCTTGATAAATGGATCCTAAACCTTCCCCTCTTGATAACTGGATCTTAAACCCTCCCCTCTTGATAACTGGATCCCAAACCCTCCCCTCTTGATAACTGGATCCCAATCCCTCCCATCTTGATAACTGGATCTTAAACCTTCCCCTCTTGATAACTGGATCTTAAACCCTCCCCTCTTGATAAGTAAATCCCAAACCCTCCCCTCTTGATAACTGGATCCTAAAACCTCCTCTCTTGATAACTAGATCTCAAACCCTCCCCTCTTGACAACTAGATCCCAAACCCTCCCCTCTTGATAACTAGATCTCAAACCCTCCCCTCTTGATAACTAGATCTCAAACCCTCCCCTCTTGATAACTGGATCCTAAACCCTCCCCTCTTGATAACTAGATCTCAAACCCATCCCTCTTGATAGCTGGATCCTAAACCCTCACCTCTTGATAACTGGATCCTAAACCCTCACCTCTTGATAACTGGATCTTAAACCTTCCCCTCTTGATAACTGGATCTTAAACCCTCCCCTCTTGATAACTGGATCCCAAACCCTCCCCTCTTGATAACTGGATCCTAAACCCTCCCCTCTTGATAACTGGATCTTAAACCTTCCCCTCTTGATAAATGGATCTTAAACCTTCCCCTCTTGATAACTGGATCTTAAACCTTCCCCTCTTGATAACTGGATCTTAAACCTTCCCCTCTTGATAACTGGATCTTAAATCTTCCCCTCTTGATAACTGGATCTTAAACTTTCCCCTCTTGATAACTGGATCTTAAAACCTCCCCTCTTGATAACTGGATCTTAAACCCTCCCCTCTTGATAACTGGATCTTAAACCCTCCCCTCTTGATAACTGGATCCTAAACCCTCCCTTCTTGATAACTGCACCTTAAGCCTTCCCCTCTTGATAACTGGATCTCAAACCTTCCCCTCTTGATAACTGGATCTTAAACCCTCCCCTCTTGATAACTGGATCTTAAACCCTTCCCTCTTGATAACTGGATCCTAAACCCTGCCTTCTTGATAACTGGATCTTAAATCTTCCCCTCTTGATAACTGGATCTTAAACCTTCCCCTCTTGATAACTGGATCTTAAACCCTCCCCTCTTGATAACTGGATCTTAAACCTTCCCCTCTTGATAACTGGATCTTAAACCTTCCCCTCTTGATGACTGGATCTTAAACCTTCCCCTCTTGATAACTGGATCTTAAACTTTCCCCTCTTGATAACTGGATCTTAAACCTTCCCCTCTTGATAACTGGATCTTAAACCTTCCCCTCTTGATAACTGGATCTTAAACCTTCCCTTATTGATAACTGGATCTTAAACCTTCCCCTCTTGATAACTGAATCGTAAACCTTCCCCTCTTGATAACTGGATCTTAAACCTTCCCCTGTTGATAAATGGATCTTAAACCTTCCCCTCTTGATAACTGGATCTTAAACCTTCCCCTCTTGATAACTGGATCTTAAACCTTCCCCTTTTGATAACTGGATCTTAAACCTTCCACTCTAGATAACTGGATCTTAAACCTTCCCCTCTTGATAACTGGATCTTAAACCTTCCCCTCTTGATAACTGGATCCCAAACCCTCCTCTCTTGATAACTAGATCTTAAACCTTCCCCTCTTGATAGCTGGATCTTAAACCTTCCCCTCTTGATAACTGGATCTTAAACCCTCCCCTCTTGATAACTGGATCTTAATCCTTCCCCTCTTGATAACTGGATCTTAAACCTTCCCCTCTTGATAACTGGATCCTAAACCCTCCCCTCTTGATAACTGGATCCCAAATCCTCCCCTCTTGATAACTGGATCTTAAACCCTCCCCTCTTGATAACTAGATCCCAAACCCTCCCCTCTTGATAACCGGATCCTAAACCCTCCCCTCTTGATAACTGGATCCCAAACCCTCCCCTCTTGATAACTGGATCCCAAACCCTCCCCTCTTGATAACTGGATCTCAAACCCTCCCCTCTTGATAACTGGATCCCAAACCCTCCCTTCTTGTTAACTGGATCCCAAACCCTCCTCTCTTGATAACTGGATCCTAAACTCTCCCCTCTTGATAACTGAATCTCAAGCCCTCCCCTCTTGATAGCTGGATCCCAAACCCTCTCCTCTTCATAAATAGATCCCAAACCCTCCCATCTTGATAACTGGATCCCAACCCTCCCCTCTTGATAACTGGATCCTAAACACTCCCGTCTTGATAACTGGATCTCAAACCCTCACTTCTTGATAGCTGGATCCTAAACCGTCCCCTCTTGATAAATGGATCCTAAACCTTCCCCTCTTGATAACTGGATCTTAAACCCTCCCCTCTTGATAACTGGATCCCAAACCCTCCCCTCTTGATAACTGGATCCCAATCCCTCCCCTCTTGATAACTGGATCTTAAACCATCCCATCTTGATAACTGGATCTTAAACCTTCCCCTCTTGATAACTGGATCTTAAACCCTCCCCTCTTGATAAGTAAATCCCAAACCCTCCCCTCTTGATAACTGGATCCTAAAACCTCCTCTCTTGATAACTAGATCTCAAACCCTCCCCTCTTGATAACTAAATCCCAAACCCTCCCCTCTTGATAACTAGATCTCAAACCCTCCCCTCTTGATAACTAGATCTCAAACCCTCCCCTCTTGATAACTGGATCCTAAACCCTCCCCTCTTGATAACTAGATCTCAAACCCATCCCTCTTGATAGCTGGATCCTAAACCCTCACCTCTTGATAACTGGATCCTAAACCCTCACCTCTTGATAACTGGATCTTAAACCTTCCCCTCTTGATAACTGGATCTTAAACCCTCCCCTCTTGATAACTGGATCCCAAACCCTCCCCTCTTGATAACTGGATCCTAAACCCTCCCCTCTTGATAACTGGATCATAAACCCTCCCCTCTTGATAACTGGATCCCAAACCCTCCCCTCTTAATAACTGGATCTTAAACCCTCCCCTCTTGATAACTGGATCCTAAACCCTCCCCTCTTGATAATTGGATCTTAAACCTTCCCCTCTTGATAACTGGATCTTAAACCTTCCCCTCTTGATAACTGGATCTTAAACCTTCCCCTCTTGATAAATGGATCTTAAACCTTCCCCTCTTGATAACTGGATCTTAAACCTTCCCCTCTTGATAACTGGATCTTAAACCTTCCCCTCTTGATAACTGGATCTTAAATCTTCCCCTCTTGATAACTGGATCTTAAACTTTCCCCACTTGATAACTGGATCTTAAAACCTCCCCTCTTGATAACTGGATCTTAAACCCTCCCCTCTTGATAACTGGATCTTAAACCCTCCCCTCTTGATAACTGGATCCTAAACCCTCCCTTCTTGATAACTGCACCTTAAGCCTTCCCCTCTTGATAACTGGATCTCAAACCTTCCCCTCTTGATAACTGGATCTTAAACCCTCCCCTCTTGATAACTGGATCTTAAACCCTCCCCTCTTGATAACTGGATCCTAAACCCTGCCTTCTTGATAACTGGATCTTAAATCTTCCCCTCTTGATAACTGGATCTTAAACCTTCCCCTCTTGATAACTGGATCTTAAACCCTCCCCTCTTGATAACTGGATCTTAAACCTTCCCCTCTTGATAACTGGATCTTAAACCTTCCCCTCTTGATGACTGGATCTTAAACCTTCCCCTCTTGATAACTGGATCTTAAACCTTCCCCTCTTGATAACTGGATCTCAAACCTTCCCCTCTTGATAACTGGATCTTAAACCTTCCCCTCTTGATAACTGGATCTTAAACCTTCCCCTCTTGATAACTGGATCTTAAACCTTCCCCTCTTGATAACTGGATCTTAAACCTTCCCTTATTGATAACTGGATCTTAAACCTTCCCCTCTTGATAACTGGATCGTAAACCTTCCCCTCTTGATAACTGGATCTTAAACCTTCCCCTGTTGATAAATGGATCTTAAACCTTCCCCTCTTGATAACTGGATCTTAAACCTTCCCCTCTTGATAACTGGATCTTAAACCTTCCCCTCTTGATAACTGGATCTTAAACCTTCCACTCTTGATAACTGGATCTTAAACCTTCCCCTCTTGATAACTGGATCTTAAACCTTCCCCTCTTGATAACTGGATCCCAAACCCTCCTCTCTTGATAACTAGATCTTAAACCTTCCCCTCTTGATAGCTGGATCTTAAACCTTCCCCTCTTGATAACTGGATCTTAAACCCTCCCCTCTTGATAACTGGATCTTAAACCTTCCCCTCTTGATAACTGGATCTTAAACCTTCCCCTCTTGATAACTGGATCTTAAACCTTCCCCTCTTGATAACTGGATCTTAATCCTTCCCCTCTTGATAACTGGATCTTAAACCTTCCCCTCTTGATAACTGGATCCTAAATCCTCCCCTCTTGATAACTGGATCCCAAATCCTCCCCTCTTGATAACTGGATCTTAAACCCTCCCCTCTTGATAACTAGATCCCAAACCCTCCCCTCTTGATAACCGGATCCTAAACCCTCCCCTCTTGATAACTGGATCCCAAACCCTCCCCTCTTGATAACTGGATCCCAAACCCTCCCCTCTTGATAACTGGATCTCAAACCCTCCCCTCTTGATAACTGGATCCCAAACCCTCCCCTCTTGATAACTGGATCCTAAACCCTCCCCTCTAGATAACTGGATCTCAAACCCCCCCTCTTGATAACTGGATCCCAACCCTCCCCTCTTGATAACTGGATCCCAAACCCTCTCCTCTTGATAACTGGATCCCAAACCCTCCCTTCTTGTTAACTGGATCCCAAACCCTCCCCTCTTGATAACTGGATCCTAAACTCTCCCCTCTTGATAACTGGATCTCAAGCCCCCCCCTCTTGATAGCTGGATCCCAAACCCTCTCCTCTTCATAAATAGATCCCAAACCCTCCCATCTTGATAACTGGATCTCAAACCCTCCCCTCTTGATAGCTGGATCCTAAACCCTCCCATCTTGATAAATGGATCCTAAACCTTCCCCTCTTGATAACTGGATCTTAAACCCTCCCCTCTTGATAACTGGATCCCAAACCCTCCCCTCTTGATAACTGGATCCCAATCCCTCCCATCTTGATAACTGGATCTTAAACCTTCCCCTCTTGATAACTGGATCTTAAACCCTCCCCTCTTGATAAGTAAATCCCAAACCCTCCCCTCTTGATAACTGGATCCTAAAACCTCCTCTCTTGATAACTAGATCTCAAACCCTCCCCTCTTGACAACTAGATCCCAAACCCTCCCCTCTTGATAACTAGATCTCAAACCCTCCCCTCTTGATAACTAGATCTCAAACCCTCCCCTCTTGATAACTGGATCCTAAACCCTCCCCTCTTGATAACTAGATCTCAAACCCATCCCTCTTGATAGCTGGATCCTAAACCCTCACCTCTTGATAACTGGATCCTAAACCCTCACCTCTTGATAACTGGATCTTAAACCTTCCCCTCTTGATAACTGGATCTTAAACCCTCCCCTCTTGATAACTGGATCCCAAACCCTCCCCTCTTGATAACTGGATCCTAAACCCTCCCCTCTTGATAACTGGATCTTAAACCTTCCCCTCTTGATAAATGGATCTTAAACCTTCCCCTCTTGATAACTGGATCTTAAACCTTCCCCTCTTGATAACTGGATCTTAAACCTTCCCCTCTTGATAACTGGATCTTAAATCTTCCCCTCTTGATAACTGGATCTTAAACTTTCCCCTCTTGATAACTGGATCTTAAAACCTCCCCTCTTGATAACTGGATCTTAAACCCTCCCCTCTTGATAACTGGATCTTAAACCCTCCCCTCTTGATAACTGGATCCTAAACCCTCCCTTCTTGATAACTGCACCTTAAGCCTTCCCCTCTTGATAACTGGATCTCAAACCTTCCCCTCTTGATAACTGGATCTTAAACCCTCCCCTCTTGATAACTGGATCTTAAACCCTTCCCTCTTGATAACTGGATCCTAAACCCTGCCTTCTTGATAACTGGATCTTAAATCTTCCCCTCTTGATAACTGGATCTTAAACCTTCCCCTCTTGATAACTGGATCTTAAACCCTCCCCTCTTGATAACTGGATCTTAAACCTTCCCCTCTTGATAACTGGATCTTAAACCTTCCCCTCTTGATGACTGGATCTTAAACCTTCCCCTCTTGATAACTGGATCTTAAACTTTCCCCTCTTGATAACTGGATCTTAAACCTTCCCCTCTTGATAACTGGATCTTAAACCTTCCCCTCTTGATAACTGGATCTTAAACCTTCCCTTATTGATAACTGGATCTTAAACCTTCCCCTCTTGATAACTGAATCGTAAACCTTCCCCTCTTGATAACTGGATCTTAAACCTTCCCCTGTTGATAAATGGATCTTAAACCTTCCCCTCTTGATAACTGGATCTTAAACCTTCCCCTCTTGATAACTGGATCTTAAACCTTCCCCTTTTGATAACTGGATCTTAAACCTTCCACTCTAGATAACTGGATCTTAAACCTTCCCCTCTTGATAACTGGATCTTAAACCTTCCCCTCTTGATAACTGGATCCCAAACCCTCCTCTCTTGATAACTAGATCTTAAACCTTCCCCTCTTGATAGCTGGATCTTAAACCTTCCCCTCTTGATAACTGGATCTTAAACCCTCCCCTCTTGATAACTGGATCTTAATCCTTCCCCTCTTGATAACTGGATCTTAAACCTTCCCCTCTTGATAACTGGATCCTAAACCCTCCCCTCTTGATAACTGGATCCCAAATCCTCCCCTCTTGATAACTGGATCTTAAACCCTCCCCTCTTGATAACTAGATCCCAAACCCTCCCCTCTTGATAACCGGATCCTAAACCCTCCCCTCTTGATAACTGGATCCCAAACCCTCCCCTCTTGATAACTGGATCCCAAACCCTCCCCTCTTGATAACTGGATCTCAAACCCTCCCCTCTTGATAACTGGATCCCAAACCCTCCCCTCTTGATAACTGGATCCTAAACCCTCCCCTCTAGATAACTGGATCTCAAACCCCCCCTCTTGATAACTGGATCCCAACCCTCCCCTCTTGATAACTGGATCCCAAACCCTCTCCTCTTGATAACTGGATCCCAAACCCTCCCTTCTTGTTAACTGGATCCCAAACCCTCCCCTCTTGATAACTGGATCCTAAACTCTCCCCTCTTGATAACTGGATCTCAAGCCTTCCCCTCTTGATAGCTGGATCCCAAACCCTCTCCTCTTCATAAATAGATCCCAAACCCTCCCATCTTGATAACTGGATCCCAACCCTCCCCTCTTGATAACTGGATCCTAAACACTCCCCTCTTGATAACTGGATCTCAAACCCTCCCCTCTTGATAGCTGGATCCTAAACCCTCCCCTCTTGATAAATGGATCCTAAACCTTCCCCTCTTGATAACTGGATCTTAAACCCTCCCCTCTTGATAACTGGATCCCAAACCCTCCCCTCTTGATAACTGGATCCCAATCCCTCCCCTCTTGATAACTGGATCTTAAACCATCCCATCTTGATAACTGGATCTTAAATCTTCCCCTCTTGATAACTGGATCTTAAACCCTCCCCTCTTGATAAGTAAATCCCAAACCCTCCCCTCTTGATAACTGGATCCTAAAACCTCCTCTCTTGATAACTAGATCTCAAACCCTCCCCTCTTGATAACTAGATCCCAAACCCTCCCCTCTTGATAACTAGATCTCAAACCCTCCCCTCTTGATAACTAGATCTCAAACCCTCCCCTCTTGATAACTGGATCCTAAACCCTCCCCTCTTGATAACTAGATCTCAAACCCATCCCTCTTGATAGCTGGATCCTAAACCCTCACCTCTTGATAACTGGATCCTAAACCCTCACCTCTTGATAACTGGATCTTAAACCTTCCCCTTTTGATAACTGGATCTTAAACCCTCCCCTCTTGATAACTGGATCCCAAACCCTCCCCTCTTGATAACTGGATCCTAAACCCTCCCCTCTTGATAACTGGATCATAAACCCTCCCCTCTTGATAACTGGATCCGAAACCCTCCCCTCTTAATAACTGGATCTTAAACCCTCCCCTCTTGATAACTGGATCCTAAACCCTCCCCTCTTGATAATTGGATCTTAAACCTTCCCCTCTTGATAACTGGATCTTAAACCTTCCCCTCTTGATAACTGGATCTTAAACCTTCCCCTCTTGATAAATGGATCTTAAACCTTCCCCTCTTGATAACTGGATCTTAAACCTTCCCCTCTTGATAACTGGATCTTAAACCTTCCCCTCTTGATAACTGGATCTTAAATCTTCCCCTCTTGATAACTGGATCTTAAACTTTCCCCTCTTGATAACTGGATCTTAAAACCTCCCCTCTTGATAACTGGATCTTAAACCCACCCCTCTTGATAACTGGATCTTAAACCCTCCCCTCTTGATAACTGGATCCTAAACCCTCCCTTCTTGATAACTGCACCTTAAGCCTTCCCCTCTTGATAACTGGATCTCAAACCTTCCCCTCTTGATAACTGGATCTTAAACCCTCCCCTCTTGATAACTGGATCTTAAACCCTCCCCTCTTGATAACTGGATCCTAAACCCTGCCTTCTTGATAACTGGATCTTAAATCTTCCCCTCTTGATAACTGGATCTTAAACCTTCCCCTCTTGATAACTGGATCTTAAACCCTCCCCTCTTGATAACTGGATCTTAAACCTTCCCCTCTTGATAACTGGATCTTAAACCTTCCCCTCTTGATGACTGGATCTTAAACCTTCCCCTCTTGATAACTGGATCTTAAACCTTCCCCTCTTGATAACTGGATCTCAAACCTTCCCCTCTTGATAACTGGATCTTAAACCTTCCCCTCTTGATAACTGGATCTTAAACCTTCCCCTCTTGATAACTGGATGTTAAACCTTCCCCTCTTGATAACTGGATCTTAAACCTTCCCTTATTGATAACTGGATCTTAAACCTTCCCCTCTTGATAACTGGATCGTAAACCTTCCCCTCTTGATAACTGGATCTTAAACCTTCCCCTGTTGATAAATGGATCTTAAACCTTCCCCTCTTGATAACTGGATCTTAAACCTTCCCCTCTTGATAACTGGATCTTAAACCTTCCCCTCTTGATAACTGGATCTTAAACCTTCCACTCTTGATAACTGGATCTTAAACCTTCCCCTCTTGATAACTGGATCTTAAACCTTCCCCTCTTGATAACTGGATCCCAAACCCTCCTCTCTTGATAACTAGATCTTAAACCTTCCCCTCTTGATAGCTGGATCTTAAACCTTCCCCTCTTGATAACTGGATCTTAAACCCTCCCCTCTTGATAACTGGATCTTAAACCTTCCCCTCTTGATAACTGGATCTTAAACCTTCCCCTCTTGATAACTGGATCTTAAACCATCCCCTCTTGATAACTGGATCCTAAACCCTCCCCTCTTGATAACTGGATCCCAAATCCTCCCCTCTTGATAACTGGATCTTAAACCCTCCCCTCTTGATAACTAGATCCCAAACCCTCCCCTCTTGATAACCGGATCCTAAACCCTCCCCTCTTGATAACTGGATCCCAAACCCTCCCCTCTTGATTACTGGATCCCAAACCCTCCCCTCTTGATAACTGGATCTCAAACCCTCCCCTCTTGATAACTGGATCCCAAACCCTCCCCTCTTGATAACTGGATCCTAAACCCTCCCCTCTAGATAACTGGATCTCAACCCCCCCCCCTCTTGATAACTGGATCCCAACCCTCCCCTCTTGATAACTGGATCCCAAACCCTCTCCTCTTGATAACTGGATCCCAAACCCTCCCTTCTTGTTAACTGGATCCCAAACCCTCCCCTCTTGATAACTGGATCCTAAACTCTCCCCTCTTGATAACTGGATCTCAAGCCCTCCCCTCTTGATAGCTGGATCCCAAACCCTCTCCTCTTCATAAATAGATCCCAAACCCTCCCATCTTGATAACTGGATCCCAACCCTCCCCTCTTGATAACTGGATCCTAAACACTCCCCTCTTGATAACTGGATCTCAAACCCTCCCCTCTTGATAGCTGGATCCTAAACCCTCCCCTCTTGATAAATGGATCATAAACCTTCCCCTCTTGATAACTGGATCTTAAACCCTCCCCTCTTGATAACTGGATCCCAAACCCTCCCCTCTTGATAACTGGATCCCAATCCCTCCCCTCTTGATAACTGGATCTTAAACCATCCCATCTTGATAACTGGATCTTAAACCTTCCCCTCTTGATAACTGGATCTTAAACCCTCCCCTCTTGATAAGTAAATCCCAAACCCTCCCCTCTTGATAACTGGATCCTAAAACCTCCTCTCTTGATAACTAGATCTCAAACCCTCCCCTCTTGATAACTAGATCCCAAACCCTCCCCTCTTGATAACTAGATCTCAAACCCTCCCCTCTTGATAACTAGATCTCAAACCCTCCCCTCTTGATAACTGGATCCTAAACCCTCCCCTCTTGATAACTAGATCTCAAACCCATCCCTCTTGATAGCTGGATCCTAAACCCTCACCTCTTGATAACTGGATCCTAAACCCTCACCTCTTGATAACTGGATCTTAAACCTTCCCCTCTTGATAACTGGATCTTAAACCCTCCCCTCTTGATAACTGGATCCTAAACCCTCCCCTCTTGATAACTGGATCATAAACCCTCCCCTCTTGATAACTGGATCCGAAACCCTCCCCTCTTAATAACTGGATCTTAAACCCTCCCCTCTTGATAACTGGATCCTAAACCCTCCCCTCTTGATAATTGGATCTTAAACCTTCCCCTCTTGATAACTGGATCTTAAACCTTCCCCTCTTGATAACTGGATCTTAAACCTTCCCCTCTTGATAAATGGATCTTAAACCTTCCCCTCTTGATAACTGGATCTTAAACCTTCCCCTCTTGATAACTGGATCTTAAACCTTCCCCTCTTGATAACTGGATCTTAAATCTTCCCCTCTTGATAACTGGATCTTAAACTTTCCCCTCTTGATAACTGGATCTTAAAACCTCCCCTCTTGATAACTGGATCTTAAACCCTCCCCTCTTGATAACTGGATCTTAAACCCTCCCCTCTTGATAACTGGATCCTAAACCCTCCCTTCTTGATAACTGCACCTTAAGCCTTCCCCTCTTGATAACTGGATCTCAAACCTTCCCCTCTTGATAACTGGATCTTAAACCCTCCCCTCTTGATAACTGGATCTTAAACCCTCCCCTCTTGATAACTGGATCCTAAACCCTGCCTTCTTGATAACTGGATCTTAAATCTTCCCCTCTTGATAACTGGATCTTAAACCTTCCCCTCTTGATAACTGGATCTTAAACCCTCCCCTCTTGATAACTGGATCTTAAACCTTCCCCTCTTGATAACTGGATCTTAAACCTTCCCCTCTTGATGACTGGATCTTAAACCTTCCCCTCTTGATAACTGGATCTTAAACCTTCCCCTCTTGATAACTGGATCTCAAACCTTCCCCTCTTGATAACTGGATCTTAAACCTTCCCCTCTTGATAACTGGATCTTAAACCTTCCCCTCTTGATAACTGGATCTTAAACCTTCCCCTCTTGATAACTGGATCTTAAACCTTCCCTTATTGATAACTGGATCTTAAACCCTCCCCTCTTGATAACCGGATCCTAAACCCTCCCCTCTTGATAACTGGATCCCAAACCCTCCCCTCTTGATTACTGGATCCCAAACCCTCCCCTCTTGATAACTGGATCTCAAACCCTCCCCTCTTGATAACTGGATCCCAAACCCTCCCCTCTTGATAACTGGATCCTAAACCCTCCCCTCTAGATAACTGGATCTCAAACCCCCCCTCTTGATAACTGGATCCAAACCCTCCCCTCTTGATAACTGGAACCCAAACCCTCTCCTCTTGATTACTGGATCCCAAACCCTCCCTTCTTGTTAACTGGATCCCAAACCCTCCCCTCTTGATAACTGGATCCTAAACTCCCCCCTCTTGATAACTGGATCTCAAGCCCTCCCCTCTTGATAGCTGGATCCCAAACCCTCTCCTCTTCATAAATAGATCCCAAACCCTCCCATCTTGATAACTGGATCCCAACCCTCCCCTCTTGATAACTGGATCCTAAACACTCCCCTCTTGATAACTGGATCTCAAACCCTCCCCTCTTGATAGCTGGATCCTAAGCCCTCCCCTCTTGATAAATGGATCCTAAACCTTCCTCTCTTGATAACTGGATCTTAAACCCTCCCCTCTTGATAACTGGATCCCAAACCCTCCCCTCTTGATAACTGGATCCCAATTTCTCCCCTCTTGATAACTGGATCTTAAACCATCCCATCTTGATAACTGGATCTTAAACCTTCCCCTCTTGATAACTGGATCTTAAACCCTCCCCTTTTTATAAGTAAATCCCAAACCCTCCCCTCTTGATAACTGGATCCTAAAACCTCCTCTCTTGATAACTAGATCTCAAACCCTCCCCTCTTGATAACTAGATCCCAAACCCTCCCCTCTTGATAACTAGATCTCAAACCCTCCCCTCTTGATAACTAGATCTCAAACCCTCCCCTCTTGATAACTGGATCCTAAACCCTCCCCTCTTGATAATTGGATCTTAAACCTTCCCCTCTTGATAACTGGATCTTAAACCTTCCCCTCTTGATAACTGGATCTTAAACCTTCCCCTCTTGATAAATGGATCTTAAACCTTCCCCTCTTGATAACTGGATCTTAAACCTTCCCCTCTTGATAACTGGATCTTAAACCTTCCCCTCTTGATAACTGGATCTTAAATCTTCCCCTCTTGATAACTGGATCTTAAACTTTCCCCTCTTGATAACTGGATCTTAAAACCTCCCCTCTTGATAACTGGATCTTAAACCCTCCCCTCTTGATAACTGGATCTTAAACCCTCCCCTCTTGATAACTGGATCCTAAACCCTCCCTTCTTGATAACTGCACCTTAAGCCTTCCCCTCTTGATAACTGGATCTCAAACCTTCCCCTCTTGATAACTGGATCTTAAACCCTCCCCTCTTGATAACTGGATCTTAAACCCTCCCCTCTTGATAACTGGATCCTAAACCCTGCCTTCTTGATAACTGGATCTTAAATCTTCCTCTCTTGATAACTGGATCTTAAACCTTCCCCTCTTGATAACTGGATCTTAAACCCTCCCCTCTTGATAACTGGATCTTAAACCTTCCCCTCTTGATAACTGGATCTTAAACCTTCCCCTCTTGATGACTGGATCTTAAACCTTCCCCTCTTGATAACTGGATCTTAAACCTTCCCCTCTTGATAACTGGATCTCAAACCTTCCCCTCTTGATAACTGGATCTTAAACCTTCCCCTCTCGATAACTGGATCTTAAACCTTCCCCTCTTGATAACTGGATCTTAAACCTTCCCCTCTTGATAACTGGATCTTAAACCTTCCCTTATTGATAACTGGATCTTAAACCTTCCCCTCTTGATAACTGGATCGTAAACCTTCCCCTCTTGATAACTGGATCTTAAGCCTTCCCCTGTTGATAGATGGATCTTAAACCTTCCCCTCTTGATAACTGGATCTTAAACCTTCCCCTCTTGATAACTGGATCTTAAACCTTCCCCTCTTGATAACTGGATCTTAAACCTTCCACTCTTGATAACTGGATCTTAAACCTTCCCCTCTTGATAACTGGATCTTAAACCTTCCCCTCTTGATAACTGGATCCCAAACCCTCCTCTCTTGATAACTAGATCTTAAACCTTCCCCTCTTGATAGCTGGATCTTAAACCTTCCCCTCTTGATAACTGGATCTTAAACCCTCCCCTCTTGATAACTGGATCTTAAACCTTCCCCTCTTGATAACTGGATCTTAAACCTTCCCCTCTTGATAACTGGATCTTAAACCATCCCCTCTTGATAACTGGATCCTAAACCCTCCCCTCTTGATAACTGGATCCCAAATCCTCCCCTCTTGATAACTGGATCTTAAACCCTCCCCTCTTGATAACTAGATCCCAAACCCTCCCCTCTTGATAACCGGATCCTAAGCCCTCCCCTCTTGATAACTGGATCCCAAACCCTCCCCTCTTGATTACTGGATCCCAAACCCTCCCCTCTTGATAACTGGATCTCAAACCCTCCCCTCTTGATAGCTAGATCCTAAACCCTCCCCTCTTGATAAATGGATCCTAAACCTTCCCCTCTTGATAACTGGATCTTAAACCCTCCCTTCTTGTTAACTGGATCCCAAACCCTCCCCTCTTGATAACTGGATCCTAAACTCTCCCCTCTTGATAACTGGATCTCAAGCCCTCCCCTCTTGATAGCTGGATCCCAAACCCTCTCCTCTTCATAAATAGATCCCAAACCCTCCCATCTTGATAACTGGATCCCAACCCTCCCCTCTTGATAACTGGATCCTAAACACTCCCCTCTTGATAACTGGATCTCAAACCCTCCCCTCTTGATAGCTGGATCCTAAACCCTCCCCTCTTGATAAATGGATCCTAAACCTTCCCCTCTTGATAACTGGATCTTAAACCTTCCCCTCTTGATAACTGGATCTTAAACCCTCCCCTCTTGATAAGTAAATCCCAAACCCTCCCCTCTTGATAACTGGATCCTAAAATCTCCTCTCTTGATAACTAGATCTCAAACCCTCCCCTCTTGATAACTAGATCCCAAACCCTCCCCTCTTGATAACTAGATCTCAAACCCTCCCCTCTTGATAACTAGATCTCAAACCCTCCCCTCTTGATAACTGGATCCTAAACCCTCCCCTCTTGATAACTAGATCTCAAACCCATCCCTCTTGATAGCTGGATCCTAAACCCTCACCTCTTGATAACTGGATCCTAAACCCTCACCTCTTGATAACTGGATCTTAAACCTTCCCCTCTTGATAACTGGATCTTAAACCCTCCCCTCTTGATAACTGGATCCCAAACCCTCCCCTCTTGATAACTGGATCCTAAACCCTCCCCTCTTGATAACTGGATCCTAAACCCTCCCCTCTAGATAACTGGATCTCAAACCCCCCCCTCTTGATAACTGGATCCAAACCCTCCCCTCTTGATAACTGGAACCCAAACCCTCTCCTCTTGATTACTGGATCCCAAACCCTCCCTTCTTGTTAACTGGATCCCAAACCCTCCCCTCTTGATAACTGGATCCTAAACTCTCCCCTCTTGATAACTGGATCTCAAGCCCTCCCCTCTTGATAGCTGGATCCCAAACCCTCTCCTCTTCATAAATAGATCCCAAACCCTCCCATCTTGATAACTGGATCCCAACCCTCCCCTCTTGATAACTGGATCCTAAACACTCCCCTCTTGATAACTGGATCTCAAACCCTCCCCTCTTGATAGCTGGATCCTAAACCCTCCCCTCTTGATAAATGGATCCTAAACCTTCCCCTCTTGATAACTGGATCTTAAACCCTCCCCTCTTGATAACTGGATCCCAAACCCTCCCCTCTTGATAACTGGATCCCAATTTCTCCCCTCTTGATAACTGGATCTTAAACCATCCCATCTTGATAACTGGATCTTAAACCTTCCCCTCTTGATAACTGGATCTTAAACCCTCCCCTCTTTATAAGTAAATCCCAAACCCTCCCCTCTTGATAACTGGATCCTAAAACCTCCTCTCTTGATAACTAGATCTCAAACCCTCCCCTCTTGATAACTAGATCCCAAACCCTCCCCTCTTGATAACTAGATCTCAAACCCTCCCCTCTTGATAACTAGATCTCAAACCCTCCCCTCTTGATAACTGGATCCTAAACCCTCCCCTCTTGATAATTGGATCTTAAACCTTCCCCTCTTGATAACTGGATCTTAAACCTTCCCCTCTTGATAACTGGATCTTAAACCTTCCCCTCTTGATAAATGGATCTTAAACCTTCCCCTCTTGATAACTGGATCTTAAACCTTCCCCTCTTGATAACTGGATCTTAAACCTTCCCCTCTTGATAACTGGATCTTAAATCTTCCCCTCTTGATAACTGGATCTTAAACTTTCCCCTCTTGATAACTGGATCTTAAAACCTCCCCTCTTGATAACTGGATCTTAAACCCTCCCCTCTTGATAACTGGATCTTAAACCCTCCCCTCTTGATAACTGGATCCTAAACCCTCCCTTCTTGATAACTGCACCTTAAGCCTTCCCCTCTTGATAACTGGATCTCAAACCTTCCCCTCTTGATAACTGGATCTTAAACCCTCCCCTCTTGATAACTGGATCTTAAACCCTCCCCTCTTGATAACTGGATCCTAAACCCTGCCTTCTTGATAACTGGATCTTAAATCTTCCTCTCTTGATAACTGGATCTTAAACCTTCCCCTCTTGATAATTGGATCTTAAACCCTCCCCTCTTGATAACTGGATCTTAAACCTTCCCCTCTTGATAACTGGATCTTAAACCTTCCCCTCTTGATGACTGGATCTTAAACCTTCCCCTCTTGATAACTGGATCTTAAACCTTCCCCTCTTGATAACTGGATCTCAAACCTTCCCCTCTTGATAACTGGATCTTAAACCTTCCCCTCTTGATAACTGGATCTTAAACCTTCCCCTCTTGATAACTGGATCTTAAACCTTCCCCTCTTGATAACTGGATCTTAAACCTTCCCTTATTGATAACTGGATCTTAAACCTTCCCCTCTTGATAACTGGATCGTAAACCTTCCCCTCTTGATAACTGGATCTTAAGCCTTCCCCTGTTGATAAATGGATCTTAAACCTTCCCCTCTTGATAACTGGATCTTAAACCTTCCCCTCTTGATAACTGGATCTTAAACCTTCCCCTCTTGATAACTGGATCTTAAACCTTCCACTCTTGATAACTGGATCTTAAACCTTCCCCTCTTGATAACTGGATCTTAAACCTTCCCCTCTTGATAACTGGATCCCAAACCCTCCTCTCTTGATAACTAGATCTTAAACCTTCCCCTCTTGATAGCTGGATCTTAAACCTTCCCCTCTTGATAACTGGATCTTAAACCCTCCCCTCTTGATAACTGGATCTTAAACCTTCCCCTCTTGATAACTGGATCTTAAACCTTCCCCTCTTGATAACTGGATCTTAAACCATCCCCTCTTGATAACTGGATCCTAAACCCTCCCCTCTTGATAACTGGATCCCAAATCCTCCCCTCTTGATAACTGGATCTTAAACCCTCCCCTCTTGATAACTAGATCCCAAACCCTCCCCTCTTGATAACCGGATCCTAAACCCTCCCCTCTTGATAACTGGATCCCAAACCCTCCCCTCTTGATTACTGGATCCCAAACCCTCCCCTCTTGATAACTGGATCTCAAACCCTCCCCTCTTGATAACTGGATCCCAAACCCTCCCCTCTTGATAACTGGATCCTAAACCCTCCCCTCTAGATAACTGGATCTCAAACCCCCCCCTCTTGATAACTGGATCCCAACCCTCCCCTCTTGATAACTGGATCCCAAACCCTCTCCTCTTGATAACTGGGTCCCAAACCCTCCCTTCTTGTTAACTGGATCCCAAACCCTCCCCTCTTGATAACTGGATCCTAAACTCTCCCCTCTTGATAACTGGATCTCAAGCCCTCCCCTCTTGATAGCTGGATCCCAAACCCTCTCCTCTTCATAAATAGATCCCAAACCCTCCCATCTTGATAACTGGATCCCAACCCTCCCCTCTTGATAACTGGATCCTAAACACTCCCCTCTTGATAACTGGATCTCAAACCCTCCCCTCTTGATAGCTGGATCCTAAACCCTCCCCTCTTGATAAATGGATCCTAAACCTTCCCCTCTTGATAACTGGATCTTAAACCTTCCCCTCTTGATAACTGGATCGTAAACCTTCCCCTCTTGATAACTGGATCTTAAGCCTTCCCCTGTTGATAAATGGATCTTAAACCTTCCCCTCTTGATAACTGGATCTTAAACCTTCCCCTCTTGATAACTGGATCTTAAACCTTCCCCTCTTGATAACTGGATCTTAAACCTTCCACTCTTGATAACTGGATCTTAAACCTTCCCCTCTTGATAACTGGATCTTAAACCTTCCCCTCTTGATAACTGGATCCCAAACCCTCCTCTCTTGATAACTAGATCTTAAACCTTCCCCTCTTGATAGCTGGATCTTAAACCTTCCCCTCTTGATAACTGGATCTTAAACCCTCCCCTCTTGATAACTGGATCTTAAATCTTCCCCTCTTGATAACTGGATCTTAAACCTTCCCCTCTTGATAACTGGATCTTAAACCATCCCCTCTTGATAACTGGATCCTAAACCCTCCCCTCTTGATAACTGGATCCCAAATCCTCCCCTCTTGATAACTGGATCTTAAACCCTCCCCTCTTGATAACTAGATCCCAAACCCTCCCCTCTTGATAACCGGATCCTAAACCCTCCCCTCTTGATAACTGGATCCCAAACCCTCCCCTCTTGATTACTGGATCCCAAACCCTCCCCTCTTGATAACTGGATCTCAAACCCTCCCCTCTTGATAACTGGATCCCAAACCCTCCCCTCTTGATAACTGGATCCTAAACCCTCCCCTCTAGATAACTGGATCTCAAACCCCCCCCTCTTGATAACTGGATCCCAACCCTCCCCTCTTGATAACTGGATCCCAAACCCTCTCCTCTTGATAACTGGGTCCCAAACCCTCCCTTCTTGTTAACTGGATCCCAAACCCTCCCCTCTTGATAACTGGATCCTAAACTCTCCCCTCTTGATAACTGGATCTCAAGCCCTCCCCTCTTGATAGCTGGATCCCAAACCCTCTCCTCTTCATAAATAGATCCCAAACCCTCCCATCTTGATAACTGGATCCCAACCCTCCCCTCTTGATAACTGGATCCTAAACACTCCCCTCTTGATAACTGGATCTCAAACCCTCCCCTCTTGATAGCTGGATCCTAAACCCTCCCCTCTTGATAAATGGATCCTAAACCTTCCCCTCTTGATAACTGGATCTTAAACCCTCCCCTCTTGATAACTGGATCCCAAACCCTCCCCTCTTGATAACTGGATCCCAATCCCTCCCCTCTTGATAACTGGATCTTAAACCATCCCATCTTGATAACTGGATCTTAAACCTTCCCCTCTTGATAACTGGATCTTAAACCTTCCCCTCTTGATAAGTAAATCCCAAACCCTCCCCTCTTGATAACTGGATCCTAAAATCTCCTCTCTTGATAACTAGATCTCAAACCCTCCCCTCTTGATAACTAGATCCCAAACCCTCCCCTCTTGATAACTAGATCTCAAACCCTCCCCTCTTGATAACTAGATCTCAAACCCTCCCCTCTTGATAACTGGATCCTAAACCCTCCCCTCTTGATAACTAGATCTCAAACCCATCCCTCTTGATAGCTGGATCCTAAACCCTCACCTCTTGATAACTGGATCCTAAACCCTCACCTCTTGATAACTGGATCTTAAACCTTCCCCTCTTGATAACTGGATCTTAAACCCTCCCCTCTTGATAACTGGATCCCAAACCCTCCCCTCTTGATAACTGGATCCTAAACCCTCCCCTCTTGATAACTGGTTCATAAACCCTCCCCTCTTGATAACTGGATCCGAAACCCTCCCCTCTTAATAACTGGATCTTAAACCCTCCCCTCTTGATAACTGGATCCTAAACCCTCCCCTCTTGATAATTGGATCTTAAACCTTCCCCTCTTGATAACTGGATCTTAAACCTTCCCCTCTTGATAACTGGATCTTAAACCTTCCCCTCTTGATAAATGGATCTTACATCTTCCCCTCTTGATAACTGGATCTTAAACCTTCCCCTCTTGATAACTGGATCTTAAACCTTCCCCTCTTGATAACTGGATCTTAAATCTTCCCCTCTTGATAACTGGATCTTAAACTTTCCCCTCTTGATAACTGGATCTTAAAACCTCCCCTCTTGATAACTGGATCTTAAACCCTCCCCTCTTGATAACTGGATCTTAAACCTTCCCCTCTTGATAACTGGATCTTAAATCTTCCCCTCTTGATGACTGGATCTTAAACCTTCCCCTCTTGATAACTGGATCTTAAACCTTCCCCTCTTGATAACTGGATCTCAAACCTTCCCCTCTTGATAACTGGATCTTAAACCTTCCCCTCTTGATAACTGGATCTTAAACCTTCCCCTCTTGATAACTGGATCTTAAACCTTCCCCTCTTGATAACTGGATCTTAAACCTTCCCTTATTGATAACTGGATCTTAAACCTTCCCCTCTTGATAACTGGATCGTAAACCTTCCCCTCTTGATAACTGGATCTTAAGCCTTCCCCTGTTGATAAATGGATCTTAAACCTTCCCCTCTTGATAACTGGATCTTAAACCTTCCCCTCTTGATAACTGGATCTTAAACCTTCCCCTCTTGATAACTGGATCTTAAACCTTCCACTCTTGATAACTGGATCTTAAACCTTCCCCTCTTGATAACTGGATCTTAAACCTTCCCCTCTTGATAACTGGATCCCAAACCCTCCTCTCTTGATAACTGGATCTTAAACCTTCCCCTCTTGATGACTGGATCTTAAACCTTCCCCTCTTGATAACTGGATCTTAAACCTTCCCCTCTTGATAACTGGATCTCAAACCTTCCCCTCTTGATAACTGGATCTTAAACCTTCCCCTCTTGATAACTGGATCTTAAACCTTCCCCTCTTGATAACTGGATCTTAAACCTTCCCCTCTTGATAACTGGATCTTAAACCTTCCCTTATTGATAACTGGATCTTAAACCTTCCCCTCTTGATAACTGGATCGTAAACCTTCCCCTCTTGATAACTGGATCTTAAGCCTTCCCCTGTTGATAAATGGATCTTAAACCTTCCCCTCTTGATAACTGGATCTTAAACCTTC
Source organism: Bathymodiolus brooksi (assembly GCA_963680875.1). NCBI lineage: Eukaryota > Metazoa > Mollusca > Bivalvia > Mytilida > Modiolidae > Bathymodiolus > Bathymodiolus brooksi. Next base: position 103,934,457 of record OY804580.1, read on the forward strand.
CCCTCTTGATAACTGGATCTTAAACCTTCCCCTCTTGATAACTGGATCTTAAACCTTCCACTCTTGATAACTGGATCTTAAACCTTCCCCTCTTGATAACTGGATCTTAAACCTTCCCCTCTTGATAACTGGATCCCAAACCCTCCTCTCTTGATAACTAGATCTTAAACCTTCCCCTCTTGATAGCTGGATCTTAAACCTTCCCCTCTTGATAACTGGATCTTAAACCCTCCCCTCTTGATAACTGGATCTTAAACCTTCCCCTCTTGATAACTGGATCTTAAACCTTCCCCTCTTGATAACTGGATCTTAAACCATCCCCTCTTGATAACTGGATCCTAAACCCTCCCCTCTTGATAACTGGATCCCAAATCCTCCCCTCTTGATAACTGGATCTTAAACCCTCCCCTCTTGATAACTAGATCCCAAACCCTCCCCTCTTGATAACCGGATCCTAAACCCTCCCCTCTTGATAACTGGATCCCAAACCCTCCCCTCTTGATTACTGGATCCCAAACCCTCCCCTCTTGATAACTGGATCTCAAACCCTCCCCTCTTGATAACTGGATCCCAAACCCTCCCCTCTTGATAACTGGATCCTAAACCCTCCCCTCTAGATAACTGGATCTCAAACCCCCCCTCTTGATAACTGGATCCCAACCCTCCCCTCTTGATAACTGGATCCCAAACCCTCTCCTCTTGATAACTGGATCCCAAACCCTCCCTTCTTGTTAACTGGATCCCAAACCCTCCCCTCTTGATAACTGGATCCTAAACTCTCCCCTCTTGATAACTGGATCTCAAGCCCTCCCCTCTTGATAGCTGGATCCCAAACCCTCTCCTCTTCATAAATAGATCCCAAACCCTCCCATCTTGATAACTGGATCACAACCCTCCCCTCTTGATAACTGGATCCTAAACACTCCCCTCTTGATAACTGGATCTCAAACCCTCCCCTCTTGATAGCTGGATCCTAAACCCTCCCCTCTTGATAAATGGATCCTAAACCTTCCCCTCTTGATAACTGGATCTTAAACCCTCCCCTCTTGATAACTGGATCCCAAACCCTTCCCTCTTGATAACTGGATCCCAATCCCTCCCCTCTTGATAACTGGATCTTAAACCATCCCATCTTGATAACTGGATCTTAAACCTTCCCCTCTTGATAACTGGATCTTAAACCCTCCCCTCTTGATAAGTAAATCCCAAACCCTCCCCTCTTGATAACTGGATCCTAAAACCTCCTCTCTTGATAACTAGATCTCAAACCCTCCCCTCTTGATAACTAGATCCCAAACCCTCCCCTCTTGATAACTAGATCTCAAACCCTCTCCTCTTGATAACTAGATCTCAAACCCTCCCCTCTTGATAACTGGATCCTAAACCCTCCCCTCTTGATAACTAGATCTCAAACCCATCCCTCTTGATAGCTGGATCCTAAACCCTCACCTCTTGATAACTGGATCCTAAACCCTCACCTCTTGATAACTGGATCTTAAACCTTCCCCTCTTGATAACTGGATCTTAAACCCTCCCCTCTTGATAACTGGATCCCAAACCCTCCCCTCTTGATAACTGGATCCTAAACCCTCCCCTCTTGATAACTGGTTCATAAACCTTCCCCTCTTGATAACTGGATCCGAAACCCTCCCCTCTTAATAACTGGATCTTAAACCCTCCCCTCTTGATAACTGGATCCTAAACCCTCCCCTCTTGATAATTGGATCTTAAACCTTCCCCTCTTGATAACTGGATCTTAAACCTTCCCCTCTTGATAACTGGATCTTAAACCTTCCCCTCTTGATAAATGGATCTTAAATCTTCCCCTCTTGATAACTGGATCTTAAACCTTCCCCTCTTGATAACTGGATCTTAAACCTTCCCCTCTTGATAACTGGATCTTAAATCTTCACCTCTTGATAACTGGATCTTAAACTTTCCCCTCTTGATAACTGGATCTTAAAACCTTCCCTCTTGATAACTGGATCTTAAACCCTCCCCTCTTGATAACTGGATCTTAAACCCTCCCCTCTTGATAACTGGATCCTAAACCCTCCCTTCTTGATAACTGCACCTTAAGCCTTCCCCTCTTGATAACTGGATCTCAAACCTTCCCCTCTTGATAACTGGATCTTAAACCCTCCCCTCTTGATAACTGGATCTTAAACCCTCCCCTCTTGATAACTGGATCCTAAACCCTGCCTTCTTGATAACTGGATCTTAAATCTTCCCCTCTTGATAACTGGATCTTAAACCTTCCCCTCTTGATAACTGGATCTTAAACCCTCCCCTCTTGATAACTGGATCTTAAACCTTCCCCACTTGATAACTGGATCTTAAACCTTCCCCTCTTGATGACTGGATCTTAAACCTTCCCCTCTTGATAACTGGATCTTAAACCTTCCCCTCTTGATAACTGGATCTCAAACCTTCCCCTCTTGATAACTGGATCTTAAACCTTCCCCTCTTGATAACTGGATCTTAAACCTTCCCCTCTTGATAACTGGATCTTAAACCTTCCCCTCTTGATAACTGGATCTTAAACCTTCCCTTATTGATAACTGGATCTTAAACCTTCCCCTCTTGATAACTGGATCGTAAACCTTCCCCTCTTGATAACTGGATCTTAAACCTTCCCCTGTTGATAAATGGATCTTAAACCTTCCCCTCTTGATAACTGGATCTTAAACCTTCCCCTCTTGATAACTGGATCTTAAACCTTCCCCTCTTGATAACTGGATCTTAAACCTTCCACTCTTGATAACTGGATCTTAAACCTTCCCCTCTTGATAACTGGATCTTAAACCTTCCCCTCTTGATAACTGGATCCCAAACCCTCCTCTCTTGATAACTAGATCTTAAACCTTCCCCTCTTGATAGCTGGATCTTAAACCTTCCCCTCTTGATAACTGGATCTTAAACCCTCCCCTCTTGATAACTGGATCTTAAACCTTCCCCTCTTGATAACTGGATCTTAAACCTTCCCCTCTTGATAACTGGATCTTAAACCTTCCCCTCTTGATAACTGTATCTTAATCCTTCCCCTCTTGATAACTGGATCTTAAACCTTCCCCTCTTGATAACTGGATCCTAAACCCTCCCCTCTTGATAACTGGATCCCAAATCCTCCCCTCTTGATAACTGGATCTTAAACCCTCCCCTCTTGATAACTGGATCTTAAACCTTCCGCTCTTGATAACTGGATCTTAAACCTTCCCCTCTTGATGACTGGATCTTAAACCTTCCCCTCTTGATAACTGGATCTTAAACCTTCCCCTCTTGATAACTGGATCTCAAACCTTCCCCTCTTGATAACTGGATCTTAAACCTTCCCCTCTTGATAACTGGATCTTAAACCTTCCCCTCTTGATAACTGGATCTTAAACCTTCCCCTCTTGATAACTGGATCTTAAACCTTCCCTTATTGATAACTGGATCTTAAACCTTCCCCTCTTGATAACTGGATCGTAAACCTTCCCCTCTTGATAACTGGATCTTAAACCTTCCCCTGTTGATAAATGGATCTTAAACCTTCCCCTCTTGATAACTGGATCTTAAACCTTCCCCTCTTGATAACTGGATCTTAAACCTTCCCCTCTTGATAACTGGATCTTAAACCTTCCACTCTTGATAACTGGATCTTAAACCTTCCCCTCTTGATAACTGGATCTTAAACCTTCCCCTCTTGATAACTTGATCACAAACCCTCCTCTCTTGATAACTAGATCTTAAACCTTCCCCTCTTGATAGCTGGATCTTAAACCTTCCCCTCTTGATAACTGGATCTTAAACCCTCCCCTCTTGATAACTGGATCTTAAACCTTCCCCTCTTGATAACTGGATCTTAAACCTTCCCCTCTTGATAACTGGATCTTAAACCTTCCCCTCTTGATAACTGGATCCTAAACCCTCCCCTCTTGATAACTGGATCCCAAATCCTCCCCTCTTGATAACTGGATCTTAAACCCTCCCCTCTTGATAACTAGATCCCAAACCCTCCCCTCTTGATAACCGGATCCTAAACCCTCCCCTCTTGATAACTGGATCCCAAACCCTCCCCTCTTGATAACTGGATCCCAAACCCTCCCCTCTTGATAACTGGATCTCAAACCCTCCCCTCTTGATAACTGGATCCCAAACCCTCCCCTCTTGATAACTGGATCCTAAACCCTCCCCTCTAGATAACTGGATCTCAAACCCCCCTCTTGATAACTGGATCCCAACCCTCCCCTCTTGATAACTGGATCCCAAACCCTCTCCTCTTGATAACTGGATCCCAAACCCTCCCTTCTTGTTAACTGGATCCCAAACCCTCCCCTCTTGATAACTGGATCCTAAACTCTCCCCTCTTGATAACTGGATCTCAAGCCCTCCCCTCTTGATAGCTGGATCCCAAACCCTCTCCTCTTCATAAATAGATCCCAAACCCTCCCATCTTGATAACTGGATCCCAACCCTCCCCTCTTGATAACTGGATCCTAAACACTCCCCTCTTGATAACTGGATCTCAAACCCTCCCCTCTTGATAGCTGGATCCTAAACCCTCCCCTCTTGATAAATGGATCCTAAACCTTCCCCTCTTGATAACTGGATCTTAAACCCTCCCTCTTGATAACTGGATCCCAAACCCTCCCCTCTTGATAACTGGATCCCAATCCCTCCCCTCTTGATAACTGGATCTTAAACCATCCCATCTTGATAACTGGATCTTAAACCTTCCCCTCTTGATAACTGGATCTTAAACCCTCCCCTCTTGATAAGTAAATCCCAAACCCTCCCCTCTTGATAACTGGATCCTAAAACCTCCTCTCTTGATAACTAGATCTCAAACCCTCCCCTCTTGATAACTAGATCCCAAACCCTCCCCTCTTGATAACTAGATCTCAAACCCTCCCCTCTTGATAACTAGATCTCAAACCCTCCCCTCTTGATAATTGGATCCTAAACCCTCCCCTCTTGATAACTAGATCTCAAACCCATCCCTCTTGATAGCTGGATCCTAAACCCTCACCTCTTGATAACTGGATCCTAAACCCTCACATCTTGATAACTGGATCTTAAACCTTCCCCTCTTGATAACTGGATCTTAAACCCTCCCCTCTTGATAACTGGATCCCAAACCCTCCCCTCTTGATAACTGGATCCTAAACCCTCCCCTCTTGATAACTGGATCATAAACCCTCCCCTCTTGATAACTGGATCCCAAACCCTCCCCTCTTAATAACTGGATCTTAAACCCTCCCCTCTTGATAACTGGATCCTAAACCCTCCCCTCTTGATAATTGGATCTTAAATCTTCCCCTCTTGATAACTGGATCTTAAACCTTCCCCTCTTGATAACTGGATCTTAAACCTTCCCCTCTTGATAAATGGATCTTAAACCTTCCCCTCTTGATAACTGGATCTTAAACCTTCCCCTCTTGATAACTGGATCTTAAACCTTCCCCTCTTGATAACTGGATCTTAAATCTTCCCCTCTTGATAACTGGATCTTAAACTTTCCCCTCTTGATAACTGGATCTTAAAACATCCCCTCTTGATAACTGGATCTTAAACCCTCCCCTCTTGATAACTGGATCTTAAACCCTCCCCTCTTGATAACTGGATCCTAAACCCTCCCTTCTTGATAACTGCACCTTAAGCCTTCCCCTCTTGATAACTGGATCTCAAACCTTCCCCTCTTGATAACTGGATCTTAAACCCTCCCCTCTTGATAACTGGATCTTAAACCCTCCCCTCTTGATAACTGGATCCTAAACCCTGCCTTCTTGATAACTTGATCTTAAATCTTCCCCTCTTGATAACTGGATCTTAAACCTTCCCCTCTTGATAACTGGATCTTAAACCCTCCCCTCTTGATAACTGGATCTTAAACCTTCCCCTCTTGATAACTGGATCTTAAACCTTCCCCTCTTGATGACTGGATCTTAAACCTTCCCCTCTTGATAACTGGATCTTAAACCTTCCCCTCTTGATAACTGGATCTCAAACCTTCCCCTCTTGATAACTGGATCTTAAACCTTCCCCTCTTGATAACTGGATCTTAAACCTTCCCCTCTTGATAACTGGATCTTAAACCTTCCCCTCTTGATAACTGGATCTTAAACCTTCCCTTATTGATAACTGGATCTTAAACCTTCCCCTCTTGATAACTGGATCGTAAACCTTCCCCTCTTGATAACTGGATCTTAAACCTTCCCCTCTTGATAAATGGATCTTAAACCTTCCCCTCTTGATAACTGGATCTTAAACCTTCCCCTCTTGATAACTGGATCTTAAACCTTCCCCTCTTGATAACTGGATCTTAAACCTTCCACTCTTGATAACTGGATCTTAAACCTTCCCCTCTTGATAACTGGATCTTAAACCTTCCCCTCTTGATAACTGGATCTTAAACCCTCCCCTCTTGATAACTGGATCTTAAACCTTCCCCTCTTGATAACTGGATCTTAAACCTTCCCCTCTTGATAACTGGATCTTAATCCTTCCCCTCTTGATAACTGGATCTTAAACCTTCCCCTCTTGATAACTGGATCCTAAACCCTCCCCTCTTGATAACTGGATCCCAAATCCTCCCCTCTTGATAACTGGATCTTAAACCCTCCCCTCTTGATAACTAGATCCCAAACCCTCCCCTCTTGATAACTGGATCCTAAACCCTCCCCTCTTGATAACTGGATCCCAAACCCTCCCCTCTTGATAACCAGATCTCAAACCCTCCCCTCTTGATAACTAGATCCCAAACCCTCCCCTCTTGAAAACTAGATCTCAAACCATCCCCTCTTGATAACTAGATCTCAAACCCTCCCCTCTTGATAACTGGATCCTAAACCCTCCCCTCTTGATATCTAGATCTCAAACCCACCCCTCTTGATAGCTGGATCCTAAACCCTCACTTCTTGATAGCTGGATCCCAAACCCTCTCCTCTTCATAAATAGATCCCAAACCCTCCCATCTTGATAACTGGATCCCAACCCTCCCCTCTTGATAACTGGATCCTAAACACTCCCCTCTTGATAACTGGATCTCAAACCCTCCCCTCTTGATAGCTGGATCCTAAACCCTCCCCTCTTGATAAATGGATCCTAAACCTTCCCCTCTTGATAACTGGATCTTAAACCCTCCCCTCTTGATAACTGGATCCCTAACCCTCCCCTCTTGATAACTGGATCCCAATCCCTCCCCTCTTGATAACTGGATCTTAAACCATCCCATCTTGATAACTGGATCTTAAACCTTCCCCTCTTGATAACTGGATCTTAAACCCTCCCCTCTTGATAAGTAAATCCCAAACCCTCCCCTCTTGATAACTGGATCCTAAAACCTCCTCTCTTGATAACTAGATCTCAAACCCTCCCCTCTTGATAACTAGATCCCAAACCCTCCCCTCTTGATAACTAGATCTCAAACCCTCCCCTCTTGATAACTAGATCTCAAACCCTCCCCTCTTGATAACTGGATCCTAAACCCTCCCCTCTTGATAACTAGATCTCAAACCCATCCCTCTTGATAGCTGGATCCTAAACCCTCACCTCTTGATAACTGGATCCTAAACCCTCACCTCTTGATAACTGGATCTTAAACCTTCCCCTCTTGATAACTGGATCTTAAACCCTCCCCTCTTGATAACTAAATTCCAAACCCTCCCCTCTTGATAACTGGATCCTAAACCCTCCCCTCTTGATAACTGGATCATAAACCCTCCCCTCTTGATAACTGGATCCCAAACCCTCCCCTCTTGATAACTGGATCTTAAACCCTCCCCTCTTGATAACTGGATCCTAAACCCTCCCCTCTTGATAATTGGATCTTAAACCTTCCCCTCTTGATAACTGGATCTTAAACCTTCCCCTCTTGATAACTGGATCTTAAACCTTCCCCTCTTGATAAATGGATCTTAAACCTTCCCCTCTTGATAACTGGATCTTAAACCTTCCCCTCTTGATAACTGGATCTTAAACCTTCCCCTCTTGATAACTGGATCTTAAACCTTCCCCTCTTGATAACTGGATCTTAAACCTTCCCTTATTGATAACTGGATCTTAAACCTTCCCCTCTTGATAACTGGATCGTAAACATTCCCCTCTTGATAACTGGATCTTAAACCTTCCCCTGTTGATAAATGGATCTTAAACCTTCCCCTCTAGATAACTGGATCTTAAACCTTCCCCTCTTGATAACTGGATCTTAAACCTTCCCCTCTTGATAACTGGATCTTAAACCTTCCCCTCTTGATAACTGGATCTTAAACCTTCCCCTCTTGATAACTGGATCTTAAACCTTCCCCTCTTGATAACTGGATCCCAAACCCTCCTCTCTTGATAACTAGATCTTAAACCTTCCCCTCTTGATAGCTGGATCTTAAACCTTCCCCTCTTGATAACTGGATCTTAAACCTTCCCCTCTTGATAACTGGATCTTAAACCTTCCACTCTTGATAACTGGATCTTAAACCTTCCCCTCTTGATAACTGGATCTTAAACCTTCCCCTCTTGATAACTGGATCCCAATCCCTCCTCTCTTGATAACTAGATCTTAAACCCTCCCCTCTTGATAACTGGATCTTAAACCTTCCCCTCTTGATAACTGGATCTTAAACCTTCCCCTCTTGATAACTGGATCTTATACCTTCCCCTCTTGATAACTGGATCTTAATCCTTCCCCTCTTGATAACTGGATCTTAAACCTTCCCCTCTTGATAACTGGATCCTAAACCCTCCCCTCTTGATAACTGGATCCCAAATCCTCCCCTCTTGATAACTGGATCTTAAACCCTCCCCTCTTGATAACTAGATCCCAAACCCTCCCCTCTTGATAACCGGATCCTAAACCCTCCCCTCTTGATAACTGGATCCCAAACCCTCCCCTCTTGATAACTAGATCTCAAACCCTCCCCTTTTGATAAATGGATCTTAAACCTTCCCCTCTTGATAACTGGATCTTAAACCTTCCCCTCTTGATAACTGGATCTTAAACCTTCCCCTCTTGATAACTTGATCTTAAACCTTCCACTCTTGATAACTGGATCTTAAACCTTCCCCTCTTGATAACTGGATCTTAAACCTTCCCCTCTTGATAACTGGATCCCAAACCCTCCTCTCTTGATAACTAGATCTTAAACCTTCCCCTCTTGATAGATGGATCTTAAACCTTCCCCTCTTGATAACTGGATCCCAAACCCTCCTCTCTTGATAACTAGATCTTAAACCCTCCCCTCTTGATAACTGGATCTTAAACCTTCCCCTCTTGATAACTGGATCCCAAACCCTCCCCTCTTGATAACTAGATCCCAAACCCTCCCCTCTTGAAAACTAGATCTCAAACCCTCCCCTCTTGATAACTGGATCCTAAACCCTCCCCTCTTGATAATTGGATCTTAAACCTTCCCCTCTTGATAACTGGATCTTAAACCTTCCCCTCTTGATAACTGGATCTTAAACCTTCCCCTCTTGATAAATGGATCTTAAACCTTCCCCTCTTGATAACTGGATCTTAAACCTTCCCCTCTTGATAACTGGATCTTAAACCTTCCCCTCTTGATAACTGGATCTTAAATCTTCCCCTCTTGATAACTGGATCTTAAACTTTCCCCTCTTGATAACTGGATCTTAAAACATCCCCTCTTGAAAACTGGATCTTAAACCCTCCCCTCTTGATAACTGGATCTTAAACCCTCCCCTCTTGATAACTGGATCCTAAACCCTCCCTTCTTGATAACTGCACCTTAAGCCTTCCCCTCTTGATAACTGGATCTCAAACCTTCCCCTCTTGATAACTGGATCTTAAACCCTCCCCTCTTGATAACTGGATCTTAAACCCTCCCCTCTTGATAACTGGATCCTAAACCCTGCCTTCTTGATAACTGGATCTTAAATCTTCCCCTCTTGATAACTGGATCTTAAACCTTCCCCTCTTGATAACTGGATCTTAAACCCTCCCCTCTTGATAACTGGATCTTAAACCTTCCCCTCTTGATAACTGGATCTTAAACCTTCCCCTCTTGATGACTGGATCTTAAACCTTCCCCTCTTGATAACTGGATCTTAAACCTTCCCCTCTTGATAACTGGATCTCAAACCTTCCCCTCTTGATAACTGGATCTTAAACCTTCCCCTCTTGATAACTGGATCTTAAACCTTCCCCTCTTGATAACTGGATCTTAAACCTTCCCCTCTTGATAACTGGATCTTAAACCTTCCCTTATTGATAACTGGATCTTAAACCTTCCCCTCTTGATAACTGGATCGTAAACCTTCCCCTCTTGATAACTGGATCTTAAATCTTCCGCTCTTGATAAATGGATCTTAAACCTTCCCCTCTTGATAACTGGATCTTAAACCTTCCCCTCTTGATAACTGGATCTTAAACCTTCCCCTCTTGATAACTGGATCTTAAACCTTCCACTCTTGATAACTGGATCTTAAACCTTCCCCTCTTGATAACTGGATCTTAAACCTTCCCCTCTTGATAACTGGATCCCAAACCCTCCTCTCTTGATAACTAGATCTTAAACCTTCCCCTCTTGATAGCTGGATCTTAAACCTTCCCCTCTTGATAACTGGATCTTAAACCTTCCCCTCTTGATAACTGGATCTTAAACCTACCACTCTTGATAACTGGATCTTAAACCTTCCCCTCTTGATAACTGGATCTTAAACCTTCCCCTCTTGATAACTGGATCCCAATCCCTCCTCTCTTGATAACTAGATCTTAAACCCTCCCCTCTTGATAACTGGATCTTAAACCTTCCCCTCTTGATAACTGGATCTTAAACCTTCCCCTCTTGATAACTGGATCTTATACCTTCCCCTCTTGATAACTGGATCTTAATCCTTCCCCTCTTGATAACTGGATCTTAAACCTTCCCCTCTTGATAACTGGATCCTAAACCCTCCCCTCTTGATAACTGGATCCCAAATCCTCCCCTCTTGATAACTGGATCTTACACCCTCCGCTCTTGATAACTAGATCCCAAACCCTCCCCTCTTGATAACCGGATCCTAAACCCTCCCCTCTTGATAACTGGATCCCAAACCCTCCCCTCTTGATAACTAGATCTCAAACCCTCCCCTTTTGATAAATGGATCTTAAACCTTCCCCTCTTGATAACTGGATCTTAAACCTTCCCCTCTTGATAACTGGATCTTAAACCTTCCCCTCTTGATAACTGGATCTTAAACCTTCCACTCTTGATAACTGGATCTTAAACCTTCCCCTCTTGATAACTGGATCTTAAACCTTCCCCTCTTGATAACTGGATCCCAAACCCTCCTCTCTTGATAACTAGATCTTAAACCTTCCCCTCTTGATAGATGGATCTTAAACCTTCCCCTCTTGATAACTGGATCCCAAACCCTCCTCTCTTGATAACTAGATCTTAAACCCTCCCCTCTTGATAACTGGATCTTAAACCTTCCCCTCTTGATAACTGGATCCCAAACCCTCCCCTCTTGATAACTAGATCTCAAACCCTCCCCTCTTGATAACTAGATCCCAAACCCTCCCCTCTTGAAAACTAGATCTCAAACCCTCCCCTCTTGATAACTAGATCTCAAACCCTCCCCTCTTGATAACTGGATCCTAAACCCTCCCCTCTTGATATCTAGGTCTCAAACCCACCCCTCTTGATAGCTGGATCCTAAACCCTCCCCTCTTAATAACTGGATCCTAAACCTTCCCCTCTTGATAACTGGATCTTAAACCCTCACATCTTGATAACTGGATCCCAAACCCCCCCTCTTGATAACTGGATCCTAAACCCTCCCCTCTTGATAACTGTATCATAAACCCTCCCCTCTTGATAACTGGATCCCAAACCCTCCCCTCTTGATAACTGGATCTTAAACCCTCCCCTCTTGATAACTGGATCCTAAACCCTCCCCTCTTGATAATTGGATCTTAAACCTTCCCCTCTTGATAACTGGATCTTAAACCTTCCCCTCTTGATAACTGGATCTTAAACCTTCCCCTCTTGATAACTGGATCTCAAACCTTCCCCTCTTGATAACTGGATCTTAAACCTTCCCCTCTTGATAACTGGATCTTAAACCTTCCCCTCTTGATAACTGGATCTTAAATCTTCCCCTCTTGATAACTGGATCTTAAACTTTCCCCTCTTGATAACTGGATCTTAAAACCTCCCCTCTTGATAACTGGATCTTAAACCCTCCCCTCTTGATAACTGGATCTTAAACCCCCCCTCTTGATAACTGGATCCTAAACCCTCCCTTCTTGATAACTGCACCTTAAGCCTTCCCCTCTTGATAACTGGATCTTAAACCCTTCCCTCTTGATAACTGGATCTTAAGCCCTCCCCTCTTGATAACTGGATCCTAAACCCTGCCTTCTTGATAACTGGATCTTAAATCTTCCCCTCTTGATAACTGGATCTTAAACCTTCCCCTCTTGATAACTGGATCTTAAACCCTCCCCTCTTGATAACTGGATCTTAAACCTTCCCCTCTTGATAACTGGATCTTAAACCTTCCCCTCTTGATAACTGGATCTTAAACCTTCCCCTCTTGATAACTGGATCTTAAACCATCCCATCTTGATAACTGGATCTTAAACCTTCCCCTCTTGATAACTGGATCTTAAACCCTCCCCTGTTGATAAGTAAATCCCAAACCCTCCCCTCTTGATAACTGGATCCTAAAACCTCCTCTCTTGATAACTAGATCTCAAACACTCCCCTCTTGATAACTAGATCCCAAACCCTCCCCTCTTGATAACTAGATCTCAAACCCTCCCCTCTTGATAACTAGATCTCAAACCCTCCCCTCTTGATAACTGGATCCTAAACCCTCCCCTCTTGATAACTAGATCTCAAACCCATCCCTCTTGATAGCTGGATCCTAAACCCTCACCTCTTGATAACTGGATCCTAAACCCTCACCTCTTGATAACTGGATCTTAAACCTTCCCCTCTTGATAACTGGATCTTAAACCCTCCCCTCTTGATAACTAAATCCCAAACCCTCCCCTCTTGATAACTGGATCCTAAACCCTCCCCTCTTGATAACTGGATCATAAACCCTCCCCTCTTGATAACTGGATCCCAAACCCTCCCCTCTTGATAACTGGATCTTAAACCCTCCCCTCTTGATAACTGGATCCTAAACCCTCCCCTCTTGATAATTGGATCTTAAACCTTCCCCTCTTGATAACTGGATCTTAAACCTTCCCCTCTTGATAACTGGATCTTAAACCTTCCCCTCTTGATAAATGGATCTTAAACCTTCCCCTCTTGATAACTGGATCTTAAACCTTCCCCTCTTGATAACTGGATCTTAAACCTTCCCCTCTTGATAACTGGATCTTAAATCTTCCCCTCTTGATAACTGGATCTTAAACTTTCCCCTCTTGATAACTGGATCTTAAAACATCCCCTCTTGAAAACTGGATCTTAAACCCTCCCCTCTTGATAACTGGATCTTAAACCCTCCCCTCTTGATAACTGGATCCTAAACCCTCCCTTCTTGATAACTGCACCTTAAGCCTTCCCCTCTTGATAACTGGATCTCAAACCTTCCCCTCTTGATAACTGGATCTTAAACCCTCCCCTCTTGATAACTGGATCTTAAACCCTCCCCTCTTGATAACTGGATCCTAAACCCTGCCTTCTTGATAACTGGATCTTAAATCTTCCCCTCTTGATAACTGGATCTTAAACCTTCCCCTCTTGATAACTGGATCTTAAACCCTCCCCTCTTGATAACTGGATCTTAAACCTTCCCCTCTTGATAACTGGATCTTAAACCTTCCCCTCTTGATTACTGGATCTTAAACCTTCCCCTCTTGATAACTGGATCTTAAACCTTCCCCTCTTGATAACTGGATCTCAAACCTTCCCCTCTTGATAACTGGATCTTAAACCTTCCCCTCTTGATAACTGGATCTTAAACCTTCCCCTCTTGATAACTGGATCTTAAACCTTCCCCTCTTGATAACTGGATCTTAAACCTTCCCTTATTGATAACTGGATCTTAAACCTTCCCCTCTTGATAACTGGATCGTAAACCTTCCCCTCTTGATAACTGGATCTTAAACCTTCCCCTGTTGATAAATGGATCTTAAACCTTCCCCTCTTGATAACTGGATCTTAAACCTTCCCCTCTTGATAACTGGATCTTAAACCTTCCCCTCTTGATAACTGGATCTTAAACCTTCCACTCTTGATAACTGGATCTTAAACCTTCCCCTCTTGATAACTGGATCTTAAACCTTCCCCTCTTGATAACTGGATCCCAAACCCTCCTCTCTTGATAACTAGATCTTAAACCTTCCCCTCTTGATAGCTGGATCTTAAACCTTCCCCTCTTGATAACTGGATCTTAAACCTTCCCCTCTTGATAACTGGATCTTAAACCTTCCACTCTTGATAACTGGATCTTAAACCTTCCCCTCTTGATAACTGGATCTTAAACCTTCCCCTCTTGATAACTGGATCCCAATCCCTCCTCTCTTGATAACTAGATCTTAAACCCTCCCCTCTTGATAACTGGATCTTAAACCTTCCCCTCTTGATAACTGGATCTTAAACCTTCCCCTCTTGATAACTGGATCTTATACCTTCCCCTCTTGATAACTGGATCTTAATCCTTCCCCTCTTGATAACTGGATCTTAAACCTTCCCCTCTTGATAACTGGATCCTAAACCCTCCCCTCTTGATAACTGGATCCCAAATCCTCCCCTCTTGATAACTGGATCTTAAACCCTCCCCTCTTGATAACTAGATCCCAAACCCTCCCCTCTTGATAACCGGATCCTAAACCCTCCCCTCTTGATAACTGGATCCCAAACCCTCCCCTCTTGATAACTAGATCTCAAACCCTCCCCTTTTGATAAATGGATCTTAAACCTTCCCCTCTTGATAACTGGATCTTAAACCTTCCCCTCTTGATAACTGGATCTTAAACCTTCCCCTCTTGATAACTGGATCTTATACCTTCCACTCTTGATAACTGGATCTTAAACCTTCCACTCTTGATAACTGGATCTTAAACCCTCCCCTCTTGATAACTGGATCTTAAACCTTCCCCTCTTGATAACTGGATCTTAAACCTTCCCCTCTTGATAACTGGATCTTAAACCTTCCCCTCTTGATAACTGGATCTTAAACCATCCCATCTTGATAACTGGATCTTAAACCTTCCCCTCTTGATAACTGGATCTTAAACCCTCCCCTGTTGATAAGTAAATCCCAAACCCTCCCCTCTTGATAACTGGATCCTAAAACCTCCTCTCTTGATAACTAGATCTCAAACCCTCCCCTCTTGATAACTAGATCCCAAACCCTCCCCTCTTGATAACTAGATCTCAAACCCTCCCCTCTTGATAACTAGATCTCAAACCCTCCCCTCTTGATAACTGGATCCTAAACCCTCCCCTCTTGATAACTAGATCTCAAACCCATCCCTCTTGATAGCTGGATCCTAAACCCTCACCTCTTGATAACTGGATCCTAAACCCTCACCTCTTGATAACTGGATCTTAAACCTTCCCCTCTTGATAACTGGATCTTAAACCCTCCCCTCTTGATAACTAAATCCCAAACCCTCCCCTCTTGATAACTGGATCCTAAACCCTCCCCTCTTGATAACTGGATCATAAACCCTCCCCTCTTGATAACTGGATCCCAAACCCTCCCCTCTTGATAACTGGATCTTAAACCCTCCCCTCTTGATAACTGGATCCTAAACCCTCCCCTCTTGATAATTGGATCTTAAACCTTCCCCTCTTGATAACTGGATCTTAAACCTTCCCCTCTTGATAACTGGATCTTAAACCTTCCCCTCTTGATAAATGGATCTTAAACCTTCCCCTCTTGATAACTGGATCTTAAACCTTCCCCTCTTGATAACTGGATCTTAAACCTTCCCCTCTTGATAACTGGATCTTAAATCTTCCCCTCTTGATAACTGGGTCTTAAACTTTCCCCTCTTGATAACTGGATCTTAAAACATCCCCTCTTGAAAACTGGATCTTAAACCCTCCCCTCTTGATAACTGGATCTTAAACCCTCCCCTCTTGATAACTGGATCCTAAACCCTCCCTTCTTGATAACTGCACCTTAAGCCTTCCCCTCTTGATAACTGGATCTCAAACCTTCCCCTCTTGATAACTGGATCTTAAACCCTCCCCTCTTGATAACTGGATCTTAAACCCTCCCCTCTTGATAACTGGATCCTAAACCCTGCCTTCTTGATAACTGGATCTTAAATCTTCCCCTCTTGATAACTGGATCTTAAACCTTCCCCTCTTGATAACTGGATCTTAAACCCTCCCCTCTTGATAACTGGATCTTAAACCTTCCCCTCTTGATAACTGGATCTTAAACCTTCCCCTCTTGATAACTGGATCTTAAACCTTCCCCTCTTGATAACTGGATCTTAAACCTTCCCCTCTTGATAACTGGATCTCAAACCTTCCCCTCTTGATAACTGGATCTTAAACCTTCCCCTCTTGATAACTGGATCTTAAACCTTCCCCTCTTGATAACTGGATCTTAAACCTTCCCCTCTTGATAACTGGATCTTAAACCTTCCCTTATTGATAACTGGATCTTAAACCTTCCCCTCTTGATAACTGGATCGTAAACCTTCCCCTCTTGATAACTGGATCTTAAACCTTCCCCTGTTGATAAATGGATCTTAAACCTTCCCCTCTTGATAACTGGATCTTAAACCTTCCCCTCTTGATAACTGGATCTTAAACCTTCCCCTCTTGATAACTGGATCTTAAACCTTCCACTCTTGATAACTGGATCTTAAACCTTCCCCTCTTGATAACTGGATCTTAAACCTTCCCCTCTTGATAACTGGATCCCAAACCCTCCTCTCTTGATAACTAGATCTTAAACCTTCCCCTCTTGATAGCTGGATCTTAAACCTTCCCCTCTTGATAACTGGATCTTAAACCTTCCCCTCTTGATAACTGGATCTTAAACCTTCCACTCTTGATAACTGGATCTTAAACCTTCCCCTCTTGATAACTGGATCTTAAACCTTCCCCTCTTGATAACTGGATCCCAATCCCTCCTCTCTTGATAACTAGATCTTAAACCCTCCCCTCTTGATAACTGGATCTTAAACCTTCCCCTCTTGATAACTGGATCTTAAACCTTCCCCTCTTGATAACTGGATCTTATACCTTCCCCTCTTGATAACTGGATCTTAATCCTTCCCCTCTTGATAACTGGATCTTAAACCTTCCCCTCTTGATAACTGGATCCTAAACCCTCCCCTCTTGATAACTGGATCCCAAATCCTCCCCTCTTGATAACTGGATCTTAAACCCTCCCCTCTTGATAACTAGATCCCAAACCCTCCCCTCTTGATAACCGGATCCTAAACCCTCCCCTCTTGATAACTGGATCCCAAACCCTCCCCTCTTGATAACTAGATCTCAAACCCTCCCCTTTTGATAAATGGATCTTAAACCTTCCCCTCTTGATAACTGGATCTTAAACCTTCCCCTCTTGATAACTGGATCTTAAACCTTCCCCTCTTGATAACTGGATCTTAAACCTTCCACTCTTGATAACTGGATCTTAAACCTTCCCCTCTTGATAACTGGATCTTAAACCTTCCCCTCTTGATAACTGGATCCCAAACCCTCCTCTCTTGATAACTAGATCTTAAACCTTCCCCTCTTGATAGATGGATCTTAAACCTTCCCCTCTTGATAACTGGATCCCAAACCCTCCTCTCTTGATAACTAGATCTTAAACCCTCCCCTCTTGATAACTGGATCTTAAACCTTCCCCTCTTGATAACTGGATCCCAAACCCTCCCCTCTTGATAACTAGATCTCAAACCCTCCCCTCTTGATAACTAGATCCCAAACCCTCCCCTCTTGAAAACTAGATCTCAAACCCTCCCCTCTTGATAACTAGATCTCAAACCCTCCCCTCTTGATAACTGGATCCTAAACCCTCCCCTCTTGATATCTAGATCTCAAACCCACCCCTCTTGATAGCTGGATCCTAAACCCTCACTTCTTGATAACTGGATCCTAAACCCTCACCTCTTGATAACTGGATCTTAAACCTTCCCCTCTTGATAACTGGATCTTAAACCCTCACATCTTGATAACTGGATCTCAAACCCCCCCTCTTGATAACTGGATCCTAAACCCTCCCCTCTTGATAACTGTATCATAAACCCTCCCCTCTTGATAACTGGATCACAAACCCTCCCCTCTTGATAACTGGATCCCAAACCCTCCTCTCTTGATAACTAGATCTTAAACCTTCCCCTCTTGATAGATGGATCTTAAACCTTCCCCTCTTGATAACTGGATCCCAAACCCTCCTCTCTTGATAACTAGATCTTAAACCCTCCCCTCTTGATAACTGGATCTTAAACCTTCCCCTCTTGATAACTGGATCCCAAACCCTCCCCTCTTGATAACTAGATCTCAAACCCTCCCCTCTTGATAACTAGATCCCAAACCCTCCCCTCTTGAAAACTAGATCTCAAACCCTCCCCTCTTGATAACTAGATCTCAAACCCTCCCCTCTTGATAACTGGATCCTAAACCCTCCCCTCTTGATATCTAGGTCTCAAACCCACCCCTCTTGATAGCTGGATCCTAAACCCTCCCCTCTTAATAACTGGATCCTAATCCTTCCCCTCTTGATAACTGGATCTTAAACCCTCACATCTTGATAACTGGATCCCAAACCCCCCCTCTTGATAACTGGATCCTAAACCCTCCCCTCTTGATAACTGTATCATAAACCCTCCCCTCTTGATAACTGGATCCCAAACCCTCCCCTCTTGATAACTGGATCTTAAACCCTCCCCTCTTGATAACTGGATCCTAAACCCTCCCCTCTTGATAATTGGATCTTAAACCTTCCCCTCTTGATAACTGGATCTTAAACCTTCCCCTCTTGATAACTGGATCTTAAACCTTCCCCTCTTGATAACTGGATCTCAAACCTTCCCCTCTTGATAACTGGATCTTAAACCTTCCCCTCTTGATAACTGGATCTTAAACCTTCCCCTCTTGATAACTGGATCTTAAATCTTCCCCTCTTGATAACTGGATCTTAAACTTTCCCCTCTTGATAACTGGATCTTAAAACCTCCCCTCTTGATAACTGGATCTTAAACCCTCCCCTCTTGATAACTGGATCTTAAACCCCCCTCTTGATAACTGGATCCTAAACCCTCCCTTCTTGATAACTGCACCTTAAGCCTTCCCCTCTTGATAACTGGATCTTAAACCCTCCCCTCTTGATAACTGGATCTTAAGCCCTCCCCTCTTGATAACTGGATCCTAAACCCTGCCTTCTTGATAACTGGATCTTAAATCTTCCCCTCTTGATAACTGGATCTTAAACCTTCCCCTCTTGATAACTGGATCTTAAACCCTCCCCTCTTGATAACTGGATCTTAAACCTTCCCCTCTTGATAACTGGATCTTAAACCTTCCCCTCTTGATAACTGGATCTTAAACCTTCCCCTCTTGATAACTGGATCTTAAACCATCCCATCTTGATAACTGGATCTTAAACCTTCCCCTCTTGATAACTGGATCTTAAACCCTCCCCTGTTGATAAGTAAATCCCAAACCCTCCCCTCTTGATAACTGGATCCTAAAACCTCCTCTCTTGATAACTAGATCTCAAACACTCCCCTCTTGATAACTAGATCCCAAACCCTCCCCTCTTGATAACTAGATCTCAAACCCTCCCCTCTTGATAACTAGATCTCAAACCCTCCCCTCTTGATAACTGGATCCTAAACCCTCCCCTCTTGATAACTAGATCTCAAACCCATCCCTCTTGATAGCTGGATCCTAAACCCTCACCTCTTGATAACTGGATCCTAAACCCTCACCTCTTGATAACTGGATCTTAAACCTTCCCCTCTTGATAACTGGATCTTAAACCCTCCCCTCTTGATAACTAAATCCCAAACCCTCCCCTCTTGATAACTGGATCCTAAACCCTCCCCTCTTGATAACTGGATCATAAACCCTCCCCTCTTGATAACTGGATCCCAAACCCTCCCCTCTTGATAACTGGATCTTAAACCCTCCCCTCTTGATAACTGGATCCTAAACCCTCCCCTCTTGATAATTGGATCTTAAACCTTCCCCTCTTGATAACTGGATCTTAAACCTTCCCCTCTTGATAACTGGATCTTAAACCTTCCCCTCTTGATAAATGGATCTTAAACCTTCCCCTCTTGATAACTGGATCTTAAACCTTCCCCTCTTGATAACTGGATCTTAAACCTTCCCCTCTTGATAACTGGATCTTAAATCTTCCCCTCTTGATAACTGGATCTTAAACTTTCCCCTCTTGATAACTGGATCTTAAAACATCCCCTCTTGAAAACTGGATCTTAAACCCTCCCCTCTTGATAACTGGATCTTAAACCCTCCCCTCTTGATAACTGGATCCTAAACCCTCCCTTCTTGATAACTGCACCTTAAGCCTTCCCCTCTTGATAACTGGATCTCAAACCTTCCCCTCTTGATAACTGGATCTTAAACCCTCCCCTCTTGATAACTGGATCTTAAACCCTCCCCTCTTGATAACTGGATCCTAAACCCTGCCTTCTTGATAACTGGATCTTAAATCTTCCCCTCTTGATAACTGGATCTTAAACCTTCCCCTCTTGATAACTGGATCTTAAACCCTCCCCTCTTGATAACTGGATCTTAAACCTTCCCCTCTTGATAACTGGATCTTAAACCTTCCCCTCTTGATTACTGGATCTTAAACCTTCCCCTCTTGATAACTGGATCTTAAACCTTCCCCTCTTGATAACTGGATCTCAAACCTTCCCCTCTTGATAACTGGATCTTAAACCTTCCCCTCTTGATAACTGGATCTTAAACCTTCCCCTCTTGATAACTGGATCTTAAACCTTCCCCTCTTGATAACTGGATCTTAAACCTTCCCTTATTGATAACTGGATCTTAAACCTTCCCCTCTTGATAACTGGATCGTAAACCTTCCCCTCTTGATAACTGGATCTTAAACCTTCCCCTGTTGATAAATGGATCTTAAACCTTCCCCTCTTGATAACTGGATCTTAAACCTTCCCCTCTTGATAACTGGATCTTAAACCTTCCCCTCTTGATAACTGGATCTTAAACCTTCC
This sequence comes from Bathymodiolus brooksi, assembly GCA_963680875.1. NCBI lineage: Eukaryota > Metazoa > Mollusca > Bivalvia > Mytilida > Modiolidae > Bathymodiolus > Bathymodiolus brooksi. The sequence continues at coordinate 103,955,584 of OY804580.1, forward strand.
ACTCTTGATAACTGGATCTTAAACCTTCCCCTCTTGATAACTGGATCTTAAACCTTCCCCTCTTGATAACTGGATCCCAAACCCTCCTCTCTTGATAACTAGATCTTAAACCTTCCCCTCTTGATAGCTGGATCTTAAACCTTCCCCTCTTGATAACTGGATCTTAAACCTTCCCCTCTTGATAACTGGATCTTAAACCTTCCACTCTTGATAACTGGATCTTAAACCTTCCCCTCTTGATAACTGGATCTTAAACCTTCCCCTCTTGATAACTGGATCCCAATCCCTCCTCTCTTGATAACTAGATCTTAAACCCTCCCCTCTTGATAACTGGATCTTAAACCTTCCCCTCTTGATAACTGGATCTTAAACCTTCCCCTCTTGATAACTGGATCTTATACCTTCCCCTCTTGATAACTGGATCTTAATCCTTCCCCTCTTGATAACTGGATCTTAAACCTTCCCCTCTTGATAACTGGATCCTAAACCCTCCCCTCTTGATAACTGGATCCCAAATCCTCCCCTCTTGATAACTGGATCTTAAACCCTCCCCTCTTGATAACTAGATCCCAAACCCTCCCCTCTTGATAACCGGATCCTAAACCCTCCCCTCTTGATAACTGGATCCCAAACCCTCCCCTCTTGATAACTAGATCTCAAACCCTCCCCTTTTGATAAATGGATCTTAAACCTTCCCCTCTTGATAACTGGATCTTAAACCTTCCCCTCTTGATAACTGGATCTTAAACCTTCCCCTCTTGATAACTGGATCTTATACCTTCCACTCTTGATAACTGGATCTTAAACCTTCCACTCTTGATAACTGGATCTTAAACCCTCCCCTCTTGATAACTGGATCTTAAACCTTCCCCTCTTGATAACTGGATCTTAAACCTTCCCCTCTTGATAACTGGATCTTAAACCTTCCCCTCTTGATAACTGGATCTTAAACCATCCCATCTTGATAACTGGATCTTAAACCTTCCCCTCTTGATAACTGGATCTTAAACCCTCCCCTGTTGATAAGTAAATCCCAAACCCTCCCCTCTTGATAACTGGATCCTAAAACCTCCTCTCTTGATAACTAGATCTCAAACCCTCCCCTCTTGATAACTAGATCCCAAACCCTCCCCTCTTGATAACTAGATCTCAAACCCTCCCCTCTTGATAACTAGATCTCAAACCCTCCCCTCTTGATAACTGGATCCTAAACCCTCCCCTCTTGATAACTAGATCTCAAACCCATCCCTCTTGATAGCTGGATCCTAAACCCTCACCTCTTGATAACTGGATCCTAAACCCTCACCTCTTGATAACTGGATCTTAAACCTTCCCCTCTTGATAACTGGATCTTAAACCCTCCCCTCTTGATAACTAAATCCCAAACCCTCCCCTCTTGATAACTGGATCCTAAACCCTCCCCTCTTGATAACTGGATCATAAACCCTCCCCTCTTGATAACTGGATCCCAAACCCTCCCCTCTTGATAACTGGATCTTAAACCCTCCCCTCTTGATAACTGGATCCTAAACCCTCCCCTCTTGATAATTGGATCTTAAACCTTCCCCTCTTGATAACTGGATCTTAAACCTTCCCCTCTTGATAACTGGATCTTAAACCTTCCCCTCTTGATAAATGGATCTTAAACCTTCCCCTCTTGATAACTGGATCTTAAACCTTCCCCTCTTGATAACTGGATCTTAAACCTTCCCCTCTTGATAACTGGATCTTAAATCTTCCCCTCTTGATAACTGGGTCTTAAACTTTCCCCTCTTGATAACTGGATCTTAAAACATCCCCTCTTGAAAACTGGATCTTAAACCCTCCCCTCTTGATAACTGGATCTTAAACCCTCCCCTCTTGATAACTGGATCCTAAACCCTCCCTTCTTGATAACTGCACCTTAAGCCTTCCCCTCTTGATAACTGGATCTCAAACCTTCCCCTCTTGATAACTGGATCTTAAACCCTCCCCTCTTGATAACTGGATCTTAAACCCTCCCCTCTTGATAACTGGATCCTAAACCCTGCCTTCTTGATAACTGGATCTTAAATCTTCCCCTCTTGATAACTGGATCTTAAACCTTCCCCTCTTGATAACTGGATCTTAAACCCTCCCCTCTTGATAACTGGATCTTAAACCTTCCCCTCTTGATAACTGGATCTTAAACCTTCCCCTCTTGATAACTGGATCTTAAACCTTCCCCTCTTGATAACTGGATCTTAAACCTTCCCCTCTTGATAACTGGATCTCAAACCTTCCCCTCTTGATAACTGGATCTTAAACCTTCCCCTCTTGATAACTGGATCTTAAACCTTCCCCTCTTGATAACTGGATCTTAAACCTTCCCCTCTTGATAACTGGATCTTAAACCTTCCCTTATTGATAACTGGATCTTAAACCTTCCCCTCTTGATAACTGGATCGTAAACCTTCCCCTCTTGATAACTAGATCTCAAACCCTCCCCTCTTGATAACTAGATCTCAAACCCTCCCCTCTTGATAACTGGATCCTAAACCCTCCCCTCTTGATAACTAGATCTCAAACCCATCCCTCTTGATAGCTGGATCCTAAACCCTCACCTCTTGATAACTGGATCCTAAACCCTCACCTCTTGATAACTGGATCTTAAACCTTCCCCTCTTGATAACTGGATCTTAAACCCTCCCCTCTTGATAACTAAATCCCAAACCCTCCCCTCTTGATAACTGGATCCTAAACCCTCCCCTCTTGATAACTGGATCATAAACCCTCCCCTCTTGATAACTGGATCCCAAACCCTCCCCTCTTGATAACTGGATCTTAAACCCTCCCCTCTTGATAACTGGATCCTAAACCCTCCCCTCTTGATAATTGGATCTTAAACCTTCCCCTCTTGATAACTGGATCTTAAACCTTCCCCTCTTGATAACTGGATCTTAAACCTTCCCCTCTTGATAAATGGATCTTAAACCTTCCCCTCTTGATAACTGGATCTTAAACCTTCCCCTCTTGATAACTGGATCTTAAACCTTCCCCTCTTGATAACTGGATCTTAAATCTTCCCCTCTTGATAACTGGGTCTTAAACTTTCCCCTCTTGATAACTGGATCTTAAAACATCCCCTCTTGAAAACTGGATCTTAAACCCTCCCCTCTTGATAACTGGATCTTAAACCCTCCCCTCTTGATAACTGGATCCTAAACCCTCCCTTCTTGATAACTGCACCTTAAGCCTTCCCCTCTTGATAACTGGATCTCAAACCTTCCCCTCTTGATAACTGGATCTTAAACCCTCCCCTCTTGATAACTGGATCTTAAACCCTCCCCTCTTGATAACTGGATCCTAAACCCTGCCTTCTTGATAACTGGATCTTAAATCTTCCCCTCTTGATAACTGGATCTTAAACCTTCCCCTCTTGATAACTGGATCTTAAACCCTCCCCTCTTGATAACTGGATCTTAAACCTTCCCCTCTTGATAACTGGATCTTAAACCTTCCCCTCTTGATAACTGGATCTTAAACCTTCCCCTCTTGATAACTGGATCTTAAACCTTCCCCTCTTGATAACTGGATCTCAAACCTTCCCCTCTTGATAACTGGATCTTAAACCTTCCCCTCTTGATAACTGGATCTTAAACCTTCCCCTCTTGATAACTGGATCTTAAACCTTCCCCTCTTGATAACTGGATCTTAAACCTTCCCTTATTGATAACTGGATCTTAAACCTTCCCCTCTTGATAACTGGATCGTAAACCTTCCCCTCTTGATAACTGGATCTTAAACCTTCCCCTGTTGATAAATGGATCTTAAACCTTCCCCTCTTGATAACTGGATCTTAAACCTTCCCCTCTTGATAACTGGATCTTAAACCTTCCCCTCTTGATAACTGGATCTTAAACCTTCCACTCTTGATAACTGGATCTTAAACCTTCCCCTCTTGATAACTGGATCTTAAACCTTCCCCTCTTGATAACTGGATCCCAAACCCTCCTCTCTTGATAACTAGATCTTAAACCTTCCCCTCTTGATAGCTGGATCTTAAACCTTCCCCTCTTGATAACTGGATCTTAAACCTTCCCCTCTTGATAACTGGATCTTAAACCTTCCACTCTTGATAACTGGATCTTAAACCTTCCCCTCTTGATAACTGGATCTTAAACCTTCCCCTCTTGATAACTGGATCCCAATCCCTCCTCTCTTGATAACTAGATCTTAAACCCTCCCCTCTTGATAACTGGATCTTAAACCTTCCCCTCTTGATAACTGGATCTTAAACCTTCCCCTCTTGATAACTGGATCTTATACCTTCCCCTCTTGATAACTGGATCTTAATCCTTCCCCTCTTGATAACTGGATCTTAAACCTTCCCCTCTTGATAACTGGATCCTAAACCTTCCCCTCTTGATAACTGGATCCCAAATCCTCCCCTCTTGATAACTGGATCTTAAACCCTCCCCTCTTGATAACTAGATCCCAAACCCTCCCCTCTTGATAACCGGATCCTAAACCCTCCCCTCTTGATAACTGGATCCCAAACCCTCCCCTCTTGATAACTAGATCTCAAACCCTCCCCTTTTGATAAATGGATCTTAAACCTTCCCCTCTTGATAACTGGATCTTAAACCTTCCCCTCTTGATAACTGGATCTTAAACCTTCCCCTCTTGATAACTGGATCTTAAACCTTCCACTCTTGATAACTGGATCTTAAACCTTCCCCTCTTGATAACTGGATCTTAAACCTTCCCCTCTTGATAACTGGATCCCAAACCCTCCTCTCTTGATAACTAGATCTTAAACCTTCCCCTCTTGATAGATGGATCTTAAACCTTCCCCTCTTGATAACTGGATCCCAAACCCTCCTCTCTTGATAACTAGATCTTAAACCCTCCCCTCTTGATAACTGGATCTTAAACCTTCCCCTCTTGATAACTGGATCCCAAACCCTCCCCTCTTGATAACTAGATCTCAAACCCTCCCCTCTTGATAACTAGATCCCAAACCCTCCCCTCTTGAAAACTAGATCTCAAACCCTCCCCTCTTGATAACTAGATCTCAAACCCTCCCCTCTTGATAACTGGATCCTAAACCCTCCCCTCTTGATATCTAGATCTCAAACCCACCCCTCTTGATAGCTGGATCCTAAACCCTCACTTCTTGATAACTGGATCCTAAACCCTCACCTCTTGATAACTGGATCTTAAACCTTCCCCTCTTGATAACTGGATCTTAAACCCTCACATCTTGATAACTGGATCTCAAACCCCCCCTCTTGATAACTGGATCCTAAACCCTCCCCTCTTGATAACTGTATCATAAACCCTCCCCTCTTGATAACTGGATCACAAACCCTCCCCTCTTGATAACTGGATCTTAAACCCTCCCCTCTTGATAACTGGATCCTAAACCCTCCCCTCTTGATAATTGGATCTTAAACCTTCCCCTCTTGATAACTGGATCTTAAACCTTCCCCTCTTGATAACTGGATCTTAAACCTTCCCCTCTTGATAACTGGATCTCAAACCTTCCCCTCTTGATAACTGGATCTTAAACCTTCCCCTCTTGATAACTGGATCTTAAACCTTCCCCTCTTGATAACTGGATCTTAAATCTTCCCCTCTTGATAACTGGATCTTAAACTTTCCCCTCTTGATAACTGGATCTTAAAACCTCCCCTCTTGATAACTGGATCTTAAACCCTCCCCTCTTGATAACTGGATCTTAAACCCCCCCTCTTGATAACTGGATCCTAAACCCTCCCTTCTTGATAACTGCACCTTAAGCCTTCCCCTCTTGATAACTGGATCTTAAACCCTCCCCTCTTGATAACTGGATCTTAAGCCCTCCCCTCTTGATAACTGGATCCTAAACCCTGCCTTCTTGATAACTGGATCTTAAATCTTCCCCTCTTGATAACTGGATCTTAAACCTTCCCCTCTTGATAACTGGATCTTAAACCCTCCCCTCTTGATAACTGGATCTTAAACCTTCCCCTCTTGATAACTGGATCTTAAACCTTCCCCTCTTGATAACTGGATCTTAAACCTTCCCCTCTTGATAACTGGATCTTAAACCTTCCCCTCTTGATAACTGGATCTCAAACCTTCCCCTCTTGATAACTGGATCTTAAACCTTCCCCTCTTGATAACTGGATCTTAAACCTTCCCCTCTTGATAACTGGATCTTAAACCTTCCCCTCTTGATAACTGGATCTTAAACCTTCCCTTATTGATAACTGGATCTTAAACCTTCCCCTCTTGATAACTGGATCGTAAACCTTCCCCTCTTGATAACTGGATCTTAAACCTTCCCCTCTTGATAAATGGATCTTAAACCTTCCCCTCTTGATAACTGGATCTTAAACCTTCCCCTCTTGATAACTGGATCTTAAACCTTCCCCTCTTGATAACTGGATCTTAAACCTTCCACTCTTGATAACTGGATCTTAAACCTTCCCCTCTTGATAACTGGATCTTAAACCTTCCCCTCTTGATAACTGGATCCCAAACCCTCCTCTCTTGATAACTAGATCTTAAACCTTCCCCTCTTGATAGCTGGATCTTAAACCTTCCCCTCTTGATAACTGGATCTTAAACCCTCCCCTCTTGATAACTGGATCTTAAACCTTCCCCTCTTGATAACTGGATCTTAAACCTTCCCATCTTGATAACTGGATCTTAAACCTTCCCCTCTTGATAACTGGATCTTAATCCTTCCCCTCTTGATAACTGGATCTTAAACCTTCCCCTCTTGATAAGTGGATCCTAAACCCTCCCCTCTTGATAACTGGATCCCAAATCCTCCCCTCTTGATAACTGGATCCTAAACCCTCCCCTCTTGATAGCTAGATCTCAAACCCTCCCCTCTTGATAACTGGATCCCAAACCCTCCCCTCTTGATAACTGGATCTTAAACCCTCCCCTCTTGATAACTAGATCCCAAACCCTCCCCTCTTGATAACCAGATCCTAAACCCTCCCCTATTGATAACTGGATCCCAAACCCTCCACTCTTGATAACTAGATCTCAAACCCTCCCCTCTTGATAACTGGATCCTAAACCCTCCCCTCTTGATATCTAGATCTCAAACCCACCCCTCTTGATAGCTGGATCCTAAACCCTCACTTCTTGATAACTGGATCCTAAACCCTCACCTCTTGATAACTGGATCTTAAACCTTCCCCTCTTGATAACTGGATCTTAAACCCTCCCCTCTTGATAACTGGATCTTAAACCCTCCCCTCTTGATAACTGGATCCCAAAACCTCCCCTCTTGATAACTGGATCCTAAACCCCCCCTCTTCATAACTGGACCCCAAAACCTCCCCTCTTGATAACTGGATCTTAAACCCTCCCCTCTTGATAACTGGATCCTAAACCCTCCCCTCTTGATAACTGGATCTTAAACCTTCCCCTCTTGATAACTGGATCTTAAACCTTCCCCTCTTGATAACTGGATCTTAATCCTTCCCCTCTTGATAACTGGATCTTAAACCTTCCCCTCTTGATAACTGGATCTTAAATCTTCCCCTCTTGATAACTGGATCTTAAACCTTCCCCTCTTGATAATTGGATCTTAAACCTTCCCCTCTTGATAACTGGATCGTAAACCTTCCCCTCTTGATAACTGGATCTTAAACCCTCCCCTCTTGATAACTGGATCTTAAACCCTCCCCTCTTGATAACTGGATCTTAAACCCTCCCCTCTTGATAACTGGATCTTAAACCTTCCCCTCTTGATAGCTGGATTTTAAACCTTCCCCTCTTGATAACTGGATCGTAAACCTTCCCCTCTTGATAACTGGATCTTAAACCTTCCCCTCTTGATAACTGGATCTTAAACCCTCCCCTCTTGATAACTGGATCACAAACCCTCCCCTCTTGATAACAGGATCCTAAACCCTCCCCTCTTGATAGCTAGATCTCAAACCCTCCCCTCTTGATAACTGGATCCCAAACCCTCCCCTCTTGATAACTGGATCTTAAACCCTCCCCTCTTGATAACTAGATCCCAAACTCTCCCCTCTTGATAACCGGATCCTAAACCCTCCCCTATTGATAACTAGATCCCAAACCCTCCCCTCTTGATAACTGGATCCTAAACCCTCCCCTCTTGATAACTGGATCTCAAACCCTCCCCTCTTCCAAACCCTCCCCTCTTGATAACTGGATCCTAAACCCTCCCCTCTAGATAACTAGATCTCAAACCATCCCCTCTTGATAACTGGATCCCAACCCTACCCTCTTGATAACTGGATCCCAAACCCTCTCCTCTTGATAACTGGATCCCAAACCCTCCCTTCTTGATAACTGGATCCCAAACCCTCCCCTCTTGATAACCGGATCCGAACCCTCCCCTCTTGATAACTGGATCTTAAACCCTCCCCTCTTGATAACTGGATCCCACACCCTCCCCTCTTGATAACTGGATCCTAAAACCTCCCCTCTAGATAACTGGATTTCAAACCCTCCCCTCTTGATAACTGGATCCCAACCCTCCCTCTTGATAACTAGATCCCAAACCCTCTCCTCTTGATAACTGGATCCCAAACCCTCCCTTCTTGATAACTGGATCCCAAACCCTCCCCTCTTGATAACCGGATCCGAAGCCTCCCCTCTTGATAACTGGATCCCAAACCCTCTCCTCTTCATAACTGGATCCCAAACCCTCCCATCTTGATAACTGGATCCCAACCCTCCCTTCTTGATAACTGGATCCTAAACCCTCCCCTCTTCATAACTGGTTCTCAAACCCACCCCTCTTGATAGCTGGATCCTAAACCCTCCCCTCTTGATAAATGGATCCTAAACCTTCCCCTCTTGATAACTGGATCTTAAACCCTCCCCTCTTGATAACTGGATCCCAAACCCTCCACTCTTGATAACTGGATTCCAAACCCTCCCCTCTTGATAACTGGATCTTAAACCATCCCATCTTGATAACTGGATCTTAAACCTTCCCCTCTTGATAACTGGATCTTAAACCCTCCCCTCTTGATAAGTAAATCCCAAACCCTCCCCTCTTGATAACTGGATCCTAAACCCTCCTCTCTTGATAACTAGATCTCAAACCCTCCTCTCTTGATAACTAGATCCCAAACCCTCCCCTCTTGATAACTAGATCTCAAACCCTCCCCTCTTGATAACTAGATCTCAAACCCTCCCCTCTTGATAACTGGATCCTAAACCCTCCCCTCTTGATAGCTAGATCTCAAACCCACCCCTCTTGATAGCTGGATCCTAAATCCTCACCTCTTGATAACTGGATCCTAAACCATCACCTCTTGATAACTGGATCTTAAACCTTCCCCTCTTGATAACTGGATCTTAAACCCTCCCCTCTTGATAACTGGATCTTAAACCCTCCCCTCTTGATAACTGGATCCCAAACCCTCCCCTCTTGATAACTGGATCCTAAACCATCCCCTCTTGATAACTGGATCCTAAACCCTCCCCTCTTGATAACTGGATCCCAAACCCCCCCTCTTGATAACTGGATCTTAAACCCTCTCCTCTTGATAACTGGATCCCAAACCCTCCCTTCTTGATAACTGGATCCCAAACCCTCCCCTCTTGATAACCGGATCCGAACCCTCCCCTCTTGATAACTGGATCCTAAACCCTCCCCTCTTGATAACTGGATCCCACACCCTCCCCTCTTGATAACTGGATCCTAAAACCTCCCCTCTAGATAACTGGATTTCAAACCCTCCCCTCTTGATAACTAGATCCCAAACTCTCTCCTCTTGATAACTGGATCCCAAACCCTCCCTTCTTGATAACTGGATCCCAAACCCTCCCCTCTTGATAACCGGATCCGAACCCTCCCCTCTTGATAACTGGATCCCAAACCCTCTCCTCTTCATAACTGGATCCCAAACCCTCCCATCTTGATAACTGGATCCCAACCCTCCCTTCTTGATAACTGGATCCTAAACCCTCCCTTCTTCATAACTGGTTCTCAAACCCACCCCTCTTGATAGCTGGATCCTAAACCCTCCCCTCTTGATAAATGGATCCTAAACCTTCCCCTCTTGATAACTGGATCTTAAACCCTCCCCTCTTGATAACTGGATCCCAAACCCTCCACTCTTGATAACTGGATTCCAAACCCTCCCCTCTTGATAACTGGATCTTAAACCATCCCATCTTGATAACTGGATCTTAAACCTTCCCCTCTTGATAACTGGATCTTAAACCCTCCCCTCTTGATAAGTAAATCCCAAACCCTCCCCTCTTGATAACTGGATCCTAAACCCTCCTCTCTTGATAACTAGATCTCAAACCCTCCTCTCTTGATAACTAGATCCCAAACCCTCCCCTCTTGATAACTAGATCTCAAACCCTCCCCTCTTGATAACTAGATCTCAAACCCTCCCCTCTTGATAACTGGATCCTAAACCCTCCCCTCTTGATAGCTAGATCTCAAACCCACCCCTCTTGATAGCTGGATCCTAAATCCTCACCTCTTGATAACTGGATCCTAAACCATCACCTCTTGATAACTGGATCTTAAACCTTCCCCTCTTGATAACTGGATCTTAAACCCTCCCCTCTTGATAACTGGATCTTAAACCCTCCCCTCTTGATAACTGGATCCCAAACCCTCCCCTCTTGATAACTGGATCCTAAACCATCCCCTCTTGATAACTGGATCCTAAACCCTCCCCTCTTGATAACTGGATCCCAAACCCCCCCTCTTGATAACTGGATCTTAAACCCTCCCCTCTTGATAACTGGATCCTAAACCCTCCCTTCTTGATAACTGCACCTTAAGCCTTCCCCTCTTGATAACAGGATCTAAAACCTTCCCCTCTTGATAACTGGATATTAAACCCTCCCCTCTTGATAACTGGATCGTAAACCCTCCCCTCTTGATAACTGGATCCTAAACCCTCCCTTCTTGATAACTGGATCTTAAATCTTCCCCTCTTGATAACTGGATCTTAAACCTTCCCCTCTTGATAACTGGATCTTAAACCCTCCCCTCTTGATAACTGGATCTTAAACCTTTCCCTCTTGATAACTGGATCTTAAACCTTCCCCTCTTGATAACTGGATCTTAAACCTTCCCCTCTTGATAACTGGATCTTAAACCTTCCCCTCTTGATAGCTGGATCTTAAACCTTCCCCTCTTGATAACTGGATCTTAAACCTTCTCCTCTTGATAACTGGATCCTAAACCCTCCCCTCTTCATAACTGGATCTCAAACCCTCCCCTCTTGATAACTGGATCCCAAACCCTCCCCTCTTGATAACTGGATCCTAAACCCTCCCCTCTAGATAACTGGATCTCAAACCCTCCCCTCTTGATAACTGGATCCCAACCCTCCCCTCTTGATAACTGGATCCCAAACCCTCTCCTCTTGATAACTGGATCCCAAACCCTGCCTTCTTGATAACTGGATCCCAAACCCTCCCCTCTTGATAGCTGGATCCCAAGCCCTCTCCTCTTCATAACTGGATCCCAAACCCTCCCATCTTGATAACTGGATCCCAACCCTCCCCTCTTGATAACTGGATCCTAAACCCTCCCCTCTTGATAACTGGATCTCAAACCTACCCCTCTTGATAGCTGGATCCTAAACCCTCCCCTCTTGATAAATGGATCCTAAACCTTCCCCTCTTGATAACTGGATCTTAAACCCTCCCCTCTTGATAACTGGATCCCAAACCCTCCCCTCTTGATAACTGGATCCCAAACCCTCCCCTCTTGATAACTGGATCTTAAACCATCCCATCTTGATAACTGGATCTTAAACCTTCCCCTCCTGATAACTGGATCTTAAACCCTCCCCTCTTGATAAGTAAATCCCAAACCCTCCCCTCTTGATAACTGGATCCTAAACCTTCCTCTCTTGATAACTAGATCTCAAACCCTCCCCTCTTGATAACTAGATCCCAAACCCTCCCGTCTTGATAACTAGATCTCAAACCTTCCCCTCTTGATAACTAGATCTCAAACCCTCCCCTCTTGATAACTGGATCCTAAACCCTCCCCTCTTGATAACTAGATCTCAAACCCACCCCTCTTGATAGCTGGATCCTAAACCCTCACTTCTTTATAACTGGATCCTTAACCCTCATCTCTTGATAACTGGATCTTAAACCTTCCCCTCTTGATAACTGGATCTTAAACCCTCCCCTCTTGATAACTGGATCTTAAACCCTCCCCTCTTGATAACTGGATCCCAAACACTCCCCTCTTGATAACTGGATCCTAAACCCTCCCCTCTTGATAACTGGATCCCAAAACCTCCCCCCTTGATAACTGGATCTTAAACCCTCCCCTCTTGATAGCTGGATCATAAACCCTCCCCTCTTGATAACTGGATCTTAAACCTTCCCCTCTTGATAACTGGATCTTAAACCTTCCCCTCTTGATAACTGGATCTTAAACCTTCCCCTCTTGATAACTGGATCTTAAACCTTCCCCTCTTGATAACTGGATCTTAAACCTTCCCCTCTTGATAACTGGATCTTAAACCTTCCCCTCTTGATAACTGGATCTTAAATCTTCCCCTCTTGATAACTGGATATTAAACCTTCCCCTCTTGATAACCGGATCCTAAACCCTCCCCTATTGATAACTAGATCCCAAACCCTCCCCTCTTGATAACTGGATCCTAAACCCTCCCCTCTTGATAACTGGATCCCAAACCCTCCCCTCTTGATAACTGGATCTCAAACCCTCCCCTCTTGATAACTGGATCCCAAACCCTCCCCTCTTGATAACTGGATCCCAAACCCTGCCTTCTTGATAACTGGATCCCAAACCCTCCCCTCTTGATAGCTGGATCCCAAGCCCTCTCCTCTTCATAACTGGATCCCAAACCCTCCCATCTTGATAACTGGATCCCAACCCTCCCCTCTTGATAACTGGATCCTAAACCCTCCCCTCTTGATAACTGGATCTCAAACCCACCCCTCTTGATAGCTGGATCCTAAACCCTCCCCTCTTGATAAATGGATCCTAAACCTTCCCCTCTTGATAACTGGATCTTAAACCCTCCCCTCTTGATAACTGGATCCCAAACCCTCCCCTCTTGATAACTGGATCCCAAACCCTCCCCTCTTGATAACTGGATCTTAAACCATCCCATCTTGATAACTGGATCTTAAACCTTCCCCTCCTGATAACTGGATCTTAAACCCTCCCCTCTTGATAAGTAAATCCCAAACCCTCCCCTCTTGATAACTGGATCCTAAACCTTCCTCTCTTGATAACTAGATCTCAAACCCTCCCCTCTTGATAACTAGATCCCAAACCCTCCCGTCTTGATAACTAGATCTCAAACCTTCCCCTCTTGATAACTAGATCTCAAACCCTCCCCTCTTGATAACTGGATCCTAAACCCTCCCCTCTTGATAACTAGATCTCAAACCCACCCCTCTTGATAGCTGGATCCTAAACCCTCACTTCTTTATAACTGGATCCTTAACCCTCATCTCTTGATAACTGGATCTTAAACCTTCCCCTCTTGATAACTGGATCTTAAACCCTCCCCTCTTGATAACTGGATCTTAAACCCTCCCCTCTTGATAACTGGATCCCAAACACTCCCCTCTTGATAACTGGATCCTAAACCCTCCCCTCTTGATAACTGGATCCTAAACCCTCCCCTCTTGATAACTGGATCCCAAAACCTCCCCCCTTGATAACTGGATCTTAAACCCTCCCCTCTTGATAGCTGGATCATAAACCCTCCCCTCTTGATAACTGGATCTTAAACCTTCCCCTCTTGATAACTGGATCTTAAACCTTCCCCTCTTGATAACTGGATCTTAAACCTTCCCCTCTTGATAACTGGATCTTAAACCTTCCCCTCTTGATAACTGGATCTTAAACCTTCCCCTCTTGATAACTGGATCTTAAACCTTCCCCTCTTGATAACTGGATCTTAAATCTTCCCCTCTTGATAACTGGATATTAAACCTTCCCCTCTTGATAACCGGATCCTAAACCCTCCCCTATTGATAACTAGATCCCAAACCCTCCCCTCTTGATAACTGGATCCTAAACCCTCCCCTCTTGATAACTGGATCCCAAACCCTCCCCTCTTGATAACTGGATCTCAAACCCTCCCCTCTTGATAACTGGATCCCAAACCCTCCCCTCTTGATAACTGGATCCTAAACCCTCCCCTCTAGATAACTGGATCTCAAACCCCCCCTCTTCATAACTGGATCCCAACCCTCCCTTCTTGATAACTGGATCCCAAACCCTCTCCTCTTGATAACTGGATCCCAAACCCTCCCTTCTTGATAGCTGGATCCCAAACCCTCCCCTCTTGATAACTGGATCCTAAACCCTCCCATCTTGATAACTGGATCTCAAGCCCTCCCCTCTTGATAGCTGGATCCCAAACCCTCTCCTCTTCATAAATGGATCCCAAACCCTCCCCTCTAGAAAACTGGATCTCAAACCCTCCCCTCTTGATAACTGGATCCCAACCCTCCCCTCTTGATAACTAGATCCTAAACCTTCCCCTCTTGATAACTGGATCTTAAACCCTCCCCTCTTGAAAACTGGATCCCAAACCCTCCCCTCTTGATAACTGGATCCCAAACCCTCCCCTCTTGATAACTGGATCTTAAACCATCCCATCTTGATAACTGGATCTTAAACCTTCCCCTCTTGATAACTGGACCTTAAACCCTCCCCTCTTGATAAGTAAATCCCAAACCCTCACCTCTTGATAACTGGATCCTAAACCCTCCTCTCTTGATAACTAGATCGCAAACCCTCCCCTCTTGATAACTAGATCCCAAACCCTCCCCTCTTGATAACTAGATCTCAAACCCTCCCCTCTTGATAACTAGATCTCAAACCCTCCCCTCTTGATAACTGGATCCTAAACCCTCCCCTCTTGATAACTAGATCTCAAACCCACCCCTCTTGATAGCTGGATTCTAAACCCTCACTTCTTTATAACTGGATCCTTAACCCTCATCTCTTGATAACTGGATCTTAAACCTTCCCCTCTTGATAACTGGATCTTAAACCCTCCCCTCTTGATAACTGGATCTTAAACCCTCCCCTCTTGATAACTGGATCCCAAACCCTCCCCTCTTGATAACTGGATCTCAAACCCCCCTCTTCATAACTGGATCCCAACCCTCCCTTCTTGATAACTGGATCCCAAACCCTCTCCTCTTGATAACTGGATCCCAAACCCTCCCTTCTTGATAGCTGGATCCCAAACCCTCCCCTCTTGATAACTGGATCCTAAACCCTCCCATCTTGATAACTGGATCTCAAGCCCTCCCCTCTTGATAGCTGGATCCCAAACCCTCTCCTCTTCATAAATGGATCCCAAACCCTCCCCTCTAGAAAACTGGATCTCAAACCCTCCCCTCTTGATAACTGGATCCCAACCCTCCCCTCTTGATAACTAGATCCCAAACCCTCTCCTCTTGATAACTGGATCCCAAACCCTCCCTTCTTGATAACTGGATCCCAAACCCTCCCCTCTTGATAACCGGATCCGAACCCTCCCATCTTGATAACTGGATCCCAAACCCTCTCCTCTTCATAACTGGATCCCAAACCCTCCCATCTTGATAACTGGATCCCAACCCTCCCCTCTTGATAACTGGATCCTAAACCCTCCCCTCTTGATAACTGTATCTCAAACCCACCCCTCTTGATAGCTGGATCCTAAACCCTCCCCTCTTGATAAATGGATCCTAAACCTTCCCCTCTTGATAACTGGATCTTAAACTTTCCCCTCTTGATAACTGGATCCCAAACCCTCCCCTCTTGATAACTGGATCCCAAACCCTCCCCTCTTGATAACTGGATCTTAAACCATCCCATCTTGATAACTGGATCTTAAACCTTCCCCTCTTGATAACTGGATCTTAAACCCTCCCCTCTTGATAAGTAAATCCCAAACCCTCCCCTCTTGATAACTGGATCCTAAACCCTCCTCTCTTGATAACTAGATCTCAAACCCTCCCCTCTTGATAACTAGATCCCAAACCCTCCCCTCTTGATAACTAGATCTCAAACCCTCCCCTCTTGATAACTAGATCTCAAACCCTCCCCTCTTGATAACTGGATCCTAAACCCTCCCCTCTTGATAACTAGATCTCAAACCCACCCCTCTTGATAGCTGGATCCTAAACCCTCACTTCTTTATAACTGGATCCTTAACCCTCATCTCTTGATAACTGGATCTTAAACCTTCCCCTCTTGATAACTGGATCTTAAACCCTCCCCTCTTGATAACTGGATCTTAAACCCTCCCCTCTTGATAACTGGATCCCAAACCCTCCCCTCTTGATAACTGGATCCTAAACCCTCCCCTCTTGATAACTGGATCCTAAACCCTCCCCTCTTGATAACTGGATCCCAAACCCTCCCCTCTTGATAACTGGATCTTAAACCCTCCCCTCTTGATAGCTGGATCCTAAACCCTCCCCTCTTGATAACTGGATCTTAAACCTTCCCCTCTTGATAACTGGATCTTAAACCTTCCCCTCTTGATAACTGGATCTTAAACCTTCCCCTCTTGATAACTGGATCTTAAACCTTCCCCTCTTGATAACTGGATCTTAAACCTTCCCCTCTTGATAACTGGATCTTAAACCTTCCCCTCTTGATAACTGGATCTTAAATCTTCCCCTCTTGATAACTGGATATTAAACCTTCCCCTCTTGATAACCGGATCCTAAACCCTCCCCTATTGATAACTAGATCCCAAACCCTCCCCTCTTGATAACTGGATCCTAAACCCTCCCCTCTTGATAACTGGATCCCAAACCCTCCCCTCTTGATAACTGGATCTCAAACCCTCCCCTCTTGATAACTGGATCCCAAACCCTCCCCTCTTGATAACTGGATCCTAAACCCTCCCCTCTAGATAACTGGATCTCAAACCCCCCCTCTTCATAACTGGATCCCAACCCTCCCTTCTTGATAACTGGATCCCAAACCCTCTCCTCTTGATAACTGGATCCCAAACCCTCCCTTCTTGATAGCTGGATCCCAAACCCTCCCCTCTTGATAACTGGATCCTAAACCCTCCCATCTTGATAACTGGATCTCAAGCCCTCCCCTCTTGATAGCTGGATCCCAAACCCTCTCCTCTTCATAAATGGATCCCAAACCCTCCCCTCTAGAAAACTGGATCTCAAACCCTCCCCTCTTGATAACTGGATCCCAACCCTCCCCTCTTGATAACTAGATCCTAAACCTTCCCCTCTTGATAACTGGATCTTAAACCCTCCCCTCTTGAAAACTGGATCCCAAACCCTCCCCTCTTGATAACTGGATCCCAAACCCTCCCCTCTTGATAACTGGATCTTAAACCATCCCATCTTGATAACTGGATCTTAAACCTTCCCCTCTTGATAACTGGACCTTAAACCCTCCCCTCTTGATAAGTAAATCCCAAACCCTCCCCTCTTGATAACTGGATCCTAAACCCTCCTCTCTTGATAACTAGATCGCAAACCCTCCCCTCTTGATAACTAGATCCCAAACCCTCCCCTCTTGATAACTAGATCTCAAACCCTCCCCTCTTGATAACTAGATCTCAAACCCTCCCCTCTTGATAACTGGATCCTAAACCCTCCCCTCTTGATAACTAGATCTCAAACCCACCCCTCTTGATAGCTGGATTCTAAACCCTCACTTCTTTATAACTGGATCCTTAACCCTCATCTCTTGATAACTGGATCTTAAACCTTCCCCTCTTGATAACTGGATCTTAAACCCTCCCCTCTTGATAACTGGATCTTAAACCCTCCCCTCTTGATAACTGGATCCCAAACCCTCCCCTCTTGATAACTGGATCTCAAACCCCCCTCTTCATAACTGGATCCCAACCCTCCCTTCTTGATAACTGGATCCCAAACCCTCTCCTCTTGATAACTGGATCCCAAACCCTCCCTTCTTGATAGCTGGATCCCAAACCCTCCCCTCTTGATAACTGGATCCTAAACCCTCCCATCTTGATAACTGGATCTCAAGCCCTCCCCTCTTGATAGCTGGATCCCAAACCCTCTCCTCTTCATAAATGGATCCCAAACCCTCCCCTCTAGAAAACTGGATCTCAAACCCTCCCCTCTTGATAACTGGATCCCAACCCTCCCCTCTTGATAACTAGATCCCAAACCCTCTCCTCTTGATAACTGGATCCCAAACCCTCCCTTCTTGATAACTGGATCCCAAACCCTCCCCTCTTGATAACCGGATCCGAACCCTCCCATCTTGATAACTGGATCCCAAACCCTCTCCTCTTCATAACTGGATCCCAAACCCTCCCATCTTGATAACTGGATCCCAACCCTCCCCTCTTGATAACTGGATCCTAAACCCTCCCCTCTTGATAACTGTATCTCAAACCCACCCCTCTTGATAGCTGGATCCTAAACCCTCCCCTCTTGATAAATGGATCCTAAACCTTCCCCTCTTGATAACTGGATCTTAAACTTTCCCCTCTTGATAACTGGATCCCAAACCCTCCCCTCTTGATAACTGGATCCCAAACCCTCCCCTCTTGATAACTGGATCTTAAACCATCCCATCTTGATAACTGGATCTTAAACCTTCCCCTCTTGATAACTGGATCTTAAACCCTCCCCTCTTGATAAGTAAATCCCAAACCCTCCCCTCTTGATAACTGGATCCTAAACCCTCCTCTCTTGATAACTAGATCTCAAACCCTCCCCTCTTGATAACTAGATCCCAAACCCTCCCCTCTTGATAACTAGATCTCAAACCCTCCCCTCTTGATAACTAGATCTCAAACCCTCCCCTCTTGATAACTGGATCCTAAACCCTCCCCTCTTGATAACTAGATCTCAAACCCACCCCTCTTGATAGCTGGATCCTAAACCCTCACTTCTTTATAACTGGATCCTTAACCCTCATCTCTTGATAACTGGATCTTAAACCTTCCCCTCTTGATAACTGGATCTTAAACCCTCCCCTCTTGATAACTGGATCTTAAACCCTCCCCTCTTGATAACTGGATCCCAAACCCTCCCCTCTTGATAACTGGATCCTAAACCCTCCCCTCTTGATAACTGGATCCTAAACCCTCCCCTCTTGATAACTGGATCCCAAACCCTCCCCTCTTGATAACTGGATCTTAAACCCTCCCCTCTTGATAGCTGGATCCTAAACCCTCCCCTCTTGATAACTGGATCTTAAACCTTCCCCTCTTGATAACTGGATCTTAAACCTTCCCCTCTTGATAACTGGATCTTAAACCTTCCCCTCTTGATAACTGGATCTTAAACCTTCCCCTCTTGATAACTGGATCTTAAACCTTCCCCTCTTGATAACTGGATCTTAAACCTTCCCCTCTTGATAACTGGATATTAAACCTTCCCCTCTTGATAACCGGATCCTAAACCCTCCCCTATTGATAACTAGATCCCAAACCCTCCCCTCTTGATAACTGGATCCTAAACCCTCCCCTCTTGATAACTGGATCCCAAACCCTCCCCTCTTGATAACTGGATCTCAAACCCTCCCCTCTTGATAACTGGATCCCAAACCCTCCCCTCTTGATAACTGGATCCTAAACCCTCCCCTCTAGATAACTGGATCTCAAACCCCCCCTCTTCATAACTGGATCCCAACCCTCCCTTCTTGATAACTGGATCCCAAACCCTCTCCTCTTGATAACTGGATCCCAAACCCTCCCTTCTTGATAGCTGGATCCCAAACCCTCCCCTCTTGATAACTGGATCCTAAACCCTCCCATCTTGATAACTGGATCTCAAGCCCTCCCCTCTTGATAGCTGGATCCCAAACCCTCTCCTCTTCATAAATGGATCCCAAACCCTCCCCTCTAGAAAACTGGATCTCAAACCCTCCCCTCTTGATAACTGGATCCCAACCCTCCCCTCTTGATAACTAGATCCCAAACCCTCTCCTCTTGATAACTGGATCCCAAACCCTCCCTTCTTGATAACTGGATCCCAAACCCTCCCCTCTTGATAACCGGATCCGAACCCTCCCATCTTGATAACTGGATCCCAAACCCTCTCCTCTTCATAACTGGATCCCAAACCCTCCCATCTTGATAACTGGATCCCAACCCTCCCCTCTTGATAACTGGATCCTAAACCCTCCCCTCTTCATAACTGGATCTCAAACCCACCCCTCTTGATAGCTGGATCCTAAACCCTCCCCTCTTGATAAATGGATCCTAAACCTTCCCCTCTTGATAACTGGATCTTAAACCCTCCCCTCTTGATAACTGAATCCCAAACCCTCCACTCTTGATAACTGGATCCCAAACCCCCCCCTCTTGATAACTGGATCTTAAACCATCCCATCTTGATAACTGGATCTTAAACCTTCCCCTCTTGATAACTGGATCTTAAACCCTCCCCTTTTGATAAGTAAATCCCAAACCCTCCCCTCTTGATAACTGGATCCTAAACCCTCCTCTCTTGATAACTAGATCTCAAACCCTCCCCTCTTGATAACTAGATCCCAAACCCTCCCCTCTTGATAACTAGATCTCAAACCCTCTTCTCTTAATAACTAGATCTCAAACCCTCCCCTCTTGATAACTGGATCCTAAACCCTCCCCTCTTGATAACTAGATCTCAAACCCACCCCTCTTGATAGCTGGATCCTAAATCCTCACCTCTTGATAACTGGATCCTAAACCCTCACCTCTTGATAACTGGATCTTAAACCTTCCCCTCTTGATAACTGGATCTTAAACCCTCCCCTCTTGATAACTGGATCTTAAACCCTCCCCTCTTGATAACTGGATCCCAAACCCTCCCCTCTTGATAACTGGATCCTAAACCCTCCCCTCTTGATAACTGGATCTTAAACCCCCCCCCCTCTTGATAACTGGATCCTAAACCCTCCCTTCTTGATAACTGCACCTTAAGCCTTCCCCTCTTGATAACTGGATCTCAAACCTTCCCCTCTTGATAACTGGATATTAAACCCTCCCCTCTTGATAACTGGATCTTAAACCCTCCCCTCTTGATAACTGGATCCTAAACCCTCCCTTCTTGATAACTGGATCTTAAATCTTCCCCTCTTGATAACTGGATCTTAAACCTTCCCCTCTTGATAACTGGATCTTAAACCCTCTCCTCTTGATAACTGGATCTTAAACCTTCCCCTCTTGATAACTGGATCCCAAACCCTCTCCTCTTGATAACTGGATCCCAAACCCTGCCTTCTTGATAACTGGATCCCAAACCCTCCCCTCTTGATAGCTGGATCCCAAGCCCTCTCCTCTTCATAACTGGATCTCAAACCCTCCCATCTTGATAACTGGATCCCAACCCTCACCTCTTGATAACTGGATCCTAAACCCTCCCCTCTTGATAACTGGATCTCAAACCCACCCCTCTTGATAGCTGGATCCTAAACCCTCCCCTCTTGATAAATGGATCCTAAACCTTCCCCTCTTGATAACTGGATCTTAAACCCTCCCCTCTTGATAACTGGATCTCAAACCCTCCCCTCTTGATAACTGGATCCCAAACCCTCCCCTCTTGATAACTGGATCCTAAACCCTCCCCTCTAGATAACTGGATCTCAAACCCCCCCTCTTCATAACTGGATCCCAACCCTCCCTTCTTGATAACTGGATCCCAAACCCTCTCCTCTTGATAACTGGATCCCAAACCCTCCCTTCTTGATAACTGGATCCCAAACCCTCCCCTCTTGATAACTGGATCCTAAACCCTCCCATCTTGATAACTGGATCTCAAGCCCTCCCCTCTTGATAGCAGGATCCCAAACCCTCTCCTCTTCATAAATGGATCCCAAACCCTCCCATCTTGATAACTGGATCCCAACCCTCCCCTCTTGATAACTGGATCCCAAACCCTCCCCTCTTGATAACTAGATCTCAAACCCTCCCCTCTTGATAACTAGATCTCAAACCCTCCCCTCTTGATAACTGGATCCTAAACCCTCCCCTCTTGATAACTAGATCTCAAACCCACCCCTCTTGATAGCTGGATCCTAAACCCTCACTTCTTTATAACTGGATCCTTAACCCTCATCTCTTGATAACTGGATCTTAAACCTTCCCCTCTTGATAACTGGATCTTAAACCCTCCCCTCTTGATAACTGGATCTTAAACCCTCCCCTCTTGATAACTGGATCCCAAACCCCCCCTCTTGATAACTGGATCCTAAACCCTCCCCTCTTGATAACTGGATCCTAAACCCTCCCCTCTTGATAACTGGATCCCAAACCCTCCCCTCTTGATAACTGGATCTTAAACCCTACCCTCTTGATAGCTGGATCCTAAACCCTCCCCTCTTGATAACTGGATCTTAAACCTTCCCCTCTTGATAACTGGATCTTAAACCTTCCCCTCTTGATAACTGGATCTTAAACCTTCCCCTCTTGATAACTGGATCTTAAACCTTCCCCTCTTGATAACTGGATCTTAAACCTTCCCCTCTTGATAACCGGATCCGAACCCTCCCCTCTTGATAACTGGATCCTAAACCCTCCCCTCTTGATAACTGGATCCCAAACCCTCCCCTCTTGATAACTGGATCCTAAAACCTCCCCTCTAGATAACTGGATCTCAAACCCTCCCCTATTCATAACTGGATCCCAACCCCCCCCTCTTGATAACTAGATCCCAAACCCTCTCCTCTTGATAACTGGATCCCAAACCCTCCCTTCTTGATAACTGGATCCCAAACCCTCCCCTCTTGATAACCGGATCCGAACCCGCCCATCTTGATAACTGGATCCCAAACTCTCTCCTCTTCATAACTGGATCCCAAACCCTCCCATCTTGATAACTGGATCCCAACCCTCCCCTCTTGATAACTGGATCCTAATCCCTGCCCTCTTCATAACTGGATCTCAAACCCACCCCTCTTGATAGCTGGATCCTAAACCCTCCCCTCTTGATAAATGGATCCTAAACCTTCCCCTCTTGATAACTGGATCTTAAACCCTCCCCTCTTGATAACTGGATCCTAAACCCTCCACTCTTGATAACTGGATCCCAAACCCTCCCCTCTTGATAACTGGATCTTAAACCATCCCATCTTGATAACTGGATCTTAAACCTTCCCCTCTTGATAACTGGATCTTAAACCCTCCCCTCTTGATAAGTAAATCCCAAACCCTCCCCTCTTGATAACTGGATCCTAAACCCTCCTCTCTTGATAACTAGATCTCAAACCCTCCCCTCTTGATAACTAGATCCCAAACCCTCCCCTCTTGATAACTAGATCTCAAACCCTCCTCTCTTGATAACTAGATCTCAAACCCTCCCCTCTTGATAACTGGATCCTAAACCCTCCCCTCTTGATAACTAGATCTCAAACCCACCCCTCTTGATAACTGGATCCTAAATCCTCACCTCTTGATAACTGGATCCTAAACCCTCACCTCTTGATAACTGGATCTTAAACCTTCCCCTCTTGATAACTGGATCTTAAACCCTCCCCTCTTGATAACTGGATCTTAAACCCTCCCCTCTTGATAACTGAATCCCAAACCCTTCCCTCTTGATAACTGGATCCTAAACCTTCCCCTCTTGATAACTGGATCCTAAACCCTCCCCTCTTGATAACTGGATCCCAAACCCCCCCTCTTGATAACTGGATCTTAAACCCTCCCCTCTTGATAACTGGATCCTAAACCCTCCCTTCTTGATAACTGCACCTTAAGCCTTCCCCTCTTGATAACTGGATCTCAAACCTTCCCCTCTTGATAACTGGATATTAAACCCTCCCCTCTTGATAACTGGATCTTAAACCCTCCCCTCTTGATAACTGGATCCTAAACCCTCCCTTCTTGATAACTGGATCTTAAATCTTCCCCTCTTGATAACTGGATCTTAAACCTTCCCCTCTTGATAACTGGATCTTAACCCCTCCCCTCTTGATAACTGGATCTTAAACCTTCCCCTCTTGATAACTGGATCTTAAACCTTCCCCTCTTGATAACTGGATCTTAAACCTTCCCCTCTTGATAACTGGATCTTAAACCTTCCCCTCTTGATAGCTGGATCTTAAACCTTCCCCTCTTGATAACTGGATCTTAAACCTTCCCCTCTTGATAACTGGATCCTAAACCCTCCCCTCTTCATAACTGGATCTCAAACCCTCCCCTCTTGATAATTGGATCCCAAACCCTCCCCTCTTGATAACTGGATCCTAAACCCTCCCCTCTAGATAACTGGATCTCAAACCCTTTCCTCTTGATAACTGGATCCCAACCCTCCCATCTTGATAACTGGATCCCAACCCTCCCCTCTTGATAACTGGATCCTAAACCCTCCCTTCTTGATAACTGGATCTTAAATCTTCCCCTCTTGATAACTGGATCTTAAACCTTCCCCTCTTGATAACTGGATCTTAACCCCTCCCCTCTTGATAACTGGATCTTAAACCTTCCCCTCTTGATAACTGGATCTTAAACCCTCCCCTCTTGATAACTGGATCTTAAACCTTCCCCTCTTGATAACTGGATCTTAAACCTTCCCCTCTTGATAGCTGGATCTTAAACCTTCCCCTCTTGATAACTGGATCTTAAACCTTCCCCTCTTGATAACTGGATCCTAAACCCTCCCCTCTTCATAACTGGATCTCAAACCCTCCCCTCTTGATAACTGGATCCCAAACCCTCCCCTCTTGATAACTGGATCCTAAACCCTCCCCTCTAGATAACTGGATCTCAAACCCTCTCCTCTTGATAACTGGATCCCAACCCTCCCATCTTGATAACTGGATCCCAACCCTCCCCTCTTGATAACTGGATCCTAAACCCTCCCCTCTTGATAACTGGATCTCAAACCCACCCCTCTTGATAGCTGGATCCTAAACCCTCCCCTCTTGATAAATGGATCCTAAACCTTCCCCTCTTGATAACTGGATCTTAAACCCTCCCCTCTTGATAACTGGATCCCAAACCCTCCCCTCTTGATAACTGGATCCCAAACCCTCCCCTCTTGATAACTGGATCTTAAACCATCCCATCTTGATAACTGGATCTTAAACCTTCCCCTCTTGATAACTGGATCTTAAACCTTCCCCTCTTGATAAGTAAATCCCAAACCCTCCCTTCTTGATAACTGGATCCTAAACCCTCCTCTCTTGATAACTAGATCTCAAACCCTCCCTTCTTGATAACTAGATCCCAAAACCCTCCCCTCTTGATAACTAGATCTCAAACCCTCCCCTCTTGATAACTAGATCTCAAACCCTCCCCTCTTGATAACTGGATCCTAAACCCTCCCCTCTTGATAACTAGATCTCAAACCCACCCCTCTTGATAGCTGGATCCTAAACCCTCACTTCTTTATAACTGGATCCTAAACCCTCACCTCTTGATAACTGGATCTTAAACCTTCCCCTCTTGATAACTGGATCTTAAACCCTCCCCTCTTGATAACTGGATCTTAAACCCTCCCCTCTTGATAACTGGATCCCAAACCCTCCCCTCTTGATAACTGGATCCTAAACCCTCCCCTCTTGATAACTGGATCCTAAACCCTCCCCTCTTGATAACTGGATCCCAAACCCTCCCCTCTTGATAACTGGATCTTAAACCCTCCCCTCTTGATAGCTGGATCCTAAACCCTCCCCTCTTGATAACTGGATCTTAAACCTTCCCCTCTTGATAACTGGATCTTAAACCTTCCCCTCTTGATAACTGGATCTTAAACCTTCCTCTCTTGATAACTGGATCTTAAACCTTCCCCTCTTGATAACTGGATCTTAAACCTTCCCCTCTTGATAACTGGATCTTAAACCTTCCCCTCTTGATAACTGGATATTAAACCTTCCCCTCTTGATAACTGGATCTTAAACCCTCCCCTCTTGATAACTGGATCCCAAACCCTGCCCTCTTGATAACTGGATCTTAAACCCTCCCCTCTTGATAACTAGATCCCAAACCCCCCTCTTGATAACCGGATCCTAAACCCTCCCCTATTGATAACTAGATCCCAAACCCTCCCCTCTTGATAACTGGATCCTAAACCCTCCTCTCTTGATAACTAGATCTCAAACCCTCCCCTCTTGATAACTAGATCCCAAAACCCTCCCCTCTTGATAACTAGATCTCAAACCCTCCCCTCTTGATAACTAGATCTCAAACCCTCCCCTCTTGATAACTGGATCCTAAACCCTCCCCTCTTGATAACTAGATCTCAAACCCACCCCTCTTGATAGCTGGATCCTAAACCCTCACTTCTTTATAACTGGATCCTAAACCCTCACCTCTTGATAACTGGATCTTAAACCTTCCCCTCTTGATAACTGGATCTTAAACCCTCCCCTCTTGATAACTGGATCTTAAACCCTCCCTTCTTGATAACTGGATCCCAAACCCTCCCCTCTTGATAACTGGATCCTAAACCCTCCCCTCTTGATAACTGGATCCTAAACCCTCCCCTCTTGAT
Organism: Bathymodiolus brooksi; assembly: GCA_963680875.1. Classification (NCBI taxonomy): domain Eukaryota; kingdom Metazoa; phylum Mollusca; class Bivalvia; order Mytilida; family Modiolidae; genus Bathymodiolus; species Bathymodiolus brooksi. The sequence goes on from OY804580.1 coordinate 103,981,948, forward strand.
AACTGGATCCCAAACCCTCCCCTCTTGATAACTGGATCTTAAACCCTCCCCTCTTGATAGCTGGATCCTAAACCCTCCCCTCTTGATAACTGGATCTTAAACCTTCCCCTCTTGATAACTAGATCCCAAACCCTCCCCTCTTGATAACTGGATCCTAAACCCTCCTCTCTTGATAACTAGATCTCAAACCCTCCCCTCTTGATAACTAGATCCCAAAACCCTCCCCTCTTGATAACTAGATCTCAAACCCTCCCCTCTTGATAACTAGATCTCAAACCCTCCCCTCTTGATAACTGGATCCTAAACCCTCCCCTCTTGATAACTAGATCTCAAACCCACCCCTCTTGATAGCTGGATCCTAAACCCTCACTTCTTTATAACTGGATCCTAAACCCTCACCTCTTGATAACTGGATCTTAAACCTTCCCCTCTTGATAACTGGATCTTAAACCCTCCCCTCTTGATAACTGGATCTTAAACCCTCCCTTCTTGATAACTGGATCCCAAACCCTCCCCTCTTGATAACTGGATCCTAAACCCTCCCCTCTTGATAACTGGATCCTAAACCCTCCCCTCTTGATAACTGGATCCCAAACCCTCCCCTCTTGATAACTGGATCTTAAACCCTCCCCTCTTGATAGCTGGATCCTAAACCCTCCCCTCTTGATAACTGGATCTTAAACCTTCCCCTCTTGATAACTGGATCTTAAACCTTCCCCTCTTGATAACTGGATCTTAAACCTTCCCCTCTTGATAACTGGATCTTAAACCTTCCCCTCTTGATAACTGGATCTTAAACCTTCCCCTCTTGATAACTGGATCTTAAACCTTCCCCTCTTGATAACTGGATCTTAAATCTTCCCCTCTTGATAACTGGATATTAAACCTTCCCCTCTTGATAACTGGATCTTAAACCCTCCCCTCTTGATAACTGGATCCCAAACCCTCCCCTCTTGATAACTGGATCTTAAACCCTCCCCTCTTGATAACTAGATCCCAAACCCCCCCTCTTGATAACCGGATCCTAAACCCTCCACTATTGATAACTAGATCCCAAACCCTCCCCTCTTGATAACTGGATCCTAAACCCTCCCCTCTTGATAACTGGATCCCAAACCCTCCCCTCTTGATAACTGGATCTCAAACCCTCCCCTCTTGATACCTGGATCCCAAACCCTCCCCTCTTGATAACTGGATCATAAACCCTCCCCTCTAGATAACTGGATCTCAACCCCCCCCCCTATTCATAACTGGATCCCAACCCTCCCTTCTTGATAACTGGATCCCAAACCCTCTCCTCTTGATAACTGGATCCCAAACCCTCCCTTCTTGATAACTGGATCCCAAACCCTCCCCTCTTGATAACTGGATCCTAAACCCTCCCCTCTTGATAACTGGATCTCAAGCCCTCCCCTCTTGATAGCTGGATCCCAAACCCTCTCCTCTTCATAAATGGATCCCAAACCCTCCCATCTTGATAACTGGATCCCAACCCTCCCCTCTTGATAACTGGATCCTAAACACTCCCCTCTTGATAACTGGATCTCAAACCCACCCCTCTTGATAGCTGGATCCTAAACCCTCCCCTCTTGATAAATGGATCCTAAACCTTCCCCTCTTGATAACTGGATCTTAAACCCTCCCCTCTTGATAACTGGATCCCAAACCCTCCCCTCTTGATAACTGGATCCCAAACCCTCCCCTCTTGATAACTGGATCTTAAACCATCCCATCTTGATAACTGGATCTTAAACCTTCCCCTCTTGATAACTGGATCTTAAACCCTCCCCTCTTGATAAGTAAATCCCAAACCCTCCCCTCTTGATAACTGGATCCTAAACCCTCCCCTCTTGATAACTGGATCCCAAACCCTCCCCTCTTGATAACTGGATCTTAAACCCCCCCTCTTGATAACTGGATCCTAAACCCTCCCCTCTTGATAACTAGATCTCAAACCCTCGCCTCTTGATAACTAGATCTCAAACCCTCCCCTCTTGATAACTGTATCCTAAACCCTCCCCTCTCGATAACTAGATCTCAAACCCATCCCTCTTGATAGCTGGATTCTAAACCCTCCCCTCTTGATAACTGGATCCTAAACCCTCACCTCTTGATAACTAGATCTTAAACCTTCCCCTCTTGATAACTGGATCTTAAACCCTCCCCTCTTGATAACTGGATCCTAAACCCTCCCCTCTTGATAACTGGATCCCAAACCCTCCCCTCTTGATAACTGGATCTTAAACCCTCCCCTCTTGATAACTAGATCCCAAACCCCCCCTCTTGATAACCGGATCCTAAACCCTCCCCTATTGATAACTAGATCCCAAACCCTCCCCTCTTGATAACTGGATCCTAAACCCTCCCCTCTTGATAACTGGATCCCAAACCCTCCCCTCTTGATAACTGGATCTTAAACCCTCCCCTCTTGATACCTGGATCCCAAACCCTCCCCTCTTGATAACTGGATCATAAACCCTCCCCTCTAGATAACTGGATCTCAACCCCCCCCCTCTTCATAACTGGATCCCAACCCTCCCTTCTTGATAACTGGATCCCAAACCCTCTCCTCTTGATAACTGGATCCCAAACCCTCCCTTCTTGATAACTGGATCCCAAACCCTCCCCTCTTGATAACTGGATCCTAAACCCTCCCATCTTGATAACTGGATCTCAAGCCCTCCCTTCTTGATAGCTGGATCCCAAACCCTCCCCTCTTCATAAATGGATCCCAAACCCTCCCATCTTGATAACTGGATCCCAACCCTCCCCTCTTGATAACTGGATCCTAAACACTCCCCTCTTGATAACTGGATCTCAAACCCACCCCTCTTGATAGCTGGATCCTAAACCCTCCCCTCTTGATAAATGGATCCTAAACCTTCCCCTCTTGATAACTGGATCTTAAACCCTCCCCTCTTGATAACTGGATCCCAAACCCTCCTCTCTTGATAACTGGATCCCAAACCCTCCCCTCTTGATAACTGGATCTTAAACCATCCCATCTTGATAACTGGATCTTAAACCTTCCCCTCTTGATAACTGGATCTTAAACCCTCCCCTCTTGATAAGTAAATCCCAAACCCTCCCCTCTTGATAACTGGATCATAAACCCTCCTCTCTTGATAACTAGATCTCAAACCCTCCCCTCTTGATAACTAGATCCCAAACCCTCCCCTCTTGATAACTAGATCTCAAACCCTCCCCTCTTAATAACCGGATCTCAAACTCTCCCCTCTTGATAACTGGATCCTAAACCCTCCCCTCTTGATAACTAGATCTCAAACCCATCCCTCTTGATAGCTGGATCCTAAACCCTTACCTCTTGATAACTGGATCCTAAACCCTCACCTCTTGATAACTGGATCTTAAACCTTCCCCTCTTGATAACTGGATCTTAAACCCTCCCCTCTTGATAACTGGATCTTAAACCCTCCCCTCTTGATAACTGGATCCCAAACCCTCCCCTCTTGATAACTGGATCCTAAACCCTCCCCTCTTGATAACTGGATCCTAAACCCTCCCCTCTTGATAACTGGATCCCAAACCCTCCCCTCTTGATAACTGGATCTTAAACCCTCCCCTCTTGATAACTGGATCCTAAACCCTCCCCTCTTGATAACTAGATCTCAAACCCTCGCCTCTTGATAACTAGATCTCAAACCCTCCCCTCTTGATAACTGTATCCTAAACCCTCCCCTCTTGATAACTAGATCTCAAACCCATCCCTCTTGATAGCTGGATTCTAAACCCTCACCTCTTGATAACTGGATCCTAAACCCTCACCTCTTGATAACTAGATCTTAAACCTTCCCCTCTTGATAACTGGATCTTAAACCCTCCCCTCTTGATAACTGGATCCTAAACCCTCCCCTCTTGATAACTGGGTCCCAAACCCTCCCCTCTTGATAACTGGATCTTAAACCCTCCCCTCTTGATAACTGGATCTTAAACCCTCCCCTCTTGATAACTGGATCTTAAACCTTCCCATCTTGATAACTGGATCTTAAACCTTCCCCTCTTGATAACTGGATCTTCAACCTTCCCCTGTTGATAACTGGATCTTAAACCTTCCCCTCTTGATAACTGGATCTTAAAACCTCCCCTCTTGATAACTGGATCTTAAACCTTCCCCTCTTGATAACTGGATCTTAAATCTTCCCCTCTTGATAACTGGATCTTAAACCTTCCCCTCTTGATAACTGGATCTTAAAACCTCCCCTCTTGATAACTGGATCTTAAACCCTCCCCTCTTGATAACTGGATCTTAAACCCTCCCCTCTTGATAACTGGATCCTAAACCCACCCTTCTTGATAACTGCACCTTAAGCCTTCCCCTCTTGATAACTGGATCTCAAACCTTCCCCTCTTGATAACTGAATCTTAAACCCTCCCCTCTTGATAACTGGATCTTAAACCCTCCCCTCTTGATAACTGGATCCTAAACCCTCCCTTCTTGATAACTGGATCTTAAATCTTCCCCTCTTGATAACTGGATCTTAAACCTTCCCCTCTTGATAACTGGATCTTAAACCCTCCCCTCTTGATAACTGTATCATAAACCTTCCCCTCTTGATAACTGGATCTTAAACCTTCCCCTCTTGATAACTGGATCTTAAACCTTCCCCTCTTGATAACTGGATCTCAAACCTTCCCCTCTTGATAACTGGATCTTAAACCTTCCCCTCTTGATAACTGGATCTTAAACCTTCCCCTCTTGATAACTGGATCTTAAACCTTCCCCTCTTGATAACTGGATCTTCAACCTTCCCCTCTTGATAACTGGATCTTAAACCTTCCCCTCTTGATAACTGGATCTTAAACCTTCCCCTCTTGATAAATGGATCTTAAACCTTCCCCTCTTGATAACTGGATCCCAAACCCTCCCTTCTTGATAACTGGATCCCAAACCCTCCCCTCTTGATAACCGGATCCGAATCCTCCCCTCTTGATAACTGGATCCTAAACCCTCCCCTCTTGATAACTGGATCCCAAACCCTCCCCTCTTGATAACTGGATCCTAAAACCTCCCCTCTAGATAACTGGATCTCAAACCCTCCCCTCTTGATAACTGGATCCCAACCCTCCCCTCTTGATAACTAGATCCCAAACCCTCTCCTCTTGATAACTGGATCCCAAACCCTCCCTTCTTGATAACTGGATCCCAAACCCTCCCCTCTTGATAACCGGATCCGAACCCTCCCATCTTGATAACTGGATCCCAAACTCTCTCCTCTTCATAACTGGATCCCAAACCCTCCCATCTTGATAACTGGATCCCAACCCTCCCCTCTTGATAACTGGATCCTAAACCCTCCCCTCTTCATAACTGGATCTCAAACCCACCCCTCTTGATAGCTGGATCCTAAACCCTCCCCTCTTGATAAATGGATCCTAAACCTTCCCCTCTTGATAACTGGATCTTAAACCCTCCCCTCTTGATAACTGGATCCCAAACCCTCCACTCTTGATAACTGGATCCCAAACCCTCCCCTCTTGATAACTGGATCTTAAACCATCCCATCTTGATAACTGGATCTTAAACCTTCCCCTCTTGATAACTGGATCTTAAACCCTCCCGTCTTGATAAGTAAATCCCAAACCCTCCCCTCTTGATAACTGGATCCTAAACCCTCCTCTCTTGATAACTAGATCTCAAACCCTCCCCTCTTGATAACTAGATCTCAAACCCTCCCCTCTTGATAACTGGATCCTAAACCCTCCCCTCTTGATAACTAGATCTCAAACCCACCCCTCTTGATAGCTGGATCCTAAATCCTCACCTCTTGATAACTGGATCCTAAACCCTCACCTCTTGATAACTGGATCTTAAACCTTCCCCTCTTGATAACTGGATCTTAAACCCTCCCCTCTTGATAACTGGATCTTAAACCCTCCCCTCTTGATAACTGGATCCCAAACCCTCCCCTCTTGATAACTGGATCCTAAACCCTCCCCTCTTGATAACTGGATCCTAAACCCTCCCCTCTTGATAACTGGATCCCAAACCCCCCCTCTTGATAACTGGATCTTAAACCCTCCCCTCTTGATAACTGGATCCTAAACCCTCCCTTCTTGATAACTGCACCTTAAGCCTTCCCCTCTTGATAACTGGATCTCAAACCTTCCCCTCTTGATAACTGGATATTAAACCCTCCCCTCTTGATAACTGGATCTTAAACCCTCCCCTCTTGATAAATGGATCCTAAACCCTCCCTTCTTGATAACTGGATCTTAAATCTTCCCCTCTTGATAACTGGATCTTAAACCTTCCCCTCTTGATAACTGGATCTTAAACCCTCCCCTCTTGATAACTGGATCTTAAACCTTCCCCTCTTGATAACTGGATCTTAAACCTTCCCCTCTTGATAACTGGATCTTAAACCTTCCCCTCTTGATAACTGGATCTTAAACCTTCCCCTCTTGATAGCTGGATCTTAAACCTTCCCCTCTTGATAACTGGATCTTAAACCTTCCCCTCTTGATAACTGGATCTCAAACCCTCCCCTCTTGATAACTGGATCCCAAACCCTCCCCTCTTGATAACTGGATCCTAAACCCTCCCCTCTAGATAACTGGATATCAAACCCTCCCCTCTTGATAACTGGATCCCAACCCTCCCCTCTTGATAACTGGATATTAAACCCTCTCCTCTTGATAACTGGATCCCAAACCCTGCCTTCTTGATAACTGGATCCCAAACCCTCCCCTCTTGATAGCTGGATCCCAAGCCCTCTCCTCTTCATAACTGGATCCCAAACCCTCCCCTCTTGATAACTGGATCTTAAATCTTCCCCTCTTGATAACTGGATATTAAACCTTCCCCTCTTGATAACTGGATCTCAAACCCACCCCTCTTGATAGCTGGATCCTAAACCCTCCCCTCTTGATAGATGGATCTTAAACCCTCCCCCTCTTGATAACTGGATCTTAAACCTTCCCCTCTTGATAACTGGATCTTAAACCTTCCCCTCTTGTTAACTGGATCTTAAACCTTCCCCTCTTGATAACTGGATCCTAAACCCTCCCCTCTTGATAACTGGATCCCAAACCCTCCCCTCTTGATAACTGGATCCTAAACCCTCCCCTCTTGATAGCTAGATCTCTAACCCTCCCCTCTTGATAACTGGATCCCAAACCCTCCCCTCTTGATAACTGGATCTTAGACCCTCCCCTCTTGATAACTAGATCCCAAACCCCCCCCTCTTGATAACCGGATCCTAAACCCTCCCCTATTGATAACTAGATCCCAAACCCTCCCCTCTTGATAACTGGATCCTAAACCCTCCCCTCTTGATAACTGGATCCCAAACCCTCCCCTCTTGATAACTGGATCTCAAACCCTCCCCTCTTGATAACTGGATCCCAAACCCTCCCCTCTTGATAACTGGATCCTAAACCCTCCCATCTAGATAACTGGATCTCAAACCCCCCCTCTTGATAACTGGATCCCAACCCTCCCCTCTTGATAACTGGATCCCAAACCCTCTCCTCTTGATAACTGGATCCCAAACCCTCCCTTCTTGATAACTGGATCCCAAACCCTGCCCTCTTGATAACTGGATCCTAAACCCTCCCCTCTTGATAACTGGATCTCAAGCCCTCCCCTCTTAATAGCTGGATCCCAAACCCTCTCCTCTTCATAAATGGATCCCAAACCCTCCCATCTTGATAACTGGATCCCAACCCTCCCCTCTTGATAACTGGATCCTAAACACTCCCCTCTTGATAACTGGATCTCAAACCCACCCCTCTTGATTGCTGGATCCTAAACCCTCCCCTCTTGATAAATGGATCCTAAACCTTCCCCTCTTGATAACTGGAACTTAAACCCTCCCCTCTTGCTAACTGGATCCCAAACCCTCCCCTCTTGATAACTGGATCCCAATCCCTCCCCTCTTGATAACTGGATCTTAAACCATCCCATCTTGATAACTGGATCTTAAACCTTCCCCTCTTGATAACTGGATCTTAAACCCCCCCCTCTTGATAAGTAAATCCCAAACCCTCCCCTCTTGATAACTGGATCCTAAAACCTCCTCTCTTGATAACTAGATCTCAAACCCTCCCCTCTTGATAACTAGATCCCAAACCCTCCCCTCTTGATAACTGGATCTCAAACCCTCCACTCTTGATAACTACATCTCAAACCCCCCCCTCTTGATAACTGGATCCTAAACCCTCCCCTCTTGATAACTAGATCTCAAACCCATCCTTCTTGATAGCTGGTTCCTAAACCCTCACCTCTTGATAACTGGATCCTAAACCCTCACCTCTTGATAACTGGATCTTAAACCTTCCCCTCTTGATAACTGGATCTTAAACCCTCCCATCTTGATAACTGGATCTTAAACCCTCCCCTCTTGATAACTGGATCCCAAACCCTCCCCTCTTGATAACTGGATCCTAAACCCTCCCCTCTTGATAACTGGATCATAAACCCTCCCCTCTTGATAACTGGATCCCAAACCCTCCCCTCTTGATAACTGGATCTTAAACCCTCCCCTCTTGATAACTGGATCCTAAACCCTCCCTTCTTGATAATTGGATCTTAAACCTTCCCCTCTTGATAACTGGATCTTAAACCTTCCCCTCTTGATAACTGGATCTTAAACCTTCCCCTCTTGATAACTGGATCTTAAACCTTCCCCTCTTGATAACTGGATCTTAAACCTTCCCCTCTTGATAACTGGATCTTAAACCTTCCCCTCTTGATAACTGGATCTTAAACCTTCCCCTCTTGATAACTGGATCTTAAACCTTCCCCTCTTGATAACTGGATCTTAAATCTTCCCCTCTTGATAACTGGATATTAAACCTTCCCCTCTTGATAACTGGATCTTAAAACCTCCCCTCTTGATAACTGGATCTTAAACCCTCCCCTCTTGATAACTGGATCTTAAACCCTCCCCCTCTTGATAACTGGATCTTAAACCTTCCCCTCTTGATAAATGGATCTTAAACCCTCCCCTCTTGATAACTGGATTGTAAACCTTCCCCTCTTGATAACTGGATCTTAAACCTTCCCCTCTTGATAACTGGATCCTAAACCCTCCCCTCTTGATAACTGGATCCCAAACCCTCCCCTCTTGATAACTGGATCCTAAACCCTCCCCTCTTGATAGCTAGATCTCAAACCCTCCCCTCTTGATAACTGGATCCCAAACCCTCCCCTCTTGATAACTGGATCTTAAACCCTCCCCTCTTGATAACTAGATCCCAAACCCTCCCCTCTTGATAACCGGATCCTAAACCCTCCCCTATTGATAACTAGATCCCAAACCCTCCCCTCTTGATAACTGGATCCTAAACCCTCCCCTCTTGATAACTGGATCCCAAACCCTCCCCTCTTGATAACTGGATCTCAAACCCTCCCCTCTTGATAACTGGATCCCAAACCCTCTCCTCTTCATAAATGGATCCCAAACCCTCCCATCTTGATAACTGGATCCCAACCCTCCCCTCTTGATAACTGGATCCTAAACACTCCCCTCTTGATAACTGGATCTCAAACCCACCCCTCTTGATAGCTGGATCCTAAACCCTCCCCTCTTGATAAATGGATCCTAAACCTTCCACTCTTGATAACTGGATCTTAAACCTTCCCCTCTTGATAACTGGATCTTAAACCTTCCCCTCTTGATAACTGGATCTCAAACCCTCCCCTCTTGATAACTGGATCCCAAACCCTCCCCTCTTGATAACTGGATCCTAAACCCTCCCCTCTAGATAACTGGATATCAAACCCTCCCCTCTTGATAACTGGATCCCAACCCTCCCCTCTTGATAACTGGATATTAAACCCTCTCCTCTTGATAACTGGATCCCAAACCCTGCCTTCTTGATAACTGGATCCCAAACCCTCCCCTCTTGATAGCTGGATCCCAAGCCCTCTCCTCTTCATAACTGGATCCCAAACCCTCCCCTCTTGATAACTGGATCTTAAATCTTCCCCTCTTGATAACTGGATATTAAACCTTCCCCTCTTGATAACTGGATCTCAAACCCACCCCTCTTGATAGCTGGACCCTAAACCCTCCCCTCTTGATAAATGGATCTTAAACCCTCCCCCTCTTGATAACTGGATCTTAAACCTTCCCCTCTTGATAACTGGATCTTAAACCTTCCCCTCTTGTTAACTGGATCTTAAACCTTCCCCTCTTGATAACTGGATCCTAAACCCTCCCCTCTTGATAACTGGATCCCAAACCCTCCCCTCTTGATAACTGGATCCTAAACCCTCCCCTCTTGATAGCTAGATCTCTAACCCTCCCCTCTTGATAACTGGATCCCAAACCCTCCCCTCTTGATAACTGGATCTTAGACCCTCCCCTCTTGATAACTAGATCCCAAACCCTCCCCTCTTGATAACCGGATCCTAAACCCTCCCCTATTGATAACTAGATCCCAAACCCTCCCCTCTTGATAACTGGATCCTAAACCCTCCCCTCTTGATAACTGGATCCCAAACCCTCCCCTCTTGATAACTGGATCTCAAACCCTCCCCTCTTGATAACTGGATCCCAAACCCTCCCCTCTTGATAACTGGATCCTAAACCCTCCCCTCTAGATAACTGGATCTCAAACCCCCCCTCTTGATAACTGGATCCCAACCCTCCCCTCTTGATAACTGGATCCCAAACCCTCTCCTCTTGATAACTGGATCCCAAACCCTCCCTTCTTGATAACTGGATCCCAAACCCTGCCCTCTTGATAACTGGATCCTAAACCCTCCCCTCTTGATAACTGGATCTCAAGCCCTCCCCTCTTAATAGCTGGATCCCAAACCCTCTCCTCTTCATAAATGGATCCCAAACCCTCCCATCTTGATAACTGGATCCCAACCCTCCCCTCTTGATAACTGGATCCTAAACACTCCCCTCTTGATAACTGGATCTCAAACCCACCCCTCTTGATTGCTGGATCCTAAACCCTCCCCTCTTGATAAATGGATCCTAAACCTTCCCCTCTTGATAACTGGAACTTAAACCCTCCCCTCTTGCTAACTGGATCCCAAACCCTCCCCTCTTGATAACTGGATCCCAATCCCTCCCCTCTTGATAACTGGATCTTAAACCATCCCATCTTGATAACTGGATCTTAAACCTTCCCCTCTTGATAACTGGATCTTAAACCCCCCCCTCTTGATAAGTAAATCCCAAACCCTCCCCTCTTGATAACTGGATCCTAAAACCTCCTCTCTTGATAACTAGATCTCAAACCCTCCCCTCTTGATAACTAGATCCCAAACCCTCCCCTCTTGATAACTGGATCTCAAACCCTCCACTCTTGATAACTACATCTCAAACCCCCCCCTCTTGATAACTGGATCCTAAACCCTCCCCTCTTGATAACTAGATCTCAAACCCATCCTTCTTGATAGCTGGTTCCTAAACCCTCACCTCTTGATAACTGGATCCTAAACCCTCACCTCTTGATAACTGGATCTTAAACCTTCCCCTCTTGATAACTGGATCTTAAACCCTCCCCTCTTGATAACTGGATCTTAAACCCTCCCCTCTTGATAACTGGATCCCAAACCCTCCCCTCTTGATAACTGGATCCTAAACCCTCCCCTCTTGATAACTGGATCATAAACCCTCCCCTCTTGATAACTGGATCCCAAACCCTCCCCTCTTGATAACTGGATCTTAAACCCTCCCCTCTTGATAACTGGATCCTAAACCCTCCCTTCTTGATAATTGGATCTTAAACCTTCCCCTCTTGATAACTGGATCTTAAACCTTCCCCTCTTGATAACTGGATCTTAAACCTTCCCCTCTTGATAACTGGATCTTAAACCTTCCCCTCTTGATAACTGGATCTTAAACCTTCCCCTCTTGATAACTGGATCTTAAACCTTCCCCTCTTGATAACTGGATCTTAAACCTTCCCCTCTTGATAACTGGATCTTAAACCTTCCCCTCTTGATAACTGGATCTTAAATCTTCCCCTCTTGATAACTGGATATTAAACCTTCCCCTCTTGATAACTGGATCTTAAAACCTCCCCTCTTGATAACTGGATCTTAAACCCTCCCCTCTTGATAACTGGATCTTAAACCCTCCCCCTCTTGATAACTGGATCTTAAACCTTCCCCTCTTGATAAATGGATCTTAAACCCTCCCCTCTTGATAACTGGATTGTAAACCTTCCCCTCTTGATAACTGGATCTTAAACCTTCCCCTCTTGATAACTGGATCCTAAACCCTCCCCTCTTGATAACTGGATCCCAAACCCTCCCCTCTTGATAACTGGATCCTAAACCCTCCCCTCTTGATAGCTAGATCTCAAACCCTCCCCTCTTGATAACTGGATCCCAAACCCTCCCCTCTTGATAACTGGATCTTAAACCCTCCCCTCTTGATAACTAGATCCCAAACCCTCCCCTCTTGATAACCGGATCCTAAACCCTCCCCTATTGATAACTAGATCCCAAACCCTCCCCTCTTGATAACTGGATCCTAAACCCTCCCCTCTTGATAACTGGATCCCAAACCCTCCCCTCTTGATAACTGGATCTCAAACCCTCCCCTCTTGATAACTGGATCCCAAACCCTCTCCTCTTCATAAATGGATCCCAAACCCTCCCATCTTGATAACTGGATCCCAACCCTCCCCTCTTGATAACTGGATCCTAAACACTCCCCTCTTGATAACTGGATCTCAAACCCACCCCTCTTGATAGCTGGATCCTAAACCCTCCCCTCTTGATAAATGGATCCTAAACCTTCCACTCTTGATAACTGGATCTTAAACCTTCCCCTCTTGATAACTGGATCCCAAACCCTCCCCTCTTGATAACTGGATCCCAATCCCTCCCCTCTTGATAACTGGATCTTAAACCATCCCATCTTGATAACTGGATCTTAAACCTTCCCCTCTTGATAACTGGATCTTAAACCCCCCCTCTTGATAAGTAAATCCCAAACCCTCCCCTCTTGATAACTGGATCCTAAAACCTCCTCTCTTGATAACTAGATCTCAAACCCTCCCCTCTTGATAACTAGATCCCAAACCCTCCCCTCTTGATAACTAGATCTCAAACCCTCACCTCTTAATAACTGGATCCTAAACCCTCACCTCTTGATAACTGGATCTTAAACCTTCCCCTCTTGATAACTGGATCTTAAACCCTCCCCTCTTGATAACTGGATCTTAAACCCTCCCCTCTTGATAACTGGATCCCAAACCCTCCCCTCTTGATAACTGGATCCTAAACCCTCCCCTCTTGATAACTGGATCATAAACCCTCCCCTCTTGATAACTGGATCCCAAACCCTCCCCTCTTGATAACTGGATCTTAAACCCTCCCCTCTTGATAACTGGATCCTAAACCCTCCCCTCTTGATAATTGAATCTTAAACCTTCCCCTCTTGATAACTGGATCTTAAACCTTCCCCTCTTGATAACTGGATCTTAAACCTTCCCCTCTTGATAACTGGATCTTAAACCTTCCCCTCTTGATAACTGGATCTTAAATCTTCCCCTCTTGATAACTGGATATTAAACCTTCCCCTCTTGATAACTGGATCTTAAAACCTCCCCTCTTGATAACTGGATCTTAAACCCTCCCCTCTTGATAACTGGATCTTAAACCCTCCCCCTCTTGATAACTGGATCTTAAACCTTCCCCTCTTGATAAATGGATCTTAAACCCTCCCCTCTTGATAACTGGATTGTAAACCTTCCCCTCTTGATAACTGGATCTTAAACCTTCCCCTCTTGATAACTGGATCCTAAACCCTCCCCTCTTGATAACTGGATCCCAAACCCTCCCCTCTTGATAACTGGATCCTAAACCCTCCCCTCTTGATAGCTAGATCTCAAACCCTCCCCTCTTGATAACTGGATCCCAAACCCTCCCCTCTTGATAACTGGATCTTAAACCCTCCCCTCTTGATAACTAGATCCCAAACCCTCCCCTCTTGATAACCGGATCCTAAACCCTCCCCTATTGATAACTAGATCCCAAACCCTCCCCTCTTGATAACTGGATCCTAAACCCTCCCCTCTTGATAACTGGATCCCAAACCCTCCCCTCTTGATAACTGGATCTCAAACCCTCCCCTCTTGATAACTGGATCCCAAACCCTCTCCTCTTCATAAATGGATCCCAAACCCTCCCATCTTGATAACTGGATCCCAACCCTCCCCTCTTGATAACTGGATCCTAAACACTCCCCTCTTGATAACTGGATCTCAAACCCACCCCTCTTGATAGCTGGATCCTAAACCCTCCCCTCTTGATAAATGGATCCTAAACCTTCCACTCTTGATAACTGGATCTTAAACCTTCCCCTCTTGATAACTGGATCCCAAACCCTCCCCTCTTGATAACTGGATCCCAATCCCTCCCCTCTTGATAACTGGATCTTAAACCATCCCATCTTGATAACTGGATCTTAAACCTTCCCCTCTTGATAACTGGATCTTAAACCCCCCCTCTTGATAAGTAAATCCCAAACCCTCCCCTCTTGATAACTGGATCCTAAAACCTCCTCTCTTGATAACTAGATCTCAAACCCTCCCCTCTTGATAACTAGATCCCAAACCCTCCCCTCTTGATAACTAGATCTCAAACCCTCCCCTCTTGATAACTAGATCTCAAACCCTCCCCTCTTGATAACTGGATACTAAACCCTCCCCTCTTGATAACTAGATCTCAAACCCATCCCTCTTGATAGCTGGATCCTAAACCCTCACCTCTTGATAACTGGATCCTAAACCCTCACCTCTTGATAACTGGATCTTAAACCTTCCCCTCTTGATAACTGGATCTTAGACCCTCCCCTCTTGATAACTGGATCTTAAACCCTCCCCTCTTGATAACTGGATCCCAAACCCTCCCCTCTTGATAACTGGATCCTAAACCCTCCCCTCTTAATAACTGGATCATAAACCCTCCCCTCTTGATAACTGGATCCCAAACCCTCCCCTCTTGATAACTGGATCTAAAACCCTCCCCTCTTGATAACTGGATCCTAAACCCTCCCCTCTTGATAATTGGATCTTAAACCTTCCCCTCTTGATAACTGGATCTTAAACCTTCCCCTCTTGATAACTGGATCTTAAACCTTCCCCTCTTGATAACTGGATCTTAAACCTTCCCCTCTTGATAACTGGATCTTAAACCTTCCCCTCTTGATAACTGGATCTTAAACCTTCCCCTCTTGATAACTGGATCTTAAACCTTCCCCTCTTGATAACTGGATCTTAAACCTTCCCCTCTTGATAACTGGATCTTAAATCTTCCCCTCTTGATAACTGGATATTAAACCTTCCCCTCTTGATAACTGGATCTTAAAACCTCCCCTCTTGATAACTGGATCTTAAACCCTCCCCTCTTGATAACTGGATCTTAAACCCTCCCCCTCTTGATAACTGGATCTTAAACCTTCCCCTCTTGATAACTGGATCTTAAACCTTCCCCTCTTGATAACTGGATCGTAAACCTTCCCCTCTTGATAACTGGATCTTAAACCTTCCCCTCTTGATAACTGGATCCTAAACCCTCCCCTCTTGATAACTGGATCCCAAACCCTCCCCTCTTGATAACTGGATCCTAAACCCCCCCATCTTGATAGCTAGATCTCAAACCCTCCCCTCTTGATAACTGGATCCCAAACCCTCCCCTCTTGATAGCTGGATCTCAAACCCTCCCCTCTTGATAACTGGATCCCAAACCCTCCCCTCTTGATAACTGGATCCTAAACCCTCCCCTCTAGATAACTGGATCTCAAACCCCCCCTCTTGATAACTGGATCCCAACCCTCCCCTCTTGATAACTGGATCCCAAACCCTCTCCTCTTGATAACTGGATCCCAAACCCTCCCTTCTTGATAACTGGATCCCAAACCCTCCCCTCTTGATAACTGGATCCTAAACCCTCCCCTCTTGATAACTGGATCTCAAGCCCTCCCCTCTTAATAGCTGGATCCCAAACCCTCTCCTCTTCATAAATGGATCCCAAACCCTCCCATCTTGATAACTGGATCCCAACCCTCCCCTCTTGATAACTGGATCCTAAACACTCCCCTCTTGATAACTGGATCTCAAACCCACCCCTCTTGATTGCTGGATCCTAAACCCTCCCCTCTTGATAAATGGATCCTAAACCTTCCCCTCTTGATAACTGGAACTTAAACCCTCCCCTCTTGCTAACTGGATCCCAAACCCTCCCCTCTTGATAACTGGATCCCAATCCCTCCCCTCTTGATAACTGGATCTTAAACCATCCCATCTTGATAACTGGATCTTAAACCTTCCCCTCTTGATAACTGGATCTTAAACCCCCCCCTCTTGATAAGTAAATCCCAAACCCTCCCCTCTTGATAACTGGATCCTAAAACCTCCTCTCTTGATAACTAGATCTCAAACCCTCCCCTCTTGATAACTAGATCCCAAACCCTCCCCTCTTGATAACTGGATCTCAAACCCTCCACTCTTGATAACTACATCTCAAACCCCCCCCTCTTGATAACTGGATCCTAAACCCTCCCCTCTTGATAACTAGATCTCAAACCCATCCTTCTTGATAGCTGGTTCCTAAACCCTCACCTCTTGATAACTGGATCCTAAACCCTCACCTCTTGATAACTGGATCTTAAACCTTCCCCTCTTGATAACTGGATCTTAAACCCTCCCCTCTTGATAACTGGATCTTAAACCCTCCCCTCTTGATAACTGGATCCCAAACCCTCCCCTCTTGATAACTGGATCCTAAACCCTCCCCTCTTGATAACTGGATCATAAACCCTCCCCTCTTGATAACTGGATCCCAAACCCTCCCCTCTTGATAACTGGATCTTAAACCCTCCCCTCTTGATAACTGGATCCTAAACCCTCCCTTCTTGATAATTGGATCTTAAACCTTCCCCTCTTGATAACTGGATCTTAAACCTTCCCCTCTTGATAACTGGATCTTAAACCTTCCCCTCTTGATAACTGGATCTTAAACCTTCCCCTCTTGATAACTGGATCTTAAACCTTCCCCTCTTGATAACTGGATCTTAAACCTTCCCCTCTTGATAACTGGATCTTAAACCTTCCCCTCTTGATAACTGGATCTTAAACCTTCCCCTCTTGATAACTGGATCTTAAATCTTCCCCTCTTGATAACTGGATATTAAACCTTCCCCTCTTGATAACTGGATCTTAAAACCTCCCCTCTTGATAACTGGATCTTAAACCCTCCCCTCTTGATAACTGGATCTTAAACCCTCCCCCTCTTGATAACTGGATCTTAAACCTTCCCCTCTTGATAAATGGATCTTAAACCCTCCCCTCTTGATAACTGGATTGTAAACCTTCCCCTCTTGATAACTGGATCTTAAACCTTCCCCTCTTGATAACTGGATCCTAAACCCTCCCCTCTTGATAACTGGATCCCAAACCCTCCCCTCTTGATAACTGGATCCTAAACCCTCCCCTCTTGATAGCTAGATCTCAAACCCTCCCCTCTTGATAACTGGATCCCAAACCCTCCCCTCTTGATAACTGGATCTTAAACCCTCCCCTCTTGATAACTAGATCCCAAACCCTCCCCTCTTGATAACCGGATCCTAAACCCTCCCCTATTGATAACTAGATCCCAAACCCTCCCCTCTTGATAACTGGATCCTAAACCCTCCCCTCTTGATAACTGGATCCCAAACCCTCCCCTCTTGATAACTGGATCTCAAACCCTCCCCTCTTGATAACTAGATCCCAAACCCTCTCCTCTTCATAAATGGATCCCAAACCCTCCCATCTTGATAACTGGATCCCAACCCTCCCCTCTTGATAACTGGATCCTAAACACTCCCCTCTTGATAACTGGATCTCAAACCCACCCCTCTTGATAGCTGGATCCTAAACCCTCCCCTCTTGATAAATGGATCCTAAACCTTCCACTCTTGATAACTGGATCTTAAACCTTCCCCTCTTGATAACTGGATCCCAAACCCTCCCCTCTTGATAACTGGATCCCAATCCCTCCCCTCTTGATAACTGGATCTTAAACCATCCCATCTTGATAACTGGATCTTAAACCTTCCCCTCTTGATAACTGGATCTTAAACCCCCCCTCTTGATAAGTAAATCCCAAACCCTCCCCTCTTGATAACTGGATCCTAAAACCTCCTCTCTTGATAACTAGATCTCAAACCCTCCCCTCTTGATAACTAGATCCCAAACCCTCCCCTCTTGATAACTAGATCTCAAACCCTCCCCTCTTGATAACTAGATCTCAAACCCTCCCCTCTTGATAACTGGATCCTAAACCCTCCCCTCTTGATAACTAGATCTCAAACCCATCCCTCTTGATAGCTGGATCCTAAACCCTCACCTCTTGATAACTGGATCCTAAACCCTCACCTCTTGATAACTGGATCTTAAACCTTCCCCTCTTGATAACTGGATCTTAGACCCTCCCCTCTTGATAACTGGATCTTAAACCCTCCCCTCTTGATAACTGGATCCCAAACCCTCCCCTCTTGATAACTGGATCCTAAACCCTCCCCTCTTGATAACTGGATCATAAACCCTCCCCTCTTGATAACTGGATCCCAAACCCTCCCCTCTTGATAACTGGATCTAAAACCCTCCCCTCTTGATAACTGGATCCTAAACCCTCCCCTCTTGATAATTGGATCTTAAACCTTCCCCTCTTGATAACTGGATCTTAAACCTTCCCCTCTTGATAACTGGATCTTAAACCTTCCCCTCTTGATAACTGGATCTTAAACCTTCCCCTCTTGATAACTGGATCTTAAACCTTCCCCTCTTGATAACTGGATCTTAAACCTTCCCCTCTTGATAACTGGATCTTAAACCTTCCCCTCTTGATAACTGGATCTTAAACCTTCCCCTCTTGATAACTGGATCTTAAATCTTCCCCTCTTGATAACCGGATATTAAACCTTCCCCTCTTGATAACTGGATCTTAAAACCTCCCCTCTTGATAACTGGATCTTAAACCCTCCCCTCTTGATAACTGGATCTTAAACCCTCCCCCTCTTGATAACTGGATCTTAAACCTTCCCCTCTTGATAACTGGATCTTAAACCTTCCCCTCTTGATAACTGGATCGTAAACCTTCCCCTCTTGATAACTGGATCTTAAACCTTCCCCTCTTGATAACTGGATCCTAAACCCTCCCCTCTTGATAACTGGATCCCAAACCCTCCCCTCTTGATAACTGGATCCTAAACCCCCCCATCTTGATAGCTAGATCTCAAACCCTCCCCTCTTGATAACTGGATCCCAAACCCTCCCCTCTTGATAGCTGGATCTTAAACCCTCCCCTCTTGATAACTAGATCCCAAACCCTCCCCTCTTGATAACCGGATCCTAAACCCTCCCCTATTGATAACTAGATCCCAAACCCTCCCCTCTTGATAACTGGATCCTAAACCCTCCCCTCTTGATAACTGGATCCCAAACCCTCCCCTCTTAATAACTGGATCCCAAACCCTCCCCTCTTGATAACTGGATCCTAAACCCTCCCCTCTAGATAACTGGATCTCAAACCCCCCCCTCTTGATAACTGGATCCCAACCCTCCCCTCTTGATAACTGGATCCCAAACCCTCTCCTCTTGATAACTGGATCCCAAACCCTCCCTTCTTGATAACTGGATCCCAAACCCTCCCCTCTTGATAACTGGATCCTAAACCCTCCCTTCTTGATAACTGGGTCTCAAGCCCTCCCCTCTTGATAGCTGGATCCCAAACCCTCTCCTCTTCATAAATGGATTCCAAACCCTCCCATCTTGATAACTGGATCCCAACCCTCCCCTCTTGATAACTGGATCCTAAACACTCCCCTCTTGATAACTGGATCTCAAACCCACCCCTCTTGATAGCTGGATCCTAAACCCTCCCCTCTTGATAAATGGATCCTAAACCTTCCCCTCTTGATAACTGGATCTTAAACCCTCCCCTCTTGATAACTGGATCCCAAACCCTCTCCTCTTGATAACTGGATCCCAAACCCTCCCTTCTTGATAACTGGATCCCAAACCCTCCCCTCTTGATAACTGGATCCTAAACCCTCCCCTCTTGATAACTGGATCTCAAGCCCTCCCCTCTTAATAGCTGGATCCCAAACCCTCTCCTCTTCATAAATGGATCCCAAACCCTCCCATCTTGATAACTGGATCCCAACCCTCCCCTCTTGATAACTGGATCCTAAACACTCCCCTCTTGATAACTGGATCTCAAACCCACCCCTCTTGATTGCTGGATCCTAAACCCTCCCCTCTTGATAAATGGATCCTAAACCTTCCCCTCTTGATAACTGGAACTTAAACCTCCCCTCTTGCTAACTGGATCCCAAACCCTCCCCTCTTGATAACTGGATCCCAATCCCTCCCCTCTTGATAACTGGATCTTAAACCATCCCATCTTGATAACTGGATCTTAAACCTTCCCCTCTTGATAACTGGATCTTAAACCTTCCCCTCTTGATAACTGGATCTTAAACCTTCCCCTCTTGATAAGTAAATCCCAAACCCTCCCTCTTGATAACTGGATCCTAAAACCTCCTCTCTTGATAACTAGATCTCAAACCCTCCCCTCTTTATAACTAGATCCCAAACCCTCCCCTCTTGATAACTAGATCTCAAACCCTCCCCTCTTGATAACTAGATCTCAAACCCTCCCCTCTTGATAACTAGATCTCAAACCCATCCCTCTTGATAGCTGGATCCTAAACCCTCACCTCTTGATAACTGGATCCTAAACCCTCACCTCTTGATAACTGGATCTTAAACCTTCCCCTCTTGATAACTGGATCTTAAACCCTCCCCTCTTGATAACTGGATCTTAAACCCTCCCCTCTTGATAACTGGATCCCAAACCCTCCCCTCTTGATAACTGGATCCTAAACCCTCCCCTCTTGATAACTGGATCATAAACCCTCCCCTCTTGATAACTGGATCCCAAACCCTCCCCTCTTGATAACTGGATCTTAAACCCTCCCCTCTTGATAACTGGATCCTAAACCCTCCCCTCTTGATAATTGGATCTTAAACCTTCCCCTCTTGATAACTGGATCTTAAACCTTCCCCTCTTGATAACTGGATCTTAAACCTTCCTCTCTTGATAACTGGATCTTAAACCTTCCCCTCTTGATAACTGGATCTTAAACCTTCCCCTCTTGATAACTGGATCTTAAACCTTCCCCTCTTGATAACTGGATCTTAAACCTTTCCCTCTTGATAACTGGATCTTAAACCTTCCCCTCTTGATAACTGGATCTTAAATCTTCCCCTCTTGATAACTGGATATCAAACCTTCCCCTCTTGATAACTGGATCTTAAAACCTCCCCTCTTGATAACTGGATCTTAAACCCTCCCCTCTTGATAACTGGATCTTAAACCCTCCCCTCTTGATAACTAGATCCCAAACCCTCCCCTCTTGATAACCGAATCCTAAACCCTCCCCTATTGATAACTAGATCCCAAACCATCCCCTCTTGATAACTGGATCCTAAACCCTCCCCTCTTGATAACTGGATCCCAAACCCTCCTCTCTTGATAACTGGATCTCAAACCCTCCCCTCTTGATAACTGGATCCCAAACCCTCCCCTCTTGATAACTGGATCCTAAACCCTCCCCTCTAGATAACTGGATCTCAAACCCCCCCCCTCTTGATAACTGGATCCCAACCCTCCCCTCTTGATAACTGGATCCCAAACCCTCTCCTCTTGATAACTGGATCCCAAACCCTCCCTTCTTGATAACTGGATCCCAAACCCTCCCCTCTTGATAACTGGATCCTAAACCCTCCCCTCTTGATAACTGGATCTCAAGCCCTCCCCTCTTGATAGCTGGATCCCAAACCCTCTCCTCTTCATAAATGGATCCCAAACCCTCCCATCTTGATAACTGGGTCCCAACCCTCCCCTCTTGATAACTGGATCCTAAACACTCCCCTCTTGATAACTGGATCTCAAACCCACCCCTCTTGATAGCTGGATCCTAAACCCTCCCCTCTTGATAAATGGATCCTAAACCTTCCCCTCTTGATAACTGGATCTTAAACCCTCCCCTCTTGATAACTGGATCCCAAACCCTCCCCTCTTGATAGCTGGATCTTAAACCCTCCCCTCTTGATAACTAGATCCCAAACCCTCCCCTCTTGATAACCGGATCCTAAACCCTCCCCTATTGATAACTAGATCCCAAACCCTCCCCTCTTGATAACTGGATCCTAAACCCTCCCCTCTTGATAACTGGATCCCAAACCCTCCCCTCTTAATAACTGGATCCCAAACCCTCCCCTCTTGATAACTGGATCCTAAACCCTCCCCTCTAGATAACTGGATCTCAAACCCCCCCCTCTTGATAACTGGATCCCAACCCTCCCCTCTTGATAACTGGATCCCAAACCCTCTCCTCTTGATAACTGGATCCCAAACCCTCCCTTCTTGATAACTGGATCCCAAACCCTCCCCTCTTGATAACTGGATCCTAAACCCTCCCTTCTTGATAACTGGGTCTCAAGCCCTCCCCTCTTGATAGCTGGATCCCAAACCCTCTCCTCTTCATAAATGGATTCCAAACCCTCCCATCTTGATAACTGGATCCCAACCCTCCCCTCTTGATAACTGGATCCTAAACACTCCCCTCTTGATAACTGGATCTCAAACCCACCCCTCTTGATAGCTGGATCCTAAACCCTCCCCTCTTGATAAATGGATCCTAAACCTTCCCCTCTTGATAACTGGATCTTAAACCCTCCCCTCTTGATAACTGGATCCCAAACCCTCTCCTCTTGATAACTGGATCCCAAACCCTCCCTTCTTGATAACTGGATCCCAAACCCTCCCCTCTTGATAACTGGATCCTAAACCCTCCCCTCTTGATAACTGGATCTCAAGCCCTCCCCTCTTAATAGCTGGATCCCAAACCCTCTCCTCTTCATAAATGGATCCCAAACCCTCCCATCTTGATAACTGGATCCCAACCCTCCCCTCTTGATAACTGGATCCTAAACACTCCCCTCTTGATAACTGGATCTCAAACCCACCCCTCTTGATTGCTGGATCCTAAACCCTCCCCTCTTGATAAATGGATCCTAAACCTTCCCCTCTTGATAACTGGAACTTAAACCTCCCCTCTTGCTAACTGGATCCCAAACCCTCCCCTCTTGATAACTGGATCCCAATCCCTCCCCTCTTGATAACTGGATCTTAAACCATCCCATCTTGATAACTGGATCTTAAACCTTCCCCTCTTGATAACTGGATCTTAAACCTTCCCCTCTTGATAACTGGATCTTAAACCTTCCCCTCTTGATAAGTAAATCCCAAACCCTCCCTCTTGATAACTGGATCCTAAAACCTCCTCTCTTGATAACTAGATCTCAAACCCTCCCCTCTTTATAACTAGATCCCAAACCCTCCCCTCTTGATAACTAGATCTCAAACCCTCCCCTCTTGATAACTAGATCTCAAACCCTCCCCTCTTGATAACTAGATCTCAAACCCATCCCTCTTGATAGCTGGATCCTAAACCCTCACCTCTTGATAACTGGATCCTAAACCCTCACCTCTTGATAACTGGATCTTAAACCTTCCCCTCTTGATAACTGGATCTTAAACCCTCCCCTCTTGATAACTGGATCTTAAACCCTCCCCTCTTGATAACTGGATCCCAAACCCTCCCCTCTTGATAACTGGATCCTAAACCCTCCCCTCTTGATAACTGGATCATAAACCCTCCCCTCTTGATAACTGGATCCCAAACCCTCCCCTCTTGATAACTGGATCTTAAACCCTCCCCTCTTGATAACTGGATCCTAAACCCTCCCCTCTTGATAATTGGATCTTAAACCTTCCCCTCTTGATAACTGGATCTTAAACCTTCCCCTCTTGATAACTGGATCTTAAACCTTCCTCTCTTGATAACTGGATCTTAAACCTTCCCCTCTTGATAACTGGATCTTAAACCTTCCCCTCTTGATAACTGGATCTTAAACCTTCCCCTCTTGATAACTGGATCTTAAACCTTTCCCTCTTGATAACTGGATCTTAAACCTTCCCCTCTTGATAACTGGATCTTAAATCTTCCCCTCTTGATAACTGGATATCAAACCTTCCCCTCTTGATAACTGGATCTTAAAACCTCCCCTCTTGATAACTGGATCTTAAACCCTCCCCTCTTGATAACTGGATCTTAAACCCTCCCCTCTTGATAACTAGATCCCAAACCCTCCCCTCTTGATAACCGAATCCTAAACCCTCCCCTATTGATAACTAGATCCCAAACCATCCCCTCTTGATAACTGGATCCTAAACCCTCCCCTCTTGATAACTGGATCCCAAACCCTCCTCTCTTGATAACTGGATCTCAAACCCTCCCCTCTTGATAACTGGATCCCAAACCCTCCCCTCTTGATAACTGGATCCTAAACCCTCCCCTCTAGATAACTGGATCTCAAACCCCCCCTCTTGATAACTGGATCCCAACCCTCCCCTCTTGATAACTGGATCCCAAACCCTCTCCTCTTGATAACTGGATCCCAAACCCTCCCTTCTTGATAACTGGATCCCAAACCCTCCCCTCTTGATAACTGGATCCTAAACCCTCCCCTCTTGATAACTGGATCTCAAGCCCTCCCCTCTTGATAGCTGGATCCCAAACCCTCTCCTCTTCATAAATGGATCCCAAACCCTCCCATCTTGATAACTGGGTCCCAACCCTCCCCTCTTGATAACTGGATCCTAAACACTCCCCTCTTGATAACTGGATCTCAAACCCACCCCTCTTGATAGCTGGATCCTAAACCCTCCCCTCTTGATAAATGGATCCTAAACCTTCCCCTCTTGATAACTGGATCTTAAACCCTCCCCTCTTGATAACTGGATCCCAAACCGTCCCCTCTTGATAACTGGATCCCAATCCCTCCCCTCTTGATAACTGGATCTTAAACCATCCCATCTTGAAAACTGGATCTTAAACCTTCCCCTCTTGATAACTGGATCTTAAACCCTCCCCTCTTGATAAGTAAATCCCAAACCCTCCCCTCTTGATAACTAGATCTCAAACCCTCCCCTCTTGATAACTGGATCCTAAACCCTCCCCTCTTGATAACTAGATCTCAAACCCATCCCTCTTGATAGATGGATCATAAACCCTCACCTCTTGATAACTGGATCCTAAACCCTCACCTCTTGATAACTGGATCTTAAACCTTCCCCTCTTGATAACTGGATCTTAAACCTTCCCCTCTTGATAACTGGATCTTAAACCCTCCCCTCTTGATAACTGGATCCCAAACCCTCCCCTCTTGATAACTGGATCCTAAACCCTCCCCTCTTAATAACTGGATCATAAACCCTCCCCTCTTGATAACTGGATCCCAAACCCTCCCCTCTTGATAACTGGATCTTAAACCCTCCCCTCTTGATAACTGGATCCTAAACCCTCCCCTCTTGATAATTGGATCTTAAACCTTCCCCTCTTGATAACTGGATCTTAAACCTTCCCCTCTTGATAACTGGATCTTAAACCTTCCCCTCTTGATAACTGGATCTTAAACCTTCCCCTCTTGATAACTGGATCTTAAACCTTCCCCTCTTGATAACTGGATCTTAAACCTTCCCCTCTTGATAACTGGATCTTAAATCTTCCCCTCTTGATAACTGGATCTTAAACTTTCCCCTCTTGATAACTGGATCTTAAAACCTCCCCACTTGATAACTGGATCTTAAACCCTCCCCTCTTGATAACTGGATCTTAAACCCTCCCCTCTTGATAACTGGATCCTAAACCCTCCCTTCTTGATAACTGCACCTTAAGCCTTCCCCTCTTGATAACTGGATCTCAAACCTTCCCCTCTTGATAACTGGATCTTAAACCCTCCCCTCTTGATAACTGGATCCTAAACCCTGCCTTCTTGATAACTGGATCTTAAATCTTCCCCTCTTGATAACTGGATCTTAAACCTTCCCCTCTTGATAACTGGATCTTAAACCCTCCCCTTTTGATAACTGGATCTTAAACCTTCCCCTCTTGATAACTGGATCTTAAACCTTCCACTCTTGATAACTGGATCTTAAACCTTCCCCTCTTGATAACTGGATCTTAAACCTTCCCCTCTTGATAACTGGATCTCAAACCTTCCCCTCTTGATAACTGGATCTTAAACCTTCCCCTCTTGATAACTGGATCTTAAACCTTCCCCTCTTGATAACTGGATCTTAAACCTTCCCCTCTTGATAACTGGATCTTAAACCTTCCCCTATTGATAACTAGATCTTAAACCTTCCCCTCTTGATAACTGGATCATAAACCTTCCCCTCTTGATAACTGGATCTTAAACCTTCCCCTCTTGATAAATGGATCTTAAACCTTCCCCTCTTGATAACTGGATCTTAAACCTTCCCCTCTTGATAACTGGATCTTAAACCTTCCCCTCTTGATAACTGGATCTTAAACCTTCCCCTCTTGATAACTGGATCTTAAACCTTCTACTCTTGATAACTGGATCTTAAACCTTCCCCTCTTGATAACTGGATCTTAAACCTTCCCCTCTTGATAACTGGATCCCAAACCCTCCTCTCTTGATAACTAGATCTTAAACCTTCCCCTCTTGATAGCTGGATCTTAAACCTTCCCCTCTTGATAACTGGATCTTAAACCCTCCCCTCTTGATAACTGGATCTTAAACCTTCCCCTCTTGATAACTGGATCTTAAACCTTCCCCTCTTGATAACTGGATCTTAAACCTTCCACTCTTGATAACTGGATCTTAATCCTTCCCCTCTTGATAACTGGATCTTAAACCTTCCCCTCTTGATAACTGGATCCTAAACCCTCCCCTCGTGATAACTAGATCTCAAACCCTCCCCTCTTGATAACTAGATCCCAAACCCTCCCCTCTTGATAACTAGATCTCAAACCCTCCCCTCTTGATAACTAGATCTCAAACCCTCCCCTCTTGATAACTGGATCCTAAACCCTCCCCTCTTGATAACTAGATCTTAAACCCATCCCTCTTGATAGCTGGATCCTAAACCCTCACCTCTTAATAACTGGATCCTAAACCCTCACCTCTTGATAACTGGATCTTAAACCTTCCCCTCTTGATAACTGGATCTTAAACCCTCCCCTCTTGATAACTGGATCTTAAACCCTCCCCTCTTGATAACTGGATCCCAAACCCTCCCCTCTTGATAACTGGATCCTAAACCCTCCCCTCTTGATAACTGGATCATAAACCCTCCCCTCTTGATAACTGGATCCCAAACCCTCCCCTCTTGATAACTGGATCTTAAACCCTCCCCTCTTGATAACTGGATCCTAAACCCTCCCCTCTTGATAATTGAATCTTAAACCTTCCCCTCTTGATAACTGGATCTTAAACCTTCCCCTCTTGATAACTGGATCTTAAACCTTCCCCTCTTGATAACTGGATCTTAAACCTTCCCCTGTTGATAACTGGATCTTAAACCTTCCCCTCTTGATAACTGGATCTTAAACCTTCCCCTCTTGATAACTGGATCTTAAACCTTCCCCTCTTGATAACTGGATCTTAAACCTTCCCCTCTTGATAACTGGATCTTAAACTTTCCCCTCTTGATAACTGGATATTAAATCTTCCCCTCTTGATAACTGGATCTTAAAACCTCCCCTCTTGATAACTGGATCTTAAACCCTCCCCTCTTGATAACTGGATCTTAAACCCTCCCCCTCTTGATAATTGGATCTTAAACCTTCCCCTCTTGATAACTGGATCTTAAAACTTCCCCTCTTGATAACTGGATCGTAAACCTTCCCCTCTTGATAACTGGATCTTAAACCTTCCCCTCTTGATAACTGGATCCTAAACCCTCCCCTCTTGATAACTGGATCCCAAACCCTCCCCTCTTGATAACTGGATCCTAAACCCTCCCCTCTTGATAGCTAGATCTCAAACCCTCCCCTCTTGATAACTGGATCCCAAACCCTCCCCTCTTGATAACTGGATCTTAAACCCTCCCCTCTTGATAACTAGATCCCAAACCCTCCCCTCTTGATAACCGGATCCTAAACCCTCCCCTATTGATAACTAGATCTTAAACCCTCCCCTCTTGATAACTGGATCATAAACCCTCCCCTCTTGATAACTGGATCCCAAACCCTCCCCTCTTGATAACTGGATCTTAAACCCTCCCCTCTTGATAACTGGATCCTAAACCCTCCCCTCTTGATAATTGGATCTTAAACCTTCCCCTCTTGATAACTGGATCTTAAACCTTCCCCTCTTGATAACTGGATCTTAAACCTTCCCCTCTTGGTAACTGGATCTTAAACCTTCCCCTCTTGATAACTGGATCTTAAACCTTCCCCTCTTGATAACTGGATCTTAAACCTTCCCCTCTTGATAACTGGATCTTAAATCTTCCCCTCTTGATAACTGGATCTTAAACTTTCCCCTCTTGATAACTGGATCTTAAAACCTCCCCTCTTGATAACTGGATCCTAAACCCTCCCCTCTTGATAACTGGATCTTAAACCCTCTCCTCTTGATAACTGGATCCTAAACCCTCCCTTCTTGATAACTGCACCTTAAGCCTTCCCCTCTTGATAACTGGATCTCAAACCTTCCCCTCTTGATAACTGGATCTTAAACCCTCCCCTCTTGATAACTGGATCTTAAACCCTCCCCTCTTGATAACTGGATCCTAAACCCTGCCTTCTTCATAACTGGATCTTAAATCTTCCCCTCTTGATAACTGGATCTTAAACCTTCCCCTCTTGATAACTGGATCTTAAACCCTCCCCTCTTGATAACTGGATCTTAAACCTTCCCCTCTTGATAACTGGATCTTAAACCTTCCCCTCTTGATAACTGGATCTTAAACCTTCCCCTCTTGATAACTGGATCTTAAACCTTCCCCTCTTGATAACTGGATCTCAAACCTTCCCCTCTTGATAACTGGATCTTAAACCTTCCCCTCTTGATAACTGGTTCTTAAACCTTCCCCTCTTGATAACTGGATCTTAAACCTTCCCCTCTTGATAGCTGGATCTTAAACCTTCCCCTATTGATAACTGGATCTTAAACCTTCCCCTCTTGATAACTGGATCTTAAACCTTCCCCTCTTGATAACTGGATCTTAAACCTTCCCCTCTTGATAAATGGATCTTAAACCTTCCCCTCTTGATAACTGGATCTTAAACCTTCCCCTCTTGATAACTGGATCTTAAACCTTCCCCTCTTGATAACTGGATCTTAAACCTTCCCCTCTTCATAACTGGATCTTAAACCTTCTACTCTTGATAACTGGATCTTAAACCTTCCCCTCTTGATAACTGGATCTTAAACCTTCCCCTCTTGATAACTGGATCCCAAACCCTCCTCTCTTGATAACTAGATCTTAAACCTTCCCCTCTTGATAGCTGGATCTTAAACCTTCCCCTCTTGATAACTGGATCTTAAACCCTCCCCTCTTGATAACTGGATCTTAAACCTTCCCCTCTTGATAACTGGATCTTAAACCTTCCCCTCTTGATAACTGGATCTTAAACCTTCCCCTCTTGATAACTGGATCTTAATCCTTCCCCTCTTGATAACTGGATCTTAAACCTTCCCCTCTTCATAACTGGATCCTAAACCCTCCCCTCTTGATAACTGGATCCCAAATCCTCCCCTCTTGATAACTGGATCCTAAACCCTCCCCTCTTGATAGCTAGATCTCAAACCCTCCCCTCTTGATAACTGGATCCCAAACCCTCCCCTCTTGATAACCGGATCCTAAACCCTCCCCTATTGATAACTGGATCCCAAACCCTCCCCTCTTGATAACTGGATCCTAAACCCTCCCCTCTTGATAACTGTATCCTAAACCCTCCCCTCTTGATAACTGGATCCCAAACCCTCCCCTCTTGATAACCGGATCCTAAACCCTCCCCTATTGATAACTGGATCCCAAACCCTCCCCTCTTGATAACTGGATCCTAAACCCTCCCCTCTTGATAACTGGATCCTAAACCCTCCCCTCTTGATAACTGGATCTCAAACCCACCCCTCTTGATAACTGGATCACAAACCCTCCCCTCTTGATAACTGGATCCTAAACCCTCCCCTCTTGATAAATGGATCTCAAACCCTCCCCTCTTGATAACTGGATCCCAACCCTCTCCTCTTGATAGCTGGATCCCAACCCTCTCCTCTTGATAACTGGATCGCAAACCCTCCCTTCTTGATAACTGGATCCCAAACCCTCCCCTCTTGATAACTGGATCCCAACCCTCCCCTCTTGATAACTGGATCCCAAACCCTCTCCTCTTGATAACTGGATCCCAAACCCTCCCTTCTTGATAACTGGATCCCAAACCCTCCCCTCTTGATAACTGGATCCTAAACCCCCCCCCTCTTGATAACTGGATCTCAAGCCCTCCACTCTTGATAGCTGGATCCCAAACCCTCTCCTCTTCATAAATGGATCCCAAACCCTCCCATCTTGTTAACTGGATCCCAACCCTCCCCTCTTGATAACTGGATCCTAAACACTCCCCTCTTGATAACTGGATCTCAAACCCACCCCTCTTGATAGCTGGATCCTAAACCCTCCCATCTTGATAAATGGATCCTAAACCTTCCCCTCTTGATAACTGGATCTTAAATCCTCCCCTCTTGATAACTGGATCCCAAACCCTCCCCTCTTGATAACTGGATCCCAATCCCTCCCCTCTTGATAACTGGATCTTAAACCATCCCATCTTGATAACTGGATCTTAAACCTTCCCCTCTTGATAACTGGATCTTAAACCCTCCCCTCTTGATAAGTAAATCCCAAACCCTCCCCTCTTGATAACTGGATCCTAAAACCTCCTCTCTTGATAACTAGATCTCAAACCCTCCTCTCTTGATAACTAGATCCCAAACCCTCCCCTCTTGATAACTAGATCTCAAACCCTCCCCTCTTGATAACTAGATCTCAAACCCTCCCCTCTTGATAACTGGATCATAAACCCTCCGCTCTTGATAACTGGATCCCAAACCCTCCCCTCTTGATAACTGGATCTTAAACCCTCCCCTCTTGATAACTGGATCCCAAACCCTCCCCTCTTGATAATTGGATCTTAAACCTTCCCCTCTTGATAACTGGATCTTAAACCTTCCCCTCTTGATAACTGGATCTTAAACCTTACCCTCTTGATAACTGGATCTTAAACCTTCCCCTCTTGATAACTGGATCTTAAACCTTCCCCTCTTGATAACTGGATCTTAAACCTTCCCCTCTTGATAACTGGATCTTAAATCTTCCCCTCTTGATAACTGGATCTTAAACTTTCCCCTATTGATAACTGGATCTTAAAACCTCCCCTCTTGATAACTGGATCTTAAACCCTCCCCTCTTGATAACTGAATCTTAAACCCTCCCCTCTTGATAACTGGATCCTAAACCCTCCCTTCTTGATAACTGCACCTTAAGCCTTCCCCTCTTGATAACTGGATCTCAAACCTTCCCCTCTTGATAACTGGATCTTAAACCCTCCCCTCTTGATAACTGGATCTTAAACCCTCCCCTCTTGATAACTGGATCCTAAACCCTGCCTTCTTGATAACTGGATCTTAAATCTTCCCCTCTTGATAACTGGATCTTAAACCTTCCCCTCTTGATAACTGGATCTTAAACCTTCCCCTCTTGATAACTGGATCTTAAACCTTCCCCTCTTGATAACTGGATCTTAAACCTTCCCCTCTTGATAACTGGATCTTAAACCTTCCCCTCTTGATAACTGGATCTTAAACCTTCCCCTCTTGATAACTGGATCTCAAACCTTCCCCTCTTGATAACTGGATCTTAAACCTTCCCCTCTTGATAACTGGATCTTAAACCTTCCCCTCTTGATAACTGGATCTTAAACCTTCCCCTCTTGATAACTGGATCTTAAACCTTCCCCTCTTGATAACTGGATCTTAAACCTTCCCCTCTTGATAACTAGATCTTAAACCTTCCTCTCTTGATAACTGGATCTTAAACCTTCCCCTCTTGATAAATGGATCTTAAACCTTCCCCTCTTGATAACTGGATCTTAAACCTTCCCCTCTTGATAACTGGATCTTAAACCTTCCCCTCTTGATAACTGGATCTTAAACCTTCCCCTCTTGATAACTGGATCTTAAACCTTCTACTCTTGATAACTGGATCTTAAACCTTCCCTCTTGATAACTGGATCTTAAACCTTCCCCTCTTGATAACTGGATCCCAAACCCTCCTCTCTTGATAACTAGATCTTAAACCTTCCCCTCTTGATAGCTGGATCTTAAACCTTCCCCTGTTGATAACTGGATCTTAAACCCTCCCCTCTTGATAACTGGATCTTAAACCTTCCCCTCTTGATAACTGGATCTTAAACCTTCCCCTCTTGATAACTGGATCTTAAACCTTCCCTTCTTGATAACTGGATCTTAATCCTTCCCCTCTTGATAACTGGATCTTAAACCTTCCCCTCTTGATAACTGGATCTTAAACCTTCCCCTCTTGATAACTGGATCTTAAACCTTCCCCTCTTGATAACTGGATCTTAATCCTTCCCCTCTTGATAACTGGATCTTAAACCTTCCCCTCTTGATAACTGGATCCTAAACCCTCCCCTCTTGATAACTGGATCCCAAATCCTCCCCTCTTGATAACTGGATCCTAAACCCTCCCCTCTTGATAACTGGATCTTAAACCCTCCCCTCTTGATAACTAGATCCCAAACCCTCCCCTCTTGATAACCGGATCCTAAACCCTCCCCTATTGATAACTGGATCCCAAACCCTCCCCTCTTGATAACTGGATCCTAAACCCTCCCCTCTTGATAACTGGATCCTAAACCCTCCCCTCTTGATAACTGGATCTCAAACCCACCCCTCTTGATAACTGGATCCCAAACCCTCCCCTCTTGATAACTGGATCCTAAACCCTCCCCTCTTGATAAATGGATCTCAAACCCTTCCCTCTTGATAACTGGATCCCAACCCTCTCCTCTTGATAGCTGGATCCCAACCCTCTCCTCTTGATAACTGGATCACAAACCCTCCCTTCTTGATAACTGGATCCCAAACCCTCCCCTCTTGATAACTGGATCCCAACCCTCCCCTCTTGATAACTGGATCCTAAACCTTCCCCTCTTGATAACTGGATCTTAAGCCCTCCCCTCTTGATATCTGGATCCCAAACCCTCTCCTCTTCATAACTGGATCCCAAACCCTCACATCTTGATAAATGGATCCCAACCCTCCCCTCTTGATAACTGGATCCTAAACCCTCTCCTCTTGATAACTGGATCTCAAACCCACCCCTCTTGATAGCTGGATCCTAAACCCTCCCCTCTTGATAACTGGATCCCAAACCCTCCCCTCTTGATAACTGGATCCCAATCCCTCCCCTCTTGATAACTGGATCTTAAACCATCCCATCTTGATAACTGGATCTTAAACCTTCCCCTCTTGATAACTGGATCTTAAACCCTCCCCTCTTGATAAGAAAATCCCAAACCCTCCCCTCTTGATAACTGGATCCTAAAACCTCCTCTCTTGATAACTAGATCTCAAACCCTCCCCTCTTGATAACTAGATCCCAAACCCTCCCCTCTTGATAACTAGATCTCAAACCCTCCCCTCTTGATAACTAGATCTCAAACCCTCCCCTCTTGATAACTGGATCCTAAACCCTCCCCTGTTGATAACTAGATCTCAAACCCATCCCTCTTGATAGCTGGATCCTAAACCCTCACCTCTTGATAACTGGATCCTAAACCCTCACCTCTTGATAACTGGATCTTAAACCTTCCCCTCTTGATAACTGGATCTTAAACCCTCCCCTCTTGATAACTGGATCCCAAACCCTCCCCTCTTGATAGCTGGATCTTAAACCCTCCCCTCTTGATAACTGGATCATAAACCCTCCCATCTTGATAACTGGATCGCAAACCCTCCCCTCTTGATAACTGGATCTTAAACTCTCCCCTCTTGATAACTGGATCCTAAACCCTCCCCTCTTGATAATTGGATCTTAAACCTTCCCCTCTTGATAACTGGATCTTAAACCTTCCCCTCTTGATAACTGGATCTTAAATCTTCCCCTCTTGATAACTGGATCTTAAACCTTCCCCTCTTGATAACTGGATCTTAAACCTTCCCCTCTTGATAACTGGATCTTAAACCTTCCCCTCTTGATAACTGGATCTTAAATCTTCCCCTCTTGATAACTGGATCTTAAACTTTCCCCTCTTGATAACTGGATCTTAAAACCTCCCCTCTTGATAACTGGATCTTAAACCCTCCCCTCTTGATAACTGGATCTTAAACCCTCCCCTCTTGATAACTGGATCCTAAACCCTCCCTTCTTGATAACTGCACCTTAAGCCTTCCCCTCTTGATAACTGGATCTCAAACCTTCCCCTCTTGATAACTGGATCTTAAACCCTCCCCTCTTGATAACTGGATCTTAAACCCTCCCCTCTTGATAACTGGATCCTAAACCCTGCCTTCTTGATAACTGGATCTTAAATCTTCCCCTCTTGATAACTGGATCTTAAACCTTCCCCTCTTGATAACTGGATCTTAAACCCTCCCCTCTTGATAACTGGATCTTAAACCTTCCCCTCTTGATAACTGGATCTTAAACCTTCCCCTCTTGATAACTGGATCTTAAACCTTCCCCTCTTGATAACTGGATCTTAAACCTTCCCCTCTTGATAACTGGATCTCAAACCTTCCCCTCTTGATAACTGGATCTTAAACCTTCCCCTCTTGATAACTGGATCTTAAACCTTCCCCTCTTGATAACTGGATCTTAAACCTTCCCCTCTTGATAACTGGATCTTAAACCTTCCCCTATTGATAACTGGATCTTAAACCTTCCCCTCTTGATAACTGGATCTTAAACCTTCCCCTCTTGATAACTGGATCTTAAACCTTCCCCTCTTGATAAATGGATCTTAAACCTTCCCTCTTGATAACTGGATCTTAAACCTTCCCCTCTTGATAACTGGATCTTAAACCTTCCCCTCTTGATAACTGGATCTTAAACCTTCCCCTCTTGATAACTGGATCTTAAACCTTCTACTCTTGATAACTGGATCTTAAACCTTCCCCTCTTGATAACTGGATCTTAAACCTTCCCCTCTTGATAACTGGATCTTAAACCTTCCCCTCTTGATAACTGGATCTTAAACCTTCCCCTATTGATAACTGGATCTTAAACCTTCCCTCTTGATAACTGGATCTTAAACCTTCCCCTCTTGATAACTGGATCCCAAACCCTCCTCTCTTGATAACCAGATCTTAAACCTTCCCCTCTTGATAGCTGGATCTTAAACCTTCCCCTCTTGATAACTGGATCTTAAACCCTCCCCTCTTGATAACTGGATCTTAAACCTTCCCCTCTTGATAACTGGATCTTAAACCTTCCCCTCTTGATAACTGGATCTTAAACCTTCCCCTCTTGATAACTGGATCTTAATCCTTCCCCTCTTGATAACTGGATCTTAAACCTTCCCCTCTTGATAACTGGATCCTAAACCCTCCCCTCTTGATAACTGGATCCCAAATCCTCCCCTCTTGATAACTGGATCCTAAACCCTCCCCTCTTGATAGCTAGATCTCAAACCCTCCCATCTTGATAACTGGATCCCAAACCCTCCCCTCTTGATAACTGGATCTTAAACCCTCCCCTCTTGATAACTAGATCCCAAACCCTCCCCTCTTGATAACCGGATCCTAAACCCTCCCCTATTGATAACTGGATCCCAAACCCTCCCCTCTTGATAACTGGATCCTAAACCCTCCCCTCTTGATAACTGGATCCTAAACCCTCCCCTCTTGATAACTGGATCTCAAACCCACCCCTCTTGATAACTGGATCCCAAACCCTCCCCTCTTGATAACTGGATCCTAAACCCTCCCCTCTTGATAAATGGATCTCAAACCCTCCCCTCTTAATAACTGGATCCCAACCCTCTCCTCTTGATAGCTGGATCCCAACCCTCTCCTCTTGATAACTGGATCACAAACCCTCCCTTCTTGATAACTGGATCCCAAACCCTCCCCTCTTGATAACTGGATCCCAACCCTCCCCTCTTGATAACTGGATCCTAAACCCTCCCCTCTTGATAACTGGATCTTAAGCACTCCCCTCTTGATATCTGGATCCCAAACCCTCCCCTCTTGATAACTGGATCCCAAACCCTCCCCTCTTGATAACTGGATCCCAAACCCTCCCCTCTTGATAACTGGATCTTAAACCCTCCCCTCTTGATAACTGGATCTTAATCCTTCCCCTCTTGATAACTGGATCTTAAACCCTCCCCTCTTGATAAGTAGATCCCAAACCCTCCCCTCTTGATAACTGGATCTTAAAACCTCCCCTCTTGATAACTGGATCCTAAACCCTCCCCTCTTGATAACTGGATCCTAAACCCTCCCCTCTTGATAACTGGATCTCAAACCCTCCCCTCTTGATAACTGGATCCCAAACCCTCCCCTCTTGATAACTGGATCTCAAACCCTCCCCTCTTGATTACTGGATCTCAAACCCTCCCCTCTTGATAACTGGATCTTAAACCCTCCCCTCTTGATAACTGGATCCCAAACCCTCCCCTCTTGATAACTAGATCTCAAACCCTCCCCTCTTGATAACTGGGTCCCAAACCCTCCCTCTTGATAACTGGATCTCAAACCCTCCCCTCTTGATAACTGGATCTCAAACCCTCCCCTCTTGATAACTGGATCTCAAACCCCCCCCTCTTGATAACTGGATCCCAAACCCTCCCCTCTTGATAACTGGATCCCAAACCCTCCCCTCTTGATAACTGGATCTTAAACCCTCCCCTCTTGATAATTGGATTTCAAACCCTCACCTCTTGATAGCTGGATTTCAAACCCTCCCCTCTTGATAACTGGATCCCAAACCCTCCCCTCTTGATAACTGGATCTTAAACCCTCCCCTCTTGATAACTAGATCCTAAACCCTCCTCTCTTGATAACTGGATCCCAACCCTCTCCTCTTGATAGCTGGATCCCAACCCTCTTCTCTTGATAACTGGATCACAAACCCTCCCTTCTTGATAACTGGATCCCAAACCCTCCCCTCTTGATAACTGGATCCCAACCCTCCCCTCTTGATAACTGGATCCCAAACCCTCTCCTCTTGATAACTGGATCCCAAACCCTCCCTTCTTGATAACTGGATCCCAAACCCTCCCCTCTTGATAACTGGATCCTAAACCCTCCCCTCTTGATAACTGGATCTCAAGCCCTCCCCTCTTGATAGCTGGATCCCAAACCCTCTCCTCTTCATAAATGGATCCCAAACCCTCCCATCTTGATAACTGGATCCCAACCCTCCCCTCTTGATAACTGGATCCTAAACACTCCCCTCTTGATAACTGGATCTCAAACCCACCCCTCTTGATAGCTGGATCCTAAACCCTCCCCTCTTGATAAATGGATCCTAAACCTTCCCCTCTTGATAACTGGATCTTAAACCCTCCCCTCTTGATAACTGGATCCCAAACCCTCCCCTCTTGATAACTGGATCCCAATCCCTCCCCTCTTCATAACTGGATCTTAAACCATCCCATCTTGATAACTGGATCTTAAACCTTCCCCTCTTGATAACTGGATCTTAAACCCTCCCCTCTTGATAAGAAAATCCCAAACCCTCCCCTCTTGATAACTGGATCCTAAAACCTCCTCTCTTGATAACTAGATCTCAAACCCTCCCCTCTTGATAACTAGACCCCAAACCCTCCCCTCTTGATAACTGGATCTTAAAACCTCCCCTCTTGATAACTGGATCCTAAACCCTCCCCTCTTGATAACTGGATCCTAAACCCTCCCCTCTTGATAACTGGATCTCAAACCCTCCCCTCTTGATAACTGGATCCCAAACCCTCCCCTCTTGATAACTGGATCTAAAACCCTCCCCTCTTGATTACTGGATCTCAAACCCTCCCCTCTTGATAACTGGATCTTAAACCCTCCCCTCTTGATAACTGGATCTTAAACCCTCCCCTCTTGATAACTGGATCTTAAACCCTCCCCTCTTGATAACTGGATCCTAAACCCTGCCTTCTTGATAACTGGATCTTAAATCTTCCCCTCTTGATAACTGGATCTTAAACCTTCCCCTCTTGATAACTGGATCTTAAACCCTCCCCTCTTGATAACTGGATCTTAAACCTTCCCCTCTTGATAACTGGATCTTAAACCTTCCCCTCTTGATAACTGGATCTTAAACCTTCCCCTCTTGATAACTGGATCTTAAACCTTCCCCTCTTGATAACTGGATCTCAAACCTTCCCCTCTTGATAACTGGATCTTAAACCTTCCCCTCTTGATAACTGGATCTTAAACCTTCCCCTCTTGATAACTGGATCTTAAACCTTCCCCTCTTGATAACTGGATCTTAAACCTTCCCCTATTGATAACTGGATCTTAAACCTTCCCCTCTTGATAACTGGATCTTAAACCTTCCCCTCTTGATAACTGGATCTTAAACCTTCCCCTCTTGATAAATGGATCTTAAACCTTCCCTCTTGATAACTGGATCTTAAACCTTCCCCTCTTGATAACTGGATCTTAAACCTTCCCCTCTTGATAACTGGATCTTAAACCTTCCCCTCTTGATAACTGGATCTTAAACCTTCCCTCTTGATAACTGGATCCTAAACCCTCCCCTCTTGATAACTGGATCCCAAATCCTCCCCTCTTGATAACTGGATCCTAAACCCTCCCCT
Organism: Bathymodiolus brooksi; assembly: GCA_963680875.1. Taxonomy (NCBI): domain Eukaryota; kingdom Metazoa; phylum Mollusca; class Bivalvia; order Mytilida; family Modiolidae; genus Bathymodiolus; species Bathymodiolus brooksi. The sequence continues at coordinate 104,020,662 of OY804580.1, forward strand.
CTTGATAGCTAGATCTCAAACCCTCCCCTCTTGATAACTGGATCCCAAACCCTCCCCTCTTGATAACTGGATCTTAAACCCTCCCCTCTTGATAACTAGATCCCAAACCCTCCCCTCTTGATAACCGGATCCTAAACCCTCCCCTATTGATAACTGGATCCCAAACCCTCCCCTCTTGATAACTGGATCCTAAACCCTCCCCTCTTGATAACTGGATCCTAAACCCTCCCCTCTTGATAACTGGATCTCAAACCCACCCCTCTTGATAACTGGATCCCAAACCCTCCCCTCTTGATAACTGGATCCTAAATCCTCCCCTCTTGATAAATGGATCTCAAACCCTCCCCTCTTGATAACTGGATCCCAACCCTCTCCTCTTGATAGCTGGATCCCAACCCTCTCCTCTTGATAACTGGATCACAAACCCTCCCTTCTTGATAACTGGATCCCAAACCCTCCCCTCTTGATAACTGGATCCCAACCCTCCCCTCTTGATAACTGGATCTTAAACCCTCCCCTCTTGATAACTGGATCTTAAGCACTCCCCTCTTGATATCTGGATCCCAAACCCTCCCCTCTTGATAACTGGATCCCAAACCCTCCCCTCTTGATAACTGGATCCCAAACCCTCCCCTCTTGATAACTGGATCTTAAACCCTCCCCTCTTGATAACTGGATCTTAAGCCTTCCCCTCTTGATAACTGGATCTTAAACCCTCCCCTCTTGATAAGTAAATCCCAAACCCTCCCCTCTTGATAACTGGATCTTAATCCTTCCCCTCTTGATAACTGGATCTTAAACCCTCCCCTCTTGATAAGTAGATCCCAAACCCTCCCCTCTTGATAACTGGATCTTAAAACCTCCCCTCTTGATAACTGGATCCTAAACCCTCCCCTCTTGATAACTGGATCCTAAACCCTCCCCTCTTGATAACTGGATCTCAAACCCTCCCCTCTTGATAACTGGATCCCAAACCCTCCCCTCTTGATAACTGGATCTCAAACCCTCCCCTCTTGATTACTGGATCTCAAACCCTCCCCTCTTGATAACTGGATCTTAAACCCTCCTCTCTTGATAACTAGATCTTAAACCTTCCCCTCTTGATAGCTGGATCTTAAACCTTCCCCTCTTGATAACTGGATCTTAAACCCTCCCCTCTTGATAACTGGATCTTAAACCTTCCCCTCTTGATAACTGGATCTTAAACCTTCCCCTCTTGATAACTGGATCTTAAACCTTCCCCTCTTGATAACTGGATCTTAATCCTTCCCCTCTTGATAACTGGATCTTAAACCTTCCCCTCTTGATAACTGGATCCTAAACCCTCCCCTCTTGATAACTGGATCCCAAATCCTCCCCTCTTGATAACTGGATCCTAAACCCTCCCCTCTTGATAGCTAGATCTCAAACCCTCCCCTCTTGATAACTGGATCCCAAACCCTCCCCTCTTGATAACTGGATCTTAAACCCTCCCCTCTTGATAACTAGATCCCAAACCCTCCCCTCTTGATAACCGGAACCTAAACCCTCCCCTATTGATAACTGGATCCCAAACCCTCCCCTCTTGATAACTGGATCCTAAACCCTCCCCTCTTGATAACTGGATCCTAAACCCTCCCCTCTTGATAACTGGATCTCAAACCCACCCCTCTTGATAACTGGATCCCAAACCCTCCCCTCTTGATAACTGGATCCTAAACCCTCCCCTCTTGATAAATGGATCTCAAACCCTCCCCTCTTGATAACTGGATCCCAACCCTCTCCTCTTGATAGCTGGATCCCAACCCTCTCCTCTTGATAACTGGATCACAAACCCTCCCCTCTTGATAACTGGATCCCAACCCTCCCCTCTTGATAACTGGATCTTAAACCCTCCCCTCTTGATAACTGGATCTTAAGCACTCCCCTCTTGATATCTGGATCCCAAACCCTCCCCTCTTGATAACTGGATCCCAAACCCTCCCCTCTTGATAACTGGATCCCAAACCCTCCCCTCTTGATAACTGGATCTTAAACCCTCCCCTCTTGATAACTGGATCTTAAGCCTTCCCCTCTTGATAACTGGATCTTAAACCCTCCCCTCTTGATAAGTAAATCCCAAACCCTCCCCTCTTGATAACTGGATCTTAATCCTTCCCCTCTTGATAACTGGATATTAAACCCTCCCCTCTTGATAAGTAGATCCCAAACCCTCCCCTCTTGATAACTGGATCTTAAAACCTCCCCTCTTGATAACTGGATCCTAAACCCTCCCCTCTTGATAACTGGATCCTAAACCCTCCCCTCTTGATAACTGGATCTCAAACCCTCCCCTCTTGATAACTGGATCCCAAACCCTCCCCTCTTGATAACTGGATCTCAAACCCTCCCCTCTTGATTACTGGATCTCAAACCCTCCCCTCTTGATAACTGGATCTTAAACCCTCCCCTCTTGATAACTGGATCCCAAACCCTCCCCTCTTGATAACTAGATCTCAAACCCTCCCCTCTTGATAACTGGGTCCCAAACCCTCCCTCTTGATAACTGGATCTCAAACCCTCCCCTCTTGATAACTGGATCTCAAACCCTCCCCTCTTGATAACTGGATCTCAAACCCCCCCCCTCTTGATAACTGGATCCCAAACCCTCCCCTCTTGATAACTGGATCCCAAACCCTCCCCTCTTGATAACTGGATCTTAAACCCTCCCCTCTTGATAATTGGATTTCAAACCCTCACCTCTTGATAGCTGGATTTCAAACCCTCCCCTCTTGATAACTGGATCCCAAACCCTCCCCTCTTGATAACTGGATCTTAAACCCTCCCCTCTTGATAACTAGATCCTAAACCCTCCTCTCTTGATAACTGGATCCCAACCCTCTCCTCTTGATAGCTGGATCCCAACCCTCTCCTCTTGATAACTGGATCACAAACCCTCCCTTCTTGATAACTGGATCCCAAACCCTCCCCTCTTGATAACTGGATCCCAACCCTCCCCTCTTGATAACTGGGTCCCAAACCCTCTCCTCTTGATAACTGGATCCCAAACCCTCCCTTCTTGATAACTGGATCCCAAACCCTCCCCTCTTGATAACTGGATCCTAAACCCTCCCCTCTTGATAACTGGATCTCAAGCCCTCCCCTCTTGTTAGCTGGATCCCAAACCCTCTCCTCTTCATAAATGGATCCCAAACCCTCCCATCTTGATAACTGGATCCTAAACACTCCCCTCTTGATAACTGGATCTCAAACCCACCCCTCTTGATAGCTGGATCCTAAACCCTCCCCTCTTGATAAATGGATCCTAAACCTTCCCCTCTTGATAACTGGATCTTAAACCCTCCCCTCTTGATAACTGGATCCCAAACCCTCCCCTCTTGATAACTGGATCCCAATCCCTCCCCTCTTCATAACTGGATCTTAAACCATCCCATCTTGATAACTGGATCTTAAACCTTCCCCTCTTGATAACTGGATCTTAAACCCTCCCCTCTTGATAAGTAAATCCCAAACCCTCCCCTCTTGATAACTGGATCCTAAAACCTCCTCTCTTGATAACTAGATCTCAAACCCTCCCCTCTTGATAACTAGATCCCAAACCCTCCCCTCTTGATAGCTGGATCTTAAACCTTCCCCTCTTGATAACTGGATCTTAAACCCTCCCCTCTTGATAACTGGATCTTAAACCTTCCCCTCTTGATAACTGGATCTTAAACCTTCCCCTCTTGATAACTGGATCTTAAACCTTCCCCTCTTGATAACTGGATCTTAATCCTTCCCCTCTTGATAACTGGATCTTAAACCTTCCCCTCTTGATAACTGGATCCTACACCCTCCCCTCTTGATAACTGGATCCCAAATCCTCCCCTCTTGATAACTGGATCCTAAACCCTCCCCTCTTGATAGCTAGATCTCAAACCCTCCCCTCTTGATAACTGGATCCCAAACCCTCCCCTCTTGATAACTGGATCTTAAACCCTCCCCTCTTGATAACTAGATCCCAAACCCTCCCCTCTTGATAACCGGATCCTAAACCCTCCCCTATTGATAACTGGATCCCAAACCCTCCCCTCTTGATAACTGGATCCTAAACCCTCCCCTCTTGATAACTGGATCCTAAACCCTCCCCTCTTGATAACTGGATCTCAAACCCACCCCTCTTGATAACTGGATCCCAAACCCTCCCCTCTTGATAACTGGATCCTAAACCCTCCCCTCTTGATAAATGGATCTCAAACCCTCCCCTCTTGATAACTGGATCCCAACCCTCTCCTCTTGATAGCTGGATCCCAACCCTCTCCTCTTGATAACTGGATCACAAACCCTCCCTTCTTGATAACTGGATCCCAAACCCTCCCCTCTTGATAACTGGATCCCAACCCTCCCCTCTTGATAACTGGATCTTAAACCCTCCCCTCTTGATAACTGGATCTTAAGCACTCCCCTCTTGATATCTGGATCCCAAACCCTCCCCTCTTGATAACTGGATCCCAAACCCTCCCCTCTTGATAACTGGATCCCAAACCCTCCCCTCTTGATAACTGGATCTTAAACCCTCCCCTCTTGATAACTGGATCTTAAGCCTTCCCCTCTTGATAACTGGATCTTAAACCCTCCCCACTTGATAAGTAAATCCCAAACCCTCCCCTCTTGATAACTGGATCTTAATCCTTCCCCTCTTGATAACTGTATCTTAAACCCTCCCCTCTTGATAAGTAGATCCCAAACCCTCCCCTCTTGATAACTGGATCTTAAAACCTCCCCTCTTGATAACTGGATCCTAAACCCTCCCCTCTTGATAACTGGATCTCAAACCCACCCCTCTTGATAGCTGGATCCTAAACCCTCCCCTCTTGATAAATGGATCCTAAACCTTCCCCTCTTGATAACTGGATCTTAAACCCTCCCCTCTTGATAACTAGATCCCAAACCCTCCCCTCTTGATAACTGGATCCCAATCCCTCCCCTCTTCATAACTGGATCTTAAACCATCCCATCTTGATAACTGGATCTTAAACCTTCCCCTCTTGATAACTGGATCTTAAACCCTCCCCTCTTGATAAGTAAATCCCAAACCCTCCCCTCTTGATAACTGGATCCTAAAACCTCCTCTCTTGATAACTAGATCTCAAACCCTCCCCTCTTGATAACTAGATCCCAAACCCTCCCCTCTTGATAGCTGGATCTTAAACCTTCCCCTCTTGATAACTGGATCTTAAACCCTCCCCTCTTGATAACTGGATCTTAAACCTTCCCCTCTTGATAACTGGATCTTAAACCTTCCCCTCTTGATAACTGGATCTTAAACCTTCCCCTCTTGATAACTGGATCTTAATCCTTCCCCTCTTGATAACTGGATCTTAAACCTTCCCCTCTTGATAACTGGATCCTAAACCCTCCCCTCTTGATAACTGGATCCCAAATCCTCCCCTCTTGATAACTGGATCCTAAACCCTCCCCTCTTGATAGCTAGATCTCAAACCCTCCCCTCTTGATAACTGAATCCCAAACCCTCCCCTCTTGATAACTGGATCTTAAACCCTCCCCTCTTGATAACTAGATCCCAAACCCTCCCCTCTTGATAACCGGATCCTAAACCCTCCCCTATTGATAACTGGATCCCAAACCCTCCCCTCTTGATAACTGGATCCTAAACCCTCCCCTCTTGATAACTGGATCCTAAACCCTCCCCTCTTGATAACTGGATCTCAAACCCACCCCTCTTGATAACTGGATCCCAAACCCTCCCCTCTTGATAACTGGATCCTAAACCCTCCCCTCTTGATAAATGGATCTCAAACCCTCCCCTCTTGATAACTGGATCCCAACCCTCTCCTCTTGATAGCTGGATCCCAACCCTCTCCTCTTGATAACTGGATCACAAACCCTCCCTTCTTGATAACTGGATCCCAAACCCTCCCCTCTTGATAACTGGATCCCAACCCTCCCCTCTTGATAACTGGATCTTAAACCCTCCCCTCTTGATAACTGGATCTTAAGCACTCCCCTCTTGATATCTGGATCCCAAACCCTCCCCTCTTGATATCTGGATCCCAAACCCTCCCCTCTTGATAACTGGATCCCAAACCCTCCCCTCTTGATAACTGGATCTTAAACCCTCCCCTCTTGATAACTGGATCTTAAGCCTTCCCCTCTTGATAACTGGATCTTAAACCCTCCCCACTTGATAAGTAAATCCCAAACCCTCCCCTCTTGATAACTGGATCTTAATCCTTCCCCTCTTGATAACTGGATCTTAAACCCTCCCCTCTTGATAAGTAGATCCCAAACCCTCCCCTCTTGATAACTGGATCTTAAAACCTCCCCTCTTGATAACTGGATCCTAAACCCTCACCTCTTGATAACTGGATCCTAAACCCTCCCCTCTTGATAACTGGATCTCAAACCCTCCCCTCTTGATAACTGGATCCCAAACCCTCCCCTCTTGATAACTGGATCTCAAACCCTCCCCTCTTGATTACTGGATCTCAAACCCTCCCCTCTTGATAACTGGATCTTAAACCCTCCCCTCTTGATAACTGGATCCCAAACCCTCCCCTCTTGATAACTAGATCTCAAACCCTCCCCTCTTGATAACTGGGTCCCAAACCCTCCCTCTTGATAACTGGATCTCAAACCCTTCCCTCTTGATAACTGGATCTCAAACCCTCCCCTCTTGATAACTGGATCTCAAACCCCCCCTCTTGATAACTGGATCCCAAACCCTCCCCTCTTGATAACTGGATCCCAAACCCTCCCCTCTTGATAACTGGATCTTAAACCCTCCCCTCTTGATAATTGGATTTCAAACCCTCACCTCTTGATAGCTGGATTTCAAACCCTCCCCTCTTGATAACTGGATCCCAAACCCTCCCCTCTTGATAACTGGATCTTAAACCCTCCCCTCTTGATAACTAGATCCTAAACCCTCCTCTCTTGATAACTGGATCCCAACCCTCTCCTCTTGATAGCTGGATCCCAACCCTCTCCTCTTGATAACTGGATCACAAACCCTCCCTTCTTGATAACTGGATCCCAAACCCTCCCCTCTTGATAACTGGATCCCAACCCTCCCCTCTTGATAACTGGATCCCAAACCCTCTCCTCTTGATAACTGGATCCCAAACCCTCCCTTCTTGATAACTGGATCCCAAACCCTCCCCTCTTGATAACTGGATCCTAAACCCTCCCCTCTTGATAACTGGATCTCAAGCCCTCCCCTCTTGATAGCTGGATCCCAAACCCTCTCCTCTTCATAAATGGATCCCAAACCCTCCCATCTTGATAACTGGATCCCAACCCTCCCCTCTTGATAACTGGATCCTAAACACTCCCCTCTTGATAACTGGATCTCAAACCCACCCCTCTTGATAGCTGGATCCTAAACCCTCCCCTCTTGATAAATGGATCCTAAACCTTCCCCTCTTGATAACTGGATCTTAAACCCTCCCCTCTTGATAACTGGATCCCAAAGCCTCCCCTCTTGATAACTGGATCCCAATCCCTCCCCTCTTCATAACTGGATCTTAAACCATCCCATCTTGATAACTGGATCTTAAACCTTCCCCTCTTGATAACTGGATCTTAAACGCTCCCCTCTTGATAAGTAAATCCCAAACCCTCCCCTCTTGATAACTGGATCCTAAAACCTCCTCTCTTGATAACTAGATCTCAAACCCTCCCCTCTTGATAACTAGATCCCAAACCCTCCCCTCTTGATAACTAGATCTCAAACCCTCCCCTCTTGATAACTAGATCTCAAACCCTCCCCTCTTGATAACTGGATCCTAAATCCTCCCCTCTTGATAACTAGATCTCAAACCCATCCCTCTTGATAGCTGGATCCTAAACCCTCACCTCTTGATAACTGGATCCTAAACCCTCACCTCTTGATAACTGGATCTTAAACCTTCCCCTCTTGATAATTGGATCTTAAACCCTCCCCTCTTGATAACTGGATCTTAAACCCTCCCCTCTTGATAACTGGATCCCAAACCCTCCCCTCTTGATAACTGGATCTTAAACCCTCCCCTCTTGATAACTGGATCATAAACCCTCCCCTCTTGATAACTGGATCCCAAACCCTACCCTCTTGATAACTGGATCTTAAACCCTCCCCTCTTGATAACTGGATCCTAAACCCTCCCCTCTTGATAATTGGATCTTAAACCTTCCCCTCTTGATAACTGGATCTTAAACCTTCCCCTCTTGATAACTGGATCTTAAACCTTCCCCTCTTGATAACTGGATCTTAAACCTTCCCCTCTTGATAACTGGATCTTAAACCTTCCCCTCTTGATAACTGGATCTTAAACCTTCCCCTCTTGATAACTGGATCTTAAATCTTCCCCTCTTGATAACTGGATCTTAAACTTTCCCCTCTTGATAACTGGATCTTAAAATCTCCCCTCTTGATAACTGGATCTTAAACCCTCCCCTCTTGATAACTGGATCTTAAACCCTCCCCTCTTGATAACTGGATCCTAAACCCTCCCTTCTTGATAACTGCACCTTAAGCCTTCCCCTCTTGATAACTGGATCTCAAAACTTCCCCTCTTGATAACTGGATCTTAAACCCTCCCCTCTTGATAACTGGATCTTAAACCCTCCCCTCTTGATAACTGGATCCTAAACCCTGCCTTCTTGATAACTGGATCTTAAATCTTCCCCTCTTGATAACTGGATCTTATACCTTCCCCTCTTGATAACTGGATCTTAAACCCTCCCCTCTTGATAACTGGATCTTAAACCTTCCCCTCTTGATAACTGGATCTTAAACCTTCCCCTCTTGATAACTGGATCTTAAACCTTCCCCTATTGATAACTGGATCTTAAACCTTCCCCTCTTGATAACTGGATCTTAAACCTTCCCCTCTTGATAACTGGATCTTAAACCTTCCCCTCTTGATGAATGGATCTTAAACCTTCCCCTCTTGATAACTGGATCTTAAACCTTCCCCTCTTGATAACTGGATCTTAAACCTTCCCCTCTTGATAACTGGATCTTAAACCTTCCCCTCTTGATAACTGGATCTTAAACCTTCTACTCTTGATAACTGGATCTTAAACCTTCCCCTCTTGATAACTGGATCTTAAACCTTCCCCTCTTGATAACTTGATCCCAAACCCTCCTCTCTTGATAACTAGATCTTAAACCTTCCCATCTTGATAGCTGGATCTTAAACCTTCCCCTCTTGATAACTGGATCTTAAACCCTCCCCTCTTGATAACTGGATCTTAAACCTTCCCCTCTTGATAACTGGATCTTAAACCTTCCCCTCTTGATAACTGGATCTTAAACCTTCCCCTCTTGATAACTGGATCTTAATCCTTCCCCTCTTGATAACTGGATCTTAAACCTTCCCCTCTTGATAACTGGATCCTAAACCCTCCCCTCTTGATAACTGGATCCCAAATCCTCCCCTCTTGATAACTGGATCCTAAACCCTCCCCTCTTGATAGCTAGATCTCAAACCCTCCCCTCTTGATAACTGGATCCCAAACCCTCCCCTCTTGATAACTGGATCTTAAACCCTCCCCTCTTGATAACTAGATCCCAAACCCTCCCCTCTTGATAACCGGATCCTAAACCCTACCCTATTGATAACTGGATCCCAAACCCTCCCCTCTTGATAACTGGATCCTAAACCCTCCCCTCTTGATAACTGAATCCTAAACCCCCCCTCTTGATAACTGGATCTCAAACCCACCCCTCTTGATAACTGGATCCCAAACCCTCCCCTCTTGATAACTGGATCCTAAACCCTCCCCTCTTGATAAATGGATCTCAAACCCTCCCCTCTTGATAACTGGATCCCAACCCTCTCCTCTTGATAGCTGGATCCCAATCCTCTCCTCTTGATAACTGGATCACAAACCCTCCCTTCTTGATAACTGGATCCCAAACCCTCCCCTCTTGATAACTGGATCCCAACCCTCCCCTCTTGATAACTGGATCCTAAACCCTCCCCTCTTGATAACTGGATCTTAAGCCCTCCCCTCTTGATATCTGGATCCCAAACCCTCTCCTCTTCATAACTGGATCCCAAACCCTCCCATCTTGATAACTGGATCCCAACCCTCCCCTCTTGATAACTGGATCCTAAACCCTCTCCTCTTGATAACTGGATCTCAAACCCACCCCTCTTGATAGCTGGATCCTAAACCCTCCCCTCTTGATAACTGGATCCTAAACCTTCCCCTCTTGATAACTGGATCTTAAACCCTCCCCTCTTGATAACTGGATCCCAAACCCTCCCCTCTTGATAACTGGATCCCAAACCCTCCCCTCTTGATAACTGGATCTTAAACCCTCCCTCTTGATAACTGGATCTTAAGCCTTCCCCTCTTGATAACTGGATCTTAAACCCTCCCCTCTTGATAAGTAAATCCCAAACCCTCCCCTCTTGATAACTGGATCTTAAACCTTCCCCTCTTGATAACTGGATCTTAAACCTTCCCCTCTTGATAACTGGATCTTAAACCTTCCCCTCTTGATAACTGGATCTTAAACCTTCCCCTATTGATAACTGGATCTTAAACCTTCCCCTCTTGATAACTGGATCTTAAACCTTCCCCTCTTGATAACTGGATCTTAAACCTTCCCCTCTTGATAAATGGATCTTAAACCTTCCCCTCTTGATAACTGGATCTTAAACCTTCCCCTCTTGATAACTGGATCTTAAACCTTCCCCTCTTGATAACTGGATCTTAAACCTTCCCCTCTTGATAACTGGATCTTAAACCTTCTACTCTTGATAACTGTATCTTAAACCCTCCTCTCTTGATAACTAGATCTTAAACCTTCCCCTCTTGATAGCTGGATCTTAAACCTTCCCCTCTTGATAACTGGATCTTAAACCTTCCCCTCTTGATAACTGGATCTTAAGCCTTCCCTCTTGATAACTGGATCTTAAACCTTCCCCTCTTGATAACTGGATCTTAAACCTTCCCCTCTTGATAACTGGATCTTAATCCTTCCCCTCTTGATAACTGGATCTTAAACCTTCCCCTCTTGATAACTGGATCCTAAACCCTCCCCTCTTGATAACTGGATCCCAAATCCTCCCCTCTTGATAACTGGATCCTAAACCCTCCCCTCTTGATAGCTAGATCTCAAACCCTCCCCTCTTGATAACTGGATCCCAAACCCTCCCCTCTTGATAACTGGATCTTAAACCCTCCCCTCTTGATAACTAGATCCCAAACCCTCCCCTCTTGATAACCGGATCCTAAACCCTCCCCTATTGATAACTGGATCCCAAACCCTCCCCTCTTGATAACTGGATCCTAAACCCTCCCCTCTTGATAACTGGATCCTAAACCCTCCCCTCTTGATAACTGGATCTCAAACCCACCCCTCTTGATAACTGGATCCCAAACCCTCCCCTCTTGATAACTGGATCCTAAACCCTCCCCTCTTGATAAATGGATCTCAAACCCTCCCCTCTTCATAACTGGATCCCAACCCTCTCCTCTTGATAGCTGGATCCCAACCCTCTCCTCTTGATAACTGGATCACAAACCCTCCCTTCTTGATAACTGGATCCCAAACCCTCCCCTCTTGATAACTGGATCCCAACCCTCCCCTCTTGATAACTGGATCCTAAACCCTCCCCTCTTGATAACTGGATCTTAAGCCCTCCCCTCTTGATATCTGGATCCCAAACCCTCTCCTCTTCATAACTGGATCCCAAACCCTCCCATCTTGATAACTGGATCCCAACCCTCCCCTCTTGATAACTGGATCCTAAACCCTCTCCTCTTGATAACTGGATCTCAAACCCACCCCTCTTGATAGCTGGATCCTAAACCCTCCCCTCTTGATAACTGGATCCTAAACCTTCCCCTCTTGATAACTGGATCTTAAACCCTCCCCTCTTGATAACTGGATCCCAAACCCTCCCCTCTTGATAACTGGATCCCAAACCCTCCCCTCTTGATAACTGGATCTTAAACCCTCCCTCTTGATAACTGGATCTTAAGCCTTCCCCTCTTGATAACTGGATCTTAAACCCTCCCCTCTTGATAAGTAAATCCCAAACCCTCCCCTCTTGATAACTGGATCTTAAACCTTCCCCTCTTGATAACTGGATCTTAAACCTTCCCCTCTTGATAACTGGATCTTAAACCTTCCCCTCTTGATAACTGGATCTTAAACCTTCCCCTATTGATAACTGGATCTTAAACCTTCCCCTCTTGATAACTGGATCTTAAACCTTCCCCTCTTGATAACTGGATCTTAAACCTTCCCCTCTTGATAAATGGATCTTAAACCTTCCCCTCTTGATAACTGGATCTTAAACCTTCCCCTCTTGATAACTGGATCTTAAACCTTCCCCTCTTGATAACTGGATCTTAAACCTTCCCCTCTTGATAACTGGATCTTAAACCTTCTACTCTTGATAACTGTATCTTAAACCCTCCTCTCTTGATAACTAGATCTTAAACCTTCCCCTCTTGATAGCTGGATCTTAAACCTTCCCCTCTTGATAACTGGATCTTAAACCTTCCCCTCTTGATAACTGGATCTTAAGCCTTCCCTCTTGATAACTGGATCTTAAACCTTCCCCTCTTGATAACTGGATCTTAAACCTTCCCCTCTTGATAACTGGATCTTAATCCTTCCCCTCTTGATAACTGGATCTTAAACCTTCCCCTCTTGATAACTGGATCCTAAACCCTCCCCTCTTGATAACTGGATCCCAAATCCTCCCCTCTTGATAACTGGATCCTAAACCCTCCCCTCTTGATAGCTAGATCTCAAACCCTCCCCTCTTGATAACTGGATCCCAAACCCTCCCCTCTTGATAACTGGATCTTAAACCCTCCCCTCTTGATAACTAGATCCCAAACCCTCCCCTCTTGATAACCGGATCCTAAACCCTCCCCTATTGATAACTGGATCCCAAACCCTCCCCTCTTGATAACTGGATCCTAAACCCTCCCCTCTTGATAACTGGATCCTAAACCCTCCCCTCTTGATAACTGGATCTCAAACCCACCCCTCTTGATAACTGGATCCCAAACCCTCCCCTCTTGATAACTGGATCCTAAACCCTCCCCTCTTGATAACTGGATCTCAAACCCACCCCTCTTGATAACTGGATCCCAAACCCTCCCCTCTTGATAACTGGATCCTAAACCCTCCCCTCTTGATAAATGGATCTCAAACCCTCCCCTCTTCATAACTGGATCCCAACCCTCTCCTCTTGATAGCTGGATCCCAACCCTCTCCTCTTGATAACTGGATCACAAACCCTCCCTTCTTGATAACTGGATCCCAAACCCTCCCCTCTTGATAACTGGATCCCAACCCTCCCCTCTTGATAACTGGATCCTAAACCCTCCCCTCTTGATAACTGGATCTTAAGCCCTCCCCTCTTGATATCTGGATCCCAAACCCTCTCCTCTTCATAACTGGATCCCAAACCCTCCCATCTTGATAACTGGATCCCAACCCTCCCCTCTTGATAACTGGATCCTAAACCCTCCCCTCTTGATAACTGGATCTCAAACCCACCCCTCTTGATAGCTGGATCCTAAACCCTCCCCTCTTGATAACTGGACCCTAAACCTTCCCCTCTTGATAACTGGATCTTAAACCCTCCCCTCTTGATAACTGGATCCCAAACCCTCCCCTCTTGATAACTGGATCCCAAACCCTCCCCTCTTGATAACTGGATCTTAAACCCTCCCTCTTGATAACTGGATCTTAAGCCTTCCCCTCTTGATAACTGGATCTTAAACCCTCCCCTCTTGATAAGTAAATCCCAAACCCTCCCCTCTTGATAACTGGATCTTAAACCTTCCCCTCTTGATAACTGGATCTTAAACCCTCCCCTCTTGATAAGTAGATCCCAAACCCTCCCCTCTTGATAACTGGATCCTAAACCCTCCCCACTTGATAACTGGATCCTAAACCCTCCCCTCTTGATAACTGGATCTCAAACCCTCCCCTCTTGATAACTGGATCTCAAACCCTCCCCTCTTGATTACTGGATCTCAAACCCTCCCCTCTTGATAACTGGATCTTAAACCCTCCCCTCTTGATAACTGGATCCCAAACCCTCCCCTCTTGATAACTAGATCTCAAACCCTCCCCTCTTGATAACTGGGTCCCAAACCCTCCCTCTTGATAACTGGATCTCAAATCCTCCCCTCTTGATAACTGGATCTTAAACCCTCCCCTCTTGATAACTGGATCTTAAACCCTCCCCTCTTGATAACTGGATCCTAAACCCTCCCTTCTTGATAACTGCACCTTTAGCCTTCCCCTCTTGATAACTGGATCTCAAACCTTCCCCTCTTGATAACTGGATCTTAAACCCTCCCCTCTTGATAACTGGATCTTAAACCCTCCCCTCTTGATAACTGGATCCTAAACCCTGCCTTCTTGATAACTGGATCTTAAATCTTCCCCTCTTGATAACTGGATCTTAAACCTTCCCCTCTTGATAACTGGATCTTAAACCCTCCCCTCTTGATAACTGGATCTTAAACCTTCCCCTCTTGATAACTGGATCTTAAACCTTCCCCTCTTGATAACTGGATCTTAAACCTTCCCCTCTTGATAACTGGATCTTAAACCTTCCCCTCTTGATAACTGGATCTCAAACCTTCCCCTCTTGATAACTGGATCTTAAACCTTCCCCTCTTGATAAATGGATCTTAAACCTTCCCCTCTTGATAACTGGATCTTAAACCTTCCCCTCTTGATAACTGGATCTTAAACCTTCCCCTCTTGATAACTGGATCTTAAACCTTCCCCTCTTGATAGCTGGATCCCAACCCTCTCCTCTTGATAACTGGATCACAAACCCTCCCTTCTTGATAACTGGATCCCAAACCCTCCCCTCTTGATAACTGGATCCCAACCCTCCCCTCTTGATAACTGGATCCTAAACCCTCCCCTCTTGATAACTGGATCTTAAGCCCTCCCCTCTTGATATCTGGATCCCAAACCCTCTCCTCTTCATAACTGGATCCCAAACCCTCCCATCTTGATAACTGGATCCCAACCCTCCCCTCTTGATAACTGGATCCTAAACCCTCTCCTCTTGATAACTGGATCTCAAACCCACCCCTCTTGATAGCTGGATCCTAAACCCTCCCCTCTTGATAACTGGACCCTAAACCTTCCCCTCTTGATAACTGGATCTTAAACCCTCCCCTCTTGATAACTGGATCCCAAACCCTCCCCTCTTGATAACTGGATCCCAAACCCTCCCCTCTTGATAACTGGATCTTAAACCCTCCCTCTTGATAACTGGATCTTAAGCCTTCCCCTCTTGATAACTGGATCTTAAACCCTCCCCTCTTGATAAGTAAATCCCAAACCCTCCCCTCTTGATAACTGGATCTTAAACCTTCCCCTCTTGATAACTGGATCTTAAACCCTCCCCTCTTGATAAGTAGATCCCAAACCCTCCCCTCTTGATAACTGGATCCTAAACCCTCCCCACTTGATAACTGGATCCTAAACCCTCCCCTCTTGATAACTGGATCTCAAACCCTCCCCTCTTGATAACTGGATCTCAAACCCTCCCCTCTTGATTACTGGATCTCAAACCCTCCCCTCTTGATAACTGGATCTTAAACCCTCCCCTCTTGATAACTGGATCCCAAACCCTCCCCTCTTGATAACTAGATCTCAAACCCTCCCCTCTTGATAACTGGGTCCCAAACCCTCCCTCTTGATAACTGGATCTCAAATCCTCCCCTCTTGATAACTGGATCTTAAACCCTCCCCTCTTGATAACTGGATCTTAAACCCTCCCCTCTTGATAACTGGATCCTAAACCCTCCCTTCTTGATAACTGCACCTTTAGCCTTCCCCTCTTGATAACTGGATCTCAAACCTTCCCCTCTTGATAACTGGATCTTAAACCCTCCCCTCTTGATAACTGGATCTTAAACCCTCCCCTCTTGATAACTGGATCCTAAACCCTGCCTTCTTGATAACTGGATCTTAAATCTTCCCCTCTTGATAACTGGATCTTAAACCTTCCCCTCTTGATAACTGGATCTTAAACCCTCCCCTCTTGATAACTGGATCTTAAACCTTCCCCTCTTGATAACTGGATCTTAAACCTTCCCCTCTTGATAACTGGATCTTAAACCTTCCCCTCTTGATAACTGGATCTTAAACCTTCCCCTCTTGATAACTGGATCTCAAACCTTCCCCTCTTGATAACTGGATCTTAAACCTTCCCCTCTTGATAAATGGATCTTAAACCTTCCCCTCTTGATAACTGGATCTTAAACCTTCCCCTCTTGATAACTGGATCTTAAACCTTCCCCTCTTGATAACTGGATCTTAAACCTTCCCCTCTTGATAACTGGATCTTAAACCTTCTACTCTTGATAACTGGATCTTAAACCTTCCCTCTTGATAACTGGATCTTAAACCTTCCCCTCTTGATAACTGGATCCCAAACCCTCCTCTCTTGATAACTAGATCATAAACCTTCCCCTCTTGATAGCTGGATCTTAAACCTTCCCCTGTTGATAACTGGATCTTAAACCCTCCCCTCTTGATAACTGGATCTTAAACCTTCCCCTCTTGATATCTGGATCTTAAACCTTCTACTCTTGATAACTGGATCTTAATCCTTCCCCTCTTGATAACTGGATCTTAAACCTTCCCCTCTTGATAACTGGATCCTAAACCCTCCCCTCTTGATAACTGGATCCCAAATCCTCCCCTCTTGATAACTGGATCCTAAACCCTCCCCTCTTGATAGCTAGATCTCAAACCCTCCCCTCTTGATAACTGGATCCCAAACCCTCCCCTCTTGATAACTGGATCTTAAACCCTCCCCTCTTGATAACTAGATCCCAAACCCTCCCCTCTTGATAACCGGATCCTAAACCCTCCCCTATTGATAACTGGATCCCAAACCCTCCCCTCTTGATAACTGGATCCTAAACCCTCCCCTCTTGATAACTGGATCCTAAACCCTCCCCTCTTGATAACTGGATCTCAAACCCACCCCTCTTGATAACTGGATCCCAAACCCTCCTCTCTTGATAACTGGATCCTAAACCCTCCCCTCTTGATAAATGGATCTCAAACCCTCCCCTCTTGATAACTGGATCCCAACCCTCTCCTCTTGATAGCTGGATCCCAACCCTCTCCTCTTGATAACTGGATCACAAACCCTCCCTTCTTGATAACTGGATCCCAAACCCTCCCCTCTTGATAACTGGATCCCAACCCTCCCCTCTTGATAACTGGATCCTAAACCCTCCCCTCTTGATAACTGGATCTTAAGCCCTCCCCTCTTGATATCTGGATCCCAAACCCTCTCCTCTTCATAACTGGATCCCAAACCCTCACATCTTGATAACTGGATCCCAACCCTCCCCTCTTGATAACTGGATCCTAAACCCTCTCCTCTTGATAACTGGATCTCAAACCCACCCCTCTTGATAGCTGGATCCTAAACCCTCCCCTCTTGATAACTGGATCCCAATCCCTCCCCTCTTGATAACTGGATCTTAAACCATCCCATCTTGATAACTGGATCTTAAACCTTCCCCTCTTGATAACTGGATCTTAAACCCTCCCCTCTTGATAAGTAAATCCCAAACCCTCCCCTCTTGATAACTGGATCCTAAAACCTCCTCTCTTGATAACTAGATCTCAAACCCTCCCCTCTTGATAACTAGATCCCAAACCCTCCCCTCTTGATAACTAGATCTCAAACCCTCCCCTCTTGATAACTAGATCTCAAACCCTCCCCTCTTGATAACTGGATCCTAAACCCTCCCCTCTTGATAACTAGATCTCAAACCCATCCCTCTTGATAGCTGGATCCTAAACCCTCACCTCTTGATAACTGGATCCTAAACCCTCACCTCTTGATAACTGGATCTTAAACCTTCCCCTCTTGATAACTGGATCTTAAACCCTCCCCTCTTGATAACTGGATCTTAAACCCTCCCCTCTTGATAACTGGATCCCAAACCCTCCCCTCTTGATAACTGGATCTTAAACCCTCCCCTTTTGATAACTGGATCATAAACCCTCCCCTCTTGATAACTGGATCCCAAACCCCCCCCTCTTGATAACTGGATCTTAAACCCTCCCCTCTTGATAACTGGATCCTAAACCCTCCCCTGTTGATAATTGGATCTTAAACCTTCCCCTCTTGATAACTGGATCTTAAACCTTCCCCTCTTGATAACTGGATCTTAAACCTTCCCCTCTTGATAACTGGATCTTAAACCTTCCCCTCTTGATAACTGGATCTTAAACCTTCCCCTCTTGATAACTGGATCTTAAACCTTCCCCTCTTGATAACTGGATCTTAAATCTTCCCCTCTTGATAACTGGATCTTAAACTTTCCCCTCTTGATAACTGGATCTTAAAACCTCCCCTCTTGATAACTGGATCTTAAACCCTCCCCTCTTGATAACTGGATCTTAAACCCTCCCCTCTTGATAACTGGATCCTAAACCCTCCCTTCTTGATAACTGCACCTTAAGCCTTCCCCTCTTGATAACTGGATCTCAAACCTTCCCCTCTTGATAACTGGATCTTAAACCCTCCCCTCTTGATAACTGGATCTTAAACCCTCCCCTCTTGATAACTGGATCCTAAACCCTTCCTTCTTGATAACTGGATCTTAAATCTTCCCCTCTTGATAACTGGATCTTAAACCTTCCCCTCTTGATAACTGGATCTTAAACCCTCCCCTCTTGATAACTGGATCTTAAACCTTCCCCTCTTGATAACTGGATCTTAAACCTTCCCCTCTTGATAACTGGATCTTAAACCTTCCCCTCTTGATAACTGGATCTTAAACCTTCCCCTCTTGATAACTGGATCTCAAACCTTCCCCTCTTGATAACTGGATCTTAAACCTTCCCCTCTTGATAACTGGATCTTAAACCTTCCCCTCTTGATAACTGGATCTTAAACCTTCCCCTCTTGATAACTGGATCTTAAACCTTCCCCTATTAATAACTGGATCTTAAACCTTCCCCTCTTGATAACTGGATCTTAAACCTTCCCCTCTTGATAACTGGATCTTAAACCTTCCCCTCTTGATAAATGGATCTTAAACCTTCCCCTCTTGATAACTGGATCTTAAACCTTCCCCTCTTGATAACTGGATCTTAAACCTTCCCCTCTTGATAACTGGATCTTAAACCTTCCCCTCTTGATAACTGGATCTTAAACCTTCCCTCTTGATAACTGGATCTTAAACCTTCCCCTCTTGATAACTGGATCCCAAACCCTCCTCTCTTGATAACTAGATCTTAAACCTTCCCCTCTTGATAGCTGGATCTTAAACCTTCCCCTCTTGATAACTGGATCTTAAACCCTCCCCTCCTGATAACTGGATCTTAAACCTTCCCCTCTTGATAACTGGATCTTAAACCTTCCCCTCTTGATAACTGGATCTTAAACCTTCCCCTCTTGATAACTGGATCTTAATCCTTCCCCTCTTGATAACTGGATCTTAAACCTTCCCCTCTTGATAACTGGATCCTAAACCCTCCCCTCTTGATAACTGGATCCCAAATCCTCCCCTCTTGATAACTGGATCCTAAACCCTCCCCTCTTGATAGCTAGATCTCAAACCCTCCCCTCTTGATAACTGGATCCCAAACCCTCCCCTCTTGATAACTGGATCTTAAACCCTCCCCTCTTGATAACTAGATCCCAAACCCTCCCCTCTTGATAACCGGATCCTAAACCCTCCCCTATTGATAACTGGATCCCAAACCCTCCCCTCTTGATAACTGGATCCTAAACCCTCCCCTTTGATAACTGGATCCTAAACCCTCCCCTCTTGATAACTGGATCTCAAACCCACCCCTCTTGATAACTGGATCCCAAACCCTCCCCTCTTGATAACTGGATCCTAAACACTCCCCTCTTGATAAATGGATCTCAAACCCTCCCCTCTTGATAACTGGATCCCAACCCTCTCCTCTTGATAGCTGGATCCCAACCCTCTCCTCTTGATAACTGGATCACAAACCCTCCCTTCTTGATAACTGGATCCCAAACCCTCCCTTCTTGATAACTGGATCCTAAACCTTCCCCTCTTGATAACTGGATCTTAAACCCTCCCCTCTTGATAACTGGATCCCAAACCCTCCCCTCTTGATAACTGGATCCCAAACCCTCCCCTCTTGATAACTGGATCTTAAACCCTCCCCTCTTGATAACTGGATCTTCAGCCTTCCCCTCTTGATAACTGGATCTTAAACCCTCCCCTCTTGATAAGTAAATCCCAAACCCTCCCCTCTTGATAACTGGATCTTAAACCTTCCCCTCTTGATAACTGGATCTTAAACCCTCCCCTCTTGATAAGTAGATCCCAAGCCCTCCCCTCTTGATAACTGGATCTTAAAACCTCCCCTCTTGATAACTGGATCCTAAACCCTCCCCTCTTGATAACTGGATCCTAAACCCTCCCCTCTTGATAACTGGATCTCAAACCCTCCCCTCTTGATAACTGGATCCCAAACCCTCCCCTCTTGATAACTGGATCTCAAACCCTCCCCTCTTGATTACTGGATCTCAAACCCTCCCCTCTTGATAACTGGATCTTAAACCCTCCCCTCTTGATAACTGGATCCCAAACCCTCCCCTCTTGATAACTAGATCTCAAACCCTCCCCTCTTGATAACTGGGTCCCAAACCCTCCCTCTTGATAACTGGATCTCAAACCCTCCCCTCTTGATAACTGGATCTCAAACCCTCCCCTCTTGATAACTGGATTTCAAACCCTCCCCTCTTGATAACTGGATCCCAAACCCTCCCCTCTTGATAACTGGATCCCAAACCCTCCCCTCTTGATAACTGGATCTTAAACCCTCCCCTCTTGATAACTGGATTTCAAACCCTCACCTCTTGATAGCTGGATTTCAAACCCTCCCCTCTTGATAACTGGATCCCAAACCCTCCCCTCTTGATAACTGGATCTTAAACCCCCCCTCTTGATAACTAGATCCTTAACCCTCCCCTCTTGATAACTGGATCTCAAACCCTCCCCTCTTGATAACTGGATCCCAAACCCTCCCCTCTTGATAACTGGATCTTAAACCCTCCCCTCTTGATAACTAGATCCCAAACCCTCCCCTCTTGATAACCGGATCCTAAACCCTCCCCTATTGATAACTGGATCCCAAACCCTCCCCTCTTGATAACTGGATCCTAAACCCTCCCCTTTGATAACTGGATCCTAAACCCTCCCCTCTTGATAACTGGATCTCAAACCCACCCCTCTTGATAACTGGATCCCAAACCCTCCCCTCTTGATAACTGGATCCTAAACACTCCCCTCTTGATAAATGGATCTCAAACCCTCCCCTCTTGATAACTGGATCCCAACCCTCTCCTCTTGATAGCTGGATCCCAACCCTCCCCTCTTGATAACTGGATCCTAAACCCTCCCCTCTTGATAACTGGATCCTAAACCTTCCCCTCTTGATATCTGGATCCCAAACCCTCTCCTCTTCATAACTGGATCCCAAACCCTCACATCTTGATAACTGGATCTTAAACCCTCCCCTCTTAATAACTGGATCCTAAACCCTCTCCTCTTGATAACTGGATCTCAAACCCACCCCACTTGATAGCTGGATCCTAAACCCTCCCCTCTTGATAACTGGATCCTAAACCTTCCCCTCTTGATAACTGGATCTTAAACCCTCCCCTCTTGATAACTGGATCCCAAACCCTCCCCTCTTGATAACTGGATCCCAAACCCTCCCCTCTTGATAACTGGATCTTAAACCCTCCCCTCTTGATAACTGGATCTTCAGCCTTCCCCTCTTGATAACTGGATCTTAAACCTTCCCCTCTTGATAACTGGATCTTAAACCCTCCCCTCTTGATAAGTAGATCCCAAACCCTCCCCTCTTGATAACTGGATCTTAAAACCTCCCCTCTTGATAACTGGATCCTAAACCCTCCCCTCTTGATAACTGGATCCTAAACCCTCCCCTCTTGATAACTGGATCTCAAACCCTCCCCTCTTGATAACTGGATCCCAAACCCTCCCCTCTTGATAACTGGATCTCAAACCCTCCCCTCTTGATTACTGGATCTCAAACCCTCCCCTCTTGATAACTGGATCTTAAACCCTCCCCTCTTGATAACTGGATCCCAAACCCTCCCCTCTTGATAACTAGATCTCAAACCCTCCCCTCTTGATAACTGGGTCCCAAACCCTCCCTCTTGATAACTGGATCTCAAACCCTCCCCTCTTGATAACTGGATCTCAAACCCTCCCCTCTTGATAACTGGATCTCAAACCCTCCCCTCTTGATAACTGGATCCCAAACCCTCCCCTCTTGATAACTGGATCCCAAACCCTCCCCTCTTGATAACTGGATCTTAAACCTTCCCCTCTTGATAACTGGATTTCAAACCCTCACCTCTTGATAGCTGGATTTCAAACCCTCCCCTCTTGATAACTGGATCCCAAACCCTCCCCTCTTGATAACTGGATCTTAAACCCCCCCCTCTTGATAACTAGATCCTAAACCCTCCCCTCTTGATAACTGGATCTCAAACCCTCCCCTCTTGATAACTGGATCCCAACCCTCTCCTCTTGATAGCTGGATCCCAACACTCTCCTCTTGATAACTGGATCACAAACCCTCCCTTCTTGATAACTGGATCCCAAACCCTCCCCTCTTGATAACTGGATCCCAACCCTCCCCTCTTGATAACTGGATCCCAAACCCTCTCCTCTTGATAACTGGATCCCAAACCCTCCCTTCTTGATAACTGGATCCCAAACCCTCCCCTATAGATAACTGGATCCTAAACCCTCCCCTCTTGATAACTGGATCTCAAGCCCTCCCCTCTTGATAGCTGGATCCCAAACCCTCTCCTCTTCATAAATGGATCCCAAACCCTCCCATCTTGATAACTGGATCCCAACCCTCCCCTCTTGATAACTGGATCCTAAACACTCCCCTCTTGATAACTGGATCTCAAACCCACCCCTCTTGATAGCTGGATCCTAAACCCTCCCCTCTTGATAAATGGATCCTAAACCTTCCCCTCTTGATAACTGGATCTTAAACCCTCCCCTCTTGATAACTGGATCAAAAACCCTCCCCTCTTGATAACTGGATCCCAATCCCTCCCCTCTTGATAACTGGATCTTAAACCATCCCATCTTGATAACTGGATCTTAAACCTTCCCCTCTTGATAACTGGATCTTAAACCCTCCCCTCTTGATAGATAAATATAAAACCCTCCCCTCTTGATAACTGGATCCTAAAACCTCCTCTCTTGATAACTAGATCTCAAACCCTCCCCTCTTGATAACTAGATCCCAAACCCTCCCCTCTTGATAACTAGATCTCAAACCCTCCCCTCTTGATAACTAGATCTCAAACCCTCCCCTCTTGATAACTGGATCCTAAACCCTCCCCTCTTGATAACTAGATCTCAAACCCATCCCTCTTGATAGCTGGATCCTAAACCCTCACCTCTTGATAACTGGATCCCAAACCCTCCCCTCTTGATAACTGGATCTTAAACCCTCCCCTCTTGATAACTGGATCATAAACCCTCCCCTCTTGATAACTGGATCCCAAACCCTCCCCTCTTGATAACTGGATCTTAAACCCTCCCCTCTTGATAACTGGATCCTAAACCCTCCCCTCTTGATAATTGGATCTTAAACCTTCCCCTCTTGATAACTGGATCTTAAACCTTCCCCTCTTGATAACTGGATCTTAAACCTTCCCCTCTTGATAACTGGATCTTAAACCTTCCCCTCTTGATAACTGGATCTTAAACCTTCCCCTCTTGATAACTGGATCTTAAATCTTCCCCTCTTGATAACTGGATCTTAAACTTTCCCCTCTTGATAACTGGATCTTAAAACCTCCCCTCTTGATAACTGGATCTTAAACCCTCCCCTATTGATAACTGGATCTTAAACCCTCCCCTCTTGATAACTGGATCCTAAATCCTCCCTTCTTGATAACTGCACCTTAAGCCTTCCCCTCTTGATAACTGGATCTCAAACCTTCCCCTCTTGATAACTGGATCTTAAACCCTCCCCTCTTGATAACTGGATCTTAAACCCTCCCCTCTTGATAACTGGATCCTAAACCCTGCCTTCTTGATAACTGGATCTTAAATCTTCCCCTCTTGATAACTGGATCTTAAACCTTCCCCTCTTGATAACTGGATCTTAAACCCTCCCCTCTTGATAACTTGATCTTAAACCTTCCCCTCTTGATAACTGGATCTTAAACCTTCCCCTCTTGATAACTGGATCTTAAACCTTCCCCTCTTGATAACTGGATCTTAAACCTTCCCCTCTTGATAACTGGATCTCAAACCTTCCCCTCATGATAACTGGATCTTAAACCTTCCCCTCTTGATAACTGGATCTTAAACCTTCCCCTCTTGATAACTGGATCTTAAACCTTCCCCTCTTGATAACTGGATCTTAAACCTTCCCCTATTGATAACTGGATCTTAAACCTTCCCCTCTTGATAACTGGATCTTAAACCTTCCCCTCTTGATAACTGGATCTTAAACCTTCCCCTCTTGATAAATGGATCTTAAACCTTCCCCTCTTGATAACTGGATCTTAAACCTTCCCCTCTTGATAACTGGATCTTAAACCTTCCCCTCTTGATAACTGGATCTTAAACCTTCCCCTCTTGATAACTGGATCTTAAACCTTCTACTCTTGATAACTGGATCTTAAACCTTCCCCTCTTGATAACTGGATCTTAAACCTTCCCCTCTTGATAACTGGATCCCAAACCCTCCTCTCTTGATAACTAGATCTTAAACCTTCCTCTCTTGATAGCTGGATCTTAAACCTTCCCCTCTTGATAACTGGATCTTAAACCCTCCCCTCTTGATAACTGGATCTTAAACCTTCCCCTCTTGATAACTGGATCTTAAACCTTCCCCTCTTGATAACTGGATCTTAAACCTTCCCCTCTTGATAACTGGATCTTAATCCTTCCCCTCTTGATAACTGGATCTTAAACCTTCCCCTCTTGATAACTGGATCCTAAACCCTCCCCTCTTGATAACTGGATCCCAAATCCTCCCCTCTTGATAACTGGATCCTAAACCCTCCCCTCTTGATAGCTAGATCTCAAACCCTCCCCTCTTGATAACTGGATCCCAAACCCTCCCCTCTTGATAACTGGATCTTAAACCCTCCCCTCTTGATAACTAGATCCCAAACCCTCCCCTCTTGATAACCGGATCCTAAACCCTCCCCTATTGATAACTGGATCCCAAACCCTCCCCTCTTGATAACTGGATCCTAAACCCTCCCCTCTTGATAACTGGATCCTAAACCCTCCCCTCTTGATAACTGGATCTCAAACCCACCCCTCTTGATAACTGGATCCCAAACCCTCTCCTCTTGATAACTGGATCCTAAACCCTCCCCTCTTGATAAATGGATCTCAAACCCTCCCCTCTTGATAACTGGATCCCAACCCTCTCCTCTTGATAGCTGGATCCCAACCCTCTCCTCATGATAACTGGATCACAAACCCTCCCTTCTTGATAACTGGATCCCAAACCCTCCCCTCTTGATAACTGGATCCCAACCCTCCCCTCTTGATAACTGGATCTTAAGCCCTCCCCTCTTGATATCTGGATCCCAAACCCTCTCCTCTTCATAACTGGATCCCAAACCCTCCCATCTTGATAACTGGATCCCAACCCTCCCCTCTTGATAACTGGATCCTAAACCCTCTCCTCTTGATAACTGGATCTCAAACCCACCCCTCTTGATAGCTGGATCCTAATCCCTCCCCTCTTGATAACTGGATCCTAAACCTTCCCCTCTTGATAACTGGATCTTAAACCCTCCCCTCTTGATAACTGGATCCCAAACCCTCCCCTCTTGATAATTGGATCCCAAACCCTCCCCTCTTGATAACTGGATCTTAAACCATCCCCTCTTGATAACTGGATCTTAAGCCTTCCCCTCTTGATAACTGGATCTTAAACCCTCCCCTCTTGATAAGTAAATCCCAAACGCTCCCCTCTTGATAACTGGATCTTAAACCTTCCCCTCTTGATAACTGGATCTTAAACCCTCCCCTCTTGATAAGTAGATCCCAAACCCTCCCCTCTTGATAACTGGATCTTAAAACCTCCCCTCTTGATAACTGGATCCTAAACCCTCCCCTCTTGATAACTGGATCCTAAACCCTCCCCTCTTGATAACTGGATCTCAAACCCTCCCCTCTTGATAACTGGATCCCAAACCCTCCCCTCTTGATAACTGGATCTCAAACCCTCCCCTCTTGATTACTGGATCTCAAACCCTCCCCTCTTGATAACTGGATCTTAAACCCTCCCCTCTTGATAACTGGATCCCAAACCCTCCCCTCTTGATAACTAGATCTCAAACCCTCCCCTCTTGATAACTGGGTCCCAAACCCTCCCTCTTGATAACTGGATCTCAAACCCTCCCCTCTTGATAACTGGATCTCAAACCCTCCCCTCTTGATAACTGGATCTCAAACCCTCCCCTCTTGATAACTGGATCCCAAACCCTCCCCTCTTGATAACTGGATCCCAAACCCTCCCCTCTTGATAACTGGATCTTAAACCCTCCCCTCTTGATAACTGGATTTCAAACCCTCACCTCTTGATAGCTGGATTTCAAACCCTCCCCTCTTGATAACTGGATCCCAAACCCTCCCCTCTTGATAACTGGATCTTAAACCCTCCCCTCTTGATAACTAGATCCTAAACCCTCCCCTCTTGATAACTGGATCTTAAACCCTCCCCTCTTGATAACTGGATCCTAAACCCTCCCCTCTTGATAACTGGATCCTAAACCATCTCCTCCTGATAACTAGATCTTAAACCCTCCCCTCTTGATAGCTGGATCTCAAACCCTCCCCTCTTGATAGCTGGATCCCAAACCCTACCCTCTTGATAACTGGATCCCAAACCCTCTCCTCTTGATAACTGGATCCCAAACCCTCCCCTCTTGATAACTGGGTCCCAAACCCTCCCGTCTTGATAACTAGATCTCCAACCCTCCCCTCTTGATAACTGGGTCCCAAACCCTCCCTCTTGATAACTGGATCTCAAACCCTCCCCTCTTGATAACTGGATCTCAAACCCTCCCCTCTTGATAACTGGATATCAAACCCTCCCCTCTTGATAACTGGATCTTAAACCCTCCCCTCTTGATAACTGGATCCCAAACCCTCCCGTCTTGATAACTAGATCTCAAACCCTCCCCTCTTGATAACTGGGTCCCAAACCCTCCCTCTTGATAACTGGATCTCAAACCCTCCCCTCTTGATAACTGGATCTCAAACCCCCCTCTTGATAACTGGATCTCAAACCCTCCCCTCTTGATAACTGGATCTCAATCCCTCCCCTCTTGATAACTGGATCTCAAACCCTCCCCTCTTGATAACTGGATCTTAAACCCTCCCCTCTTGATAACTGGATCTCAACCTTCCCCTCTTGATAACTGGATCCCAAACCCTCCCCTCTTGATAACTAGATCTCAAACCCTCTCCTCTTGATAACTGGATCCCAAACCGTCCCCTCTTGATAACTGGGTCCCAAACCCTCCCTCTTGATAACTGGATCTCAAACCCTCCCCTCTTCATAACTGGATCCCAAACCCTCACCTCTTGATAACTGGATCTCAAACCCTCCCCTCTTGATAACTGGGTCCCAAACCCTCTCCTCTTGATAACTGGATCCCAACCCCTCCCTCTTGATAACTGGATCTCAAACCCTCCCCTCTTGATAACTGGGTCCCAACCCCTCCCTCTTGATAACTGGATCCCAAACCCTCACCTCTTGATAACTGGATCCCAAACCCTCCCCTCTTGATAACTGGATCCCAAACCCTCACCTCTTGATAACTGGATCCCAAACCCTCCCCTCTTGATAACTGGATCTCAAACCCTCCCCTCTTGATAACTGGATCTCAAACCCTCCCCTCTTGATAACTAGATCTCAAACCCTCCCCTCTTGATAACTGGATCTCAAACCCTCCCGTCTTGATAACTAGATCTCAAACCCTCCCCTCTTGATAACTGGGTCCCAAACCCTCCCTCTTGATAACTGGATCTCAAACCCTCCCCTCTTGATAACTGGATCTCAAACCCCCCCTCTTGATAACTGGATCTCAAACCCTCCCCTCTTGATAACTGGATCTCAAACCCTCCCCTCTTGATAACTGGATCCTAAACCCTCCCCTCTTGATAACTGGATCTTAAACCCTCCCCTCTTGATAACTGGATCTCAACCTTCCCCTCTTGATAACTGGATCCCAAACCATCCCCTCTTGATAACTAGATCTCAAACCCTCTCCTCTTGATAACTGGATCCCAAACCCTCCCCTCTTGATAACTGGGTCCCAAACCCTCCCTCTTGATAACTGGATCCCAAACCCTCACCTCTTGATAACTGGATCTCAAACCCTCCCCTCTTGATAACTGGGTCCCAAACCCTCTCCTCTTGATAACTGGATCCCAACCCCTCACTCTGGATAACTGGATCTCAAACCCTCCCCTCTTGATAACTGGGTCCCAACCCCTCCCTCTTGATAACTGGATCCCAAACCCTCACCTCTTGATAACTGGATCCCAAACCCTCCCCTCTTGATAACTGGATCCCAAACCCTCACCTCTTGATAACTGGATCTCAAACCCTCCCCTCTTGATAACTGGGTCCCAAACCCTCTCCTCTTGATAACTGGATCCCAACCCCTCCCTCTTGATAACTGGATCTCAAACCCTCCCCTCTTGATAACTGGGTCCCAACCCCTCCCTCTTGATAACTGGATCCCAAACCCTCACCTCTTGATAACTGGATCCCAAACCCGCCCCTCTTGATAACTGGATCCCAAACCCTCACCTCTTGATAACTGGATCTCAAACCCTCCCCTCTTGATAACTGGGTCCCAAACCCTCTCCTCTTGATAACTGGATCCCAACCCCTCCCTCTTGATAACTGGATCTCAAACCCTCCCCTCTTGATAACTGGGTCCCAACCCCTCCCTCTTGATAACTGGATCCCAAACCCTCACCTCTTGATAACTGGATCCCAAACCCTCCCCTCTTGATAACTGGATCCCAAACCCTCACCTCTTGATAACTAGATCTCAAACCCTCCCCTCTTGATAACTGGGTCCCAAACCCTCTCCTCTTGATAACTGGATCCCAACCCCTCCCTCTTGATAACTGGATCTCTAACACTCCCCTCTTGATAACTGGGTCCCAACCCCTCCCTCTTGATAACTGGATCCCAAACCCTCACCTCTTGATAACTGGATCCCAAACCCTCCCCTCTTGATAACTGGATCCCAAACCCTCACCTCTTGATAACTGGATCTCAAACCCTCCCCTCTTGATAACTGGGTCCCAAACCCTCTCCTCTTGATAACTGGATCCCAACCCCTCCCTCTTGATAACTGGATCTCAAACCCTCCCCTCTTGATAACTGGGTCCCAACCCCTCCCTCTTGATAACTGGATCCCAAAGTCTCCCCTCTTGATAACTGGATCTCAAACCCTCCCCTCTTGATAACTGGGTCCCAACCCCTCCCTCTTGATAACTGGATCCCAAACCCTCACCTCTTGATAACTGGATCCCAAACCCTCCCCTCTTGATAACTGGATCCCAAACCCTCTCCTCTTGATAACTGGATCCCAACCCCTCCCTCTGGATAACTGGATCTCAAACCCTCCCCTCTTGATAACTGGGTCCCAACCCCTCCCTCTTGATAACTGGATCCCAAACCCTCACCTCTTGATAACTGGATCCCAAACCCTCCCCTCTTGATAATTGGATCCCAAACCCTCACCTCTTGATAACTGGATCTCAAACCCTCCCCTCTTGATAACTGGGTCCCAAACCCTCTCCTCTTGATAACTGGATCCCAACCCCTCCCTCTTTATAACTGGATCTCAAACCCTCCTCTCTTGATAACTGGGTCCCAACCCCTCCCTCTTGATAACTGGATCCCAAACCCTCACCTCTGGATAACTGGATCCCAAACCCTCCCCTCTTGATAACTGGATCCCAAACCCTCACCTCTTGATAACTGGATCTCAAACCCTCCCCTCTTGATAACTGGGTCCCAAACCCTCTCCTCTTGATAACTGGATCCCAACCCCTCCCTCTTGATAACTGGATCTCAAACCCTCCCCTCATGATAACTGGGTCCCAACCCCTCCCTCTTGATAACTGGATCCCAAACCCTCACCTCTTGATACCTGGATCCCAAACCCTCCCCTCTTGATAACTGGATCCCAAACCCTCACCTCTTGATAACTGGATCTCAAACCCTCCCCTCTTGATAACTGGGTCCCAAACCCTCCCCTCTTGATAACTGGATCCCAAACCCTCCCCTCTTGATAACTGGATCTCAAACCCTCCCCTCTTGATAACTGGATCCCAAACCCTCCCCTCTTGATAACTGGATCCCAA
Source organism: Bathymodiolus brooksi (assembly GCA_963680875.1). Lineage (NCBI taxonomy): Eukaryota > Metazoa > Mollusca > Bivalvia > Mytilida > Modiolidae > Bathymodiolus > Bathymodiolus brooksi. Next base: position 104,051,091 of record OY804580.1, read on the forward strand.
ACCCTCACCTTTTGATAACTGGATCCCAAACCCTCCCCTCTTGATAACTGGATCCCAAACCCTCACCTCTTGATAACTGGATCTCAAACCCTCCCCTCTTGATAACTGGGTCCCAAACCCTCTCCTCTTGATAACTGGATCCCAACCCCTCCCTCTTGATAACTGGATCTCAAACCCTCCCCTCTTGATAACTGGGTCCCAACCCCTCCCTCTTGATAACTGGATCCCAAACCCTCACCTCTTGATAACTGGATCCCAACCCCTCCCTCTTGATAACTGGATCTCAAACCCTCCCCTCTTGATAACTGGGTCCCAACCCCTCCCTCTTGATAACTGGATCCCAAACCCTCACCTCTTGATAACTGGATCCCAAACCCTCACCTCTTGATAACTGGATCCCAAACCCTCCCCTCTTGATAACTGGATCCCAAACCCTCACCTCTTGATAACTGGATCTCAAACCCTCCCCTCTTGATAACTGGGTCCCAAACCCTCTCCTCTTGATAACTGGATCCCAACCCCTCCCTCTTGATAGCTGGATCTCAAACCCTCCCCTCTTGATAACTGGGTCCCAACCCCTCCCTCTTGATAACTGGATCCCAAACCCTCCCCTCTTGATAACTGGATCCCAAACCCTCCCCTCTTGATAACTGGATCCCAAACCCTCCCCTCTTGATAACTGGATCTCAAACCCTCCCCTCTTGATAACTAGATCTCCAACCCCTCCCTCTTGATAACTGGATCTCAAACCCTCCCCTCTTGATAACTGGGTCCCAAACCCTCTCCTCTTGATAACTGGATCCCAACCCCTCCCTCTTGATAGCTGGATCTCAAACCCTCCCCTCTTGATAACTGGGTCCCAACCCCTCCCTCTTGATAACTGGATCCCAAACCCTCCCCTCTTGATAACTGGATCCCAAACCCTCCCCTCTTGATAACTGGATCCCAAACCCTCCCCTCTTGACAACTGGATCCCAAACCCTCCCCTCTTGATAACTGAATCTCCAACCCTCCCTCTTGATAACTGGATCCCAAACCCTCCCCTCTTGATAACTGGATCCCAAACCCTCCCCTCTTGATAACTGGATCTCCAACCCTCCCTCTTGATAACTGGATCCCAAACCCTCCCCTCTTGATAACTGGATCCCAAACCCTCCCCTCTTGATAACTGGATCCCAAACCCTCCCCTTTTGATAACTGGATCTCCAACCCTCCCTCTTGATAACTGGATCCCAAACCCTCCCCTCTTGATAACTGGATCTCCAACCCTCACCTCTTGATAACTAGATCTCCAACCCTCCCCTCTTGATAACTAGATCTCCAACCCTCCCCTCTTGATAACTGGATCTCCAACCCTCCCCTCTTGATAACTGGATCTCCAACCCTCCCCTCTTGATAACTGGATCTCCAACCCTCCCTCTTGATAACTGGATCCCAAACCCTCCCCTCTTGATAACTGGATCCCAAACCCTCCCCTCTTGATAACTGGATCTCCAACCCTCCCTCTTGATAACTGGATCCCAAACCCTCCCCTCTTGATAACTGGATCCCAAACCCTCCCCTCTTGATAACTGGATCCCAAACCCTCCCCTCTGGATAACTGGATCTCCAACCCTCCCTCTTGATAACTGGATCCCAAACCCTCCCCTCTTGATAACTGGATCTCAAACCCTCCCTCTTGATAACTGGATCTCCAACCCTCCCTCTTGATAACTAGATCTCCAACCCTCCCTCTTGATAACTAGATCTCCAACCCTCCCCTCTTGATAACTGGATCTCCAACCCTCCCCTCTTGATAACTGGATCTCAAACCCTCCCTCTTGATAACTGGATCTCCAACCCTCCCCTCTTGATAACTGGATCTCAAACCCTCCCTCTTGATAACTGGATCTCCAACCCTCCCTCTTGATAACTAGATCTCCAACCCTCCCTCTTGATAACTAGATCTCCAACCCTCCCCTCTTGATAACTGGATCTCCAACCCTCCCCTCTTGATAACTGGATCTCAAACCCTCCCTCTTGATAACTGGATCTCCAACCCTCCCTCTTGATAACTAGATCTCCAACCCTCCCTCTTGATAACTAGATCTCCAACCCTCTCTCTTGATAACTAGATCTCCAACCCTCCCTCTTGATAACTAGATCTCCAACCCTCCCTCTTGATAACTAGATCTCCAACCCTCCCTCTTGATAACTAGATCTCCAACCCTCCCTCTTGATAACTAGATCTCCAACCCTCCCTCTTGATAACTAGATCTCCAACCCTCCCTCTTGATAACTAGATCTCCAACCCTCCCCTCTTGATAACTAGATCTCCAACCCTCCCTCTTGATAACTAGATCTCCAACCCTCCCTCTTGATAACTAGATCTCCAACCCTCCCTCTTGATAACTAGATCTCCAACCCTCCCTCTTGATAACTAGATCTCCAACCCTCCCTCTTGATAACTAGATCTCCAACCCTCCCTCTTGATAACTAGATCTCCAACCCTCCCTCTTGATAACTAGATCTCCAACCCTCCCTCTTGATAACTAGATCTCCAACCCTCCCTCTTGATAACTAGATCTCCAACCCTCCCTCTTGATAACTAGATCTCCAACCCTCCCCTCTTGATAACTAGATCTCCAACCCTCCCTCTTGATAACTAGATCTCCAACCCTCCCTCTTGATAACTAGATCTCCAACCCTCCCTCTTGATAACTAGATCTCCAACCCTCCCTCTTGATAACTAGATCTCCAACCCTCCCTCTTGATAACTAGATCTCCAACCCTCCCTCTTGATAACTAGATCTCCAACCCTCCCTCTTGATAACTAGATCTCCAACCCTCCCCTCTTGATAACTAGATCTCCAACCCTCCCTCTTGATAACTAGATCTCCAACCCTCCCCTCTTGATAACTAGATCTCCAACCCTCCCCTCTTGATAACTAGATCTCCAACCCTCCCCTCTTGATAACTAGATCTCCAACCCTCCCTCTTGATAACTAGATCTCCAACCCTCCCCTCTTGATAACTAGATCTCCAACCCTCCCCTCTTGATAACTAGATCTCCAACCCTCCCCTCTTGATAACTAGATCTCCAACCCTCCCTCTTGATAACTAGATCTCCAACCCTCCCCTCTTGATAACTAGATCTCCAACCCTCCCCTCTTGATAACTAGATCTCCAACCCTCCCCTCTTGATAACTAGATCTCCAACCCTCCCTCTTGATAACTAGATCTCCAACCCTCCCTCTTGATAACTAGATCTCCAACCCTCCCCTCTTGATAACTAGATCTCCAACCCTCCCTCTTGATAACTAGATCTCCAACCCTCCCCTCTTGATAACTAGATCTCCAACCCTCCCCTCTTGATAACTAGATCTCCAACCCTCCCCTCTTGATAACTAGATCTCCAACCCCTCCCTCTTGATAACTAGATCTCCAACCCCTCCCTCTAGATAACTAGATCTCCAACCCCTCCCTCTAGATAACTAGATCTCCAACCCTCCCCTCTTGATAACTAGATCTCCAACCCCTCCCTCTTGATAACTAGATCTCCAACCCCTCCCTCTAGATAACTAGATCTCCAACCCTCCCCTCTTGATAACTAGATCTCCAACCCCTCCCTCTAGATAACTAGATCTCCAACCCTCCCCTCTTGATAACTAGATCTCCAACCCTCCCTCTTGATAACTAGATCTCCAACCCTCCCTCTTGATAACTAGATCTCCAACCCTCCCCTCTTGATAACTAGATCTCCAACCCTCCCCTCTTGATAACTGGATCTCCAATCCTCCCTCTTGATAACTAGATCTCCAACCCTCCCCTCTTGATAACTGGATCTCCAACCCTCCCCTCTTGATAATTAGATCTCCAACCCTCCCCTCTTGATAACTGGATCTCCAACCCTCCCCTCTTGATAACTAGATCTCCAACCCTCCCCTCTTGATAACTAGATCTCCAGCCCTCCCCTCTTGATAACTAGATCTCCAGCCCTCCCCTCTTGATAACTAGATCTCCAACCCTCCCCTCTTGATAACTGGATCTCCAACCCTCCCCTCTTGATAACTAGATCTCCAACCCTCCCCTCTTGATAACTGGATCTCCAACCCTCCCCTCTTGATAACTAGATCTCCAGCCCTCCCCTCTTGATAACTAGATCTCCAACCCTCCCCTCTTGATAACTGGATCTCCAACCCTCCCCTCTTGATAACTGGATCTCCAACCCTCCCCTCTTGATAACTAGATCTCCAACCCTCCCCTCTTGATAACTAGATCTCCAACCCTCCCCTCTTGATAACTAGATCTCCAACCCTCCCCTCTTGATAACTAGATCTCCAACCCTCCCCTCTTGATAACTGGATCTCCAACCCTCCCCTCTTGATAACTAGATCTCCAGCCCTCCCCTCTTGATAACTAGATCTCCAGCCCTCCCCTCTTGATAACTAGATCTCCAACCCTCCCCTCTTGATAACTGGATCTCCAACCCTCCCCTCTTGATAACTGGATCTCCAACCCTCCCTCTTGATAACTAGATCTCCAACCCTCCCCTCTAGATAACTAGATCTCCAACCCTCCCCTCTAGATAACTAGATCTCCAACCCTCCCCTCTTGATAACTAGATCTCCAACCCTCCCTCTTGATAACTAGATCTCCAACCCTCCCCTCTTGATAACTGGATCTCCAACCCTCCCCTCTTGATAACTAGATCTCCAACCCTCCCCTCTTGATAACTAGATCTCCAACCCTCCCCTCTTGATAACTAGATCTCCAACCCTCCCCTCTTGATAACTAGATCTGCAACCCTCCCCTCTTGATAACTAGATCTCCAACCCTCCCTCTTGATAACTAGATCTCCAACCATCCCCTCTTGATAACTAGATCTCCAACACTCCCCTCTTCATAACTAGATCTCCAACCCTCCCTCTTGATAACTAGATCTCCAACCCTCCCTCTTGATAACTAGATCTCCAACCCTCCCCTCTAGATAACTAGATCTCCAACCCTCCCCTCTAGATAACTAGATCTCCAACCCTCCCTCTTGATAACTAGATCTCCAACCCTCCCTCTTGATAACTAGATCTCCAACCCTCCCTCTTGATAACTAGATCTCCAACCCTCCCTCTTGATAACTAGATCTCCAACCCTCCCTCTTGATAACTAGATCTCCAACCCTCCCCTCTTGATAACTAGATCTCCAACCCTCCCCTCTTGATAACTAGATCTCCAACTCTCCCCTCTTGATAACTAGATCTCCAACCCTCCCTCTTGATAACTAGATCTCCAACCCTCCCCTCTTGATAACTAGATCTCCAACCCTCCCCTCTTGATAACTAGATCTCCAACCCTCCCCTCTTGATAACTGGATCTCCAATCCTCCCTCTTGATAACTAGATCTCCAACCCTCCCCTCTAGACAACTAGATCTCCAGCCCTCCCCTCTAGATAACTAGATCTCCAACCCTCCCCTCTTGATAACTATATCTCCAACCCTCCCCTCTTGATAACTGGATGTCCAATCCTCCCTCTTGATAACTAGATCTCCAACCCTCCCCTCTTGATAACTAGATCTCCAACCCTCCCCTCTTGATAACTAGATCTCCAACCCCTCCCTCTTGATAACTAGATCTCCAACCCCTCCCTCTAGATAACTAGATCTCCAACCCCTCCCTCTAGATAACTAGATCTCCAACCCTCCCCTCTTGATAACTAGATCTCCAACCCTCCCCTCTTGATAACTAGATCTCCAACCCTCCCTCTTGATAACTAGATCTCCAACCCTCCCCTCTTGATAACTAGATCTCCAACCCTCCCCTCTTGATAACTGGATCTCAAACCCTCCCCTCTTGATAACTGGGTCCCAAACCCTCTCCTCTTGATAACTGGATCCCAACCCCTCCCTCTTGATAACTGGATCTCAAACCCTCCCCTCTTGATAACTGGGTCCCAACCCCTCCCTCTTGATAACTGGATCCCAAACCCTCACCTCTTGATAACTGGATCCCAAACCCTCCCCTCTTGATAACTGGATCCCAAACCCTCACCTCTTGATAACTGGATCTCAAACCCTCCCCTCTTGATAACTGGGTCCCAAACCCTCTCCTCTTGATAACTGGATCCCAACCCCTCCCTCTTGATAACTGGATCTCAAACCCTCCCCTCTTGATAACTGGGTCCCAACCCCTCCCTCTTGATAACTGGATCCCAAACCCTCACCTCTTGATAACTAGATCCCAAACCCTCCCCTCTTGATAACTGGATCCCAAACCCTCACCTCTTGATAACTGGATCTCAAACCCTCCCCTCTTGATAACTGGGTCCCAAACCCTCTCCTCTTGATAACTGGATCCCAACCCCTCCCTCTTGATAACTGGATCTCAAACCCTCCCCTCTTGATAACTGGGTCCCAACCCCTCCCTCTTGATAACTGGATCCCAAACCCTCACCTCTTGATAACTGGATCCCAAACCCTCCCCTCTTGATAACTGGATCCCAAACCCTCACCTCTTGATAACTAGATCTCAAACCCTCCCCTCTTGATAACTGGGTCCCAAACCCTCTCCTCTTGGTAACTGGATCCCAACCCCTCCCTCTTGATAACTGGATCTCAAACCCTCCCCTCTTGATAACTGGGTCCCAACCCCTCCCTCTTGATAACTGGATCCCAAACCCTCACCTCTTGATAACTGGATCCCAAACCCTCCCCTCTTGATAACTGGATCCCAAACCCTCACCTCTTGATAACTGGATCTCAAACCCTCCCCTCTTGATAACTGGGTACCAAACCCTCTCCTCTTGATAACTGGATCCCAACCCCTCCCTCTTGATAACTGGATCTCAAACCCTCCCCTCTTGATAACTGGGTCCCAACCCCTCCCTCTTGATAACTGGATCCCAAACCCTCACCTCTTGATAACTGGATCTCAAACCCTCCCCTCTTGATAACTGGGTCCCAACCCCTCCCTCTTGATAACTGGATCCCAAACCCTCACCTCTTGATAACTGGATCCCAAACCCTCCCCTCTTGATAACAGGATCCCAAACCCTCACCTCTTGATAACTGGATCTCAAACCCTCCCCTCTTGATAACTAGGTCCCAAACCCTCTCCTCTTGATAACTGGATCCCAACCCCTCCCTCTTGATAACTGGATCTCAAACCCTCCCCTCTTGATAACTGGGTCCCAACCCCTCCCTCTTGATAACTGGATCCCAAACCCTCACCTCTTGATAACTGGATCTCAAACCCTCCCCTCTTGATAACTGGGTCCCAACCCCTCCCTCTTGATAACTAGATCTCCAGCCCTCCCCTCTTGATAACTAGATCTCCAACCCTCCCCTCTTGATAACTAGATCTCCAACCCTCCCTCTTGATAACTAGATCTCCAACCCTCCCCTCTTGATAACTAGATCTCCAACCCTCCCCTCTTGATAACTAGATCTCCAACCCTCCCTCTTGATAACTAGATCTCCAACCCTCCCTCTTGATAACTAGATCTCCAACCCTCCCCTCTAGATAACTAGATCTCCAACCCTCCCCTCTAGATAACTAGATCTCTAACCCTCCCTCTTGATAATAGATTTCCAACCCTCCCTCTTGATAACTAGATCTCCAACCCTCCCTCTTGATAACTAGATCTCCAACCCTCCCTCTTGATAACTAGATCTCCAACCCTCCCTCTTGATAACTAGATCTCCAACCCTCCCCTCTTGATAACTAGATCTCCAACCCTCCCCTCTTGATAACTAGATCTCCAACCCTTCCTCTTGATAACTAGATCTCCAACCCTCCCCTCTTGATAACTAGATCTCCAACCCTCCCCTCTTGATAACTAGATCTCCAACCCTCCCCTCTTGATAACTGGATCTCCAATCCTCCCTCTTAATAACTAGATCTCCAACCCTCCCCTCTAGACAACTAGATCTCCAGCCCTCCCCTCTAGATAACTAGATCTCCAACCCCTCCCTCTTGATAACTAGATCTCCAACCCCTCCCTCTAGATAACTAGATCTCCAACCCCTCCCTCTAGATAACTAGATCTCCAACCCTCCCCTCTTGATAACTAGATCTCCAACCCTCCCCTCTTGATAACTAGATCTCCAACCCTCCCTCTTGATAACTAGATCTCCAACCCTCCCCTCTTGATAACTAGATCTCCAACCCTCCCCTCTTGATAACTAGATCTCCAACCCTCCCCTCTTGATAACTAGATCTCCAACCCTCCCCTCTTGATAACTAGATCTCCAGCCCTCCCCTCTTGATAACTAGATCTCCAGCCCTCCCCTCTTAATAACTAGATCTCCAACCCTCCCCTCTTGATAACTGGATCTCCAACCCTCCCCTCTTGATAACTAGATCTCCAGCCCTCCCCTCTTGATAACTAGATCTCCAGCCCTCCCCTCTTGATAACTAGATCTCCAACCCCCCCCTCTTGATAACTGGATCTCCAACCCTCCCCTCTTGATAACTAGATCTCCAACCCTCCCCTCTTGATAACTAGATCTCCAACACCTCCCTCTTGATAACTAGATCTCCAACCCCTCCCTCTAGATAACTAGATCTCCAACCCCTCCCTCTTGATAACTAGATCTCCAACCCTCCCCTCTTGATAACTAGATCTCCAACCCCTCCCTCTTGATAACTAGATCTCCAACCCCTCCCTCTAGATAACTAGATCTCCAACCCCTCCCTCTAGATAACTAGATCTCCAACCCTCCCCTCTTGATAACTAGATCTCCAACCCCTCCCTCTTGATAACTAGATCTCCAACCCCTCCCTCTAGATAACTAGATCTCCAACCCTCCCCTCTTGATAACTAGATCTCCAACCCCTCCCTCTTGATAACTAGATCTCCAACCCTCCCCTCTAGACAACTAGATCTCCAGCCCTCCCCTCTAGATAACTAGATCTCCAACCCTCCCCTCTTGATAACTAGATCTCCAACCCTCCCCTCTTGATAACTAGATCTCAAACCCTCCCCTCTTGATAACTGGGTCCCAAACCCTCTCCTCTTGGTAACTGGATCCCAACCCCTCCCTCTTGATAACTGGATCTCAAACCCTCCCCTCTTGATAACTGGGTCCCAACCCCTCCCTCTTGATAACTGGATCCCAAACCCTCACCTCTTGATAACTGGATCCCAAACCCTCCCCTCTTGATAACTGGATCCCAAACCCTCACCTCTTGATAACTGGATCTCAAACCCTCCCCTCTTGATAACTGGGTACCAAACCCTCTCCTCTTGATAACTGGATCCCAACCCCTCCCTCTTGATAACTGGATCTCAAACCCTCCCCTCTTGATAACTGGGTCCCAACCCCTCCCTCTTGATAACTGGATCCCAAACCCTCACCTCTTGATAACTGGATCTCAAACCCTCCCCTCTTGATAACTGGGTCCCAACCCCTCCCTCTTGATAACTGGATCCCAAACCCTCACCTCTTGATAACTGGATCCCAAACCCTCCCCTCTTGATAACAGGATCCCAAACCCTCACCTCTTGATAACTGGATCTCAAACCCTCCCCTCTTGATAACTAGGTCCCAAACCCTCTCCTCTTGATAACTGGATCCCAACCCCTCCCTCTTGATAACTGGATCTCAAACCCTCCCCTCTTGATAACTGGGTCCCAACCCCTCCCTCTTGATAACTGGATCCCAAACCCTCACCTCTTGATAACTGGATCTCAAACCCTCCCCTCTTGATAACTGGGTCCCAACCCCTCCCTCTTGATAACTAGATCTCCAGCCCTCCCCTCTTGATAACTAGATCTCCAACCCTCCCCTCTTGATAACTAGATCTCCAACCCTCCCTCTTGATAACTAGATCTCCAACCCTCCCCTCTTGATAACTAGATCTCCAACCCTCCCCTCTTGATAACTAGATCTCCAACCCTCCCTCTTGATAACTAGATCTCCAACCCTCCCTCTTGATAACTAGATCTCCAACCCTCCCCTCTAGATAACTAGATCTCCAACCCTCCCCTCTAGATAACTAGATCTCTAACCCTCCCTCTTGATAATAGATTTCCAACCCTCCCTCTTGATAACTAGATCTCCAACCCTCCCTCTTGATAACTAGATCTCCAACCCTCCCTCTTGATAACTAGATCTCCAACCCTCCCTCTTGATAACTAGATCTCCAACCCTCCCCTCTTGATAACTAGATCTCCAACCCTCCCCTCTTGATAACTAGATCTCCAACCCTTCCTCTTGATAACTAGATCTCCAACCCTCCCCTCTTGATAACTAGATCTCCAACCCTCCCCTCTTGATAACTAGATCTCCAACCCTCCCCTCTTGATAACTGGATCTCCAATCCTCCCTCTTAATAACTAGATCTCCAACCCTCCCCTCTAGACAACTAGATCTCCAGCCCTCCCCTCTAGATAACTAGATCTCCAACCCCTCCCTCTTGATAACTAGATCTCCAACCCCTCCCTCTAGATAACTAGATCTCCAACCCCTCCCTCTAGATAACTAGATCTCCAACCCTCCCCTCTTGATAACTAGATCTCCAACCCTCCCCTCTTGATAACTAGATCTCCAACCCTCCCTCTTGATAACTAGATCTCCAACCCTCCCCTCTTGATAACTAGATCTCCAACCCTCCCCTCTTGATAACTAGATCTCCAACCCTCCCCTCTTGATAACTAGATCTCCAACCCTCCCCTCTTGATAACTAGATCTCCAGCCCTCCCCTCTTGATAACTAGATCTCCAGCCCTCCCCTCTTAATAACTAGATCTCCAACCCTCCCCTCTTGATAACTGGATCTCCAACCCTCCCCTCTTGATAACTAGATCTCCAGCCCTCCCCTCTTGATAACTAGATCTCCAGCCCTCCCCTCTTGATAACTAGATCTCCAACCCCCCCCTCTTGATAACTGGATCTCCAACCCTCCCCTCTTGATAACTAGATCTCCAACCCTCCCCTCTTGATAACTAGATCTCCAACACCTCCCTCTTGATAACTAGATCTCCAACCCCTCCCTCTAGATAACTAGATCTCCAACCCCTCCCTCTTGATAACTAGATCTCCAACCCTCCCCTCTTGATAACTAGATCTCCAACCCCTCCCTCTTGATAACTAGATCTCCAACCCCTCCCTCTAGATAACTAGATCTCCAACCCCTCCCTCTAGATAACTAGATCTCCAACCCTCCCCTCTTGATAACTAGATCTCCAACCCCTCCCTCTTGATAACTAGATCTCCAACCCCTCCCTCTAGATAACTAGATCTCCAACCCTCCCCTCTTGATAACTAGATCTCCAACCCCTCCCTCTTGATAACTAGATCTCCAACCCTCCCCTCTAGACAACTAGATCTCCAGCCCTCCCCTCTAGATAACTAGATCTCCAACCCTCCCCTCTTGATAACTAGATCTCCAACCCTCCCCTCTTGATAACTGGATCTCCAATCCTCCCTCTTGATAACTAGATCTCCAACCCTCCCCTCTTGATAACTAGATCTCCAACCCTCCCCTCTTGATAACTAGATCTCCAACCCTCCCCTCTTGATAACTAGATCTCCAACCCTCCCCTCTTGATAACTGGATCTCCAACCCTCCCCTCTTGATAACTAGATCTCCAGTCCTCCCCTCTTGATAACTAGATCTCCAACCCTCCCCTCTTGATAACTAGATCTCCAACCCTCCCCTCTAGATAACTAGATCTCCAGCCCTCCCCTCTAGATAACTAGATCTCCAACCCTCCCCTCTTGATAACTGGATCTCCAATCCTCCCTCTTGATAACTAGATCTCCAACCCTCCCCTCTTGATAACTAGATCTCCAACCCCTCCCTCTAGATAACTAGATCTCCAATCCCTCCCTCTAGATAACTAGATCTCCAACCCTCCCCTCTTGATAACTAGATCTCCAACCCCTCCCTCTTGATAACTAGATCTCCAACCCCTCCCTCTAGATAACTAGATCTCCAACCCTCCCCTCTTGATAACTAGATCTCCAACCCCTCCCTCTTGATAACTAGATCTCCAACCCTCCCCTCTTGATAACTAGATCTCCAACCCTCCCCTCTTGATAACTGGATCTCCAATCCTCCCTCTTGATAACTAGATCTCCAACCCTCCCTTCTTGATAACTGGATCTCCAACCCTCCCCTCTTGATAACTAGATCTCCAACCCTCCCCTCTTGATAACTGGATCTCCAGCCCTCCCCTCTTGATAACTAGATCTCCAACCCTCCCCTCTTGATAACTAGATCTCCAGCCCTCCCCTCTTGATAACTAGATCTCCAGCCCTCCCCTCTTGATAACTAGATCTCCAACCCTCCCCTCTTGATAACTGGATCTCCAACCCTCCCCTCTTGATAACTAGATCTCCAACCCTCCCCTCTTGATAACTGGATCTCCAACCCTCCCCTCTTGATAACTAGATCTCCAGCCCTCCCCTCTTGATAACTAGATCTCCAACCCTCCCCTCTTGATAACTGGATCTCCAACCCTCCCCTCTTGATAACTGGATCTCCAACCCTCCCCTCTTGATAACTAGATCTCCAACCCTACCCTCTTGATAACTAGATCTCCAACCCTCCCCTCTTGATAACTAGATCTCCAACCCTCCCCTCTTGATAACTAGATCTCCAACCCTCCCCTCTTGATAACTGGATCTCCAACCCTCCCCTCTTGATAACTAGATCTCCAGCCCTCCCCTCTTGATAACTAGATCTCCAGCCCTCCCCTCTTGATAACTAGATCTCCAACCCTCCCCTCTTGATAACTGGATCTCCAACCCTCCCCTCTTGATAACTGGATCTCCAACCCTCCCTCTTGATAACTAGATCTCCAACCCTCCCCTCTAGATAACTAGATCTCCAACCCTCCCCTCTAGATAACTAGATCTCCAACCCTCCCCTCTTGATAACTAGATCTCCAACCCTCCCTCTTGATAACTAGATCTCCAACCCTCCCCTCTTGATAACTGGATCTCCAACCCTCCCCTCTTGATAACTAGATCTCCAACCCTCCCCTCTTGATAACTAGATCTCCAACCCTCCCCTCTTGATAACTAGATCTCCAACCCTCCCCTCTTGATAACTAGATCTCCAACCCTCCCCTCTTGATAACTAGATCTCCAACCCTCCCTCTTGATAACTAGATCTCCAACCATCCCCTCTTGATAACTAGATCTCCAACCCTCCCCTCTTCATAACTAGATCTCCAACCCTCCCTCTTGATAACTAGATCTCCAACCCTCCCTCTTGATAACTAGATCTCCAACCCTCCCCTCTAGATAACTAGATCTCCAACCCTCCCCTCTAGATAACTAGATCTCCAACCCTCCCTCTTGATAACTAGATCTCCAACCCTCCCTCTTGATAACTAGATCTCCAACCCTCCCTCTTGATAACTAGATCTCCAACCCTCCCTCTTGATAACTAGATCTCCAACCCTCCCTCTTGATAACTAGATCTCCAACCCTCCCCTCTTGATAACTAGATCTCCAACCCTCCCCTCTTGATAACTAGATCTCCAACCCTCCCCTCTTGATAACTAGATCTCCAACCCTCCCCTCTTGATAACTAGATCTCCAACCCTCCCCTCTTGATAACTAGATCTCCAACCCTCCCCTCTTGATAACTGGATCTCCAATCCTCCCTCTTGATAACTAGATCTCCAACCCTCCCCTCTAGACAACTAGATCTCCAGCCCTCCCCTCTAGATAACTAGATCTCCAACCCTCCCCTCTTGATAACTAGATCTCCAACCCTCCCCTCTTGATAACTGGATCTCCAATCCTCCCTCTTGATAACTAGATCTCCAACCCTCCCCTCTTGATAACTAGATCTCCAACCCTCCCCTCTTGATAACTAGATCTCCAACCCCTCCCTCTTGATAACTAGATCTCCAACCCCTCCCTCTAGATAACTAGATCTCCAACCCCTCCCTCTAGATAACTAGATCTCCAACCCTCCCCTCTTGATAACTAGATCTCCAACCCTCCCCTCTTGATAACTAGATCTCCAACCCTCCCTCTTGATAACTAGATCTCCAACCCTCCCCTCTTGATAACTAGATCTCCAACCCTCCCCTCTTGATAACTGGATCTCAAACCCTCCCCTCTTGATAACTGGGTCCCAAACCCTCTCCTCTTGATAACTGGATCCCAACCCCTCCCTCTTGATAACTGGATCTCAAACCCTCCCCTCTTGATAACTGGGTCCCAACCCCTCCCTCTTGATAACTGGATCCCAAACCCTCACCTCTTGATAACTGGATCCCAAACCCTCCCCTCTTGATAACTGGATCCCAAACCCTCACCTCTTGATAACTGGATCTCAAACCCTCCCCTCTTGATAACTGGGTCCCAAACCCTCTCCTCTTGATAACTGGATCCCAACCCCTCCCTCTTGATAACTGGATCTCAAACCCTCCCCTCTTGATAACTGGGTCCCAACCCCTCCCTCTTGATAACTGGATCCCAAACCCTCACCTCTTGATAACTGGATCCCAAACCCTCCCCTCTTGATAACTGGATCCCAAACCCTCACCTCTTGATAACTAGATCTCAAACCCTCCCCTCTTGATAACTGGGTCCCAAACCCTCTCCTCTTGGTAACTGGATCCCAACCACTCCCTCTTGATAACTGGATCTCAAACCCTCCCCTCTTGATAACTGGGTCCCAACCCCTCCCCCTTGATAACTGGATCCCAAACCCTCACCTCTTGATAACTGGATCCCAAACCCTCCCCTCTTGATAACTGGATCCCAAACCCTCACCTCTTGATAACTGGATCTCAAACCCTCCCCTCTTGATAACTGGGTCCCAAACCCTCTCCTCTTGATAACTGGATCCCAACCCCTCCCTCTTGATAACTGGATCTCAAACCCTCCCCTCTTGATAACTGGGTCCCAACCCCTCCCTCTTGATAACTGGATCCCAAACCCTCACCTCTTGATAACTGGATCTCAAACCCTCCCCTCTTGATAACTGGGTCCCAACCCCTCCCTCTTGATAACTGGATCCCAAACCCTCACCTCTTGATAACTGGATCCCAAACCCTCCCCTCTTGATAACAGGATCCCAAACCCTCACCTCTTGATAACTGGATCTCAAACCCTCCCCTCTTGATAACTAGGTCCCAAACCCTCTCCTCTTGATAACTGGATCCCAACCCCTCCCTCTTGATAACTGGATCTCAAACCCTCCCCTCTTGATAACTGGGTCCCAACCCCTCCCTCTTGATAACTGGATCCGAAACCCTCACCTCTTGATAACTGGATCCCAAACCCTCCCCTCTTGATAACTGGATCCCAAACCCTCACCTCTTGATAACTGGATCTCAAACCCTCCCCTCTTGATAACTGGGTCCCAAACCCTCTCCTCTTGATAACTGGATCCCAACCCCTCCCTCTTGATAACTGGATCTCAAACCCTCCCCTCTTGATAACTGGGTCCCAACCCCTCCCTCTTGATAACTGGATCCCAAACCCTCACCTCTTGATAACTGGATCTCAAACCCTCCCCTCTTGATAACTGGGTCCCAACCCCTCCCTCTTGATAACTAGATCTCCAACCCTCCCCTCTTGATAACTAGATCTCCAACCCTCCCCTCTTGATAACTAGATCTCCAACCCTCCCTCTTGATAACTAGATCTCCAACCCTCCCCTCTTGATAACTAGATCTCCAACCCTCCCCTCTTGATAACTAGATCTCCAACCCTCCCTCTTGATAACTAGATCTCCAACCCTCCCTCTTGATAACTAGATCTCCAACCCTCCCCTCTAGATAACTAGATCTCCAACCCTCCCCTCTAGATAACTAGATCTCTAACCCTCCCTCTTGATAAGAGATTTCCAACCCTCCCTCTTGATAACTAGATCTCCAACCCTCCCTCTTGATAACTAGATCTCCAACCCTCCCTCTTGATAACTAGATCTCCAACCCTCCCTCTTGATAACTAGATCTCCAACCCTCCCCTCTTGATAACTAGATCTCCAACCCTCCCCTCTTGATAACTAGATCTCCAACCCTCCCCTCTTGATAACTAGATCTCCAACCCTCCCTCTTGATAACTAGATCTCCAACCCTCCCCTCTTGATAACTAGATCTCCAACCCTCCCCTCTTGATAACTAGATCTCCAACCCTCCCCTCTTGATAACTGGATCTCCAATCCTCCCTCTTGATAACTAGATCTCCAAGCCTCCCCTCTAGACAACTAGATCTCCAGCCCTCCCCTCTAGATAACTAGATCTCCAACCCTCCCCTCTTGATAACTAGATCTCCAACCCTCCCCTCTTGATAACTGGATCCCCAATCCTCCCTCTTGATAACTAGATCTCCAACCCTCCCCTCTTGATAACTAGATCTCCAACCCTCCCCTCTTGATAACTAGATCTCCAACCCCTCCCTCTTGATAACTAGATCTCCAACCCCTCCCTCTAGATAACTAGATCTCCAACCCCTCCCTCTAGATAACTAGATCTCCAACCCTCCCCTCTTGATAACTAGATCTCCAACCCTCCCCTCTTGATAACTAGATCTCCAACCCTCCCTCTTGATAACTAGATCTCCAACCCTCCCCTCTTGATAACTAGATCTCCAACCCTCCCCTCTTGATAACTAGATCTCCAACCCTCCCCTCTTGATAACTAGATCTCCAACCCTCCCCTCTTGATAACTAGATCTCCAGCCCTCCCCTCTTGATAACTAGATCTCCAGCCCTCCCCTCTTAATAACTAGATCTCCAACCCTCCCCTCTTGATAACTGGATCTCCAACCCTCCCCTCTTGATAACTAGATCTCCAGCCCTCCCCTCTTGATAACTAGATCTCCAGCCCTCCCCTCTTGATAACTAGATCTCCAACCCTCCCCTCTTGATAACTGGATCTCCAACCCTCCCCTCTTGATAACTAGATCTCCAACCCTCCCCTCTTGATAACTAGATCTCCAACCCCTCCCTCTTGATAACTAGATCTCCAACCCCTCCCTCTAGATAACTAGATCTCCAACCCCTCCCTCTAGATAACTAGATCTCCAACCCTCCCCTCTTGATAACTAGATCTCCAACCCCTCCCTCTTGATAACTAGATCTCCAACCCCTCCCTCTAGATAACTAGATCTCCAACCCTCCCCTCTTGATAACTAGATCTCCAACCCCTCCCTCTTGATAACTAGATCTCCAACCCTCCCCTCTTGATAACTGGATCTCCAACCCTCCCCTCTTGATAACTAGATCTCCAACCCTCCCCTCTTGATAACTGGATCTCCAACCCTCCCCTCTTGATAACTAGATCTCCAGCCCTCCCCTCTTGATAACTAGATCTCCAACCCTCCCCTCTTGATAACTGGATCTCCAACCCTCCCCTCTTGATAACTGGATCTCCAACCCTCCCCTCTTGATAACTAGATCTCCAACCCTACCCTCTTGATAACTAGATCTCCAACCCTCCCCTCTTGATAACTAGATCTCCAACCCTCCCCTCTTGATAACTAGATCTCCAACCCTCCCCTCTTGATAACTGGATCTCCAACCCTCCCCTCTTGATAACTAGATCTCCAGCCCTCCCCTCTTGATAACTAGATCTCCAGCCCTCCCCTCTTGATAACTAGATCTCCAACCCTCCCCTCTTGATAACTGGATCTCCAACCCTCCCCTCTTGATAACTGGATCTCCAACCCTCCCTCTTGATAACTAGATCTCCAACCCTCCCCTCTAGATAACTAGATCTCCAACCCTCCCCTCTAGATAACTAGATCTCCAACCCTCCCCTCTTGATAACTAGATCTCCAACCCTCCCTCTTGATAACTAGATCTCCAACCCTCCCCTCTTGATAACTGGATCTCCAACCCTCCCCTCTTGATAACTAGATCTCCAACCCTCCCCTCTTGATAACTAGATCTCCAACCCTCCCCTCTTGATAACTAGATCTCCAACCCTCCCCTCTTGATAACTAGATCTCCAACCCTCCCCTCTTGATAACTAGATCTCCAACCCTCCCTCTTGATAACTAGATCTCCAACCATCCCCTCTTGATAACTAGATCTCCAACCCTCCCCTCTTCATAACTAGATCTCCAACCCTCCCTCTTGATAACTAGATCTCCAACCCTCCCTCTTGATAACTAGATCTCCAACCCTCCCCTCTAGATAACTAGATCTCCAACCCTCCCCTCTAGATAACTAGATCTCCAACCCTCCCTCTTGATAACTAGATCTCCAACCCTCCCTCTTGATAACTAGATCTCCAACCCTCCCTCTTGATAACTAGATCTCCAACCCTCCCTCTTGATAACTAGATCTCCAACCCTCCCTCTTGATAACTAGATCTCCAACCCTCCCCTCTTGATAACTAGATCTCCAACCCTCCCCTCTTGATAACTAGATCTCCAACCCTCCCCTCTTGATAACTAGATCTCCAACCCTCCCCTCTTGATAACTAGATCTCCAACCCTCCCCTCTTGATAACTAGATCTCCAACCCTCCCCTCTTGATAACTGGATCTCCAATCCTCCCTCTTGATAACTAGATCTCCAACCCTCCCCTCTAGACAACTAGATCTCCAGCCCTCCCCTCTAGATAACTAGATCTCCAACCCTCCCCTCTTGATAACTAGATCTCCAACCCTCCCCTCTTGATAACTGGATCTCCAATCCTCCCTCTTGATAACTAGATCTCCAACCCTCCCCTCTTGATAACTAGATCTCCAACCCTCCCCTCTTGATAACTAGATCTCCAACCCCTCCCTCTTGATAACTAGATCTCCAACCCCTCCCTCTAGATAACTAGATCTCCAACCCCTCCCTCTAGATAACTAGATCTCCAACCCTCCCCTCTTGATAACTAGATCTCCAACCCTCCCCTCTTGATAACTAGATCTCCAACCCTCCCTCTTGATAACTAGATCTCCAACCCTCCCCTCTTGATAACTAGATCTCCAACCCTCCCCTCTTGATAACTGGACCTCAAACCCTCCCCTCTTGATAACTGGGTCCCAAACCCTCTCCTCTTGATAACTGGATCCCAACCCCTCCCTCTTGATAACTGGATCTCAAACCCTCCCCTCTTGATAACTGGGTCCCAACCCCTCCCTCTTGATAACTGGATCCCAAACCCTCACCTCTTGATAACTGGATCCCAAACCCTCCCCTCTTGATAACTGGATCCCAAACCCTCACCTCTTGATAACTGGATCTCAAACCCTCCCCTCTTGATAACTGGGTCCCAAACCCTCTCCTCTTGATAACTGGATCCCAACCCCTCCCTCTTGATAACTGGATCTCAAACCCTCCCCTCTTGATAACTGGGTCCCAACCCCTCCCTCTTGATAACTGGATCCCAAACCCTCACCTCTTGATAACTGGATCCCAAACCCTCCCCTCTTGATAACTGGATCCCAAACCCTCACCTCTTGATAACTAGATCTCAAACCCTCCCCTCTTGATAACTGGGTCCCAAACCCTCTCCTCTTGGTAACTGGATCCCAACCACTCCCTCTTGATAACTGGATCTCAAACCCTCCCCTCTTGATAACTGGGTCCCAACCCCTCCCTCTTGATAACTGGATCCCAAACCCTCACCTCTTGATAACTGGATCCCAAACCCTCCCCTCTTGATAACTGGATCCCAAACCCTCACCTCTTGATAACTGGATCTCAAACCCTCCCCTCTTGATAACTGGGTCCCAAACCCTCTCCTCTTGATAACTGGATCCCAACCCCTCCCTCTTGATAACTGGATCTCAAACCCTCCCCTCTTGATAACTGGGTCCCAACCCCTCCCTCTTGATAACTGGATCCCAAACCCTCACCTCTTGATAACTGGATCTCAAACCCTCCCCTCTTGATAACTGGGTCCCAACCCCTCCCTCTTGATAACTGGATCCCAAACCCTCACCTCTTGATAACTGGATCCCAAACCCTCCCCTCTTGATAACAGGATCCCAAACCCTCACCTCTTGATAACTGGATCTCAAACCCTCCCCTCTTGATAACTAGGTCCCAAACCCTCTCCTCTTGATAACTGGATCCCAACCCCTCCC
Source organism: Bathymodiolus brooksi (assembly GCA_963680875.1). Taxonomy (NCBI): domain Eukaryota; kingdom Metazoa; phylum Mollusca; class Bivalvia; order Mytilida; family Modiolidae; genus Bathymodiolus; species Bathymodiolus brooksi. The sequence goes on from OY804580.1 coordinate 104,071,072, forward strand.
TCTTGATAACTGGATCTCAAACCCTCCCCTCTTGATAACTGGGTCCCAACCCCTCCCTCTTGATAACTGGATCCGAAACCCTCACCTCTTGATAACTGGATCCCAAACCCTCCCCTTTGATAACTGGATCCCAAACCCTCACCTCTTGATAACTGGATCTCAAACCCTCCCCTCTTGATAACTGGGTCCCAAACCCTCTCCTCTTGATAACTGGATCCCAACCCCTCCCTCTTGATAACTGGATCTCAAACCCTCCCCTCTTGATAACTGGGTCCCAACCCCTCCCTCTTGATAACTGGATCCCAAACCCTCACCTCTTGATAACTGGATCTCAAACCCTCCCCTCTTGATAACTGGGTCCCAACCCCTCCCTCTTGATAACTAGATCTCCAACCCTCCCCTCTTGATAACTAGATCTCCAACCCTCCCCTCTTGATAACTAGATCTCCAACCCTCCCTCTTGATAACTAGATCTCCAACCCTCCCCTCTTGATAACTAGATCTCCAACCCTCCCCTCTTGATAACTAGATCTCCAACCCTCCCTCTTGATAACTAGATCTCCAACCCTCCCTCTTGATAACTAGATCTCCAACCCTCCCCTCTAGATAACTAGATCTCCAACCCTCCCCTCTAGATAACTAGATCTCTAACCCTCCCTCTTGATAAGAGATTTCCAACCCTCCCTCTTGATAACTAGATCTCCAACCCTCCCTCTTGATAACTAGATCTCCAACCCTCCCTCTTGATAACTAGATCTCCAACCCTCCCCTCTTGATAACTAGATCTCCAACCCTCCCCTCTTGATAACTAGATCTCCAACCCTCCCCTCTTGATAACTAGATCTCCAACCCTCCCTCTTGATAACTAGATCTCCAACCCTCTCCTCTTGATAACTAGATCTCCAACCCTCCCCTCTTGATAACTAGATCTCCAACCCTCCCCTCTTGATAACTGGATCTCCAATCCTCCCTCTTGATAACTAGATCTCCAAGCCTCCCCTCTAGACAACTAGATCTCCAGCCCTCCCCTCTAGATAACTAGATCTCCAACCCTCCCCTCTTGATAACTAGATCTCCAACCCTCCCCTCTTGATAACTGGATCTCCAATCCTCCCTCTTGATAACTAGATCTCCAACCCTCCCCTCTTGATAACTAGATCTCCAACCCTCCCCTCTTGATAACTAGATCTCCAACCCCTCCCTCTTGATAACTAGATCTCCAACCCCTCCCTCTAGATAACTAGATCTCCAACCCCTCCCTCTAGATAACTAGATCTCCAACCCTCCCCTCTTGATAACTAGATCTCCAACCCTCCCCTCTTGATAACTAGATCTCCAACCCTCCCTCTTGATAACTAGATCTCCAACCCTCCCCTCTTGATAACTAGATCTCCAACCCTCCCCTCTTGATAACTAGATCTCCAACCCTCCCCTCTTGATAACTAGATCTCCAACCCTCCCCTCTTGATAACTAGATCTCCAGCCCTCCCCTCTTGATAACTAGATCTCCAGCCCTCCCCTCTTAATAACTAGATCTCCAACCCTCCCCTCTTGATAACTGGATCTCCAACCCTCCCCTCTTGATAACTAGATCTCCAGCCCTCCCCTCTTGATAACTAGATCTCCAGCCCTCCCCTCTTGATAACTAGATCTCCAACCCTCCCCTCTTGATAACTGGATCTCCAACCCTCCCCTCTTGATAACTAGATCTCCAACCCTCCCCTCTTGATAACTAGATCTCCAACCCCTCCCTCTTGATAACTAGATCTCCAACCCCTCCCTCTAGATAACTAGATCTCCAACCCCTCCCTCTAGATAACTAGATCTCCAACCCTCCCCTCTTGATAACTAGATCTCCAACCCCTCCCTCTTGATAACTAGATCTCCAACCCCTCCCTCTAGATAACTAGATCTCCAACCCTCCCCTCTTGATAACTAGATCTCCAACCCCTCCCTCTTGATAACTAGATCTCCAACCCTCCCCTCTAGACAACTAGATCTCCAGCCCTCCCCTCTAGATAACTAGATCTCCAACCCTCCCCTCTTGATAACTAGATCTCCAACCCTCCCCTCTTGATAACTGGATCTCCAATCCTCCCTCTTGATAACTAGATCTCCAACCCTCTCCTCTTGATAACTAGATCTCCAACCCTCCCCTCTTGATAACTAGATCTCCAACCCTCCCCTCTTGATAACTAGATCTCCAACCCTCCCCTCTTGATAACTGGATCTCCAACCCTCCCCTCTTGATAACTAGATCTCCAGTCCTCCCCTCTTGATAACTAGATCTCCAACCCTCCCCTCTTGATAACTAGATCTCCAACCCTCCCCTCTAGATAACTAGATCTCCAGCCCTCCCCTCTAGATAACTAGATCTCCAACCCTCCCCTCTTGATAACTGGATCTCCAATCCTCCCTCTTGATAACTAGATCTCCAACCCTCCCCTCTTGATAACTAGATCTCCAACCCTCCCCTCTAGATAACTAGATCTCCAACCCTCCCCTCTTGATAACTAGATCTCCAACCCTCCCCTCTTGATAACTGGATCTCCAATCCTCCCTCTTGATAACTAGATCTCCAACCCTCCCCTCTTGATAACTAGATCTCCAACCCTCCCCTCTTGATAACTAGATCTCCAACCCTCCCCTCTTGATAACTAGATCTCCAACCCTCCCCTCTTGATAACTGGATCTCCAGCCCTCCCCTCTTGATAAATAGATCTCCAGCCCTCCCCTCTTGATAACTAGATCTCCAACCCTCCCCTCTTGATAACTAGATCTCCAACCCTCCCCTCTAGATAACTAGATCTCCAGCCCTCCCCTCTAGATAACTAGATCTCCAACCCTCCCCTCTTGATAACTGGATCTCCAATCCTCCCTCTTGATAACTAGATCTCCAACCCTCCCCTCTTGATAACTAGATCTCCAACCCTCCCCTCTTGATAACTAGATCTCCAACCCTCCCCTCTTGATAACTAGATCTCCAACCCTCCCCTCTAGATAACTAGATCTCCAACCCTCCCCTCTAGATAACTAGATCTCCAGCCCTCCCCTCTAGATAACTAGATCTCCAACCCTCCCCTCTAGATAACTAGATCTCCAACCCTCCCTCTTGATAACTAGATCTCCAACCCTCCCCTCTAGATAACTAGATCTCCAACCCTCCCCTCTAGATAACTAGATTTCCAACCCTCCCCTCTTGATAACTAGATCTCCAGCCCTCCCCTCTTGATAACTGGATCTCCAACCCTCCCCTCTTGATAACTAGATCTCCAACCCTCCCCTCTTGATAACTGGATCTCCAATCCTCCCTCTTGATAACTAGATCTCCAACCCTCCCCTCTTGATAACTAGATCTCCAACCCTCCCCTCTTGATAACTAGATCTCCAACCCTCCCCTCTTGATAACTAGATCTCCAACCCTCCCCTCTAGATAACTAGATCTCCAACCCTCCCTCTTGATAACTAGATCTCCAACCCTCCCCTCTAGATAACTAGATCTCCAACCCTCCCCTCTAGATAACTAGATATCCAGCCCTCCCCTCTAGATAACTAGATCTCCAACCCTCCCCTCTAGATAACTAGATCTCCAACCCTCCCTCTTGATAACTAGATCTCCAACCCTCCCCTCTAGATAACTAGATCTCCAACCCTCCCCTCTAGATAACTAGATCTCCAACCCTCCCCTCTTGATAACTAGATCTCCAGCCCTCCCCTCTTGATAACTGGATCTCCAACCCTCCCCTCTTGATAACTAGATCTCCAACCCTCCCCTCTTGATAACTGGATCTCCAATCCTCCCTCTTGATAACTAGATCTCCAACCCTCCCCTCTTGATAACTAGATCTCCAACCCTCCCCTCTTGATAACTAGATCTCCAACCCTCCCCTCTTGATAACTAGATCTCCAACCCTCCCCTCTAGATAACTAGATCTCCAACCCTCCCTCTTGATAACTAGATCTCCAACCCTCCCCTCTAGATAACTAGATCTCCAACCCTCCCCTCTAGATAACTAGATCTCCAACCCTCCCCTCTAGATAACTAGATCTCCAACCCTCCCCTCTTGATAACTAGATCTCCAGCCCTCCCTCTTGATAACTAGATCTCCAACCCTCCCTCTTGATAACTAGATCTCCAACCCTCCCCTCTAGATAACTAGATCTCCAACCCTCCCCTCTAGATAACTAGATCTCCAACCCTCCCCTCTAGATAACTAGATCTCCAACCCTCCCCTCTAGATAACTAGATCTCCAACCCTCCCCTCTTGATAACTAGATCTCCAGCCCTCCCCTCCAACGGCAATACAGATATAAACAAACGGTAAAACAAAACGTGCACAGATTTGTTTCCCCTCAAAAAGACCACATAATATCACAAAAACGAATGACAACATAAACATGGACTTACAATAGTAGGGCTAATAAATGTTCATATTTAACTGACTACTAGCCATGAAGGTAGCATCTGTTGGTTAAAGACCATTACTCTTTAGGTATTATATATTAGCCACAAAAAATACGAAAACTTTAAAAATATCTTCTCAGAAATCACAAAGAACATTACAATACTTAAAACATGAAACATTATGTTGGACATTATATCCCGAATATTACAATGGATATTTTCTTTTTTATGTAGATGTATTCTTCCTCTGTCACCGACCATACTTTTACCGGGCTGGTATCTTATAAGAAGCAGGATCAGCTTACCCTTCGCGAATCTCTAGGTTCACCCCCAGATTTTTTGGTAGGGTCAGTGTTGCTCATTGTTTCAGTTTTCTCTGTTGGTTTTTTGCTTTGTTTGTCTTCGTCTTGTGTACCAAGTGTTGCCAGTGTCTCTGGATTGTCCCTTCTTGATTGTTGCCCCTTTGGTTTTCTCGAACATTTATCTAATGCTAGAACAAACCTAAAATCATTGTTAAAATACATGTTAATGAGTGATTAAACATGTATTTTGGATTTCGTGAAATAATTTTGTCTGCCATGTAAATTTTGCTTTTCTTATTTTGCCAATGTTGACCCAATATGTAGATATGATGATTTCATTTCAAATTTTACCTTGTGGGGTAGTTATTAGTCTGGCTCCGCTACGAGTCCTGTCGGTTACAAAGTATTAATATTGTGCATCCAGCTGCAGAAAACTAAAGATTTAACAAAACGAACCCCGCTTAAAAATAGGGTTGGGGTCAGGTGCTCCAGAAGGATAGGCAGTTCCTGCTTCACTAGTGACACCCATCATGTTAGTGTTAAACGACAAAAACATCATCTGATGTTGAATTCGTGTTGGACACCAGTATGATTAATTAAATACAAATAACACAAATAAAACATGAACACCCTACAAAACAAATTGGAGTAAATACGTACCGAATATCGTTTTTACGCAAAAATTGTTGCAAGCAAACACACACACATGGAATTGAAAATATGTAATTGGACAAAATGAACTCCATTCAAATCTGGATATAACACAGGTGTTCTGTACGGGTAAGCAGGATAGAACACAGGTGCTCTGTACGGGTAATCTGGATATAACACAGGTGTTCTGTACGGGTAAGCAGGATAGAACACAGATGCTCTGTACCGGTAATCTGGATATAACACAGGTGTTCTGTACGGATAAGCAGGATAGAACACAGGTGCTCTGTACCGGTAATCTGGATATAACACAGGTGTTCTGTACGGGTAAGCAGGATAGAACACAGATGCTCTGTACGGGTAAGCAGGATAGAACACAGATGCTCTGTACGGGTAAGCAGGATATAATACAGATGCTCTGTACGGGTAAGCAGGATAGAATACAGATGCTCTGTACGGGTAAGCAGGATAGAACACAGATGCTCTGTACGGGTAAGCAGGATAGAACACAGATGCTCTGTACGGGTAAGCAGGATAGAACACAGATGCTCTGTACGGATAATCAGGATAGAACACAGATGCTCTGTAAGGGTAAACAGTTCCTGCTCCACTAGTGACAACCATTGTGTTACTTGTATTAAACATTTAGATAGCAGGTTTCAATTGACCATCCATATCCTTGGTTCAGAGCAAAAAGAATTGTCTGCTCAACGATAAACAGAATTATCGACTCTTTAGAGACGTTGCATATTTTCAAACAAATCATAACAAAGTTCCGGTGTAGGTTCTCAAACATTGTTCAATCGTTTTGTTATGCCTCTCAAGATTTTGCAGTTATTTTGATAACAAGGAAGATCGCAGCGGTGGTGTAATAGGTAGATCTTGAGTTCGAGTCCCGATCGGGCCAAACCAAAGACTATAAAATTGGAATTTGTTGCTTCTCCTCTAAGCACGTAACATTAAGGAGAAAGAGCAAAGACTGGTTGGCTCGGAATCAGGATAATGTGTCCGAGTGGGACGACATGTATATCTGCGGACCGTTTGTTTCGTTTATCTAGCACTATACAAATCCAGCTAAGCGTGCTGGTCTAGTGCACTGCGGACAACAACATCATTTCATTGAAAATTAAGTTGTTCTCGCCATGATATAGCTTACACATTGCTGAGTTGGCGTTGAACAACAATAACACTCTCTCGATAACAAGAAAGACAATTCAGAAAAGAAAATAATGCTTAGCTTGGGTGAGTTTTAAATACCAAATGACTGACAGATTCTTTATATGAAATGTTGTCACTACATTTGGTGATCT